>OX326966.1:5930122-7357622 GCA_946800305.1 Medicago arabica | reverse complement strand
CATTGAATATAGTTATATTGTGTTTGGTGTTCACCCATTAATTAAAAAATTACAAAGTAGGAAAATATTAATTAACATACACATGTGAAATTCGTACAAAGAAATAAATGTCACTGTGATGTTTGTATTTACCAGTCACGTGGAATTTGTAAGTTTTGCGCGTGGTAATCCAAACCAACAAATAATTGGGTTAGGTGGGACAGTGTCCTATAAAGGTGATGTGGGCATGTGTCCTTTTTTCGATGTTGATTTTCCGCATCCATGTGGGTCTATTTTTTACAATTTTTTTTGAAGGAATAATGGGCCTATTTTTTAAAAGATAATATAATCAATTATTAAGTTGATTTATGGGTGATAATCAATCAATTATTGAGTTATTTAATAAGGATTTATTCAAAAAGTTATTAAAAAAGTTATTAATAAGGATTTATTAATATCTTGCGTCTAAAACACTGTTTAAAGATTTCACAACAAGAAATTATTACTTAAGAAAGTCAAATATTTTAATTTTTAATACATTGATTATAAAATTTTTGATCAAAACTTACAATTTAAAATGCTTAAAGAGTGCAATGAGGTTGTTTATACAAATTTTACCAACTTACATTTAATTTTTTTTTTACTCATTATAAAATGGTTAAGTGATTACAATTTAGGTTAAATTAAAGGAAAATGCTGAATAGTAGAATAAGCTGAAGTAAAAGTTGACTTTTCTTTTACTTTTTTTACTCCTTTGTTGAAGCAGATTTCAACATAGATTTGACTTGTTAGCACCTCTATTCTTGTTTTGTGGGCTTCTCCCTATTTAACAAATTATCTTGAATTTGTTTTTCATAGTAAAAGACAGAAATTGATTACTAATTCAGTAAGACCTCTTTTTGTTGATCTTGCCAACTTTATCGTTCAAGGTATGAGACACGAGCTTTCTTGCTGATCTTGCCAACTTTTTGTTGGTCTTATTTATTTAACCTAAATCTCCCGTTTTTCTATAAAGAAAATGAGCAAAAGCTACGTAAGAGAAGACAAGGATTAACAAGTCGTGAATTATCGTGAGCGTGTTATTCGTACTACATAGTACCTCTCTTAATTAAATGACTATGAACCAACAACTTGAAACAATTTTATTTACGTGTATCAAAAGACAAGTTTATTTACATTCAATAATATCTTAGCATGCGTCAAATATTCATCGATACAAATTCAACAACATATTACATTGCTATTATTTGTTTTTATATATTAAAAAAATATGATCAAATATCTTGGTGAATGAAATAATATAATTTTGTTCTTGTCTAATAAAAAGAATAATAATGTGGTCAAATTAGAAAAACTAATATGGTACGAGGGATTATTACTTAAAATTCTTGTGCGTATTTGACAAAATTTACTTTATCTCATATAGACTACCCGTTTTAAATGAGTAACATAACTTGAAGCAATCTCTCACTGATAGAGAAGTATGCAATCCGAAACCCTATATTTGGTCAGTCCAAATATTTCGACTGATTCTTGATTCGGAAAACGTCAGCAAGGCCACTATTAAAATGAGCTATAATTTAAAATAAGTTACATGCATTCTTCATGTTCAGAATCAAGTTGTCAACCTTTAACTAGAATAATTTATCCGATTCATGACAAACAAATATGCATAATATTATTTGAACAATTAAGAATGCACAACCCTTTGTTAGTACAACTAGATAAACAATTAAAGAGAGACATGAGTAAAATAAACTACATGCACACATGATTTACATTGATTCATCCTCAACCATATATGTCTATGTTTTGTCATATTCAATAAGAGTAGTGATGCGTTGACCACCATATGTGACACATCTCTTCTGCCGTTTCGATGAAAATAGAGGCTCGACTCTCTCATAGTAAAAATAGGCCCCTAATACAAAAAAACACATTTTTATTTTAAAAGAACAATCTTCTATTTAAATTGAAAAGGACATCCGTATAATGATTATTAGCCACCAAAATCAAAATTACCAATTATTTTTACTAAGGAACATTTTTTTTTACTTAGAAATAGAAACATTGAACATGTGTTTTTACTTAGCGGAAATGCTTTATATCGCGAAATATAATTCACGATAAATTAACGAAAGAGGCAACAAAAGAATAAAAAACCACACCATCATACTTTTAACTCCTCCAAGTCTAATTTATATGCCTCTCCAAAGATGAATGGATTAATATAATATTAAAACCAACATGGAAACATACATTTGTCTTACTTTGTTAAAACAATTGCCTTGCCTGCAGTGAATGAAGCAAAGTTGCATGGAGACACGTTTAGTAACACTGACACAAGTGGTGTGGCGGTGACAAACACTTAATTATCAATACCTTTGGATTTTAATAAAAATATGAAAGCTTTTGGTACTTAAAAATGCATATAAAAGGAAGTTCGTGAGAATTTCGCTATAAATCTTGTCGCCGGATATATCATAGCCCTTTACTTAGAAGTAGTGACATGAAACATGTTTTTTTCTTTCTTTCTTTCATTGAGTGGGGGGTGAATATTGGGTAATACTTTTTTTTTCTTAAGGCCCATCATTTTGGGAGACCCAACTCAGTTAAGCTATTTGCTCTCCCCAGAGAACGGACATGCTTCTCCCACCACATACAAAAATGACACGTGACCATGTGACCTTCACCACCGTACCTATACTCTCTTTCATATGGGATAAAATTACTAAAATATCCTTTGCAACTTCATCCCATACGAAAGAGAGTATAGGCGGGGTGGTGAGAGCCACATGACACACATTTATGTGTGATTGTAAAAGATATGTGTGATCTATGGTAGTCAACATATCACCACTCTTTGTCTTAGTACAAACACAAAAATTTCTATGACAAAAATATTGAACAATTACCATTGACCTTTACAATTACCCATCTAAGTTCACAGCATATCTTACGCAGTCAAACAATTCATTGTACTTTTTATACCGTTCATGGTTCATGCAATGCAACAAGTATCTATATTTTATCATGACCTTAGAAAGGACCCACCTTAGTATCTTGAGGCATAATACAACATGAGACTTTTAATACTCCAATTTTGCAGAAAACTCCATTAACCATTTTGAGACCCAAATCATGTTCCAAACTTTTGTGATTAACATTGGCATATGGTTAACATTGTAGCTAATGAAAATTAAATGTGTGAAAAGCAATTGAAATTATGACTGAATTAGCACAACAAGATAAAGTATAGGATCAAGAATCAAGATCCTATAATAAACTGATCCCATTTGGCCATTTCTAATAATTAGGTAGTATTCAACCTATTTCTTTTGAACATATACATTCCTCTGAACCTACATTTTCTTGAAAAGTTGAGCCAAACACATTCAGAAATAAGAAGTTGCACAAAACTGAAAACCAATTCATAATTCACTCACACATTCGAAGAGTTCTTATCCTTTTGGCAATACCACAAATATGCAACTCCAAAGTAGGCTTAACCAGGCCATCCAAGTACTAACAAAAGGTTATTCATTTATGTAGACATCAGATTAACCAAACACAACCAAATGCTTGCAGCAGTCTTCTTTGACGTGCCTCATAGTACAACTGTATTAAAACCAAATTGTATTTCATTTCACACATGTGAATACATAACTTTCATCGTCAATATCTTAAAGTGATTTATAATAAAAATTTATAAAAATTTAATACTTTAAAATATTTATCGAGATAAATCGAATTATATCTTACATGTTATATTTATATTTATATATTTGTTAAAAATATAGTCAAAATAAGTTATGTGGATTTCTTTTGAAGAAAAATAAGTTATAAAGGAAGGAGGGAGTATTTTGTTAGTGCATATTGTAAAATGCGACATGTATTTTGAAACAGAGAGAGAGTATTATTAACAAAGGAAGTTATCTAGTATCTACTGTTACTAGAGAAAAAACAAAAATTGACTTAAAAGAAAAATAAATTAAACACATAATTTGACTTTGGAAAAATTGGAAGCAATGAGTCCAACCCTAAGGATTGCAGACACGGTTGACTTTGAATGGTTTTTGTTATTTTTGGATTTTCAAACTGTTGTATTTGGATTTCTAAATTCATTTTTTGAAAATAATTTTCATCTACCGAGTTGTTACTAGGTTGAGTCACGACTAGGTCGCTCTCTTTAAGACGTTCCATAGCACTTCTAAAAGTTGTGCAAGGCAGACTATCAACCACGCCGCCTCCAAGATAAAACAAGCCTAGTTAAAACTGTGCGATTAACTACTGCATTGTAGAAAACCGTTCAAGATTTACACCCTCAAATATGGTACTAAGACCACTCTTTAATACTGAAACCACTTTAATATGGTATTATTACCACTCTGTTATGGTGCTAAGACCACTCAAATATGGTGTTACTACCATTCTAACTTTTATTTCTCCAAAATAACAATATGGCACTACGACCACTCAAATATGGTGATACCACCATTTCAACTTTTTAATTTCTCCTCAATTAGAAAAATATTTATATACTGTTAAGATTATTCTTAATTCTGAAGGGACATTATTGTTCCAAAAAGGGACTATGATCTTAAAAGTACCCTTTATTTTGAAGGGACATACATTATTGAAGAGACTATGTTTTTAAGACCTTTCTTAATTCCGAAGGGACATTATACCGAATAGGGACTAAGGTATGAAGAGCACTCTTATTTCCGATGGGACTAAAAAAGGAGATGAGGAGAAGAATAGCTCGTCAACACAAGCTGGAGGGAGAAGAGAGAAAGAGTTCTGGACAACTTAATAGAAACTCTTTGGTGTAATTTTTGAACTGAGTGGAGTCCTATATTTATATAGAGATTTTGTAACTCATTCTCAACCAACGACTTCAAGAGATATTGCATGTCGGTTCTTGTACCCATAATGGATTTCTTATACCGGTGAGTAGCATTATAAACATGCTTGATTGTAGTTGACATGTTTTTGTTCCTCTTCCATAAGTTGGTAAGCATTTGTCTCGGAGGAACCTTTGACTCAGCCATCTCATAAAGGTGCACACCTTCATTTGGGTTTAGACGTCCGGCGGTTTTATGACCTTTCAACACATTTGCCATGTCATGGTTGTGTTTACCATCACCAACTTTGAGGCTCCAATCACCAACAATCAACAAATAACCTCTCAGCCGAAACGTACACTCGAATTTAACCGAACCAACAATTTTACGCCGAGTCTTCCTCTTGTACTCCTTGTATGAACCTCCTTTTTCACATCAAGGTAACAAATGCACTTCTTCCATTGCCACCTTTATCGGACTTACCAACGACGATTGTAAATCCAAGCTTCATTGCTTTCTCTCGAACCTACTCCAACAAATCATTCCGAGTAGCAAACTTTTGGTTGGTGGCCAGTAAAATGTTCTCCATGATCAATACAAACAACAATAGGAATAGGAGGAGGAACATCATCATCTACTTTTACAACACCTAATGAATCATCTACTTTTGGTGGTGGTGGTGGTGGGGATCCTCGACTTTGGCATTTCCGAAATCATCTATAACTTCAAGTGAAACAACCGCCGACACATTTGGAGGTATAATATCATATGGCAATTCAATGGAGGCAACAACGAGAACATCCATTACTGAAACAGTGCAAGAGCAAGGATAGAAAATGCACACGGTTTCTGTACTGGTGCAGTCCAGATTACATATTCCGGAATATATTGTTAGTTTCCGGATTACGTAATTAATCCGAACTGCTTCAGTACAAATTTGTTGACGTGATCAAAAGGAAAGCGCCTAGAAATCGAATGGGGGAAATTTATTTACACATTACCTTTGCATTCAGTCAAAAATGTTGATGTTAAGGCATCTTGATGACCATATTGCTGCTCCAAATCACATTTTCGCCCATAGTGGTGTGTTTCGAGAGGGTGTAGGGAGTGTTTTGAGAGAAAGCTGGTGAACTGCAACTAGGTTCTGGGAAGGTTTATATATTCAAGGTTTCCGGATTACGTAATCCGGAATTTCCCGATACTTTTTCAGCTTTTTTTAAACATAGAGCGTTCGAATTATGTAATCCAGAAAAAGTATATATTGTTCGGAATATATACTCCGGATAATCCTACACCCTTGCCTTGGCCAGGATCCAGCTTTGACACAGCCCAACACATGTTTTGATTGGTTTCGGATTACGTAATTCAAAACGTGTCCAGATCATGTAATTCGAACAGAGGGTATTTTGGTCAAGCGCGCAGGATGCGCAAGAATAGGCAAGGGTGGAAAAAATAATAGTCTTCATATAATGGAGACATTTCCTTTTCTTGGGCCCGTTCTCACATCTAATCTGATCAACGTTGGGTCTTAATTCAATATATATATATATATATATATATATATATATATATATATATATATATATATATATATATCACAAGGAACATTGGTTTCTTAATCTGATCAACATCTGATCAACATTGGTTTCTTAATCTAAACCGATACTATTGGAAGAACATTTCTGGTATTGTGTTTTTTGATGAAACATATACGTACTTCCAATAAAATACCATATTTTATAGAAGAATAATAATACTTGAATAATCAAAAGTTAACAAATTTTAGGATAACTCTCTTTTTACTTCTTCTTTTGGAACAAAAACAAAAGAGAGTGTACAATGAGAGTATGAGAGAGTTGTCCAAAAAATTGTCAATTTTTTAGTTGTTTAAATATCATTACTCTCTAAAGAAGTGAATGTAGCAATTTTTTATTATAAAAAAAATAAGAGGGCACATACATGAGAAATACTTGTATAGTCACAAATCCAAACTCAAGTTGCTTGGTCACATACTCAAATCAATATTATTTAGAGCACACACAAAACCAAAATAAAAATAAAAGAGAATACAATTAAATAATGTCAATCGATGTGACTAAATAATTTTTCTTTAATTTTTTTTATTTCATGTGTGAGTGCCTAAGTGATATTAATTTATGGTTGTGATCATAAAAGATTTTCTCGTAGTCAAATAGTTGGATTTGCCCATAATTTTTTTAATGAAAAATTTAGGATGAAGAGATGATGGTCAAATTCAAAGTAGAGAAGACTTTATCGTTTAATAGCCACTCTTAAAAAAAAATTACATTTATCTTCCTTCAAAAATATTATCAGATATCAAATCCAAGAAATACAATTTTCAATTTTAACTAAATCATGTTTGAAATATAAATTCAAATAAATACTTTCTAATCTTATCTACCAGTCAAGATGTCTTAACTGCAAGAAGGGCATTGATGATGTGTCATCTAATCTAATCCATCACTCGCTGTGTTTGAATCAATTATTTTTGACAATATGTTTGAATCTTAACTGAAAATATACAAATACAAACACATTATAGTGGATTTTATTTTAATTGTAAGATAGCTCAGCAATAACCATTATACAAAGAACAGTATACTTGATTTCTCTCAAGGAAGTTTGCATGACATTAATTTGAATTTTTTTAGTTTTTTCTTTCTTTCTAGATACTTCATTATACATAAGTCAAGGTATTGCCACGTTTGGGTCAACTAACTATCTAATAGACAATTTAATTCAAAACCAAAAACTTAAGGAACTTAAGTTGTTGACTTCAAAAAAGCTGGCTTCAAACTTGTCTCATTAGGCTTACATTTCAACCTTGTGATTTACTACAAGACCGATAACCAAATTTGAATGTATAGAAATTAAAATTAGGCTTTGTCTTGGTATTACAGTCAATAGTCATAGAAAATTAAATTATTGGATTAATTGCCTTGGTACATAACAAAAAAATATTAAAAAATATATTAAACTTTGTTTTCAAAATCAACTCAACCAATTAGACAATTCAAACCCTTTCTTTAAGTTTATGAGTCATTTAATATAAGGCGGATGTCAGAGAAGAAAGTCTGATTTGTTTTCAACAAGATCTACTAAATCAATTAGACGATTTGAACCCTTTTTTAAGTCCATGAGTCATTTTTCTTAGCCCGAGTCATTTAATACGAGACAAAAATCGAAAATGTAGTCTGACCAATCTATGAAAAGTCATTTAAATCATTGTTTGAAATATTTTAAACCACTGAAATCGAGAGGAAACTGCAATCGAACAACTCAAGCAACCGAACGATAAACAATGACTGTTCATGGTTCAACCGATTTAACTGTCTTGTTGGAATTGTCAAACATTGGATTTGACACTAGTTGGTATAATAATTAGTTGTGTTGTGAACATAATTTATAATTTAATATGCAAGGTTTTCAAATAGTCAATAATAGTATTCGTTTCTTCAATACTTGAAAAGGCTATTTATAACAGCACCAATTAGCAAATATATTAGTTTTGTTAATGTTTTTGGAATAATTCAAATTTCTGAAATTCCTTAATCTGATGAAGTCTTTTGGAGCCTCTCCAAGTAGATGCTTTTTTGTTATTGACCATGATGATGATTTCCTTAAATCTCCAACTTCTGATTCAACCTCCATAACAAGTAAGAACCACTTTTTTTTTCCTTTAATTTCTTTCATTTCATCAAATCATATACCAAAAACAAATTGAAAGTTTTTTGTTTTTTTGTTTTTTTTGTGTCAATTGCAGATAAAGAAAACTCAACGAGGGATTGCACAAGAAGGGAAAGAAGCAGTTTTGCATTTAGGTTTCATGAACATGGTAATTCATAAGCTAGATATCACATCAATTTTTATTTCAAACTAGACAAACTAATAATCGAGGTTTTAAATTGCAGCCATGGTTATGATTATATCACTATGTTTGATATTGTACAAGATTGTTGTTGATGCCTTGTAAATACGTAGCACCGACACTTCACATGGAGGGTTTATTTGGTGTTCAATATGTTTGACACCGACCAAATACAAAAAAATATTTGCATTTAGGTTTCATGAACATGGTAATTCATAAGCTAGATATCACATCGATTTTTATTTCAAACTAGACAAACTAATAATCGAGGTTTTAAATTGCAGCCACGGTTATGATTATGTCACTATCTTTGATATTGTGCAAGATTGTTGTTGATGCCTTGTAAATACGTAGCACCGACACTTCACTGTTTATTTGGTGTTCAATATGTGTGACACTGACCAAATACAAAAAAATATATAGATACTCAATTATTTTATTTTCTCAAATTATTACCGCTTTCAATGTGTTAGTGTCATAGCGTCGTATCTGGTATCAGTGTTTCATTCACGGTGTTGACCTTTATTTTACAAAGTTGCTCACAATGCTGTAGTGTTATGGTTGCAGTTAAATTAGGTCCTAAATTTTCTGAGACTTTGAAGGGTAAGTTAAGTTTAGGTGCCAAAATTATTCAAGAAGGTGGAAGAGGTAACATTTTCAAGCATATTTTTGGGATGCAAGAGGAAGAGAAACTTTTGAAAGCTTCTCAGTGCTATTTATATACCACAGCTGGTCCTATTGCTGGAATTCTCTTTATCTCCACTGTAAAAGTTGCATTTTGCAGTGAAAGGCCTACAAGCTTCTCTTCTGCAGATGGAGACTTAGTAATGGCACCTTACAAAGTAATCTTGAAACCAACTTTAAGCTCAAATCCTATGTTTTGATTAGCTTATTTACATTTTCTATTAACTGTTTGAGTGATCTTACAAGAGCAATTTATGACATGTCCATAAGTTATTTTCAGCTTATTTTCATAAGCTATAGGAGAGCTTAAGAAAACAACTTATACCTTATATGAAAATAATTTAACTTTATTTTATTTTTTTCATAGAAATAGCTTACATATAGGCACTAATATGAAGTACTTATGTTATAAGTGCTTCATTAAGCTGTTTACTCAACCAAAGGCTTAGGACCTGTTTGAATTGACTTATTTGAGATTATCCACTGATATATACACTTACCAGATTGTCTGTGAGAGCTTATGATATGCCCACAAACTATTTTCAGCTTATTTCCACAAGCTTTCCGAAATAGCTTATGAGAGCAACTTACAACTTATACAAAAACAATTTAACTCTTATAATGTTTTGTTGTAGAAATAGCTTATACTTAAGTACTTATACGATAAACACTTATACTATGACATAATGAATGAATCAATTGTTGTGCGGGATACAAATAAAAGTCGAGACAAAATTGGTACATTAACAATGATAGAAGTTGAATCATCCGTTTCAGACAGACAATACTCATAATCCCCAAAGGTACTAGACAAGAATTTGTAAAATATACTATTTTCAAACTATATAAATGTCGTCATGATATCACTAATCTGATAAATATTTATCATTTGATAAATTTCACTACAATTTTTTATTACAGTATAACTTATTGGTGACTTTAATTCATAGAATTTTATCAATATATTGCATTCTTGTGATATAAAGGTTCTTGTTATGCAGGTTTTGATACCAATAGAGAAGATAAAAGAGGTGAATGAAAGCATGAATGTGAACAAGCTAGAACAGAAATATATAGAAGTAGTGACTAAGGATGACTCTGAATTTTGGTTCATGGGATTTTTAAGGTATGAAAAAGCTATTAGGAATCTCAATAAAGCCATTTCCATGGCCAACAAAATCTGAAAGGAAAATCTGTACATAGTTAAGTCTCTATCTTGTAGATTTCTTTAGCAAAGTTAGATTATAGATGAAGTTTGGTAAGGTGAATGAAATGTTAAGCAATCCGAGTCTTGTATCTTATGGTTGTTGTATTTAACTCATCCCTTATTTTTTGTCTCTGTTTCAAGAACTGAAAAACTAAGTTTCATGCTATGATGAAAAACATTACTTATAGTATAATCAACAACTTTTTGTGTCTGTTTGGATAAAAATAATTAATTAAACGTTTATAGGGAAACTTGATCAACTCTAAGAATTTTGTGTGTGGGCATATAGGGAATGAGTTGAGTACTAAAAGCAAGTTAAAGGTATGCCAATTGTTTCTCTTGTTGAATGTGCAATTTTCATAGAAATTACATTTTTGTTTCTTTTACAACAAAATTTAAGCCTTTTTGTTAATGGTTCTCTGCTACTGTCTTTTCCTTACAAAACAAACAACATATAGAAGAAATTAAGATGATTAAGAACCATTACAAGAAAATTAAGCCACTACATGTGGTAGTCAAAAGCGAAGTTGTTGTGTTGTTGTGTTTGGCTTTCAGCCAGTCATAAGATTGCTTTTATGTTGTCCAGCAAGTGGTAGTTATTATATTTTTATTCTTGAAGATTTTTTAATTTCCTTCTTTCCATAAGATTCAAATTGTAGAAAACAAAATTAATTGAATATTGTCGCAATTGCTTTTAGAGAAACCTCTTAAGGAGCCAAATTAAGTTAAATAATCCAAAATACGATAATGAGTAGCCATGACGAAGCCTAATTAATTCGAAACAACGATCCAGATTTGTCAAAAAAGTCGCGGTGAAGAAACAGATGAGCCGCTCTCTCTAGATTACCACACCCTCTGGCACGAGATTGAGAAGTAGCCAGAATCACCCATTGCTTGAACAAAATATATTTCGTTGAAAGGCAGTTGAGAAAGAGACGCCACACAAAAATATTGACTTTCAAAGGAACATTTTTATGCCAAAATACAAGGTTGTCATCTGCAATGATATGTTGAATTGCTGATTGTTGAAGAAAATTATAAGCACTATTGACATTGTAATTTTTTGAAGACTCCAAATTCCACATCCACCTGTCATTAATGTTAACCTGCAAAATAATACAATTCAACAACAATAGACTCCCTCAGTTGCTCCTTCTCCCAGGCCCATATAACCTCCCACACCACTCCCATGCCAAAATAGCCATTTCATAAAGCTCAAAAAGACAGCTGAACCTATCCTTTAGAGTTACATCTTCCAACCAAGGGTCCCACCAAAATAATAATGAATTGCCATCCCCTAAACTCACACACAAAATTATCACCAATCCAACATATAGCCTAATTACCAACACCACGACCAATGCTGACCAAGTTGCTCCACCCACTGAACCCTCCACCGCTGCATGTATAAAAAACAATCAACCTTTCTTATTTGTAATTTTCTATAAATATTTAATTTTAATAGGTTTTATTAGAATATATAAATTACAAAACTAAACTTGTAACAAAATCACACATTTTAGAAAAAAATATTTTGTTAATTTAATTTCAAAGTTTATTTATTTACATTTATATTTTAAATTATATGTTACAGGTTAAATTTTTTGAACAAGGTTTTATAGGGTTAAGTTAGTAAATTAATTTTTTTATCCTGCCCAACTAATTTTAAATCCAACTCATATTCATGATAAAAAATTTAAACTAACAAAGCATGATAAGATAATTTTAGCACTAACTTGTTATATTCGATTGTGACATCAATTACTAGATTGAGACAAAATATCATATCCTATTTATCTTGGACATCGAACCATCCATAACTTTCAAGTGACGTCAAATCACCTATTTTTACATTGCATTTTTATAAAGAGTGTTTGGGCGAAAGTGATGAGGTGGCTTGATTTTTCCTTTATTACTTCTACGAATTTATTCGAGCATTGGGAGAGTTGGAGTAATCAAGGGAGGCGGAGAAAAATCCATAATGGTTTATGGATTATTTGGCATACAACTATTTGGGTGATTTGGCAAGCGAGAAATCATATAATAATTTTTCGGAATGAAATGAAGCAAGTTGACCACCTTGTGACGGAAATTATGGTGTTATCTTGGCGTTGGTGTATGAGTAGGCTTAATTTGCAAACTTGCTTATACTACGAATGGAGTTGGAATCTGCAAGAGTGCCTTTTGAGGTAGTGCCTTTACTGTGATAAGGGAGGGTGCAGCGCTGACTGCCTGTTAGATGTTGGTGCATTTCGACGCTTCTGTTCACAATAGGTGTTGGTTGAATGACTTTGGTGTAATGTTGTCATCTGCTGCCAGCGCATGTGTTTGGTAGTGGGAGCTGATCTTGAGGAAACACTATGCTCGGCAAGGTTTGGAGCTTATAGTAGAGACTTTGTGGCTATGTTAGCTTTTTGCCCCTTGTATAGTATGGCATCAGGTTTAGTTTTGAAAGTGGTTAGTCTTAGCTTTTGAAATTAGTGGTTCCGGGTGTTTGCTTTGTATGTATTCGGTGTTCTGTCTATATACGACACCTAGTGTATTTGTTTCCTTTTGTCTTTTGTTTGCGAGTGGTACTGTTTTTAGTACAAACTCGACGAGAATAAATTTCGCCGATTAAAAAAAAAACCATCCATAACTTTCCCTTGGAAAATGGGTTTGGAGGGTGTTGGAGGAAAGGGAGAGTTTGTGGTATAAGGTGCTCGGGGTGCGGTATCGGGAGGAGGGGGAAAGGTTGCGGTTTGATGATGGGGGCGGGTCGATTTGGTGGAGCAATTTGAACCAAATTCGACCGGGGAAGAGCCTTATAGATGTTAGGTGGTTGAAGGATAATATTATTAGGAAGGTTGGGAATGGGACGTTCACTTTGTTTTGGGAGGTCCTGTGGCTTGATGACATTCTGTTGGTTAGGTCTTTTAGTAGGTTGTTTGAGTTAGCGGAAGATAAGCTAGTCACGGTGGAGGGTATGTTTTTTTTCAGGGTGGGAGGTTGATGGAGAGGCGTGGAAGTGGCTGCGGAGGTTATTGCATGGGAGGAAGGGTTGGTTGGAGAGTGTGCGGATCATTTGTCTTATATTATTTGCTTGGCGTCTATTTATGAATATATTAGCTACGAAGAACATTATGTGTAGAAGACATGTTCTTGACGTTTCTCAAGTTTCTTGCTCGACTTTGTGTGGTGGGTTAGAGGACATGGACCATTTGTTCTTCAGGTGTGACTATAACAATCGTCTTTAGCTTCTGATATCGGGTTGGTTAGGCTTTTCTACATTATCCCATGGGAATATCTTATCTCATGCAAGTCATTTTGGAAGCCTCAATGGATTTTTCAAGAATTCTAGGACGGTATTTACTATTATTTGGATTTCGGTTCTCTTTGTTATATGGAAAGATCGTAACAAAAGGATTTTCCACGATAAGATGGATCAACTTGTGTCGCTAGCAGAAAAGGTTAAGCTCTAAACTTATTGGTGGTTGAAAGTGTTCTTTATTCTGTTCGATTTTGGAAATCTTTCTTGGAGGTTCAACCATGTACGTTGCTTACAAGTTGTTGTACAATTTTTTTTTTCTGTTGTTTTTTTTTTTGGCTAGTTTTGTAGCCTAACTGCTATGTAATTGATCACTTTTCAGTTTCCTCCGACACTTCTTGTGTTTGAGGGACTGCTTTGGTTTTTAATATAATTTCGTTTAGCTTCTTAAAAAAGCCACTCCCTCTGTCTCATCTTATAAGTCACTTTGAAAAAAAAATTGTTCTAAATTATAGGTCATTTTATAATACCAACAAAAAATTAATGCTTCTTTTTCTATCACACGCTTAATTGAGAAACTTTTGACAAAAATAAGTACTATTTTGAAATATTATCAAAAGTTTCTCAAATAGATCATATATGTCTTTATGTTTTTGTCACAAGATGAGAGACTTAATTGAGAAAATTTTGACAAAAACAAAGAACTATTTTAAAATATTAATAAAGTTAAGGACTAATTTGAGAGTGACTTACAAAGACAAAAACCAATTTGATGATTTACTCATTTATCTTTTCTGTATCATTAATAAAAATAATTTTGTAACATAATTCACTATTTAACTTATATATTTAAAATAAATTATATATTTTTTTAGGGGAAAATAAATTAAATTAGATTTCTTAATATTTGTAAACTAATAAAAATGATTTACAATTTTTTTTTTGAGATAAAAGAAATAACAAAACAAACCCAAAATTACAATCTTAGACAATAAACTCTTATCGTTCTCTATTGTTTGCGACTCAAACCCTAACAGAAAAGCTCGTTTGGATGGAGAAGACAACAATCGCTGCGATGAATGAGATGGTGAGTACCCTTGTATGTGATGATATAGCTTTTTCCATTCTCTCAAAGTTGCCTCTTAAATCTTATAAGCGTTTTGAATGCGTTTGCAAATCATGGTCTCTCTTGTTTGAAAATCATCACTTCATGACCATGTTTTCCAGCAATTTCTTATCTAATTCTCTCCGTCGTTCTAACTACGATGAACGATCTCTCATCCTAACAAAGTCCAAGTGTGATGAAACTGCTGTTTTCTATTCTCTTGCTGGTGAGAGGTTTGAGAAAAAAGTCAAATTAGATTTCTCAAATCCATTTAAATAAAATAATGATATTGGTATTTTTGGTTTTGGTAGTATTAATGACATGCTTTGTCTCCATCAATATGACCAAATTGTATTGTGGAACCCAGCTACCCAAACACTCAAGCTTCTTCCTCCCAGTGATGTTGACTTGGCTGAATCCTCTATCCCCGATGAAGATAAGGATCTTCTTGGTATTTATGTATTGTCTCGTCTTCATGGATTTGGTTATGACCTTGTTAAAAATGACTACAAGGTCATCCGGTATATAGAGGTTTCTATGATGCCTGGTGGTTACTGTGGTGATGGTGACCGCAAAAACATTGACGATTCAAATTTAAACTGGATGTGGAACTATTTTGGGCCATGTGAGATGTATAGCCTAAGAACTGACTCGTGGAGAGAGCTTTATGTTGACATGCCTTATTCTTCGAATAGTACTGAGGGCACCCAAGTCTACATGGATGGAGTGTGTCATTGGTTGTGTAAAAAAGATGAAGAACATACAGAGTTGCCACACCAAAAAATAATTATACTTTTTTTTATTAGTTTAGTTTATAGTTTTACTCATATATTAATACAAACATCTTTTATGTTTATACATGTGTCTATATTTTTACTCATATATTAATATACGAATCTATTTTCTTTAGAGAAATACTAAAGAGTACCCTTACAACATTGGATAAGAGGACAAATTTAGAAATGTAATAGAAAATGGTTAAAAGTGATAGATTTGCCTTTTTAAAAGCAAAAAAATTGTTGAATTCAATGCAAACTTCCCATTTTTGGATTCCTTAACCATTGGACATTGGTTAGCAAGACCTTTTTTTTTAAGGAAAATGTTAACGAGTGCCCATGGGGCACTCTTTATAAGTTTTTATGAAAATATGTGTAATCAATACATCGAAATTTGCAACATTTGACTTTTTTATAGAATATTTTCTAAATCTTGGATCCTTAAAGAGTGCCCAAGGAACACTCGTTACAAGACCCTTTTTATTTAATATATAAATGTGTATGTATTTTTACTCGTATATTAATACGGGGATTATTTTTTTTAATTCTTTCATGTGTTTATACTTTAACTTATATGTTAATACAAGATATTTTTTTTAAAATTTATACACATGCCTATATTTTTACTCGTATTTAATACAGAAATAATGTTTTATACAATTTGTGCATTTGTCTATATTTTTATTTATATATCAATACAAGTTTATTTTTTTTAATATAATTTCCACGCAATTGCGACTTGTTTCAAAAAAAGAGCGCAACATGTTCAACTATCCCTATGTACGGGTATTCTGTTAGGGCATTTGATTGATCTCTTGTAACGTCTTTATTAAATTTAGTATTATTTAATTATTTGACAAAATTTTTTTGCCCCATTAATATTGTGAGTCCAAATCCGCCACTTGAGAACATAGCTCCGCTGGACCATGTTTGGTGTCATTTTACTTGAGCAACAAGACCGTCCCTATGAAACTGGTGGCTCAGCTCTCAAAGTAAAAATAGGCCCCTGATAAAAAATATGCACAATTTTTTTAAAAGATTAATCTTCTATTTAAATTGAAAATAATGCTCGTATAATGATTATTAGCCACATAAATCAAAATTAGCAATTATTTTTACTAAGGACGTGTTTTTTTACTTAGAAATAGAAACATGGAGCATGATTTTTTACTTAGAAATTGAAACATAAACATGTTTATTTTTCTTTTTTGAGTAGGGGTGGGGATATTGAACAATAATTTTTTTCTTGAGGCCCATCACTTTCGGAGTCCCAACTCGGTTGAACTCTTTGCACTCCCCAAAGAACGGCCCTGTTGAGCAATGAGGTGTTTCTTATAACACCTATTTCCTCGGACGAAGATGATTGTGTTGATGTTGGAGAAAAGTGGATTAACTTGACGGTGTTAAATGGGTCTATTGCCTTGATTTCATTTCACAAAAAGACGACTACTTTTCACATATCAATTTTGGGCGAGTTCGGTATAAAGGAATCGTGGACCAAAATCTTCATTGCTGGACCATTGGCTTGCGTTGAGCGTCCTATCATAGTGGGGACAAAGGGGGAAATATCCTTTATAAGAAAAGATATGGAAGTAGCTTGGTTTGATTTGAGTACGCAAATGATTCAGCAGCTTGGTTATAAAGCGGAGAGTCTTCGCTGCCGGATAGTAAATTACAAGGAAAGCATTCTTTCATCCCTCGAGAAAGATATAAGAAAGCATTCATCCATTAGAGGAATAGGTAGTTAATTGTTTTTCTTGTTTTCACTTGTTGGGATATCACAATTATTGTCAAGTAAACTTGGAAACTACTTGATATTGCTTTTGCATTATTATTTTGAATGTTTAGTCTTGTTTTATTTTCAAACTTATCTGGCTTCGGTATCAATAAAATGAATGATATTTTGCTTTTATCGAATGACCTCTAGTTTTATGTAGTAATAACTTATATATGGAAAACTTTATAATCTAATGAACAACCATAACTGGGGTGTTATCTCTGAGGTAATCAAGATTTGTGTTTACAACAAATCTGCAGTTGGAGTCAACTGTGTAGTTAAGAATGGATGTTATTGTTCTATTCTTGGTGCTATGGCTGCAATTCTCAACTGTTTTTTGGGTCTGAAGTTGTCCTACAGACAAAGGATTTTAGCAATAATTTTGACTGCCAATTTTGCACCTGTAACATTGCTGATCAGAACTAAGTTAAAATAACGCAGTCCGTTTATTGTGAACCTGATCCCATGGCGCTTCCTGCATGAAACCCTGCATAATAAAACATAATAATAAAATCACAAACACTGACTTAGCAAAACGCATAACATTAGACATTAGGTCACATCTCTCTCTCCTTTTTCAAGAATCAACCATAGTTGTTTTTTGCATCCAAAATCGGGTGGAATTTTTTTGCTGTCTTTTGTATTTTGTCAAGTTATCGGTTATGTTGATTAGAATCATATGAAGTTCAGCCAATACTAATGTCTGAAAGTCTGTGTTTAGCATCATTGCAGTTCATCCATGGGTAAGTTGGTTTTGCATCATTGCATGCATGTATCTCTCTCACACTTATTGCCTTTTAAGATAGGAAATATGAGCATGAATCTGTATATGCATGCTCTGTGCTCTTCATTGCGATCTTTGTACGGTCTGAATGTTGAAGCAATGCTCATTTATCCTGTGATTATTGGCTGTAGATGCATGCTTTGTGCTCTTCATTGCCACTACTATTATTGGCTGAAATACCAAAATTCATGTTACAATACTGTGACAGAACATTGGTTTTCTGTTTTTCTGGATTAAGAAATGTTTCCGGACGTTTTCGGTTTCCAATTTATGATTTCTATTATTCTAAATTGGACTTAAGATAAGTTTAAAGAAGCATTGTCATTTGCCCTTAGTTTTCTAGAATGTCATTTCAAAAGTAGCTTAAGTTCAACTTAACATCACTTATGGATGTTGGATAGTTATTTTGAATTTTGTACACAAGCTTAAAAGTAGACCATTGTAGAATATGATATGTATGCTCCTTCTCAATTTTCTGCCCCTTACTTTAATCACTTTGATCGTCATCGAAGAAAGTAGAGCATATAACTATGTCACTTTGTCAATGATTCTCTGCTACTGTCTTTTCTTTACAACACAAACAACATAAAGAAAGTAGAGCATATAACAAAGATAGATAAAAAAAGAGGATGATCACTAAAAAGTGAGATAATTCCTTCACAAAATGTGCATCAAAATGGTGTGCATACACTTCAACATAATCGTATGACATGAAATTTTCTTTATAAATTAGGGAAAAGGAAATATTTTATTTAATTAAAGAGACGCTAATGACCATTTTACAATCGTCTTTGAGAAGATTTAAACTCTAATTCTTCTAAGTTACAAAGTTAAACTCTTACCATTGAATTGACATGAAACACATGGAAACATACAAGGTGCATGGCATTTATGATATTCAGGTCTTTCCCAAAAGTTTACCACGTAGAACTAGTTTTAGTCATTTCTAATGTTGTTTCACTTAGAACTAATTAGGTCCTTTTAAACATAACCCTAAATGATGAAATTTTATCTCGAAAGTCTGACAATTACAAACTGAAGGACAAAAAGAAAGCACAAAATCTTCACCAGCTTTCTCAATCTTAAACCAATAAGCATTAGTATTAAAACCTGGATTTCCTGCTACACCATCAGTACTCAAAAACCACAACAGTTTAAGAATCTTCCAAACTTGTGATTGAGCACATGTAGTTTCTGTTACATAGGATTTAATGTTGAGGTTAGAATCACACCTTCTTTATCTTTAGCATTATAATTATGTAGTACCTTTGCCTCTTATTAATGGTAAAATGTAGTGATTGACACCTATTGTCACTTGCTTACCTGAAATGTCAAGAACCGGTTCTTGTTCTGCAATAGTTTTGCAAATGAAAAGTTCTATGATGAAGGCTAAACAAATGGAAAATGCTAAGAGTGAGGTTTTCATGTTTCTCTATATAGAAGAATAGATTAGATGAATATTTTTGTACATGATATAGAAGAAAGAGTATATTGATAACATGCAAAATACACTGTTTAAATAGCTTGATTTGCACTTGTTTTATAGTCATTTATTGTGTTTTGCATGGTTGCTAGCTGGTATTTTGTTTGTGTTTCATGTACTTGCTGTTAAAAAGAAAATATGGGGAGAAAAAGATGCTAACAAGGTCAGCTTTGCTGATTTCTCTCGACTAAAATGCTATAATCATGGATTGCGAAATCATCCTAATTTATCCTATAAGAACAATAATCCTACGTTTGCACCCAGTCCTCCCCCTGGTTTTCAAGGAGCCCATATTGCTCCTGTTGATCCCATAAAGTCAAACCTTCAGCTGATTATGAAAAACTTTGCCATCGCCTAGACCTGGCAAAACAAAGATTTCTTAAACCAGCACATCCACACAGTGAGATGATAAAGAAACTAGCAAGTAAAGTCAATGTTATGGCCACTCACAGCAAAATGTAGGAAACACTTTTTTCCCACGTGGCCCAACAACAAGAATCTACAGCTGCTCATGCCGGAACCTTTCTAACACAACCCTAGCCAAACTCGAAAGGGCATGTAAATGTTGTAACACTGCAAATTTGAAAAGAGCTTAAGGTTCTAGTTGGTAAGAAAGATGGAAAGAACATTGAAAAGGAGCCAATATCAACTGAGAGCGAACAAACACCAAAGGCAAAGAAGGTGATTGAAGAGGACAAAGAAAAATCATATGTGCCTCCTCCTTTGTATAAGCTCCCAATTTCGTTCCCTTAAAAGATTAGCGAAAGAGAAAATTGAGGAACATTTCAAAAGGTTTGTTAAGCTATTGAAGAAGCTTCGTATTAGTATTCCTTTCATAGATGTTATAACCCAAATGCCCTCGTTTGCTAAGTTCTTAAAAGGAATCTTGGCAAATAAGAGGAAGATCGATGCCGATGTTACTGTAGCATTCTTTGAGGAGTGTAGCACTATCATCCAAAACAAAATGTCGCCTAAGCTGAAAAATCCAAGGAGTTTTTCGATTGCATGAGTTATCGGTAACCATGTCATTGATAAATACCTGTGTAATTTAGGTGCAAGTGTAAGTTTGGTGCCCCTGCCTATCTGCATGAGGCTCAATCTAGGTGAGCTAAAACAAACAAAGATTTCCCTACAACTAACTGATCAATCCATAAAATACCAGTTGGAATACTAGAAGATGTTCCTCTAAGAATTGGCCAGCTATACATTCCCATTGACATTGTACTTATAGATGTCAAGAATGGAAAACTCACCTTCAAGGTTGGAGATAAAAAGATCGAGTTCCTCTTATTCAAATTCATGAAAGGCCTGTCATTTAATGACACATGTTGCCTTGTCAATATCATAAATGAGTGCGTTTTAGAGTACTCGTCAGAGTGTGTTTAGGAGTACTCGTCAGAGCTACTCCCTACTTATAAGTGAATAAAAATGTCAATCAAAGTTGGAAAAAAAAAACTTTTATCAGCATAATAATCCACCCTCTCCCCGATATTTGCATGCTAACTTTCCCCCATGTTCAAAGCATTTCATGATCAAGTCTATATACTCACACCCTGTTGATCCTGACAACGATTGATCTTGTTCGGTAATATCTTTTTTTTTCCTCATATTTACATTGAGGTCAATGTCGGTTTTAAGTGTGGGAGAGGTATTTCCAACCTTAATAGTTTAGATTTATTTGTTAATTTTGTTAATAATCGAGTTCGATGTGATATCGAGTCAATAAAGCTTGTTTTTTTGTTAGATTTCCCAATTCATAAACCGAATAATTTTTTTTTTTTGGAAAGGCTTAGGATTTGTATTGTCATTAGAAAGTATATGTGTTTCAGGGGTAGGGAGGTTAAGGGTTAAGGATATTGGGGAAAATTTCAACAAAATCGGTGTTGTTCCAACACCTAAAGTCTCCTAAATATGGATCATAAATTAAATAATTGTTGTGCCACAGTCTCAAATTTTTGTTTCTTAGTAGTCCTTAAGTAGTTTATCTATCCAGTCGAATGCCATCTTTAGTCACACATTAAGTAGGTTAGTCAATGAATATAAGCGAGGAATAAATTAAGGGACCAGTAATGATTAAACCTAGAACAATCAAAAAGAAAAAAAATGCTTCATTGTGCAAAATGTTCAAATTCAAAGAAAAGATGTGTTAAAACACTAACCAATTTTCCTACCATGTGTGTGACAATAATATAGATACTCAAGGGTCTTAACGTGAGTATGTGACTGTCTCGAATGAAAGAGGATGAATAAAATAATGGTAAGAGACTAAGATATAACGACATGATTTAACTTTGTATGCTAGAAGGGAGACTTTTGGTGTTGGAACAACACCGATTTTGTTGAAATTTTCCTCAGTATCCTTAAACCTTAATCTTTCTACCTCTAAAACCTATGTACTTTCTAAGTGACACTACAAATCCTAAGCATTTCCAAAAAAAATATTTTTTAATTCGGTTCTTGAATTGGGAAATCTGACAACAAAAGCAAAAAACACACGCTTTATTGACTCGACAACACATTAGACTCGATTATTAACAGACTCAAACAAATAAATCTAAACTATTAAGGTGGGAATTCTTCCCTCACACTTAAAACCTACCTTGACCGCAATGCAAATAAATAAAAATATGATAAAAATAAAGCTATTACTGAGGAAGAACAATCGTTGTCAAAATCAGCTGTGGGTGTGTGTGTGTACATACGCCTGATCTGATCTTGAAATGGTTTATACCTGTGGAAAAGTTAATTAGCATGCAAATATGGGGGAGGGGTGGATTATGGTGCTGATAAAATCTTTTTTCCAACTTCAATTGATCTTTTTATTCACTTATATGACTAAACTAAACTAAGAGCTCGTTTGCTACGGATTAAAATAAAAATGATTTTTCCATAAAATTAGATTATTTTATAGAGATTTTATAAAAAACCAGAATATATTTTACGTTTATTTACCCTAATAAAAATCACTTTAAAAAAAAAATTAGTTTGTTTGGATACAACTATATAAAAGATAGTTCAATCTTTTGATCCATATTTTCTTTCTCTCCTCTAAAAAAATTCTATTTTTTGAGAAGCTGCTCTTAACAACTTCACATTTGAAGTTGTTTTTTTTTTCTTCTTAAAAAAACTATAACAAACGGGCTCTAAAACTCGTGGGTTGCCTTTCACGCAACGCTTCGTTTTATGTTGGTAGCTCGAGTTTTCTTTGCTCAATATTCAGCGGGTTCCAACTCATAAGTCGGGAGTAGCTTTGACGAATACTCCTCAACACATTCATCGATGATATCAACAAGGCAACATGAGTCAGTAAATGACGGTCCTTTCATAGATTTGGATAAAAGGAACTCGATATTTTCATCTCCAACTTCAAGGGTAAGTTTTCCCTTCTTGATACCTATAATAGCACCAACAGTACCTAAAAAGGGTCTTCCAAGGATGATTGGGATGTGAGATTCTTCAGTTATGTCCATCACCACAAAGTCAGTGGGAATGTAAAGCTCGCCAGTTCTTAGAGGAACATCTTCCAGTATTCGAACTAGATATTTTATGGATCGGTCAGCTAGTTGTAGGGACATCTTTGTTGGTTTCAGCTCACCTAGATTGAGCCTCTTGCATATAGACAAAGGCATTAGACTTACACTCGCACCTAAATCACACAAGATTTAATCAATGACATAGTTACCGCTAACATAGGGAATCGAAAAACTCCATGGATCTTTCAGCTTAGGCAGCTTCTTGTTTTGGATGATAGCGCTACACTCTTCAGTGAGTGCTAGAGTATCATCGTCATCAATATTCCTCTTATTAGTAAGATTTATTTTAAGAACTTAGCATACGAGGGCATTTGGGTTATAACTGTAACGCCCGTTTCGATTATTTAATTAATTTTTCGAGTTGAGAATATATTTACATGATTTATGTGATTTATGTGTTATGTTGTGGTTTTATTAGGCAGGTTATTTTATTATTTAATAGAATAAGGATGGAAATAAAAATAAATACTAAAGTTGTGGGGCTGTTTTTGAATTAGATAGAGTTGTGGGGATTAATGAGATTAGAAAGAGGTATAAAAGGAAATTAGGTTTAGAGAGGAACAGTCAGTACGTTACAGACTTTTGGAGAAAAAGGGAGAAAAGTGGCCAGAGAGGAGAGACCCGCGATTCTGCAATATTATCAGGTAAGGGTGAGCCTAGCTTCAGTTATGTTATACTGTAATTCATCTGTTTATGTTTAACCAAGGATTAGAGAGAGTTTTGAGAGAGTTCTAAGTTAGGGTTTTGGTAGATTTTGTGATGAATTGATGAGAGAATGATGTGAATTGATGTAGAAACGTGTTACAGAACCTAGGTTAATCACTAGGATCATAATTCTGAATGATTAGAGCCATAATATGAGAGATTGGACGAGTTTTGGCGAGGTTTTGAGCGAACCCGCAGCCTGTTCTGCGGCAGCTCGCCGTGGCGAGCAGAACAGTTTAACTTGCGAGGCGAGCAGACGTACTCGCCGTAGCGAGCAACATAACGATTTCACTCGTGAGGCGAGCAACCTTGCTCGCCGTGGCGAGCAACCCTTTAGTGCGCGCGAGGCGAGCAGAAACACTCGCCGTAGCGAGTAACTGGCAGAATGTAATTTGACAGCTCGCCGTGGCGAGCAGAACCACTCGCCATAGCGAGCAATGTGGTCTCAGACCACTATAACTTGAGTTTTATAACTCTGTTTTGAGTGAGGCTTTGAGGGTAGACCTTTGGATAGTATTAGAGATGTTTAAGACCTAAATTACAACCTGTGATGATGCTGTAAGATGATTCTTAACTGTTGACCTTAATCTATGATTTATATGCACATTAAATGAGTTATATGAATGATGTTTAAATGATGATTGTGATGATAACTATGTGTCGTGAATGTGTTAAATGTGCCGAACTGCTGCCATGTAAATGTGTTATAATTGCATGTGTCAGTCAAGAGTCGTAAATGATGTTAAGATGTTGTGTATAACTTGTTTAAGTATAAAGAGTCGAGTTCATGCATTTGCATAATTTGAGACGGTGGAGCTTATGCTCAAAGCGACGGTGGAGCAATTGCTCAAAGCGACGGTGAAGCTTATTTAAGCTTAAATATTGGTACCACATGCATGATGTTTAAGATGTTAGAGTTGCATAGTAGAGTTGCATTGGTGGAGTCTTGTGTCTAAGACGTTAAGAGATGATTTGTTATGTGAAGAATGTTTTAAGATGATTTGCATATATGGATGTTTGAGACGTTTCTGTTCTATGTGATGAATACTGTTGTTGTTGTTAAGCATAGATATTTGAGTTATATGTTAATATAATTGATGTGAATCTCACCCCCTTCTGTTGGAATTGCCGCCTCGTGGGCAAGTGCAGGTGACCAAGCGTAGGATTGACGATGTGAGAGGTCCTTGTGGAGTCTTAGGAGCTCTGATACGTAACGGGATGGGGATTATATTTTGTTTCTATTCCTTTATGTATCGTTTTTGAATTAATTATGACATTGGTGCGAAGAACTAATCTTTTAAAGAGTTTGAATTATGTTTCCGCTGCTACTTTACGAATAAAGATGAGGAATAAATTATTATTCATTTCGTTGAAAGATTTTATGAAATGTGACATCCTGAATATTGTGATATACTCTGATTATTTAAATGAATTTTTGAGTCGGGATTTCGGGGTGTTACAATAACCTTTGTGAAAGGAATACTAATATGTAGCTTCTTCAAGAACTCAACAAACCTATTGAATTGTTCCTCGATTTTCAATTTTGCTAATCTTTGAGGGAACAAAATTGGGGGCTTATACGGAGGAGGAGGTACTTATGGTTTTTCTTTGTCCTCTTCAGTCACCTCCTTTGCCTTTGGTGTTTGTTCGCTCTCAGTTGATATTGGCTTCTTCTCAATGTTCTCTCCATCTTTCCTACTAACTAGGGCCTCAAGCTCTTTTCCACTTCACAGTGTTAGAACGTTTAGATTCCCTTCCGGGTTTGGTTGGGGTTGTCTTGGGAAGGTTTCGACATGAGCAGTTGTAAATGCTTGTTGTTGAGTCATTTGGGAAATCTGTGTTTCCCACATTTTGCTGTGAGTGTCCATAGCATCGACTTTACTCTCTAACTGCTTTATCATCTCATTGGTGTGGATGTGCTAGTTTAAGAAATCCTTCCTAAGTTGTTCCGTTTTGCTCAGTAGGATGTATCTATCAACGAACACTTTCTTAAGTTCATTCCATGTCGTAATGGAATTAGATAGTAGGGATTGCAGCCATGCTCTGGTTCTGTCCCTAAGAGAGAATGAGAATAAACACAGGTAAATGACTTCAGGATTGACACCATCGCTCTTAAGCGTATCAACGAACTGCACGAAGACTGAAAGGTGCAAGTTCGGGTCCTCCGTCAGATTTCCAATGAATTGGTTTTGATGTACTATTTGTAGCAGAGTGGGTTTAAGTTTGAAATTATTTACTGCAATTTCAGGATGAACAATGCTCGTATGAGGCTCTTCATCAAAGGGCACAACAAAGTCCTAAAGGGGCCGGTTGTCATTATTATTATTGTCACCGATTTTTGTCTGAGCTTTAGAAGTTGACAAGGTGTCAAATTGCAATAGGTGTCTAGGTCGAAAGTAGCGCTCGATTTTGTCTACATACCTAGTAAGATTACCGGCACTACGAGTTCTTTGCATGCAGTTAAAAAAAAAAGTGCCTTAGTCTACTATAAATTACTTTTTCCAAGTAGGAATTATATTTTCTTAAAAGAGGACTTCAAAGGTGTAATTCATACCACACGAAAGCGAGCAGTCACAAGGTTTTATTTTTTCCTTTCTAAATTACAATTTACATCGATATTTAAATAGTTTTAGACCAAAAAATAATATTTAGATTGTTTGATCTCAATCCAACGATTATCTTCCCGGATTAATACGCAGATTTGCTTATTACAGCAGATCCAAATTCTATTATGACTTACATGAGTGGATTGTGGGACATGAAAAGAAAAATATATTAATAACTTATTTTCTGTATAATTGAAGTGACAAAAAGGTTCAAGAAATTCATCATTTGTGCAACAGTATGTCTTTTCATCTTTGTGGCCACTGGTTAACCTTATCTCACAGCAATGTCCAAGCATTTATTTAACACATGATTATCATGATAAAATCGTAGTGCGATTGTTTAAAGAAAGCTACATGCATATGTATATATATTAATTATTTTCAATATTTTAAAAAAATGTATTTATAATTTTATGGCACAACTTTTATTCTTTACAAAATAAAATTGTACCTAAGAAAAAATTGTGCTTAATGAAAGTGTAGATGCATTAGCTAACTTGGATTGTGACTTCGTTGCTCCGTTGATCTTCTGAGTTTTGTTCAAATATCATTAATTCTTTATTGCGAGCCGAAGGCTCTCAAGTGTGTATCCCTCGTTTAATATCAATGTAGTCTTTCTTTCCCAAAGTATTGTGCCCTCGGTGTTAAAAAAAGTCCGCATTTTAGTATAATATGTCGTCTAAAAGTACACTTTCACACATAATATTTTGAAAATATGGAATTGAGAAAAATTGCTCTAAAAAAAGTTGTAGCCATATCCAGAGAAAATGTTGGTGGGTTAATTGCATACAGCAGTGCCAACATATGTAACATGTAGCCTTATATGCGCATGCCAGCCATGATAGTTACTTGACTTGCGTTTTGGCTGACTTTTGTTGTCGACATATTTTTATCCTTAAACAATAGTTGTAATAATAAGATTGATAAAAATATGTGTTATTTTTCACATATTCACTCTATAGGTATTGCATAAAGAAATAATTTGTTATTTTTAAGACTCATGTAAGTGTACCTGCCAGCTACCAGAGACATTATTTATAGAGGTTGGGGTTTGAAACACAAATTCTCTATTTTTCCACACACTTAAATGTGTGTGATCATTAATATATGTGAAATTAAGATACCACACTAGTTTCTATTTCACACTACGAACTTTCAGTCAAGGTTTTAAACTACAGCTGCGGTTAATTACGATTGTGTCACTGTCTTTTATATTATGAAACATTGACAATTCACATTGGAAGGCATATCCAGATCGTGTTAGTTTTCGGAAGCTGACACATGTGACTATATTTTCTCAAGTTATTATAGATGTCTAGGTGTTAGGATCTAGTGTCTGTGTCGGTGCTTCATTTTTTATTATACGCGGCAGCAAAAACCTTGACATTAGTCTTGCTCACAATGTATTAAGTGTTATGATCGCAGTGAAATTGGGTCCTATATTTTCTGAAGGGTTAGTTGAGTTTGGGAGCCAGGATTACTCAAGACAGGGGAAGAGGTAACATTGTCAGGCATATTGTTGGGATGCATAAGAAGAGAAACTCTTATAAGCTTTAATACTCGAGAATCTAATTTTTATAGCAAAGTCTAATTTTAGGTGAAGTTTTGTAAAGTGAATGGGATGTTTAGCAATATAAGTCTTTTATCTTATTTATGGTTGTTGCATGTATTTCATCCCTTCTTGGTGATTAAGAACTAGTACCTAAGTTTCATGAGTAGATAGAAGACATCACTTGTAATATAGTTAGCATTTTATTTACTTTTTGCCTATTTTGTTAAACAACTTAATTAAGTGCTTATAGGAAAATTGTTAAAATATAGTATGTCATGTAATGAATGAATGCTAAAATATAGTAAAAGGTATGACAATTGCTCAAGTTGGGTCTATTGTTTCTCTTGTTGAATTTCATTCTAAACCATGAAACTAAGAAATATATGTTTTGCCACAAATTTATGCCTTTTTAAGGTTGGTTATTTGCTTCTACTTTTGTATTTAATAAAAAAACAAATTGGATAGAGGGAAATTATTATTATTAAAGCGACGCTAAAGATCATTTTACAATCATTATTGAGACGATTTAAACCCAATTCTTTAAAAATCAAACTCTTATCACTGAGCTGACCAGAAATACATACGATAAAGTAGAGCATAGAACAAGTGATAGAAAAGGGGACGATCACTGATTAGTGATATTATTCCTTCAACAAAAGGATATGATATGCATAATTGCATAACATTTCATATATTCTAGTGTTGTTTCACTCATTCAAGCCCTTTTAAACACAACCCTAAATGATGGAATTTGATCACTAAGAGCTAAGTGCTTATTTCCCTTATCATCAACAAACAACCCAAGTTCCCTACACAAAGTTTGACATTTGCAAGCTTCAGCAGGACAGAAAGAAAGCACATAATCTTTATCAGCTTTCTCAATCTTAAACCAATTACCAACAGTTGCCATACTTGGATTACCTTCTACACCCCCTGTAGCTAAAAACCACACCCCTGTCAACTCTTTAAGAAGCTTCCAAACTTGTGTTTGAGGACATTTAGTTTTTGTTACAAAGGACTTAATGTTGAGATCAGTAGATGTTAGAATCACACCTTGTTTAGCATTATAAGGTGTGAAAGTAACTGCTTCACCATTCTTTACTTCAAGCTTCTCTTGAACAACATAAAGGGGACATGTTTGGTTGTTTTCACCATGGTTTGCAACTGTTAAACCACCACCTTTACCTCTTATGACTGGTAAAATATAGTATTTCACACCTGTTGTTAATTGTTTTCCAGAAATGTCAAGAACTGGTTCAGGTGTTGCAATGGTTTTGCAAATGAAGGCTAAAAAAATGATGGAAAATGCTAAGAGTAAGGTTTTCATGATTCTCTTTGGATTTAGAAGAATAGATTAGATGAATGTTTTTTGTGTATTGATATAGGAAGAGTATGTATCTATTTATAGGACTAAGGGAATATGAGTTTTTTTTCTTTCTTTTTTTGAATTAATTTGCATAAGGGTGGTGACTGGGGACCAAGTTGAATTGAGTGGATTGTGGGGCATGAAAAAAATATTATATTGAGAAAGATGCTAAAAGACTTCTAATATATGTATATATTTTTATAGAGGAAATAATATTTTATCATGATTTTCACGTGTTAAATAACTATCATAGAGATATTGTGCATTTCTATGAGATAAAGTTGGCCAGTCGGTGGAAAAGATATACAATAGCATTTTTCAACCTTTTCTCAGTTGAAAAATGTTGTTGACACATCATCAATGAAAAACACATATAAATGATTGAAAGACCTCGGCGGCAGTTAACTGCCAACGTATTAAAGAATCGACGACAGTTAAATGCTGATGATTTCATCGACAGTTAACTGCCGAAACGATCCTGATACAAATCCAGGCAGAAGCTCTCTCATCCATTAATACTTTCAAATCTTACAAAAAATTTCCAATCTCTCTCAAAAACTCTCTAAAAATCTCAACCAAATTTATTCAACAAAATCACAAGTAAGTCATCATAGTACTAGTAACTTACATTTTAGTTGTTTTTTTTTTTTGCACAAGCTAAAAGGAGGGGGGCATATTAGGTTCGTCATGCTGGAGGATGTTATGTAATGTTCGTGGGGGAGTTGGTGAGGGAGTGGGAAATTGGTTTGAAGGTAACATTCGACGGGTTGTAGGAGATGGTCATAGCACCTTATTTTGGTTCGATCATTGGGCCGGAGAGTCACCTTTACGATTCAAATTTCCTCGACTTTTTGATTTGGCTGTAAATAAGGAGTGTACAACGGCTGAGGTGGAGAGAGAGGGGTGGGGCAAAGGAGGAAGAGGGTGGGTTTGGAGACGTCGTTTGCTAGGAGGATGAGAGTGTGAGAGAGTGTTCATTATTATTACATAATTTTGTTTTACAGGTTAATGTTACTGATACATGGAGATGGATACTTGATACCATTCACGGATATTCGGTGCGGGAGGCTAACCGCTTTATCACTACTTATGGGGATCAAGCAGATAGGAGTCTCGTTGACAATGTTAGGCATAAGCACATACTGCCAAAAGTGTCTATGTTTGTATGGCGCCTTCTTCGTAATCGCCTTCCAACACGAGCCAATCTGTTACGGAGGAATATACTCCACGCCACATGTTCTTTGTGTGTGGCTGGTTGTGAGGGTTTTGGAAACAGCCCGCCACCTATTTTTACTGTGCGGTACATCATCTACGTTATGGTCTTATGTGTCTACTTGGTTAGGCTTGCATTCGGTACTCCCTTATGAATTACGTGACCATCACCTTCAGCTTTGTTATATGGCGGGACTACCGCGTAGCACTCATTCTTATTTGCAAGATATATAGTATGTTTGTGTTTGGGTGATATGGAACGACCGTATATTCCAAAATGAAGCATCACATCCTTATGTTCTATTTGAGAAAATCAAGTTCAATTCTTTTTTGTGGATGAAAGCAAAACACATCTCATTTAATTATTGTTATCATGATTGGTCGACACATCCGCTCCTTTGAATGGGTGTTCACCATTAATTTATTTTGATTGTTACATTTTAGTTGTTATAAATGTTTTTCTTTTTTAGTTTTAAGTTTGAGTATATTTTGAGTAGATTTATTTTATTTTAGTTTTTGAGTAGGTTTATATGTTACATTTCATTTTTAGAGTAGATGTAAGTTGATTAATTTTGTTAAAATGTTTGTATGATGTTTATGTTATAGTTTTGAATTTTAGGGTTATTTTAAATTTTGTTGTCTATTTTTTTTTTTAATTTTAGTTTTTGGGTAGATTTATTATTTTAGTTTTTGAGTAGATTTACATGTTATAATTCATTTTTAGAGTAGATGTAAGTTGATTAATTTTGTTAAAATGTTTGCATGATGTTTATCTTATAGTTTTGAATTTTAGGGTTATTTTCAATTTTGGTGTTTGAGTAGATTTAAAGTAAGAGTATATGATTCTTTTTAAGAGTAGATATAAGTTGATTAATTTTGTTAATTTTTTTGCATTTTTATGTTATAGTTATGATTTTTAGGGTTTATTTATAATTTGCACTCTAAGTGTTTGATGAAATGTTTGAATGAATTTTTCATTGATTGTTTAATTTTTTATGGTGTAGGTTTGAAACAATGACCAATTTGTTCAATGTTTGCATACGCTTCAACGGTGGAAATCCTCAGATGTTCAAGGTTCGGTACATTAATGTCACGTTAAAAGGTCTCAAAGATCAACTGGATGAAATCAACCAAGGACTCAACCTCGAAGACACAAGGAGAGTGAAATACATTTGGTATGAACGTCCAACGTTGGACGATGGGAGAATAACGTGAGGAGCATGTTCTCGATTTTTTGACAGCACAACATGGTTTCGTTTATCGATATGTTTGTCACGTTGCAGAGATCAACTGAAGATATTCTCAACAATTTGATTCCGCCAGAAGATCGTGATGAGGTAGGGAATGCACCTTCCAACTACAACAATTGTCTTACCTCTGAAATTGAATAAATTCAAACTTGCTAAACAACAATTCTCAAGCATTCACCCGACAGTTCTATCGTTCCTTTGGAAACAACATGTATTATGTAGAATCATCTATATAAGTTATGATATCGAATTTCTTCGTATAAGATGAGTGTCGCGGAATGCACCTCATTTTTTATGTCATGACTCGTCTTATACGTGGGAATTTGTTGTGATAACATATATAGGTGATTCAACATAATACATGTTGTTTTCAAAGGAGAAATAGAACTTCCGGGTGAATGCTTGAGAGTTGTTGTTTAGCAAGTTTGAATTTATCCAATTTCAGAGGTAAGACATATTTAGGAAGAATGTAATGTAATTTGTATTTGAATTCACGCTAAGACATATTTAGGAAGTTTGTATTCCGGATGAATAATTATGTGTACTTATGAAGAATTTTTTACATTTATTCAATACGCTACTTTATCGAATTTATTTAATACGCGACTTTAATCGAATTTATTCAATACATGACTTTAATCGATTTTATTCAATACGCGACTTTATCGAATTTATTCAATACGCTACTTTAATCGAATTTATTCAATGCGCGACTTTATTTAAAGTACCAAAATGTAAACCAAAATGCACGACATATAAAAAAAAGATCCAAAACAATTAGGCATTACAATCCATTACATTCAATTATCTTCCTTTTCACACAAGTCAATTGGGTTGTCCTCGACAGTCCCTGGGGCACCTCCTTTTGGTTGAGTACCAAAATAGCATGTCTCCCGCTCCTCCTCAGCCTAGAATGGTTGTACACCGGCACCTTCGAATCGCTTTTTTTAACGTAACCATCATATTCGATTTCATGCCATGTCATAGGCGACTTAACTTTCTTCTTCTCACCCTCATTTTTTAATTGAGCAGCATCACCTTTTTTCTAAGATATTTCTACACGATGCAAACATCGGATCAAATATTCAACCACAAATTCCTAACAACTTTTACAATTTCTAATAATACCTAACAATTTATACCAATTCCTAACATTTTGTAATACAATTCAATCAATTCTATTCTAAACAACATACAACAAATCAATAAAAAATCATGATCAAATCTAAAATCAACAAAACCTAAATATGTCAAAAAAAATTCCAAAAAATATAACAATTCAATAAAAAAAACCAATGCAATAGGATTCAAAAGACTTACTTGATTTTGTGCTTGAAATTGGCTTGGAATGGCTTAAGCTTTGTGAAATTCGCACCTAAGAATCCCAAAACCACAACAATGGAGTTTGAGAAATTTCTATGTCTGTTCCGTTCTTATAACAGAGCATCGGCAGTTAACTGCCGAAGGAACCTCGATAATTAACTGCCACCGATTCCTTTCCTCGGCAGTTAACTGCTGCCGGGGCATTTCAGTCTTTTATCGGTGTTTTTCATCCTTTTAAAAAGTGTGAGCAACAATTTTCTTCTCACTTTTATTATAGCGAAGAAAAATAATTACTTAATTAGCAACTCCTTATCCCAGTAAGAAAGTAAAAAATAAAAAATTTATAATTAATTTTTTTTTTATTTTGTAAAAAGATGAAATAACGATTTAATAGTTAAAGTAATCTAGTAATATTAAAGGTCTTGTATAGGTTGATTTGTCATAATCGTTTTTAAATACAAAATTACACATGTCTTAATTTAATTTCATATAACAATTTATAAGTTAATTTTTAATCTTTTTTTAACATCATTTCAATCCGTTTGCATATTCATTTTCAAGTTTTAAATCTAAGATTCATACTACATAAATTTGAAGATTAAAATCTCACAATGAGTATATATAGACTAAGCTAATTGTACTACACTAAGCTAAACTATCTTATACAACTGGATGGTACTATACGAATGAGTAAATTAGTAATTACTTTTTTTTTTAGGGAGAATTAGTAATTACTTGTAGTACAAGTAATTACTCTTAGGCTTATTCTTCTCATCTCCAACTTGGATAGGAGAGTGTTGAATGGTTGAGGAAGAAGTGTTATGGTAAAAAAACTGGTAGTAATTTGAGAATGTTGGCCTGAAGCTTCTCCCTCACAATGTAGCAGTCTATATCCAAATGCTTAGTATGTTCATGGAACACAGGATTGACAGTTATGTGAAGAGCACTCTGAATATCACAATAGATGACTGGAATCTTGGAGCAGTTTATTTGTAAATCATTGAGGACATAGAGAATCCATTGCAATTGACATGATGCAGTTGCTAATTGATGTAAGATTTTTACATGTCGTATAACTATTTACACGTGAGTATAATAGGTTCGTTTCCGCAGGGATTGGTGTGCCTCATAAGCATTTTAACGTCAAATATCATCTTAAGTGTTTGGGTAAAAATTGTTTGTTTGTGTAAAACTATTTGAACTATTTGACATAAAAGTAAAACGAGTAGAGATAGGGCTATTTCGCTTGGGGTCAGAGATATCAACCAAGCGTAACAGCTGCAATCTCTCGATCAAATAACATATTCTAGCTTTTTAAACGATATTATCACAATCACTTGACAATATCATTCATGTCCAAATGATATCGTTATTTTTAAGGGATTGTTTAAATGTCGATTTCCCACACGTTTAAACAATCACAAAGTCGTTTGGATCGTTTAATCGACGATTTCCCGCCCGATTAAATGACCCAAAAGCATTAAGTTCTAGATTAAAAGTGATTCTCAAATGTTAACATCTATGTCTAGCATGGTAACTTAAGATAGATTGTTATTCTATTTCTAAAATCCAAAAGCATTTGTCAATATCATTAAGAATCTCAATAAAACATTGAACACAAGAACAACAACAATATTGAATAAATAAGCTAGAACCATATATTAAATGATCAAAATATTACATAATAGCTTGTTTGAATACCTCAAGACCCACAAGGGTAGATGTAGCTACATATGTCTATGATAGCTTTGCAAAGGAAGAATAAGAGATGAAGATTCAATGCCTAGATCCATGATATCTCACTAAATCTTGGGTTGAATCTACTCCTAACTACCTTGCTTTGTGTTTCTCTCTCTAGAAAATGCCCTATTCTCTCTCTAAAACCCATAAAAATGCAATAAAACAGTGAAGTCAAGTTGGAAGAGAAGAGAACTATTCATATTGGCTGCCTCTGCGAAATTTCGCTGATAGCCAAATATTTCGCTATCAGCGAAATCCTGAAAATCTGCCTCTGCCCCAATGGGGTAGCTCCACGTAGCCCTTATCCTATTGGATTTCTTTGATCTCGCCACAACTTTGCTAATGGCGAAATCTCCCTGGAGTAATTTCGCTATTAGCGAAATATTCGCTAATAGCGAATTTCTTCACTTCTGCTTCCTGTAACACCCCGAAATCCCAGCTTTAAAATTTCACTTATATAATCAGAGTATAACACAATATTCAGGATGTCACATTTCATAAAATCTTTAAAAACAAAACGAATAATAATTTATTCTTCATCAATATTCAAAACATAGCAGCGGAATCATAAACGTCTCAAAATCTTAGAATAATTAATTCTTGGCACAAAAGCCTCATAAACATCTCAAATTCAAGTTACGTTGCAAACATCATTATTTAGTTCAACATGATACATAAAGAAATAGAATTTAACAAAACCCCATCCCGTTACATATCAGAGCATTTCCTACGACACCACAAGGACCTCTCACATCGTCGAACCTAAGCTTGGTCACCTGCACTTGCCCACAAGGCGGCAATTCCAACAGAAGGGGTGAGATTCACAACAATTATATTAACATATAATTCAAATAAATATGCTTAACAACAACAACTATAATCATCACGTACAACTGAAACATCTCAAACATCTACGTATAATAAATCATCTTAGAACATCTTCACATAACAAACGTCTCATAACATCTCAAACACAAGACTCGACAAATGCAACTCTAACATCTTAACATCATGCATGTGGTATCAATATTTTAGCTTTAATAAGCTTCACCGTCGCTATGAGCAAATGCTCCACCGTCGCTTTGAGCATAAGCTCCACCGTCTCAAATTATGCAAATGCATAGACTCGACTCTTTATTCTTAAACAAGTTATCACAACGTCTTAACATCAAATACGACTCTTTATCGACACATGCAATTATACAATACATGGCAGCAGCTCAGCACACTTAACATATGTATTTACAGCACATAGTTATCATCGCAATTATCATTTATACATCGTTTATATAACTCACTTAACAACATATAAATCATGGATTAATGTCAACAATTAAAAATCATCTTACAGCGTCATTACAGGGTATAATTTAAGTCTTAAACATCTCTAATACTATCCAAAGGTCTACCCTCAAATCCTCGCTCAAAACAGAGTTGTAAAACTCAAGTTATAGTGGTCTGAGACCACATTGCTCGCTATGGCGAGTGGTCCTGCTCGCCACGGCGAGCTGCTTAAATTGCATTCTGCCAGTGCTCGCTACGGCGAGTGATGTTGCTCGCCTCGCGCGCACTAAAGGGGTCGCTCGCCTCGTGAGTTTTTACCTAACTGCTCGCCACGGCGAGCGGGTCTACTCGCCACGGCGAGCTATCGCAGAGGGGTTACGGGTTCGCTCAAAACCTCGCCAAAACTCGTCCAATTCTTCATGTTATGGCTCTAATCCTTCAGAATTATAATCCTAGTGATTAATCTAGGTTTTGTAACAGGTTTCTACATCAATTTGCATCATTATAACATCAATTCATCACAAAATCTACAAAACCCTAACTCATGAAATCTCTAAAACTCTCTCCCAATTCCTTTGTTAATCACAAGTAGATGAATTACAATATAATATAATCGAAGCTAGGCTCACCCTTACCTGGTATGTTTGCAGAATTGGGGTTCCCTCTTCTCTGGCCACTTTTCTCCCTTTTTGCAAAAGTCTGTAACGTACTGACTGTTTCTCTCTAAACCTAACTTCCTTTTATACCTCTTACTAATCTCACTTATCCCCACAACTCTATCTTATTTATGAAAACAACCCCATCTCTCAAAATTATTGTTATTATAACACATCTTAATTTTCATCTAAATATATCTATATTAACATCACATATCTTATTTTATTAAACAATAAAATAAGCATCACATCACAACATCATCTCATACGTCACAAACATCATTAAAATCATATAATATTTAATAATTACACTATATACTCTAATAAAATAATTAAATAAATAAAGTGGGCGTTACAACTCTCCCCCACTTAAAGGATTTTCGTCCTCGAAAATCTTACCTCGATTAAACAACTCTGGATAAGACTCCAGCATCTTACTTTCAAGCTCCCAAGTTAAGCTTTCACCGGTCGCTCCACTCCAAACAACTCTCACCAGAGGTATCTCCTTGCCTCTCAAAATATTCACCTTGCGATCATCGATCCTCAACGGTAGAGTTTCAACCGTAAGGTTGTCTCTCACTTGTACATCGTCACTTTGGATCACATGAGATGGATCCGGAACGTACTTCCTCAGTTGCGACAGATGAAAAACATCGTGCAAATTTGATAGATGCGGTGGTAATCCAACACGATATGCCACCGTCCCAATCCACTCCGATATCTGATACGGACCAATAAACTTAGGAGTCAACTTCTTCGACTTCAAGGCACGACCTACACCGGTCATTGGAGTAACTCGCAGAAACACATGATCTCCCTCTTGGAACTCAAGGTCCTTCCTACGCTTGTCATGATAACTCTTTTGTCGACTCTGCGATGCTTTCATCTTCTCTTGGATCATTCTTACCTTCTCAGTGGTTTGTTGTACAATCTCCGGTCCTAAAACCACACTTTCTCCCGACTCAAACCAACACAACGGAGTTCTACATCTTCTTCCATACAAAGCCTCGAAAGGTGCCATTCCAATACTTGAATGGTAACTGTTATTATAAGTGAACTCTATCAACGGGAGGTGATTATCCCAAGCTCCTCCTTGTTCAAGCACACACACCCTCAACAAATCTTCCAACGATTGAATCGTCCTCTCGAATTGAGAGCTCAACTTCAATTGAGACCCTAAAGCTTCTTGCAAACTTTTCCAAAATCTAGAAGTAAATCTCGGATCTCTATCTGACACAATGCTCGAAGGAACACCATGTAATCTTACTATCTTGAATGTAAATCTCTGCTAACCGAACCATAGGAAAAGTGATATTGATTGGTAGAAAATGAACTGACTTGGTTAACCTATCAACAATCACCCAAATAGCATCGTTCCCTCTTGGAGTAGTTGGCAAACTCGTCACAAAATCCATGGATATGCTATCTCACTCCCACTCTGGTACATCTAACGGTACCATCATCCCAGCAGGTTTCTGATGTTCTATCTTTGATTTCTGACAAACTAGACAAGAATACACAAACTGTGCTACATCACGTTTCAATCCAGACCACCAAAACAACTTCTTCAAATCATGATACATCTTCGTAGCTCTTGGGTGAATACTCAAGCTACTTCTATGGCTCTCTTCAAGTATTGCCTTCTTCATCTCATCGTTGTCCGGAATACAGATTCTACCTCGGAACCTCAACACACCGTGATCATCGACTCTAAAGTCACCATCTGCAGTTTGGTTACTCGCAACAAGCAAATCTACAAACTTAACATCTTCCTTCTGCGCTTCTTTAATATTTTTCAGAAAATCATTGTCAATTCTCAACATTCCTAGCTTTACACTCTGATGTGATCTTTCACAAACCAAACTCAAATCTCTGAATTGTTCCAATAGTTCGAACTCTTCCGCCATCATAGCAGACATATGTAACGTCTTCCTACTCAAGGCATCAGCAACTACGTTAGCCTTACCCGGATGGTAACTCAAACCAAAATCATAATCCTTCAATAACTCGAGCCATCTCCTCTGTCTCATATTTAACTCTTTCTGATCAAACAGGTACTTCAAGCTCTTGTGATCACTAAACACTTCAAACTTCGAACCATACAAATAGTGTCTCCAAATTTTCAACACAAATACCACTGCAGCCAACTCAAGATCATGGGTAGGATAATTTCGTTCATGAATCCTCAACTGCCTGGATGCATAAGCAACCACTTTACCGTCTTGCATCAGTACACCACCTAAACCCAACTTAGACGCATCACAATACACCACAATAGGTGCTTCAGGCTTCGACAAAATTAAAACTGGAGCTGTCGTCAACCGCTTCTTCAACTCATTGAAGCTACTCTCACATTTAGCATCCCACACAAAGGGTTTACCTTTACACGTCAATTGCGTTAACGGAAGTGCCAACTTAGAAAATCCTTCTATAAATCTTCTATAATAACCGGCCAATCCCAAAAAGCTTCTAATCTCAGTAACCGACCTCGGAGTCTCCCATTGCGACACCGCTTCAACTTTAGACGGATCAACCGCTATAGCATCACCAGAAATAATATGACTAAGAAAACTAACTTCTTTTAACCAGAACTCACACTTAGACAATTTAGCATACAACTTCTTTTCTTTCAATACTTGCAAGACAATTTTCAAATGTTTAGCATGTTCTTCTTCGGATTTGGAATATATCAAAATGTCGTCAATAAACACAACCACAAAACGATCCAAAAATGCCTGAAAGGTCCGATTCATATACTCCATAAATACTCCTGGCACGTTCGTGACACCGAAGGGCATCACTTTATACTCATAATGACTATATCGAGTTCTAAAGGCCGTCTTCTGCATATCTTCATCCTTCACTTTTATCTAATGATAACCCGACCTTAAATCAATCTTGCTAAACACACGTGCACCCACTAACTGATCCATCAAATCATCAATCCTCGGAAGTGGATACCTATTCTTTATAGTCACCTTGTTCAACTGCCGATAGTCAATACACAACCTCATACTCCCATCTTTCTTCTTTACTAACAGTACAGGCGCTCCCCAAGGTGAAACACTTGGTCTTATAAACTTCTTCTCAAGCAGATCCTCCAATTGCTTCTTTAACTCAGCTAACTCAGAAGCTGACATACGGTAAGGTGTCATAGACACAGGCTTCGTTCCAGGAACAAGATCAATCGCAAATTCAACTTCTCTTTCAGGAGGCACATCAGGAATCTCATCAGGAAATACTTCAGGAAACTCGCACACCACTTGCAATTCGTCAATCTTCTCTTGATTCTTAATAGATAAGGATGCCATCAGAGAAAATATCAAAGTTCCATCTCGTTCTAATTGTTTCGACAACCATCTCTCCATTCATATCAGACATAGAAAAACCCAACTTAACAGCACAATCAAAAGCAACAAAACAATGTGTAGCGCCAGTATCAATAATAGCATCTAAAGGTATATCATTAATATAGCAAGTACCTCTGATCAAACGATCCTCGTTCTTAGTCTGAGTGCCGGTCAACGCGAAAACCCTTCCAGTAGTCCTAACTTTCTTTGGCTTCTTGCACTGCGAGCCAATATGTCCATGCTCATCACCGTTGAAACAAACAACATCATCAAACTTGCAGTCTGGGGTAATATGCCCTTTCTGTCCGCATCGGTAACACCTCTTCACATCAACAGGACACACATTACTCCTGTGGCCTTTTTACCCGCAATTATAACAGGTAATCTCAGCAGGAGCATCCTTCTTCTGAGGTCGCCTCTCATCATTCACTCTTTGCTTACCCTTATCTCTAGGAGCATCATAAGGTTTGGGACGACTCTGTTGACCCTTAGCTTTTCTATCATTCACTACCTTGTAGTGAGCCTTGGTATCCCCCTCATAGATTCTGCAACTACTCACCAGCTCGGAGAAATTTCGGATCTTCTGGTAACCAATCGCCCTTTTAATCTCAGGACTCAAGCCATTCTCAAATTTGATACACTTGGAAAACTCAGCATTCTCAGCGGTATAGTGTGGGTAAAACTTTGCTAGTTCCACAAACTTTGAAGCATACTCAGTCACGGACATACTCCCTTGCTTCAGCTCAAGAAACTCGATCTCCTTCTTTCCCCGGACATCCTCAGGAAAGTAACGGTTCAGGAACTCCCTCCTAAACGCCGCCCAAGTCACAGCAGCACCTCCTTCTTCAAGGATAGGTCGAATACCAACCCACCAGTCATCAGCCTCCTCAGCTAACATGTGGGTACCGAACCGTACCATCTGACCATCTTCACACTGCATCACCCTAAAGATCCGCACAACTTCCTTGAGCCACGTCTGAGCCCCATCAGGATCATATCGCCCTTTGAAGGTAGGCAGGTGGTTTCTCAAAAAGGTTTCCTACATCCTCGTTCCCTCGTTTCCTCCAGCGTTGTTCTGATTTCCCACAGCTTGGGCCATTGCTTGCAAGGCAGCAGCAAGAGCAGCATCATTTCTTCCAGCCATCTTATTCCTCCACAAAGCAAACATAAGTTAGAATAATATAACTATAGCATTCTAACTCTAAGACATCGTCACTCGACTCTCTAATTGGCCGGACGGACCGACCTGCTCTGATACCAATTGTAACACCCCGAAATCCCAGCTTTAAAATTTCACTTATATAATCAAAGTATAACACAATATTCAGGATGTCACATTTCATAAAATCTTTAAAAACAAAACGAATAATAATTTATTCTTCATCAATATTCAAAACATAGCAACGGAATCATAAACGTCTCAAAATCTTAGAATAATTAATTCTTGGCACAAAAGCCTCATAAACATCTCAAATTCAAGTTACGTCGCAAACAACATTATTTAGTTCAACATGATACATAAAGAAATAGAATTTAACAAAACCCCATCCCGTTACATATCAGAGCATTTCCTACGACACCACAAGGACCTCTCACATCGTCGAACCTAAGCTTGGTCACCTGCACTTTCCCACAAGGCGACAATTCCAACAGAAGGGGTGAGATTCACAACAATTATATTAACATATAATTCAAATGAATATGCTTAACAACAACAACTATAATCATCACGTACAACTGAAACATCTCAAACATCTACGTATAATAAATCATCTTAGAACATCTTCACATAACAAACGTCTCATAACATCTCAAACACAAGACTCGACAAATGCAACTCTAACATCTTAACATCATGCATGTGGTACCAGTATTTTAGCTTTAATAAGCTTCACCGTCGCTATGAGCAAATGCTCCACCGTCGCTTTGAGCATAAGCTCCACCGTCTCAAATTATGCAAATGCATGGACTCGACTCTTTATTCTTAAACAAGTTATCACAACGTCTTAACATCAAATACGACTCTTTATCGACACATGAAATTATACAATACATGGCAGCAGCTCAGCACACTTAACATATGTATTTACAGCACATAGTTATCATCGCAATTATCATTTATACATCGTTCATATAACTCACTTAACAACATATAAATCATGGATTAATGTCAACAATTAAAAATCATCTTACAGCGTCATTACAGGGTGTAATTTAAGTCTTAAACATCTCTAATACTATCCAAAGGTCTACCCTCAAAGCCTCGCTCAAAACAGAGTTGTAAAACTCAAGTTATAGTGGTTTGAGACCACATTGCTCGCTATGGCGAGTGGTCCTGCTCGCCACGACGAGCTGGTTAAATTGCATTCTGCCAGTGCTCGCTACGGCGAGTGATGTTGCTCGCCTCGCGCGCACTAAAGGGGTCGCTCGCCACGGCGAGCGGGTCTGCTCGCCACGGCGAGCTATCGCAGAGGGGTTACGAGTTCGCTCGAAACCTCGCCAAAACTCGTCCAATTCTTCATGTTATGGCTCTAATCCTTCAGAATTATAATCCTAGTGATTAATCTAGGTTTTGTAACAGGTTTCTACATCAATTTGCATCATTATAACATCAATTCATCACAAAATCTACAAAACCTTAACTCATGAAATCTCTAAAACTCTCTCCCAATTCCTTTGTTAATCACAAGTAGATGAATTACAGTATAATATAATCGAAGCTAGGCTCACCCCGAAAATCCCAACTTATAAATTCATACATTTAATCAGAGTATATCACAATAATTCAGGATGTCACATTTCATAAAATCTTTAAACAAAATGAATAATAATTTATTCCTCGTCTTTATTCAAAATGTAGCAGCGGAAACTTAATTCAAACTCTTTAAAAGATTAGTTCTTCGCACCAATGTCATAATTAATTCAAAAGCGATACATAAAGGAATAGAAACAAAAGATAATCCCCATCCCGTTACGTATCAGAGCTCCTAAGACTCCACAAGGACCTCTCACATCGTCAATCCTACACTTGGTCACCTGCACTTGCCCACGAGGCAGCAATTCCAACAGAAGGGGTGAGATTCACAACAATTATATTAACATATAATTCAAGTATCTATGCTTAACAATAACAACAATATTCATCACATAGAACAGAAACGTCTCAAACATCCACATATACAAATCATCTTAAAACATTCTTCACATAACAAATCATCTCTTAACGTCTTAGACACAAGACTCGACAAATGCAACTCGACTATGCAACTCTAACATCTTAAACATCATGCATGTGGTACCAATATTTAAGCTTAAATAAGCTTCACCGTCGCTTTGAGCAATTGCTCCACCGTCGCTTTGAGCATAAGCTCCACCGTCTCAAATTATGCATATGCATGTACTCGACTCTTTATACTTAAACAAGTTACACACATCATCTTAACATCGTTTACGACTCTTGACTGACACATGCAATTATAACACATTTACATGGCAGCAGTTCAGCACATTTAACACATTCACAACACATAATCATCGTCACCAATATCATTTAAACATCATTCATATAACTCACTTAATAAGCATATAAGTCATAGATTAAGGTCAACAGTTAAGAATACTCTTACAGCATCATCACAGGTTATAATTTAAGTCTTAAACCTCTCTAATGATAACCAAAAGTCTACCCTCAATGCCTCGCTCAAAACGGAGTTCTAAAACTCAAGTTATAGTGGTCTGAGACCACATTGCTCGCTGTGGCGAGTGGGACTGCTCGCCACGGCGAGCTGCTTAAATTGCATTCTGCCACTTGCTCGCTACGGCGAGTGATGTTGCTCGCCTCGCGAGCACTAAAGGGTTGCTCACCACGGCGAGTGATGTTGCTCGCCTCGCGAGTTAAACTGGTCTGCTCGCCACGGCGAGCGGTCGCAGAACAGGCTGCGGGTCCGCTCAAATCCTCGCTAAAATTCGTCTAATCTCTCATACTAAGGCTCTAATCATTCAGAATTAAGGTCCTAGTGATTAATCTAGGTTCTGTAACAGGTTTTTACATCAATTCACATCATTCCCTCATCAATTCATCACAAAATCTACCAAAACCCTAACTTAGAACTCTCTCAAAACTCTCTCTAATCCTTGGTTAGACACGAACAGATGAATTACAGTATAACATAATTGAAGCTAGGCTCACCCTTACCTGAATAAAATCCTGAATCAAAGCTGCGTTCTTCTCTCTTGTTCTTGCCTCTTCTAGATTTCTCCTCTTTCTCTCCAAAAACTCTGACAACGCTTACTATGTTTTTCTTAGCCTAATTCCCTCTTTATATAACTTTTCTCCACTTGTCTTATTTTTCCACTAAATCCTAAACTTCTCTAAAATTACATAACAACTCCTCCTAATGAAATATCCTATTTTATTTTACTTCACTAAACTCTCTTAAATATAATATTACTACGTACCTCTCTTAAATATATATACACACGCAACTAAGCCAAATAATACATCAAATAAATATCAAATATATTCTTAAACAAAATAACAAATATTTCTATAACAAATAACAAACATATTTATAACAAATATATTTCTAAAAATAACAAACATATTATCACTTATCAAATATAAAATCATGTAAAAGCATTCAAATATTAACTAATAATTAAATAAAAAGGGGGCGTTACAACTCTCCCCCACTTAAAGGATTTTCGTCCTCGAAATTTTACTTCGATTAAACAACTATGGATAAACTCCTGCATGTTAGTTTTCTACACAACAAACAATAGTCAAAATAATACAATTATACTATTCTAACTCTAAGACAACGTCACTCGACTCTCTAATTGGCCGGACAGACCGACCTGCTCTGATACCAATTGTAACACCCCGAAAATCCCAACTTATAAATTCATACATTTAATCAGAGTATATCACAATAATTCAGGATGTCACATTTCATAAAATCTTTAAACAAAATGAATAATAATTTATTCCTCGTCTTTATTCAAAATGTAGCAGCGGAAACATAATTCAAACTCTTTAAAAGATTAGTTCTTCGCACCAATGTCATAATTAATTCAAAAGCGATACATAAAGGAATAGAAACTGTCATACCCCGATTTTTGACCTGAGATCGTATATTCATACACCGACACGTGTCATTCGACCCCACACTCGCACGCCGTTCGATCATGATCAGTCTAACTTTTCGGTAAAAATTTCGGCAGAGAGGTATTTTAAAATACCTCATGTTTTGTTCCGAGTGGGCCCTCATCTCTCTTTATTTTTTCTTTTAATCTCCAGTTCTTAATTTCCATCTTTTATCCTTTTTTAATTCGTCTGAGTTTTAATTCCATTTTATTTCAATTAGTCTTAATTTATTTAATTATTTGTTTTTTATTTAATGTCCAAAATATCTGTCCAAAAGTAATCTGATAAGTCCAAATCCGAAAACCAGTTCAAACCCAGCCTGTCACATGGGCATTTTCAAATCACACGCATCAGGTCACAAACCCAGGAACAGACTGCCTTCATCCAAATCAAAGGACCATGATTTTCTGCAGTTTTAACAAACCCTAAGCTCAATCTAAACCCTATAAATAGAATCAGCCAAAAACGCACAAGGGACCCGGCAGCCAACACGCACAAAAACCAAATCGGCAAAAAAAAACTCATCCATCAATACAAACACTTCAAATCGAATCAGCAAGCATCAACCATACACACACGCACAACAACCACACACACACGCATAGCAAGAAGAAAGACTCATCTAAGCCGAAACCAAGGAAGAAGAGAAGAAGGTAGTACCGTTTTTTTCTTTTTTTTCTTTAAACCTAGATCTAGGGTGATACTTTGGTTGTTTTGAATTTTTAAGGCAAGGAGAGTATAAAGAAAGAAAAACCGATCCAAAAGAGCAAAAAAATTAAAAAAAATAGTAACTTGGGGTTCCGACGCGGTGGCGCCGCCGCACCGGACGGCCAACCACCGCCGGAACCCCTCTTTGCCGTCGCCGGAAACTGGAGAGGGGACGGCGGCCTTCATCCCTCAAGAACAGGGGAAGAACACAGAAGGATAGAGAGAGAAGAGAGGGTTTTAGAGAGAAGGGGGGAGAAGAGAGAGAAACAATCAGAAAAATGAGAGTTTCCTCTCTTACAACACTATATATGGGTCCGCTCAGATCCAGTGTGGGACGGCACATGGGTTATCATGCACCCGCGCCCCCTCATCTTGCCAATCTTTGATCCTGGGCCTTTATCGCGTCTCTGCGTGATCGAATCAAAGCCGTCTGATTTTAATCAGGCGGCTAGGTTTGATTGGACGGCCCCAACACGCCCAGCATGCCCTTTTCAGCCCATTAACAGCTTCTTTCACTTCTGCACCCCCTTGTCTTCAGGATTGCACCTCTGTTCTACTTTTTTTTTATTATTATTTCTAACGCGCAGGTCATTCCATGTAGCATCTTAATTCGCTACTCACATACATTTTGTAGTTTAGTTTCATCATTTTGCATCTCATCAATTTACTTGTCTTTAATTAATTATTTATCTTTATAGCAAGAACTTAGAATGTAAATAGGCTTGATGTAATTTATTTATCGCAGACCGTAGAATGTATTATTAGGTTTTTTTGTAATAATTAGGTGCATGTGTGCGTGTGTGGATTATGCGTGGTCTTTATGTTTCGTAGCTTAGGTTAAGGGTCCTCATGTGGTCCAACGCCACTGTGAGTTCCCAGCACTTTTATTCTTTTCCGCTCCGTTAGTTTATTTTATTTCAAGAATTTAAAACAACAAAAACATTCAAAAAGCAACAAAACAAAAAACATTTTTATAATAAACCTTGATTGTTTAAATCAAGTGATCCTTTATTTTATCATTTCGTAAATAAAAATTGCAATTAACCTAAGTTCTATCTTCAGTCATTTTCTTTAAAATAAAAAAACACAAACAGATTTATTTTGTCACTTGGCCTTTTTATTTCAAAACATTTTCGAAAACTAAAAAAACACACAACCAATCAAACGCAATTTCTACCCCGAACTACGAGGTTTTGATCCCTCACGGGTACGTAGGCAAAGGACGCTCGTCCTCTCAAATCAATAAAAATGTAGATAATTAGGTCTCTTTTCTTAATCATTTTTAATTCCCTCTTTTTCATATTAAGTAAGTTTATAGCACAAAAATTAAATAAAACCAAGAGGTTCTCGTAGAGTACTACGAACATAAAGGGTGCTAATACCTTCCCTTTATGTAACCAACCCCCGAACCCTAAATCTTTTTAAAGTGGTATTTGAACTTTTTCCACTTTCTTTTAAAAAATTAAATGTTCAGTCGTGAAACAAAATAGTGAGTCAAACGCTAATCAAATAGCCTTGATCTCCAAAAAATGACGCGACAGAAATGGCGACTTCACTGGGAAAACCTCTAAGAGGGTTAAGCCTAACTTGGTTTTATTCGAATTATGTGCTATAACTTGCTTAAAAAACAAAAACAAAATAGAAATACGTGTATACATGTTCCTCCTCCTTCTTTCTCCTTTCTTAACGTGTGTGGTGAGATAAGTCCTAACCCGGACTTGAGAGAAACATAAGATAGGACGGTGGTATAATCATAGTCCCAGGCCAAGAGTACTCTTCGGTTTTGGCACATGTGATACAACCCCACTCAACGGAGGGATCTTGGATGCATACGTTGTCAACGTGAGTACTCATGTTTGACATATTGCTTTCAAGTGACCGTCGAAGTTGAGAACCTTTAGTTACCTTTAACCCATCTTGGCCTTTTAGGGCGTAGTGCGGTGACTAATCAGGAGTACTCTTGAATTAGTCGATACGCGATACTACACTCAAAATGAGACATTACTACGAACGTTATCGGACCGGGAGTACTCCCGTTGATCGACAACGTTCGAAAGTGGTCAGTGATTTTTGAGATCCAATAGAACCCGTGATACAGGTACATGAGAAACCATAGTCCTCACCATGTGGCGCGCTTACCCTTGACTCCATCATATTGAACCTGACCCCATGTTTTCTATGTTCTTTAACATATTCATGCATACATGCATTCATTCATGAACATTTTTTTTCATCAAGATCGAAGGACTCATCGAAACTTTTTTTGCAAACATCGTAGATGAATTTCCCAAGAAGGAACCTTAAACAGTATAGTTTCAGGAGACCGGACCTTTCAAGTTTAAGGAAGCTAGCAAAAGAGGTGACTGACCGGGATTACTTTCGGGAACGACATGGAGGTTTGCTGGGTATAGTCAAAACAGATATTGATGAAGGACTTCTCAATACTTGGGTCCAGTTCTACGATCCTCTCAATCACTGCTTCACCTTCCCAGATTACCAGCTTGTCCCCACCCTTGAAGAATATTCTCATTGGATAAATTTACCAGTACTTGACGAACCACCTTTCAGCGGCCTTGAGAGAACACCCAAACATTCAACCATTGCTGCAGCTCTCCACCTTGAAACAGCCAAAGTGAAGGCAAACCTCATCCTCAAAGGGAATCTTTTGGGCCTACCTACCAAATTCCTCTATAAACAAGCTACCATTGTCGCCGAAGCAGCCAGCATCGACGCCTTTCACTCTATCCTTGCCCTACTCATATATGGCCTTGTACTTTTCCCAAACATCAACGACTTTGTTGACATCAATGCCATTAAGATCTTCTTATCAAGAAACCCGGTCCCTACCCTGTTGGCCGACACGTACCATTCTATCCATGAATGTACCCTGGCGGGCCGCGGAACTGTCCTTTGTTGCGCGCCTCTGTTACAAAGATGGATCACATCTCATCTACCCCAAACCCCTCGCTTTACAACCAATCCGGAAAATCTCCTTTGGTCCAAAAGAATCATGTCCCTTACCCCTGCTGATGTAGTGTGGTACGACCGAGCTTACGATAAAGGAACCATCATTGACAGTTGTGGAGAATTCAATAACGTACCTCTCCTCGGTATACGCGGAGGAATTAGCTATAACCCCACTCTTGCCAGACGCCAGTTCGGGTATCCCATGGAAGGGAAGCCTCACTACATCTATCTAGAGAATGTGTTTTACCATAACCAAGAAGACAGTAAAGGCATGAGAAAGAAGATTGTGCAAGCATGGAACACCATTCGAAGAAGGGATAAAGACCAGTTAGGAAGGAAGACAGGTGCCGTCCACGAATCCTATACTCAGTGGGTTATTGACAGGGCTACCCAATACGGGATGCCTTATGAACTACCAAGGTTCATATCTGCTATTACTCCAGCACCACCTTTACCTATGACCTTCGATACCGAGAAAGAGTACCAGGAACGGTTGCAAGAGTCTCGCCGTGAAAGTGCTGTTTGGGAAGGAAAGTATCGAATAGCTGAGCGTGAGAAGGATGCCATAATGAACCTGCTAGAACAAGAAAATTGGAAAAACCACAAGAAAGACCAGGAAATTGCTGAATTGAAAGACCGTATCAAGGAAAAAGATGCCATACTTGACCGGGTTCCCGGGAGTAAGAAGAGGCGTATGGACTTTTTTGCCGGCACACATCCAGATTTTGAAGAGTAGACCGCCTCAGGAGTTGGAAAGTTTTACAGTCTTTTTTTTATTAACTTTTTGTAATATAATTTGGAGTCCATCCCTTGACTCAGTTTATTAGAAAGGGAATTATCTTGTGGTATTTTAAATTATTATTCAATGAAACTTTCAACTACGATGTTTACAGAAATGTTTTTATAAGTCCTTCGATAAAAATGTGTCTTTTGCATAGACATACCATGCATCATTCTGCATTCATAGTTTCAAATCCCAAGTCTCACACAAATTCTTTATTCTTAAAGGTCAGCCCGTTTGAAAAGTGGCCCGGCGCATTCTCTACAAGTCTACTCGCACTCACTACACTCGGGCAACTGTAAAGAAAAGAATGGACTTTCTCGAACAAGAAAACCGAGTACTCCGAGAAGCAAATGAGGCCATGCAGGCCAAGATGGACGGACTGACTGAATTGGTAAAGACATTAACGGCCGCGCAAGATCAGCTGCCACCACCACCTCCTCCCCCTGGCAGTACTCAGGCTGAGGCAGGTCCCTTTTTTGTTACCTCACAACAAGTGACATCAGAAGGTCGTCCTTGGAGCATGCCTTTTAGCTTTGGTGAAGTACTCCGTCCTCATGGCTCAGAAACTCTAGTGTCTACCGTTCACAGTGCATTTTCCACTCCGACTGCAACCTACTCAATACCGCTGGTTCATACTATGCCACAAAGAGGAGACCCTATCATTCCCTCAGGGAGTACAGGGGCCCATGATAAGGTGATCGACTTACAGGAGAAGTTTGAGATGATGAATCGGGAAATGCAAGCCCTCCGTGGAAGGGAAATATTCGGGAAAGATGCTTATGATCTCTGCTTGGTACCAAATGTCCAGATACCCCACAAGTTCAAGCTCCCAGACTTTGAGAAATACAAAGGAACGTCCTGTCCTAAAGAGCATCTAAGGATGTATATGAGGAAGATGTCCACGTATGTACGTGACGACCAGGTTCTCATTCATTACTTTCAAGACAGTTTAGCTGGTGCCGCACTGAAGTGGTACATAAATCTGGACCGTACAGAGGTCCGAACTTTCAATAGTCTGTGTGAAGCTTTTGTGTAGCAGTACAAGTTCAATGTGGACATGGCTCCAGACCGAAGTGATCTTAAAGCTATGACTCAGAAAGACAAAGAAACATTCAAAGAGTATGCCCAGCGATGGAGGGATGTTGCTGCCCAGGTTAGCCCAGGTATAGAAGAAAAGGAGATGACCAAACTGTTCTTGAAAACTCTAGGTCAGTTCTATTATGAGAGGATGGTTGGAAGTGCACCCAGAGACTTCACAGAGATGGTCAACATGGGGGTGCAGTTGGAAGAAGGAGTCCGAGAAGGACGGTTAGTGAAAGAAAATACATCCACCGGCAGTACAAGAAAGTTCGGAAGTAGTTTTTCCAAGAAGAAAGAACAAGAGATCAACATGGTGGCCCACCAACCAAATTGTCCAGCCTATAACCATATTGCTGCCATCACACCTACCGCCAACACTACTCAATCACTAAATTATCAACTTCCCCAATATCCTCAACAATATCCCCAACAACCATATCAACAACGCCCATACCAGCAACAACCACACCAACAATATCCCCAACAACCATACCAACAGTATCCCCAACAGCCATATCGACCACAACAACCACGACCACAAGCTCAAAGATTACAAATTGACCCAATTCCTATTACCTATGCAGAACTGCTTCCAGGGTTACTCAAACAGAATATGATCCAAACTAGACCACCTCCTCCAGTGCCAGAAAAACCATCACCAGGGTACAGACCAGACCAGACCTGTGCTTTTCACCAAGGGGCCCCAGGCCACAACATTGAGAATTGCTATTGCTTGAAGAACGCCGTCCAGAGACTAATCAATGAAAAGAGAATAACCTTTACAGACTCAAACCCAAATATTCAAACCAACCCGTTACCAAATCATGGTGCTCCAGCTGTCAACATGGTCGAAGACTGCCAAGAGACTTGCCTTGTTCTTAAAGTGCAACATATCCGAACACCATTGGTTCCATTACATGCCAAGTTATGTGAAGCGTCTTTTTTCAAACATGACCACGCCGCCTGTGAGGTGTGCCGTCTAGATCCGTGGGGTTGCCAGGAAGTAAAGGATGATATCCAGGGATTACTAAACCGGGGAGAATTAATTGTTGAAAGAAAATGTGACGATGTATGTGTCATGACTCCTGAGCCTTTGGAGATATTCTTTGACAGTCGGAAGTCAGCTACTCCTTTAGTGATTTGCTTACCAGGACCAATGCCTTATGTCTCTGAAAAAGCCATACCATACAAGTACAATGCCACTATGATAGAAGGAGGTCACGAGGTTCCTATACCATCTTTGCCATCTGTGGGTAATATTGCTGAAGATAGTAGAGTACTGAGGAACAGGCGTGTTATCCCTGCAGTGTTTCCGAAGAGGGTTAGCGCCCCGTTAATTGAAGAGGTCCAAGCCAAAGATTCTAACGTACTCCAAGATGTAGGTCAGTCTAGTGGGGCCGGTACGAGTTCTGATTTCGATGAGGTGCTCAAGCTAATCAAGAAGAGCGACTATAAGATAATTGATCTACTGATGCAGACTCCGTCAAAAATATCAATAATGTCTTTACTGCTGAATTCAGAGGCTCATAGGGGAGCTTTAATGAGCATTTTAGAGCAAGCATATGTAGATCATGATGTGACTGTTGGTCAGTTCGGTGGAATAGTGGGGAATATCACTACATGCAACAACTTGAGTTTCAGTGATGAAGAACTCCCAGAAGAAGGAAGGAACCATAACTGGGCGTTACACATATCAGTAAATTGCAAGACAGATGCTTTGTCGAATGTGTTGTTAGACACCGGGTCAGCTCTAAATGTGATGGCTAAAACAACTTACAACCAACTTTCCTACCAAGGCACGCCGTTAAGACGAAGTGGAGTAATGGTGAAGGCTTTTGATGGTTCGAGGAAGACTGTTCTCGGAGAGGTGGACTTGCCCATTACAATCGGGCCACATGTTTTCCAAGTTACTTTTCAAGTAATGGATATACAAGCATCATACAATTGTCTATTGGGCCGACCTTGGATTCATGGAGCTGGGGCAGTGACGTCAACCTTACATCAGAAAGTGAAGTTTGTGAAGAATGGGAAACTGGTAACTGTGAATGGAGAAGAGGCTTTGTTAGTAAGCCACTTGTCGGCTTTCTCTTTCATTGGTGCCGACAATACCGAGGGATCTTTATTTCAAGGACTTTCCTTAGAAGAAGAGAATTCGAAGAAGAATGGGGCATCTATTTCATCTTTCAAGGACGCTCAGAGGGTAGTCCAAAATGGTGTGTCTACAGGCTGGGGGCAAGTGTTAAGCTTACCAGAGAACAAGCATCGAGAAGGTCTCGGTTTCTCTTCATCAGCTGGAATCCCCGAGGCAGGGTTCGTCATTGAGCCACAGAGAGGGATTTTTCGCAGTGCTGGATTCATTCATTCTCCGCCAGAAACCAACGCAGTCATTGAAGACGACTCCGAAGGAATTCCATGCAACTTTGTGACACAAGGAGGGTCTAACCACAATTGGGTTGCTGTCGACATTCCTTTTGTTTCTCATTTGTCCAAGTAATGCATTTGTTTGTCTTTATGCTTTTTTAAAAAAAAAATCCTTTCGTCCTGCCCCAAGCGAAAGTGAATTTATCTAGGGCCTTTGTTTCAAGAAATTACCATTATCAATAAAAATGCCGTTTTGTTTCCGACTCTCGTTTTATTTTGTGCTTTTAAAGAAAAATGGTAACACAAAAAACCAAAAAAAACATGATCACTTCCAAAATGTCTGCATTTACACATTTCTTCTAAAATCAATCATTAAACATATGTGCAGATTAATTACCAATAAACCCGTTGAACAACGTGACTCTATGATCTCTCCCAACTTTGAGTTCCCTGTATACGAAGCAGAAGAAGAAGAGGTTGAAGAGATTCCCGATGAGATTTCTCGTTTACTTGAACAAGAAAGAAGAGCTATTCAGCCTTATGGGGAAGCATTAGAAGTAATCAATCTAGGCTCTGAAGAAGAGAAGAAAGAGATAAGGATCGGGGCGTCACTTGAAGTAAATGTCAAGAAACAAGTGATAGAACTACTCAAAGAATATGTCGATGTGTTTGCTTGGTCGTATAAGGATATGCCAGGGCTGGATGCTGATATTGTGGTACACCGTTTGCCTCTGAAGCCTGAATGTCCACCGGTCAAACAGAAATTGAGAAGAACTCACCCTGATATGGCTCTCAAGATCAAAGAGGAAGTACAAAAACAGATTGACGCAGGATTCCTCGTTACGTCAGAATACCCTCAATGGTTAGACAACATAGTGCCTGTCCCGAAGAAAGATGGTAAGGTCAGAATGTGTGTTTATTATCGTGACTTGAACAAAGCTAGTCCCAAAGATGACTTCCCACTGCCTCATATTGATGTGTTAGTTGACAGTACTGCAAAATCCAAAGTTTTCTCCTTCATGGACGGTTTCTCCGGTTACAATCAAATTAAGATGGCACCTGAAGATAGAGAAAAAACATCCTTCATCACCCCTTGGGGCACTTTCTGTTACAAAGTAATGCCGTTTGGTTTGATAAACGCAAGAGCTACTTATCAGAGAGGTATGACTACCCTTTTTCATGACATGATGCACAAAGAAATTGAGGTTTATGCGGATGATATGATCGTCAAATCAAGCACTGAAGAAGAACATGTCGAATACTTGCTGAAGATGTTCCAACGATTGAGAAAATACCAACTCCATCTGAACCCCAATAAGTGCACTTTTGGTGTCAGATCCGGGAAGCTTTTGGGTTTCATTGTTAGTCAAAAAGGTATCGAAGTAGATCCGGACAAAGTCAAAGCCATCAGAGAAATGCCTGCTCCAAAAACAGAAAAACAAGTAAGAGGATTCCTCGGGCGTTTAAATTACATCTCCAGATTCATTTCTCATATGACTGCGACATGTGGACCGATATTCAAGTTACTCCGCAAGGATCAAGGGATTGTATGGACAGAAGATTGCCAGAAAGCCTTCGACAGCATTGTGCTCGTGATTTTCGGGTATCAAAATCATTGATAGGATTTGAACCTTGAATCATTGAACTCTCAACTTTTATTTGCGGGAAGGGAAAAAGTGAGTAAAAACCCTTATGAGACCTTGGATTCGGAGGTTGGTTTCGATTGGGGAAGGTGTTAAGCACCCGAACCGACTATGGTATCCCATAGGAACCTTCTACCTATTCTTTAATCTTGCGCTAAATTAATTTTACTTATTAAAAAAAAGTTTAAGAGTTAAAGTGAAAGAAGGGAGAAAGATGAAGCATGTTTTTGATTATTTTTATTAATTTGGAAGGGTCGAAACCCTTTGCCTACTTAACCAAATAAATCGGGATCAAAATCAAGTAGTTCGGCTAAAGAACCTATTTGATGAGTTGAATTGATTTTAACATTTTTTTGAAAAGATTTTAAGAAGAGATGAGAGGCCTCAAGGCATGAGAAGAAAATACGATGAAGTTGGTTAATTTTAATTGTACGAAATCCATGTCTAATGTGGATATTAAATTAATTAACATTTGATTAAGGAAAATAAAAGGAAAAAACACTTGGATTACATACCAAGGTTTACTTAAAAGAAAATTGAATTTGACTTTTTTTTGATTTTTTGAAGAAAATATTTTTCTAAGCTAACGATGAAATCGCGTAACGGCGGAAAAATAAATAAACGTAAAGCGATAAATAAAGTGGAGTGTCGGTGCGCGTGTCAGTGCGTGTGCCGGTTACATATTACATACCCTAGATACATTCTATGGTCTCAAAAGGAAAAAATGCGTGAAAATAAATTACATCATTCCTAATTACAAACTAAAAATAAATGACGAAAAACTAAATAATCATGCAATAATTACAATGAAATAAATGACAAGGAAAGAAAAATATGCATGAGATGGTGAATAATAAAATACAAACACAAAAAAAAACAAATAAAAAAACATAAACAAATAAACTAAGCAAATATAGAAGTATTTTTTAAAATAAAGAAAAATATTTTTAAATGTCTAATTAACACTATATGAAATAGAAATTTACTATTAAATGAACTACAAATGCATGAGGTAAAAAATTTAAAAACAACACTAATTAATAATGCATGGGCCAATATTCAAATATCATATGAAGGAAAGAAAAATAAATAAAAGAGAATGCATGAAACTACATAAACAAAAGTTACTACACAAAGAAAAAATGCTGGCAGCAAAGGATGGGGTGCAGGAAGCAAAATAGTAGCAAAACTGGGCTTGGGTCAAGGGTTACAAGAGTTGGGGCGGGTACTGGGTCAACCCATGGGTGACCCGCCCCAACTCATTAATGAGTATAAAAGAAAATTGCATGGCTTTTTTATTCATTTTTCATAAACCTACTTCTCTCTAAAAACAAACATAAAAAGCCTCTCCTCCCTCTCTCTAGAATTCGGCCGGCGAAGGTAAGGAAGAGGGTGACCGGAAAAGGCTCCGGCGCGGTGGTCGGCCGGAGGGCCGCCGCGCCGGAGCGGTTTAAAGCTTCTTTTTTAAAATTTTTTTACACTAATCTTTTCCTTTCCTTCTCCTCTTTCCAAATCCACAAAAAATTTTAAAAAGGGGTGGAGGAAACGGTCTAGATCTAACTTTGAAAACTCAAACACAAAATGAACAAAAACTTGACTTACCTCTCCTACTTTGTTTTTGGTTCGGATTCCTCTTTCTTCACCTTTGACCGCGTTTTTTTTCTTTCTTTTTCGGATCTGTTTCTCTTAGCCTTGCCTTCTTGCGTTTCGATTTTTGTTGTTGCTTGTGTTTCGATTATTGTCCGGTTCGGTTTTGGCCGAAAATGATGTAATTGTTGTTGTTCGGATTCGTTTTCGGATTTGTTGTATGGATTTGATGGTGTTTGTATATGTGATGGTGAACCTATTTGGGTTTGTATGTTGTTGTTGATGTGGCCAAAAACTTGTTAGTGTTGAATCTAGCTTACTGGATTTTTCAAATTCATGTTGTTCTTGAAGTGTTCTTGAGTTTTCTGTGTTTGATCTGAAAAATAGAAAAAAATGAGGGAATTGGTGTTTGTGTGGAAATCTGTGCCTGTTGACTAATTCTGACAAAAACCCTTAAGTAACTGATACATGGAATGGACGAAAATACCCTTAGCTGAGACTTGGAGAGAAAGTTGGACCAGAACCAATGATAAATTGACAAGTGGACTAAAATGACTTAAAAAAATAAAATCTGATAAATAAATATCAATAAATAAATAAATGAAAAAAGAAATAACTAAATAAATAATTAAATAATTAAAAACAAAAATTAATAAAAGAAATAATAAAAATGTCTCGTCGGAACCAAAAAATGAGGTATTTTAAAATACCTCTCTGCCGAAATTTTGTCTGATACGACTGAGATACGCGGCTATTTACGCTAATTAAAACAAAAAATCAACGACGCGAATAAAATGAACCTTACGAACGCAAACGTTATGCTACACTAAAATGCGCACAAAACGCGAGTAAAAAATTACGAAATTAATACGCGAGCGACATTAAAAAATAAACGACGAACGAAAAATAAATGCGGCCACCAGTACGAACAAAAACAGATATTACGGGAATTAGCGCGCGAACGGACGACTGAAAAACAATCAACGTACGAATAAATAAAAAATAAATTGGTCAAAAATTAGGGTACGACAAGCATCAAAGAGTACTTACTAGAACCGCCCATTCTTATCCCTCCAGTTGAAGGAAGACCGATGATTATGTACCTAACGGTATTAGATGCTTCTATGGGTTGTGTGCTCGGGCAACAAGATGAGACCGGAAGAAAGGAGCACGCTATTTATTATCTAAGCAAGAAGTTTACTGATTGTGAGTCTCGTTATTCCATGCTCGAGAAGACTTGTTGTGCTTTAGCCTGGGCCGCCAAACGCCTCCTTCATTACATGGTTAATCATACCACTTGGTTGATATCTAAAATGGATCCGATCAAGTACATCTTCGAGAAGCCAGCTTTAACAGGAAGAATCGCCTCGGCGGCAGATGTTGTTATCCGAGTATGATATTGAGTACCGTTCCCAGAAAGCAATCAAAGGTAGCATCCTTGCCGATCACCTGGCTCACCAACCGATCGAAGATTATCAGCCTATAAAGTTCGATTTCCCCGACGAAGAGATCATGTATTTGAAAATGAAAGATTGTGACGAGCCGTTGTTCGGAGAAGGCCCAGACCCTGAATCAAGATGGGGTTTGATATTCGACAGAGCTGTTAATGTTTATGGCAGCGACATTGGGGCAATCATTATTACTCCTAAAGGTACCCACATCCCATTCTCTACCAGACTAACCTTCGACTGCACAAACAACATGGCAGAGTACGAAGCATGCATCATGGGTATCGAAGAAGCGATCGATTTAAGAATCAAGAACCTTGACATCTATGGTGATTCAGCTCTCGTAGTCAATCAGATCAAAGGAGAATGGGAAACTCGCCACCCCGGCTTGATTCCATACAAGGACTACGCGAGACGGTTACTGACCTTCTTCAACAAGGTCGAATTGCACCAGATCCCCCGTGATGAGAACCAAATGGCAGATGCTTAGCTACCTTATCCTCAATGTACCAAGTAAACCGTCGAAATGAAGTACCATTAATCAGTATTAGGTGTCTTGAAAGACCTGCTCATGTATTTGCAACTGAAGAAGTGGTTGACGACAAACCATGGTACCATGATATCAAGTGTTTCCTTCAAAGTCAAGAGTATCCACCCGGAGCATGCAACAAAGACAAGAAAACTTTAAGAAGACTATCTGGCAACTTCTTCCTGAACGGAAACATTTTGTATAAAAGGAACTTTGACATGGTGTTGCTTAGATGTGTGGACGCCCGCGAAGCGGATTTATTGATGCATGAAGTACACGAAGGATCTTTCGGTACTCACTCAAGTGGGCATGCAATGACCAAGAAGATATTAAGGGCAGGGTATTACTGGATGACGATGGAAGCGGATTGTTACAAGCATGCCAGGAGGTGTCATAAGTGCCAAATCTATGCTGATAAGATTCATGTTCCGCCGACCGCACTCAACGTTCTCTCTTCCCCGTGGCCATTCTCCATGTGGGGCATCGACATGATTGGTAGGATCGAACCCAAAGCTTCAAACGGGCACCGTTTCATTCTAGTAGCTATTGACTATTTCACTAAGTGGGTTGAAGCTGCATCTTATGCTAATGTGACCAAGCAAGTGGTGGTCAAGTTCATCAAGAATCAAATCATCTGCCGCTATGGCGTCCCTAGCAGAATCATTACAGACAATGGGACGAATCTGAACAACAATATGATGAAAGAACTGTGTGATGATTTCAAGATCGAGCATCATAACTCCTCTCCTTATAGGCCTCAGATGAATGGTGCTGTCGAAGCCGCAAACAAGAATATAAAGAAGATTGTCCAGAAAATGGTGGTAACTTACAAAGACTGGCATGAGATGCTTCCATTCGCATTACATGGATATCGTACTTCCGTACGCACGTCAACAGGGGCAACCCCTTTCTCTTTGGTATATGGTATGGAGGCAGTACTTCCCGTAGAAGTTGAGGTCCCTTCAATGAGAGTTTTAATGGAAGCTGAGTTATCAGAAGCTGAATGGACTCAAAGTAGGTATGATCAGTTGAACTTAATCGAGGAGAAACGCATGGCTGCTCTATGTCATGGACAATTATATCAAAAGAGGATGAAGCTGGCTTTCGACAAGAAAGTTCGTCCCCGTGAATTCAAAGAGGGTGATCTTGTGCTAAAAAAGATTTTGTCTTTCCAGCCCGACTCCAGGGGCAAGTGGACTCCTAACTATGAGGGCCCGTACGTCGTCAAAAGAGTCTTCTCCGGTGGTGCCATGACCCTTCAAACTATGGATGGTGAAGAACTTCCGCGTACTGTAAACACGGATGCAGTCAAGAAATATTTTGTCTAAAAAAAATATAAGAAAAGCTCGGTAAGTCGAAAACCCGAAAGGGCGGCTTAGGCAAAAATGAGCGTCTCGGTGGACTGAAAACCCGAAAGGGCGGTCCAGGCAAAAATTAGAGACATTAAACAGAGATTATCCTGATAGGCTGAAAACCCGAAAGGGCGGTCTATGCAAAAATTAAGGATAAAGAAAAAGACAAAGTAACTGCATCCGGTCAGACGCCACTGATTTGGGGCATACCTGCTACCAAAGAACCTCCGATCTGAAGCATCAGAACAGCAGAACTCAAAGTTGTTAGGGAAAATAGGGTCGCGAAGTTCAATGTACCCCTCCACAAATAAATTACCATTTTTTTTTAAAATTTTGTAAAGATCTATGGAGTCATGCCATCGGCTGACCACTGTTCAATCAATAAAATTTGAGCCATTTCCCCTTTATTTGAAATTCTCATTTATTCTATTTTTCACACTTTCTTCTGTTTTTGATGGTAATATTGCGAAGCAAATTCTTAAAACTTTTTCACGTCTCTCAAAAGCATAAACAAATAAGTGCTCCTTAAGACTCATGAGTAAAATGGAGCGTACGTCGACATTCTCCTCCAGGAACGTTCGGACCCTACTAAACAAGCATGGCTAGACAATGTGGGAAGTTTTACAAAAGGAAACAAAAAAATACAAAAAGAGCTCGCTAAGTCGAAAACCTGAAAAGGCGGCTTAGGCAATAGAGAGCGTCCCGGTGGATTGAAAACCCGAAAGGGCGGTCCACGCAAAAATTAGGGGCACAAAAAGGAAATATACTCCCGGTGGACTGAAAACCCGAAAGGGCGGTCCAGGCAAAAGTTAGGGATTTCAAAAGAAAACAAGCAAACAAACAAAAACAAAAGGAGCGCGACTGCTGGGGCATACCAATGGTTTGGCACTCTATGCGAAATGGCGACTCCTACCCAAAGTGTTGGTCAATAACAGGCTCCCCCCAAGAAATATTGAGAGTTACTACTTTGTGCCAGGTTTCGCCGTGCAAATTGTTCGATTAGTCCGCAACAATGTTATCTTCAAGGAAGTTTGCCGAGTGTGGGTGCTGCGATGTCAGCCAGTCTCCCCATCCTACCTGCTTTATCTCTTTCCGTCGAATTTACCTATTACAACCCGGTCTACACATTCATACATTCATTCATACATTCATTCATACATTCATGCATTATTACCTTCACTCACGCACAACACATACACAACATCATTCACAAGTGGTTGCATCGGTTACCCGAAATATTGTTTTGGCCACATCCTGTCATTTCAAGTCCTCAACCGTTTCAAGCCGACAGTCCTACACAAGGGACCGCTTACATCTTACACTTTACGGCTTTCAAGCCGACAGTCCTACACAAGGGACCGCTTACATCTCACACTTTACTGCTTTCAAGCCGACAGTCCTACACAAGGGACCGCTTACATCTTACACTTTACTGCCTTCAAGCCGACAGTCCTTCACAAGGGACCGCTTACATCTTACACTTTACTGCTTTCAAGCCGACAGTCCTACACAAGGGACCGCTTACATCTTACACTTTACTGCTTTCAAGCCGATAGTCCTACACAAGGGACCGCTTACCTCTTACACTTTTCTGCTTTCAAGCCGACAGTCCTACACAACGGACCGCTTACACTTTACTGCTTTCAAGCCGACAGTCCTACACAAAGGACCGCTTACACTTTACCGCTTTCAAGCCGACAGTCCTGCACAACGGACCGCTTACACCTTATCTGCTTTCAAGCTAATAGTTCCTACAAGACGGACCCTTTACATTTTTACTATTTTCAAGCCAACGGTCCTGAACAACGGACCATTTAAGTTTACTTTTTGCCTTGTCCTAAACAACGGACACTCCACGTCTATCCGTCATTCCCTTGAGTGCCATCCCCAGCGCATCTGGTCCAGAGATGTCATCAAAAGTTTTGTCTTCATTAAACTATGTTTCCAAACTAATACAATAATAGACAATCACTTCCCCAGTGAAACTACATTCCTCCAACAGAGTCAGATCCCTTTCCATAAAGAGTTCGGGCATCCCGTCGTTATTACTTGTCCCAGTCGAGTCATCCACACCGTCTTGCATTCATAATTGCGTCACACGCATTCACACAGTATCTTAAGGTCAAAAATAGGTGTACTTTGTATTTAAGTCCCTTCGATCCGTCAAATCAAAGACTTCATCTTCAAATTTTCGGACGAAGAAACTTAAATAGGGGCATCTGTCATACCCCGATTTTTGACCTGAGATCGTACATTCATACACCGACACGTGTCATTCGACCCCACACTCGCACGCCGTTCGATCATGATCAGTCTAACTTTTCGGTAAAAATTTCGGCAGAGAGGTATTTTAAAATACCTCATGTTTTGTTCCGAGTGGGCCCTCATCTCTCTTTATTTTTTCTTTTAATCTCCAGTTCTTAATTTCCATCTTTTATCCTTTTTTAATTCGTCTGAGTTTTAATTCCATTTTATTTCAATTAGTCTTAATTTATTTAATTATTTTTTTTTTATTTAATGTCCAAAATATCTGTCCAAAAGTAATCTGATAAGTCCAAATCCGAAAACCAGTTCAAACCCAGCCTGTCACATGGGCATTTTCAAATCACACGCATCAGGTCACAAACCCAGGAACAGACTGCCTTCATCCAAATCAAAGGACCATGATTTTCTGCAGTTTTAACAAACCCTAAGCTCAATCTAAACCCTATAAATAGAATCAGCCAAAAACGCACAAGGGACCCGGCAGCCAACACGCACAAAAACCAAATCGGCAAAAAAAAAACTCATCCATCAATACAAACACTTCAAATCGAATCAGCAAGCATCAACCATACACACACGCACAACAACCACACACACACGCATAGCAAGAAGAAAGACTCATCTAAGCCGAAACCAAGGAAGAAGAGAAGAAGGTAGTACCGTTTTTTTCTTTTTTTTCTTTAAACCTAGATCTAGGGTGATACTTTGGTTGTTTTGAATTTTTAAGGCAAGGAGAGTATAAAGAAAGAAAAACCGATCCAAAAGAGCAAAAAAATTAAAAAAAATAGTAACTTGGGGTTCCGACGCGGTGGCGCCGCCGCACCGGACGGCCAACCACCGCCGGAACCCCTCTTTGCCGTCGCCGGAAACTGGAGAGGGGACGGCGGCCTTCATCCCTCAAGAACAGGGGAAGAACACAGAAGGATAGAGAGAGAAGAGAGGGTTTTAGAGAGAAGGGGGGAGAAGAGAGAGAAACAATCAGAAAAATGAGAGTTTCCTCTCTTACAACACTATATATGGGTCCGCTCAGATCCAGTGTGGGACGGCACATGGGTTATCATGCACCCGCGCCCCCTCATCTTGCCAATCTTTGATCCTGGGCCTTTATCGCATCTCTGCGTGATCGAATCAAAGCCTTCTGATTTTAATCAGGCGGCTAGGTTTGATTGGACGGCCCCAACACGCCCAGCATGCCCTTTTCAGCCCATTAACAGCTTCTTTCACTTCTGCACCCCCTTGTCTTCAGGATTGCACCTCTGTTCTACTTTTTTTTTATTATTATTTCTAACGCGCAGGTCATTCCATGTAGCATCTTAATTCGCTACTCACATACATTTTGTAGTTTAGTTTCATCATTTTGCATCTCATCAATTTACTTGTCTTTAATTAATTATTTATCTTTATAGCAAGAACTTAGAATGTAAATAGGCTTGATGTAATTTATTTATCGCAGACCGTAGAATGTATTATTAGGTTTTTTTTTGTAATAATTAGGTGCATGTGTGCGTGTGTGGATTATGCGTGGTCTTTATGTTTCGTAGCTTAGGTTAAGGGTCCTCATGTGGTCCAACGCCACTGTGAGTTCCCAGCGCTTTTATTCTTTTCCGCTCCAGTAGTTTATTTTATTTCAAGAATTTAAAACAACAAAAACATTCAAAAAGCAACAAAACAAAAAACATTTTTATAATAAACCTTGATTGTTTAAATCAAGTGATCCTTTATTTTATCATTTCGTAAATAAAAATTGCAATTAACCTAAGTTCTATCTTCAGTCATTTTCTTTAAAATAAAAAAACACAAACAGATTTATTTTGCCACTTGGCCTTTTTATTTCAAAACATTTTCGAAAACTAAAAAAACACACAACCAATCAAACGCAATTTCTACCCCGAACTACAAGGTTTTGATCCCTCACGGGTACGTAGGCAAAGGACGCTCGTCCTCTCAAATCAATAAAAATGTAGATAATTAAATCTCTTTTCTTAATCATTTTTAATTCCCTCTTTTTCATATTAAGTAAGTTTATAGCACAAAAATTAAATAAAACCAAGAGGTTCTCGTAGAGTACGACGAACATAAAGGGTGCTAATACCTTCCCTTTATGTAACCAACCCCCGAACCCTAAATCTTTTTAAAGTGGTATTTGAACTTTTTCCACTTTCTTTTAAAAAATTAAATGTTCAGTCGTGAAACAAAATAGTGAGTCAAACGCTAATCAAATAGCCTTGATCTCCAAAAAATGACGCGACAGAAACAAAAGATAATCCCCATCCCGTTACGTATCAGAGCTCCTAAGACTCCACAAGGACCTCTCACATCGTCAATCCTACACTTGGTCACCTGCACTTGCCCACGAGGCGGCAATTCCAACAGAAGGGGTGAGATTCACAACAATTATATTAACATATAATTCAAGTATCTATGCTTAACAATAACAACAATATTCATCACATAGAACAGAAACGTCTCAAACATCCACATATACAAATCATCTTAAAACATTCTTCACATAACAAATCATCTTTTAACGTCTTAGACACAAGACTCGACAAATGCAACTCGACTATGCAACTCTAACATCTTAAACATCATGCATGTGGTACCAATATTTAAGCTTAAATAAGCTTCACCGTCGCTTTGAGCAATTGCTCCACCGTCGCTTTGAGCATAAGCTCCACCGTCTCAAATTATGCATATGCATGTACTCGACTCTTTATACTTAAACAAGTTACACACATCATCTTAACATCGTTTACGACTCTTGACTGACACATGCAATTATAACACATTTACATGGCAGCAGTTCAGCACATTTAACACATTCACAGCACATAATCATCGTCACCAGTATCATTTAAACATCATTCATATAACTCACTTAATAAGCATATAAGTCATAGATTAAGGTCAACAGTTAAGAATACTCTTACAGCATCATCACAGGTTATAATTTAAGTCTTAAACCTCTCTAATGATAACCAAAAGTCTACCCTCAAAGCCTCGCTCAAAACGGAGTTCTAAAACTCAAGTTATAGTGGTCTGAGACCACATTGCTCGCTGTGGCGAGTGGGACTGCTCGCCACGGCGAGCTGCTTAAATTGCATTCTGCCACTTGCTCGCTACGGCGAGTGATGTTGCTCGCCTCGCGAGCACTAAAGGGTTGCTCGCCACGGCGAGTGATGTTGCTCGCCTCGCGAGTTAAACTGTTCTGCTCGCCACGGCGAGTAGGTCTGCTCGCCACGGCGAGCGGTCGCAGAACAGGCTGCGGGTCCGCTCAAATCCTCGCTAAAATTCGTCCAATCTCTCATACTAAGGCTCTAATCATTCAGAATTAAGGTCCTAGTGATTAATCTAGGTTCTGTAACAGGTTTCTACATCAATTCACATCATTCCCTCATCAATTCATCACAAAATCTACCAAAACCCTAACTTAGAACTCTCTCTAATCCTTGGTTAAACACAAACAGATGAATTACAGTATAACATAATTGAAGCTAGGCTCACCCTTACCTGAATAAAATCCTGAATCAAAGCTGCGTTCTTCTCTCTTGTTCTTGCCTCTTCTAGGTTTCTCCTCTTTCTCTCCAAAAACTCTGACAACGCTTACTATGTTTTTCTTAACCTAATTCCCTCTTTATATAACTTTTCTCCACTTGTCTTATTTTTCCACTAAATCCTCAACTTCTCTAAAATTACATAACAACTCCTCCTAATGAAATATCCTATTTTATTTTACTTCACTAAACTCTCTTAAATATAATATTACTACGTACCTCTCTTAAATATATATACACACGCAACTAAGCCAAATAATACATCAAATAAATATCAAATATATTCTTAAACAAAATAACAAATATTTCTATAACAAATAACAAACATATTTATAACAAATATATTTCTAAAAATAACAAACATATTATCACTTATCAAATATAAAATCATGTAAAAGCATTCAAATATTAACTAATAATTAAATAAAAAGGGGGCGTTACAGGTGTTACATTTCCCAAACTTCGCCAATGGCGAAACCTTCCTAGAGCATTGATAGATTTTTGGCAAGTGTACCAAATACTATCGAAGTAGTAAAAAATATCGTTCCCACAAGGACTGGTTTTAATCTCAAAAAGTCAAACACGTTGTTAATTTAGGATGAAGTAAAAGTTATTTGGTTTTGCCACTAGGCGGTAAATTTGTTTAATAGCATAAACTTAGTAACGGAAATTAAATTGATTGTTTAAAATAAGAGAGAGATGAGTTAGGTCTTCGAATCATCTGAGTTCCCCTAATTGGTCACTGCACCTATTCTTATGAATGATTCTTTAGTTTCACGATAGTTAACAAAATAGTCCTAATCAATCCCTTGAGTTAGGACACTCTTCTAAGATTAAAGCCCCTAATCCCTTAGGTGGTCTAATAATCTTCGAAGGTTTGAAGAACGTTAACCTAATATCACTAATAAAGAATTATCCATTCCTAGACTAATTATAATTATCAGAACAATTCAATTAGGTCAAAGTCGAAAGCTATGGTCAATAGTCATTCGTTCTCACCAAATCATATATATATGTGATCAGGATATATAAAGCATTAAGAACAATTGAATTGAATAAAAACTAAATTGTCATTCACAATAAATAGAGTTTCACAGCAACATATGTCAATTAGGGTTACAAAGAATCATCTCAGACCTAACCTCTAATGGATTTAGCTACTCATAATTGAATTTATAAATAACATAATCATTAGAGGTAACAATACATACATGGACTGGTTACAAGGTGAAGAAATCGCCCTGGTAGCCGTCTTCCAGTGTAAAAATCGCACTTTGCTCTTCTTAAATCGTAACCCTTGTTTTCATAATAACCTTCAGCTTAAATAGGCACAGAAATTCGCCTCAAATCGTGTCACGTTTTTGCAGAATCGTGACACGATTTGCCTTGTATAACAAACTTCTAAATTAGGGTTTCTCCAAATCGTGTCACGTTTTGGTCATCGTGACACGTTTTTGCCTCGGCAGAGAGCATGTTTTAGCTTCCTTGAATCGTGTCACGTTTTGTCCAAATCGTGACACGTTTTTGATTCTTTGTGAATTCTTCAGTTTTTCTGCTTTCTTGCTGCTTAAGTTACCTTGTGAACTCTAAATTGTGATCAAAATACATAGAAAATTATATAATGACAGAGTGTCATCACAACCCCAAACTTGAACTATTCCTTGTCCTCAAGGAATTTACTTATAAAATTGAAACTAAACAGTAAAACAACAAGTACCTGATCAAGTGATAGTACCCAAAAGTTCAACACCTTACTAGCTAAAGATGAGCTAGTTTGACTTGTTAGCATCCACCAACTCACAACTCCACGCAACAGTTTGAAAAGGGTTCACACATAGTCGACATGCAATCTACATATTACCATACGCTTGAAAAATTTCTAAACGTCAATCAAAATTAATGTCACTGCATACTTTGAGGTCTTCAAGGGTTATAACTGGGCTTAGGTGAAGGTGGGATAATATTTGGATAAGTAGGCTACACAAAATCATGAGTTAGGCACTCCTACAGAAATTAAAACAAAGATCCAACCCCTTCATTCACCTTTAAACAACAATATGTAATGGTACTAGAGAACATTTGTAACTTTTTTATTTGGACAATCGAGTTTAAAGTTACTCGGATTTTCAATAATATGTCCCTTTTTCATTCTTTTTTTTTTTCTACACCATTTTTGTGTATATTTCTCGTTCATCACATTTTTCTACTTGTTCTCTTAGTACTACCACCCCAAACTTATTTGGTTGCAAATTCCAAAAGCAACCCCAAACTTAGTATTTAGCAACAGTTTACAATGCCTAACTCAGATAACAAAATGGGATAAATCCTAAAAGTCTCTAAGCTTGTAATGTAGTTTGTCACCGAACAAAAAGTTCTAAACCTACCGGCTCAATTTGGCTAAAAAGAGGATAAAAATTCAATAAGAATCAGGGTAGGCTTCAAAAAGGCTCACAGGACCAAGCACTTTTGCCTCAGTATGCAATAACGAAAATCAATCGACAGTAGAGAAACAATGCAAGTTCTAGAAATGTAAAAGCATGGAACACTCTTATATAAGTAAATTGGAAAAAGAAAATTTGGCCATGAACCTTACAGTGTTTAGATTTCTGGGAGTCGTGACTACCTATCTTTAACTGCCGTACACTTCGCCTTAGAACACAAGTCACTCCTCCTTTTGAACTTTTGGAATACCACTTGAACAACATTTGTTATCAAACTGTAAAATTTCAATTAGACAGGTAAATTCATCAATAATAAACAAGTTCAAGATCAATAACATAATAGGGGAATTACAACTGAAATATAAAAGGAAAGCAATAAAATTGTTCAAGTTAAATTAAAAGTACATCCAGAAAAAGTGCTGAAACAAAAGAAAGAAAAGAAAAACATCAAAAGAGCTGGACCATCAGTAGTCCACTCAATCCTCCATCTGGTCCTGGTCAATCCATGTGTTCGGGTTTTCCTCTGCATATGAATCCTCTCCAAAATGATATCTGGAGTTAGCACCTCCAGCAGCAAAATCAGCCCTAATCTCCTGTTCTCGATCCTGAGCTCGTCCTCTGGTCACATCAAAATAATGATCCATAGCTTCCTCGGACCCATCAAAGCGCTCAAAAGACCCAGTCATAGGCCTCCTGTTGAGGGCAACCATCTCTGAGAATTCCTGCCCAAACCTCGGACGGTTCCAATACTCCTGATCAGAAACTTCATTCATCCAGTTTGAGTGGCCAAACATGTAGTCGAGCACCAAAGGATGTATGGGCGCATGAGTGAACTGCTGACTACTTCCCTCTCCATGCGCAGATTGCTGTTGAGGTGGAGGTGGTTGTACCGGAGGCTGATCCTGTTGTTGTGCAGCCGCTTCTTCCTCTCTTCCAAGCTGTAACAGACGCTCTTGGTAATCCTTCACAAACCCAGCTAGATACGTGTCTGTCAGAGGCTTCATCATCGGAGCATTCAGATCATTTGCATACAATTGGCAGTCCGCCTCTTCACATAACCAGTTAATGAGGCTCAAATGCGGTACCGCTTTCTTTGTACCTGTAGCAAAAAGAGCAATGTTGTCGGCAATTAACTCACCAACATTAATCGGAGCACCATCTAGTATTGCTGCCACAGCATGAACACGTGCTAATGGAATTTCCGATGTGCACGAAGTTCCCTCCAAAGTTTGCACCACAAAAGATGCCCAAGCCTTGGGAACCGGCTTGAAGTCAGACTTCAACAGCATCCGTTTCCCTCCTTGCCACTTAGCTCCTTCGACACACAGTTGCAACAGAAGCTCCTCCCATGCCTCATCATTCCAACTCCCACAAGTCTCCCTCCTTCTCTTAACATCGCATTGTTCCGGAGGAACAAGCTTCAACAGATCATTGATAGCAGCAGGGGAGAAATCAATTACCTTACCACGAACATACGAACTGTACCTCCTCCCAGAAAATCTCGCATTGGCATAAAACTCCAAAGCCAAAGTCTTGTTGGCTTGCTCAAAGATCATACCATTCAGCCCGTGCCAATCCCTAGCCGTCAGAGTCTGCTCAAATTCCGGATTACCGAAAAGTTTCGGAAGCAAGAAGGCTCGCTCTTGAATGACCCTAAAGTGTTTGATAGCCTTGAAGCGATCACGAGCCTCTTGGTTAAGGAATCTGTCTGTGGAAGGTGGTGGTTGGTTTGAAGGTTTAGGTTTAACGGGTTGTTTTCTTTTGGCGGTGGTTTTGGCCTTTTTGATTGGTTGGGATTTTTTCCTTGTGTCCACCATGATTAGGGTTAGGGTTAATGAAGTAGGGTTTGAGAATTTTCGTGGAGATGACGGATTTGATCGGATAAATGATGATGGTGATGGTTTAGGTTGATGAAGGGGTGATTAGATGCTGAAAAGATGATGAAATTTGGGGAGGAAGGTTAAAAATTTCGCAGGTTAGGGTTCTGGGAGAATTTTGGCAGAGGTTGGCTACTTTTGGAAGTGGATGGAATGAAAATCGTGTTGGGTCTATATATAGGCTGAGAAAATCGTGTCACGATTGGCCAAAAACGTGTCACGATTTTCTTTTGTAACGGTCAGATTTTGAAACCACCATAATCGTGTCACGATTGGGTAAAAACGTGTCACGATTTTCAATTTTTGAAAAATTTCTTTCCCAGAAATCGTGTCACGAATTGGCCAACGTGACACGATTTGGCTGGCAGTAAGGAATGCTTTTTTAACTTAGAAATTTTTATTTTTTTTAGACCTTCAGAGGGAGGTAAAATCGTGTCACGTTTTACCCAAAACGTGTCACGATTTTGCCCAGTTTTGGACATGAAATTTTTTTTCTTCCTCTGTTGTTTCAGCTAAAATATTTTTGTATTTTTGAATTTTTTTTTTTGAAAGCAATAATAAAAATAAAGTACTACCTGAACTAAAGATGTGGGTTGCCTCCCACCAAGCGCTTCTTTACCGTCACTAGCTTGACTGTCAAGGACCCTTAAAGGTCCGTCAGAACAAGTCCTACCCTCTCTTTGGGTAGGTCGCCACCTAGATATGGCTTAACTCTTTGCCCATTCACCTTGAAACTTCTGTCACCGTCTGGCGTGGTTAACTCAACAGCTCCATGAGGTGACACACTCTTGACCACAAATGGTCCTGACCATTTTGACTTGAGCTTTCCAGGAAACAGCTTCAACCTGGAATTAAACAACAAAACTAGTTGCCCAGAGTTAATATCCCTAAATACTAAGTTCTTGTCATGATATTTTTTAGTCCTGGCTTTATAAATAAGCGCATTCTCATATGCTCTAAGCCTCATCTCTTCCATCTCATTAAGTTTCAAGAGTCTTTTCTTACCAGCGGCTACTTGATCAAAATTTAAGGCCTTAATGGCCCAATACGCTTTATGTTCTAGCTCAACTGGAAGATGGCAAGCTTTACCATACACTAACTGGTAGGGTGAAAGCCCTATATGAGTTTTGAAGGCTGTCCTATAAGCCCACAGTGCGTCATCTAATTTCTTAGACCAATCCTTCCTATTTGACGCTACTGTCTTTTCAAGAATCTGCTTTAATTGACGGTTAGAAACCTCTACTTGTCCACTAGTTTGTGGGTGATAAGGAGTTGCAACTTTATGCTTGATGTTATACTTCCTGAGCACATTTTCAAGAAGATTATTGCAAAAGTGTTTCCCCCCATCACTGATCAAGACTCTAGGTGTTCCAAACCTAGTGAAAATATTTTTCTGCAGAAAATTTACCACCGTCTTAGCATCATTAGCAATACAAGGTATCGCTTCAACCCATTTGGTGACGTAGTCAACACAAACAAGTATATGGAGATAAGAGTGAGAAGAAGGAAAGGGTCCCATGAAATCAATGCCCCAACAATCAAATGGTTCAATTTCAATGATTCCAGTTAGGGGCATCTCATTCCTTTTGGAAATGTTACCTGTCCGTTGACACTTATCACACTGCTTAACAAAGTCCTGGCAATCCTTGAATAAAGTGGGCCACCAGAATCCACTTTGAAGAATCTTTGCAGCTGTTCTTTCCCCACTATGGTGGCCTCCATAAGCTGAGCTATGGCAGTGCCACATAATCTTATTAGCCTCCTCACCTGCAACACAACGTCTAATTAAACCGTCAGTGCTTACCTTAAACAGATAAGGGTCATCCCACAGATAATGGTTGGCATCCTTGAAGAACTTCTTCCGTTGAGAATGGGACATCTCATCCGGTATGATGTTACCGGCCTTAAAATTCGCCATGTCGGCAAACCATGGCCTAACATTCACAGTGAATAGCTTTTCATCCGGAAATTCAGCCATAATGGCCCTTTCTTTCTTTGTAACCTCATTGTTCTCAAGTCGCGACAGATGATCAGCCGCCACATTTTCGACTCCCTTTTTGTCACGAATCTCAAGATCAAACTCTTGCAACAAGAGAATCCATCTCAGTAAGCGAGGTTTTGATTCCCCCTTGGTGAGGAGATATTTAAGAGCTGCATGATCTGTAAAGACAATGACTTTGGAGCCAATCAGATAAGAACGAAATTTTTCCAAAGCAAATATTACCGCAAGCAACTCTTTTTCAGTAGTGGAATAATTCACTTGATTTTCACTCAAAACCTTGCTTGCATAGTAAATAGCATGGAAAAACTTGTTCTTGCGTTGGCCTAGGACTGCACCAACAGCATAATCACTTGCATCACACATTAGTTCAAACGGTAAGGCCCAATCAGGAGCAATGATTATTGGTGCAGTCACCAACTTATTTTTAATCAAAGAAAAAGCATCTAAACATTCAGAATCAAAATTAAACTCATTTTCTTTGACCAAGAGGTTACAAAGGGGCTTGGCAATTTTTGAAAAATCTTTTATAAATCGCCGGTAAAAACCAGCATGCCCCAAGAAGCTCCTCACCCCTTTAATGTTAATAGGAGGGGGAAGTTTCTCTATAACCTCTATTTTTGCTTGGTCCACCTCAATGCCCTTAGCACTTATTTTATGTCCCAAAACGATACCTTCAGTTACCATAAAATGGCATTTTTCCCAATTTAAAACAAGATTCGTTTCGGTACATCTTTTAAGGACAGCATCTAAATGGAATAGGCATTGATCAAAAGACTTACCAAACACGGAGAAATCATCCATAAATACCTCTATGTTCTTCTCTATCATATCAGAGAAGATGGAGAGCATGCACCGTTGAAAGGTTGCTGGTGCGCCACACAGCCCAAAAGGCATCCTTCGATATGCAAACACACCAAAGGGACAAGTGAATGCGGTCTTCTCTTGATCTTCCGGAGCTACAGCAATTTGATTATACCCCGAATACCCATCCAAAAAACAGTAAAAAGCTTGGCCAGCCAACCTCTCTATCATTTGATCCATGAATGGTAACGGAAAGTGATCCTTTCTTGTTGCGGTATTCAACCTGCGGTAGTCTATACACATTCTCCAACCAGTGACGGTGCGGGTGGGAATCAATTCGTTTTTATCATTAGCCACCACCGTCATACCACCTTTCTTAGGCACCACATGAACAGGACTTACCCATGCACTATCAGAAATAGGGTAAATCATACCAGCATCGAGCAGTTTTAGAACTTCCTTCTTCACCACTTCCTTCATTGTTGGGTTTAGTCTTCTTTGAGGTTGAACCACAGGTTTAAATTCAGCCTCCATATGTATCTTGTGCATGTAGTAAGCTGGGCTAATACCCTTCAAATCAGAAATCGACCATCCTATGGCTTCCTTGTTCTCTCTCAACACCCTCATTAGCTTTTCTTCCTCCAAAGGTGTTAAAGTGCTGCTTATAATTGCTGGTTGAGAAGTATCTTTGCTAAGGAAAACATACTTCAATGTAGGAGGTAAAACCTTCAATTCTGGACTGTTCTTCTCCTCCTTGCTCAAGGTTTGAACTCCCTTAGAATCTTCAATATGCAACTCTTCAATTTTTACCGATCCTTTCTCTTGCTTGTTCGCCTCAAGTTGTGCAACACACTCCTTAATCTCAAGGTCTTCATCAGCTTCACAAGTTTCTATAGAGTTCACAATTGTTCTCTCCATAGGTTGTGTGGTCGGAGGTTCACATGAGTCATCTTCTACTATTTCTTCAATAACATCGATACGGTAACATTGAGGATTGTCACTTCGGTGCTTCATGGCTTCAAAAATATTGAACACAACCTGTTCATCTTGGAATCGTAACATCAGTTCACCTCTTTCAACATCAATCAAAGCGCGGCCTGTTGCAAGGAAAGGTCTCCCCAAGAGTAAAGGTATGTCTTCATCTTCAGCAAAATCCAAAATAACGAAATCGGCAGGAAACACCAGGTCATTTACCTTAACCAAAACATCTTCCAATATACCATACGGGTAAGAGATTGACCTATCAGCTAATGTAAGAGTCATTCTTGTAGGCTTAGGTTCCCCACATCCTAGCTTCTTCATCATTGATAGAGGCATCAAATTTATACTTGCCCCCAAATCACATAAAGCTCTTCCGACGTCTAAGCTGCCAATGGAGCATGGAATAGTAAATGCTCCTGGATCCTTCATCTTCGGTGGCAGTTTCTTTTGGAGTATTGCACTACAATTTTCAGAGAGTGAGATGTTCTCATCATCCTTCGGTTTCCTTCTTCCAGTCAATAACTCTTTCATAAACTTAGCATAAACAGGCATCTGATCAAGAGCTTCACCAAAAGGAATGTTAACCTGTAGTTGAGAAAAAAGTGCCATGAACTTCTTGAATTGTCCTTCTTCTTTCTTCTTTTTCTTAGCCAAATGAGGGTAAGGGAGTTTCACATAAGATGGAATAACTTGATCCTTGTCCCCATCTTTCAGCAATTGGCTTTTACTTTTTCTTAAGATCGAATCAACATCTATTAACTTATCATTTCCTTCTTTCTCAAGAGTTTTTTTTCTTCTTTTCATTTTCAACTACGCCATTAGTACTTTCTTTTTCAACTTCGCCATGTTCATCTTCATCCACAGTTATTCCTACCCCAACATTCTTTTCAACTAATTCACCATCATCCTCCTCTTCAACAACTGTGCCATCCTTCTTCTGGTTTTGTGGAACTGGAGGTGTTAACACCCTCTTGCTCCTCAACTCTATAGCATTACAAGTTTCATTCTTAGGGTTTTCTTTTGTATTACCTGAAAATCCTCCTTTGTTATGCTCAGCCAGTTGCTTTGCCATCTGCCCTATTTGAGTTTCAAGCAATTTCCTAGAAGCCTCATTGTTCTTTCTTTCAGTTTCTTGACTCTTCTTCATATCTTCAAAGTTTCCTTGAGTCATCTTCATGAAATTGATCATAGTCTCCTCTAGAGCTGAAGGTTTCCTTGGTTGTTGCTGTTGTTGAGGGTTTGGTAACAACGGATTCAAAGTGTTATTGTTGGAGTAACTCAAGTTAGGATGTTTGTTAAACCCCGAATTAAAGTAAGGATTCTGTCTTTGATAGTTTCCCATGTAATTCACCTCTTCACTGCCTCCTTCTGGAACACATTCGCCATTGGCATGTCCCTCTCCACAGAAATCACACTTGACAGCAGCAACTTGTTGAGGTTTGTTGGATATCATATAGCTATGAAATTCTTTAGTAAGAATCTCCAGTTGCTTATTCATCGCTGCTTGGTTGGCTAGGATAGAAGTTTGATCACTAACAGTAAACACGCCCTTCTTCTTCTTTTCCGCATCAGCACGGTATTCATTTGCAGCCATGTTCTCAATTAAAGCTTGTACTTCATGGTCAGTCTTCACCTTCAGGCTTCCTCCAGCTGAAGCATCTAAGAACATTCTGTTGTTGGAAGTTAGCCCCTCGGTAAAGATTTGAAGGTATTGTTTCTCAGAGAACTCGTGATTTGGGCATCTTTTCAGAAGCAAATTGAATCGCTCCCATGCATCATATAGTGACTCATTTTCCCCTTGCCTGAAATTTGAAATTTCCTGCTTCTTGTCCCAATACTTAGACATAGGGAAGTATTTCTCTAAAAACTTCAGCTCAAGTTCCTCCCATGTTTGGATGGTTCCACTAGGTAAAGAGAGTAACCAATCCTTTGCTCTTCCGGTGAGAGTAAAAGCAAACAATCTCAGCTTCTTTTGGTTTTCAGTGACCGTAGCTGGAGGTACACAAAACTCACAGGTTTCATGAAAGTGGCTTAAATGTTCATGAGGACTCATTGAATCAGTCCCATCAAATTGTTTCTCCTTTAAGCCATTCTGAACAGAGGTCTTGATGTCAAAAGCAACAGGGTTAGCAGGTTGGAAGGTGTGAGTTAGTCGACCACGGTTGTTGGCTAAACCATAATCTCCCAACTTTGGCCTTTGTGGTTGATCTCCCATGATGATAGAATTAGGAGAGAGGATTGATTCAGGTTCAACTAGTGTTAAATTAGGTAGTTGTTCACGAACACCCGGTGGAACTGACTTTGATTTGGCTAACCGGACGGTTTTCCGATTAGCTCTCGCAGTTCTTTCGATCTCAGGATCGTACTCTAGGTCGTCTGAACTTCTTCTACCTCGCATAAACAGCAAAATACCTTAGTAGCACTGCACAATGCAAATTAAATAATGAACACTGGATCAATTTAGTATTTTTAAACAGAAAATAAATTGCAGAAATCCTAAATTAAAACGCAATTGCCTTGTTGAAATAAATCAACAGTCCCCGGCAACGGCGCCAAAAACTTGATAGATTTTTGGCAAGTGTACCAAATACTATCGAAGTAGTAAAAAATATCGTTCCCACAAGGACTGGTTTTAATCTCAAAAAGTCAAACACGTTGTTAATTTAGGATGAAGTAAAAGTTATTTGGTTTTGCCACTAGGCGGTAAATTTGTTTAATAGCATAAACTTAGTAACGGAAATTAAATTGATTGTTTAAAATAAGAGAGAGATGAGTTAGGTCTTCGAATCATCTGAGTTCCCCTAATTGGTCACTGCACCTATTCTTATGAATGATTCTTTAGTTTCACGATAGTTAACAAAATAGTCCTAATCAATCCCTTGAGTTAGGACACTCTTCTAAGATTACAGCCCCTAATCCCTTAGGTGGTCTAATAATCTTCGAAGGTTTGAAGAACGTTAACCTAATATCACTAATAAAGAATTATCCATTCCTAGACTAATTATAATTATCAGAACAATTCAATTAGGTCAAAGTCGAAAGCTATGGTCAATAGTCATTCGTTCTCACCAAATCATATATATATGTGATCAGGATATATAAAGCATTAAGAACAATTGAATTGAATAAAAACTAAATTGTCATTCACAATAAATAGAGTTTCACAGCAACATATGTCAATTAGGGTTACAAAGAATCATCTCAGACCTAACCTCTAATGGATTTAGCTACTCATAATTGAATTTATAAATAACATAATCATTAGAGGTAACAATACATACATGAACTGGTTACAAGGTGAAGAAATCGCCCTGGTAGCCGTCTTCCAGTGTAAAAATCGCACTTTGCTCTTCTTAAATCGTAACCCTTGTTTTCATAATAGCCTTCAGCTTAAATAGGCACAGAAATTCGCCTCAAATCGTGTCACGTTTTTGCAGAATCGTGACACGATTTGCCTTGTATAACAAACTTCTAAATTAGGGTTTCTCCAAATCGTGTCACGTTTTGGTCATCGTGACACGTTTTTGCCTTGGCAGAGAGCATGTTTTAGCTTCCTTGAATCGTGTCACGTTTTGTCCAAATCGTGACACGTTTTTGATTCTTTGTGAATTCTTCAGTTTTTCTGCTTTCTTGCTGCTTAAGTTACCTTGTGAACTCTAAATTGTGATCAAAATACATAGAAAATTATATAATGACAGAGTGTCATCAAGCATTTTTGCTATCAGCGAAATATTCGCTAATAGCGAAATTCTTGAGAACTTGGGCACTTTTTCTTGGTCCTTGCTTGTCATTTCCTGCACAAGTTGAATAAAGTAAGGCATACAAAGCATAAATGATAAAATTACAACAAATGATTGCTTTTCCTTATATAACTTGCAAAGCAAGTCATTAAAATGCTTAGATTAACACATAAAATATACTATTTTTGAGCACTTATCACTAATGCTTTATATTCAACCTCAGAGGATGACTTGCTAACAGTCAACTGCTTCTTAGTCCTCCATGAAATAAGAGACTTGTCTAAGAAGAAACATTGGCCATATATGGATCTTATAGTATCCTTGCAACTTTCCCAATCTGCATCTGAATATCCTATAGCAGAATTGAAGTGAGTTTGAGTGGGATTGCTTAGAAATTGGCTCAGTTGTTGTGTAATAAAGGTAATATTTAGTCTAGTAGTGTTAAGATAAAGAAGTCTACCAATCAGTCTCCTATAAGCTGGTATGTTTGGATAAGGTTCTAAACCATCATTGTGTAATTTAATATTAGGATCGAATGGAGTGCTGACAGGTTTAAAGTCAAGAAAATTTGAATCTTCGAGGAGATCTAAGCAGTATTTTATCTGGCAAAGAGAAATCCCAGATGAAGAGTGAGCAACTTTAATGCCAAGGAAATATTTGAGAATACCCAAATCCTTAATCTGAAAAGCATATTGTAGAGTTTGCTTAATAGATGTAAATTCCTCCAATGAATTACCAGCTAAGATAACATCATCAACATATACTAGAACGAGAGTAAATGAAGATGATGTGATCTTAAGAAACAAGGAATGATCAGAAGTAGCTTGATTATAACCACTGGTGAGTAGCAATGAGGTCAATTTCTCATACCATTTTTTGCTGACTCGCTTCAAGCCATAAAGTGATTTGTTCAATTTACACACTTGATTGTGATTGGAATGAGATACACTAGGTGGAATAAGCATGTAAACATCCTGTAATTCTCAATGTAAAAATGAATTATTGACATCAAGTTGGTGAAGATGCCAATGATGCATAGAAGCCAAAGCTAAAACAATTATGACTGTAGTGAGTTTTGCAACAGAAGAATATGTATCCAATAATCTAGTCCCTCTATTTGATTATACCCATTGGCCACCAATCTGGATTTATATCTCTCTATGGAGCCATCAACATGGTGTTTGACTTTATAAATCTACATGCAGCATATTGGTTAACATTTGGAGGAAGGTCAACCATTATCCATGTACCAATTTTAGTCGGTACATTAATCTCATCTTGCATAGCCTTCTTCCAACAACCATGCTTGTTTTCTTCGGTGAAGGTTTTGGGCTCATTGTGAGTGTGAAGGGACATAGAAAAACAAGAATGAGCATATGATATGTTAGTATATGACAGAAAATATGAAATAGGATACTTAGAAGTAGATGCATGCATATTATTAGTGGTAGAACAAATATAGTCTTTGAGGTAAGAAGGTGTAGTTTTAGTTCTAGATGAGGTTTCGGTGGGTGGATTAGCAGTAATAGAATGTGTGGAAAGGGAAACAGGTGGTATAGAAGAAGGGGTGGAAAACATCAATAAAAATGGAGGGTGATGGAGAAATATAGTGCCAATTGTCAGTATCAGATGAGGAAGACAAATTTTGGTAAGGAAGGACAATTTCATGAAAGGTAACATTTCTAGAGCTAAAAATATCTCTTGAATGAAAATCTAATAGAGTGTAACATTTATAACCTGGCTTATAGCCTAAGAAAAGAGATTTTCTATCTCTAGACTGAAGTTTAGTCATGTGAGATTGAAGATTTGAAGCAAAACATAAACAACAAAAAACCTTGAAATTATATGGCTCAGGAATGTGATCATAGAGAACGTGATAAGGAGACTTATGATGAAGTAAAGGATTTGTGACTCTATTGAATTTAAGAAAACAACACGAGGCATAACATTTGACCAAAAATTATTTGGTGTAATATACCCTTAGAACTATAGAAGGAATGCAAGTTAAACTCAAGTCCATTATCACTCCTGATAGTTTTAGGTGTGATATGAAACTGATTTTCAGTCAAAGTGATAAATTGTTGAATATGAGAAGAAACTTCAGATTTAGCTTTGATCAATATGATCTAAACAAACCTACTGTAATCATCAACTACGGTGATGAAGTATCTATGACCATGAATGGAAGAGACACTAAAAGGACCCCATATATCACAATGAAGCAGTTTAAATTTAGATTTAGCATGAGATGAACTAACATAATAAGGTAATTTATTGTGTTTGGCAAACTAACAAGCATCACAAATTTCTTTATCATCAACACAAATGGAATGGTACAATGTATTCATATTTGACAATCTTTGATTGGACAGGTGCCCCAATCTAAAGTGCCAAATTGAAGAAACAAGAATGTGAGTAATAGAACTACTAATGAAAGACTGAGAACTATAACTTTGTGAAATATTACAATGAGAAACAAGAGAAAAGAAGGTTGCAAAGCAAAAGCTGAAGGGGAAATCCTCAACTTGTATAAACCACCATGATGATCAGCCAAACCATTCATCTTGCGGGAAGTCACATGATGTATAAAACTATTATCAAGCAAAAACATTCATCTTGCACATTTTTTTTAAAACTTATTTCTTTTTAGAACAAAAATTTGTGTAACTTTTATCTTGGACTTTTGTTGTTTAAAAAATTTATATTTAAATCTTTGCATATTAAAAAAAATCTATTTTAGAGGAACTTTTACAGTAATAAATTAAACATGACTACGAAATATTATTTAAATATTTAACGGTTGAAGAATACTTTATATTACAAATATATTAATATTATCCCTAAAAAATAATATATTAAAATTAAATTAAGAAAGCAATCGCATATATTTACTTATTATCTCTATAGGTTCTCCCTCTCCATCAAGTCGACCCTACTTTTCTCTCTCTAGGTTATCTCATACTTTTGAGAGGTGATTTTGGGTCAATTTTTGACTTAAATAACCTTTGTCTTGTGCTGTGTTGTGTGATTACATGTATTGTTGTAGTGTTTGTTTCATTCTTATTGAAAATAACTTTTGACAATTACATATTTAATCAATGAATTGAGTGTCAACGTTGCAGATCCGAAAAGATGAGTATTATGATCACTTTGATTTTATCATATTATTTTAAAACGTTTTACCTTTATGCTAATAATTTGGATGATGTGAGTTATTCATATTCATCACTTACATTTTTACCGATATTGGCTATGTGATTGTATTTGATGTACTCTATCAATTTGCAATTATAAGCTATTAATTTGGTAGCAGATAAAAAATAAAAGGCACAAATTAAGGTAAGAAAAAAAAAAGGGTAAATAATCAAAAAGAGAGTGCAACGAGACTTGCATTAACAACCGTAACATGTTAACGCAGGTCTTTCGCATGTCCCTGCATGTGAGACACTTAGCGGAGTTTATAAATAAAATTGCACTATATCTTTTGGTCAATGTGGGTCTAACTTTAGTGGCTTTCATATATGCCCAACGCAATGCTAAATGGTATTGCGGTGTTGTCTTTGTGAGAAATTTTAGCTAATAGTTCAATCCTAGCTAGTGAGTACTTAAATATAGGAAAAGGCATGACAATTGCTCAAGTTTGGTCTATTGTTTCTCTCGTTGAATTTGCATTTTTCAATATCATTCTAAACAATGAAACTAAGAAATATGTTTGCCACAAATTTATATATGCCTTTTTGAGGTTGGTTCTTTGCTTCTACTTTTGTTTTTACATTTTGTATTTAATAAAAAAATAAATTGGATAGAGGGAAATTATTACTATTAAAGTGACACTAATGATCATTCTACAATCATTATCGAGAAGATTTGAATCCAGTCCTTTAAAAATCAAACTCTTATCACGGAGCTGACCTGAAATAAATACAATAAAGTAAAGCATGGAACAAAGGATAGAAATGAGGATGATCACTGATTAATGATATTATTCATTCAACAAAACCATATGATATGCATAATTGCATAATATTTATGAAATTCTAGGGTTGTTTCACTTAAGCCCTTTTAAACACAACCCTAAATGATGGAATTTGATCACTAAGAGCTAAGTGCTTATTTCCCTTATCATCAACAAACAACCCAAGTTCCCTACACAAAGTTTGACATTTGCAAGCTTCAGCAGGACAGAAAGAAAGCACATAATCTTTATCAGCTTTCTCAATCTTAAACCAATTACCAACAGTTGCCATACTTGGATTACCTTCTACACCCCCTGTAGCTAAAAACCACACCCCTGTCAACTCTTTAAGAAGCTTCCAAACTTGTGTTTGTGGACATTTAGTTTTTGTTACAAAGGACTTAATGTTGAGATCAGTAGATGTTAGAATCACACCTTGTTTAGCATTATAAGGTGTGAAAGTAACTGCTTCACCATTCTTTACTTCAAGCTTCTCTTGAACAACATAAAGGGGACATGTTTGGTTGTTTTCACCATGGTTTGCAACTGTTAAACCACCACCTTTCCCTCTTATGACTGGTAAAATATAGTATTTCACACCTGTTGTTAATTGTTTGCCTGAAATGTCAAGAACTGGTTCAGGTGCTGCAATAGTTTTGCAAATGAAGGCTAAAAAAATTATGGAAAATGTTAAGAGTGAGGTTTTCATTTTTCTCTATGGGTTTAGAAGAATAGATTAGATGAATTTTTGTGTGTATTGATATATGTCGCGTCATTTTTCGGAGATCAAGGCTATTTGATTAGCGTTTGACTCACTATTTTATTTCACGACTGAACATTTAATTTTTTTTTTTTAAAAGAAAGTGGAAAAAAGTTCAAATACCACATTTTAAAGATTAAAGGTTCGGGGGTTGGTTACATAAAGGGAAGGTATTAACACCCTTTATGTTCGTAGTACTCTACGAGAACCTCTTGATTTTATTTAACTTTTGTGCTATAACTTGTTTGCTTTTTTAGAAAATGGATTTAAAATGATTAAAAGAAAAAGAAAAAGAGAAACCTATTATCTACATTTTTTAATGATTTGGAAGGACGAGTGTCCTTTGCCTACGTACCCGTGAGGGATCAAAACCTCGTAGTTCGGGGTTGAAATCGACGTTTGATTGGTTATGTGTTTTTTATTAATTTTGAAAAAGGTTTTATAATGTAAAAGCCAAAGTGGCAAAAATAGAATTTGTTTGTGTTTTTTATGTTAAAGAAAATGACTTGAATATGTTTAAATGGATTGAAATTTGATTTAAGAAAGCAAATGAAAATGGAACGTCACTTGATTGAAAATCAAGGTTTATTATGAAAAGAATTTTTTGTGAGTTTTTGATTATTTGCATGTTTTTGTTGTTTTTTATATAATAAATGAAAATTAAATTAACGGAGCAATAAAAATAAAAGCGCGTGGATTTTTGTAGTGACGTTGGATCACCACAAAATCCCTAATCTAATTTTTTTGCATTTTTGGATATATATATATATATATATATATAAGGCCGTAAAGAAATAAAAGGACACACACACGCACAATTTTCTCATTTATATTTACATTGGACCTAAGTACATTCTAATTGCTGGAAAATAAATAACAATAATTAAAATGTTAAACAAAAATAAAATAAAAATGCAAAAATGCTAAAAAGAAATAAAATGCAAGAAAATAAAAGAGAGAGACAACCGAAGGGACTTATTCCGAAGGGACAGAAAAAAGAGGGAGAAGAAAAGAATAGCTCGTCAACACAAGCTAAATAGGGAGAAGAGAGAAAAGTTCTTTGACAATTCAAGAGAACTTTTTGTGTGTGAAATTGTGTGGAATGAGGGCTCTATTTATAGGTGAGGAGGTTGATGTAAAAAGGAAAATTGGTTTAATGGAAATGATGGACAATTATGGTGAATTTTGAAAAAGGAATGTTAAAGTTGACACTTGACTTGAATTTTTTTTAGACCTTGGACATTTTATTTTTGGACCTATTGACACTTTGTTTTTTTTTTGACTTGGACAATAAAATAAAAGTGACCAAAATAAAATATGAAAAATGACTAATTAAAAAATAAAAAATTAGAAATAAAAATTATAAAATTAAATAAAAGATGGAAATTGACAAGTAAATAACAAATAATAAAAAAAACTAAAGAAAACTAAAAAATATAAGGAAATAAAGAGAGAAGAGGGCCCGACACGGAACCAAACATGAGGTATTTTAAGATACCTTTATGCCAAACTTTTCTCTGAAAAGTCAGAGACTGATCAGGGTCAAAGGGTGCGTGTCAGTGTATGAATGTGGGACCTTAGGTCAAAAATTGGGGTATGACAGATGCCCCTATTTAAGTTTCTTCGTCCGGAGATTTGAAGATGTAATCTTTGATTTGACGGGTCGAAGAGACTTAAATACAAAATACGCCATTTTTGACCTAAGATGCTATGAAATGCTTATGATGCAAGTATGAATGCAGGACGACGAAGGTGATTTGACTGGAATGAGAAACAACAACGGGATACCCGAATTCGTTGAAGAAAAGGATCCGACTCCGCTTAGGGGAAATGTAGTTTCACTGGAAAAACGATCGTCTACTACCGTGTTAGTTTGGAACAAAAGTTTGATGAAGACAGCACTTTTAATGACATCTTTGGACCAGACGCACTGGGGATGACGCTCGAGAGAAAGACTGGTAGGTGCAGACTGTCCGTTGTTTAGGACTAGCAGCTTGAAACAAAAATGCAAACTTAAGCGGTCCGTTGTCTAGGACTGTCAGCTTAAACGAAGATAAAAGTGTAAACTTAAGCGGTCCGTTGTTTAGGACTGTCGGCTTGAAAGCAAGTAAAAATGTAAGCGGTCTGTTGTCTGGGACTGTCGGCTTGAAAGCGAAAAATGTAAGCGGTCTGTTGGTTAGGACTGTCGGCTTGAAAGCAGGTAAAATGTAAGCGGTCCGTTGTTTAGGACTGTCGGCTTGAAATAAGGTAAAAAGTAAGCGGTCCGTTGTTTAGGACTGTCGGCTTGAAAGCAAGTAAAAGGTAAGCGGTCCGTTGTTTAGGACTGTCGGCTTGAAAGCAGGTAAAAATGTAAGCGGTCCGTTGTTTAGGACTGTCGGCTTGAAAGCAGGTAAAATGTAAGCGGTCCGTTGTTTAGGACTATCGGCTTGAAATAAAGTAAAAAGTAAGCGGTCCGTTGTTTAGGACTGTCGGCTTGAAAGCAGGTAAAGTGTAAGCGGTCCGTTGTTTAGGACTGTCGGCTTGAAAGCAAGTAAAAGGTAAGCGGTCCGTTGTTTAGGAATGTCGGCTTGAAAGCAGGTAAAAATGTAAGCGGTCCGTTGTTTAGGACTGTCGGCTTAAAAGCAGATTAAATGTAAGAGGTCTGTTGTTTAGGACTGTCGGCTTGAAAGCGGGTAAAGTGTAGGCGGTCCGTTGTTTAGGACTGTCGGCTTGAAAGCAAGTAAAATGTAAGCGGTCCGTTGTTTAGGACTGTCGGCTTGAAAGCGGGTAAAGTGTAGGCGGTCCGTTGTTTAGGACTGTCGGCTTGAAAGCAAGTAAAATGTAAGGGGTCCGTTGTTTAGGACTGTCGGCTTGAAAGCAGGTAAAGTGTAAGCGGTCCGTTGTTTAGGACTGTCGGCTTGAAAGCAAGTAAAATGTAAGCGGTCCGTTGTCTGGGACTGTCGGCTTGAAACGGTAAAGGACTTGAAACGAAAGGATGCGGCCAAACAAGACTTTGGGTGACTGATGCAACCATGTGTGAATGACGTCGTGTATATGTTGTGTGTGAGTGAAAGTAATAATGCATGGATTTTTGAATGTGTGAATGAATGTATGAGTGTGTAAACTGGGTTGTGATGGTTAAACTCGACGAAACGAGACAAGACAGGTAAGATGAGAGATAGACTGACATCGCAGTACAAACACTCGGCAAACTTCCTTGAAGATGATATTATTGCGAACAGATCGAGCCACTTGCAGGGTGAAACCTGACACAAGATAGCAACTGATGTTTCCTGGGGAGAGAGTCCATTGTTGACTGAAAAGTTGGGAAGAAGTCGCCATTTGTGAACCGGCGTAGAGTGTTCTGATAAATGCCACTGTTGACCAAAAATCTGGAAGTCGCCATTTTGCATAGAGTGTCAATCCATAGGTATGCCCCAGCAGTCACGCTCCTTTTTGTTTTTTGTTTGTTTGTTTGTTTTTTTTTTTTTAAATCCCTAACTTTTGCCTGGACCGCCCTTTCGGGTTTTCAGTCCACCGGGAGTATATTTCCTTTTTTGTGCCCCTAATTTTTGCCTGGACCTCCCTTTCGGGTTTTCAGTCCACCGGGACGCTCTCTATTGCCTAAGTCGCCTTTTCAGGTTTTCAACTTAGCGAGCTTTCATTTTTTGTTCTTTTTGTATTTTTGGATTGTGACTGCATCTTTCTCAAGCAGAGGTCCTCTTCATAGTGCTTAGACATGTTTCCCTTCCGGGGTGTAACCGTTCTTGAGGCGGCTGCTGATGTATGCTTCACCTACTCACGAGCTCAAAGAGAGTGTGTTTGTTGTTCGCGCTTTTCAAAAGATGTAAAAAAAGTTTTGTATTTTGAAAATTTTGCTTCAGGTATTGCCATCAAAACTAGAAGAAATTATGTAAATTGAATAAATGAGAGTTCCAAATAAATGGGTACAGACTCAAACTTGATTAATTGAGTGGTGGCCTGCCAATGGCATGGCTCCACGGATCTTTGAAATATTTTGGAAAATGGTAAATGTAATGGGAATGGTACATTGAACACAATAACCGCTATTTTCCCTAACAACCTTTGAATGCCCCTGTTTCGAGTCTTTGATTTGTAGGTGCTTCGAATCAGAGATTTTTTGATAGTTGGATGCCCCAAGTGGATTGTGCCTGACTGATGCAGTTACTTTGTCATGATCCTTAACTTCCGGGTTTTTAACCTATCAGGATAATCATTTTTTGTACATGTCTCTAATTTTTGCCTGGACCGCCCTTTCGGGTTTTCGGTCCACCGAGACGCTCATTTTTGCCTAAGTCTCTTTTTCAGGTTTGCGACTTATCGAGCTTTTATTTTTGACAGAGTATTTCTTGAGTGCACTGGCATTCGTAGGACGTGTGAGTTTGTCACCATTCGTAGTTGTAAGAAGCCATTGCACACGAGCTTTCATAGTTAGGCGTCCACTTGCCCCTGGAGTAAGGTTGGAAAGAGTGCCCTTTTGAGCACAAAGTCTGACGAACCTTCTTGTTGGAAGTTTGCTTCAACTTCTTTTGATATAGTTGTACCAGGTCGTCATGCATTGTGAGTTCAATCAATCTTGAGATTTCAGCCGAAACCCCGTTGGCGGGACTTTGATCTCCATGAGAAGTCCGCCCTTCATGTCGTATACTGATGGAAGGAGGGCGGTTGCCCCTGTTGAATTGTTTATTGAAACATGATGCCCATGTGAGGCAACGGTGCCATCTCATGCTGGTCTTTATAAGTGACTGCCATTCTCTTGGCGATCTTCGTGATTTTGTTTGCAGCTTTGACGGCTAAGATGCCCCAGTATGTGAGAGGTTTTGTCGGGAATCACTTCATTCCTCTTCATCTTCGGACGCAGGGAATTCAAAGTCGAAAAAGAGTATAGGGTTAATGTGTTCAACGGGCTTATTTATGCTTAAACTGCATTTATGTTTGATTTTTTTAGAAAGTGAATGATTGTATCCAGACATTTGAAAATGATTAAAGAAAAAGATTTTTGGTTTTTTGTGTTACCATTTTTCCAGAAAAAGCACAAAATAAAAACAAAGTCGGGATCAAAACGACCTTTTTATTAATGATGGAATATACATGAAGCAAAAAGCCCTACACAAGTTCACTTTTGTCTCGGGCGGGACAAAAGGATTTTTTTGGAAAAAGTAAACAACAAACGCATTATTTGAACAGATAAGTAGCGGAATAAAACATCAACAAAGATCCGATTTCGGTTAGTCATCCCATGTGTCACAAACACTATGTATTATGATCTGGTAGCGGATTGACTTGCGCATTCGGAGAGTCTTAGAAGGTCAGGCGGTTGGTCCGGATCAAGTTCTGGACTGCCTTCTTTAGTGCGTTGCAATGTTCGACATCATGTCCAGGTGCCTCTTGATGGAAGGTATAGAAAAGTTAAGGTTTATACCATGCTGGCAATTTTGTTGGTACCGGAGGAGGCGCCTTGGTCTGGACAAGATTCTCTTCGAGCAAAATGTGGAAGCAAGACTGCATATTACACGGGGATTAGGGTAAATTGCGTCCTTGAGGCCTATTGCTGCTGATATAGTTGATGAGGATATTGTTGCTGAGGATGTTATGGGAATAATAGTTGACCCTCGGGGGACAGGGTGTTAGCTTGGATTAACTTCTGAACTACAGTCCTGAAAGCGAAACATTGCTCGATATCGTGACCTGGTGTCCCTTGATGGAAAGCACAAGAAAGGTCGGCTCTATACCCGATTGGAAATCTTTTCGGCACTGGAAGAGGTGGTCTAGTTTGGATTAGGTTCTCCTTAAGCAGTGTGGGAAACAGCTCCGCGCATTTCACTAGAATTGGATCAAATTGTCGTGCTCTCCGAGCCTGTTTATGTGGATTGGATAGTTGGGGAGCCTGTTGTCGAGGCTGTTGTATGCACAATGGTTGACATGGTGGCTGGGTCCCTTGCTGGAATTGTGGCGAATCCTTTGTAACCGTCAGCGAAGATACCATGATAGTTAACTTCTCTACTTCGGTCCAAAGCGTTGTCACTTCTTCACAAAGTTCGTGGACCTCTTGTTCAAGCTGATCTGTTTTATGTGTTTGCGTGAGTGTTTGCATGTGCGAGTTGAATTTGAACGAAGACATTAGACCACTTTACTGACGGATTGACCTTTTATTGAAAAGACACAGTGTGAGAATCGGACTTGAAACTATGAATGCAGAATGATGCATGGTATGTTTATGCAAAAATAGACATTTTTTTTATTTATCGAAGGACATGTCAAGGTAGTTGTAAACATTGTAAGGACCATGGTTTCATTTGTAAAGATATTGCCAACGGTTCCCTTTTCAAAAGCAAGAACGAAACCACGGAGGAAGTCCTTAAGAAAAGCAAAAGCTTAGTTTAGATTTTTTTGAAATTTTATTTCATGCTGTTCTTTCTTGCAAGGTCCATACCTTTGATGTTTACAAGAGCTTATATTGTCCTTCGATATTTAATGAGAAAAAAGTTTATGAATGAATGCATGTATGCATGATTATGCTAAAAGAACGAAGAAAACATGGTGAGGTTTAATCCATGATGTTGGAGTCAAAGGTGAATACGCCGTTTGGTAGGGACTATGGTTCCATATGTACGTGTATTACGGGTTCTACCATGTTCCCAAAGTCCAACCCCCTCCGATCTTTGTCGGATGCCCGGGACAACACCCGGTCCAACAGCGTTCGTAGGAAAGTCTCGTTTGAGTGTAGTATCGCATGTCGACTAATTCCAAGACAACACTTGGTTAGCCACCGGACTACATCCTAAAGGCCAAGATGGGTTAATGGTAATTAAAGGTCCTTAGCTTCGACGGAAACTTAAAAGTAATAACGTCTAAACGTGACAACACACGCCGACATACATCACCTCAAGATCCTCCGCTAAGTGTGGTTATATCACATGCTCCAAAACACGAGAATACTCTCGGTATGTCACTATGATTCTACCACTCCTATCTTATATTTCCCTCAAGCCCGGGTTAGGACTTATCTCACCACACACGTTTAAGAAAAGAGAAAGAAGGATGAAGAACATATATACACGCATTTCCATCTTTTATTTTTTTGTTTTCAAGCAAGTTATAACACAAAATTTAAATAAAGCCAAGTTAGGCTCAACCCTCTTATGGGGTATCCCCAGTGAAGTCGCCATTTCTGTCGCGTCATTTTTCGGAGATCAAGGCTATTTGATTAGCGTTTGACTCACTATTTTATTTCACGACTGAACATTTAATTTTTTTTTTTAAAAGAAAGTGGAAAAAAGTTCAAATACCACATTTTAAAGATTAAGGGTTCGGGGGTTGGTTACATAAAGGGAAGGTATTAGCACCCTTTATGTTCGTAGTACTCTACGAGAACCTCTTGATTTTATTTAACTTTTGTGCTATAACTTGCTTGCTTTTTTAGAAAATGGATTTAAAATGATTAAAAGAAAAAGAAAAAGAGAAACCTATTATCTACATTTTTTAATGATTTGGAAGGACGAGTGTCCTTTGCCTACGTACCCGTGAGGGATCAAAACCTCGTAGTTCGGGGTTGAAATCGACGTTTGATTGGTTATGTGTTTTTTATTAATTTTGAAAAAGGTTTTATAATGTAAAAGCCAAAGTGGCAAAAATAGAATTTGTTTGTGTTTTTTATGTTAAAGAAAATGACTTGAATATGTTTAAATGGATTGAAATTTGATTTAAGAAAGCAAATGAAAATGGAACGTCACTTGATTGAAAATCAAGGTTTATTATGAAAAGAATTTTTTGTGAGTTTTTGATTATTTGCATGTTTTTGTTGTTTTTTATATAATAAATGAAAATTAAATTAACGGAGCAATAAAAATAAAAGCGCGTGGATTTTTGTAGTGACGTTGGATCACCACAAAATCCCTAATCTAATTTTTTTGCATTTTTGGATATATATATATATATATATATATATATATATATATATATATATATAAGGCCGTAAAGAAATAAAAGGACACACACACGCACAATTTTCTCATTTATATTTACATTGGACCTAAGTACATTCTAATTGCTGGAAAATAAATAACAATAATTAAAATGTTAAACAAAAATAAAATAAAAATGCAAAAATGCTAAAAAGAAATAAAATGCAAGAAAATAAAAGAGAGAGACAACCGAAGGGACTTATTCCGAAGGGACTTATTCCGAAGGGACAGAAAAAAGAGGGAGAAGAAAAGAATAGCTCGTCAACACAAGCTAAATAGGGAGAAGAGAGAAAAGTTCTTTGACAATTCAAGAGAACTTTTTGTGTGTGAAATTGTGTGGAATGAGGGCTCTATTTATAGGTGAGAAGGTTGATGTAAAAAGGAAAATTGGTTTAATGGAAATGATGGACAATTATGGTGAATTTTGAAAAAGGAATGTTAAAGTTGACACTTGACTTGAATTTTTTTTAGACCTTGGACATTTTATTTTTGGACCTATTGACACTTTGTTTTTTTTTTGACTTGGACAATAAAATAAAAGTGACCAAAATAAAATATGAAAAATGACTAATTAAAAAATAAAAAATTAGAAATAAAAATTATAAAATTAAATAAAAGATGGAAATTGACAAGTAAATAACAAATAATAAAAAAAACTAAAGAAAACTAAAAAATATAAGGAAATAAAGAGAGAAGAGGGCCCGACACGGAACCAAACATGAGGTATTTTAAGATACCTTTATGCCAAACTTTTCTCTGAAAAGTCAGAGACTGATCAGGGTCAAAGGGTGCGTGTCAGTGTATGAATGTGGGACCTTAGGTCAAAAATTAGGGTATGACAATATAGAAAGAGTATGTATCTATTTATAGGACTTAGAAGGGAAGATGAGTTTTTTGTTTTATTGAATTAATTTGCATAAGGGTGGTGACTGGGGACCAAGTTGAAATTTCTTAAGGGGCATGAAAAAAAATATTATATTAAGAAAGATGCTAAAAGACTTCTAATAATGTATGCTTATCATGATTATCACGTGTTAAATAACTATCATAGAGATATTGTGCATTTCTTTGAGATAAAGTTGGCAAGTCGGTGGAAAAGATATACAATAGCATTCAACCTTTTCTCACTTCAATTATGATTATGAAGAAGAAAAATTACCTAATTAACAAGTATGAAGAGGACACCGGTTAAAAAAAGTAAAAAAATTAAATTTTATATTTAAAATAGTAATTTTATACTTCTAAAAAGTTTAATGCATTTTGACAATTAAAATGTCGTATGACACCATAATTTTTTTAAGAAACATCAAATTTTTATATGGTTGTCAATTTAAAAATATTATTTTCTCTCTATCAAACCAACATTTATACAATGTCCAAAACATCGTCCCATTTTAGTTTATCAAAGATCACTCATCTTTAAAAGAATATTTTAAAAAACAAACCAAGCATCATATTAGTGAAATATTTAATCCCTAAAAAAGAAATTAGTGAAATATTTAAATGACGCTTCAATAGCTTTAAACCACTCAAACATAGGAGAACATGAATTCAATTTTTAGGTTGAAGAATTTTTAACTACATTCACTTATCTTTCAACTTGGATTATCAGGCATATTTTTCTGAAAATCGGTGGGTTAACTAAAAAACACTTAATACATAAAATGACGATTAAATAGTTAAAAAACAAGTAGTAGTAAAGGTCTTGTATAAGTTGATTTGTCATATTCGTTTTTAAATGCAAAATTACACATGATTGCTTAACTTAATATCAAATAATGATTTATAAGTTCTTAATTTTTTTTTAACATTATTTTGATCCGTTTGCATATATATTAATTTTTAAGTTTCAAAGATTCATACACAAAAATGAGTGAAGTATATAGTTTAAAGATTGAGAGCTCAAAATAATAAAACTATAAATTTAAAGTTTAATCATAATTCATATTCAAATGGTTCACAATTGGGTGAAAAAGTGATAAATAACCAACTTTATCACCTAAAATTAAGATAAAATGGCACATAATTATTTTTTAAAAATTATTAATTAAATTTTTTGAATTAATATTTTAATGTGTTTAACATTTGATAAAAAAAAAACCAAAATAAAAATATACATAGAAGGACGTAAAACATCTTATCCAGGGAAGAGATTCTCTTGAGTGACATTACTTCCATTCAAAATCTAAACCATTGAATGCATTCTCTCTCTTGCTTTTAATATTAAATGTTTCTTTATTTTTTATTTGAAGGGTTGTGATTTCACTGGACTCTTCATTCACTGGTCCTTTGAAAATCTAACCGTTGAATGCATTATCTCTCTTGTTTTTAGTATTAAATGTTTCTTTATTTTTTCTTTTGAAGGATTGTGATTTCATTGGATCTCTCAATTGAGAGGATCCATTCCCCTTAATTTATTTTAAAGATATATAATATTTGAACAACCATTTCTTAACAATTTTCACTCTCATATCACATTTATCGTATCATCCATTTTATTTTCACAAGATGTTAATTGAACCATAGGTGTCTATCGAATATTTTTCAAGAAGTTCTAAGCATGTCCATTAGCATTTTCAAGCGGTGCTACGTGCCAACACATGTTAGCCCATTAGCCTCACGTGCACATGTCAGCAGCCGTGATTCTTTGACTTATGTTAGATAGAAACAAAATAATAGCTGTCCTAGTTAACATCTGTGACATTGTGGCAAGAATCTCACAAATTTAGTAAAATGTTTATCTGCTAGTTATTAGGAATTATATGACAAGTTATCCAATCATTTTATAAGGATCATTTTCATGTTTCTTAAAAAAAAAAAAAAAGATCATTTTTATGAATTTTTATATTTTGAACAAGTTCATGAATTTTTATATATGAACACTATGTAAAGCATGGTTGCTTGTATTGTAGGCTACTATCTATGATAAGCTCTTTAAAAAAAAGAAAATTTTATGATGAAGTCATAAGAATGATTTTTCTGATGAAGTTAACATTATAGCATCAAAAGTTTAGTGAATAACACCCCACTGTTTATACAGTGGCATCAAAAGTTAAACTTAAGACTATCACATAATATCATTAACGCTGTTTGCATGTTAAAGACGCCAACAATAAAATGGTACCCATAAGTCCAAGATGTTGCAAGCATTACTAGATGAATTACTATTGATAATTATTCAGTAATCAATAATTTAAAAATGAAAAAGTCAGTTTCCTAACTGCACCGTAGAAACTCCCCTTTAAAAATTAGCCAAAATGCTAACCAATTCCAAATCTGATGTCAAATATGCCAATTGAATTTGATTAAAGGACTCAATCTCAATTATTGGTTCAATTTACTAAATATTTAAATGCTGAAAAAAACTAGATTTTAGAAACCACTAGCTCTAATCTCTAAGAAGTTCTAAACAGAAAATAGAAAGTAGAAATATCTTATGATGCAGTTGAATGAAGAGCTACTAATGAAGCATAAACACCATGAGTATTGTTCATCAACTCATCATGTCTTCCCATTTCAGCAACCACCCCATTTTTAATTACGGCTATGGTATCAGCGCCTCGAATTGTTGTAAGACGGTGAGCCACGACAGCAGTAGTTCTGTTCAAACTCACTCTATCTAGAGCCTCTTGAACTATACGCTCTGACTCGGCATCAAGTGCACTTGTTGCCTCATCAAGCAAAAGTATTTTAGGGTTTTTCAGCATGGCTCTTGCAATCGCAATACGCTGCTTCTGTCCTCCTGATAGTTGTGTGCCTCTTTCACCAACAGAAGTGTCGTAACCATCAGGAAGAGAACTTATGAAGTTGTGTGCATTGGCTGCATTTGCTGCTGCGATGATCTCATCCTCCGTAGCACCATCTTCTTTGCCATAAGCTATGTTGGCGCGAATGCTTTCGTTGAAAAGAATTGGCTCTTGACCAACCAAACCCATTTGTTGTCTCAACCAGCTTAATCTGAAAGTTTTGATATCCACTCCATCTAGTAATACGCGTCCGGAATTAGGGTCATAAAATCGCTCTAAGAGGCTGATAACTGTTGATTTTCCACTGCCACTTTCTCCTACCAAGGCAACAGTCTGCAAAGACATACATATATCATCAATTTAAATACATACATTACACATTCTCAATACTGATTTTTAAAACTAAAAGATTACCTTTGCAGATGGGATACTTAGGGTTAAATCTTTGAAAATTTGAATGTCGGGTCTTGTTGGATAACTAAAGTTGACTTGTTGAAATTCGATGGTTCCAACTACTGTTTCTTGTGTTACACCCTCATTGCTACTTGAATCAATATCAGGTTTGCTGTCAAGAATATCAAATATTGAAGCTGCGGAATCTATGGCCTTGTTAGTGTCGGGAAACAATGTAGAAGATTGGGAAACAGACATTGCCGTCATTGTTAAACTAAAGAAAACCTGCATAATTTATCTTGTAAGAACCAGATAAAAAGAAACATCGAGTAAATGTAAATTAAGCTAAGTTAGTTAATTGTATAATCGTTCTTACCCTGAAAATTTCTGCAAATGTTGCTTTCCCGTGATGTACTAAAATAGATCCTATGAAGAAAATGAAAGCATTTGTGCAATATAGAATTAAAAAAGATAAACCAAATCCTGCACCACTAACTAGCCCCGAGCGAACACCTTGTTTCGCTGGTCCTGAACATTTTTTCCCGTACATGTCCATCACCTTTGATTCTGCACAAAATGACGCAACCGTTCTGATGCTACTGACAGCATCATTTGCCACCTGACTTGCCTCTTCATACATAACCTACATAGACAGATTAAAGTAAAAAACATTCTCATGATTTCCGCAAAGTATAATGTAATTGAGAAACCTGCAAGTAAGACTAACCTTGGCATCGCCACTGAACCCTTTAAGAAACTTCATTTGAACCATTCCTTGCATAAGAATCAAAGGTGACACAACCAAAACTATAAAAGCTAGAATCCAATTAGCAGTGAATGCTATAACTAGACCAGCTACGACCGTTGTTATATTCTGCACAAGGAGGGATAAGCTGTCGCCAACAATACCTTTCACAGTTGACGCGTCGACAGATAACCTTGCACCAACTGCACCACTGCAAGGTGATTCACATCTTTCAGTTTCAAGTAGAAGGAATAAATACATCATAATTTTGCCTTGAAGTAAAATATAATTTGCACATACCTTGAATGTGCCGGATCATCAAACCATCTAATTTCTTGGTGCACAATCTTCGCAAATGTTAATGAACGAATTCTTTCAATAAGTTTTCCACCAGCAATCCCAAAGAAGTAATTCTTTAGTGGAAAAACTACTAGAGTAACCAAACCCAAACCCACATATAGAAGTGACCAGAACCTGGACTCTTTCCTCTGTTGTTCTGGAGGTTTATAAAACATACTAATGACTGCTGAAAACAAGAAGCCAAATATAGGGAACACGACACCATTTACCATTGCAGTGATGGTTCCAAGCAGTATGACAGGAAGCTCCGGCTTGTTCAACTTGGCCAAACGCCATATAGAATTTTTCTTTGACATTTTAGGTTTTTCATTGCTATTGACTTGACCTTGTTCAATATCTGATTCTACTATTTCTCCAGACAACTGGGAATGTCGATGATTCACCGATGAAGTCTGGCTTATTGATCTCACAAAGGAAATTCTCTGAGTCGAAGATCCAGCCATGTGAATATCTATATTCAAATTGTCACCAAACTTATCTACTTCAGAATTTCTGCTACCTTCAGCTTCTTTTTCTCCTTCTTGTAGACGAATAAGTTGAGAATAAGCACCGTGAGGATCCATGGTTAACTCGCTGTGAGTTCCTATAAAAAACGAAGCATGAAAAAGTGAATACAGTACTCCAAAATGTTACAAAATTGGATTCTCATACTAAAAATGTTAGTTCACATGTATAACCAACCTCTCTCGACGATTTTCCCCTGTTGAACAACTGCTATTGTGTCAGCATTTCTGATAGTAGTCAAACGATGCGCAACGACAATAGTAGTTCTTTTTAATATAATTTTTTCTAATGCTTCTTGAACAATATGTTCAGATTCAGCATCCAATGCACTTGTTGCTTCATCAAGAAGAAGGATTTTAGGGTTCTTCAATATTGCTCTCGCAATTGCAATTCTTTGCTTTTGCCCTCCAGAAAGTTGAGTCCCATTTTGCCCTGCCATTGTATCAAGTCCCTGCAAACACAATATATACCACATCATTCAAAACATAAGAATCACATTCTACAATATTTACTACGATCCAACGTAGTCAAAACACAAGAATCACAGTCTACAATATTTATACACACACACACCTGAGGCAGCCTGTCAATGAAATTTTTGGCATTAGCAAGTGTTATTGCTGATGTTATTTCCTCATCAGTTGCACCTTCTTTCCCATAAGCTATGTTCTCTCGGATAGTAGTAGTAAACAAGATAGGTTCTTGACTAACTAGTCCAATCTGTTCTCGTATCCATCTAAGTTGCAAGTTCTTCAAATTCACACCATCTATAAGTACTTCTCCAGCATTAGGATCATAGAATCTTTCCAGTAAACTGATTACAGTAGACTTTCCACTTCCACTTTGACCGACCAAAGCAGTAGTTGTGCCACTTGGAACAAAGAGTGAGAATCCAGAAAAGATCTCGACATCTGGCCTTGCAGGGTATCTGAAGTGAACATCTCTGAGTTCAATATCTCCCTTTATGTCTTCCAACATGACACCACTAGTATCATATGCATCAATTTTCGGCTTTCTTTTAATCGTCTCAAACATTTTATATGCTGCTGCTTGGCCTGCAGCAAATGCATGTAAGCTTGGGGATGTCTGACCTAGTGACCTGTCAATCAATGAAAATTCATCACACAAAAAATCATGTCTAAACAATGCAATTTATTCAATCAAGTAACAATGTCTCACTTACATTGAACCAGTCACAAGAGCTATGATCACAGTCATGACCGTTCCACCATTATATCCTTTCGCAACCACTAGTTTGGAACCAGACCACATGGCAAGTCCATAAGAGCAGAAGATAATAAGGAGAAGTGTTCCCATTCCTATCCCTGATGCTATGCTTTGATGAACCATTGCAGTATAAGCAATTTTTATCTTGCTATTATACTTCTCTATGGCTTTTTTCTCACCAGTAAAAGATGCAACCTGATCAATTTTCAAAATTAAAGGTCAAAGATACAAACTCAAATTAAACATTCAATATTTCTGAGCTGATGCAAATCTCTTACTGTTCTCATGGCTCCAACTGTTTGATTAACAACATTTCCTGCTTCTGCATAAGCAACTTGTCCGCGAGTTGCCATTTTAGCCATCACCATAGCCATGAAAGAACCAGCAATGACAATACAAGGTACACATACGAGTAAAATTAAAGCTAAGAGCCATCCTTTTATAAATGCAATCACAAAGCCACCAAAAAAAGTTGAACCAAGTTGAAGAAACTTCCCAACCTGTCATAATTATTAATAGATTAATTCCCGACATTGCAAAAGTTAATAAGTTACTTCACTATTTACAAAAAATTGGAGTTTTTCATAAGATTTTTTGCCAAACAAGTTACTAAGTACATTAAAATGTATAGGTCACTTCACTTCCACAGTGAAACATGTAGAAACATTTACACTAACAATTAATGAATGTGATTGTATACTAAAAGAGGAACATTTATATACCTTTTCTCCCATAGCCTCTTGAATGAGAATTGTGTCACCAGACATTCTACTAATTACTTCTCCTGTGTTTGTTTCAGTGTCAAAAAATGCAATATCCTGCTTTAATATGGTTTTCAAGTACAAGCTACGAATCCTCGCAGATTGTCTTTCTCCGGTCACCATCCAACATGATACCTCTGCAGCATGCAACAAAGTCACCCTCATTATCGAAATGAATGCAATAATTAGTCTCCAACAAAATAAATAAGCAAGCAAAGTTATAAAGTGTGGTCTTACGTAGAAATGATGTTATTCCAGACCCAATAGCAAGGTAAACAAATAGCAATGATACCTGAAATTTGAAGTGTGTTAAAGAATGCTGTATATTATGGTAATTAGTGCATGCTATGCCAGATCCATTTCGGTTAAAAGGATTCTTTTGTGTCTTGACCCTCTTGTAAGTAAAGTCTGGTTACGGATTGTTCCAATCGAGATTGAAACTCGAGTTTTTTCTAAATATTCATCATTAACTAAAGTTCATTATTCACTCGAGTTCAACCTATTGTTTTAACAAGGATCCATCCTATATGCAATCTCAATTTTACTGATGAAGATAAATAAAACTTCTAGAATTATATGTCAGCAGAAAATAGTACAACTTTTTTTTTGTGTGAAGAAATGACATAGCAGTCCTCATAAAAATAAAACCCTATATTGGTCAATTACTATGAACGTATGCATTTAAAAATAGACTTAGGTGTTTATGGATGTATTGATTTTGAAACAGATTAACTTTTAAACATATTAGTATATAATTCTAACTTCACATATCTTATTAAATTTTTAACCTAAAGTATAATTAAAGAAAAATAGTTATATAACATAAATATTTGGTAACACTAGATGATAGTGTCAAAATGAATTGGGGGATGGAACTCAATCTTTATAATTTCAAGAATTTGGCTTCACTCTCTTGATAATCATTAACTTGCAAAAATTCCAAGAAAATATACATGCATGTTAATTTGCACCAAAAATAAATAAAAAGTAAAAATGATGCAATATATTTATAAATACCTTGGAAACTTGATTGAGAACTTCTGATGGATTAGAGGAGCCAAAAGCATTGATGACTTTCCCAAGAAGAAGTGTCATGAGAGGATTTGCAAATCCATTAGCCATGGCAGATATAGTGCCAATGATCATCAACGTTACATCAAGACGATCAGCAAAACTAAAGAGCTTGTAGAATGGAACTTTTAAGTTGGCTTTGTTAACATGTTGTTGGGTAGATGATGAAGAATTTTCATGAACCTCAGTGTTATCTGCCATAACTGTTTAAACCCTAGATTAAATCTCAAGTAGTGAATTAAATGTTTAAACCCTAGATTGAATAGTGAATTAAAATGAGTTAGACTTGCATGTGAAACTAACTCTACATATAGTAAGGTCAGTCTCGTGGAAATAGAGAGATAGTTTTTTATTTGTTTCTTGAGTAATACGGTTAAAGAAAATTTGTTCGTCAAGAAAAAGAATACTCTCCTGAGTCAAACAAAAGTAACAAACTCACCGTTTATTGCTCAATTGACAAATAAATAAATAAATAAATGTACGGCTTTTTTTTGGCTAAGATTTATAGCTCATTTATTAGATGTGTAATGCTATACAAACACAAAAAAACTTGACACAAATACAGTGAACAACTGGCAACAGACCGTGCTAAGCACAGGCTAGGCATTAAAGAGCGGGTTATACGTTAAAATGTATTTGTAATGTTATTTGCATTTAGAAAATAAGTAGAAAAAAAATTAATGATGAAACTGAAGTTAAGGCCGTTTGTTATAGATTCTAAAAAAATAGATTTTCCTTTGTATTTTTAAAAATAGATTTTTTGGAAATTTACTCGAAAATAGTATAAGTTATTTCAAACTCATTTATTATAAATTAAAAAAGATATTTTGACATTCACTAACCTAAATATTTATTGTTTGAGATTTTACATAGTAAAAATCGTATATTTTTTCAAAAATGATTTTTATGAAAAGCTATTTGAAATTGCTTTTTTTTTTTTGAGATTTTTTCAAAATTTTAGTATCCAAAAAAATTATAACAAAATGATGAAATATCTAGAATGACATTTTAAGATAAGCTATTCAAACCGATTTTTTATTTGAAGCTTTCCTTAAAAATTTCTTTGTTAAATTTTTTTTTTAACAAAAATATGTTACACTACAAGAATCTATTTTATAAAAAGCTATAACAAACGGGTCCTAAATAGAAAAACATTAAAATAGTTATCGTTAAATATTATAAAGTGTTGGATTTAACATAAGTCAAAATATTACAAATAAAAGAGATCTCGTTAATGATAAAGATGACGTTAATGTGACCCGTGTTTTTTATATATCATTTACTAATCCTTAAAAAAATATCATTTAAAAATATTTTTATTTTTTATATAAATTTATAAATGATAAATATACATCATTTACAAAATATTACTCTTATTATCATTTAAAAAATACATTAAAAACTCAATTTAACTAATTACAAACATTGGAATAGTCATAACTAAATATTATAAAGTGATAAACTAAAAATATGGAAAAATATTTATAAAAAAAAAAAAAAAAAAACAAAGTTGACGTTATTTTTCCAAATGACGACTCTCAAGCATATACAACTGATACCGCTGTTTTGGGACACCAAGATGATTCAACAAAGGAGAAAATTGAAGATTTTGATGATAATATTCTAGCAAAGAGCGCATCCAAAGATGTTCCACTTGAACTCCTCGTGATCGTGGTTGCTAAGAATATGATTGATAACTGTGAGAATAAATTGGTAATTGTTGAAATAGATAATGATAACAGCCAGAACAGGTTCGTGGATGATCTCTCTAACTATCCTTTCCATAGTTGCCTAGTTTTTAAAAAGACCTTAAGTTAGTTCAGAAGTTGATGAATATTGATTTCAAGGTCTCATCCACTACTTACATCTTCCAGGGTGCACCTTCTCCCCTTCCTCAATGAATATTTTCTATAGGGGTATCCGAGGTATAGAGCTGATGATTTATTTTATTCAGGTTCCTTCGTTGCTCATCGTCGTTGGTTAAGAATCTGGTTGGAGATGGATTCTACAAGCGCTTAGCTGACTTTTAGGGACCATTTTGGTCTGCCGATTTATCATTTTTCTTAATTTGTTTTTCTGTTTTGCTTCTCTTTTTGAGGTTTTGGTTTGGTCCCCCACTTGAGTATCCTTTCCACCTTTTTATTATATATATTATAAATAAGATCGTATCATTGTTAATAAATTCAAGTGCAAATTAGAATAACAATAATGAAAACAAAATTGTTTGTTATCGAATAACAAATTTATTGAAAAAAGAAAACCTGTTCAAAAAAATATTTTATTGGTGGATTAAAATGAGGGTAAATCAGAAAAAGAGCTCCAAAAAATTCACTTTCATAATATTATTTTTTTAATGACACTTTCTTAATTTCATGTTACCATTCTAAAACGATAGTTAAATAAAAACAAAGTGAGTAATATTTAGAGAATAAGTGATTTTGACATTCAATAATTTAGATATTATTTTTTTTAGATTTTGAGTTAAGCCTGTTTGATACAGATAAAATAAAGATGATTTTGACATTCAATAATTTAAGGATTATTTTATAGAGATTTATAAATAAAATGAAAATTTTATTTTGTGTTTGTTTATCGTAATAAAATCATTTTTTAATAGTTTGGTTTGTTTAGATACAACTATATTAAAAGAATATTTTTCTTTTTTTTTTGAAGGAAGGAATATTTTTCTTTAGTTTGTTTAGATACAACTATATAAAAGGAATATTTTGTTTCAAATTAACCTGAATATTTTCACAAATATTTTTTCTCTCCTCTAAATAAGATTTTTTTTGTTACAAAAGACACAAAAGGGTAAAAATATGCTCAGGTGTCAAATAATTAACATGGGACAATATTGTGTTTTTGCTGATCATTAACTTTCATATATAGAGAATAGATGCATTTTTTATTTAAATTTTTTTACTTTTGTTTAAAAAAACATTTTTTTATTATTGATAACGTCATTGATTAATCATCAAAAATGCAACTGTGCTTAGCATCGTATTTTGTTTTAACCCACTTGGGTTGTTAGTTGGTGTTGGTTTTGGATGCTCCTCCTTAAGGTCTTAGTATTGATGTTCGGAGGTGCGATTTGGTTTGATTTTGAAGTTAAAAGTCATCCCAACCGCATGATAAAAAACAAACAGTTTAATTTGGTTCAATTGACTTTTAAAATAAAAACCAAACCAAACCAATGTGGCTTGGGTTAGTTCGGTTGTTGCAGTTTTTTGTGAGACAATACAATGTTTTGTTTCCAACAGTATAATCAAGTTAAAAACAAGTTATTTCCAGCAATATTTCAAATTTCATTTCCATCCAAAAATGTTGTCATTAACACAAACTAAATTAAAAATATTGACCAAAAAGTAAACTCTTCAGTATGAAATGAAAAAGACTAAGATTTTATCATTCTCTTAATGTTTTAATTGAGTTTCTATTATTTAATACATATCTAACATAAATTGATCTCTAAAAGTTTTCATTGAGTTTCCATTGAGCTTCTATGGATACTAGATTGGGTGACATAGGTATTAGTGTTTCTCTTATGTTATGTTTTTATATAATGTGATTCATCACAGATTTTCACAGGAACGGTCGGTTATCGAAGGGTATTAATAGTAGGTTTATTGCTCTCATTCCGACGGTTGAAAATCCTCTAAGGTTGAATTAGTTTCAACCCATTTCTCTTTTTGGTTGTTTGTATAAAATTCTGGAAAAATTGTTAGCAAATAGATTGTGAATGGTTATGGGTAGTGTCATCTCATGGTTATGGATAGTGTCGTCTCAGAATGTTAGTCCGCTTTTGTGAAGGATCAACAGATTTTATATGGTATCTTGGTTGCTAATGAGGTGGTGGATGAGGCCCGTAAGTTGAAAAATACTTGATGCTTTTCAAAGTGGATTTTGAAAATGGTTATGACTTTGTGGATTGAGTTACTTGGATGTTGTAATGGGAAAAATGTCTTTTTTGACTGTGTGGCGAAAGTGAATGAAGGAGTGCATTGGCACGGCTACCGCATCTTGGTTGCTTAATGGGAACCTTACTGATGAATTCTGTTTCGAGAGGGGATTGCGCAAGGTGATCCTCTTTCTCCTTTATTATTTCTATTGGCAACGGAAGTATTGCATGTGCTAATGGCAGCCATGGTGGCGACAAACATTTTTAAGGGTTACAATGTTGGTCAAAATGCTCTAATGGTTATTTCACATCTCTAGTCTTTTGATGACTTTTTACTTGTGGGAGTTAAAATTTGGGCTAATGTTAGAGTTTTATGGGCTGCTCTTGTTCTTTTCAAAGCTATGTCAGGTTTGAAGGTTAATTTCCACAAGAGTATGTTGGTGGGAATTAATATTAATGACTTGTGGTTAAATGAGGCAGCAATGGTTCTTAATTATAAAATTGGGAGAGTGCCCATTTTGTACTTAGGTCTTCCGATAGGTATTGGTGCAAGACAATTTTCTTTTTGGGATCCGGTTTTGGCTCGTATTATATCTAGACTGTCTAAATGTAAGTCATTTATCATTTGGTGATCGCTTAAATCTCCTAGAGTTTGTCCTATCTTCTCTGCCACTTTATGATCTTTCTTTCTTCAAAGCTCTCTTAGGTATCATCTCCTCTATTGAATCTATTTTTAATAACTTTTTTTGGGATGGGTGTGAGGATCATAGGAATATTGCCTAGGTTGATTGGGAATCTATTTGTAAGAATAAGGGGTTTGGTGGTTTGTGGGTTAAGCGGATGAAGGAAATTAATATTGCTTTGTTAGGCAAATGATGTTGGAGGTTGTTAGTTGATAGGGGTTGTGGTTTAAGGTGTTGGCAGTAAGATATGGTGTGACGGAAGGACGCCTTAATGGGTGGTAATGTCTACTCTTCTTGGTGGAGGGAGGTGGGGCACATTCGAGATGGCCGGTGAGTAGAGGTGGATAGTTGGTTTCAGGAGAACGTGCGGAGGAAGGTGGGTAATGGTGTTGATACTCTTTTTTGGACTAATAGGTGGGTAGGGGGTAAGTTTGAGTAAGAGATTTAGTCGGCTTTACCTTTTGTTTGATTTTATAGGGAAGTCGGTGGCTGAGATGTTCTCCTTAGGTTGGGGTGAAGGGGGAGGAGCATGGAGATGGCGGCGTCGGTAGTTTACTTGGAAGAAAGAGATGGTAGAAGAGTGTAGGGTTATCTTACTTGACATCTCTTTATAAGAAAACTGGATCAATTTCATGAAATTTTGTGGAATACAGCGAATGAATACTAAAATAAAGTAAAAGGCATGACAATGCTCAAGTTGAATCTATTGTTTCTCTCGTTGAAATTGCATTTTTCAATTTCATTATAAACCAAATTTCATTATAAACCATTGAGAAATATTGTTTGTTTTGCAATTAATTTAAGCCTTTTTGTGGTTGGTTCTTCTATTTCAAATTTTCTTTATTTTTCTAATAAAAAAGAAATTCAATAGAGGGAAACTATTAATCATTAAAGTGATGGATAATGACCCATTACATCATCGTCGGGAATATTTGAACTTAATCTTTTTAAGTCAAAATCTTACCATTGCTGACAAAGTGACAATAAGTGAGATTGAACATGTGATAGAAAATGGGATGAACACTGCTGGGGAGGATTTGGGAAAAAATTATAAAAGTAGTTAATTATCTTAGCAAAGTAAACTACGCCAAAAATAATAAATATTGTTCATATTTTAGTGGAATTTAGTCTTTTTTTAATTTATTACTTAAATAATATTATAAAAAACAAAAAAATTTAAATGAATGGTAAATTTGAAGTAAAAAATCTCAGCTAAAAAGGATTTATATATGTTTATTGATTACGTATGAGGGAATTAAAAACTTTTAATATATCATGATGTTGTAACTATTAAAACACATTAGACACTATAGCTGACTGGTTGATGAGTTATTTTTTAAAGTTTGGGTAACGAGTTCAATATTTCTGTAAAAAAGATAACAAAAGCATGGATTTGAAACTAGAACAATGAGTTAGGTAAACACGCACTTGAGTGCTAAGTCAATGCTTCACGTCTGATTATATTTCTAAATTAAAGATACATAATATAAAATTTAGACTTTAGATATAAAAAAAGTCTGATAGCCACACCAAGCCTTACACAGAAAGTTCATGATCACTGATTAGTGAGATTATTCCATCGATAATACCATACAATATGCATAATTGCATAATATTTATGATATTCTAGTGTTGTTTTGTTTCCCTTAAGCTCTCTTAAACACAACCCTAAATGATGGAACTTGATCACTAAGAGCCAAGTGTTTTTTCCCATGATCATAAACATATAACCCTAGTTCCCTACACAAAGTCTGACATTTACACACTGAAGGACAAAAAGAAAACACATAATCTTTATCAGCTTTCTCAATCTTAAACCAATTAAAAATTGTGTCAAAACCTGGATTACCTTCTACACCTCCTGTAGCCAAAAACCAAACCCCCGACAACACTTTATTAAGCTTCCAAACTTGTGATTGAGCACATGTAGTTTTTGTTACATAGGATTTAATGTTGAGATCAGTTGAAGTTAGAATCACACCTTTTTTAGCATTATACGGTGTGAAAGTAACTGCTTGACCATTCTTTACTTCAAGTTTCTCTTGAAGAACATAAAGGGGACATGTGTTATTGTTGCCGTTGAGGTTGTTTTCATTTACAACTGTTAAACCACCACCTTTGCCTCTTATGACTGGTAAAATATAGTATTTCACACCTGTTGTTACTTTCTTGCCTGAGATGTCAAGAACTGGTTCAGGTGCTGCAATAGTTTTGCAAATGAAAGCAAAACAAATGATGAAAAATGCTAAGAATGAGGTTTTCATGTTTCTCTATAGAATTAGAAGAAAATAATGGATTTAGATGAATGTTTATAGAAAGAGTTTGTCTCTATTTATAGGACTTAAAAGGAATATGAGTTTTGTGTGTTTTAGGATCATTTTAGTAGAAGGTGATGACTTAGGTGAGTGCATTGTGGGACATGAAAAAATGCAATATATCAATAGTTTTTCTCTATATAAATGAAGTGAGAAAAATGTTTCTAGAATGTCATCATTATATCATTATGCAATTGTATATCTTTCAACCGATTGGCCAACTTTCTTTTTTTTTGTTCTACCGACTTGCCAACTTTATCCCATGGAAATGTGCAATTTCTCTATCAGAGTTATTTAACACATCATGGAGATATGTTTGTATCAAGGTCATTCTTGAGCGAGCGTAAAGAGCTCTAAGGAGTCGGGCTTTTAATTTATGAGGGTTTTAATTATTTGTAAGGGTATGAGTATATTTGTTGGAGTGCAGGATAATATTTTTTTTGTAATGTATGTCCAAATTAAACACTTATTATTTATCAATATTGTTAATTATGTAGGTCTCAAAATAATACTTATTGTTAATTTGTAATTATTTAAATTATCATTAATTATTTTTATTATGGGGCATTTTTAATGTTAGAGCCGAGCCTCTAATTTTATTGGACAGTCCTGATTTGTAAGTTTAAAAGATTTTCAATGTAAACATTTTTGTAAGTTTTTAAATTATTATGTCTTCTCTACTTTATTCTAGTAAAAATAAAGTCTCCCCCATATATCATTTTTAGAATCTAAATTATTTTTATCAATTTTTTTTTGAATATCTTTAAAATGTATTTTATAGTTTATAAATATTATTTAACACATGGAAAAAGGTTTTGTGCTGTTCACAAGTTCATTTCTGCTGCATAGTTTATCGGCTAAAAATACATTTCAAAGAACGTGTGATTTAAATTACTTTAAAATGGTGGGACTAGAAAATTGATCTGATAAAGGTTTTAGCCATATATATCCAAGAAAAGTGGTGGTGGGTTAATTGCAAGCATTAGTCACATGTTTGCCCATAACCCTCATTGCGCGTGACAGCCATGATAATTGACAATGGCATTTGTTTATTTTTTTTGGCGACATAATTAAAACCTTAGAAGAAAAAAAATTTGACGGAAGAAATTGAATGCATTTCATTAGTTAACGTTAATTTTCGTGAGCTTAACTCAGTTGATAAGGACAATGCATAATATATGTAAAGTTCGGGGTTCAAACCCCAACCACTACAAAAAAAAATTAAAATATGTCAAATACATGAGATACATCATCTATAATATAGGAGATATAACTAAATGGGGCTGTCTGAGCTAACTCATGAGTAACCCCATTCGTTTGCCTCATGTTGAATTTGACATGAGAGTTTTGAAAACTATTAACTAACAATTGTCTACAAACATATATGATACATCCAAACTCACTACTATCATTTGTATCTGAATTGACATAATGAACAAACTCACTACTATCATTTGTATCTGAATTGACATAATGAACAACCCTTTTAAAATCAAGAACAAAATCCACAATGTTGAACCGAAGATCTAACACCCATTGTAAAGTTGTATGTAACCCTACAACCTCCCCCACATCTATGTCACACAGAGGAGCAAACCAGTCTATTTTTGCAAGGAAAAAATCACCTGAATCATCTCTAAGGCATATTCCCAAATCGACACTATTAAGAGAGGTGGAAAAGGATGCATCAATATTACATTTGTATCTGCTAGGTGCCAATTTCTTCCATGTTTCCTCATCTTGCCTCATGGGACGTTGTTGGACCGTGTTTGACCTTTCAGAACTGCGGGGCCTAATTATGTGAGCCGCTCTCCACTCATCCAGTAGGTGGATTGCATGCTAAACTACTTGCGAGCTGGATTCATTATGTTGGTTTCAATGTTTCAGGTTACGACCCTTCCAAAGACTCCATATGATCATGACCATGAGCTTACATTGATCTAAAGAGAATTACTGCAAAAGAGTGAAAATAAGTGAATTTATATTATAATCTTGATGCAACACCCTATTTATTTTGTCCCACAAATTCACTTCACGCCATGCTCGTACAACTTTCGGACATTCAATGTGAACATAAATATTGTCTTCGTAATTACTATTACAAAGTACACAATCAAGTTGGCAAGAAACACATCTGCTACTAAAACTAGCACGTGTAGAAAAACAACCACGATACACAAAAAATTCTTAACTTTGGAAGATACTTTTAACTTCCATATCAAATTCCATTGACCATGTACATCCAAATAAGAATTATTTGTAATTTCATATACACGTATTCTATAGGGACTAGACATAGAATACCTACCACTCTTTTCACCCTTCCAAATCAATTTATCTTCCGTAACAAAAGGCTAGAGAGGTGTGTTATGAATTAGTTGAGCAGCGGTCGCATCAAAGAAATTGTAAATCAAGGGAGCTTTCCAAACCTTCAAGGATTGATCAATAAAATCACATAACTTCACTTGCAACAAAGGCTCAAATATTGGGTTATCCGTTGATAAACAAAGACCATTTTTAAGCCACTGAGCACCTACAAGAGGTATATTAGCTCCTGAGCCTATAAGCCACCACGTGCTCTGTTTCACAACATTTTTTGCACTAAATATACTTTGCCAAACATAGCTTGGATTATGCCAAATTCAAGCTCCAATAAAATCAGTGTTAGGAAAAGATTGTGCCTTAAAGAAGCGAGAAACAACACTTGAGGGATCACATTCAAGTCTCCAATCTTCTTTACCTAACATAGCCACATTAAAAGAGGTCAAATCCTTAAATTCCATACCTCCAAAATATTTATGAACAAACAATTTTTCCTAGGACATCCAGTGTAAACCACACCGCATATTACCACCGTGACCCCACCAAAAAGTGTGTATCATCTTTTCGATGGCATCAATTATCTTAGTGGGGAAAAAATACACTCATGATATAAGATGGAATGGATTCGAGTATTGATTTAATCATTATCTCTCTACCAGCTTTAGATAAGTATTTACTGCTCCAACTATTAATTTTGTGCCAAATGTGATCCTTAATAAAGCCAAATATCGCCTCTTTGCTTCTACCCACCAAAGACGGAAGACCAAGGTATTTTCCAGTTCCCATTATTGCCCTGACTCCAAGGATATTGGTGATGGGATCCTTCGTAAGAGAGGGAACAACATTTATAAAGAAAACTTCAGATTTTGGAAGACTAATAGTCTGCCCCGAAGCTTGTTCATATGTACGGAGAATACACTTCATTACATGTGCTTCCTTCTCATTTTCCCTAAAAAATTAAAAGAATTCATCTTCAAACAAAAGGTGAGAAATAGTAGGAGTATTAGTACAACTATAAATGTCATGAAGATTTCCTCGTTGTTCAGCTCTTTGAATGAGTGCGGAAAGTCCTTCATCACAGAGGACAAAATAAATAAGGCGACAAAGGATCTACCTATCTCAAGCCTCGACCTAGTATAATCAATCCCACCATTTCATTATTGACGATAATAGAATAATCAATAATTTCTACACACATCATGATCCATCGAATCCATTGACTAGCAAACCCCATTTGTAACATCACTTCCTTAAGATAAAGATAATCAATTCTATCATAAGCCTTACTAATATCAATCGCGACGTTATCTAAAATGGAACGCCCAAGAACAAATGTTGATTGATTGTCAAAAATGCATTTATGTAAAATATTTTTGAGAAGATTAGTTACCTTTGGCAGCAATTTATATAAGACATTTCGTTATAGGTCTCCAATCCTTTATTGATTTTTGCTCATTTCCTTTGGGTATCAAAGCAATATTTGTGGTATTAAGCGACGACAGAAATTTATTATTATTAAGCCATGAGCAGTATTCTTGAAAAATATTTGAATTACACACCGACCAGAACTGCTGGAAGAAAGCCCGAGTTAAAGCCATTCGGACCATGGCATTTATCTGGGTACATAGAATACATAACTTCCTTATATTCATGAGCCTGAAAAGGGGAAGTTAGTGAAGCATTATCATCATCAAAGACAATTTTTTCTATAATTTCCTCAACCAGTGCGCGAGTGTTGTTATTCTCCAAAATTAAATGCTCAAAATAACCTTTCGCAACCTGGTGCATTCCTTGTTCATCATAAATACGAACCCCCACATCATTTGCTAAGGAAATGATATGGTTTACCTTTTTTCTAGACATAGCAGAGGCATGGAAAAATTTAGTATTCAGATCGCCATTCCGATACCAATAGGTCTTGGCTCTCTGTCTCCAATATTTATCCTCTTGAATCATCAACTGCGACATGCGTTTCCTTAAATTTTTCAACACATTTGGGTCACCCAGAGACCCTTGATTGCGACAACGATTTAGCTCTCGCCTACAATCATCAATTTCATGCTTTAATCCATTACCGTTTGTTTTGCTCCATGAACTTAGAACATTCGCATAGTGCTCTAATTATTCAACCACCAGCATACCTGCACTAGACAGCCAACTATCATACACAATATCAAAATTTCTCGGTTCCACACACCAAGCATTTTCGAATTTGAATCTATTTCTAGAAACCTAAACACGCTAAAAATGCTTATTCTTTAAAAGAATAAGATAGTGGTCAGATGCGGGAGCCATTGAATTCTCAATCATCTCATTTGGAAACATACGAAACCAGACTGCATTAGCAAGGGCTCAGTCTAAAAACTAGAAAATTTATCGTTCAAATCGATAAAATACATCGACAATAATCTAAAGAGAAATGATATTTGTACAGCAATTTTTTAACAAATTTTGGAACAACCTTCTCTCTCTCTCATACTCACATGTGTTTTTATTCTCTCTATTTCTCTTTCTCTCTCTATTATTTTTGTCAAATAAGAAGAGGGGGAGGAAAAGTGGTTGTCATAAAAGTTATCTAAAATTAGTTGTACAAATATTATTCCTCTGATTTAAATTCAACATGGTTGAAATTTGACATTATAAACATTATACAATTCGATCATTTTATTAATGTTGATATTTGTAGTTTAAATTATCAGACTATATAACATTTATAACCTAAAAAATAGAAGAGAAATGATATTTGTATAAACACTTTGTAATAATTTTTTGACAATTCTCTTGTAAGTACACTATTTTCTTATCCTCTCTCTTCATTTCTTTAATTTCTCTCTTTTTTTTACAATAAAAAGATATAAAAAGAAAGTTGTTACCATAGTTGGCCCAAATAGTTGTTCAAATATCGTCACTCAAAATAAAATTGTCTAACATTTATAATTTAAGAGACCAAAATGAAATGAAAATTGATTTTAATGAATTGATTCTCTAAAATTGATTTTGAGTAAAAGTGAATTCAGGTAAATTGATTTTGTGTATTAGAATCAATTCTAAAATCATAAGCTACATATAGTAGCTTCAAGTAGATATCATTTAAATTTGTTTGTTAGAATAAAAACTACAAATCTTTTAATTTTGAGTGAATCAATTGTTAGTGGGTTGAATTGTTAGATTTTATTGGTGTTTCTACACATCATTTTTTTTTTTGGTGTACTTACTACACATCATTTAATTAAACGTTAGTTTTTCTTTTCAGTGATTTAAGCCTGTTGTGATCCAAAAAAGAAGATATAGAGGAAGAGTAAACTACTATACCTCAAAAGAAGAAAAAAAGGTTAACTACTAACAATTGAAAAAACTTTACCATGTCCTGCATATGATATAAGTCTGGCTATGCACCTGTTTTATCATGCACACCAAAAAATGAAACTATACTCAATTATATATATGTACCAAATATACTCGCTTTGTTTTCTAGATAGACTGTTTAATTATCACAGCCCATTGCATGCTATTATTCATTCATTAGGTTAACTTAATAGAAGTTTTCTTCAAAATCCATTGGCTGCATTCATATCAGTTATATTATATTCAAAATAACTCTAATATTCTATGATCCTTATTATAAAAATATTTAAAAAAAATTGTGGTGTTATTTATAAGAAAATGTCATAACTTTGAAAGTGTAGTTGTTGTTTAAAAGATTTTCTATCCCACATTTAATGTTTTTATTTTTAATATTAATAGATGTATTAATGTTTCACATTTTTTTTACTAAGATTTATTTGTAAAAATATTTAAAAGATAACAATAATTAATGGTTGCATTAGTTTCAATTTTTTTTTAATTTTTTTTTCTTATAATAAGAATCCGATATGTAAAAGATAATAATAACCCTTAAAAGGGCAATTGTATTCCTTTTTTAAATGAAAGAGGGCCTAAGCTCAACAACATGCCAATTGTATTGCATGGTCAAAAGTTTGGCCTTAATTAAAAATGTGGAAATTGTTTAGGTTACCCATAGATAAGAACATGTAAGTACGTACTATCCTCTATAAATTGATATCCTTCAACTACCATAAACTTCATCCATCACAAACCAAACTTAATTACCAATTACTTCAATATACAAAACAATGAAAAACACATTGCTAGCATTTTTCCTTCTCTTTGCCTTCCTAAGCTCACAACCACTTCTTGGAGCAGCTGAAGCTTCAAATGATCAAGTGATCGACACATTGGGCAAGAAACTTCGAGTTGATGCTAATTACTATATTCTCCCTGTTCTACCCATACACAAATGTGGACCTTATGATAAATGTAGAAGTAGTGGTTCAAGTCTTGCCCTAGCAAGTATTGAAAAAACTTGCCCTTTTGATATTGTGGTTGTTGATAGATATCAAGCTTTGCCACTAACCTTTACACCCGTTAATCCGAAAAAAGGTGTCATTCGTGTCTCAACTGATTTAAACATCAAATTCTCATCTCGTGCTACTTGTCTACACCATTCCATGGTGTGGAAGCTTGATAGTTTTAATGTTTCTAAGAGGCAATGGTTTATTACTATTGATGGTCTTGCTGGAAATCCAGGATGGGAAACTATTAATAATTGGTTCAAGATTGAGAAGTATGGTGATGCTTATAAGTTGGTGTTTTGTCCTAGTGTGGTGCAATCTTCCAAGCATATGTGTAAGGATGTTGGAGTGTTTGTAGATGAAAATGGGAATAAGCGTTTGGCTTTAAGTGATGTTCCCCTTAAAGTTAAATTCCAACAAGCTTGATGAAAGCCTCTCTAAGATAATGCATAAATGATATCCTCTCTAAGATAATGCATAAATAGATATGAATATATGCATTTCTCTTTCAATAATGTTTATTGGGATCCTCAAAAGTTAGGTTTTCTTATTACAAATAAAATAAATAAACTTATTAATGTTTATCATCCTATAGTTCTTGCTTAATTGTTCAAATTGAGCCTATAATATACACGATGTATGAAAAATGAACTTGTAAAATAAAAAATTTACATTTTAACTCTAATTTGATATTCTTCACTATAATATATGCGTAGTTAAAATGTGACTTAGAGGTTTAATTTTTTCCACATATGTTTAGGACTTTAAAATAACATAACAATGGGGCGGGGTGGGGACGAGTTTTACTTTCCCTGTGTAAGTGAAATGATTTAGGGTTTAGGTTTCTATTTATAGAAAAGGGATAATAAATTGATTTTCTACATTCGGGACGGGTCTAGGTATATGTTTGGATGGTATTTATATCTCCATTACCCGTCTCGTGCCCGTGATTTAAATCGGGGAAACCCAAACTTAGTCAAAACGGTGAAAACTCGTCAAATTGGGTTTGGTTTGGGCGAGTACCGCGGATATGGGTTTTGTTGTCATGTCTACTTTAAAACATGGTTTTACACAACAAATTAGATTTTTCCGAGTAAGGACAAATTAATTATGAATTTCTTAAACAATTGATAATTAATATGTCTCTCATTTAAAAACTTCAAAATTTTACGGTGAATGTTCTTATGATATTCTAACCATGCCTATAAAATTGGGGAACAAAATTTGACCCGTTAGTTTACGCTTACTAGGAACAAAATTACAATTTTGCACGTTTTGGTTGTAAATAAAGATAAATCGAAACATATTTGAAATGCTTTTAAACTTTGCATTTCCATTTTATGTTTTTTTATATATGTCTCTGCAAGTATTCAACTTAAAATTCGATTTTTAGGTCAAGATTTTCATTGTTTTGTATGTTGAATTTTTTACTCCTTAGAAATTCATAATAATTTCTAATTTATTGTATAAAGCCATATTTTAATGTCCTAAACATGTTTAAAAAAATCATAAAAAAATTTAAGATATAGGTTTTTTTTTTTTAATTCGTGTATATCGCGGAAAAAAAAAATAAGAATCTAAGTATAAAGGTAGAATATGTATTTTTTATTTTACAAAGTCATTTTTTAGACTTAGCATTTTTTTTTTCAGGTTTCCTTACTTCTTCTCCAGAAACTTTTATACCTGCTTGGGCTTTAGTCTTCTTTATAATATATATATATATATATATATATATATATATATATATATATATAAAAACAAAAAAATCGCACTCCTGCTTAGTGAAGCATTAACGTTTAATGCTATTTCTCACATTAAAAAATATTGAAACACAGAAGGTATGTGTAGCAGGTGTTAATTGAAAAATGAAGCGTCCATGTAAGCTTAGCTCAATTGGTAAGGACAATGCATGATATATGAAGCATACTGAATTACATGACTTCCTTGACGTAGTCGACTATATTATGGTTGTGGCTTGGACGGAAGTGGCAGTACCTAGTCCGGTCGGGTCTTGGACTTCTCTCAGAGCGTAGGTCGAGCGGCTTATCTGCCCCAAACCTGTCTGTTCGACCTTCTCGCTTTTCCTTGTCGTAGACATGAACTGTAAATTTGGTGGAAGTTGGCTACTTTGAGAACAGCTTTGTCATTTCTTTCCAAATTTTGTATCAAGAGTCTACATGAGTTTTAAACACGTTAGAAACTAGTGAAGCAAAACTTTTTTTAATAAGAAAAATATCATTAATTATAGATATAGAATTTAACAATTAAAACTTTCATGCCCTCTAAAAATGAAGGTTCTAAACCAAACAAGATCACCTGAATGACATCCTTATTTAAAGGATTGTGGCTGGGACGACTGCTACCATCACTACCCATCAAATGGTCAGTTAGGAAGGTTCCAGGAGGACAAGTAAAGGACATATAGCATCATTGAGCTATCGGAAATGACTCTATCTGCAACAACAGGTGGAAAAGTAAAAATATACTCGCTAGTATACTTACTTATTATAATGTCCAAGTCCTTTTTTAAGAATGGATACTCGAATGAGGTGTGGGGTAGTCACCATATAAAACTGTTATTAGACTAACAACAAAGAGGGAAGCAATTACAAAGCAAACAGGTTCAAGTTTCTCAAGCAAATACATATTTCAGAAACTAGGAATATTGAGACAAATTTAATGTTTCAGATTTCTACTCAACCTACTCCTCTGCTTCTCGGATCATCAAAGATTAGTAAAATTGTTTTTTATAGCCTAAACATATCAGTGTAAAACAATTGGTGTATCAAAAATATATAGAAAATCGTTGTAGATATAACTGAGCCACAAAGGTGACACGGGTTCCTACAAAGACCCCCAAATTGTTAAAAGTATCCAAATAATAGGGTTTTAGGCAGTGAACAGAAACTGAAAAATGAGAAAATATCTCGAATAGTTGCCTGGTAAATAAGCTTGGATCTCATCCCAAGCATGTTTATACACTCAACAGCCTAGGAACCTAAGCAATGTGGGACTAATAATAAACTACAAACAACTTCAAAACCAACTTCAACAACCACCCTCACCCTCACGCCTGGATCCAATTCCCACAGTGCAATCATTAACCCGGCTTTGATACCATGTTGAAATTGGGGCCTAATTCATCCTCAAAAAACCGGCTTGTGAGGTGAGGATTGCCCCCATTTATAAACACATGTTCATGCCATATTTTGACTGATTTATGACTCTTTAACACACCCCCTTACGCCCAACACTATTGGGCTTCGTTCCCGAACATAAATGACTCGATAATGGAAACTTGATTGTGGCCCAATAAATCTTGGAGAGACTATGATATCATTTTAAAAATTGTGGTTGAGCCTAACACAACCACACAAAACCAATTTCAACAACACTTAACTTTTCTATGCAAAATGCTTAATCAATAATACCAGGATTCAAGCGAAACAAAATGGATAGACTACAGTAACGCATTATTTAATTTCGTTATACCATTACTGACAGATTATATCCTTCAGTAACGCAAAGACATGTGCGTTTACATTATTGGCGGAATATTTCCGTCAGTAATAATTCCTAGGTTCTTTATTGAAAATACTGACGGATTTATCCGTCAGTAATGTAACTCACTGAATTATTGAGGGATGTTTCCGTCAGTAACGTTATTGAGGGTTTTTTGGATGTTACTAAGGGTTTATTCCGCCAGTAATTACTGAGGGTCTAAATCCCTCAGTAACGCAATTTTGAATTGGTTAGTAAATTGGGGAATTCTTGTAGTGGAAGAGTGAAGACTTAAAGTTGTTTCTTAAAACCAAATTTGTACACTATTTTCTATATCTACTCATATTTTGTGTGCTGACAGATTTCTTGAATTCTAGGAATTAGTTTACTTGAATAAGAAGCAGGCCTAAGCAAGATTTCAAAACATCTCATGGTCACACTTCATGGCAAACCTCACTAAAACACATATCAAATCACAGTTGTTGCTGGCCTAGAAGTCTAAGTGTGCAGCTGAGGCCATCAACCAAAATAGATATTTCAAAAAATGATAACACATGTATTTTTAAAAGGTGAATCATGAACCATACTCATGAATATGATATGCTGTCATAGTGTAATTATTAAAAAAGTGTGCAAGTGCTGCCATCCTAAATCATTCATCATATTTATGGTATATCAAGAGAAGATACTAGATACACAAATGTTCCATCAAAGACAAAGACCAGGAACCATATTCAGGAAATGAGTATCTGCAGAATGACAGACCTTTCAAAAGCTCAGACTTGGACTCAGCACCATGTTCAACTTACCTTTCACAAATCAAAATGACTTTGCATAACTTTCAAAATTTTAGCTTTTGGTTAAGATCATTCAAAGTAAACTAATTAGTCTATATAACAATTCAGATCATTCAAAGTTTCACTCAAGATAAATAAATAAATGTAATTCAAAGCAGAAAGGTATACTAACATCCAAATCTGCAGATAAGAGGGTGCACAACTTTCATAATTGATTGATGTAGCTCCCAATGCGGTAAGACAAGACAATGTCATATAGAGAAATCGAAATGGAGGATATACGAGAAGTATAAAGGTTTTGGTAAACACAGTTAACAAAAACAATAAATAAGTTTCTTTTCCACTAGCAGAGGCAAGTACATAAAATGAAATGATGCTATCAAATAGTTTCAATCTTACAGTAGACCTCGCACGATCATTTCACGAAGAAGTTTCTCTGCCATCTCATTTTCATCTTTTTTGAACAGAGAAAGGATAATTAATTCATAAGTTTTAGCATTTGGAATGCAGCCATTGTCTTCCATTTTTGATAGCAAGGTCAATGCTTCATCAAACATGCCCTTGTCACAAAACCCTTGGATCATAACGGTATATGTATAGACATTTGGATTATAGCCTTTGACCAAAAGATCCTCAAAAATATTCCGTGCATCCTCCAGTCTTCCACCTTTACACAATCCATCAATAAGAATAGTGTATGTGTACATATTTGGTCGAATACCCTGGTCTTTCAATTTTGTTAATAATGCAATTGCCTTGTCAACCTGATGGTTTTTGCATAAAGCATCCAATATAGAACTGTAAGTAATTATATCAGGTGGTTGACCTCTATCATGCATCTCATCGACAAGCTTCAAAGCATAAGAGATTTTCCCCGATTTACACAAACTATCAATAAGGGAATTGTAAGTTATGACATCAGGAATAATGTTTTTGCAATGCATTTCTTCAAAGAGATTCATGGCTTCGTCGGTCATTTTAATCTTACCAAACCCATTAATCAAGATATTGTAACTGTGAATATTAGGATTCAATCCCCCCTGAGCCATAGTGTTCAATATACTCTTAGCCTTATTCACTTCTTTAACTAGGCAATATCCATCCATTAAAGAGTTATAAGTAAAAACATCAGGTTTAATACCTTGTTTCATCATCATAGGTAACACAATTTTAGCTTCTTTCACCCTTCCTTCCTTACAAAATCCATCAACCAATATGTTAAAGGTATACACATTCGGGTTGATATTTTGCGATGTAATTTTACTGAACAAACTAATTGCATCTTTCAATTTACCAACAATGCAAAAGCCACTAATTAAAGCATTGTAAGTGAAAAGATCAGGGGAAATTCTCTTAGAAACCATTTCAGAATATAAATCAAAAGCATCATTAAAAAGTTTATCTTTGCACATATTATCAATAATCGTATTGTACATTACATCACTAGGCTGGTGAAGCAATTTACCATCAACTCGTCTCAGCAATTGCAAAGCTGCACTTGTTTGTCCAACTTTACATAACCCATTGATCAAGGTCGCGTAACATACATGGTCAAGATGAAATCCCAGCGCTACCACCTTGTCATGAAAATGCAATGCTTTATGAATCTCACCCTTAAGACAGAAACCCTTGATTAATGTATTGAATGTAAATGAACCAGGATGAAAACCCGCTTTAAGAATATTGGCAAATACAGAAAAAGCGAAAGTGATTCGGTCCAAATGACAGTAACAATTGATCAAGATGTTGCAAGTGACTAAGTCAGGATTAATTCCTCCCCTAAATTGCATCTGTCGATAAAGGGAAACAACAGTGGGAAAATGATTTGATTTGACAAGGGAACCTAAAATCTTGGTAAATTGGATGATGTGTGGGGTTGGATTCTGATAAAGCATGTGATTAAATGTTGAAACGAGATTATGTTCGTCATCTAGGTTGAAATTATGATGTAATTGAGAGTATAAACTTTTTGAAATGATGAATTTAGGGTTTGGAAATTGAAAATGAGAAACAGAGAAAGGAACAAACCGAATCATGTTGTGAATGAATCTTGTTTGATATGATATTGATGATGATGCAATACAATTTACACTTTACAGCCACCACTGAGGTTTTGAGAACAAAACGATCCGATGCAAGTGTATAAAATCTCACTCATTCAATGTTTCCACGCTCAAATCAAATGTCAGGGTTTGGGTTTCTAAACGGTCTTTGTTTAATAGTGTTAGAGTTGACGATTTAAAATAACTTGCACAACCAACCAATCAAGACATGTTTAAAACTAGCAAATCTTTAAATCAAAGTGTTGGAATCTAAACAATTTTTTTTAGAGTAAATCGGGCATCGCTAATAGTATAGGGATAAACATGAATTAAACGCTTTTTTTAAATTAATACACACAACTTTTACACTAAAACTTTCCTAAAAATACATCACAATGGCCTTTATAAATAAATTAGAGAAAAAAAAAATTTACACTAAAACTATACATTTGTTTTAATATTTAAATTAAATTTATTCTTATCTATTTGTTACATGTGTTATTTAATTTGTTGTTAAAATTAAGGGTATTTTTGGAAAGAAAAGTCCAACCCAAAAAGTGTTGAAAGGGGTAGTTTTCTTTATATATAGTACTAGCGGACAGACGAGCATCTACTGTGCTAACGCATGTGATTATTTTATTATGTTTGTTTGTATAATTTTATATTGATTTATAAACAAAATATTATCAATGCATATAACAAAATTATTTTTGAACTCAACGTATTTTAGTTTGTCTGCATGTAAAATTAAAATAAAATAATGATCATTTTTTTTAAGGATAAAATAATGATCATTTAATGTTTATTCTAATGGTAATTAGTAACATCGTAACATAAATGTATAAATGACATGTTATGTAAAAGAAACATTGTTACGATTACGATAAAAATAATATCTTTAAAAACTACATTTTTTTGTAAAGTCTTCATCTTCTCATTTTCTTTAATGAGAACTTTTGTTGAATTTTGAGAAACTCCTCTTGATAAAGCTACATATAATTGACCATGGCTGAAAACATTTCGTGGAAGATTGATTCCGACATTGGGAATGATTTACCCTTGTGACTTATTTATGGTTATAGCAAAATTTAGTTTAACAGGAAACTATTTATGGTAAACACAAAGGGAAGTCCTAAACCCGCATTTGTGTTTTTAATTTAATTCTGGGCAAGAATGCTCTTTTTCCAGCATTGCTTCCTATTAGGATTTCCACATCCAACATATTCTTAAATAAACCGCGACATAACAGTAATGTCCCATTACATAAGCCATATCTAGGGTCTATGTTTCACAACATCAAAGGTTCACCATTTTTTATCTTTAAAATATGTGGTTGAATACTTCCTTGAGCAATTGAGTTTATGAATTCCTGTTGAAATAAGTTATGAGTATCCCCTTCAACCTCGTCAAACGACGACAAATTATGTTCTTCTCTTGGAAACTGATTGATAATTACTCCCTCCGTTCCTTTTTAAGTGTCTTTATAGAAAATTAACACTAAAATAGCGATGTGTATTTTTGCACATTTTCTTTCTATTATACCCTCATTTTAATCCACCAATAAATTTCTATTTTTTTGCAAACACTTTATCTTTCTAATAAATTTAATATGTTATATTTCTCTCGTAACAAACAATTGTCAGTTATTATCTTTTTCGCCAACAAATTCCTACAAGTCGTCTTCTACTTCTTCTTCTTCATCATCATCATCATCATCTTGTTCTTCTTCTTCTTCATCTACATCGTCATCTTGTTCTTGTTCTTGTTCTTGTATCTTATCCAATGAGTCTTCAACTATTGCTCCATTTTCACCTCTCATCAGCAATTCCAACGAGTCTTCTACTTTCCTTTTGAACATTCTTGGAGTTTTTGATTTTTCTTCTCTCAAATATGTTCTTTTACTTTGCACTTGAATAACAATTGCTACTCATCTTATTTATAGAATTTTAACTCATCTTGGAATTGTTTGTAACAAAATATTGTTTAAATTTAAAGATAACAAGAAAAAAACTTTGTTTTAAAAAAATATACTTTAGTTTTTCAAATAGATAACATTAATTAGTTTTATCGAAAAAAAATAAGTAATTGATAAAGGATATAATTGACAAATCATACCTTTAAAATATCAAAAAGACAGTTAAATGGAAACGAAAATTTCATCCTAAAAAGACACTTAAAAATGAACAGAGTAATATTTAATATAGTGCTAACAAATCTTTTTCTAAAATATTCTGAGTTCTAATCTTTTTTTAGATGATTTAAAGTCCAATCTTCAACATTATTTTTTGCTCACGTTAGTACTAATCTTTTTTTAGAGGATTTTTTTTTGACAAAAACAACGATATTCATTCATTCAAATCGATATAGTACATCAGATACAAACATCGCTAAAAACGTAAAGGATGAATCTGTGAACAAACTCACAACACCCAAGTTAATAGCATAAATCGGCAAAACGCCTACAAAAAATATGATAAAACCTAAGTCACCGAAATTAACATGCTTCCAGATCTGCAACGTTGACGCCCAAAACATTTGTTGAATTTGTAATTGAGTGATGCCGATATTTCAATAGGAACTAAACGAACACCGCGACAAGACGCGAAATTAAACGCCGCACAAGACGACGAACAACACAACGCCACACTTAGACAACAAAATCACAAAAAAACACAAAAGAATAAACTTGATCTATGTGAAAACCACTTATTTAGATTGAAAGAAAAGAGAAAAAGATGTAGAGGAGTGATTCTAGGTCAAAAAATGACCTAAAACCACCCCTCCTCGATGAACGGAGGGGAAAAAGTTTAGAGAGAAGTTGGAGTTTCTCAATAAAATGTAGATGATTTAAAGTTCAATCTTTAACATTATATTTTCCTTACGTTTGTTTCTAATCTTTTTTTTTCAAAAGATTTAAAGTCTAATCTTTAACATTATTTTTTATTCACGTTTGTTACTAATTTATTTTTTTAGAGTATTTAAAGTCCAATCTTTAACATTATTATTTTTTTCTCACGTTTGTTACTAACTTTTTTTGGAGGATTTAAAGTTCAATCTTTAACATTATTTTTTGCTCACGTTTGTTACTAATATTTTTTTTAGAGAATTTAAAGTTCAATCTTTAACAATATTTTTTGCTCACGTTTGTTACTAATCTATTTTTCTAGAGGATTTAAATTCCAATCTTGAATATTATTTTTTGCTCACGTTTGTTACTAATCTTTTTTTAGATGATTTAAAGTTCAATCTTTACCATTATTTTTTTGCTTACGTTTGTTACAATTGATCAAAGGCTAAGGAAGAGTAACTTATATTAATAAAATAATATGGAAATACTGGTTTTTGTGGAAGTAATAAAATAATATGGAAATACTGTTTTTTGTGGAAGAGATATGAAAATACTTGGCAATCTTTGTCGGTTGTATTTAGGGGAACAACTCAAATGTACAACATAAAATCGGTTGATAAAAAAGTAACATGAGTTTTTGTTTTTTCCTAGTTTTTTGTGAGTTTGATTTATGGTTAACAGAAGTAAAAGAGGGTTAACGGGGATGATTAGTGACATAGATTAGTAATCCACGTATTATTTTATAATTGGCTAACAATAAGAACAATTCATAAGGAATTGTGTGTAAATTTTCTCCTTATATTAAATTAAATTTATTATTATCTAATTGTTTGTTACTAATATTTTTTAGAGGATTTAAAGTCCAATCTTTAACATTATTTTTTGCTCACGTTTAAAGTTCAATCTTTAACATTATTTTTTGTTCATGTTTGTTACTAATCTTTTTTTAAAGGATTTAAAGTTCAATCTTTACCATTATTTTTTGCTCACGTTTGTTACAATTGATCAAAGGCTAAGAAAGAGTAACTTATATTGATAAAATAATAAAATAATATGGAAATACTGTTTTTTGTGGAAGTAATTAAATAATATAGAAATATTGTTTTTTGTGGAAGGGATATGAAAATACTTGGCATTGACAATCTTTGTCGGTTGTATTGAGGTGAACAACACAAATGTACAACATAAAATCGGCTGATAAAAAAGTAACATGAGTTTTTGTTTGTGAGTTTAATATGTGGTTAACAGAGGTAAAAGAGAGTTAACATGGACGATTAGTGATATGGATTAGTAATCCACGTGTTATTTTATAACTGCTAACAGTAAGAACAGTTCATAAGGAATTTTGCGTAAGTTTTCTCCTTAAATTAAACTAGCAACAAACCTGTGCTAATCATGGTCCCGTGCTTCGCACACGCAAATTCGAAGGGGGGCTATGCATCAAAGCGCATTGCAATGCTACATGAATTAAAAAAAAAAAACTAATGATAAAGCTGACATTAATGATAAAAGGGTAAATTACTTTGAATTCCCTTTGAATTTTCTTAAATAACACAACATCCCTTCTAATTTCCAAACACATCAATCTTCCCTTATTTTATCCATTTCAATAACCTTGTAAATATACAATTTAATTTCAGTTATTTTGTTTGTTTGCATCTGTTTTCTCTTTTCACAATTAAGTTAAATGAGGTTTTTTTTCTTGGTTTGTTTGTATTTGTTTTCTCTTTTCACAATTAAGTTAAATGCGGTTTTTTTTTCACAATGGAAAAACAACAACATTTGTTTTTACCACCAAATAGAATCAAACATCGGCAATTACATAACAGATCAAAAGAGAATATAGAATTGAGAAGAATTTTGATGGATGGATATTATGGTTGATCAATGAAAAGGAAATAATCTTCGATATATCCGTTTTATTACATTAGAGTTTAAAAATTAAATCATCTTGACTGAGTAACAATGAGTTGAGAAAAATCACCTAAGTGAAAAACGGAAAGAAAAAATGGTTGAAAATTAAATGAGTTAATACACGTATGAAGAAGTTAATTGTTCAAAACAAATAAAATTAACAAAGTTTAAACCGTGTTATATTATAAGAGAAGTGCTTGTCAATTTGATAAAATAATAATAAAGGAGATTAGTGTTTAGTTAAAAAAAATAGAGCGGGTGTTTGTGTTATTTAAGAAGACCTTAAGAGGTTAGTGTATTTTTTCATGATAAAATCATTGAAATAGTTGTTATTAAATATTATGAAATGGTAAGCTAAACATATGTAGAAAAATTTAAAATAGTAAACATTTCATTATTGATAAAGATGTCGTTATGAGTCTCGTGTATGAATTGTACAACAATATTATTTAGTGACTTATTTATAAATTGTGCAACAATATCATTTAGTGACTCATTTATCATGATATAGATATAATAATTTATAATCTACAACAATAAAAAATAACATTTTATAATATGACATGGTGACCTGACTTTTTTTATTCTCTGTTGTTTCCAAATATGTTGAGATATACATGTTTCAATGTGTATTGTTTGTCTAAATTATGGTTCTTCAAGCTCGAAAGAGCTTTTATGCTTGCTGATTTGTTTAGGAAGCTGTTGACATTTGGATTTTGATATCATGTTGAGAGTCGATCCATTAATTGTTTTTTTGCAGACGTTTACGTTTCATATTTGTTTTAAACCTGGTTTCGCGCCCGTATACGTGTTCGCTTGCTGATTAGTAAATTTTTGTTATGATAGATTTGGGTCGATCCACTTGGTGTGATTTATTATGTTGTATCCTCATTTTTTTGTTGTACATAAGTCAGGTCTAATGTCCTCAGACTCTTTATCTATTTCTTTTTATTTAATATAATTTTTCTTTGAAAAAACAAAGGAAAATTAATTTTAGAAAAGAAGCAATCTTAAAAATGTGCAATTTTTTGAAAAGTATGTATATTCCTTGTAAAAAATATTTTGTAATTTTTTTTAACTCTTTAGATGTTTTGTAAAGTTCTGTCAAAAAAGATATTTTAAAGTTGAATTATAGGAAAATTTGTTTTGGTTGGTATTAAGATTAAGTTTGTTTGTTCTTTAAAAAAAGATTAAGTTAGTGTGTTTTATTGAGTGGGTTTGTTTTAATTTGATTTTAGGAGAGAAAATTAGAGGGAATGTGAAGCAAAAGACACATAAATGTATAATTTTGATGAAGTGTAAAAAAATTAAGAAGACGTGAGATTTAATTATTGACAGACATTAAGTTTAATAATTTTTTTTGGTACAAAGTTTCATGATTAGAGAATTAGAGAATAGAAGATTGTAATTTTTTTTTACCTCTTTAAATATTTAGAAGTTGAATTATAGAAAAATTTGTTTTGATTGGAATTAAGATTAAGTTTGTTTGTTCTTTAAAAAAAGATTAAGTTAATGTGTTTTATCAACTAAGTTTGTTTAAATTTGTTTTTAGAAGAGAAATTATAGGGGGAAGTTGAAGCAAAAGACACAAAATGATATAATTTTGATGACGTGTAAAAAAATTAAAAAAGGGTAAGATTGTATTTTTGTTAGACATTAAGTTTCATATTTATATAATAGATTTATTTTTATCTATTTGTTATATGTGTTACTGTATTTAAAATTAAAATTAAAAATTAAGGGTATTTTTGAAAAGAAAAGTCTATTCCAAAAACGTGCTGAAAGAAGTAGTTTTCTTTATATATAACTAGCGAAAAGACGGGCACTCCGTGCCCGTCTTTCCGTTCTTTTTATTGCGTTAACGTTTGTAAATTATGAACGGTATTTTTTTTATGAAATTTTGGTTTTGATTAAAAGTAAAGATATGAATGATGGTTGCTTTTTTTAATGACACGAACAACAATATTTATTATAGAAAAAGTTGTTTAAGGGTATAATTGGGATAATAAAAAAGTAAGTATAAATATACTCATTTAGTTTGTTATATTTTTTAAATGATAAAGGGAAGGAAAAAAACAGATATATCGTGTTTGTTACATTTGTTTTAATATTTAAATTTATTCTTATCTATCTGTTACATGTGCTATTCATATTGAAAATTAAATTAAATTAAGAGTATTTTTGAAAAGAAAGTTTCAACATAAAAGTATGTTAAAAGAGGTAGTTTTCTTTACGTATAGTATAAATATAGATATAGAATATAGATATAGATTATCAAAATTGTTTATTAAATTTTCTTATTAAACAAATCAAAGCCACGTTGACATATCTGCCACATCAGATGATAGTATCATTTGGTGTTGAGTTGCTATTTCAGCAGTACCATGTCAGTCAATTTCTAATTGATGGGCACGTAGGTATGAATGAAAACCAAGTTCAAGGGATCAAAACCAAGAAGAAAGTAATGAAATGATGAAAATATTTTACGGGGTGTTTTGGATTATGATTCTAGGGATTTTAGAAGACTTTTTATCATGAAAAAGTATTGTAGTATTCAATCAATATTTTTTCCAATTTAAAAAAAGTTTTGTGGTATTCAATCAAGAGTCTTTACCATTTAAAAAAAGTCTTGTGGTATTCAATCAAGACTCTTCATCACTTAAAAAAAGTCTCGTGGTATTCAAAATCATTCAAATTTTGAAGGATTCTTTAATAAATCAGATTTTGAAAGATTTTATAGTGAAATTTTAGCATAAAAAAGTCTTTCATGAAAACATAAGATTTTCTAGGATTGTTTTTTCTTTTATTTTATATCTCTCTCCCGTCTCTCGCATCCCTTCTCTCTCACTCTCCTTCTCTCTTCCCTCCCCCTCTCTCTATTCTATCTCACTCTCTCGTTTCCCTCTCTCTCCTCCCTTCTCTCTCTATCTCCTTCCCCCCCTCTCTCTCGCAAGCTCTCTCGTAAAAAATAAAATAAAAGAGTCTGCATGGAGATTTTGTGAAAGAGAGTGTGTTCGATTTTGTGAAAGGGAGTGTGTTATGATCATTTTTTTCAACGAGTCCTTGAAATTCATAAAATCTATTGAAATCTATTAAAATCATTTCAAATCCTTTAAAATCTTATGAATTAAATCCTGCAAAGTCTTTTAAAATCATCAAAGTCATCAAAATCTTGCAAAGTCTTTTAAAATCCTCAAGACTTTTTTAAACAAAAATTGTCCTTTAAAATCTTAATTCAATACACCCTTATTAATTTCACTTTCTAAAGTTAGCTACACTATGTCCTAAAAAATATGTTTAAAATTAAGGCAAACAAATAAAAAAAATTAGGTGATTATTAAGCCAATAAACACTTCATTCAAATTTTTTTACTATTCATTAACAAAATTGCCTGTTAAATTTTCTTAAATATGTCGGTGAGTGTTGCATTTGTAGAAAGAAGTTTTTTTAAGTTTAAATTTTTTAAAACTACTGTAGTTCCTCAAAGTCACAAGAAAGGTTAAATGATTTATTCATTTTTTATATTGAGAAAGATATGATAAAACATATTAATATTAACGAAGAAGCCGAAAATATAATCAAGAAGAGGGGTTAAATTTCCGGGTAGAATCACTCCTTTTTAGATCCACTTAAAAATCAAATTTAAGAGAGAGGCATCAATTTTTTTTAAAGTAATAGTGTATGCAAAAAAAAAAAAAAGGAATTTATTGGAGAGAGAGGATGTATCATAAATTATTGAAGAAAATATGACTAATCAAATTTATTGGCATGTGATAGTGTATACTGTATACATAAAAAAATGTTCCACATAACTCAGTTGGTAGAGACAATGCATCATTATGTTAGAGGTCGGAGTTCGAACTCCAAACACCGCACTTATTCATTGTAAAAAGTGAATTCAAGCCACTAGCCTAATTGGAAAAAAAAATATAGAATAAAATGAATGCATAATAAAACAAAAAAAAACTACAAAATTTACTACATTAATCTAACAATATTATTTTAAGTCGACACTTAAAAAGAACTGAGTGATCCGATCCTTGTAAACATAGCTCAGTTGTTATTGAGATTGAATAATATGTAGGGATCAAGATTCGAACCTCAATACCTCATATATTCACCTTAAAATAGAGTGAGTGATTAGCATTGCCATAAACAAGTATGGTCGTAAACCGATATTAATATTAGTGTTGGTTCACTAATATGGAGTACGAATTGGCTACTTTTAATAATTTAAAATATGTCTTCATAAATATTATATTTTAAAAATATGTAGCAAAATATAAATATAGTTCAATCCTTATGGTATTGCGGTATGCAGATCGAAGTTTAAACTTAATATTTCCTACTTATTCACCTTAATATTGAATTTTTAGCCACATGTGTCTTTGAAAAGAAAAAAAATATATAGTCCATCGATTTGTTATGAGCAAATGTGCATTGTTTGCCACTATCGGTTACGTACCAAGTACTATAGGGCACCTAGAGATTTTGAAGACACGGTTCTTAAATATTCAATTTAAAATACAACAACTAATTATTGTTGGCCAATTGTATTGTCAAATTAATGATCACAAATCTACCATAAAAAGTTTATGAATCCATAGATAGCAATCGTAGTAGCAACTATAAATAATTGAAGATATATCTCCCATCAACCCCATTCAAAACCAAACCAAACACAAACCACTTGAAACACATAGACACAACAATGAAGAGTACCACATTAATGCTAGCACTTCTCCTTCTCCTTGCCTTGTCCTCACAACCACTACTTGTATCATCTAAAGCTTCACTCAATCAAGTCCTTGACATATCGGGAAAGAAGCTTCGAACTGATTCCGATTACTACATCATTCCGGCGAATGGTGGAGATATTTCCCTTGAAAGTTCTATCGGTGAAGCTTGCCCTCTTCATGTAGTAGTTGTGAAACATAGACAAGGCCTTGGTTTTCCACTAAGGTTTGCACCCGTTAAAGGTGTTATTCGTCTCTCCACTGATCTCAATATAATGTTAGGTAATTACGATGATAGGTGTCCCAACTATTCAGTAGCATGGAAGATTGATCCTTCTTCTAAGGTAGCAACATTTTTAACAACTAATGGTTCAAATTCAATCTATAGTTGGTTCAAGATTGAAAAGCATGATGATGCTTATAAGTTGGTCTATTGCCCTAATGTGTGTCCTTCTTGCAACCATGTATGCAAAGATATTGGGATTTTTAAGTATAAGAATAGGGAAATGCGTTTGGCTCTCACTAATGTTCCCCTCAAAATCAAGTTTCAGCAGGCTTGATCGAAATTAAGCTTTACAAATGGCAGCAAATGTTATTTATAATTTTATGAGGATTATTGAGTTTGATTTTCCTTGTGGAGAATAAAAATAAATGAATGAATAAAAATGATCAATCTATATTTTTCTCTATCTGTTGCAACTTTAAATTTCTTTGTATAAATTTTTGGATATCTCGTACTAGTAATTGTGGAGACTATACTAACCTCTCGAGTTATATCATATCGATCACAAAAATGACAAATATATTTTTTAAGAATATTAAGATGAATATTAAGAATTTGAGAATCGATTTTTATAAGATGGTGCCCTTAAGATAAATATGTATTCTTACCATGTCGATGCTAAAATCGGGAAATAGGTGTTAACATAATCCTGTCTAAATAAGGTCTCCACCCCATCCTTACCAACTAAGACCCCCTTCCATAAATACACATCATTTTGAGGTAACTTCCACCTTCATTTAGATAATAGACTCAAATTGACTACTCTAACATATCCCACTCCTCGCCCTTCAAAGCTTATAGCTTAACACATAACCTCTCACTTTACCTAACTAATTTTGTTTTCCACTCTTACTCTTGCCCACAATAACTCTCTGAATTCACATCACCTTCTTCCAAACAAGTACGAGCATCATCATATGAAAAGGTAGAAATCTGGAATCAAATTGCGCACAAAATTGATCATCTCTATCCTTCCTCCATGATTAGGATTTGATCCAACATATGGATCCACAAAGAGGGATGTCTAGGATTTGCCTCGGCTGAAAGACCAAGATACTTGAAGGGAATAGAACCCATCCTGCAGTTAGAAATGTGCAAGCTTTATCGATAAACACCTGGCACATATTAACCCATGTCAAAAAAGTTTTTCAAAGGTTAACCTTCAACCCAAAAGCCATCTCGAAACCTAAGAAAATTGCATTCGAAGTCCACAAATTCTAACTAAAGCTTCCCGTATACACAATGTGTCATTTATATATTGCAAATGAGAGACTACCACATCATCTTGATCAAATACGAACCCCTGAAAAAGATTTTGAGACATTGCTTTCTTCAACTCACATTTACTAATACTAACTAACCACGTTTACTTAGTTATGAATCAAGATCCTCTTCATTTCACAATGAAATAACGAGTTTCGTTTGTAAGAGAGGATAACACATTAAAGAATTTAATGAGTTTAATGTTCGGTGATATCTATATTTGATGGACCCACTAAATCCCTTAATGGGTCTTTCTTTCTCATAAATGGAGCTCTCAGTTTCTTTAAAAATTATGAGGATTTTGATCCATTAGGTAAAGTTTAATTCAGTTGAATTCCGAGAACTCAATAGAGTTAATACATGTCTCTGCGTGCTGAATTAAATACCTATATAGACTATGTACCAAAAAGGTATTTATATTGTCAATGGAAGTTGAACTTAATTAAATTCTTATGTGAAGCAACACTTGCTTGAGCATAATCACAAATATAAATTATTTTGGCAGACACACATAAACTATCAATTAATTATTTTTAAAATATATATTATTTAATTTTTTCTTTTTATTTATGTGTGTTTGATCTAAACAAAATTATTTGGGGATGTAACCAAGCAAGTCTTACTCTCTTTTGTGAGACAAACTTTTTAAAAACAAAGGATTTTTTTTTTTTTTTAAGAACAAAGGAGTACTTGGTTTGGAATACCACCACAAAACATTCTATTCTAATATTCACGTTCAAGGTTTTCAAAAAATATGGGATCAATTGTATACTCAAATCAATGGCCATAAATATGATATTCATTCGCACTCCTCTAGTTTCATTTTAATTGTGGACTTTAGCTTTTACCAACAAAAAAAAAAACATTGATTTTATGGATTTTCTTTTTCTTCTATTTGTCTCTCACTTTCAAATTTTAATATTAGTGTTTCACCTATCGTTGTGTCAATTACATCCCCTCAATGTATTAATTATTTTACATTTACATTAATAAATCGATAGAAGAATGAGTGAACGTGTCAATGAAGATAAAAATATATTTAAAATTACATAAAACAATCAACTCTTATATTTTCTATCTAAACTCTTATATTTGAATACCACTAAATTTTATCACTAACTCTCTCTTTTTATATATCTCAGCTAGCATATCACTCTCTCTACCTCTTTCTCTCTCAATATGTGAAAGGGTTTTGGGGTGTCTATCAATCTTGTTCCAAACACAATATATAATAAGAACCATATAATAACAATGGGAGTGTCATTTAACCCTACAAAAAAAATTTCGACAGACCCCCCCCACAGATATCTTAAAACTGTATAATAGTTATATTTTGTCTTAATAATAATCTATAATGCCTATCTATAAATTCATGGTATTCAACTCCTTAATCTTCATTCACAAGTAACCAAAACATAATTTTACTCAAACCATACAAATAAAACAAAATGAAGAGCACATTCCTAGCTTTTGTACTTCTTATTGTCTTAACTTCACAACCTTTACTTAGTTCATCACAATCATCACCGAAACAAGTTGTTGACATAACAGGCAAATACCTTCGAGCTAATACCTATTATAATGTTCTTTTATCCATGCCCTACACCAATAGTAGAAGTCCTCAAGGCCTAGGTCTCTCTAACAATATTGGTCAACCATGCCCTCTTGATGTCATTGTTGTGAGTAGATACCAAAGTCTTCCAATCATGTTTACACCTCTTAACCTAAAAAAAGGTGTTATTCGTGTCTCTTCCGACCTAAACATCATGTTTCGTTCGAATTCAAGTTGTCCGTACCATACTACAGTGTGGAAGCTTGATCGGTTTGATGTTTCAAAGGGAAAGTCGTTCATTACCACGGATGGTTTTATTGGCAACCCAGGTCCACAAAGCATCAATAATTGGTTCAAGATTGAGAAATATGTTGAGGGCTATAAACTTGTCTATTGTCCTAGTGTTTGTCCTTCTTGCAAACAACATGAGTGCAAAAATGTTGGATTGTTTGAGGATGAAAATGGGAATAAACGTTTAGCTATTAGTGATGTTCCTTACCAAGTTAAATTCGTGAAGGTTTAGTCAAATTAAGCTTGTCTTTAATCATGCACACAAGAAAGAAAGAAAAAAAAAACCATGAATAAGTGTTATTTCCTTAATTTATGAGGAATCTCAAGATAAGCTTCCTTGTTAAGAAATAAAAAAATATAATTAAGAAAAATGAATGTTTTCTTCTAACGTTGTATTGTGAGTTTTCTTTAGTATAAGTTCCTATAATACCAACTAAATATAACATTAGTATGCTCTTTTGTGTAAGTTCCTCAAATTTCATATTCTCTCAATATTTTATCTTTAATGTAATCTCTCCATCCTCCTTAAAAAAAAAGTTATCTCTCCATCCAAAAAAGGCAACTTACTAAACAAACCAAAGCCACGCTGACATATTTCTAATGGGCATTTGGTATTGATGAAAACCAACAAAAAAATTTTAGGGACGGAAAGTGATGGAATGATGAAAATATTTTTTATTTTTTTAGATTCACACACATTATGTGTAGGGATGACAAAAAGGGTCCATTCATCCAGTCAATAACCTTTCTAAAAAGAGGCGGAGTTGGACGGACCAACTAAAGAAATATGGTTGAAAATCTCACCCCCACCTCATTTTACGGCGGACCGGCGGGTTGGCAGGTTGACACCCGTCAATGTTTTAAAAAAAATAAATATTAATTAAAATCTTCACATAAACAATGTAAAAATATATAAATTTAAAGCCAATTTAAAAAAATCTAAATATATAACTGATGAATCTACTAAAAATTTGAAAATAATTATTCAAACCTATAAATTACATCTTCTAAAATTTTATAATAAATCAATAAGAAATTGAAAATAAAAATTCCATGAGTTATCAATTAATTAACTATTAAAAATAGGGTTAATATGTCTTTACCCCTGTAATTTGAGCGAGTTCTGGTTTACCCCCTGTAAAAAAAATAGTTTAGATTCCAACCCTGTAATATGAAGATTCTTTCATTTTAGACTCTGACCTGATGATTGTGCAGAATTTAATGAGGTGGAGCGGTGAGTGACATGCTGACTATATAATTAATTTTGTTTTTCAATTTTTTAAGGGAACACATGGCATTTGTACCTTTTTTTTAAAAAAATAATATAAATTCATTTTAAAAATTTGAAAAATAATTTTTGAAAATAAAAAAAATATAAAAATTAGAAAAAATATTTTCCATTTTTTTTATACTAAATCTGATTTTCGAAAAAAAATATTTATTCTAAATCAAAATTATTTTCTGGAATAAAATTTTCAAAATTAAATTATTAAAAAGTTTGTTTTTAATTTTATACAAAAAAATAATTTGGAAAAAGTTTTTGAAAAAAAAATCCCTCTATTTTTTTTTCTAATTTTTTTAATTTTCAAAAATATTTTTCAATTTTTTTAAATAAATTTATATTATTTTTTAAAAAAATAGGTACAAATGCCACATATACCCTTAAAAAAATAAAAACAATTAATTATACATTCAGCACGCCACATAATCAGATATGCACAGTCATCGTGCCACTTAGTCTGCCACCTCATCAAATTCAGCACAGTCATACGGTCAGGGTCTAAAATGAAAGAATTTTCATCTTACAAGGTTGGAATCTAAACTATTTTTTTTACAGGGGGAAACCAGAAATCGTTCAAATTGCAGGGGGATAAAGACATATTAACCCTTAAAAATATAAGGCTAAAATTATAAAACAAAAGTGATAAAATTAATTGAATTTTTTTCCCCAATATATGGATGTGAAAATTATAAAATTGATTTGACTTATAAATAAAAAGAAGTGAAAAAGAGAGCTTCTTTTTTAACATATCAACCCAACGGGGCAACCCGCTTCGTCACTGCCCCACTTTTTTAGCGGGTTAGGCGGAGCGGGTACCCTACTTGTGGCAGGTTCAAAATCTCAACCCACCCCACTAAAAATGGCGGGTTAAACATGCCAACCCGACGGGTCTGATGACAGTCAGTCATACACTATTTTTAGAGTCTTTGTAGCCAAGTTTTTGGTCTATTTTTATTAGTTTAGTATTTAATTAAAAGTCATTTTAAATAAATTGTTATTTTTAATTTATTGAGTCAAATATTGTAATTTTATTATATTTACTAGTCATATGATCAAAGAAAGAAAACTTGGTTGTGCTTCTATGAATTGAAATTGATGTGCCAGTTGGCTTTGTACTATGGGCTGGTGTGAATAGAAAAATAAGAGAAGGCATTGGCATTTGTTGGGCCAAGGAAGTGTATGTGATGCTTGCTGAAGGCTGATCCATAAATAAGAAGAGTTCTACTCTTTAGCCAAACGGTTTTGCTCGTTCTCAAGTAAAAGGACAATTTGCCCTTACGTGATTTAAGTCACGCAGCGTGAGTTAAGTCACACAGCTTAAGTTAACTCACGCTGAGTTCTATTTTCTATCAAAACTCAGCAGGTAACCACAAAGCTTCATTTTTTCTTTTCCTCCACCTCCAAAAACCCAAAAAGTGCGAATTTTTAGGTCAAAATCTGCATTCCAAATCATTGCGAATCGTCATGAAGCAAGTTTCTACGCTCATCAAGCATCAAATAACAGGTAATGTACCGTCAAAACTCTTCCTTTTTTCCTGGTTTTTCTGCAACTTACTTTACTTTTTCGAGTAGGTGATAGGGCTCAGCGTGAGTTAACTCACGCTAGTTGTGTGGCCTGTGTGAGTTAACTCACGTTAGTTGTGTGGGCTGCGTGGGTTAACTCACGCTACTGTGATGCCCAATTTTTGAATTTTTGCGCTACTTTTTTTTCCTTGCTTTGCTTGCCGCACAAGTTATTTATTTATTCCTTCTTTGTTATTTTTTTATTGAATAGACATTGAGTGATATGGTTGAAAATGTGGAGGAGGATGGCGTTGAACCTAAACCGGCCAAAAGCAAAGCATCCGACAAAGACGAGGAAGAAACCGGAGCATGAAGGCACGAGCTCAAGGAAACGTAATTGTCCGCTTAGGTTGTAATGCTTCTTTGAAAAAAAACACAAGATTGGTGGATTGCAATGCTTTGTGGAATTCACAACCATGACTTGACGCCAAAGTTATCCAGCCACCTTCTTGCGGGTCGATTAAAAGCCGCAGAGAAGCAAAGAGTTATCGATATGACAAAGAGCTTGGCACCGCCGAGGAATATTCTCACGGATTTGAAGGAAAAAAACAAAGAAAGTGTGACACTCATCAAGCAAGTTTACAATGTGCGAACTAGATGGCGCAAAGGGCAAAGAGAGGACAAGACGGAGATGCAATACTTGATTTCAAAATTGGAGGAACATCAATATGTCTATTTCACAAGAGCAAATAGCGAGGAAACCGCTCTTGAAGACTTATTCTTTGCTCATCCGGATACAATTTATTTGCTTAACACTTTTTCCACTGTTTTGATCATTGTAACGCATGTTTTATTTAATTATTTTAAGTGGTGTTTTAATATATTCTTGTATGATTTTATGTGATATTGGTGAATTGATATTTTGTTATATGATATTTGATTATGAGGTATTTTTATTATTTAAGATAAAAGAGTAGAAAATAATTATTAATTAGAATAAAAAGGAATTAAGTGGAATTAATAGAAATTAAAATGGGAGTTAAGTAAAAAGAGTAGGTTATGGTTGAAAGAGTAAAAGAAAGGAAGTTAGTAAGGAAAAAGTCAAAAGAAAACAAAACCAGTATCATTTTCACGTACAGACAAAAAGAGAGAAAAAGAGAGTTTTTGAGAAGAAGAAGGGAAAGCTAGGAGAAGAGCTAGGAAGAGAGATTTCAACCCATTTTGCTGTAGATTTTGCTAATTCGAGGTAAGGGTGGGAATCCTTCATTAATAATGTTGTATAATTTTGATAATTGTTGAAATTGTGTTCTTGAGTTTAGGGTTTATGAAATGATGAAAATGTGATACAATGATTGTTAATTGTGTAATTCTATGCCATTTTGATTGCCATATGTTATGTTTGACCTGTAAACATGTTTTGTAAAACTTTTGGGTGACTAAGGGATTAAAAATGGGATTTAGGGTTGAATTTGGATGCTGGAATCGTACTGTTCATTCTGAAAATCGTAGCCGTTCGCTTAAGCGAAATGAATCTCGCTTAAGCGAACATGTCCTGTAGTTGCCCAGAATCGACCCATGAACCTTCGCTCAAGCGAAATGCAAGCGAGCCGTAAGCGAACCAAATCCTGAGTTACGACATTTTCTTCGCTTAAGCGAAATCCATTTCGCTTAAGCGAACTGAACCCAGTATAGTGTATTTTCCAGACTTTTGACGCGCGCTTAAGCGAACCGTAAGCGACCTTCAAGCGAACCAGGTCCTGTACGACCTTTTTCCATATTTGTTAAATGCCTCTAGAGACTTTTCTAACCATTCTAAGGAGTTCCTATGAATTTATAAGAATTATCTATAAAGCTAAAAGCGGTGTTTGAATGTTGGATTACGTAAGAATGTATACTTTTGTGAAATGTTGATACTTTGATAACTTAAATAAGTGTTGGTGTTGTCTAGTTGGGGAGTGTGTCATAAATATTTTAGGCACATATGTTGTTGTTGAAGTTGTATGTAGATATACACAAGTGGAGTCCATATGCATATCATTTTCTGGTGGGGGCTCATGCCCTGGAATGCTAGTCATTCAATCCGATGGGGGCTTATGCCCTGGAATGTTTATCATTCACTTGGTGGGGGCTTATGCCCTGGGATGCTTTAACCATCCAATTTGGTGGGGGCTTATGCCCTGGAATGCTTAGCAATCAACGCGCGTAGTTGGTACCACATTGCATGATGTATTAGTTGATGTCGGTGTTGCATTGGTTAGGGTGTTGTCGTCGGTGATTAATTGGTGTCTATTGTTGATAATGATTTGGTGTTGGTGATGATATTGTCGTTGAGAATTAATTATGATGTTCAATGGTATATATATATATATATATATATGATTATATGCGGACTTGATGTTGTTACTTGTTATGATTGTTATTGTTTCAATAATTTTGATAAATTATATATTATTATTATTGAATGCGTTTCTCACCCCTTCTGTTGGAATTGCCGCCTTGTGGGTGCAGGTTCCGACGACTGTTAGGTATGGCTCAAGTGTCTAGGACTCTGATACATATAGGATGGGGACCGTTGCGAATAATTTCCTTAATTCTTATGTATCGTACCTTGAGATTGTTTTTGTTGAATGGTTATCTTGGTGAATAACATTTTATGTTGAGACCTTTGTGCCAAGGAACTAATCATATGAAGTTTTATGTTGAGAATAAATATCCGCTGCAAGTTTATGACATTATATGTTGGTTTAAATAAATAGCATATTTACTATTTATGAGATTTATTATTTGAAGTGTAATACTCCGTGTTATGACGTTTACTCTGATTTATTTATTAAATAATACGACTTTTGGGAACGGGGTGTTACAATCATGGACTCCACTTACAAAACCAATACATACTGAATGCCGTTATTTGAGATTGTGGGTGTCACCTCTACCAAATTGACGTATTCGGTTGCGTTTTCCTTTCTTTCCTTTGAACTAGAGACTAACTTTAATTGGGCACTTGAGATGTTGGTTGGTCTTTTAAACTCAAAACTCAACATGCCTAACGTGATTGTCACTGATAGGGGCCCTGCTTTGATGAAAGTCGTTGCCAATGTTCTCCCTAAAACATACCACGTACTTTGCTATTTTCATATTGAGAAGAATGTCAAATCTAAGTGCGTCACGGAAGACATGGAAGTAGATGACAATTTAGGAATGTGACTAGACTTCTTAGATAATTTATAGATTATGACACTTTTAGGTCAGTCGGTGTTCGTCCTATTTTTTGGTGGTATTACACCCCGACGTATTTTTTGGATGGTCAGTTGTGTAATTTGGATATTTGTGGCCAATATGTAACTAATATTATATATTATATAATTATATGAAATGAATTATTTTTTTGGTGGCCGGTTATGTTGCATCAATTATTGCTCGCATTACTTTGTCTCTAATTATTCAACTATTTATTTTATCTCATTTCTCTCATATTTGTTTTTCATTATATTTTGTGAAGTGAAACATGTCTGAAAATGCACAAGATCCAGTTAAACTTCATGTCCGTTATGTAGATGTGCAAATGAAGGCTAGGTTCTTTGTAAACCCCACCGGCAAGTTGGACGAGTTGAAGACAAAACTTGACAACTTTTTTATCCATATTTGTTCAAATCATAGAACGAGAGCTGTAATACTAGATGCGCCAGGCGTGAACTTGGGGGAGGATAAGGAAGAGGACTTTTCGAAGACGGTGTATTCCACAACGTGTCGAAGATGATAGCGATGTCGCTAACAAGTTTAACGTAATGGTTGAAAATAACGTTTTACATCTTTATGTCCGATCCGTTGAAGTGTAATATTTATTAACGTGTAATATCATAATTTGTTCGAATTTGTGTCCGTATTATTGAATTTTAATGAATTTGAGTTTATGTAATTAAATGATGAATTTGGGTAATTTTGAACGTTTATGTGAGATTATGTAATTTTATAAATTTTTGGACAAATTGGTGTAATTTTGATCGTTTACGTGCCATTAAATGTGTTTAAGTGATTACGGGTCACATATAAACATGAATTTGTGAGAATAAATGACTACTACTCATAGCTTTCAACTTAGACCTAATTGAATTGTTCAAATAACCAGGGTTAGTTTAGGAATGGATAATCGTTTATTTGTGATATTAAGTTAATGTTCGTAAAACCTTCAAAGAATATTAGATCACATAAGAAATTAGGGACTGTAATTTGATAAGAGGGTCCTAAGTCAAGGGATTGATTAGGGCTAATTTAGTTAACCATCGTGAAACTAGAGGAGTATTCATAGAAAATAGGTGCAGTATACCAAACAGGGGAAATCAAAGGATTCAAATGAGCTAGTCTCATCTCTCTATATAATTTCCAACCAAATCTTTATTTTCCATTATTTATTTTTATGCAATTAAATATATTGCATTGGGCTCTAAAATAATTTACACATCTTAGATAATAACTTTATTGTTGAATTGAGATTAACACAATTCTCGTGGATACGAACTTAATTTTATTACTTCGATAGTTTTTAGTACACTTGCTAAAATTCTATCAGGGTCCAACCCATTTTACCATCCCTAATCATGTGTGGAGAAGTGGGGAATCTGGGATTCGAACCCCTACACGACGAATGATGAAAATACTTTAACCAAGGGTATAGAAAGGACGACCGTCGGAAGTTCCAACAAATAAGTTTAAGATTGAGTCCAAAATAATTAGAGGTGTATTAAGCCAAAATAAAACCTAAAATCAAAATTTTTACTAGTTTATCAACAAAATTGTTGATCAAATTCTCTTAACTATGTAACTAGCTTTTGCATCTACGTAAAAATGTTTTGAGAAATGTTAACGAGTATCTCTGTGGTACTCTTTAAATGATAATTTTTTTAAGAAAATATGTGTAATGAATGTATTGAAAATTGAAATATTTAACTTTTTTATAAAATAATTTCTTATTTTAGAATCCTTAAAAAATGTCCCAGAGGCACTTGTTAATAAGACTCATAGCTTTTTTAAGTTAAAATTATTGTGAAACTACATCAAATCCTAAATATCACTAAAAAGGTTGAATGACTCACTAAATAAAGCTAACTATTTCTGTCATTTTATTATGTCAGTGTCCAATCAGAACAATAATGAAGTTTTGAAATTTCATTTTGAAAACAGTGAGTTAACTCATGCAGGTGTTAATCCAGCGTGAGTTAACTCACGTAGCGTGACTTAAGTCACGCATGCGTAAAAACTCGCGCCCTGCAGCTTTGCCGAAAATACACGTGCGTTAGTTAACTAGCGCAGGGGTATTTTCGGTAAAGCTGCAGGGCGCGAGTGTTTCGTGCAGGGGAGAACAGTATTCAACCAACAAAACTATATTCACATAATAAATGATCATCCACCTCAACTTTTCAAGAACACCCTACATAATCCAAGCTCGCCCCTTCCAAGGACACTTTTCTTCTAGATAAATTCATGTGAGTAGGAAGTCTTTCAAGAATTAATTGCCAAAAGAATATTCAAACCTTCTTTGTCCTATTTTTTAATTTAGGGTGATGGTTTTTTACGGATCGAGTACCCCTTGTTTTTTTTCCGGCATGTGGAGTTGAAATTCAATAAATAAGATTAGTAAGAGTTTTAAAAATTTCAAATGCAAAATTGAAGAATAATTTTGATAGAAAAAACAAAAGAGTCCATGAATGTTAAAAAAAATGAGTAGAAAACTCGTTGGAATAGTTAAATTTTGATAGGCAGTAAAATATAAATATAGTCCATCGATTTTTATTTTTATTTTTGAATTGATAGTCCATCGATTTGTTACGAGCAAAGCAAATGCACATTGTTTGTTACACACGTCTCGGTTAGGAACCGAGTACTATATGGCACCTAGAGATTTTGAAGACACGGTTCTTAAATATGCGACTTCAAATACAACAAACATATAATTATTGTTGGCCAATTGTGTTGTCAAAATCATTGATCACAAATCTACCATGAATATTTTTTGAATCCAATGATAGCAATCGTAATAGCAACTATAAATAATTCTAGATATATCTTCCATCAACTCCATTCAAAACCAAAACAAACACAAACCACTTGAAACACATAGACACAACAATGAAGAGCACAACAATGCTAGCACTTTTCCTTCTCCTTGCCTTGTCCTCACAACCACTACTTGTAACATCTAAAGCATCACTCAGTCAAGTCCTTGACGTATCGGGGAAGAAGCTTCGAACTGATTCCGATTACTACATCATCCCGGCGAATGGTGGAGATATTTCCCTTGAAAGTTCTATTGGTGAATCTTGCCCTCTTCATGTAGTAGTTGCGAAACATAGACAAGGTCTTGGTTTTCCACTAAGGCTGGCACCAGTTAAAGGTGATATTCGTCTCTCCACTGATCTCAATATAATGCTAGGTAATGGTGATGATAGGTGTCCTAACTATTCAGTAGTTTGGAAGATTGATCCTTATTCTAAGGTAGCAACTTTTGTGACTACTAATGGTGTATTGGGTCACCCAGGTTCGAATTCAATCCATAGTTGGTTCAAGATTGAGAAGCATGAGGATGCTTATAAGTTGGTCTATTGCCCTAATGTGTGTCCTTCTTGCAACCATGTATGCAAAGATATTGGGATTTATAAGTATAAGAATAGGGAAATGCGTTTGGCTCTCACTAATGTTCCCCTCAAAATCAAGTTTCAGCATGCTTGATCAAAATTAAGCTTTACTAATGGCAACAAATGTTATAATTTTATGAGGATTCTTGAGTTTGATTTTCCTTGTAGAGAATAACAATATATGAATGAATAAGAATGATCGATCTATACTTTTGTTTATCCGTTGCAACTTTAAATTTATGTCAAAATTATTGGATATCTCGTACTAGTAATTGTGGAGACTATACTAACCTCTCGAATTATATTATATCAGATAACAAAAATGACAAATATATTTCTTAAGATTTTTAATGTAGTTGCACTCTCATAATTTCAAATGAAATTAAAAATCACTAATTAAACCGAAAGTTACTTTAATCATCTCATCCTAATATTCTATAGTTTTAACACTGAAGTTGTTCTTCGAGATGAATTTATATATACTTCTTCATTTTATTCTATATTAAGTATTTTTTTTAGTTAATAAGAAATGTCTAAAAATAGATATTGTGAGAGTTAACTTAAAATCAGGTACCGAAGAAATCGTGCCATGTCCGGAAGCATCGTGTCATGATCGTTGAAGAAATTCATGAAGCAAGTCACTGGAAATATCGTGTCACAATGGAATCGTAACGTGGCATGATGGAGCACTGAAGACAAAAAAAAACGTATTTTTCAGTGAAGATTTGATCCAAATTTTAAGGGTTACTTTTACAATAAATATAAACCTTGTATCAGGTGAAAAATATAGTTGAAAAATAGGGTTTAGAAGCCAACAACAAACTAGGGTTTATAGAGTTTATCTATTGGCAACAAACATTAGGGTTGAGATTGTTCTGATTCGTCTTGAACAAAACATTGTTAGGATATAGTATCTTGGTCATGAGAAGAGATTCGTGATTTTGGATAGAATTAAGTTTGAAGACTAATTCTTTTAACACTTTGATATCTCTTTGTAAATAAACTCATCATTATAGTGGAACAAGGAGCTGCTCTTTGTCTGGAGTAGATCAATATTAGACCGAACTGGATAACAAATTCTTTTTAGTTATTCTTTTTCTCTCCTCTTTTGCTCTTTATTTTTGCTTAAATTATATTGTCACCCGCTTGATTTGATTGCTTGATTTATTTGCTCCACACATCAATAGTTGATGTTATTTTGCAACAAATTCACAAGAGACATTGTTTTACTTTTTTTAAGTATTATATTATGGGTCTTGCTAACCATTGCCCTTAGGGCACTTGTTAAGGAATCAAAAAAGGAAATAATTGTGAAATTTTATGTAGAAAAAGATGCTTTTTATTATTTGAATAAGGTGAATGCATAATTTCTAAGAAAAAGTTACTACTTTAAGTTTCTTATCACTTGTTAGCATTTCCCTTAAATTATTTAATTTTGATTTTATTAGTTAAAAAACTAATTTGAATTGGTTGCATCCACGAGTTACCGTCCAAGTGAATTTTTTATTTTTTTTAAATACATACTTGTGTTGGTAATTAAGTTGAATTTTTATTCTAGTTTAGCAAATAGAGTTACTTGAGACATGGTTGAAATGAAAATTATCTACTCCAAATATTGTCCATTTGGGTGATGCAATGTCTTGATAGCTGAGCTGTGAGCAACCATTATGGGGTTTAATTATGCTAAAGATCTAATCTAAAAAATGTTATTATTGAAACAGAGTCTACTATTCAAAATGATTCACTAAGGATCAACATCTAATTACTATTTTAAATCTGATATTTTAGATGGACTCTGTTTTGATCACTTCTTTTCCACAATTTAAAGGTGACATCAACTGTTCAAATTGATGACACTATGTCGAATGATATTATTTCACTCATTTTGATGTTTTTTAGTAGAGTTTTTAAGGAGTTTTAGACTGTTTAGAGATTGAATTACTATAAGAAATGAAGATTTGAAATTTAGAAATTGTGCCACAGAGACAGTGACATGATTTCAGAGATAAATTGGTGATTTTAATTCTGAAAAAATTGTGGCACGATTTGAAGTCAACATGCCATGATTTGAAGTGAAGAACGCTAAGAGAAAGATTTCAAATTTCGAGAAAATCGTGGCATAATTTGAAGTCAATGTGGCACGATTTTGCATCTAATGAGAAATCATGCCACGATTTCTACACCATGTGACACGATTCTATAGTTAAAGAGAAATCGTGTCACGATTTCTACAACATGTGGCACGATTTGCACGTTACATAACCAAATCTATAAAAATCAAACTTCATTTTGGAGCAAAGGTACGAAGCTTTGAGACCATATTTTGCATTTAATGATTTGAGAACATGCAGGAGATCATCAACCGACTCATAGTTGATCCTGAATGATGTAACGTTCTATTTTCTTTTGATTATCATTTTTTTTTTGAAGAAATAAAAATGGAATATATTAAACCAATAGCTACCTCTGAAGCACAAGATGTGCCAAAAGAGCGGCAAAATATACAAGGATGTTTCAACAAAAGAGCTCAACGATTATCTCATACCCAAACATAAGAAAGGGTTCTGGCACCAATCATGAAACTTAAAATAAGAAGTTACAAATTTTGCTTTATGCCATGAATAAGAAAGAAGTCTGATGTTCTCCAAAAGCTGAACAAATGAGTTTTCTTTGGTTCGGAAAAGTCTATCGTTCTTTTCCTTCCAAATAACACACGATGTTGCAAACCAAATTAAATGCATAAAAGAACACCGCGGCTTTGTAAAATCTGCTGAAGTACCAAAATGAATAAAATGAAAAGATGATATGATATGAATAATTGGATGATGTCTACCATATTCAATAAATTTGAAGAAGATAAAATGAAATATATTACCAACAGCTTGGAAAATCAGCACAAGAAGTGCCGAAAACCAGCTCAAAGAGTATTAAATTACATCAAATAATCATAGGATACTAAACAAAAATGGCTAAGTGTTGAGAACCCTATTCCACATAGATGCCCAAACAAGGTAATGAGTTCAACCACAAAAAATGATAAGAGAAAACAAAGTTAGGACGATTCGCTTTCACCCACCAGAAATATTGAAGTTTAATTTTGTCGAATAATTGATCAAGAGTGGCCTTCTTTTGGTTAAAGACCCGAGCGTTTCTTTCGATCCAAATCACCCAAACGCAAGAAAGCCATGAGAGTAAAAGTTGAGCGAATACTTTTGGAGTACCCATGAAGTGCCAAATTGATGTAAATACAAATTATTTAACGTGTCTTGTAAGACCAAGTCGGTTTTTGGAGATCTTATCTTTGAAAAGTGAAGATTTTCTAACTTGTCCGTATTTAGAGCAAGCTAGGAATATATTAAGTAGTCAGAAAAATCCACTAATAATAATAACTTAAAATATTTTGTCAAAAAAATTAATAACTTAAAATATAATATCCAGTGATTTATTATGAGCAATGCACGTTGTTTTCCTACACGACACGTTTCGGTTTGAGGCTTGGGGTAAAGAACCAAGTACTAGTAACATTTTAGTTATTTATTTTATGAGCATTGCTACTTGGTGCGAGAAATAAGGCATAGGAATCATGGAGGCAGTGGTATTATTTTTTCAAAATGCATAAAAGTCGAAATAAACTGCAATTTAATGAACAATCCAACGGTCCCTATTTATTCGTTGTTATTCGTGGGTAATTTGTCGCACTATTAAGCTTTTTCCTTATTTTATTTGAAGCCATTGAAATTTGAAATATAGTAACCATAGATTTTGAATGCAATTAGAAATACAACAATTAATGAATGTTGGCCAGCTGTATTGTTCAAATCAATTACCACAAATTTATTAAGAATTTTTTTATGAATCCATAGATAGGAATTGTAGCAGCAATTATAAATTGATGCTCTACATCTCCCATCATATCCTCATTCATTACCAAAACAAACACAAAATTATCAAATAAAGCATATGTACACAAAAATGAAGAGTACCATACTGTCATTCCTCCTTCTCTTTGTCCTGTCCTCACAACCACTACTTGGATCAGCTGAAGCTTCACCCGATCAAGTCATTGACACATCGGGCAAGAAGCTCCGAGCTGATGCCAGTTATTACATCATTCCGGCTAAGCCATTTACAACATGTGGTTTTGTTAGTTGTTTCAATAGTGGAGGCATTGCTCTTGAAACCGTCGGCGAATCTTGCCCTCTTGATGTAGTAGTTGTGAAACATAATCAAGGTTTACCGTTGAGGTTCACACCCGTTAACGACAAGAAAGGTGTTATTCGTGTCTCCACTGATCTCAACATAAAGTTCTCAGACGATGCTTATGATTCTAGATGTCCTAACCATTCCTTAGTATGGAAGATTGATCCTTTTTCTAAAGAAGAAACATTTGTGACCACTAATGGTGTATTGGGCAACCCAGGTTCAAATACAATCCACAATTGGTTCCAAATTGAGAAGTATGAGGATGAGGATGCTTATAAGTTGGTCTATTGTCCTAATGTGTGCCCTTGTTGCAAACATGCATGCAAAGATATTGGAATTTATGGGTATAAGACTAGGGAAATGCGTTTGGCTCTCACCAATGTCCCCTTTAAAGTCAAGTTCCAAAAGGCATGATCGAAGTTAAGCTTTTTCAATGGCAACAAAGTAGAAGTGTGTTTATAACTTATAAGGATTATTGAGTTTTATTTTCCTTGTTAAGAATAAAAATATATGAATGAATTTAAGAATACATTGTATTTGCCAATTAGTACCTCGATCGATTTGGTAGAAGAAAAAAAAAATAAACTTGGGATTGTGTTCAAGAATCGACTAATCTGTAAGATCAATTCTACTGTCCATTAACGGTGGATTAATTTGAAATCGAAACAAAATTTATCCCGAAACATAAATCGTTAACATATGAGGAATCAAACTGAAACTTTGATAGAAGAATGATATGAGATAGCAAGTCTACACCACAAGATAACCCTTGAGAGTTAAAATTATTGTTACTTATTTTCTGTTATATATCGTTTTATAGCATAAATAAAATGTTATTATTTATTTTCTATATACAACTTTAATATTGTTGATTTTGTATAAAAGTTGTTGTAATTGATATTGACAAGATTCTTTTGACAGAATTAATATTTGGAGGGTCAAAAGTATAATATTTATTTTTATAAATTTGTGATATCAATTATATTGCTTTGTTTATTCAGCAAAATCTCATACGATAGGAGTAATTCACGTTCGTTCTTTAAAAAGTCATCAGAACACCTATATCATCTTGGAACTCATGTCAATCTCATCCCATCTCAATATAAAGACAAGCAAAACACGGTCCCGTAAATTCAGTTATAGAGATAATATATGATACAGGGATGAAGTTTGAACCTAAAACATACCACTTATTTATCTTATACGAGTGAATTCCTAACTCGTAAGCTACTTGAAAAAAAAAAAAAAAACTAAAAACAAGCAACTATAGTTATTAAATAATCCTGACGTAAAAAACAAAAAAAAATATAGACGGTGATGATATATATAGACACACACTCAATTGTAAAAAATAAATAAAAAATCAATTTCTCTCAAAAAACTAAAAAATCAATTATGAATTCATCAGATTTTTACAATAATATTAAATTTAAATATTTACATTAATATTAATCTTTTAAAAGAAAATTATTAAAAATTGAGTAAATATATATAATATAAATTTATCGTTAGATTTTGCACTTTCATATGAGGATGGCAAAAAGGTCCAACCCGGCCCGCTTTTAGAGAAATAGGGTTGAAAATCTCACCCCCGCCTCATTTTATGACGGACCGGCGGGTTGACGTGTTGACCCGTCATTTTTTTAAATTATTAATTAAAATCTTCACATAAACAATGTAAAAATATATAAATTCAAAGTCAAACTATAGAAAATTATTAATTTGTGTTTGTGATCAAGTAAGCATTTCTCTTCCTCCATATACCTACAAATCTATTATCTCAATCTAGCTAGAATACACTAAAAACAAGATTTCGAATTTTCAAATGATGTGTACTCAGAAGAACCAGCTCAAGGATTTAGACTACTTTATAACCCTAAGGATTTAGAACACTAAATTATAATTCAATGTCCACCAACAAAAAAAATATTTGTTTTTCATTCTTATGAAGAAAAAAAGTCATACAAGCTAGCAAATGCGTCACCCTTGCAAGCAAGTCCTGATTCTTGAATACAATAGAATATGTGGAAGCTGCTTCAAATTTGGCATCCCTCAATTTTAAATTAATTTGTTTATTTCATTTCAGCAAGCTTGTTGAATTGCCAAACCATAATTTCCAATACAATCAATTAATGCTGACATATCTAATTAGACGTGGGAAATTGGATGTAGTATAACTTAACAGAGAAACTTTATGAGTTGGCCAAAATCATTGACTTTGATTCTTCTTTTTTTAAAATATAAAATCATTTGAATACATAGTTTCAGATCACATCGTTATCTATAAATTGAGTCCTATAACACCTCTAAACTCCCATCAAAACAAATTTAGAAAGACATACTTTGAAGCAAGAGTAAAAGTTAACCATGAAATCAATATACATATTATTTGCACTTCTCTTTGCCTTGTCCACCCAACCCTTCCTCGGAGAAGCTGACGCTTCACCTGAGCAAGTGGTTGACACAAAAGGCAAAAAGGTTCGGGCTGGAGTAGACTACTACATCCGGCCAGTCCCAACAACCCCGTGTGACGGTCGTGGGCCTTGTGTTGTTGGTAGTGGTTTTGTTCTCGTAGCTAGATCACCAAACGAGACATGTCCACTCAATGTTGTAGTGGTTGAGGGTTTTCGTGGTCAAGGAGTAACATTTACGCCTGTTAACCCTAAGAAAGGTGTTATTAGGGTTTCCACTGATCTCAACATTAAGACATCCCTTAATATATCATGTCAAGAGTCGACAATATGGACGCTTGATGATTTTGATTCCTCAACTGGACAATGGTTTGTCACTACAGGTGGGGTTCTTGGAAATCCCGGCAAGGACACCGTCGACAATTGGTTCAAGATTGAAAAGTATGAAGATGACTATAAGCTTGTGTTTTGCCCTACGGTATGTGATTTTTGCAAGGTCATGTGCAGGAATGTTGGGGTCTTTAGGGATAGTAATGGGAACCAGTGTGTAGCTCTCACTGATGTGCCATACAAAGTTAGGTTCCAACCATCTGCTTGAAGTATTTTCGATACATGAACAAATTGTGTGTAATAGGTATATGTTTTGTTTAGAGTGGATTTGTTTAGACAAATATGTTTGTCGCATATATTTTTATATGAATAAACTACGTATTCTTATCTTACAATCTGATCTTCTTTCAAAAATCTTACAATCTGATCTAATTTGTGATGTAATATTTCACTATATACTATATACTACACGCTTTAAAGCGATACTTATGTATTTTGTTCATATTTTTTTGTTACATAATGAAATGTTTGCAACTTTTCAAGACTCCAATTGTGGTTGTGGAAGACAACAAATAATCTCCAAATTACTGATAAAAGAAAAGTGTGGACCAAACATATGACATGAAAAAGACTGCTTTTTTTTTCTCACCCTATGAGATTCTCGCGCGCCCTATTTAATTCAGATTATAGAATCCGAACAACATAAACACCCCATAAAAAACTTTAAACACGCATTGAGAAATTTCGGATTTTAAAATCCGAATAGGGCATACGACAAACTATAGGGTGGTAAAAGTAATTTATACTATATATAAAGAAAACTACCCCTTTCAACACACTTTGGGTTGGAATTTTATTTCCAAAAATACCCTTAATTTTAAATATAAGTAACACATGTAACAAATAGATAAAAATATATTTAAATATTATAACAAATGTAACAAACACAATATGAATACATGTATATCTGTTTTTTCCCTTTATCATTTAAAAAATATAACAAACTAGATGAGTATATTTATACTTACTTTTTCATTATCCCAATTATACCTTTAAACAACTTTTTCTATAATAAAGATTATTGTTTATGTCATTAAAAAAACAACAAACATTTATATTTTTACTTTTAATCAAAACTAAAATTTCATAAAAAAAAATACCGTTAATAATTTTCAAACATTACCGCAATAAAAAGAGCGGAAATACGGGCGCGAAAGTGCCCGTTTTTCGCTAGTGGCCTATAAAAAAAATATCAGCATAACTTTTTTTCTCCCTTTTTTTGTCAAAATAAAAAGCTCTAGTTACTAAGTTTACCCACCTAAAGTATTCAAATATACTTCATTCACCTTGCATATGTGAAGACTTCATTGTTGAGTATTATATAACTATATTTGCTAATGTTCGTTGAGCCTTCCAGTTTTCACTCATCCTAATTAACAATAGACTCAACTTATCTAAACTTTTACCTATAAAACAAACTATTTTCTTCCCAAAGAAACAACTTTTACCATTCACACCAGCCTATCTTTTTTGTGTGTGTTATGTTTATACCCAAATTAATGATATCTGGTTCAGCAGAACCTTTTGTTTCTCATATGACTCTCATTACACCAAACCCAGTCTCTTCAGCCTAATCAGACCTAGTCACCCACTTTTGCTCATCTTTCCCTTCATATCAACTAACCCATATAGATTTAAATCTCATATTTTTGGATCAATTACACATGGTGTTAACAATAACACCAACAGCCCTTTTTGCACAAACGATTCATCAATCTCCTCATCGCCTTTTACCTTCAATTCACACTTTCAGTTTCATCACATCCTCTCTAAACTTTTGTCACCTCTGCTAGTCTCTCTCTTGCTTTGATGAGATATCATGAATATAAAGCTTCACACGAGCTCAGAGGAGCACATAGCCATCACTAACAGCCTCTCAATATCACATTCAGTGAACAAAGTTAGATTATAACAAAATTCATATTTACCGCAATCGTCAATTTGAACTCTTGGGTCAAGATCAATAACTAATCTTCTAACCTTGTATTTTAGGTCCAATTTACAAAAACCTGAACGTAGATTCTCCAATCTTGATCTAATTTTTCAGATTGTGAGATTGAGTTAAATGTGTGATTCCTAATAGCACATAATCCGAATTTGATTATGCACAGTGCCGCATTTTATGGGTGCATGCTCCATAGACCAAACCATCTAGCATATGGATAAGTTGATACAAGAAAAACAATATCAACAATCTTAATATTTTCTCATTAGGTTGAAATTACTATTCAAGGTATATGTTGGTGTCATATTTTATAACATAAACAACGTAATTATCGATAAAATACTGACATAGTACGAACACCAAACACGACAATGACATGTCGACATCAGTAATAATTTGGATTATGAATTGAATGTAATAACATGTGTAAGATTAGTATCAGAGTTTGTTGACAAATATTGGACACTGAACACGTCTTCAGTCAAAAGTGTTAGTGCTGCAGAGGTAATCATCCATTACAATATAAAACTTATACCAGTTTCTTTTTCATTATTTTCCTAATCCTCTAATCATTGGACACAACTATGAAGAAAAAAAATTAAAGATACAGACAGTCAGGGACCATTAAATTATGATCTATACACATTGGGACTATATGTGCATTTACTACTATCTTAGCTAAAGCAATTAAAAGTTCACAAGACACATTTCCCTACAGGACAAATTCTGAAGAGAAGGCCCCAACAAGTTAATGACAGTAAGGTAAATATTGATGTAATATGTTTATGGAAAATGCTAACAAATGCTCCGAGAACACTTGTTAAGAAGACAACTATTGTAAAACTATCTTGGAAATTGTGTAGTCAGCCTCTTAAGAGAGTAAAAAAATGTTTATTTCAATACCTTATTTTTATGACATAAACAATGCAAACATCTAATATAAAACTTATACTACATTAGTTTCTTTTCTTTATTTTCCTAATCCTTTTGAATCATTGGACCCCAACTTTGAAGTGAAAATTAAAAAAACAGGAAGTCAGGGATCATTAAATTATGATCAATCAAATTTTGTCCATATGTATATTAGTACTAGTACTATCTTAGCTATAGCAATTAAAAAGTTTACCAAACCCATTTCCATACAAGACTAATCATGAACAGAAGGCCCCACCAAATGAAACGTGATGTATGGTTTAAACAATCCATCTGCTTAGTTCATTGGCTGGGTGGGCAGCAGCAGATGGTAGGTGGCTTCCACCAACGAAGTTTGATGGCAATGTTAAAACTAGAGCCATGAACAAAAATCAGAACAAAGTTAATGCACATTAAGTTTTTGAAACTATAATAAATTATCATTTTTGTAACCTGAATCATATGGTGAAAACAATGCCAATCATAACAAAGGTTGTTGCATTTTGATCTGATATGAAAAGAAAAATATAAACTCTATTGATGTTTGTTCAAATAATTTGTTCCTATGAAAAAGACATTAAGGAAGGTTATACTTACATTCAAGAACACATGTGATCATTGAATGGAAGCAAATTATTTTTTTTGTACAACTACCATTTGATAGTCAACAAACAATTTGTTTGAGGGCAAGGAAATTCCTTCCTTCGTTTATATATAAGAATCCTCTTTAACTAACATAGTACTACTAAACATTCCAGGGGAAAATACAAGTCTAATCAAATCTTCCTTCGTTTAGTAAAATACAAGTCTAATCAAATCTTAAACAAAGGTAATCAATCTGCTTTAATCCACTAAACATTCCAGGGGAAACACAAATGCTAGATGAAGCAAATATTTTGTTTTGGTTCAATAACGATTTGCACCAATGTAAATCTATTACTCAAAGGAATCTCACAAGACTGAGAACCACAAAAACTTGAAAAAGAAATACCTCAGAAACTGTTTGATCGTTAAACCATCCCCACACCCAGTTCTCTTTTTGAAATTGAATCAGTTCTTAGCCTTGAGAGAGTTATTCTCCTTGATCCTAGCTCGGTTATCAAGCTTAACATAGCGTTTAAGATCTTCATAAGGGAGTGTATCGATCTCCTTCCTACGCAACTCACTTAGTGCAGGACGTTTATCAAGCAGATGCCACAACCAATCAGGGTATTCAGAGTCGGGCAGGATTTTTGGATCGGCTCCTTCCTTGAGAATGTTGCCACCTACAACGGTACTTGCCTTGATTTCTTTGCTGAGAGACGACTCTTTTGGTCCATCAGCAGATGCACCCCCTTTCCCTTTCTTTGCTTTCCCAGTTGCAAAAGTTCGCGGATATGCAACCCTAATTGCCTCATTGGTGCTGCTGAGAATGCTTCTAACAGATCTTACATGGTTCATTGCCATGACTTTCTTCTGAAATACAAGTTTATATCACTTCAGGAAAGAACACAAACCAAATAGAAAAACTTGATATGAGTATAGATTAAGGTACACAAAAATAAAAAATGGTCCGCAAACACAACTGCGGTCTCAACATTGTCAAGTTTCTTTTATATCATTGTGACTACAATTCCACTGCAGCCATATTTTTCGCAATTTTCCACAATATAAGCGGCTATAGATGCGAATAAGACTGAAAGCGAAACTGGAAGTGTTTAGCGCAAAAATCCCAGAGTTTGAACTTTTGAAACTAACATAATCACCAACATCTTGTATATATTTTATAAAAACCAACCATTTTTATGTGCTAGGGAAATCGATTGGTAACCTAAGAGACACTGGACGAGTTTTAATCAAGAGTTTCAAAGCTCGAACTCTTGAAACTAACATAATCACTAACTTACTAACATTTGTATTTACAAAATATGTTTAACAAAACACAGCATACATATTTTCTAAGAACCAACATTTTTTTATGAACCTTGAAATGACTTATTCGAAACATGGTTCACAATTTTTCACAATATAAGCAACTACAGACACAATTTTCTGCATATGTATCTCTTCCACCGTCTATAGCTATGTGGCACCAACACTTAGGATGTCGGTGATCGACATTGACACACCAATGAGACATGTGATTATATTCAATCACTTTCATTTTGTTAAAGTATCATCAATGTCTACATGTCAGTGTCTGAGATTCATAGAAGTGACCTTGGCGTACACTTCAATACTACATATGTATCTCTTCTACTATCTATAGTTGTATATCACCAACACTTGGATTGAAGAAGTGTCTGGTGTCAGACACATGTCATGTCCGACACTGACAAACCAACACGAAAATGACACATGTGATTCTATTTAATCACTTTCATTTCATTAAATTATTATTGGTGTCTATGTGTGTTAGGAGTCCCATATCGAGTATATCAATGTGCTTGATGTGGGTAGTTAAACCATGCGGTTCTTCCACCTATTGGACTAGTCTTTTGGGTTGGGCTCTCCTCATGGGCTTAAGTCTTAACAATTGGTGTTTTCATTGAGAGTTGGACCACGGAAAGGGCTACCTATAGGCTGGATTAAGGTGTTTCACCGAATACTGATAGGTGAGTGAAGCCGTCAAAAATGAAAGGGCTACCATCGGGTCAGTGCCGATAGAGTGAAAGCCGCCGCGGCTCTTAAAGGGCGTGGCAATGTCAGGAGTCCCACAACGAGTATATCAAAGTGCTTGATGTGGTACTTAAACCATGAGGTTCTTCCACCTATTGGACTACTTTTGGGCCGGGCTCTCTTCATGGGCTTAAGTCCTATCAATGTGTCAATGTTGTGTAAGTGAACTAAGGATTACTCAGAAATCTAAATTCAACACCTCGACTACCTTAGATATCAGATACAAACTAAATAAATAAATAAATAAAATGCAGCATATCAATTTGAATTTCAACCTTTCACTATTAAAAATAAAAATAAAAATTATGAATATCTAGAGCTTATAGAATCGCAGAAACAGTATGCTCTATACTGTGAATCGCGGCAGGAAATCACGGTGGAATGACATCCAGCCGCGCGAAACAGCAGATGGGAATAAAAATTCGAGAAAAGAAGGAAAACCTGGACTGACTTTCTCACCGATTCTGGCAGCCGACGAGTAACTACGACGGCGTTGAGAGTTGAGATGAGTGCTGCGATTCCAACTCCTTGTTTATGATACAACAAGTGAAAAATGACACTGGCTGCATTTTGTTAAGTTTTTTTGTTTTAGGGTTTTTACTTTAATTTTTTTACTTTACTTTTATCAAGGGGAGACATGAATTTTACGGTAAAAAAACGATCCCACATGAGATATACTTATGAGAATATATTTTTATTTTTATTTTGGTCAAGTGATTTAGTGGCTAAACTCACGTTTTAAATGTGGAAAAGAGGGGAATAAATTATGAGGATATATATTTTTTTAACACAAAAGTTAGCTTATAGCTTGTTGGACTAGCTTATAAGCTTGTTTTGATAGAATGTGAAGTGTTTGGTAAAAAACTTTTCTCAATAGCTTATAGCGTTTCTAGGTTGAGGATTAGTCTCCCCGAATAAATGTGGTTCTCTTGCAACCTCCAATACACAAAATATCATAGATAAATCATTGAACACCAGACAACTATCCATGCATAATTGCACGTGTGTTTTACATGTTGAAGAACCATGAAGGTATTTTAGAGCAAAGTAACACTTTTCAATTAAGTCACCTTCATATTTTGATTTGTCCTGCAATAAAGACTACATCAACATAAGTTAAATTCATTGAAAAATATAAATTTCTCAACAACACAAAATCGCATGCAGAACCTTGAATGAATCTTCCATGAATCGATTTGTAATAGTTTAGCTGGGAAATGTGAAGCATGTATCTTTTCGACAAAGGCCTGACTCTTCTTTTTCACTTTAGAGTTTAAATTACTGGTGTTTGCATTAATCGAATTCCTTCGAAAAAAAGCTTTGTTTGAATCAAATCTAAAAACGAAAGGCTCTTCGTAAGACTTAAACTGAGAGGGCTAGACTCACTCGGTATATTACTTAGTAAAGATATATCAGCACTTCGCTGCTAATTAAACAATACTAAAAAACAAAAGGCTTAATAGTAGTTTTAGCTCCTTAACTTTTTTAAAGTTGCGATTTTGGTTCCTAGAAAAACTACAAAACCGTCCCCTAAGTTTTGCACGTGTGGCAGTTTTGACCTCAAGGTCAATTTTGACTCGGTCTATGCTGACGTGGCACCCTAAGTAAGGGGTCACGTGTTATTTTTTATTTTTTTGCCTTGGGGGCCAAAACTGCTACAGTTGCAAAATTTAGGGGACGATTTTGTAGTTTTTTTCATAGGGGTCAAATCGCAACTTTATAAAAGTTAAGGGGCGAAAACTATTATTAAGCCAAAACAAAAAAATGAACAAAAAGAAAAGGAAGTCATAAACAAAAGTGAACATTAAGAAAAATAAATTCTAGTTAGTCATATTAAAACCAAATTTTACGACTTTAGAATCAATTTTGACTCCTCAAATAATAAAAAAAAAAAGTTTAACAGTTATTTGTTATAAGGTATTGAAATAATATTGTTTAACTGTTATTCCTAACTTGTTCCTTAAAGATTTTCATATTCTTCACATTCTTTTAATTTTTAACATTTATTTGACAGTATCAGAGATCAAATTGATATATAAGATAAATAATTCATGGATTGATTTCATAATGAGTGACATAATTCAGGGACCAATTTAATTTGTAATGAATAATTTATGAATTGATTTGAGAGTGTAACTATTTGTAATGACCTTCATTTAAAAAAAAAGTCGAAAATAAAATTAAAAAGTAATAATAGTTTAAATAAATGATAAAATTGAAATAAAAAAGATAGAAAAACGTTTTACTTCCTTTGTACATAGATTATATTAATCCTTGTTAGTTTTAGCTCTAATTATAGATGGAGTAGATGTTAATGGTTTGTTTTTTTTTGGTGTGTTAACAATGGAGTTCTGATAATTTAAAATTCTATCGTGTATGTTTCATCTAAAAATAAAATTTGGATTCTACTAAACCATTTATCATTTTTTGGTGTTCATTAATCTCATTAGCTCAATTACTTGGTTAAATGTTACTATAGTTAGTGGTTATGTTGTTTTTACACTTTTGTAAATATGTTAGGATTGTTGTCCTTGTACTACTTTTAATATATAGATTATGCCAAGAAATGTCCTAATGACCTTTGATAAGGATTCAAAATAAAAACAATCTGATAAATAAATTATTCTTTTGTTATTTCAATGTTTCGAATACACAAATTATAAGATAATATTTTTTAACAAACAAAAATGAAATATATTAACAATTTAGAACATCTTTTAAGCACAAGGTGTATCTAGAGGACTCCTAATAATTACAACATGTCACAGGTAAAATAGCACTTAGCCAATGTCCAAACAAAGCAGGGGGCTTGACCACCACAAACTAAAATCGTAAACAAAGTTAACATTACTAGCTTATAGCCACCGTAGCGAGGCGTACTTTACTTTATCTAACGATTGAACTATGAAATTTTCTACATTATTAAACAATCTATTATTGTGATCATTCCAAATAGTTCAAGCACAAAGAAGCCAAACAAGCTGCAAAAAAGAGCGTCTTGCGCGTAAACCTCCAGCTAAATGACTGAACTGATAAAAGTGATCAAAAATGTTGTCAGCATCCGGTCCCGACACCCCAAGCCAGAACCGCACTGTAACACCCCGTTTTCCCAACATATAAATAATATAAAATAATTCAAAGTTCATCATAAACAGGATGTCACATTTCGTTCATCAAAATATCATTTCATCATAAATAGAGTTAAAATCCATTAATTATTTAAAACAACTACCTCCAATAATTAAAACAATGTCGCAGCGGAATATATTCAACGTTTAAACAATTCTTGGCACTAAGGCCTCAACATCAACAACATAATAAAATTCCAAATTCAAAAGTGGTCCAACATCAACTTATAAAAAGATACGTAACAAAAGAAAACAAAACACATAAGAATCCCCATCCCGACAACATAACTCCTATGACGACACGAGAACTCAACTCACATCAGTGGTTACTCCTGGATGTCTGCACGTTACCCATGTAGAGGCAACATTCAAACAGAAGGGGTGAAATTTCACATTCAGTAATAATAAGCAACAATTCATATAAAAGAATTAATCAACATAAAACAGCAACAATTCATCATATACTTTCAACTACAATCAATCAATTAACTTCGTTCAACAATGCAACAACAACGACTCAACAAATACAAAACAACGACTCAACAAATGCAATAACAACGACTCAACAAATGCAATGTAATTATGCATGTGGTACCAACAGAGCTACAACTCCCTTCGCTAATGCTGTCATTCGGCTTGACAGGCTACAACCCCCTTCGCTTAAGTATCAACAGAGCTACAATTTTCTTCGCTAAAGCCGTAATTCGGCTTGACATGCTACAACCCCCTTCGCTTAACAATGCTTATGCAATGACACAACTTAAAATGTAACAACAGCAACATCAACTTCGCATCACAATTTCACAATTAATCAACATTATTCTTCGCAAATAAACAATAATTTCATTCACACACTTATAATTACGAAACTCAAGCATGTATACCTTAATCGAAAACGCTTCAAAAACAACTCAAGGACATAACGAAATAATTATTAAAATACACATAAATTCATCATTAAATACATGAATCACGTTCTGAAAACCATTCAAAATCTGGAACATTTTCAGTTTCAAAATTGCGTTAAAATCCAAACTTTCACTTCACCAAAAATCAGAATTTTTAACACAGCAATTCCATTTTAAGTTATTCCTCAATAAGATAACTCACATCCTGGGCCAGAGACTATTATTATAAGGTAGCTCATCTCGTTATCTTTCCAACGCTTCGAACGGCGTACGAATCAGACTCCCGCAACTCAAGTTACGAATTTTTGAAGTTTCCAAAATTCAGCACTAACATAGCTACGAGTTTGATCACTTTTTGCCCAAAAACCCCAATTTTGACAACCCAATTCCCAAAACTATAGAAAACATTATCTACTGTTAATCTACGACCAGAACATCAAATTCTTCACATTAATTCATGAGATTACCTATACTTTCAACAATCTAATTGAATTCAAAACCTAATTTCTATAACAACAAAAATTCAACAACAACAAGATTAAACTCTTTTTCAGAATTATATACTTATGATTAAAGAAGGTTAGTCCCACCCTTACCTTAGATTGGTTGAATTTCTGAATTCTACAAGCTTCCTCTTTTTCTCCAAAAAACCGTTTCTACTAGCTTTTCTCTGTTTTCTTCCAAAACTGTTTTTTTTTGTAACCTTAGTTCTCTAATGCTCTCCTCTATTTATAAATGATTTGAGTTTGTTTCTCACTTAATCTTAACCTAACAAACAAATTCCCCTTATTCTTAAACTACCCTTATGCCTCATTAATCTAATTTAATTATATTCATCACTATTAATATCGTAACAAACTACTAATAATTACTAACTAATAATTACCAAAAACCACACATCGCAATTATTCAAATAAAATATATAAAAAGACACTAAACTTAATAAAATAAATAAATAATATATTAGGTGTAACACCCCGTTCTCCCTTTGTAAAAGAAGATAGTGGACCGCCTTGACGCAAACCCCTTTGTAAAGGGAACTCGTCGGTGGAGCTTGGATTGACTAACACATATTGACGGTTGGTGAGAGACTATATACTGTAATAATAATTTTTAATGAACAGCCAACTAAGTTACAATATGTCATAAAAAATAAAAGGTACAAACTCGCCAGATTATTATTTTATTTTGAAAAAACAAAACTATATATTCAAATAATTTTGGTTGATATGCACACCTAACACCCATAATAATTTTGGTCGCCATAAATGAATGGATGACATGAATCATGATATCCATTTACTATTACTACATCTACTAAGCTTTGCTGCGGATCCTATGACACGTTTGTTTTAGATTCAAATATATGTGATTTTTATAAGTGATTTTGAAATTATTTTCGAGAAATTTTTAAGAAATATATAAAGGAACTATTGGCTTTGTTGTGGATCTATGACACGTTTGTTGTAGATTCAAATATATGTGATTTTCATATAAGTGATTTTGAAATTATTTTCATGAACTTTTTAAAAAATATATAAAGGATCATGTTAACTTGTATCTTAATGTATTCATTCAGAAGTTAAAAAAAGAATTAAGTAACAAATTTTATATTAAAAAAATAAAATATCAAATACACAAAAAACTTTTAGGTTTAGTTTGCAAACTTGTGTCCTTGTAACATAAGTTAGCATTTTTCATATATAAATTAACAACATTTCACCATCTATCTACACTATCTAGGCTTCCTTTGTTTGTTCTCCACATAGCTAAACTAACAATGTCTTCTTCAGATGAACCCTTTGTTGCTCATGTAGCTTTCCTTCCAAGTTCTGGTCTAGGTCATCTCAATCCATGTCTAAGAACAGCTGAATTATTTCTTCGTTATGGTTGCAAACTCACTCTCATAACACCAAAACCAACAGTCTCTTTAGCTGAATCAGATCTCATCACTCAGTTTTGCTCTTCTTTCCCTTCATCTCAACTCACTCAAATAGACTTAAATCTCATCCCTTTAGATCCATCGATTAACGTTAACACCGTCGATCCTTTTTGGCTTCAGTTCGAAACCATTCGTCAATCGCTTCATCGCCTTTTACCTTCAATTCTAACAAAACTTTCATCTTCTTCATCACCATCACCACTCTCAGCTTTCATCTATGATGTTAGTTTGATTTCACCTTTGGTTTCCATCATGGAAAATTTCTCTTTTCCTAGCTACATCTATTTCATAGCACCAGCAAGAATGTTTTCTTTCTTTGCATATCTATCTGTTCTTTCTGAGAAAAGCAATGATGCTAAACATTTTTCATGCATTGGTGATGCCGTTGAAATCCCTGGAATTGCACCAATACCAAAATCATCATTACCTCCTTTGATTCTTCAACCTAATAGTCTCTTTGAAAAGATACTTATGGAGGATAGTCCTAAACTTAGAAAGCTTCATGGAATTTTTATGAATTCGTTTGAAGAACTAGAAGCTGAAGCACTAGCTGCACTTAATGATGGGAAAGTTGTTCCTGGGTTGCCTCCTGTTCATGCTATTGGTCCTTTGGTGCCATGTGAATTTGAGAAGGTTTATGTCTCCCTAAAATTTTGGTTTAAATGCAGTTTTGATATCTCTACTTTAGCTAAAACATGATTTTGGTCTCTCCATAATTTTTATTATTTTTTTTTAAATGATCTAGTGTCTAGAATTTACCTTATAAGACGAATAAGTGGAATTTTCATGGTTCAAACTTTAACCCTTTCATATAATAATGTATTAACAAACATAACTATGCTCACGAGGACGGTCTCTCCACATATTTAAATTTAAGATTATAATGTCCATGTTTCAAAAGTTATCATTTTTCTTCTTCCACATAATCCAATTTGGAGCTTTTACAAACGTGTCATACTCATCAGTAACGTAAACTACATTTAATGATGTGACATCATAAACATAGAACAAAGAAACTATGCTTTTCTTTAATTTTGCTGATTAAATGTAAATTTATTCTTTTTTGTTTTTAAATTTTGGGTTAAATAAGTAAGGCTAAATTGCATTTTTGGTCCCTTAACTATTTAGGTAGTATCGCTTTGGTCCCTTAATTAAAATTCGATTTATTTTGGTCCATAACTTCTCTCTGTTACACATTTTAGTCATTTCCGTTAGTTTTAATTCAAAAATGTTAGGTTTTCTTCATCTCCTTCTCCTCTTTTTCATCTTCATATCATCTCCATCAACCTTCAACAACAGGAATCCCAGAAAAATTCCAGAAGAAAATGAAGAAAACCTAACGTTTTTGAATCAAAACTAACGGAAATGACCAAAATGTATAACGGAGAGAAGTTAAGGTACCAAAATAAATTGAATTTTAATTAAGGGACCAAAACGATACTACCTAAATAGTTAAGAGACCAAAAATGCAATTTAGCCAATAAGTAAATAGTCTCCCTAAATATATTAATATTTGATTTTAGTCCTCAAAGTTTTTCATCCATAAAGTGTTTGTATACATATATGTGTTACTCTAATGTACTCTAAACTTATGTGTGTTTAATATGTAGGTACGACACTCAACCAATAACTGCACGGATTCTGTATTGAAGTGGCTTGATGAACACCCTAAAGAGTCCGTGGTTTATGTTTGCTTGGGAAACAAGACAAGTACAAGGAGGGATCAAATAAAAGATATGGCTAATGGGTTAATAGCATGTGGTTACAAATTCTTGTGGGTGGTGAAATTGAAGGTAGTTGACAAGGAAGAGGAGGAAGAGTTAGAGGATGTATTAGGGAAGGAAATGATGAAAAAAGTGAATGAAAATGGTATAGTTATAAATAAATGGGTAAATCAAATGGAGATCCTTGGTCGCCCTGCAATTGGAGGGTTTGTAAATCATGGTGGGTGGAATTCAATAGTAGAAGCTGTATGGCATGGGAAACCTATTCTATCATGGGCTCATGATGGGGATCAAAAGATAGCATCAGAAGCAGTGCAAATGAGTGGGGTGGGGGTTTGGCCAGAGGAGTGGGGGTGGGGAAAGCAAAATGTGGTGAAAGGTGAAGAGATTTCAAAGGCTATTAAAGAGATGATGAGTAGTGAGTCTTTGAGGATCAAAGCTGGAAAAATGATGGAGGTAGCTAGAAAGGCTGCTGGTGTTGGTGGGAGTATTGAGGTTGTGATTAAGAAACAAATTGAGGAATGGAAAATGAATTGTTCACGGCATATAATAGAAGAAAAGTAGGGATTACATGCATTCACGTATTTGGAATATTAATGGTCGTCCGATCAAGATTAAACTGATCAAGTTTGATATTTTAAATTACTATAAAATAAAAACACCAACTTGAATCTAGATCGTTTGATCGTAATAGAACGACCACCTATATCTCAATTGCTGAATGCAAAATTGCTAACCGCAAGGAATCACATTTGAAAAAACAAAAAAGCAAAAATCACTTTAAACCTCTTTCAACACTCAAACTTTTATTTGGTGAACTACATGTAAGTCCCAACAAGACATGTTTTCAAAATGATGGAACTTATATTAATTTTACCCGATCAAAGATATGATATTGAAAAAAGAGTGTTAGGGCTAGTGTTGTTTGCATATATCTCCTCCATCTTTAATTATTATGGTGTATTTTTAATTTGGTATCTTAAGTCTATGTTTTCTTCACCTTTTAATGGGAGTAAACTAAATAAAATTACTCATGTTGGAACATGAATTAATCAAGCATTTTTCATTAAGAATGCAATTTTCACTTTCAAGAAGTCAAATAGTGAAACCTGCTGCTTATGTGCATATGCAAAGAACGTATTTTGGATTTTTTTTTTTTGCAAAGACTCTCACAATCACACTTGGAAGTTAAGTTGATATTTTGGAGACAAATATGTTTTTGTGATAATTTAATTTTAAATGGTTATTTACATTTGATTTATGTCGATATTATTATTTTGATGATAAATTTAGAGAATTTTCAAAATGAAAGTAATTTACAAAATATTTAAAAAAAGAAGAAGAAATTAAACTAAGTGATTGAACTCAAATAGTTAACAAGATACAATAAAAAATAAATATTATTTATGAGAATCTGAGTTTAAACTCCAAATTACTATAACTCACTTTCATTAAGATTACATATGTGAAAGAATGAAAAACAGTGTAATTAATTTATGGGCCAGAGATGGAGTGAAAGAAGAAAAAAATAGTTGACTTCTCCATGTCAGGCTATCACCATATATTTTGCTTGAAAATGATAATTATTGGCACCATGACATTCACGTGGAATTTATCTATATTATCTTTTCCTTCCAATCCAATAATGTATTTTTTTTTTTTGGTTGAGATCTTGTTTAGTAGTATTCACAAGGACCCAAGCTGTACAATATTCATTGAGGCAAAGTAAATCTAGTTGGTGATCTATATAGTTATGAGATAAAGGCAGCCCGATGCATAAAGCTCCGTATACGTAGAGTCTGGGAAAGGGTCCCACTCTACCCTATCTTTATACACAAAAGACTGTTTTTATGAGTTGAACTCGCGATCTTTCAGTCATGTGATAACAACTTTACCATTGTGTGAAGACCCTCCTTGTATATACAATTATGAGTATATTAAAAAAAAAAGACAGTGGACCTGCCCATATCAGGCTGTCACTATATCTTATGCTAATATTCATAATTTACTGACGAATGACATTCATGTGGAATTTAACTATATTATCTTTTGCTTTCAATTCAATGTATTTGTTTGTTGAAATCATGTATAATAGTGTTCATAAGGACCCAAGCTATGCACTATTCATTGAATTTTAGCAAATCTGCTGATCAACATAGTTATGGAATACATGAATGTTCTTCTTATGAATTCTTTTTTGCTTATTCTTAGCTCAATGACTATCATTGATGCTGCTACCATATTCATCGACGGTATTAGTCCGCCCCTCAACCGGAGTAGTTTTCCAGACGGTTTCATTTTTGGAACAGCTTCATCAGCTTACCAGGTACTCCAAATTTTCAATAATCTTTCACTTAATTGTGTATATAAATTATGTTCGAGAATAATATATAAATGAGAGGATCTGTATAACCATTATATGAGATAATCTCCGATGTTTTAGACTCCATGTGATTCAATAGTGGTATAAGAGCCGGTGGTTTGACTAACTGGTGTACGATAGTACGTAGTGGTTAGAGCTGATGCTTTGACTTATAGGAGTTCAATAGTTTAACTAATTGATGTTTGATAATGTGTGGTGGTTAAAATCGATACTTTGACTTATGCATGTTCAAGAGCGTGTGGTGGTCAGAGTTGATGTTTTTACGTAGTGTTGTCGATTGCGAATCCACTACGCTACAATGTTATAGTGCTGCTATAACCACTATTTATAAACACTTTGTACTAAATAACATATCGTAAAATCATAGCAATTTTTTCAAATTTCGCCAAGGTATGTAGCTCCACTATAGCTGCTATTTGACAACACTACTTTGACTTATTGATGTTCAGCAACTGTGTGTCCAAATCATTTGTATGATTGGTCTTAATCCAATGTTATAACTTTCCGAATTTACATCCCCGTATGGCAAATATGTTTCAATATTAGTTATATATGTTTGCACGATGTTTTTTGTAGTACGAAGGCGCGGCAAATGTTGGTGGCAGAGGACCAAGTATATGGGATACTTACACTCATAATTATCCAGGTTACACAAACACACTCATAAGTGGCCTTTAAATTTTCAGTTTTAAATAATTGGCCAGAGACTGCTCTAGTGTGAAAGGATAGTGTTCCTTATAAGTAGCCTTGTGTTACATGTCTATTCAATTGATAATACCAGAAATATACTCAAAGAATCCTCATTTTTCTAAATTTTGTTGATCAAGCTTTGTTTTAGTTAGAAATATTCTTCTGATTATATTTTCAGTTGTGACCAATTCTTAGAATTCTTTCTTATACCTAAGGATCATATATAAGAGAATACAAAACATTAGCACAAAGAGTACTTGTGACAAATATGGAATAGAGAGATAGATGCAAAATTTCATAACGATGATTATAATTTTTCATCGAAATGAAATGCAAGATTGAGTTAATTTTAAAAATTTATTTAGTCAATATTAATTATCATATATATTTGAGATGTCTCCAGTTATAGACTGTAATGTAACATATTTCTGCTGCCAGAAAGAATACTGGACAGAAGTAATGGAGATGTAGCCATCGATGAATATCATCGTTATAAGGTGAAATACTAATATCCGACACATATAACTATTTTAGAATGAAGTTAAAGCAGAATAAAGATTCTTCTCTAAACATTATTGTTGATGCAGGAAGATGTCGAGATCATGAAGGACATGAACATGGATGCTTACAGATTCTCAATCTCTTGGTCGAGAATTTTGCCAAGTAAAAAACAGTAAATTAGAAACTTTTTTAATTTAATTTTCCAAAATCATTCCAATAAATAAAAGTATATTTATGCAAATGAGTGACTGTTTTATTTAAATGTTAGATTGCTTGGCTTATTTCAGAAGGAAAGGCTAGTAGAGGTGTGAACATGGAAGGAATCAATTATTACAATAACCTTATAAATGAACTTCTAGACAAAGGTAAAATCTTCATATAATTGCTTAATTCTGATTTTACTAATTTCTGTTGAAAACTTAGTTACTTTAGTTTCAATGCATTTTTCACTGCAGGACTTCAGCCCTTTGTGACCCTTTTTCATTGGGACCTTCCTCAGACACTTGATGAAGAATATGGCGGCTTTTTAAGCCCTAATATAGTGTATTTCACATACCTTATAACTGATAATAATCAAACAATATTTTGTCGATGATCATTGATCATTTGAATCTACTATCATCATTTTTTCTTATGTTTTTCGATATATATGTAGGAATGATTTTCGAGACTATGCAGAGCTTTGTTTTAAGGAATTCGGAGATAGGGTAAAGCATTGGATCACATTGAACGAGCCATGGACGTTAAGTAAATACGGTTATGCTGATGGAAGGTCAGCACCTGGACGATGTTCACCCTGGCATACTCAAAATTGCACCGGTGGTGATTCAGCTACTGAACCCTATATAGTGGCTCACAATCAGTTACTTGCTCATGCAACTGCTGTCAAAGTTTACAAAGCCAAATATCAGGTTTTGCTTTATATACTTTTTTTTTTCGACAGAAAATGTAAGAATTTCCATAATTGATTACCTTAAGTTACTTCCTTTATCACTAGGCATCTCAAAAGGGCTCTATAGGGATAACCCTATCGTGTGACTGGATGGTTCCGCTACATGATACAGAATCAGATATTCGTGCGACAGAAAGAGCCATTGATTTCATACTTGGATGGTAAAGAGCTTGATGAACCAAAATTTATATTGTAGTGTATAAAATGATTTGCCATATCGATATCAAACCTATCTTGACTGGAAAAATGACAGTCCTTATATTAATCAAAAGATTTAATTTAAAGAATATATTTTAGGTTTTTGGAGCCATTGACAACAGGAGATTATCCAAGTTCAATGCGGTCATTGGTCGGAAGCAGATTACCAAAATTCTCTAAACATGAAGTCAAGCTCGTAAAAGGGTCCTTTGATTTCATCGGATTAAACTATTACACTTCAAATTATGCTACCGATGCACCTGAATTAAGTGAATCCAGGCCTAGCTTGCTCACAGATTCTCAAGTCATTACTACAAGTATGTATTTTATGCACTACGTTTAAATCGATCGATGATAGAGTATTATGCCGTCCATTGATGTATTTACTCGACCTCACTTAATAGGATAAGACTTAGAGTATCATGTTAACAATCGATTATTGCGATTATTAATAGTTTTTGTTGGCATTTGAACATGATGCATTTTGTTTTGACAGGCGAACGTAATGGAATACCTATTGGTCCAATGGTAAGCATGTGAATAATTTAATTACTACTGCACCCCCATGCATCATTGTTTCATTTCATTTTTGTTTGATGAAAAGAGGTAACCTGTATACATATACATGCAGACTTCTTCAATATGGATGTCCATTTATCCAAAGGGAATTCATGACTTATTGCTCTATACTAAAACAAAGTACAACAATCCTTTGATATACATCACTGAAAATGGTAAAACACCAATTATTTTTTATTTTCAAATCTAATAAGTAAATATTCATCCATAAAGATTATTTGTTGGTGCAAATTTAGTTTATACTTAATGTAAAACCGATGCTTCAGATTGATAGTGTATCTGATGTTTGACACGTGTCAATAAATATATATAGTTACATTTAATTACTTCTATTTTCTTAAACTACTATTGGTGGTTACGTATCGGTCTCGATGTCAATGTCTATGTCAATGCTTATTTCCTTATGACTTAAATTTTTATGAGAAATAATTTATTAACTTATGTATAGGTATAGATGAGCTCAATGATCCAACACTCACACTTGAAGAAGCCCTTGCAGATACAGCCAGGATTGATTACTTTTATAATCATCTCTATTATCTTAAATCTGCAATCAAGTATGTAATATGAAATAAAAAAAACAATTTTTTTAGTTATTGAATATATGAGTTGTAAGGTATGCTTAACATTTTTTCACTATTCGATTTTTTCAGAGACGGTGTGAATGTAAAAGGATATTTTGCGTGGTCATTACTCGACAACTTCGAATGGACATTAGGCTATAGAGTGAGGACTGGAATAAACTTCGTAGATTATAAAAATGGTCTCAAAAGATATCCAAAAATGTCAGCCATTTGGTTTAGGAATTTCCTACAAAAGAAAAAAGTTAGCTATGGTGATTTGCGCTAAGATGGTTAACTTCATTAATCATGCGTGGATTAAATATGATTGCAATGAGCGATATTTTTCCACGATACTTTTGGTATAATGTACAACTCATTAGCTCAAGATATAATTTGACAAGGTTTTAAATGGATTGATGATTATTGATTTGTAACAAGGGTTTCCATAAATATCTATTAGATTATGAAAAAAAAAATCTTGTCATACTTTTGAAATTCAACGAAGTTACATAATTTTTTTTTTTAAAGATAATGTTGCATCACGCGAATTAATCGCTCATTTGCGACAACTTCATGATTCTTGTTCTCGTTATATAAAAGCAAAATGTAAAAGAGCAAAGACTTTGTTATGAATTACTAACGTCTCAACTAATGCTCTGTTTGGTAAAATTAAGCTATAAGCTAATTGATAGCTGAAAAGCTAGCTTATAGCTGATGACTGATAGATGATAGCTTATAGCTGAAAAAACTCGCTTATTAAAAATAATGTGTTTGGTAAAATTAGTTGTTGAAGTGACTTATAAATATAAAATGACATAACAGGACATGCTTTTTTTTAAGTATAAATTATATACACATTTTTTTACTTATTTATTTAATTTTAAATATTTGAATTTATTTTGAAATACTTTCATCTTCAAAATGATAAATGTTTTTTTCATGAATTATCCATATTTTTTATTTCATTGAAATGGTCTTACTATTTGTTGTAGATTTTATTTAAAATTATATTATATTATATTATATGAATTAAAAGCAAGTTAAAAAAAATAAAGAAAATATATGGATAGCAACGTGCAAGTGGTTAGGTGCATCAAAATATAAAAAGTGGGTAGTTTCTTTTTTTTCTTTTCTAATATACAAAAAACGGGTAGTTACATATGAATATGGGTAGTTTTTTCTTATTAAAAAATAATTAAATAAAATTAATAAGGTTAAAATTGGAAGAAAATATAAAAAGCTAAAAGTTATAAGCTAAAAAGCTACTTGAATTAGCTTATCAAGAAACGCTATAAGCTCGTGAGAAAAGCTAATTACCAAACACGTCATGTTTTCATCCAACAAGCTTATAAGCTAATCCAAGAAGCTATAAGTTAGCTTTGTTGTGTTACCAAACACAGCCTAAAAGTTGGCTCTCCAACAAAACACGAATCATATGCAGCACCTCAACAAAATATATTAATAATAAAGAAATGAAGAATACAAATAAGAGTTGCACATAAATCAAGCATCAACGAGAAAACTAAAGAAACAGATAATTAGAAAGATCAAACATATTACGAAAAGGATATATGATTTCCCTCAAACAAAAACTTTTTCATCTACATATATTGTTAAAATTCACTTTTCATTTCAATGTGAATTACTTCTAACACTAGCTACATAATAATCTCTCCCTCATGTCTTAGTGCATCCATTCATAAGGATATATGATCCCCCTCAAACAAAAACTTTTTCATCTACATATACTTGCACCGTCATTGTCGTTGCATCGATAGGATAAGAGACTTGACCACCATTTTTAGGAAGAGTTTGAACACAAGGAGCTGATTCATTTAGTAGTCATTGACTCTGATATCACAGTTGGATCATAAGGGGAGCTAGGGAATCATCTAAATAGGACCGAAGCAACCACATAAGTGATTTGAATACTGTTGAGAAATGACTCAAAATTGTGATTATGAGAATGCTCAAAATCGTGGCACGATTTTGGGAGCCGTGACGCGATTTTCTTGGCAGAATGGGGTTTCTGCTGAAGAAAAATCGTGACGCGATTTGTGCAGGCGTGACGCGATTTGTGAATAAGGTTGTCGTAACCTTGGGTCGTACGCAGAAATCGTGGTGCGATTTTCTCAGGCGTGGCGCGATTTTGTCTGTCACTGTGTACTATTTAAGTGTTTCAGTTCAGATTTTGAGTGGAAGCTTGGAAAATCTCATGGAAACCAAAGGAGGGAACTTTTAGAGTTTTATATACTAAAGGTTGAGGGTCTTTGGGTGAGGTTCAAAGCTTCAAGATGTGAATCTTGGAGAACCAAAAAAGGGAGCTCTTGGGAAAAATGGTTGGTGCCTTTTGGGAAGATTCATGGAGTTGGGAAACACATGAGTGAAGATTCTTTTGTAAACACCTTGGGAGAGTGAAAATTCATGAGTGTCTTGTTCATTGGTGAGATTGGGAAAATGGGTAGAAATTAGGGTTGTTCTTTGTGAGCTTGTTGAAGCTAATTTCATGTAACCCATTTTGTATCTCTTTGTAAGAACTCATTGATAGTGGATTGGAGAGATCAATCTCTCCCCCAGAGTAGGTCAAGTTGGGCCGAACTGGGTGAACATTTCTTGGTGTTGTTATCTTTTCTTATACTTTCTTTATCTTGTTTATTCTTTGGTTGAATTGTGGTTTTGCTATGCACTTGATTTCTAGATTAGATCTAGCTTGTTATTGCTTGTGGTTACTTTTGGATTTGGTTTCCATTGATACTTGCTCCACGAATCTAAATTTCATTGGTGTGAAGTTTCGATTTGAGACCGAATTCACAATAATTGGCGACCACCGTGGGGCAAGGGGAGAAGTTTGTCAAGTGTGCACCATGGGTACCAAAGGTTACATCTTGGAGATGGAAGCAAGCATGGTTCAACAGGAGCGATGGAAGCATTGAAGATTGAGACGGTGATGTTGGTCAACCTAGCACAATCAAAGAAGGAAAAGTGTGAAGAGAGAGGGTCATAATGGTGGTGTCATGGCGGCGATGTGTGTGTTCCCAATGGTTAAGTTCAGCTTGGAGTGGCGGTGGTAATAATACTCGTGATCAACCTTTGAGGTGGAGTGGTAAAGTGAAAGCATAGTGTGTGTACGCATTTGGAGGTTGAGGTAGAGAAAGCTCAACTTGAGGTGGAGTTAGTGACACCGAGAATGGTACGACTATGGAGGCCTTGGGTGTTATGCTCTAGTTGTGAGCATGTGAACTCTTCAAGAGGACGAAAGACATTTCAGGGGTTGAAGAATGTTTGGCATGACTTGTGGGATTGCTGGAAAAAGGCCAAGGGTAATTGGCAGCAAGTGAATCTTCGAGAGGACGGATTTGATCACTCCGGGGGCCGAAGGGCTTATGGTGTAGTCTTGTGGAACTACCTAAAAATCATAGTGTAGTTGGATGCAAGGAACTTCAAGAGGGCGGAAGGCATTCCGAGGTTTGAAGAGGTAAAGGTGAAAGCTTGTGGAACTACAAAGTGTAGTTGGATGCAAAGAATAAGACTTGGAAGCTTGTGGAACTACCGAAAGTGGTTGGATGCAAGTAGAGGTCGGTGTGTGGATCAAGGTTCGAGCGGGGCTTTAGACTTGATTGGTTTTATCTTGAGGAATTGTTTAAGGCAAGGTTAAGGAGCAAGGTGGTTGATGGTTAAATTGGCATCACCACAAATTTAGAGTCAAGGTGGAGAATTGTTGAGAAGTGACTCAAAATTGTGATTCGAGAATGCTCAAAATCGTGGCACGATTTTGGGAGCCGTGACACGATTTTCTTGGCAGAATGGATGGTTTCAACTGAAGGAAAATCGTGACGCAATTTGTGCAGGCGTGACGTGATTTATGGATAAGGTTGTTGTACCTTGGGTCGTACGCAGAAATCGTGGTGCGATTTTCTCAGGCGTGGCGCGATTTTGTCTGTCACTGTGTACTATTTAAGTGTTTCAGTTCAGATTTTGAGTGGAAGCTTGGAAAATCTCATGGAAACCAAAGGAGGGAACTTTTAGGGTTTTAGATACTAAAGGTTGAGGGTCTTTAGGTGAGGTTCAAAGCTTCAAGATGTGAATTTTCGAGAACCAAAAGAAGGGGCTCTTGGGAAAAAGGGTTGGCGCCTTTTGGGTAGATTCATGGGGTTGGGAAACACATGAGTGGAGATTCTTTTGTAAACACCTTGGGAGAGTGAAAATTCATGAGTGTCTTGTTCATTGGTGAGATTGGGAAAATGGGTAGAAATTAGGGTTGTTCTTTGTGAGCTTGTTGAAGCTAATTTCATGTAACCCATTTTGTATCTCTTTGTAAGAACTCATTGATAGTGGATTGGAGAGATCAATCTCTCCCCCAGAGTAGGTCAAGTTGGGCCGAACTGGGTGAACATTTCTTGGTGTTGTTATCTTTTCTTATACTCTCTTTATCTTGTTTATTCTTTGGTTGAATTTTGGTTTTGCTATGCACTTGGTTTCTAGATTAGATCTAGCTTGTTGTTGCTTGTGGTTACTTTTGGATTTGGTTGCCATTGATACTTGCTCCACGAATCTAAATTTCATTGGTGTGAAGTTTCGATTTAAGACCGAATTCACAACAAATACTATATATTAACCTGCAACATGGGAAGTTGGAAGCACCGAGAACAACAACAAAGTCAATGCTCCATGACCACAACTTCCACAAAAAAAGGAGACACCACATCCCCGCAAAACCTTAAGAGATTAAAAATTTGTCTCATCTTTTTTATAAATTAAACATTAAACTCATTCATAATCGATGTATAATTTATATATCCCTCACACTTGAACCAAACAACTTTTTTAAAACCCGTTTATATATAAGGTAATCTAATAAACTAGATGTCCCATATCCTACTAAAAGAAAACAATAAAGTTACATAAAAAATTCTATTATATAAATTAATCTAATCTCATAAGTCAACACTCCTTTCATACTTGTGAGAAGTTATATATAGCCTGATAGATTCAAGAAAAAAATTATGCCAGCTTATAGATCCCAATTCTTTTTTTTTTTTGAAATATATACCCCAATTCTTTATTTTGCACGTTATCCGTTTTTCTTTCTTTTATAAAAATTGCAAGCTATCTCTTTCCCATGTGGTATTATATTTTGTCAAAATAAAAAGCTGCAAGAAATATTATAGATCATCCACTCGGAAAAAAGAAGAAGAAATATACTATATATACTATATTATACATAATGATATGATGTAGATTATATAATTTAATATATTGCGGTGATCTTTTTGAGATCTGCCAACGGTTTTAAATGATGTCAAAGAAAGTGATGTTAATGTAATAACAAATCATGCATGTTTACCACTGTTTTTTCTAATTACCGGTAGAAAGACGGGCATTTTTTCGTTCTTTTTTATTGCGGTAACAAGTGTAAATTATAAAAGTTACAAGTATTTTTTTATGAAAGTTACAAGTATTTGTACTTGATCAAAATCAAAATTACATATAAAATATCTTTCATAATTTATACGCGTTAGCACAATAAGAAAAGCAGAAAGGCAAACACTCATATATCTGTCTTTTCGTTAGTATAGTACTCCCTTGCATGTGTATATGATGTGTTATTAGGGATAATTCAGGGGTTAAATCGTGATACAATTAGATATGATGGATCTTGATAGCCTTCCTCTCTTTGTTAAGCACGGGGCTTACAAGAGACGACAACAACTCGAAAGTATTTTTTTTAAATAAGTCAAAATGATGTATGCTACAACAAAAAAACAGCCTGTGCCGTAGCACAATGTGTGCAAGGACGAGCAAAATAGTTTTACATCATGGAACCGAAAAGAAAAAATAGAAAAATTCAGTCAAGATCCAAACAAACAAAGGGTTGTTTCAACCACATAAAATCCAAAAGAAAAATTAATATTTTGAGCTTTTAGCCACCAATAGGAAGAAACTTTCACTTTATCCATAAACTTTGGAATAGATTTAGCTTTATTGTTTAAGAGCTTGTTATTCCTTTTTGTCCACAACACTGAAACACAACAAAGCCATATTAGCTGCAAAAATGATCACCACCGTTTTGAACCTCCTGTAGAATAAGCAAACTGAGTAAAATGATCGTTAATATGATAAGGATCCGCGGAAGAAACACCAATCCAATCCTTAACAAGTGGACAATGGAGAAGAAGATGATATGTTGATTCATTAAAACTGCAACAAGCCACACATAGCTGAGAGTCGTCTACAATAATGACACACCTAACCAAGTTATCTTTTGCCGGCCTCCTATTACGAAGAAGACGCCACACACAAATAGAAACCTTAAAAAGAACACCTTTATGTCAGATGTCTGCGGAGACTATGTCATGACTATGCATCTCCTGCCACGTAAGCATTTGATACACACCACAAACTGTATACTCGTCGCCCACGCTAGGTTGTCACTCCCACTTATCTGTAATAGAACTCTACAAAAATACATCTGCAAGCAAAATCCTACACTCCCCCAGCTAATTCCTCCTCCCAAGCTAGCAACATTCGTCTCCACACCCATCATTCCCCTCCTTCACCCCAACCTAAATAATGCAACTCCGCCACTGTCACATCCTTATCAAGGTACAAGTCATATAGCCTCCTAAACTTTTCCTTCAAAAGAACAAGACCCACCCACTTATTAGTCCAAAAGAAAGTAGTAGCACTGTTACCAACCTTCCTTTGATTGCTTTCCTCAAACCAACTCCCGCCCTCAACACCCCAACCGTCACAGATTCAACAATCTCCCTCCACTAAGAGGAACTGCCTCTACCTCCCTCTCTATGCCACCCGCTCTCCTCACCGTAATGAGAAACCAACACTTTAAACCACAACTTCTCCCTATCCATCAAAACTCGAAAGTTAGATGCCAAATGATCCAATTAGGGTGGTTTCCTATTTAAAAATGTTTTGAGGGGAAATACCAATAAAATAGAAAATTACTACATTTTTCTTTTAGCTTTACTTTATACTAAATTAAGATGCTTTCATTATAAATAAAGTTATATCCATGTCGTGATATATTTTGTTAATATTCATAAGAAAATTTAGTCGGACATACCGTATCACGTTTAATTGGACTTTATTATAAATGAATATTTAATGCATATTTTTATAATCTTTGCATTCCAATTATTGATCTTAATTATATTCCTTAACTTTGGCTTTAATCACACATGCGTTCCACTATATAATAGCCCAAGCTACACAATTTGGCTGAAATGAACAAATATACAAACTATAGCCATGGCACTAAATGTTCTTCTTCTCCCAGGAATCATTGTGATTCTTAGTTATGTGGCTATAATTGAAGCTACAATACTGTTAACAAATGATGATATTAACAATTCCCTCAATCGTAGTAGTTTCCCAGAAGGTTTTATTTTTGGAACAGCTTCATCAGCTTACCAGGTACTTCAAATATTTCAATATTTTTCTACTTTGTATATGTAAGATGATAAATCATACTAGAAAAAGTCAAATCAACGAAAAATTTCTGTCACTGAGTCAATGTACAATTTTTAGTATGAAGGTGCAGCAAATGTTGGTGGAAAAGGACAAAGTATATGGGATGCTTTCACACATGATTATCCAGGTACTTTTCCTTTATGCATTGTTTCTATTATCGGTCATGATAACCGGTGCTGCACTCGTTAAGGTAGTTAAAAAAAGCAAATTTCAAGTTGAAAACACCGGTGTTCTGAGAGCATTGATTAACATTTCCCTTAATTTAAAAAGAGTTGCTTATGTTTCTTTTTGAAAGATGCATAAAATAAAGGAATGGTACTTATGGATTAGGTTGGTGTTTGTTTTGAATTATTTCATTTAAAGAAATGGTACTTCTCAACTCCTTTGACAGATAATACAATTCTTTAATTCCTCACGATCCATGCTATAATTATAAAAATTGCAAGTGGTGTTCATAAAATAAACATGCAAGTGGTTTACTTTTTAGCACTAAACTGCAGGAGTACGTATTTCATTTTAATCATATTATTTTTTGTTGAGAAAATTTTAATTTTTTTATTTCATTTTGTTTTAGAGTTAATGACAAACTCATACTCAAATAAACACACGCGAAAAATTCCTACGTATTTATTTTCATATCACTACATAGGTTCTTGCATAAAATCTGCATGACGATTCGCAGAAAAATCAAAAGTGGAAACTCAATTCCACTTGATCAATGGAAGGGAAAAAAAAAAGACAATGAGGCCAAATGATTTGGCGTCAATGAATTAAGACCCAAAATTCAGAAATAGCTCAATGTTGCCATTTCATTTGGTATATATATTTTTAAACTAGAGCACTTTTGTATATTTTTTTTCAAAAAGAGGTTATTTGAAAATATCCCCATCTTTTTAAGTTATTTCATATAAAAATTATAAGAAAAAAAATCCCCATCTACGAGCAAGGATCCTTTCCATTTCTTTTTAAAAAATGGATAATTTTCCTTAAAAGAAAATGGATAATGTCATAAGTGAGTCATGCTATTAAGTGGGTCAATTACTATTAATTTTTTATTTTATTATGTCTTTTAAACTAGCATCCTACTGCTAAATTTGTCAGGTAAAATAAAAGACAGAAGTAATGGAGACATAGCCGTTGATGAATACCATCGTTATAAGGTTCAATACTACCTTCCAACATGTCCATGATGCTTTAACTTGTATGTTTATAATATTAATTATACTAATATAATGATGTTATAGCATAGTTGAAAGTTGAGATATCACGTGATATAATGCAGGAAGATGTTGAGCTCGTGAAAGACATCAACATGGATGCTTATAGATTTTCCATCTCTTGGTCCAGAATACTTCCAAGTAAGAAACTAGGGCTAAGAGACATTTTCTTTTGGAAACTTTTCAACATTTCCTTTCCATTAGATTTTTTTATGTTCATAAATGACGATAAATTTATAATGACTATTAATTGCCAAATTCTTATGGATCATGATGTACTCTTAGGGCACACGATAAAAATTTCTATAAATAGTAAGAATCTATTGTAAAAACTTTAAAAAAAAGCACAATTTTCGATATATAATTTCTATTAAAAGCACTTTAACATGTGCTTTAAGCACGTAGTAGCATTCCCAATTCTTATTTACATGTTAGATTACTTAAATAATTGCAGAAGGAAAGCTTAGTGGAGGTGTAAATAAGGAAGGAATTAATTATTACAACAAGCTCATCAATGAGCTGCTTGCCAAAGGTCATCATATATGAACTTAATTTTTTTTTCTTTCTTTTCAATGATTTTTTACTAAAATACTTCAATTGCATCCACCAATGTAGGTCTTCAACCCTTTGTGACCCTTTTTCATTGGGACCTTCCTCAAACACTTGAAGATGAATATGGTGGTTTTTTAAGTCAAGATATAGTGTAACTCACATCCCTTATGACCAAATATAATCAAATATCATAATGTTAGGCATATCATCATGTGTTTTCCCTCTAACTATTACTATATGTAGGAATGATTTTCGAGACTATGCGGAGCTTTGCTTTAAAGAATTCGGCGACAGAGTAAAGAATTGGATCACTCTGAATGAACCATGGAGCTTTGCTAAACATGGTTATACTGATGGAAGTTTGGCACCAGGACGATGTTCACCATGGCAAAACTTGAATTGCACCGGCGGAGATTCGGCCACTGAACCTTATATAGTGACTCATAATCAAATACTTGCTCATGCATCTGCCGTAAATGTCTACAAAACTAAGTATGAGGTATAAAGAACTAAAATAATTCACAAGGTATATGACAGTGTATGATAGATTTTTTAATTTAGATTGGACTGAAATCAATCCAACAAGTTTATATGAGGAGAGTTGCCTCTTATGAAGCATGAACTCCGACACGGACACCTAACATAACACTGACACTGACTCGTCGGCACCGTTAGTGTAGAAAATATAAGACACCATATAATTGTTACATATATATATATATATTAATTTATTTATAAAATATCTAAATTGAGAATTAAAATATATACATTTGCATATAACATGAGCAATTTATTTCATTAAAAATTTGTTAAAATAAGATAGGATTGTATTTGACATTTATTTATCCATCTACTATCGAAAAAGCTAGAAATGTTATTAACTTTGTTGTCTATAACGTATAACCCATCATTGATCAACATTTCAAAACACATATTTAACTCTTGTAGATATCTATGAGATGTGTCTAAGGAGTGTCTCCGGTGAGTGCAAGCAAATAAAACAAATCAAACATTTGTCTTATTTGTCCCGACATGTCTTGTATGATTGTTTTATAAGTGTCAGATATCGGTCTAACAGGTATCAAAGTAAAGGAAAACCAATTTTATTTGGGACACTTGTTTGAATTATCTGAAACGTGTCGTACAAATATCATAGGAGTGTCGGATAACAACGCGTGTCGGACACCGCACATACCTAATCCTAAAGTTGTATGTGATTCATATGTTGCCTCCCCTTAATGTTATTCATTAGATTTGTGTTTTATTCCAATACTATGTATTCCTTAATCATTGGATCGAAAAAAAAAATGTATTCCTTAATCATATAATATTCACATTGAGACCTAAACTTTCCTTTAATCTGTACGCAGACATTTCAAAAGGGCAAGATAGGGATAACATTAGTGTGTCACTGGATGGTGCCACTCTATGATACAAAATTGGATCATCATGCTTCACAAAGAGCTATTGATTTCATGTTTGGATGGTAATTAACTACTTTATAAAATTATTGATTTCATGTTTGGATGCTAATTAGTAGATGGTCAATTCAATTTACCTTAAAAATTGTGGTTATTTTATGTAGTGAAATCATTGATTGAATATTGAATGTACGATTGCTATTTGCCTATTTATATGCAAAGTAGACTCCATGTTAGCTTATTGTGTAAGTAACCACACATGACCACTAAACTAACTAACTAATTAGACAACTTGTTGCCTAAGTAACATAATTATCACTAATCTATTTACTACATCATCTCTGTGATGCAATAATTAAATTAACTATCTATTCAATTGAATTATAAACACATGTTTGAGGGTGTTGTGAGAATGTGCAAAAAGAAAACGTTGTCTACGTATCATTACTCTTATCAAAATAGCTATTTAAAATAATGTATTGCAGGTATATGGATCCATTGACAATTGGAGACTATCCAAGCTCCATGAGATCCTTAGTAGGGAGTCGACTACCAAAGTTCTCAACATATCAAGTAAAGCTTGTTAAAGGATCCTTTGATTTTATTGGATTAAACTATTACACTTCCCATTATGCAACTAATGCACCCGAGTTAAGTGAAATCATCAATCCCAGCTACAACACAGATGCACTTGTTACATTTACAAGTAAGTGTGTTTAATAATGACTCATGAAATTTTTAGTAATATAACACACTTTAATTACTATCACATCTTAAAGGTGTTACAAAATGAAAAAAAATATACAACTACATATGTTTTTGTTAGCAATAGATTATCATATTATATTTTTTCCACAGGCCAGCGCAATGGAATACCTATTGGCCCTACGGTATGTGCGCGATAGTATAATTGCAATTACAACCATTTTTTGATAATTTTGTGACATCTTTCTCTCTCATACTCACATTGTGATTTTACTTTTTTTCTATGTTGCTTTTCGTTTTTGTACCAATACCTATATTTCTTTATGCATCATGTTATCGTGTGTCCTTATAACACATATTAAGGTTTCTATAAAGAGCAAGTATTTATTGACAAATATTAAACTTTAATCTTGTGAGAAATAAATTGGCACAATTCACAATGCATAATTTCTCTTTTTGAAACCTTTACTTGTGCCGTTGCGACACAAGTTAACATTCTCCCTACTTTATATATGTTAACATTCCTATTAGATATACATTTTCTAAGTAGCACAATGCGACAGAATTTTACACCTTCACAGATAAAACATAACAAAAACAACTTCTCTCTCTAACAAACTTTCCTCTGCCCTCTCTCTAAGATCAATCGACTTTTCATCCCTCTATCCAAAATCCCAGTTTCACGATGTAGATTCCAGTAGTGGTGGTGCGACGAGATTCTTTCTCCGCACCACCGTTTCAACCACATCTTCTCTGGTGTGTTCGCCTTTTCCGTCTTTTTTCGTTGTGGTTTCCGCCGTTTCGGAGGAGGAATGTTGGTGGTTGTGCAACCTGCCTGCATTTTCTGATTATATCCAAAGATATGTTGAGATCTGCAGTTACCATGGCCTTTGGGTTGCTGCTGCACACCGGTGGTTTTTGGTTGGTGTGGTTCTGACGTTCCTTGTGCTTCGTTTTTGTTTCCAGATTCTCAGCATGGGTTTCGGTTTTGGTTGCTGAAGTCGTGCGCCGGAGATTTGGTACTGTTTCAGTTGCGAGTTTTTGGTGTCTTTTTTTGCGTGTTTGTTATGTTGGTTTTTGGGTTTTTTTGTTTTTTGTTGTTGTTTTCGTGCTTCTGTTGTATGATCAAAGTCTGGATTATCTGTACTGTCTGTTTTGTGGTTGTGTTGCTGGTCTTATTGGTGTTTGTTGGATCGTCTTCGGTGTTGTTTGTTTGTGTTGTTTCCTACGGTTGTGTTCTGTCAAGGGACTAAGGTTGAGGTTGTTTAAGGTTTCCCTGAACCTAGGGATGGCAATTCGACTCAAGCCCATCGGGCACCCGCAAAAAATATCCGCAATGGGCGGGTAAATACCCGCACTTACGGGTATGGGGACAAGCTCGGGTAATTACCCGCAAACTTGAACGGGCATGGGCGCGGGTACGGGCACTCTAGTGCTCATCCCGCCCCATGCCCACACATTATATAGACTATACAAATAATTTTATTTATAATAAATTTAGTTAATTAATCTTAAGTCTTTGATATTAATTGTAATATGCATTTGTTTTTTATATTTTAGATTTTTTTTTTGTCAAGTTATTTTAGATGTTTTTTTATTTAGCTAAATAATATGATGCGTGATATTTTATATGTTGATTTAACAGATTTCATAGCATATTTTAATTATATTGTGATATTTTTTTTGCGATTTATTATCTTTTTGTTGTGAAAGTGCGGGTAATGGGTGTGGGTATGGGCACTTATATACCCATAGGGTATGGGGACTGGTATCAAACTTATTGCCCACGAGGGTATGGGCTCGGGTATGGGGATTTTCTTAAAACGCGGGTATGGGGATGGGGATTTTGGTACTCTGCCCAATGGGTACCCATTGTCATCCCTATTTGAACCCTTTGGTGGTTCATCGCCCTGCTTTTTGGTCTGTTTTGTTTGTGTTTGTTGTGTTTGTGTGTTTAGGTGTTGTGTTGTGTCTCGGGTCTAGGTCGAGGTTGTTTAGATCTCCCTCAGCCTCTTGGTGGTTCTCTATTCAGATGTCTTTTTGTTCTGTCTATGTTTGTTTTGTTGTGTTTGTGGTTTAGGTGTTGTGTTCTATCAAGGGTCTAGGGTTGATGCTATCTAGATCTCCCTCAGCCTTTTGGTGATTCACTTTCTTCTCAGGGTCGATTTCTGTGTGTTGCTAGGACTGTGTTTTGTTGGTGTTATCATTTTGTTCCTTCGGAGCCTTACAACTGGAGGCGTTTTGCTCTTGGATTAGGATTTGGTTGCTTGGTTGTTGTTGCTTGAAAGAGCTAGGTGTGTAGATGCTTTGTGTTGACGGAGTGGTCGTATGTTGCACCTTAAGCCTTCCTGACTGCTTAGTTGTCGGCGGGTGCAAGTCCTTCACGATTAATCCTCCTTCTTCGCAACTCCCGGATTGTTCGTCGTTGTAAGGATCATGGTGGTTTGTGCTTATCTAGTCGAGGTTTTGGGTGTGCGTCGTTCTATTCAGGTGGTTGTGATGCAGGTTGATTTGGTGGCTTGTTTTGATTTGTTTGTGGTCGAGCTGGTTAACTTTGCGCTATTGTTCCGCCTTTTTTCTGTCTTTGGATTTTCGCATCTGGTTATTGGTGGGTCAAGTGTTTGGACATGTTAAGGTGTCTGCTCTGTTGGTTCGTGAGTTGAGGGGTGCCTTTTGGACTTGTGTCGGAAGTCTTGTGGGCTGATCGCTTTTGACTCGAGGTCGGGATAAAGTTTGTGACTTGGGTCCTTTTAGGTTGTTGTGTTGTCTCCTCTAATAAACCGGATCTTAAGTGGTGGTCGAAGCTGAGCGTTTGAAGCAAAATCACTATCGGGTGCCTAATTGATCACTGTTGGCGGTGTTGGTTCTTTGAGGAGTTGTTGCTAGGGGATTTAACATTTTGAGGGTGTTGGTGGTTTTTCTTTGGGGGTTTTTGGTGTTTTTATTTTCTCTTTTTGGTGTAATACTTGGGATTTAATCCCCTTATATATATATATATATATATATATATATATATATATATATATTTTGCAATTAATTTCAATATTTGTTCTTTTATCGGCTGAAATTCACATGTGTTCCATCAAATTATGTGGTCTCATATAGATTTAGTGGAACTCGTACGAATTATAACCAATAAAAAGTGTCTATTGATAGATGTGGTAAAAAGTGTGTTGTTATCACTCTTCTTACAACAAGTCTTATGTCAATTAGTGTTTGTTTTTATCATTTTCTTGGGCTTCATCGAAGTAAAGGAAACGTATATTACACATGCAGGCTGCTTCAAAATGGTTATCAATTTATCCAAAGGGTATTCACGACTTGTTGCTCTATACTAAAACAAAGTACGATAATCCATTGATCTACATCACTGAGAATGGTAATACCAATACCCTATTTATATTTATTTTCAATCTATTTCTTTATGCAAAAATTAAGATTTGATTATACTAAATTTTGAATAGGAAATATGTGCTGATGTATTTATTTCTTAGTAATATACAATTTGATGGTAAACAACTATATTGTGAATTTATATATAGGTATGGATGACTTTAATGATCCAACACTCCCTCTTGAGAAAGCCCTTGAAGATACACAAAGGATTGATTACTACTATGGTCATCTCTACTATCTTCAAACTGCAATAAAGTATGTGCCCTCAAAACATGAAAGTTGCTCTAGAAAAATTAAATCAATGATTTTTTATTTTACCAAAAAAAATTAAATTAAAGATAGAAATATATAGAACAATAATATAAATTTTGTCTCTAATTCTCATTAAAATTTATGACTAATTTTCGTGACAGGTTTAATTTTTAACATGTACCCTAATAACACAAATTAGCACGACTCTTATCTAATTAATCTATTACTGTTTATATATGTATAATATATTCAAATTTTACCAGGGATGGTGCGAATGTAAAAGGGTATTTTGCATGGTCATTGCTTGATAACTTTGAATGGGGTTTAGGCTACACTTCGAGGTTTGGAATATACTTCACAGATTATAATAATGGCCTCAAAAGATATCCAAAAATGTCAGCTATCTGGTTTAAGAATTTTCTACAACATAAAATAGTTGCATATGGTGATTCACGCTAAGAAGATGAACTTGTGAACATAATATTGATGCAATGAGAAATAATATCCAATGGCCACATTTATATTATGTGTGATAAACCTCTTCACCCAAGTCACATATTCATTGATGTGTATAAAAGAGGTTTGTAACGTTGAACAATTTATCTACCTGTTTTGAGTTCTTATTTATCAATTTTTTTGTAAGAATTGTCTCAAAAACAAATATGTGAGAAAGAAAATCTTGGCTTGGAAATATTTTCTTCCAACAAATGAACTCGAAAGATCAATCTAAGATTCAAGTAAGATCCTTAAGAGGTTCTTAGTTTATAGGTTTAAGGCCACTGGTGTTAGTTTACAATGCAAGAAATGTGTGATTGATGAAAAATGAAAAAACAATATAAAAGTAAAGTGCAGAATGAAAGAACAAAGATAAAAAGAAAAATGGTATTATTATAATTATATAGATGGTGACATACATCGTTTGTTCAATAGACCAGTAAAATGTGTTTTTTTATGAGGGTTAATGTGTTATTTAGTGGGCAAATTTTTCGAACGGAAATGAATTCTTTTACATGGAGTTTGATTCTATATGAATTAACGTCTATGAGACTATGATGCATGTTTGTCATGTGTCTTCTAACTTCTTTGAGTCTTCTTCAACAAATATCTTCTTATGCTTTGATTGTGAATGTTGAAGAACTATCAACCATTATTAGAAAAGGCATCTTTGATACATTTTGATATGACAATTTTGAGAAGTTATGCAATTTGAAACTTTGAATGGCCCTGGACATTTATCTTTGAAAAAATAGTATTTGAACTTTTAGTCCTTGAAACTAAACTTTTCTTCCAATGTCAACCTTTCCGGGAAGATAATAAAATTCCCTCAATATTATAGAAATACTATATTCCTTTGGAAATATCCTTTCATAAAGTGGAATTAATTTGCTCCAAAATATCTATTCGAAATTTGCATGTAAAAGAAATTTGGATAAATATTTTTGTTGAACAATTCTAAAATTACATGTTAGTTGGTTCAACTTCTAGTTCATGAGAGTTAGAAGACCATTGCTTTTCTTATGGATTCTCGGGCTTAGGTAATAGGTACTAGAGGTGTCATATCCTATCCTATCCTATATAAATAAAATGAAAGCCATGATGTGGCGCATCAAGTTCCAAAACTAGAAGACCAATAGGTGGACTTACCCTATTGGCTACTTCTTATGAAGATTCCGAGTAAGGTATCGTGATTCTTATCATGTGAGGGTACGAAAGAGGGTTCTATTTATGAATAGAGAAAACTAGATAGTCAAAGAATGAAGGTTCGAAAACGTCAGGTGACTAAGAAGGAAAACAATTACCATTGTAATCGGCTTCGATCTAGCCAAAGAAGTTAGAGCCTCAATCGGCCTCTTCTTTGAGGAAAGAGGAGTAAGAGGGTTCACAATACCGGCAATGTGAACGACACTAGACCTCGTCTCCCTTTTGTGAATGAGAGGAATCTCATTCTTTTGATCTTCCACCAGAACAGATGATTGTGCATTGCCCTCATTGACATCACCTTGATTGGCGCCAGAAGCAAGTTGGCTCTGAATGCTAGGTTTGGAAATAGCAAGAGAGGTTACCTTGGCACGACTAATTTGTCTTGAGGTAGCCTTACAAGTAGTTGCCTTCAGTAAACAAAGTTGTTTGGCTTCAGCAAATAACTGATCTATTACTAAATACTGGTAGTTAACATAGGCACTAGATTCGCGCAGGTAATTCTCAAGGTTTATAATATACTTCGTAGATTACAATAATGGTCTCAAAAGATATCCAAAAATGTCGGCGATATGGTTTAAGGATTTCCTACACCACAAAACAGTTACATATATTAGTGGACTGACATGGATAGACCATTTTCATTTGACTATTTAAGTCAAGCCAACCAGCTCAGCACGTCTTCAGTCAACACTGGTTTGATTGTTCAAGTCAAGCCAGCCAGCTCAGCACGTATTCAGTCAACATTGGTGTGATTGTTCAAGTCAAGCCAGCCAGCTCAGCACGTCTTCAGTCAACACTGGTTTAATTGTTCAAGTCAAGCCAACCAGCTCAGCACGTCTTCAGTCAACACTGGTTTGATTGTTCAAGTCAAGCCAGCCAGCTCAACACGTCTCAACTCTGAAGGTGAGAAAAACACAAGAAGGGGGGTTGAATTATGTTGACTTTTTCGCAACTCTTAGAGAGTATGAATCTGTTTTCCAGGATCAAAGTCTGAATGAGTTCAGGACCTGATGGAAGATCAGAGTCTGTTGTAGCGGAAATAGTAAAGAGATAAGGGAAATAGAGAACACAAGCAATTATACAGGTTCCTTCCACAAACCGGAAGTAGTCATGTCCCCCTTGCACTTCCAAGGAGAGTTTCACTAAAATGTAATAACAATGACAAGTTGCTCAAACACACAGTAAGAGACTTTCAATGCTCAAGCACACAAGCAAGAGACTTCTTTTCTCAAGGACACACCCAAGATACTTCAAATGCTCAAGCACGCAGGCAAGAGATTTCTAACACAATATACAGAAAATTGAAAGAGTGATTGAACACTTGATATACAATCAGTGGTGTTCCAAAATACAAAATAGTAAGAGGCTCTGTTTTCTATGATACTTAGAAATTCTAGGATAAACAAGTTTGTAAGAATTCTCTAAGTTGTTAATATGTTTGTTTGACTCAGGGAGAATAGCAAATAGCTTAATAAATCGTTCAGAGTTAGTAGTCTATTCTCCAAGTCTTCATCCCTTTATATAGGCGTTGTAAAGAGATGTTGAGACAATCCAGCACATCACATAGTCATCTAGAAGCTTGATCAATTATTGTTGATCTATTGCTTGATATGGTAATCGTCCTTCAATACAGATTTTGAATTCCATTCCATTTGAGGCGAAATACCAGTAGACACAGCTGCCAATTTGTACAAGGTAGTGGAGTAGTGGAAACAGAGTTCGTACAAAGTACTCTGTCCTATTTCTGCATTCTTGTCGTTAAGCATCTCATGCTCAAGTTGACTTTGAAGCTAGCCGTTATACCATGTAAACGTTTCTTTGCAGTCGAAATACCATCAAAGATTCATATAACCAAATACTTGATTAGCAATCCTCAGACTCTCTGTAGACCATGTAGACTTTGATGAGCTTCAGACTCTCTTCAGCTCCTTCAGACTCTCTTTGTTCTTCAGATGCTCTGGATCTTCAGAACCTCTTGCTTAGCATTTCTTTGAAACAGCTTCTGCAGACTCTCCAAGTCTTGTATATCTTCAAGGCGGCTTCTTCAGACTCTCTTTGTCTTCAGAACCTCTCGAAACAGCTTCTGACGATTCTTCAAGCTTTCTTCAGAATCACTTGCAACGAGCTTCTTTTAGGATTTTGCTCTTCATTTGTTCTTACAGATTCTTTCTATGAATAAAAACTTTAACTAAGATCCTGCACACTTAAACAAATATTAGCATATCCAATTGACAATTTTTAATACCTTGTTATCATCAAAACTCAAAATGGTATTGTTAAACTCATTTGTTCCAAAATTTAAAAGACTAGAGATTCTCTTAAATTAAATTGCGAAAAATTTAATTTAATTGAGGGCTCAGAATCTAACGTGATTATCCATTGCAAACTTCCCTTTTCTTAAACTTAAAATACTTCAAATACTCCTCCTTTTGTCATTAACAAAAAGGTAACAGAGATTAAAAACAATTTTTCAAAGAAAAAGAGAAAAGATGAGAAATTTCATAGTTAAAAACATAAACGTAAAAACATAAACAGAGTCTGATAATATTTAGTTGGATAAATTACATTTTTGGTCCTTTAACTATTTACGTAGTATCGCTTTGGTCCTTTAATTAAAATTCGATTTATTTTGGTCCTTAACTTCTCTCTGTTACATATTTTGGTCCTTTTCGTTAGTTTTAATTTAAAAACGTTAGGTTTTCTTCATCTTCTTCTCCTCTTTTTTATCTTCATATCACCTCCATCAACCTTCAACAACAAGAATCCTAGAAAAATTCCAGAACAAAATGAAGAAAACCTAACGTTTTGGAATTAAAACTAACGGAAAGGACCAAAATGTGTAACGAAGAGAAATTAAGGGACCAAAATAAATCCAATTTTAATTAAGGGACCAAAGTGATACTACCTAAATAGTTAAGGGACCAAAAATGCAATTTAGCCTATTTAGTTTTAAAAAAAATTAGGAAAACAGAGTCAAATTATCAGAATCAATATTAAAGACAGAAACAACTATATCAGAGCCAAAAAGGAACAAAGACATATTATAAAACAAACGCTATATTGTTATCAGAAGCAAATAGTATTCAGAAGCTATGCAAAGACTTTAAAAAAAATTACAACCAAAAAAAATGTGTGCAACTAAGGCTTGTTTTGGTTGGCAATCATATCCATCAGTTTCTTCGTATCTTCTGTTTGCTTCTTAACTATCTCCTCAAGAGCTTCTATCCTTTTCAGATGACCTTCTTCCTTGATTCTGGCTTCCTCTTGTAAAGTCTGAATCTTCTTCTTCAGAGTCTCAAACACTAGAGTTTCTCTTGACTTGTACTCCGCTTCTGAGAAGTATGGTTCATTTGAAAGCATCATAATCTCTCCTCAAGATTGTTCTTCCTTTCTTCGTAGCTCCTCAAGATGCTTGGCAAGAACTTCAGCTTGCTCCTTTGCACAAGCATTCTTGACAGTTGTTATAAACTCTTTTATATCCTTCAAAACAGCAGCAAACTAGTCTTCATAGCTCACAGTTAAAACTGGAATATTCTTCAGCTTGACAATCTCATTTAACTTCTTGCACCTCTTTACAAAGAAGTCCTCTATGTAACCAGGATTTAAGAGATCAGGATGATATTGAGTTTGTACTGTTTGAGATGAAGAAGGTTGATCTTTTTGAATGGTAGAGAGGGTAAGATTGGTTTCTGATTGTAAATTGGTTTCTGATTGAACAGGCTCAGTTTGATGAGTTACTATTTCAGTTTGTTGGTTGGTTGTTTGTTGTTCAGGTTCAGCTTGGTGCTCAGGTTCAGAAACTGTGTCAACAGTGACAGCAGGTTCTGACTCTACGATCTCAGGTTTTGAGGAATCTTGAGTCTGGGCTTTGGATTTTGCAGGGGTTATATGTAATTCTCCTCCTAGATGTTTCTCAAGAGAGTCTAGGGTTTCAGGATAACCTACGTTTGATGATTCTGGTAGGGTTGAGGGTTGTTGAGATTGAGTAGGTTCTTCAGGTTCTTCATTTGACTGAATCACCTGAAGTGGCTTAAGGAATTCTGGTTGAGCTGGATGGTCAGATGGAAGGATTTGAGATATGGTGATAGCATCTTGAATAGTTCTTTCAATGGTTGTATCAACATACTCAGTTATTTTTGGATCAAGTGGGTCATATGATGAGATTGGTTTGATTGGTGAGGGGGTCTTTTGTGTAAGGTTGGGATGACTTTACTCAAAGGTGTATCATCTGAGTTGGTTTCAGAATCATAAGAAGATGAATCCAGATTGTACATAGAGTCATCTTGTAAAGAGTTACCTAAATTGGAAGCTTCAGGAGCTGCAAGTGATGATGAGCCAGTTTCAGTAGCTCCTTGAGGTCCTGAAGTACTAGCTTTTGTGGTCACTTCAATAGCTTTATCTTTGAGAGCAATAACCAGCAGGTCGGTAGCTTCTTTCACAGCCATCTCTTATAGTTCAGTAGCAACTACTTCAGCAGCTATAACTTTGGCAGGCATATGCTGATCCATGACCGTAGGTACTGAAGTACCTATCTTCTGCGCTATCACTTCAGCAGCAAGAATAGTTTCTTTCTTCTTCCTCCTCAGAAGCTACTATTCTTCTTCTTCATCATCCTCCTCGAAGCATGTCTGATTTCTCTTTTCAGTCTCTTCATGCTTCTCTCAACTTTACCCCTTTTTCTCTTAGGGATTTTTGATTCTTCCATTGGAGCTTCTTCAGGAGCTTCATTAGGAGCACCAATCTTTACTCCAGGAAGAGCAGGAGCAGTAGACTTGGTGGTTTTGGATTTCTTGGGAGTGGGTTGCTGGTCTTCTTCTTCATTGACCGACTTACTCCTTTTTCCTTTGACTCTTAGATGGGCACCTCCTGCAGTCTTAGGAATTGAATTGTAGTTAATAATCTACCAATATAAATCAAAAGAAATAATTTTCCATAAAAATATTTTGAAATAAATTAAAATTATTAAGATAAATTCTTAGTTAAAATATTTATGGGTAAAAAAAAGTTAAAAGTTTTATAAATTAAATTTATAATATATTAAACATATATGTACTTTTAAGGCATTTTATATTTATCAATAGCTTCAAAAGCTAATTTTACCAAACACTTTAATTTAAATCAGCAAGCTTTTCAGCTATCAGTCATCAGCTATCAGCTAACTTATCAGCTATCAGCTAGCTTATAACTTATTTTTACCGAACACACCCTAGATATACTTGTTAGTTGCCACATTTTGCATGTACACGTTTGAGCATCCAAGTCAACATCAACATGAATTCTCCAATTATTTGCAACTTAAAGTCTCCCTTCACCGGTAAATATTGGTGTCCATTGATTACTCTCCTTTTTTAACTTGTCCAATCTACCGCTGCAATGAACAAAGTAAATTAGTTTTGTTTGCCAACTTTACTTTCTTTGCACTCATTGTGCTTATAATGTGGTATCTCAGCCATGGTCATAATGGGTTTGGTTCTATATTTGATAATACTTGAATTAAAACTCTCACAAATGTATTACATACGTTATCCACATTTAGATCAGTACTAAAGTATACCTTCGTCCGTGACTCCTTAGGCCACTTGTTCATATATGCCCATGCCTTCTCACTTTTTTTTCTTTTTTTTTTTATCATTTCCTAGGCTGGTGCATAAGCCCTTGCAATCTGCCAAATTGCTTCTATTTTTTTTTTTTGTCCTTTCATTGCTTAGTGAAATTCCTCCATAAGTGCATGATGCAATACCTATGCGAGGCTCCTTGCATCACTTCTTGTAAAGTTGGGATAAGGCCCTGAAAAGACAGAATAAACAAACATAAAAAATCAATATGGTCATTAGTAGAATTAGCCTAGTCTCTAAATATGTACACTTATTATTATTATTATTATTATTATTATTATTATTATTATTATTATTATTATTATCATCATCAGTTAGGTCTCTAATATTATACACTTATTGTCACTTAGGTCCTTAACAATATAAAATTTAAGCATACAATAAAATAATCACTGCTATAAAAAATATGTACCTTTTGCATGTCACTAATGAGTTTCTATCCATGTTGTCTATAGTCACCCAAATCATTATGCAATAAAAGTTAGGAACCACTTTCAATTTTTCTTGTTCTCTACTTCCACAATTGCATAAGCTATCATAGTTATGGTTATTTGCATCTGAACCAAATGTAGTCGGTACTCAGTAGCTTTCCACTATAATATCTTGTTGGAACATTGGTGTGATGTTGGAAGAAAAATTGAAAAATTAAATACTAAGTAATTTTACGTTGATCTAATGTTGTGTGAACTGAAAAAATAGACTGTGGGGGTCCCACATAAAATAGAACACACATTAGTAGTGTTTAAATTAGGGTATTTAATTAAATACTTGATAATGATAAAAATAATAGTAATTATTATTTTTATTCGTGAATATCCTACATTCAAATCCAATGAGTTTGTTTCCTCCACTTTTGTGGATTTATTTCTTTTTTATATTATCCACAATTGTTGTTGAACTGATTAATGGATAAATTATATTTTGATCTTATCCATTAGAGTAATTGCTGTCACAATTTTTGCTAAAACAGTTACAAAATCTCTATATAAATAGAGGACTCTACTCAGTTCAAAAAACACACCGAAATTCACAGTTGATGCTTCCTGTGTTTTTCTTCTCTTCTCCCTCCTTAGACTTGTGTTGACAAGTCCTTCTCCTTTTTCTACTCCTTTTTGTCCCTTCGGAATTAAGAGTGTTCTTAAGACCATATAGTCCATTTTTGGTATGTTGTCCCTTCAGAATCAAGAATGGTTTTAAGAGCATAGTCCCTTCAATTATTTATGTCTATTTAGAATAAATAATATTTTAAGATCATAGTCCCTTTTCGGTATTGTCATACCCCAAATTTTGACCAATTTATTTTTATTTATTCGTACGTTGATCGTCTCCAGTTGGTCGTTCGCGCGCTAATTCCCGTAATATCTGCTTTTATTCGTATTTGTGGTCGCATTTATTTTTCGTTCGTCGTTTATTTTTTAATGTCACTCGCGTTTTATTTTCTTAATTTTTACTCGTGTTTTATGCGTATTTTTTATTTAGCGTAAAGTTTACGTCTTTAAAGTTCATTTTATTCACGTCGTTGTTTTTTATTTTTATTAGCGTAAAAAAGCCGCGTATTTCAGTCGTATCAGACGAAATTTCGGCAGAGAGGTATTTTAAAATACCTCATTTTTTGGTTCCGACGGGACATTTTTATTATTTCTTTTATTTTTATTATTAATTTTCGTTTTATTATTTAATTATTTATTTAGTTATTTCTTTTTCCATTTATTTATCTGTTGTTATTTATTTATCTGTTTTTTTTTTATTATTTTTAAGTCATTTAGTATACTTGTCAATTTGTCATTGGTCCTGTCCAACTTTTTCTCCAAGAAACAGCAGGGGTATTTTCGTCATTTTCAGTGTATCAGAGACTCAGTACTATAAAAGTACTGTTCACGCGTCAGAATGGTCCCCAAGGGTCAGAATCAGTCATAATCAAGTCAGAAAAGTCAAAAATCATCAAAAAACACAAAAAAACACTTTCTCTCTCCGAAATTTGGATCAAAACTCATAAAATACTCAAGAACACTCATGAATATTCATGAACACCAATCATCCAAACTTTCATAAACCATCATCCAATCTTTCATAAACCAAATCCATACCTCACAACATAAATCCGAATCAACCACAAACAACACAAATCCGAATCCACAAATCCGAATACGAATCAACCACAAACAACACAAATCCGAATCCACAAATCCGAATCCGAATCAAACACATTTTCGGTCTTAGAACCAAACACCACAAAACCATTTTCGAACCAAACAAAGAGGGACGAACACGCCAAAAAACGCAAGGCCAAACCAAACGTGAAAACAAAACGAAAAAGAAGGAGAAGTGGAAGAAAAACAGAATCGGAAAAAGCAAAGCAAGGCCGCAAACCAAGAAGAAAGAAAGGTAGTTTCATGTTTTTTTTTTGTGTGTGTTTGTATGAACTTTAAAGTGTAGATCTAGAGTTGTTGTGAGTTGTTTTTGAAAAACTAAGACTGAATTTGGATAGAGGAGAAGGGGGGGAAGCTTTGGGTAAAAAAGATTTTCAAAAAAAATAAGTTCAAAGCTCCGACGCGGCGGCGCTACGGCCGGCCACCGCGTCGGAGCACCACCCTCCGCCGCGAGCCACCTTCTTCTCCGGCCACCCCCCTTCGCCGGCGAGCTCCCTTCTAGAGAGAAGGGAGAGCTTTTTTTCTTTGTTTTTTTTAGAGAGAGGGAAGGTTTGTGAAAAAATGAGTAAAAGCCATGCAAAAAACCTTTTATACTCATTTAAGGAGTTGGGCGGGTCACCCATGGGTTGAACCAGTACCCGCCCCAGCTCTTGTACCCGCCCCAGTTCTTGTGTTTTTCTTTTGGCCCGATTCTTGCTTCTGTTTGCTGCTTGTACCCCATCCTTTGCTGCCTGCACCCCCTTTGTTGTAGTAACTTTGTTTTTTTTTATAATTTCATGCATTCATTTTTTTTATTTTTCTTTTCTCTTCATGTGATATTTGATTGATATTCCATGCATTATTAATTAGCGTTTTTTTTTTTATTTTTACATCATGCATTTTTAGTTCATTTAATAGTTAATTTTCTATCTTATATAGTGTTAATTAGACATTTTAAAATCTTTTTCTTCAAAATTACTTCTATTTTTGTTTATTTTATTTGTTTATGGTTTTTTTTATTATTTGTTTTTTTTTTGTGTTTGCATTTTTATTATTCACCATCTCATGCATATTTTTTCTTTCCTTGTCATTTATTTCATTGTCATTATTGCATGCATATTTAAATTTTAAGCTATTTATTTTATTTGCGGTTTAGTTTGTAATTAAGGAAATGATGTAATTTATTTTTACGCATTTTTTTCTTTTGAGACCATAGAATGTATTTAGGGTATGTAATATGTAACCGGCACACGCACTGACACGCGCACCGACACTCCACTTTATTTATCGCTTTACGCTTATTTATTTTTCCGCCGTTACGCGATTTCATCGTTAGTTTAAAAAAAATATTTTCTTCAAAAAATCAAAAAAATCAAATTCAAATTTCTTTTAAGTAAACCTTGGTTTGTAATCCAAGTGTCTTTCTTTTTATTTTCTTTAATCAAATGTTAATGAATTTAATATCCACATTAGACATGGATTTCGTGCAATTAAAGTTAACCAACTTCATCGTATTTTCTTCTCATGCCTTGAGGCCTCTCATCTCTTCTTAAAATCTTTTTTTTCAAAAATGTTAAAATCAATCCAACTCATCAAATAAGTTCTTTAGCCGAACTACTTGATTTTGATCCCGATTTATTTGGGTAAGTAGGCAAAGAGTTTCGACCCTTCCAAATCAATAAAAATAACCAAAAACATGCTTCATCTTTCTCCTTTCTTTCACTTTAAATCTTAACCTTTTTAATAAGTAAAATTAATTTAGCGCAAGATTAGAGAATAGGTAGAAGGTTCCTATGGGATACCATAGTCGGTTCGGGTGCCTAACACCTTCCCCAATCGAAACCAACCTCCGAATCCAAGGTCTTATAAGGGTTTTTACTCACTTTTTCCCTTCCCGCGAATAAAAGTTGAGAGTTCAAAGATTAAAGGTTCAAATCCAATCAATGATTTTGATACCCGAAAATCACGAGCACAAGTATAATAAGAATGATCTTAAACATATATATATATATATATATATATATATATATATATTCTTCTTCAATTCATGAAGAAGTTATATGATAGAATGGTCATAATACCATATTTGAGTGGTTGAAATACCATATTGATATTTGGAGAAGTTAAGAATTAGAATGGTGGTAACACCATACTTGAGTGGTCTCAACACCATAATAGAGTGGTCACAGTACCATATTTGTTTCAGTATTAAAAGAGTGGTCTTAGTACCATATTGAAGGTGTAATTCTCGAATGGTTTTCTACTGTGCAGTAGTTAATCGAACAGTTGTAGCTGAGCTTGTTTTATCCTGGAGGTGGCGTGGTTAATAGTCTGCCTTGTACAATTTAGGGTAGTGCCACGAAACGTCTTAAGGAGAGCGACCTGGTCGTGACTCAACCTAGTAACAATTTCGGTAGATATTCTCGTAGAAAATAGAATTTGGAAATCCAAAAACAACAATTTCAAGACTATTTAGGGCCCGTTTGTTATAGCTTTTTATAAAATAGATTCTTGAAGTGTAACATATTTTTGTTAAAAAAAATTTAACAAAGAAATTTTTAAGGAAAGGTTCAAATAAAAAATCGGTTTGAATAGCTTATCTTAAAATGTCATTATAGATATTTCATCATTTTGTTATAATGTTTTTGGATACTAAAATTTTGAAAAAATCTCTAAAAAAAAGCTATTTTAAATAGCTTTTCATAAAAATCATTTTTAAAATATATCATTTTGAAAAAATATGCGATTTTCACTATGTAAAATCTTGAACAATAAAAATTTAGGTTAGTGAATGTCAAAATATCTTTTTTAACTTATAAAAAATGAGTTTGAAATAACTTATACTATTTTCGAGTAAATTTCCAAAAAATCTATTTTTACAAATACAAAGAAAAACCCATTTTTTTTAGAATCTATAACAAACAGGTCCTTATTGGTGACTAATTTTTATCAAAAACCTCTACAAGTCATCTTGACTTTTATATGTCCCAATTTTTTATTTTGCATGTTATCTCTTTTTTTGGTGGTGGCCAGGGTTTGAACACCGGACCTTGCATATATTATACATTGTTCCACCAACTGAGCTAAACTCACGAGGATATACTATATTTTTCAAAATAAAAAACAAAAAATAAATAATACATAAATATAGGGGTGTAAGTGGTTCAGACAAAACCGATGAAACCGAAAATCTAAATCGAATCAAACCAAAAAAGTATCCGACCTTGTTTGGTTCGGTTCAAAATCGAACCGAATCAACCTAAGCCGATCTAGTTTGGTTCAGTTCTTGGTTTTTAATTTTGAAATTCAAAGAACCAATGAACCAAACCGATACTAACCTCACTCCCAATTTTAGTAATATTATCCCTCCTCACACACACACACACTTATGATTAAGCTCAAAACTAAAGGCCAACATAAAATACTCCATAAGTCATTCACTTTCTCCCATCATCATCTCATCATTCACACTTTATTTCGTTTCTACTAAGAAAACAATAGCCGCTAGTCACACCTAACTCATCGTTCCTCACCACCGCTGGAATCGTCAATCTCTTGTTAGTTTTTCCATGTTAGTTATACAAAGTAGTTTGAAAAACAAAGAACATGAAAAATAAAGTTCTATGAAATATTTGAGTATGTTGTATGGATGTTATAAAAATTTGTGAAAATATGAATTTTTTTAATTGTATTTTAATCAAACCGATCCAAACCAAACCGACTAGTTTGGCTCGGTTTCTTTTTTGAAAAACTGTAAAAACTAAACCAAACCAAACCGATGAAGATTTCATTGATTCAGACATTTTTTTGAGTAAAAACAAATCCAATCTGAACCGTTACACCCCTACATAAATATACGATGTGGATTATATAATTTAATATTGGTGGTGATTTTTTTGTGATCTGCCAACCATGGGCGGATTTACCGCCCGGCGAGCCTAGACACGCGCTCGGGCTCAGTGGCGGATCTTCTCTTTGACCCATAGAGCCATGGCATCCCCCAGTGTGTGTGTGTGTGTGTGTGTGTGTGTGTGTGTGTGTGTGTGTGTATCACTTATTCTTAAAGCTTATTAGGTCTTGCTATTGTTTAACCTAGATTTTTCCCTCTAATCACCCATCATTAAATGCTAAAATGTAACCCTAAAAAAATCCCCTGCTTAAAATGTGCAATTTGAAATTCAAAAACTCCTTGCATATCCCCTTCTGTTTTATAAAATCGAAATTTTTAATAGTTTGACTATAGTTGTGACTTTTCCTAATCTAATGCCACATTTAGTGCATTCTTTTATGAAATATGTAACCGCTTTCATCGTTAAACAACATAAAACGTACTAACTTTCAGACCTTTAGAATATTAATTAATGCTCTATTAGTTTATGTGTTGTAATTCAAAACTTAAACAGTCACTACTATTTCCCGTACAACCTCTCCTCTTCTCTTCTACTACTATATACATACACGTATTCCATCTCCAACCTTCAATTGTTTCATGTCTCAAACATTCGGCTATTCTTCTCTCTCTATTTATCAAGCTTCATATTTCTGCTATTCTTCTCAATGGTATACTTGCTGAACAAAAACATTGGTTATTCCATTGAAAAATGATGATAATGGTGATGAAGAATGTTAGTGCAAGTTGATGAGGATTGAGATAAAAAACAAAGGTCTACCATGGATTTCGAATATATCAATTTTGCAAAGTAAAGAGGCTTCAAGATTGTGAGAGGTTTTATTTTTATTTCTACAAAATATTTATAATAGGGCTTTTTGCTTAAATATTTAGGTATTTATATATTAATTTTGATTATGATATAGTTTGTGATATCGTTGATATGTTAAAAAAAGAAGGTTTTGATTTGTCGCTATGTGAATTGCAGTTTACATCGGGCATGATTAAAAGGAGTCAATAAAAGAAATAAGAACTCATTGTTCCATTATCACTTATAATTGATGGAACCAATTTGGTATATATATCTTTGAAAAGTAATTAGAGTTCATGGAAAGGTTTACCATTTTTTTTGAATCGACGCGTGTGATGTTTGTTGCCATAACTACACTGTATTTTTTTTAACTCTTTATACATTTTATTCTATATTAATTTAGATAAGGACCGTTAACGTGGTGTTGATTTGAAAATAACAGAGAAATTGAGACATAATAAAGAAGAGGAAGAGGATAAGAGAAAAAAAATAAAGCACTGAAGAATAAGAGTTGTTTCATTGTGCAGAGATACCGACTGTAACACCCCGTTTTCCCAAAGTAAAAATTTCGTAAATAATATCAGAGTATCACATAAAACGGAATGATACATTTCTTAAATTCTCAAAATGGAACAAATAATAATTTATTCTAGTCAAAATCATTTAAACTTCGCAGCGGATAAAATTCAAGTTAACAAATATAGTTTTGGCACGCAGGCCTCATAAAAACTTCTCAACATAAATTCAACTGAAAACTTAATATTATTAAGTCATAATCAATACGTAAGGAATAGAAAATATATAAAAGTCCCCATCCCGTTACGTATCAGAGCACCTAAGGACACAGTGAGGGTAGCCACTCACAACAGCAACAGCAGCTAAAGCCTAATCACATGCAAGTTACCCATATGGAAGGCAACATTTCCAAGCAGAAGGGGTGAGATTCACAAAACAAAGACATTAAACATATAATTCAACAATTATATTTAACAGCATAACTTCATCATCATAATATCACAACAACAATCAAGTAACATCTTAATCAACATCATAATCAACGCCATAATCAACATCATAATTTCAACTAAATAGTTTGACTGGACAATGCAACCTCGACTCGACTTATGCAACTTAGACATCTTAATCATGCATGTGGTACCATATTGAGTATAAATATACTACTAGGGCATAAACCCTCGTCGCTATTGAGCATAAAAATACTCCTAGAGCATAAGCTCTCGTCGCTGTTGAGCAAAAGCTCCTAGAGCATGAGCCCTCGTCTCTGGATGAATATGCATGGACTCAACTTCTTAAATCTTAGACGTCTCAAAATGAACTCCAAAAATTTGTATTATAGCCCATAATTCTCATAAGGACACATGCAGTTTTTAATCAACAACATATAGCAACATGGCAGAACATCAAACATGTCAAGACATAATAATATCATAGGCATTCACATATTCATCTCTTATAGTTCAAAAGGAAGCATACACAATTGTATACGTCACTAATAACAAAATCAAGCATTAATTAACAACTCTTCTGGTCGTCTTAATATTACAGTAGTACTTAATTCTAATCTAGGGGTAATCTCATAATTAATTGTGCGACGAAGGTCACATTATTCTAGAGGCACCCTGCTACAGAGCTGCTCGCTATGGCGAGTAGGATCTCTCGCCTTGCGAGCTAACAGAGGTCACTTGCTACGGCGAGTGGAACTGCTCGCCTCGCGTACCATCAAGGGTAACTCGCTATAGCGAGTGGGGTTGCTCGCCTGGCGAGCTCCTGGGGGTTACTCGCTATAACGAGTAAAATTGTTCGCCTCGCGAACCTTCTAGGGGTTGCTCGCTATGGCGAGCTGTTTGGCTCGCCTCGCGAGCTGATGAATACTCGCCGTGGCGAGCTGGCTGCTTGTTGTGGCGAGCGACGACAGAACAGTTACGGGGTTACGAGGGTTTTCACCCAAAACCCCAAATTCCATCCTATTCCTTCAAATTTTCGACTATAATGATGTTTAGGGGTTATCCTATGGTCTGTAAACAGTTTTCTACAACATTGGTACAGTTTCTCATCATCTAATCATCAATTCATCACTTTTTGACCTAATTCTTAAGTCTTAATTTCTCTTGAAAAACTCCTAAACATGTTAACTATAATCATGAATCATAAGCTTAATGTAATTGCAATGCTAGGCTCACCCTTACCTTAAGAAAATTGAGCAGCAGCCTCTCTGGTTCTTCTCTTCTGTTTTCTCCCTTTTTCTCCCAAAACTCTGAATTGTACGTTCTGTACAATTCTAAACCTAATTCCCCCGTTTAAACCTCTTTTTGTTTTATTTTATCTTATTTCCTCACAACTTTATCTAATTATAAAACAAACCCACAACTTAACATTTATTTTATTTTCAAATCTTATTTTATTAAACAATAAAATAAGTCACAACACCTCATAAAAATCACATAAATCATATACTTCACTTAATTCACACAAAATCATATATATATTATCTATACTATATAAAATAATTTAAATAATTAAAACGGACGTTACACCGACACCGCCACATTAATCCAAAAAAGATCAATGGACAAAAACTATTTGTTCCTTTCGTTTTTCATGGTTTTGTAATAATTAGCATTTTTCATAAAGAGCACTCCCAATATTATTTCTATAGTTTTCCATATATTTAAGAGAGTTGAAAGCAAAGAGTTGGGTTTCCTTTACGTTTCATATATTCTTCTTTTTTTTTGTCGAAGATGCATTTCATATATACTTTATAACAATTTTTAAGAATCTTCTCTCAAAAAGATAAAATATTAATTCAATGAATCTACTTTTCTCCTAAAAAATGAATCTACTTTTGTGAATATTAATATTAATGCATTTGAATGATGACTTTAGTTTTTTTTTTCTTTCAAATTATGAATCTAGTTTTTTTTTTTTCTCTTAGACCCATGGATGGGTGGAGAACTTGTATAGTACAGTTGATTCCTGTTCCAAATTATATATCTCAAAGTACGAATACCATGTGCTTTTTCAATGCCATCTTTTGTAACAAGTTTTGTCTTATGTGTTTAGAAGGCTCAAAAGGGTGGGTAGGATAGAGAGAAAGGGACCGGTAGAGTAAGAGGGGGTGTGGGGACGGGTAGGATATAAAGAGTGGGTAGGAGTGAATTGTTTGTGACTTTTCTTTCTCTCCACTTGTACTTTAATGGGTAATAACAACATAGAGCAGGATATAATAATATATGTTGTGAATAGGTACAATAACTTGTGTTGTGACAATATGGCTTCAAAAGTGTAAGACAATTTTAGAGCACCAGTATCTATAATAAAAATTATATATCTTACGACATAGAGTACCACTTCATGCTTTCTCAAGCCTTTCTCATGTGAGGTGCATCTAGCTAGGTATGGTGGGATTTCACGTGGCCCCATGGATTTTAGAAAGGTCAAAAGAATAGGTAGGATATAGAGAAGGGACGGGTAGAGAGAGAGTACAAGTAGCTTATGATTGTGTCTTTTTTTTTTCCACCAGTTCTTCATTACTGATACAATATATATATCTAGCAACACGTCATGTACACACAAATAATAACTATGTATTTGTTTGTGTCAGGAATTAGCGCATCCAATCTTTCATGAGTGATCAATCCGCATCTAGCTCCTCTAACCTTTATCTCATTTTTGACGCGTCCTCCGTGGCCATGTCGGAAGAAAGTGAGCCTGATTCGGTGGCCGAAGAAGTTCGTCAATCCTCCATTTATGTTGACCTTAACAACACCTTTAAAGGGAAAACGAACTCCCAATTTTTCAAAAAGGCAATCATATACATAGGTATAATATTCCGTCCTTTGGTTAGATGGAGAATGATAAACAAACTCTCCTTCCTCACAAGGGAAGATGTCAAAGAAACCTTTCTGGGAGGGATTCGTTAGACACTGATAAAGTTTAAAGGTGCTGTTAAGGTCAACATAAATGGAAGATTGACGAACTTCTTCGGCCACCGAATCAGGCTCACTTTCTTCCGACATGGCCATGGAGGACGCGTCAAAAATGAGATAAAGGTCAGAGGAGCTAGATGCGGATTGATCACTCATGAAAGATTGGATGCGCTAATTCCTGACACAAACAAATACATAGTTATTATTTGTGTGTACATGACGTGTTGCTAGATATATATATTGTATCAGTAATGAAGAACTGGTGGAAAAAAAAAAGACACAATCATAAGCTACTTGTACTCTCTCTCTACCCGTCCCTTCTCTATATCCTACCTATTCTTTTGACCTTTCTAAAATCCATGGGGCCACGTGAAATCCCACCATACCTAGCTAGATGCACCTCACATGAGAAAGGCTTGAGAAAACATGAAGTGGTACTCTATGTCGTAAGATATATAATTTTTATTATAGATACTGGTGCTCTAAAACTGTCTTACACTTTTGAAGCCATATTGTCACAACACAAGTTATTGTATCTATTCACAATATATATTATTATATCCTGCACTATGTTGTTATTACCCATTAAAGCACAAGTGGAGAGAAAGAAAAGTTACAAACAATTCACTCCTACCCACTCTTTATATCCTACTCGTCCCCACACCCCCTCTTACTCTACCCGTCCCTTTCTCTCTATCCTACTACCCACCTTTTAGAGCCTTCTAAACACATAAGACAAAACTTGTTATAAAAGATGGCATTGAAAAAGCACATGGTATTTGTACTTTAAGATATATAATTTGGAACATGAATCATCTGTACTATACAAGTTCTCCATCCATCCATCCATTATTATTACAAACAACATCAATTACTAGGCATTCACGTGACCTCTCTGTTGTGTAAGGGTGAAGAAGTTCAAAACCACTTGTCTTAGTTTCTAGCTAGTTTAGCACAAAGCAGTGCTATAATTTAACAAGTTGACAAACACCATTAGAGACATTTAAACTAATGTGGGGCCCACCTATAGAGTGGAATAATTACCTTTTTCTCTTCTCTACCCGTTCCATCTCTTTTCAAATAGAAAGGAAGACAAAAGTTCCAACACAATTCACTCTACCACTCTCTCTCTTCTCCTACCCATCCAACACAATTCCCTTTACCCCTCCTCTCCTACCCGTCACCTCTATCTCTCTCTTCATTTTATTGTTTTTTTCTCCGTCCCAACCATAAATAATACTTTTTCATTTAAGATATGTTATTATTATTATTATTGTCAAGTAGTTGGTTTTTTTATCATGCCATAAGTGATTATTCAAATCTTTTTGACCACATCAATGTAAGTACAAGGCATGTTACTACCTATTGTTATTATACCTACCCTTCAAACTTGTGGTACTTTTTTTTCTCTACTCAACCCGTCCCTCTATCTTTTACCCTACTGTTCCTTCTATTCTCTACTCTAGGCAAGAAGCATAATATAGTGCCTAGCATGTCTTTCCTAAAAAAAAAACGAGATAAAGATTCTGACAACATTCATTTCACATGAAAAGGTTACAAGCTTACTACTTCATTTGATAAAGGATACAACGGATAAGTTCAAGAACCAAGGATTTTTCAAATATTAGTGGAAGGAAATTATACGTGGATGGCTAAGGCTCACATGTTCTAAAGCAAGTGTTAGTAAAACAATAATAAAGGAAAAATAGGATGTGTTCCTAGCTACTCGTAAGGGGGGAGTGTAAGTTGGTGTGTTCTTTTGGACGAGTGAATCAACTCGGTGAGTCAAGCATGCCGAGTGTGTGTTGTTTTGGGAGGTGTGGATACGGGTAGCACAACTCTACCAACAACATTATATGGTTTTAGATACAAATTAGTATTTGTATCTTAGTTGAAGGGATGAATGAACTACATTAAGGAGGCTGTAAAAATAAGTGATTAGTGATTTTACCCGAGTGATAGAAGTTGAAGAAATCAAGTTATTTGGAGAGGGAGAGTAGTGAAGCTTTCCAACAGGAGCAAAATCATCAAAGACAAAAATGAGAAGGTAAAAATGAAACGGTGAAAAAAATAGGGAGCAAGAATTGATTATTTATAGGGGATTAAAGATAGAAATATGTGGGTATGGTAGGACCCGCTACAATTATGAGGATGAAGAAATATTTAAGAGGTAGGTAGATGGATGGATGGGACAAGATATGATGACTTAACAATTAAGTTTGAATCAAGTTAGTGTTGATAGTCTCGTTACAAGCTAGTTACTTGGTGGACGGTGGACTTGTATGGATCGATCAATCAAAGAACAAATGTCTACGCCTTAACAGGCTCGACGCTTGGTGGACTGGTATCGATCGATTTAACAAAGAACAAATGTCTACGCCTTAACAGGCTCGACCATAGTTTTGAAAATCGGACCGGTCCGGACGGTTCAACCAGTCCGACCTCTAACCGGTGGGGTGACCGTTCGAGTTGCTTGACGATCCGACCTCTAACCGGTGGGGTGACCGGTTCGAGTTGCTTGATGAATCAGCCATGTAATCAAACCGGTGTGACTCGGCCAAACCCGGTGAAAACCGGTGAATCGGCGGGCCTGACAAACCGGACCGGTTTTATGTGAAGCAGAAATTAATTATATTACTTTTGCCAAAAAGTGGTGAGGTGGGTGTTGAACCCGCGTCCATTGAATTACCATGGAATGGCTTAACCACTACGCCATAAATATCTTCTATTGTTAGATTGCTTTTTATAATTTATATATAATAACTGAGCAGTTTTTTTTAGGGAAACCAAACACATTTTTTTAAAGGAACTTAGCACACTCTTATCTTTTGAATATTATCGCACATCTCAGATATTTTAATAAGCATATTTTTACTTGATTACTAGTACTATTTTTTCAGCACACTTTTTTTTTGGGTTGTACTTGACATTGAAATATTTTTTAATATTTATTTGAATATGTATTATATCTCATAAAAAATATATTCAGCTAAATTCAAGGGATATTTATTAAGTTATTTTTATTTATGTCATAAAAATGTGCTTCTATTAAGTGTAATTTTTTTTTATTTTTTTGAGTTCAAAGTCATTCGGATCAGTCTAATTTAACACAAATAATTTTTTATATAAACCGAGTCATATAACCGAGCCATCCGATTCAATCCGATTCAGTCATGCGGTTCGACCAGTGACCCAGTGGTTCAACCAATGACCCAGTGACTCAGTACCCTTACCGAGTCGATCACCGGTTCAGTTTTTAAAACTATGGGCTCGACGCTTGGTGGACTGTGGACTGACATGGATAGACCATTTTCATTTGACTGTTCAAGTCAAGTTAGCTCAGCATGTCTTCAGTTAACACTGGTTTGATTGTTCAAGTCAAGCCAGCCAGCTCAGCACGTCTTCAGTCAACACTGGTTTGACTGTTCAAGTCAAGCCAACTCAGCACGCCTTCAGTCAACACTGGTTTGATTGTTCAAGTCAAGCCAGTCAACTCAGCATGTCTTCGGTCAACACTGATTTGATTGTTCAAGTCAAGCCAGTCAGCTCAGCACGTCTTCACTTAATGCCACATGTCTTGTACGGACAATCAACGCGTCTCAACTCCACGCGCCCAGTACAGATGAGTTGTATCCTAGTCCAAGCGCGATTGTACTCAAAACAGACAACCAATAGGAGACTCTGGATCATAACTTATTGGGCCTTGAATGATCAGAGAAATGCTCATTAAACCCACACTTTGATGACTATAAAAGGGGGTCACTTAGATGTTTGATATGGAGGAAAAACAACAGAAAAACAGTGTATTATTCATTTACTTCTTAAGAGTGCTCTTGAGACTCCACCTAGGACATTTCACTGAGCAGCTCACCTGTTGTAATTTACTTGTGTTTACATACGTGAACACATTTCAATCACAAACAATATATATATTTATTTGTTTATTTCAATTAGGTTTTCATTTTAAATTATTTTAGACTTCGTTGACATAAAAGGAACCAATATTACACATGCAGGCAGCTTCCAAATGGTTATCAACTTATCCAAATGGAATTCATGACCTATTGCTCTACATTAAAATAAAGTACAACAACCCGTTGATCTATATCACTGAAAATGGTAATTCTAATACACCAACTAGATTTACTTTCAATCTATTTCTTTAAGGTGCAAAAGTTAAGCATTGGTTTATAGGAAATTTAGGTTAGTCGCAGTTATTTCTTTCTAATATACAATTTTATTGTAAACACATTATATTGTGAATTTTTATATATAGGTATGGATGACTCTAATGATCCAACACTCCCTCTTGAGAAAGCTCTTGAAGATACGCAAAGGATTGATTACTACTATGGTCATCTCTACTATCTTCAAACTGCAATGAAGCATGTATACAACAAGCATATGAATTTTGTCTCAAATTCTCTCATTAACTTTTTTTAAGGGCTTCATAATAATTTTTTAGGATAATGATAGACATCGCGAGAAATATTCTCATGAAAGCTTCACGACATACACTATGCCCACCGTTTTTTCCACCTAGTCCAAGATTAAAACAAAAAAACTGGTTATGTCTTTTTTTTTTTTTAAACTAAAAATATGCTTTGCGGGGCATTCGGGATAGAGAAGTTCGCTATATATAGCACTTCTCAATTTTTTATGACTAATTTAACGACACATTTTATTGTTTTCATGTATAGAAATTTAGGTACCAGTTTTATTTTTTTACAGTGCAATTTCCTTTTTTTTAAACTTTTTTATCTAATTATATATATATATACATATATATATATATATATATTTAATGTATCCAAATTTTACAAGGGATGGCGCGAATGTGAAAGGGTACTTTGCATGATCATTGATTGACAACTTCGAATGGACTTTAGGCTACAATTCAAGGTTTGGAATATACTTCGTAGATTATAATAATGCCCTTAAAAGATATCCAAAAATGTCAGCCATTTGGTTTAAGGATTTCCTACAACATAGAGCAGTTACAAATAGTGATTCACGTTGAGAAAATTGATGCAATGAGAAACAATGTTGAATAGTAACATCTCGATATGTCTAGTAATTTGCTTCATTCAAGTTTCATATTTATCATAAGGGAAATGCTAAAGAGTGTCCTTAAGGCATTGCTCTTAAGGAAACGGTGAAAAGAGGTTTGTAATGTTGAACAATTTATATACCTATTTTGAGTTCTTATTCATGAACATTTTTATAAGAATTGCCTTCAAAAGAAGTTTTTTATCGGCTAAAATAGAATGAGTCTCGCCAATTCTCAATGTTGACGAAGGTGAAGCTCTTGGTATTATCTATGCTTTAAGATGGGTTCAAGAGTTGCACATTAATAATGTGACGTTTGAGTTAGAATCTAAACACTACTCATTAGATTAAACAAATAGGAAAAACATCATAAACAAAGTTATCTTAGTTTGGGACACAGCCAACCATGTTCTACATCCTACTCTCTTGTCTAAGCCAAGTAGATGATGCGCTGCAGAATTTAAATTATGCCTAATAAACACAACTTCTACCCTATCCATTTGGTCGATAAGAACTTTACAGTCTTGGATAATTAGGTCAATTGAGGTAATTACAAACTTTACATTAATGCATTTAACTAAAGATGTATTCATAAGATATTATAGAAGTCAGGGCTCCGTCAAAAAAGAGTGGTTAGGTATTTATGGAAAATTGAGGTCCGTCTAAAGTTGTGGCTTCTTCGTGGAAATTACTTATCAAACATATTCCAACAAGGAGGATTCTAGTATTGAGGAACGTGCTCTTCTTAGAGGCATCGGTCTTGTGTGTGTTTTGTAACATCTGGATTTGGAGACAGTCATTCATTTATTTCTTCATTGTGAGTTGGCTAGAGAAGTATAGGTGAAAGTTATGGGTTGGCTTGGTATATATTTTATTATCTCTTCAAATTTGTTTGTCCTTTTGAAGTAGGGAGAGGAGTAACAAAAAAGTCGTAGGTTTTTTTTTGGCTTATTATGCATGCTACCATTTGGGTACTGAGAAAAGTTAGAAATGATAAAATCTTCAATAATATGGCCAAATGGGTAGAGAACTTGGTGGAGGAAATTAAGGTGATGTCATGGGAATAGAGTATGAATAGATTGAAGATCCCGACTTGTATTTTTTATGAATGGTGTTGAAAACGTAGAGATTGTATGTTAAGGTAGATTTTAGGGTATCTTTTGGAGAGTTGTTGTATTTGTATCCTTTTGTTTTGTTGCCACGGTGTTTTGGTGTTGGTTGTACTCTAGGTGGCTATGGTCTTTCTTGAGAGAATCAAGAACGGCTAGAAAACCAAACAAAACAAGAGAAAATGGAAGAAAATAATGAACAATGAATCGTAGCATTTCTAATTAACTTATACAAGAATTGGCGGAAGCGAAAAATGAATCGTAACTAATTCTCTCATGAGAGAGATACCATATTATGTAGTGAAAATTATAGTGTTATTACTTGAGTAATCAATGAGTACAAGGAGTTTATATAGCTCGATGATGCTATACACTAGGCAATCATAAGATAGCAAGCAACATAACAAAGGTAAAACTAAGCTAATAAGAATATCTTGTATGCAAAGCTATTTAGTCAACTATATTGTTGACTTGATTGTTGTGATGCGGTAATAATAAGCTTTTCATAATCACATTGTATGGGTGTTTCAAAAAATAAAAAAAATAATCCCCTTGCGTGGGAAAATAAACACCCATAAACCGAGTTTGGTTAATACCTCAAATTTTCTACGCAGAACCCTTGATGGTAGAGAGGCGGTCATGAAACCCGAATACTCTAAAATGAAGACATACCCGTATCGGATAATGATATTTCATGGATACTTGTGGATACGTATCCACAAAGTATCTGAATTAAATATTTTAATTTAAAAAAAATATTTTATCGAATACTTATAAGATATTCCACATATACAATAAGATACTTATAAATACTTCATATATACATATCCTATAAAAAAAATGAAGGGTAAAAAAGTGAGACAATGTTGTGAAATTCATTGGAGATCATGTATATGATTCAATTTTAGATATGTATCAGTAGAATTTTTTATTGATGAACCACTTAAAATTATACTTCTTGCGGATGAAGGTAACGAGAGAGTGGAGATTCAACTAATCAACATTAGACAAAATTTGCGTAGAGTTCTTTTAATGATGCTTCTCTTGATATCTCAACATATGAATGAAAATAATATGTTTTATAAGAAAACTTTACATTTTTTATTTTGATCGGATGTATTATTTTTACAAAAGTATAATAATCAAGAGTAATCGATGCTTATTTCTTCAAGTATTTTACAGATATATAAGTTTTAGTATAAAACAATTGTTAACGTATCTAAGCCGTATAATATCCTAAATTTTAAAATTTTCGCGTATCCACGTACTTGTATCGTATACTCGCACCCGTATCAGTATCTGGGCTTCATAAGAGAGCTAACCAGATAATATTTTATTAAAAAACTAAAGGTTCATATAATATTAATCTCGAAAATATAGTTAAATGATTAATACTTAAAAAGGGAAGTTAAAAGATCAATATTAAAACTAGTTACTTTTAATATTATATGAATTTTAATATTATATTAGTCAAACATTTTATAATACATACATGGATCTTAACCTTCATTGGTTGACTTATTTTTACGACAAGATTTAAATTCATTAGTTGGATATAGCATTCAATGAACCTTTATTATGAAATGTAAAGTTCATATAATATTAATCTCGAAAAAATAGTTAAATGATGAACCTTTATTATTTTTAATAAAAAAATTGATTTCTATATTAATGAAAACGGAATACAACTAGAATATTTAATTAAAATTTATTAAAAAGCTGAAATTCATTTTTAAATCAAGTCCATAATAGACATCCTTAAATGTATGTTTAAAATTTAAATTTCTTTAAATTTTGCCATAGTAACTTTTTTTTGGGTCAAGTAGGCTAGATCCGCACACAATATGTGTAGAGAAGCGGGGAATCTGGAGTTCGAAACCCGACCCCATCAACTAAGCTATATTTATAAGAACTTGTCATAGTAACTTTGATTACGAAGTTTTCGCTATCGTTTAGCACAGACTAATTTTCGTTGCTTAGCTATTCATTTAACACTTTTAACCTAACATAATTTTTTTATATTAAGTTACTTGAACACATACATTCAATTAATGAGAACTAGTTGAAAAACTATATACTACTATTTTACACTTCATATATAAATTAAGATTCATAAAATTTTGGGCCATGGGCTAAAGCCCAAGTGATTATAACCCAAAGCAGGCCCGGGCTTAAGCCTAAAGCCTACATAGCATAGCCCGGGTCAATCCTGCTTCCTTCTTCACGCACTGCAATTTGCCTTTCTCCTTCATCTGCCGTGATCTCTGAACTCACTGCCATTGTTGCCTGCAAACAGCTTCATCTTGCTGGGTACAATTGCACAAGAATTCAGGTAACTCAACCTCTTTGTAATGATTCTTATATATGTGTTTTATTATGTTCTTTTTATGCTAAATTTTGTGATTTTTTTGGTTCAATTTTTATTTGTGGACTTGGAATTTAAGATATAATTAAGGACTTGACTTTGATTTTTAATTAATTATTTAATTTTTCTTACAATTTTTTTTTTTATACTTGAATTTGTAAAATTTTAGAACTTGAATGACCCATTAGTTTAAATGTTTCAAGTGATGAATGTTTATGAGAAAAATTGGAACATGAGTAGAAATTTTGGCAGTGCAAATTATTGGTAGTATTTGTAGGAATGGAGAAAAACATGGGTTTATGTTGAAAAATAATACAATGAACTTGGAAAAAGAGGGAAAAAAAATATAACTGTTGGTAAAAAAAATAAAATTACTTTGATTATTATCACTACTTTTTGAAAACTTATTATTATCACTACTACTTTAAAATGTAAGTGATTGAGCTCAATTGGTTAATGAACTCTACATAAGGACGAACGAATCGTTCAGGAAAACCCGAGTTCAATTTCTGGGTGGCACAATTCTCGGTCAGGTTCTTTATTAGACCAATACAGTATGTTTGGGAGTTGAGTTTTGGAGGGGAGGGCTAAACTTATATTTTGATATTTGAAAAGAATTGAAAGAACAACATTATTAATGATCAAATAATGCTTCAAGAACACTTGATTCATTTTTTAAAATATTTGACGGTGTGTTTAATTTAAAAGATAAAAGTAAGCCTTTCCCTCCTCTATGAAATGAAGGGAGGGGGGGAGATTGTTTGAAGTTTTAGTAGTTTGTTTGATTGTTTCGGAGGGAATGAGATCAAAATCCCCTTTAAGCTAATTTTGGATCCCCTCCAAAATGGGTGATTTGGAGGGAAGAAGATGTTTATTTAAATCAAAACTTAAATAGCCATATGTCTAATGTGATCTTAAATATATAAAGGGTGGAAAATGTAATTTATACTTTCCCTCCCTTCGTTAAGCCATACACGTTATTTTAAAATCTGAGCTCTCCCTTCTCTTCATTGAACCAAACTGACTAAGGACTAATTGCCCTATAAAAATGTATGCGGCAAGATATTGAAACAATGGTCTGGACTAATGATGCATTTATGCGACTACGGCATGCAAATTTTTGTTTGGTGTGTAAATTGTGGGGAAAATGTGTGTTTGCAGTTGATGGCCCACATAGTGTCATGCTATCTTATTTTGGTTTTGGGTAATTCTGTTGTTAGTTATATCATATATTCATATTGTCTCTTTGGTATTGGATTGCATATCTGACTGTTGCTCTTGCGATGTTAGGGTTTTAGTTACTTTATGATAATTGAACATATATTCCTGAACATAAATATTGATTCAGCTGTGCTTTTTTTTTTTACCTGTAATAACCAGAAACCATTTGTAGCTTCATTTGTGTTGGCTTGTTCTTATTCTCTTTTATAATTCATTAGATGAGTCTTATGTAAAAAAATATACATCTCTCTCTCCCTCCTTTTAATTGGTACAAAATATAAGATCCCTTGATTTGGCTTTAACTATAGTACTATGCTATTGAATTTGTGTTATTTAAATATAGGAGATGCTGGTGTTCTGGCCTTGTGAACTCATTCTGTTTGTGGAAGCTATGTATTTAGGATTTGAAATTCTCGATCTGTTTGCCTTGCTTTTTTTTTGTTGTTGCTTAGTTTAGTGATATTTTTTCGCAGGAGAAGATGACAAATGAGATTGCAACGAGCAGTGAGATAGATTACGATTGTGAAGATTTTAATAGTTCAAAGAGACCAAAAATGACGTCTAAAGTATGGGATGAAATGGAGCGCGTCCAAACAACCGAAGGTAATAAAGTTCTATGCAAATATTGTGGAAAGCTGTTACAAGATAACTGTGGAACTTCTCATTTGAAGCGACATTTAGTTATATGTCCCAAGCGACCAAAACCATTGGGTGTTATTACTCAAGATTCAATGTCTTCAGGGTATTTCAGAGGCACCTATAATACCAAAGGTTAGAGTGATATTTTTTTGGAAGTGCAGTCCTTTTTTCCCCCAAATTCATGCTATCTCCATTTTTCTTTACTCAATTAACTGCTATATAGTTTATCAAGTTTAGTAATCTTTGGTGAGTGAGCTGAAACAAAGACCAAACCAATTAACATTTGAAAATATTTTAAAAAATTGGGATGGACATGGCTACTAACTTGTTGGTTATAGGCTTCGAGCTTTGCTTGCAAGTTTAATTGATCATATGCATGCATATCAATTCGTTAAACCCTGGGGTCTCGTGTAAGTGGTTGATGCACAGGGTGTATAGTGTTGTTGTAAGCACGTGAGTTCTGAGTTCGATTTCTAATGATGTATAAAAAGTTGTTATCTTAACTCACATATAAAAATACCAAAGTTGAAAAACAAATGCCACATATAGTAGCCATAGTAGTGTGAGGTTGAATGTGATAGCATTAATGCTTGCTATATCTATGGTGGTGGCTTGATAAGCTTGAGTTCCGTTCCTGTTTGTAATTAAATTTTGCTTTTTCTTTTCTTCCCATTGAAATGTGGCTGGATGTGTTTTTTTTTTCTTTCTCATTTGTTCATACCAAATAATATTTTGTTACCTTTCATTATCACTGCTAACTTTTTTCTTTTTGTTGAAGATTCTGGATCAAGCAAAGCGCTTATGGCACGCCCATTAAAGGCCGAACCTCAATCGCAGGTCATATGTTTTTCTCCGGCTCCAAATTATGGAGCTGCAACTGTTACTATTGCATCCGTTAAAAATGCTGCCGGTCCCATTGGAGAACTAAATCATAAACACAGTCCCACTTTGTTACTTCCTAGTGTTGAATCTCCCCGAAATCAAGAGGAACTGTCTCTGGATGACGGAGAAATGAATGCATTTTATGCTTCTCTCGATGTCGAGACCTCGTTTAAGTCACTTTCACAAGATACCACAGTCATCACTGAATCATCCAACACTACATCGCCTTGTGAAGAGACAAGCAAAGCATTGAAAACACTGCAAGACCTTCTCTCCAAAGAGTTCTCTGTTCTATTGCAGACTGGACAGTGCGGTACCGTGAAATCTACGATAGAAAACCTTTCCAAGATGTCTGCGGTCAATGGAATCTCGTCAGAAATGAGGTTGTTGATATTAGAAGTTTCTAGAGAGTTCACTCGCTGGAGTTGTGACTACAACGATGCCAGTAAGAAAATAGAGTCTGCGAGCTCCCACATCATGAAAGCAGATAAAGTAGAAGAAAGTCTTGAAGCAAACAAGAATGAGTTCAAGGAAGTTTTGTCTTTAGAAAATGAGTTGTGCAACCAGCTTGCAACTTTGGAGCAAAGAAAGAAAGAGCTAGAAGAGCAAATAAATGCAATCAAAGCTAACATATCTGTGTTTCAATCGGCTAAGATCACAGCTACGAAGAGAAAAAGGGAAGTTTTTGAAGAAGCAAAGACTCTCAAAGCACAAAGAGATGAGTTGAGAGAGCAAGTTCCTCACTTGAAGGATGAGAGGGAAGTGGCCAAGAAAATCCAAGAAAATATTCAAGCTGAATGGTTAAAACTTGGAGAAAAATTTAACAAAAGCATAAATGGGGTAAATTCTTCTGAAAAATTGAATGGTAAATCCTTCATTCAGGCTTGTCAATTAGAAAATTCCATGTAACAAACTGAATTTCAATGTTAACTATATCAGATACTTTCATACCAACTCCATGTTGAACCAAAAAAAAGCTCTCATATTTGTTGTGTGCATCTATGGTGGTTGAATTGAAACATTTTTTCAATTGATTTAAATCTCAAATACTACAGCACAAGTGTACTTCTATGCTAATTTTTTTTCCTCTAGTTACCATTAAGTGCCATGTTGGCACTCCTTCTTACTCCTACATGGATACCAGCAAGCATCTCTTTTATATGGGTCCCAATATGGCTGACACAATAAAGATGTCCACTGTGATTCTTTTTTTTGTTTGTTTGTGGCTATATGGGTCCCAATGTGGCTTCTACAGATATTCCCCTATGAATCCACAACATTTGTTTAGTGGTTCCTGTCACTTTCATCACCACAAAAAAAATTGAAATGTCTCCTTTCTTTTCTTTTAATTGGTAATCATTTTGGTGGTTTAATGTATCATATCGTGTCATTATAGTCCTTTAATGCATCAAAATTACAAGATGTATTTGGATGTCTCACTTTTAAGTTACTTTGGTTCTCGAATTAATGTGTCTTTCGTTCGTTAGCTTGATCCTCTAACATGTCTTTCTTCAATTAAATGTCCATAAAATCACAAACAACAGACACACACACACTTAAATTCTTGTACAATTTGATTACATTGAAGGACTATTATGGTAAAGTTAAGAGACTAAAATAAAGATTTCCTCAAGTGGCTTAATGGTTGTTTATGGCCGTTTGCAATTCTTAGTGGTCCCTGGGGCAGGATTTACAGATTATTATTATATTCTTATCCCAGCTGTGGTCCAAAATAACACTAAAAAGCCTGGTCAACTGTTGACTTTCTGGCCAATAATTTAGAATACTCAAGAATAGTAATCATATAGTACATTCTACTTTTTTTAATAACTTTATCATTGGTGAATGAACCAAGAAAATAGGACCAAAAGAAATTATTCATTGCTTAAATTTTATTGAACAGAACATGTCATAAACTCACACTTTGAGACACAACTCTCAACATCCAAGCTGCAAGAAATTCAGAATTGATTCTAAGCTGGTGTTGTCAAATAATGACTATTGGAATTTGAACAAATTGTTATTTTTCGCAATTTGCGATTGACAACATTGATCTGAGCTAAACTGACACCCTTCATGGCTGCTTCCTCATCTTCTTTCAACCATGGACACGTTTACCATGTTTTCTTAAGCTTTAGAGGCGAAGATACTCGCGAAAATTTTACCGGCCATCTTTACAATGCTCTTGATCAAAGGGGAATCAACACGTTCATAGATGATGAAGGGTTAAGGATTGGAGAAGAGATTTCACAAGCTCTTCTTAAAGCAATAGAAGAGTCAAGAATTTCCATCATCATATTTTCGAAGAACTATGCTAATTCCACTTGGTGTCTTGATGAACTTGTGAAGATTCTTGAGTGTAAGAAAGAGAAAGGACAAGTGGTTTGCTCAGTGTTTTACAATATTAGTCCATCAGATGTGAGGCATCAGAGAGGAAGCTATGAAGAAGCTTTTGATATGCTTGAAGAAAGATTTGAAGATAAGAAGGAAAAGGTGATGAAATGGAGGATGGCTTTGACTGAAGCTGCAAACCTTTCTGGCTGGCATTTTAGTAATGGGTATATACTTATTTTTTTCACTTATTCTGCTTTTAGTTTTTTTGAGAATCATACTTTGAAAAATTTGTTAAAATTATATTTTTTAGATGAATGCATAAAGCCGGGGGATTTGGATTAGATGACTGCGTTTCAGTATAATTTCGAATCGAGATACATTATTTATAATATATGTTTTATATAATTTTCAGGTATGAATTTAAATTTATCCAAAGCATAGTAGATGAGGTATCGAGAAAGTTGAATCGAATCCCTCTAAATGTCGCTACACACCCAGTTGGACTGCAATCTCGCGTATCAGAAGTTAACTCACTCTTAGAACTTGAATGCAATGATGTGAAAATGATAGGAATTTATGGTATCGGTGGAATTGGTAAAACAACCATTGCGAAAGCTGTGTACAACACAATATACGGTCAATTTCGATATGCGAGTTTTCTTGCAAATGTTAGAGAAAATGCAATTCATAGGGTTGGCTTAGTCAAACTCCAAGAGAGACTTCTGTTTGAGATACTTGGAGAGAAAGGAATGAAATTAGGCAATGTTGATAAAGGAATCAATATAATAAAAGATAGGTTATGTAGAAAAAGAGTTCTGCTCGTTATTGATAATGTGGATGATGTGGAACAACTTCAAGCATTAGTCGGCGGATTCGATTGGTTTGGTCCTGGAAGTAGGATTATCATAACTACAAGAGATAAACATTTGTTAACTGCTCATGAAATTGGTTTAACTTATGAGGTGAAGAAGTTAAATCATGTTGAATCTCTTCAGTTATTTAGCTGGAATGCATTTAAAAGAAGTGAACCTAAAGAAACTTATTTGGATATTTCGAATCGCGCTGTTTATTATGCAGAAGGTCTTCCATTGGCTTTGACTATTATAGGTTCTGATTTGTGTGGTAGAAGCATTCAGCAGTGGGAATCTGCATTGGATAAATACAAGAGAACTCCTAATAGGAAAGTTCAGGATATACTTAGAATAAGTTTTGATGGTTTAGAGGAAAATGAAAAGGAAATATTTCTCTATATAGCTTGTTTTTTTAAAGGGGAGATAATGGAATATGCTTCGAAAGCATTGCGCGCGTGCGATCTGCATCCAGTTATCGGTATTGCAGTGCTTGTTGACAAGTCTCTCGTAAACTTGGATGAAAAAGGTGTATTGTCTATGCATGATCTTATACAAGATATGGGGAAGGAAATTGTTCGGCAAGAATCACCGATGGATCCTGGTAAACGCAGCAGGCTGTGGTATTACGAAGATGTTCTTCAAGTACTGACTGATGGAACGGTAATAATCATTTGTTAAACTGATTTTGTTTTGGTTGAATTTTGCTTAACATGAAATCTTTAATTAGGGAACCGACAAGATTCAAGGTATAATGCTGAGCCTACCTGAAAAGCAAGAGGTGCAGCTAAAAACTCAAGACCTAAAGAAGATGAGAAACCTTAGAATGTTGATAATTCGGAATGCTGAATTTTTGGGAGGCCATGTTAATCTACCTAATAATTTAAGGATGCTTGATTGGGAGGAATACCCTTTTCCATATTTACCATCTGATTTCCATCCTGAGAAAATTGTAATGCTAGAGTTGCGGCACAGTCGTATAACATTGGACAAGCCATTCAAGGTATGATGACTATTTATAATTACACTGTGGCGCAGTTCGTGGCCATTATGTTCATTCAAGAATTAACAATGTTAATTTATGTTTTACAGAACTATGCAAACATGACTTCTCTAAATCTTAGTTCATGTGAATTCCTGATAAAAATACCTGATGTTTCGGGGATACCGAATTTAGAGCAAATTATTCTAGAGGACTGTACAGGCTTAGTTGAGATTCATGAATCACTTGGATCGCTTGATAAACTCGTTTATTTAGGCGTTGAAAGGTGCACTGATCTAAAGAAGTTACCAAGCGTCCTGAACTTGCCACTTTTATCATGCATTGCTCTTAATGGATGTACTCAACTTGAGAATTTCCCAGATTTATATGGAAAAATGGAAAATCTTAGAATCATCGAGGCGGAAGAGACGGCTATACAAGAATTTCCTTCTAATATGGTCAATTTCAGCAACCTTGAAGTGTTAGTACTAAAGTGTTGCATAAATCTTAAGGATTTTCCTAAAACCATTTCTTTGTTGCCAAATCTTATGTTACTTGATATTTCTGGCTGTCCAAAACTTCAACTATTTCAAGAGTCCAATGAAAGTTCATCAAATTTAGAGTTACGAATAAAACCATGTCGAAATTTTGACTCTTCAGAAATCCAATCCTCATATGGTTTCCCTTTATTGGAAACCCTTGATCTCAGTGACTGCAATCTTTCAGATGAAAATCTAGAAATCCTTTGTTGCTTTTCCACCCTCACATCCTTAGACATATCAAAAAACCATTTTGTAACTCTACCTCAATGCTTCAATAGACTCAATAGCTTGCATGAGCTTTACATGGCCAATTGCAAGAATCTTCAACAAATTTTTGGGATTCCACCTAATTTAGAACATATAGATGCCACTAGTTGCAGAATGCTGAATTCAGAATCATTGAACCTCTTATTAAGCCAGGTTTTTCTCTATCACTTTGACTTTGAGTATATTTGGATTGACTTATTTGAACTTATGTATTGACATAAACACTTGTGAGACTATTTGCGAGAACCTATGGAAACAACTTATGACATGTCCAATCCGTTTTCAGCTTATTTCCATAATATCTCCATGGTAGCTTATGAAAACAACTCAAAGGTTAAAAACAGTTTGATTTTATCGTTATCTTTTGTTATTTGAAATAGCTTACATAACCACTTATATGATGAGTGCTTATGCTATAAGGGATTAGTTAGAGAAATGATATTTTTGATACAGAAATTTGAAATTAAAACTCGGCAACCGGTATTCAATATGACAATTGGTTTTTGGTGGTCTAGTTTGACTTCTTCAAAAAAAGAAAACATGACAATTGGTAGGTTATCCAAGTCACATGACAATTCTTTTGTAACAGGTATTCAACAAGACATTCAAATTTGAAGTTATAGCACCAAAGCCAAGGTTACCAATGCCATTCAAGTTCAACTACCATAGCCATGGAGGATCCATGTCATTCTCTGTTGGCCACGAGTTCCCAAGAATTGCCCTATGCTTCATTTTTGAACTAGGAAATAAAAGAATTGGTTTTTTTGCCTGTGAAGTCCAGATATCTATTAATGGACAGAAAGCATCCAATAGAGAACAGTACTTCCTTTCAGTTTCTGGTGATCTTGTATGGCTGTATCATCAAGAAAATTTGATGGATTTAAACACATATTTACTGCATGAACAGAATCATGTGGAAGTTTCTTGTGAAATTATAGATGCGAGTGAAGGCGCAGATGTGACGATATGCTTTTGTGGAGTTCATGAGTATACAGAAGATGAGGAATTTAAAATACCAAATTTGATACTGTGCACTAATTCTAGTCCTTGTAATAATGAATACTTTGATAGTACACAATTTTCTATGGAAACACATGAAAATCAATGTCATTATGAAGATAACTTGAGAATTGATTGTTGCACCTTGCCTGAGAATTTAAGGCTTCATGAAATATCAGATGAACAAATGCAACAGATTTCAGCTTCGATAAGCTCAGAAATGCTTGAAGTTAATGGTGGTATGGCTCAGAAAAATGAAGATGGTATAGATATTTTGTCAACTGATACAATACATCAAAGCAAAGAGATGTCTTCATTAGATATGCAGCTATATGGTGATAGAATTTGGGATCCAATGCTATTAGAATGCCAATTAAACTGCATGAATTATGAGAATAATAAAGGTACAAGTGAATGTCTAACTTCATTGTCAATTGAAATTGGATTGATCCTCCTTACTATCTTTTGTTTCACTTCCCTACAAGCCTACCGAGATTTTCGTGAACTTCACTGTTTTTAGTATATTTCTTCAAGAGTTGTTATTTTCACACAAAAATTTGACAAATTTTTTTACTTCAATTTGGATTGTTAACAATTACCTTCAGTATATGGTTAATGAATATAACCACTCACTAAAATTCTTCCTGCAGACAACATCTTGCCGAGTCATCAAGAATTGGAGGCAGAAGAACCTTTAAGTGACGACAATATGGAAGCATTTTATTCTACACTCCATGCTGAGACATATGCTTTATTAGGAGATATAGGAGATACCAGTGATGATTCAAATTTGGCTTATCCTAAACTGAGTGAAGAAACCAAGAAAGCCTTGGAAGTTCTGAAAGAACTCCTCTCCAAACCAATTTGTCATCTTCTAGAACCAACACCATCAACATCCATGAAAACCACTTTGGAATATCTCAGTGCTTTAATTGCAGATGATAATGTTTCAATGAGGTTAAAGTCTGTAATACTACAACTTTTAGCTGATTTTACTCAGTGGAGTTGTGACTACAACGATGCAAACATGAAACTCGAGTCCTCAATCTTAGTACTATCAAAGCTACAAAAACTTGAAGAGGGTGTAGTAGCAAACAATCACCAGTTCAGCGAATTTGTGTCAATAGAGAGTGAGTTGGGAAGCCAACTAGTTTATTTGGAAGAAAGAATGAAAGAGCTTGAAGAGCAAATTAGTGTCATTAAAGTGAACATGTCAATATCTGCAGTTGCAAGGGACACTGCTATTAGAAGGAAAAGAGAAACATTTGAAGCAGGAAGAGTGTTGAAAGCTCAAAGAGATGAGTTGAGGAAGCGAAGGCTGCGGTTGAGAGCGGAGCAGGAATCGGCTAGAGCTACCAAAGGATACATTGAGGACGAGTGGTCAAAGATTAGAGAGAAATTTGATAGAATCTTGAAAAAATTTAGGTAGATTATTGAGCAAGATACAAATATGTGATCTATATCATGGAGGAAATTTTAGTTTTTGTAAGTACTTTATTATTTCAAAATTAATACATTCATAGAACACAAGACATGCATTGTGAATGTAAACTAGTTTTACACTAGCCTCCAATAAGAATCACGTATTTGGCCGTTATTTTTAAAAGTAGTTATAATAAAGGCTTACGTGACAATATTTACACATCTCCTTTAAACTCTATATATTGTGTGACAGTGTAAAACTAGTTTACACACATCTCCATTAAACTCTATATTTATTGTCATTAAACACGTGCGTTATGCGAAATAGTTTAATATATTTGAACCTGGTCAAATTGTGCATGTAGTTTATAAATAATGCAATTATTTATTAAAGTTACATATAGAAAAGGATACATGTATTAAACGGATTCATGTTGAGAATTGGTATTAGGGATTCATGTTGAGAATTAAAGGGAAAAAAAAAAGAGAAAAAGAAAATAGTATATCTGAATATTCTTTGTATTCTAATTTATGATGCTGAATTCTAGCTTCAAGCTTATATTATGTTATGAGTAAGTTACATACGTAACAGACTCTAACTAACTCGAAACTGTTGTTCTCCACTCTTCAAAATTGGTGCTTCCAATGAATTGTTCTCCAAGCTTTGACCACTCTTCTTCAATATTAGCTTGAGTTATCTTTGCCAATTCCTTCTCAGCTTTCAACCTTGGAACTTGATTCCTCAAATCATCCCTTTCAACTTTCATTTCTTTTCCTTTACAAAACAATTCTGTCTTTCTCTTTACAACCATTTCTCTCTGTGCTGTAAAATCTGCAATCTCAGATTTTATGGCATTGATTTTCTCTTCAAGTTCTCTCTTCTCTTCCTGCAAGCTCGCTAACTGATTTGACAAACATTTCTCCACCATGTCCATTTCTCGAAAGTCTTTAACATTAGCTTCAAGATAATCGTTCACTGTCTCAGCTTTTGATAGATTTGTAGTTGCTGACTCAAATTTAAGATTTGCATTGTTGTAATCCAAACTCCACTGAGAAAAACTATGTGAAAGTTTCAGTATTACTGATTTTGTTTTCAGGGACAATCCTTCGTCTGGCGTTAAAGTGAGGAGATATTTTAGAGTATCTTTCATCAATCCCGAGCGTCCTGGATGCAACAAAAGAGAGAATTTTTTTGTGACAAAGTCTTGTAGAATCTGCAATGTTTTCTGGGTTTCTTCATTAGTCCTAGTTCTCACAGTTTCATTGTTGTGTGTGTTGCGTTGGACATGTAAAGGAGAATCTGTTTCTGCTTCAAGTGAAGCATAAAAGGATTCCATATTGTCTTCATTTATGGTAGAATCAACCATGTTTATGTAAGCTTCTGCATTTAGGATAAGTTGTTTGCTTTTTGTTGAATCAACATTAATTTGTTCAACAGAAGTGATTTTATCAACTAATTGTGTTCCGTTGTCTCTGCTTGTTGATGCAATGGTACTTGATTCCTGAGAGCATGATAAATGAAATGATTAAACAAAAGATTAACAAGGTATCCTTTCCGACATGCAAACAAGCATGAATTTTTGTCTTACTGGTGCAAAATTTTCAACCTCCTTCAACTTTGATTTTTGTGCAAGTATTGGCTCCTTGTTATGGATACTTGTAACAAGTGCTTCTTCTTGTGTTTCAGTTGAAGAATCATGCAATATTTTACTGGAGTTGGTCTCTGCAAAAGAAGAAAGGTTGAAATTAATGAGATTGCCTTAGTCACTTGTCAGATTCTATTATCTTGGAATTTCAAATGTGGCCATCAATGAGATTGCTTTAGTCATTTTAAGTCCAAAGCAATGTAGAATTGTAAACTCATAAATTCTTTAGTAAAATCAAAAGTTTATCGATTAAATCAGAGTTTGCTTGAAATCATTTTTGTGACCTAAAGTCGTAAACTCGTAAGAGTTAATTGGAGAGTTTTACCATCTTGGTTGTTTCTACATGCTACTGTACCTTTTCCATTGTCTTTATCGACAGGTTCAAAGATTTCTAGGATTTGATGATTATGGGAAGCTGAATGTTGTCCCTCTTCCATGTACTGGCTGTCAATGTCGGTCTCACTGTCTAGTTCCAAATCCTCATCATAACCATATCCATTATCATCTTTTCTCTTGCTGAATTGAAGATCAGTCATGACTTCTAATACAGTCTTAATGGAATATTTAGCTAATATTGAAGTAAAAACAACATCTTCACTTACTTCATCATAGATATCCAAATTAACATTTTCATGGACCGTATTTGAGCCATGAAGATCAGGACTTATGAAGGAGACATGGTGGATATTCATCCTATCTTTGAATAGATGAATTCCACAACATTTAATAGCCACACTTTTTGATTCATCAATAACTGAGCATGAAATCTCCACCTGATTCCAACCAGATTTTATTTTTTCATTGAAGTCTTGCCACTCGCTTGCGGTGAGGTGAATTCTCAAATCAAAAAGCCATACATGATCAACTGGCCACTCACTTTTTCCTTGGAATATTTGCATGCCATTGATTAGTATGCAGAATTCACATGTATAATTGGTTTTCTTTTCATCATCACCACTTAAAAGAAAAAGTAGAGCAATTGCAGGGAAACTTTTACGAATCCAAAAGGCGATAGACTCTCCTTTATTACAATGATCAAACCAAGATGGAATTTTTGTCCTTGGAACAACTATGTCTATGTACTCAACCTCCTGAAACGCCTGTTCAGTAAATAGAAGTGGTCACTATTAGAAATCCTGGTTCAAATTCAAAATAAAACAAATATGAAAAAAGCAAACAAAAAAACACGGGAATTAATCGCGGAGTTCGGCCATTTTTGCCAAGATATCTGAATTCAAAGTGGCTGCAGTGTCTTTCCATTGTTCAAACTTAGCATCATAAATTACAACTTGTGTTTAAATACTACGAGCAATACCAACAAAGAAAAGTTCAACAAAGGAAAAGAAGGATGAAGGCTAACCTGACTCAATAGTACTTCTGATGATTGAGGAGTCAATGACATACACTTCCTTGCATCTATATATTGCAAATATGGTGGAAGCACTGAAATATCTCTAAGATGGTTGCAGTTTTCTATGTTAAGAAGCAAGAGATGAGAAAGTTCTTCAATGCAATCAGGAATGGTCAAGAAATTGTTTTCTGATAGGATCAACCACTTTAACTGTAGAAAACATTTGAGAATTAACTCAAGATCTTCATCTGATAGATTACAATTTTTGAGACTTAGATTACTTAACTTCGGAAGCCAGTCACTAGTTCTGTTTTCCAATGACTTCCATAGAAGTTTTGGAAGTTGTGGACATCCTTCCACATTAAGCTCTTCAATATTTTGAAACATATCTGTGTTACTAGGTAGATCCTCAACATTTGAGCATGATGTCAATACTAATTCTTCAAGGCTTTTGAAGTTTTCAATTGAACTTGGAAATTTTTTTATGGCTGTCCCTCCTATGTCGATATTTTTCATATTTTCCACTTTTGCCAATACATCTGGGAAACTGTTAATGTTAGAACACTTTCTAAGATTAAGGTATTCCAGATATTTTGATCTCAGGCCACGCGGAAAACTTTTGAGTTTAGGGCATCCCTCCGTACTCAATGTGACAAGTTTGTCAAGATCTCCAATAGATTCATGAATGTCAACCAAGTTTGCACAATTATTAACAAGAATTCTTGTTAGATTTGGGGTTGCAGATACATCAGGTAGTTTTGTTAGAGAGTCACAATCACTGAAGTTCATAAAAGTCAAGTGCTCAAACTTCTGCATGATAAGAACAGATGGTGCTTAGAAATTTACATATGCAAGTTATTAAATTTTATATCAAGCATAACTCATCCTCACAAAACCGACTAAAAAAGGCGAGGATTATACCCACTTATAAACTCATTTTCAAGCCTTATCATGTGCGACTCTTTACACACAACCTCACGCTTAGGACTGTACATCTAGAGCGTGACCTGAGTGGCCAATTACGATTGGCCTATTGAGACTTGGACAAACTCTGATACCATATTAGGTTTTATAATGGGCTTAACTCATCTTTCCAAAACCAGCCAGTAAGGCGAGGACTTCCCTCACTCATAAACTCATTTTCTGGTCTTATCTCATCCAATACGGGACTCATAACAAGTAACATGACATAAAGATAGAGAAATAATGATAAAATACATACCTTAAATGGCTCGTCCATTGTAATACGACTCTTTGGCAAGTTGAGTACAACAAGTGTCTTTGGATGAAAATTATCAGGTAGAGATGTTAAGGGATATTTGTTCCATTCAAGCAATCTCAAATTATTTGGAAGATTTTGAGGGGCTCCAGAAACTTGTCCATTCCTAACTATGAGGATTCTAAGCCTTTTCATATCATCAAAGGTGTTGGCTTTTAACTGAACTTCTTGTTTTAGGTTAGGCATGTCCAATACAATGCCTTCAATTGTATCAGTCCCCTTTTTGAATTCAACCATCAAACAGCAACCATTGAAATGAAAATTTGACAAATTTCAATATTAGTGAAATTTCAATGTTTTTTCAAAAGGAAAGTAGTTATCAAAAAGTTAAAATAGCTTCAAACTCACCATGTTTTCTGTTAAGACTTCAAGAACATCCTCATGATGCCATAATCTTCTCCGTTTGCTTGGATCAAACGGCGACTCCTTTCGAGCAATGTCTTTACCTAGGTCTTCTATAAGATCATGCATCTTTACTGAATTGGATTCACCAATTGTTACAAGAGATTTGTCAACAAGTACTCCAATGCCATATTTCGAATAAAAACGACTTGCATCCAGTGTCTTTTCTACATCCGCTTTCGGATATCCTTTGAAGAAACAAGCAATATCAAGGAAAATTTCCTTTTCATTATCATCCAAATTGTCATAGCTTACTTTAAGTACATTCAGAATCTCCTTGCTTGGAATTGTTTCATATTTATTCAATGCACTTTTCCATTCTTCAATTGTTTTGCCAAATAAATCTGAACCTATTACATTTAAAGCTAATGGATGGCCTTTTGCATACTGCACTACACTTTTTACTATCTCCTCATAACTTTCATCAGGTACATTTTTTCTAAAAGCATTCATACTAAACAGTTCAAGAGATTCATGATCATTCAGTTCTTTCACTTCATATAATTTTTTTACTCCATGAGCAGCTAGCAAATGTTTATCTCTTGTTGTTATGATGATCTTACTTCCAAAACCAAACCAATCACGGCTTCCGACCAATGATCTTAACTGTTGAAGATTATCGACGTCATCAAGAATCAAAAGTACCTTTTTGTTGCGAAGCCGTCTTTTTATTATAGGAATTCCTTTGCTCACATCATCCAATTTGATATTTTCATCTAGCAAATGAAGCAGAAGGGTCTCTTGCAAGTGTACTAGACCATGTTTCATTGAATTTTCTCTTACATCAACAAGAAAACTTGAACTATCAAATTTTCTAGAAATTGAGTTATATACTGCTCTAGCTAGTGTTGTTTTACCAATGCCACCAATTCCACAAATTCCAACCACGCAAACAACATCATCATCATCATTAGACTTGATATCTAGAAATGACCTTATTTGTGAAATTTTGTAATTCAATCCAACTGGATGATCAGCTATATGTAAAGGGGTAAGATTTAATTTCCTAGACATTTCTTCAGTAATCTCTTGAATTAATTCATATTCATACCTGCAAAATTAATAAGAAAATTGAAGTCCTTTATATTAAATAAATTAGCTTGTTAAGTACAATTGATCTTCTTGATCTCAAACAATTATTAAAAATAATGTCCATTGGCAAAAGCGTTCATCTATGATAATATATAGAAGAGTCATTAGAAAATAAAATATATAATAATGCATTAGTTTTTTATGAATGAAATGATTTTTTTGGTGTGAACCGGGTCTCCTTTGCACGAAATTGCAAAGACTATTTCTTTGAGCTGAGTAGGATCGCAATGGTTGATAAAGCTCTCCCTCAAGAGTTATAGAACTGTTGTATTTTCAGGCGGAATTCGAACTCAGGACCTCTAGTTAGGTTGAAAGAGATCCTTGCCCTTCTCATCCAAGTGCTCCCGGATGAATGACATAAATATAGTGAACATAGATAAGTTTACTCATATTTGATATCGCTAAATATGTTACTCCATTATGTTAAAGAGTCCTACATTTGACAATAGATGGTCTGAACATGCGTTTATAAGTGAGGGCAATCATCACCTCACAAGTCGATTTTGTGGTGTTGTGTTAGTCTCAACCACGCCACCTGGTATCGTGTCAACCACCATTTATGTTCACGAAACAAGTCTAATAGTGTTGGTCGTGAGGGGGTTTGTTAAAGAGTTCCACATTGGACAAATGAGGGTCTGAACATGTGTTTATAAGTGGGGGACGATCCACACCTCACAATTCAGTTTTGTGGGGTTCTAAAACATTCATATTTGTTATTTTTTGTTCGTTAAGTAGTTTAGTGGGCAGAAGTTCACCTTTTTTTTTTTTTTTTTAATCAAGTAGTCTAGTTGCTATAATTCACCATTTTCAAGGTGAATAAATGGAGTGTCCAGGGTTCGAACCTCGACCCCTACATATAACAATGCATGTCCCTACCAATTGAGTTATACTCACGGGGACTAGAAGTTCACCTATTAAGGTGAATAAGTGGAGAATTTCGAGTTTGAACCCCATCTCCTGTATATTGTAATATACTTACCAACCAGAGGAACTTCCTCCATCTCATTTTAATTGTCACATTTGGATAGAAAATGATTAGTTAAATTGATTTCAATGATAAAGTTAATCTTATTTACTAAAAGCTCTGATTATTTGGAGTTAATTAAGCTGTTAAGTGGAATGAAATTTTACAAATAAGGTATATTAGTGAAATAACCATAATAAATATTGGTTTTGTTGGACTAAATTACAAAATTTTCTCTATTTACATTGAAGAGATAATGAACTCATTCATATTTAGATTGATCTCTTACTACTTTACAGGAGACCAATATCTCTATTTACACAATCATTTGTTTTTTTTAGTAAGAAATGACTCTTCATGTATATCACAAAGTGGACATTAAAAAAGAGCAAATCACCTCAAATTTTCGACAACTTAGAAGCAACTCTTTCATTTTGTCGGGAGAAGTGACTCTTCATTCATGTACTACATCTGTTCATTTCTAATCGTCAGTTTTTAACATTTTACGGAAACCATGACAATTAATATACTTTTGAAACAATAATCTATATTTTTATTATAATAACTTTATCCATTTAATATATCATTTCATATATTTCTTTCTTCGTAATATTGATAAAACAATATTTAAGGTTGCATTGAACTTTGAAAGTGACAGTTAAAAAAGAACAAAAATCTTCTTTAATTTTTTTAATGACAAATGTTAGTAATTGTGTTTTATCATAAGTCATTTTACGACATCAATGCATCATTAATAAGTTACCGTTGATCCGGTCCGTTTATCCCTCTATTTTTGACGGCCTAGGTCGAAATTTTAAAATCGCTTTCTATAGTTGGCTCGCCCCGCTTAACTCATTGAAAAAGCAGGGCCGACATGGGCGCGGATCGACCCGCTTAATTCGTTTTTAATTTTTTTTACTAGTTCAAGTATGTAATATTCAATTATTATTTGAGTTACATAAGTGTATAGGACAAAGACACGATAGCATTTTCTTTGATGCAATACTTGCCTATATTTTGCCTCATCCATAACTCATAAATCACAATACATCTATCGTGGCTTCTCAAGATGATTTACTGATTTATTATTATACTTGAGCTTGTATAGAAATATTCCTTACAAAAAGGTCAATGGCAATTTAGGGTCCTTGTTTCATTAATTAAATTCATTGCTAATTGTGTTTTCATTAAAGTTATTATAGGCCGTTAATTATAATGGATAACATTATTTATACTTGGATTTTATTTTGGATTTATTTTAGATTGGTGGATTTACCTTATTTTGCGATTAATTAAGATGTTGAATTCGACAATTTGTTAATTATCTTGTTTTTACCACAAATTTAATTGCTGCCTATTCTTTTATATTTTTTTATGATAAAACCAACATATATATATATATATATATATATATATATATATATATATATTTGTAACAATTAAGTTGTAAAAAATATGCATTAAAAAAAGATTTTATTTGGCAGGCTGGCCCGCCAATCCATTTGACCATTTAATTTAACTCGGTTCACCTCGTCTCATATTAAGCAGGTTTAGACGGGGCGGACCTACGCGAGGCTAGTCGGCACGATTTGCCATCCCTACTTTTCATATCAAACCTTTTACTATTCATCCTTGTCTCTTCTTTCAATTCTTTTAATATCTTTTTCTCATGTCATTGATAAGGTATAATTTTGTAAAATTAGTCGTAATTTCTCTTTTCAATACAAAACTAACTACACTAATTATTTCTATTAATATATATGAAAATGTAAAAACAACTTCTAATAAAATACACATGAAGTAGTTTTTTTTTTGTCAATACAGAGAGAGTTGTTGTTAGATTAGTTTTTCTCTTTCATCTAGATTGAAGTCAGGACCTCAAACTCCTTAATCTTAAGCACAAATCACTTAAGCTACCCACCTAATCCCCGAGAATTATCTTAATCTCAAAGATTCAACCTTTTTGCATTGATTTGAAAATTGGAATTGATTTCTCAACCAAAAAAAAAAAACTTTAGATAATTGGAAGAAAAATGTAATATAAATTACCAAAATATATGATGAATAACTTGAAAGAAAAGCTATCTAGCAAGGTAATAGATATGTTTATACCCATGTTTGAAATGCCATCCTGATAAATTTGCTGCTCTTGAGAGTGCACTTCTCCATTTACATACTTTTTCTTCACTAATTTTGGGATTATCTTCATGCTTAGCCATTGACCTAGCAAAACTTTCCCTCTGATTTCTTACATTTGAAGGATCAACATAGTAGAAAACTATACGAACCAATTGTCCCTTTTCTTCCTTACACTCCATGATCTTGACAAGTTCATCAAGACACCAAGTTGAGGATGCATAATTTTCTGAGAAAACAATGATAGCAATCCTAGACTCATCAATTGCTTGGAGAAGATCTGTTGAAATCTCTTCTCCTTTCTTAAGTTTGATGTCATCTTTGAAAGTATTGATTCCCTTTTGGCACAAGGTATTATAAAGATTTCCGGTGAAACCGTAACGAGTATCATCGCCGTAGAAACTCACAAACACATCATAAGTCCAACCATGGTTGAAGGAATTTGAGGAAGAACTTTGCATTGTCTTATATACCAAGCTATATATGCTTTCAAAGATAAGAAGAATGAAATGATACAACATAAATTGCCATAAGACCTAGGAAGCTATACATAGCATAACCAATCTTGTCATGTACACTTTGGTTTCTTCAAACTATTGAAATTATCAAAATGGAATTTAAAATAAAAGTCAATGAAAAAGAAAGCTCGATAATATTGATGTTTGTGGCAGGCATGTCATGTAACTTTGGCTTGATTAATTTTTTTATGCACAAAAAGACATGATTGTTTATATTATATAAAATAAATGAATAGATTATATTCAACAAATGTGCTACCAAAATGAGTAGATTTTTTAATTTCTCATTCTTTCTCTTTAAGGAATATCCTTCAAATGTGCATACAAATTCAGACTTAGTACTTAAGAGATTTTTGGGTTACAAACCCCGTTTTTTTAACTCGGCCTTTGTTTTTCAACTTCACTCCTTTGCGTCGTCGAAGAGTTTGCCACCAATGCAGCTTCTTTTGCCTATGTCCATGCATGGAAGGCTTCGGTTTCTTTGTATGTCGGATGTGTGTCAATAGTCCTTCAACAAGTCTGTGAAACTGACCGACCTGGTTTCCGCGAGGCATGACTTTTGTAATAGCCCCTCTTGTTGTCTTAACATTTTGATTTGTTATCATCAAATGCTTGTTTTTGTGATGGAAAACATTTTGCACGTTATTCCACGTTGAACTTTTAGGACCTTCATAAGATTGAATTCTACCATTATCATTATCATGATGGTGATGGTGATGATGATGGTGGTGGTGAAAGATTAGTCCCAACTTATTTTTCAGTCTCTTTAGGCCTCCAGTTGTTTTCTTAGGATTTGTCGTACTATGATATCCATAAGATTTAAAACTTCCTACTCTTTGTGAAGGGCCATTTTCTTTATTGAGATATGAATCACTACTCTCTTCCGAGCTGCCTTCATATGAGGCCTCAACTATCCTTCCTGATTTGGAACCTTGTGTCCCAACTGACAAAGAGGACTCCTCGGATTCACCACTAGCATTGGCACTGTCTTCCTGAGAAGTCCATTGAGAAGAAGAGTCGGAGTTAGAGCTTGATTCCGCAGGTTCACGAAGTTGTGGTCGAACCGTGGTCTTCAAAGGTTCAACATGACCTGTCTTATGAGTTCCTCTCCGGTCCAAAACCGGCCGGTCTCTTTGTTGATGGGAATTCACCTTTATGTCACTTGATCTCTGGTCCAAGAGAGTTGGTTTTATTACCATCTGATAGGGTAGTGGCTTTTCTCTCCTAGCAATAGAGGGTTTGGATCTCGCAAACTTCTGTGCATGGAAAGGCTCAGAATTCAATTCCTTATGATTCTGATCAGGCTTAGACCAACTTGCTACTGAAGATTTTCTGACCAAACTTTCTCTATTTGTTTGAGAAATAAACATGGAAGGCTTCTTAGTAAGATCATCTTGATTCAAAGGAACCCTTAAACCTCGAATACACTCACTAGCTTGATTCCCCAAGTTGGTATCACCACTAACTAACCTTTTCAATGACTTAACTCTATCCATTGTTGCCATGTTTTGTACCGAAGGTTGAATCCTAGTACCATTTCTCAATTCTCCTCCTCCTGATACCATCTGTGTATTAATATGCTTTAGTGTATCTACGTCTTTTGTAGATTCGGCATTAGTATGAAACCCACAATTCTTATATGCTGCATGACTCTGACTCAATGATTCATTTCGAGCCAAAAATGGTTTCTCAACTGCCTTTGCTAGTATCAAATTTTCATTTTTAGAACTTGAATCACATGTGTGCTGATTCATTAACCTATGTTCTTCCGAGATAGATATTTTCGAACTCAACGGACTTCTAGCAGCACACTCTTTTCTTTGTAGTTTGGGACTTCCCGGTTTAGCTACTTTGTCCAAAGGATCGCGAACTGCACCATTCTTACTGGAATCGACCAACTTGGAACAAAGTTTAAAAGCCAAAATGCGAGATTCAATTCTTTTGATTGCATTAACCAAATCATCAGAGAAATCACCATTATGTTCTAGACATTCAGCAAATCTTGCAGTACTAGAAGTGCATTCAGCTTCACGAATATCACTCATCAACGACATATTGTTTTCTTTGTTGCATTTACCACCTTTCGTGTCTAACATTTGCAATGATTCTTCTTTGTGCTCACCAAGACAATATAAAGCATTCACATTATTATGCTGTTGTTCGCGATGATTACTCTCTATTTCTGGTGAAATACCATCACTAGATTGATTTTCTTCCTTCACTAAATTATGTTGCATCATCATACCACCTAAACTGCTTGGTGTATTACTTTTCGTTCCTTCGGTATCAGAGATGCTAAAATTTAACAGCTTTGCAGGTTCTTTTTTACAAATTAAGTCCAGCGGAGGCTGTTCATCCTTCTGTAAAGCTATTTCACTCCGAGTTTGATATTTTTCCGAGGTTGGATAAATGTTTGTTGCAATTGTAGACTTTGACTGCGGCGTGGTCACAAGTTTTTCTTGTTCAATGGATGTCTTGTTCGCTGCTTGTGTTGCTGTGACCTGTGAAATCAGCATGTAAAAATATAACAAAAGTTTCTCATTCCTCCTTAAAAGTCAGGTGAGTGATAAATGTAGATGCATTGTTGTTCCTATACAATTACATTTTATTGGTGTCTTAAGTAGAAAATTTAAGTCATGAATTGTATTTCTCATATGATCATTTCAAAGCTACCCTTAAGTTAGATAATCACAAATTTTCCGCTGTCAAACGACCTAAGTTGTCTTAGATCATGCGACACACATTTCAACCTTCTACTTTAACTTAGTTTTACCAAAGTTGGAATATAATCCCGTTCAACTTTTTTTTTGGACGAATTATGTTATCTTAGATCAAGATCGCTTGACTGCGTAAAAGTCTTCATTTCTCCGTTGAATATAGTCCGAATAAAATTTGGAGGCTTCCCTACACTTCGAGAATCATAAATTTCCCGGTCAAGAAACCTGGGTTGCTTTAGATCAGATGACTCATGTTACAACTTTGTAGTTCGACTCAAATTGAAAAACTTGAAACCTAATCCGTCCAAAAAAACAATTTAACAATCTAGGTTGCTTGATTGCATCAAATTCATGAATTCTAAATTTAACAAAACCCAAATCAAATGACGATTTGACACCATCTCCATAAAAACCCTAAATAGAACAAAAATGGAAAAGAATCATCCTACAATGATGAAAAGTAAGAAGAAAAACCTTTAAATGAGTCTCAAAAACAATCTCAACAGCAACATCAAGTAAACTTTTCAATAAAACTCGAGCTCTCTCAACCACCTACAAGAAACAAAAACAAAAAACACGAATCACATTCATGGAAAAAGCCAATGACAATTAACTTCAACTTAAAAAAGAATTTACATTAAAAAAAATAGCATGTACTACGAAGTACCGGCATAGACACAAAACCAATATTTGAAGTAATTTCAGAAAATGACATAATTGAATGTAATCACATGTATCGGTGTCCGATTACACAGAAACATATGTCTAACACTCGAACACCGAACATACTTTTGATCAAAAGTGTCGGTGCTACAAAGAGCATGGTATGAAACACCGACAAACGTTTACAGCAGTAATAATTTGACAAAATGACACAATTGAACGTAATCATATATGTTGATGTCATACAAAGACATGTGTCGTCAAAAACATATGTTGTCAGACACTAAACATGTCTTTGATCAGAAGTGTCGGTGCTATGCATTATGAAAACACTAACATTTTCTGAATTCGAATCTTTCAAAGCGATACTGTTATCTTCAAGAAGTCTATATAAGAGTCTAATAGCACATAGATTCTCATGGGCTTCTTCGAATTCCATGGAAATTCACCACAAGAAAGTGTTATCGTTTTTGATTTGGAAAGTAAGGTTTATATCAAAATGTGAATCAACTGTAACACTAGATGCATAGGGATTAAGAATTCGTTGATAAAAAATGAAAATAGTTAGAGAAGAAAAAGAAGAAACGAAAACCGTTACGGTTGTATATAGGTTTTTTTTATTTTAGGAAATGGCTATAGTACCCTTGCCGAAGTGAAGAAATAGATTTGTGAAAGTATAATACATTGCTATAACCTCTATTTAGACGATCCACAACATAGCACCCCAAATTGGGTGTTTAAATAGTCTCATGTGTCTACATCATTAGTTCTACGGTAATACTTAATAACCACCAATTTTCTCCAACCCAGTACGTCAAAAGAATTTATTAAATAGGTCCCACAAATTATTTTATATCATTACATTTCAACAAAACTTATTTAATTTATTAAATAAGACCAACAAAAAATGAAGAGAGAGATGGGGCTTCCATAGTCATGCACCCATATATTTTACTCCAGAATGTGGTGCTAATTTAATGTGGTGCTAAGTAGGTTAAACACCCACCATTATGGATGGTTTTACTGTTCCGAATTGGATCTAAGTTTAATTTAATCCGTTTTAAAATTTTAAACCAACTAGAAAAAAATCACATTAAAGAAAAACAAACCGTAGAATAAGCTGGAAATTGAACACACTTGCTGCAAGATTGTGGTTTGAGAAATGCTATCAACACACATTCTAACACTCACTTTTTAACACACTTTCTTTGATTGGTTAAAATTCACATTGACCCACCAAATTTATGACACACATAATTTGGTGGGACCTGTGTGAATTTTAACCAATCAAATAGTAGGTGTTGAAAAGTGAGTGTTAGAATGTGTGTTGCTAGTATTTCTCGTCGTGATTTTCAGTGAAATGGAAGCATAGGGTAGGACATCACTCTGCTTGTGGACACAAAATATGCAACACTACAATTTGCGAATAAAAATACAGTTTATGAGGATTTGTTTTGTCGTCGAAAAAGAGTTAGTGACGCAGTTTGTTGTATATTTGCCTTTCATTTATGTGTAATATTTTTTTTTTACATATTTATAAAAGACAATAGTTTTAAATTTTAAAACCCTGACATCTTTGTAAAAAAAAACCCTAATTTCTAAGAAAAAGGGCTAATTGAATCTAATTGTCCAAAGTTGGCATTTATGTAACAATTCTTTTGATTTAACACCGTTAATTAATCAAGTAAATATTTTAATCGAATAACAACAATTTATCCTAATTTAATCAAGAGAAATGATGTATGTCGCGAGAACTAGCATCGTAAGACCATTGTGATGTTAGTTCTCGCAACATACATAAGTTCTCTTTATTAATCCTTAATAAATGATATATTAGAATCCATTAGCTAAATTTATAGACAACTAGGTCAACCTTAATTAAATCTATATTCTAGAAAACATTCAAATCTAGTAACCAAACAATTTTTCAGACATAAATACTAAAAATAGACATTGTTCATCATTACAAACCTCTTTTATATATATACCTTGATGAAATATAGATATTTTTTACACAATTTTTCAGACATAAATTAAGTTTCTAAATTACAAGTGATAAATTAAGTCCATCTTCTTAGCGTGAATCACTATATGCAACTACTTTGCGTTGTAGAAAATTCTTAAACCAGATCCCAGACATTTTTGGATATCTTTTGATGTCATTATTGTAATCTACAAAGTATATTCCAAATCTCATGGTGTAACCAGAAGCCCATTCGAAGTTGTCAATCAATGACCATGCAAAATATCCTTTCACGTTAGCACCATCCCTAATTAAATTTGGATACATCACACATTATAATAAATTTAGAAAAAATGTTGCCCTACTTTAGGAACATATAACTAGTGTTGTACCAAAAAAAATAAAATAATTAGTGACTAAATTTAGATGGAAAAAATGAAATGTACATGTCATGTCACTAATCTCTCATCACAACATTTTAGTGGGAGAATTAAAGATAAATTTCACATTTTCTTCTCTAAAAATTATGTGACTATTTTTTTTTTCTTCTTTTTCGAGTAGCATTTAACTTATAGTTTGACAAAACTTACTCAATTGCAGTTTGAAGATAGTAGAGATGATCATAGTAGTAATCAACCCTAACGGTATCTTCAAGGGCTTTCTCTAGAGAAAGTGTTGGATCATCGAGCTCATCCATGCCTAAATATAGATTAACAATATAATCGTTTACCATATACTATATGTTACAAGGATAAAACCACTAACATAAATTTCCTTGTTAAATTTTAGCATAAATAAAAACTTAAATTTTAACCTTAAAACATAGATTGAAAGTGAATATAAATGATTTATTGGTAATTACCATTTTCAGTGATGTAAATCAAAGGGTTGTTATACTTTGTTTTAATATAGAGCAATAGTTCATGAATTCCCTTTGGATAAATTGACATCCAAAATGAAGCAGCCTGCATCCCAAGAAAAATCTTAAAAATAAAAAATAAATGAAATAAGAAAACTATATGTGTCCTTTAAAATAAAAAACTATAAATGTAATTTTTTTGAGGTAAAACCAATATATATAGTTGTATCTGCAATTAAACTATTATCACATTCATACCGTTGGACCAATAGGTATTCCATTGCGTTCCTCTGTCAGAAATAAGAAAAAAAAATCATACCCTATTTCCAACCATTATATTTAAGGAAAATGACTTATGATAATTCAAAATTTGACGTAGAAAAATAAGTAAAATTTGATTAAAAATTATTTCAGTTAAAATTTGAATTCGAGTACGTCTGGTGAAACCTACCTTAACAAAAACTCATTTACCACTTCATTTCAACTATGTTCTCTTACACGTTTAAGATCTTATAATCATGTAAAATCTCTTCATAAACACGCTTACATGTTTGTAAAAGAAAAATGCACACTTACGTGTAAGAATTACAAGTGGATCTGTAATGTAGCATGGATTGGCTTCACTTAATTCAGGTGCATTAGTTGCATAAGTGGAGGTATAATAGTTTAATCCAATAAAATCAAAGGACCCTCTTACAAGCTTTGCTTGATAACTTGAGAACTTTGGTAATCGACTTCCTACTAAGGACCGCATGGAGCTTGGATAATCACCCATTGTCAATGGATCCATAAACCTGTAATATATTAATTTAAAAGGGTTAAATATGTTTTCTTAACTCCATTAAAATTATGAATTTTTATTTTTCGTCTTAGTAAAAAATCACACTTTTGAACAATATGTAGTTCCTATAATGATTCCCTAAATCACACTTTTCCCTATAATTTTTCTTCAAACATTGGTTCCCTAAACTTTTTTTTTTTGCGCAAATTAGATCCTCACAGTCAAAATAAGTTAAAAGTCGCACTCTATAGAAAGTCTAAAATGAAATATTTATAAGGAACAAAATCTTACTTTAATATAAGTTTTTGGTTTGTTTAAATATATAATATTTCTCTTTTAAGTTCCTCTTTATAATATCACATGTACAACTTTTAAAAATGATGGTTAAATTTGTCGAGGAAAAATATTTAGGAGATTTCTGTTTGAAGACAATTTTTAGAGAGACCAAGGACAAAAAATGTACATTACTAATAGTGTCTAATGTCAAGGATAACTAATGTAGTTCCACAAAATTTATAAATGAGTTAATTACCATCCAAACATGAAATCAATGGCTCTTTGTGCGGCAAGATGATCCAATTCAGTATCATAGAGTGGCATTATCCAATGAGAAACTAGTGTTATCCCAATCTTACCCTTTTGAGATTCCTGCGTACACAAAGGAATGGAAAGTTTAGGTCACAATATAAATAAGGAAAATTCTATGGTGAAATCTTGAGAATGATTTTTTTGTTGAAGTTAATCCTATAATCAATCATTGAATATACTGTCTTGTTTAATCAAAATTTATCTTCTTTAAAATTCACATTCTCGAACCCTAAAACCGTTTCTCTCCAAAATTCATCTGCTTAATCAAATCACTTTATCTCCAAAATTCATTTTCTCTAAAATTCATTATGTATGTCATATGTTCCAAGCTAAGGTTATGTTGTAATGAACAGAAGCTATGTTGAGGATTTTAGCTATTGGTGCTAACCAAACAGTACCATAATCGTAGAAAACCCAATTAGGTTTTGATGTTTTGAGAATCTCAAAAATATCATCTTTAAGACCTTGATAAGCTAGTTCAAGGAATTTGTTCATGTTTAGTGGAATGTCTACAGTGTTTTCAGCATCTGGTGTGAATTGTTCTACGTGTGGTAAAGACAACCTTACTAATTTGATAAATGGTTCCATGGTTTTGGGTGTTTTGGCAAAGGAGACAACAAAGATGAAGAACAAAATGAATAATTACAGTGATCCACCGGCAGGACACTAGCTGACATGGCATAAAAAAGTTATGTTATTGGCTAAACAAAATAACTTTTTGATTACACCATAGAAACGTCCAATAAGTAATATCTACTAATTAAGAAACACGCACAAGTTTCATTGCCTAGAGATAAACAACGTTCCTAATGGGGGGCGACTCTCACTATATGAACAAACATGACAATTGCTCCCGAAGACATCAAATTATTAAAAATACTCCCAAGGATAATTAATTACCATTCACATCATTTTTAAATTGGTTGAGCCAATTTAAAAAATGATGAACAATACTTAACCAAATAGTGATTAACTACGTACGGGTCGGATGCTATTTTAAATTGGTTGAGCCAATTGTGAAGATTTGACTTAAAATCTAAGATATACACTTTGTGAATTGATTTTTCTTCTTCTTTAAAGGTAAATGGAACCTGATACTTAGTTTTGTAGACATTGACAGCTGATGCATGAGCAAGTAATTGATTATGAGCCACTATATAGGGTTCAGTGGCGGAGTCTCCACCGGTGCAATTTAGGTTTTGCCAAGGTGAACATCGTCCCGGTGCTAGCAACCCTTCTGCATAACTATGTTTGGCAAAGGTCCATGGCTCATTCAATGTGATCCAATACTTTACCCTGTCTCCAAATTGTTTAAAGCAAAGCTCTACATAGTCTTGAAAATCATTCCTACATATAGGGATTATAAAAGGAACAACAAATGATGATATGCGTAACTTATAAATTATATTTGATTTTCTTTGGTTATAAGGAATGTGAATTACACTATATGTGGACTTAGAAAGCCACCATATTCCTCTTCAAGTGTCTGAGGAAGGTCCCAATGAAAAAGGGTCACAAAGGGTTGAAGACCTGTGCATTTAAAGATGCAATTAAATTAGTATTTAAGAAGGAAAAAAATCATTAGAAAATGAAAATAAAAATAAAAATGATGCTCATGTATGTTAACCTTTGGCAAGTAACTCATTGATAAGGTTGTTGTAATAATTGATTCCTTCCTTGTTTACACCTCCACCAAGCTTTCCCTCTGAAATCAGACAATGAATTTAGCATTTAAATATAGGGCAAATGTTAACATAACAAAAAAATAGAAACATTTGTTCAAAAAATAGAAATAATATATCGAAAGTTGTGTCAATTTATATTTTTAAAAGTTGAAAATAATTTTTTCTCTATAAATTACAGTCATTTATCATTTACACATGTCCTTAGAGCGAGTAAGGATACTCTTTATTTGTCAAAATAAATGAACTATACAATTTGATGAGAGATAGACGCAAAAATAGACGATGGATCCTACCACTAAGTGAGTCCTATCAAAAATATTATTTGTAAAAAAAAAAAAAACATAGTTATGACAACGGACAGTCAGGTCATATACCAACGGATATACATGATAGGTAAAGCTATTAAATAGGTGTAAAAAACCGTTTGTTTAGCACCGAAATTTTTTCCAACACCCTAATTTTCCGTTAGTATCAGCTAATGCGACAACATTGTGCCATTGGTACAGTGAATTATTGTAGATGGCAACAAGTGTCCGTTTGTATAGGTTTTATGACCTTTACCAACGGTTTTTGGCCCTTTATCGATGGTTTTTTACTGTTGCTATATGACAAATTTCTTGCGGTGCGTCTTTATATCTTCAAATAGAAGAAATTGAGAGGATATTAAACACATATTAGCATGACCCATAAATAAATGATCATTAATTACAGTCACTTTACATAAAAACTAAGGAAATCAAATGTTCAAAAGTTTATAAAAAAATTGTTTCTTAGTTCTAGTTTCTTACTTGGAAGTATTCTGGACCAAGAGATAGAAAATCTATAAGCATCCATGTTGATGTCTTTCATGATCTCAACATCTTCCTGTATTATCAATATTTTCAGAAGAATCTCAACAATATATGCTTTAGCATCATCATTTAATTATATTAACAATGCACAAGTGAAAGCATCATGTACTCATATATGTGTTGGAGCTTAGTATTGCACACCTTATAGCGATGGTATTCATCGATGGCTACGTCTCCATTGCTTCTGTCTTTTATCTTTTCTGTGTCAAAAAAAAAATCAAAGAATTATATTACCTATCAAATGAGAGTACTTGTGGTAACCAAAAAAAAATGAGAGTACTTGTAGTACCATTTTTAAATGAATAATAGTTCAAAACAAACATATGCACCAACCAAATCGATTAGTTTTACCAAATAATTGTGTAGGCATCTCTCAATGGCGTTGAAAAACTGAGTTTATGTTAATAAATTAATTTTAAGCATCTTTCAACAAACAAAAATAATTAAGCAACTCATTTTAAACTAAATAATACAATTAATGGATAATGGAAAAAGACCTGGATAATTATGTGTGAAAGTATCCCATATACTTGGTCCTCTTCCACCAACATTTGCTGCACCTTCATACTGCAAATCAACCATTGAAATTAAAATTGAATTTGATCCTTTTTTCCTAAGCGACAAACTTAGAGACGAATTTTACGTTTTGTCTTTGCTGATTCGACATTTTTTTAATCGTGTTACGTCATCAAATATATTTGACATATAACATCTAACATGCTCATAATAGTGAAAGAATATTGAAATATATGGAGTACCTGGTAAGCTGATGACGATGTTCCAAAAATAAAACCATCTGGAAAACTACTTCGATTGAGGGAATTACCAATATCATTGGTTAACAATACTGTAGCTTCAATTATAGACACATAGGTAAGAATTACAACAATCCCAGAAAGAAGAAGAATATTTCGTGCCATGAATGTTGTTTGTATATTTGCATCATTTCAACCAAGGTTGCGTAGCTTGGGCCTTTATTTATATATAGTGGAACTATATATAAATAGTTAAAGAATAATTAGAATCAATAATTGGAAGGCAGAGATTATATAAAAATAAATAAAATAAATAATGAAACCAATTAAACATTCCAACTTTAAATATTCCCACTCATTTTTGTCAAAAAAGGACTGAACTTAAATGAACAAAATAGTATTATACCTACATTTCTTATCAAAACGAACAAAATATGTCACGACAAATGCAAGCATCTTAATTTATAAATTAATATAAAAGAAAAATTGAATAATTTTCTATTTTTTTCATTTGCAAAATATATCACGGTAAATGCAAGCATCTTAATTAGGGTAAATAGGTAAATAGTCTCCTAAATATATCAACATTCGAATGTTAATGGACATTGAGATTGACCCCTCAAATTGGTCATTACTTGAGCTAAATATCAGGTTTAAAACAAAATAAACCTAAAGAAAACATGAAAATGCAAGACTTTATTTTATAATGAAGAGGATCCATTAACAAAATTTGAATTTGAGTTCGTATAGTTGAATATTGCTCATTTATACACTTAAGAAAACATATCAATTATTAGTGGAAAAAGGTTATCAACAAACAAATTATCACTTGCAACTTGTAAACTCCCAGGTTTGAGAACAACAAGAGTTTGAGAGGTGAAAATAATGAAATTCAAGGTGTGACGATACATATTGAGATTAATTCCATAACACGACAGACTTCTATCCATGTGTTAAAGATGTGACAATCATTCTGATAGAATCTAAAACGACATAAGTCCATACAGGTTTAAAATGGGTCCCGCAAGTGAATAGTGAAATTGGTCCTCGAACTAGTCGGTCCTTGAATTAGATACCAAATTTTAAAAAAATAATCTAAAACGACACTTGAGGCAAAACATTTTGATGGATTGATTCTGCGCACGAGGAGATAACGTGAATGAATCTACAAAATGACAAAAGCGATCAAAGGTGTCTTTGTTGTTTGGAATGATTTCATCGTTAAAATTGGGAACACGTGCAAACTTGCATAGTCCTAATCATCAATTAAGCATGCCTCCAAATTAAGCTTGAAATTACCCTCCAAATTTTATAAATTAACATAGCAGACTTGATGTACAAACATAATTGAAGCTAAACTAGGAGGATAATTTAATTTACATTGTGTCATCCAAAATGCGCATAGTAGGATGAGTTTGACACCTTCTTGATATGATTATGAACAATATAGTTTTTATTCAAAATTTGAAGGTCAGATACAAGAGTTTAAAACCTTACATACATGATTTCAATATCTTCATATACTCCTTCATTCTAAAAAGTTCATAGTGATGAACCAATTGGTTAGCCATAGCCTCTTTTACATGTTGATTTCCTTCATAGGTAGAGTACAGTGACTCAAATATAGTCTTAGTAGTAGACTTATCTAAAATCTTGGTGTATTCTGAGTGAGGCAGATCTTCCATAAGACTACCATGTAGTCTGTGGTGCTTGCTGTAGATTTTTCTTTGAGCCTCAGTCATACTCTTCCTCTCTACCACCATTCCTTCTGCATCAACAGCAAACCCACCACCATCTTCAATGATGTCCCACAACTCACCACTAACTCGTATGATGCGGCTGTATATTTTACTCTTCCACCAGTAAGGAATGAAGGTTTCATAGAGTAATTGTTCTTCTGAGAGGTGGAAGTGTTGTAGTCATAACAAACAATTGAGTTGGTGCTTCTGTTAAAAGTATCACCCTCATCAATAGACATGTTTTTCTCTCTGGATCTTTTCTGTGGCACGATTAAGTGGCTGGGCACAGGCCGTGCTCTGATATCAATTGAAGGTGAGAAAAACATAAAAAGGGAGGGTTGAATTGTGTTGTCTTTTTCAAACTTTTTTTTAAGTGTTTCACAAGTCAGAGCCTGGGAGAGTTAAAAGTCTGAGTGGAGTTCAGAGTCTGTGTGCAGCGGATAAAAGCAAACACAAGGATGAATAGAGAGAGAGAGTCAAAGAGCAAACACACAAGAGTTTATACTAGTTCATTTAGCAAACCGAGAGTAGTCTAGGCCCCTTGTACTTTCAAAGGATTTCACTATAATCAGTACTGATTACAATTTCTCAAGCACACAAGAAAGAGACTTCCAATGCTCAAGCTCACAAGCATGAGACTCCCAAATGCTCAATCACAACTGAAAGAGACTTCTACAATATAACTTAATCAAATAAAAGATTGTTTGACTTTTATACTTGATATACATTCAGAGGTGTAAACAATTACAAAACAAAGTAGGCTCTTAAAACTTAGAATTTCTAAGATATGAACTTAGTAAGAAATTCTTAAGTGTTATTGTGCTTTTGAATTTGACAGAGTAAGGGCACAATTTAGAATTGCTGAGTCTTGTATTATTCTTCAACTCTTCAGCTCCTTATATAGGCAAGGAAAATGAGAGACGTTGGAGAATGCCAACATATTAAGAGACGTTGAGAAGCATCAAATCAAAGATGTTGAAATGTTTCTTGATATGGTTAATGTTGTTTGAAAAGACATTTGAAAATCATTGCTGCAATAGAATTAACTGTTTCGTTCCTTTTTTTCTTTGAATTTTGACTAAGCATGTGGATTCAGAAAAGGATAAATTGTACTATCTGAAAGGGATAATCTGGAACTAAATAAATGATGTATATGGTAGGATTTCGTAAAACTTTTTCCCAACGCGTGAGTCTTATTCCAGGTTTTCTATTGTTTTTCATATCCTATTGCATTGTGTAAAGCAACACTGTTAAAGTTCCTAGAGACCTGTTCCACAATATTGTTGATAATCTTGATTTCATCAAACCCATCCCTGATAAATTAAAGAGGAAGTTGAAAAGTTAATGTGTGGGGTTAAAAATGTAGTCCACATACTTCAATTTTTCAACTACTCATTTTGTTATTTTTCATCTTTGAGGGAGTATATGTTATTACTATTCAAACTATATGACATAAAGCTCAAGGTGAAAGCAAGCATTCTCTTCAAATGTAACAAAAATAATAGTAATAATTCCAACAATGATATTTTTACATTGGTGATAAAGGTTTTATGTGACTACATATTTTGTATTGAATGCAAATTTGATTGTGAGTTTATGTTTTTATAAGGTTGAATTTCAGTTTTTTTTCTTGAATTTTTGGTATGTTTTGATGAAGGTTGAAGACAGTGAAGAAGAGAAAGAAATATGAAGAAAAAGAAAAACAAAATTAGGTGTTGATAATTCACTTTAAAATACAACATACTTTCATGATCCAATGGTTATCTTTTTGAAAAGATGATCAAAGGATTAAAATTAATAAGGTCTACGATGGACCACCTACAATGTTGGTCCATCTTTGATATTTTTGGTTAAAATTAACATAACATAACCAACTTAAGTGATGAAAACATATTTAAAGAACCAAAACAAAACTTTTAATAATAAGGACACCAAAACAAAACTCAAATTATTTAGGAGACCAAATATGTAATTTAGCTGAAAATAAAGAAAAACATAGGCATAATGCTACAATGCTCCCTTAGTTGAGATGTATCACTTGGAAAGATTCCTTAGGAGCCAGAAATAAATTGACAACTTCATATTTTTTTAGTGGTGTCTGGGGTTCGAACCATGAACCTTGCATATATTATACACTGTCCTTACCAAAGCTAAGCTCGAGGGACAATTGACAACTTCATATGAAAATATGCATCAATAAACCAAATTACGCTGCAACGCAACAACACATCTCTAACTTGCTTCTCTGTCAACCCACAACACTTTGAAACTCAAGAGGCATACATAACAAAGGAGCAGAAGACAGAAGGTTAATGCAGCAATATTCAACATCCAATTGATTGTAAACATTTGCATTGTAAATAAAATGGAGAACATAGGGAACATATCCATATCGTACTCAAACTTACCGAGTTTGTGCAAGCTTAATGTCAGCAAAGCAAACAAAGCCTTTGAAACAGCACTCAGTATGTTAGGTTTTCCATTCATATCTTTGTCGTATAAGTATGAGTAGATTGAGATGCTCATCAAAACTATTAAGCTTGTTAAAGTGATGAGTTGAGCATACCATGTTGAATGTGGTGACGGCTTTGGAAACAATATGATGGTTAAGATGACAAAGCATAACACGAGATAGACAACCATGAAAGGTTCCCATGATTTAATTAATGGATTGAAACAAGGACTGAGAGCATAACATAAAAAGCCAAGTGCACATGACATAAAACCAACTACTCTCCATGTCGTCTCGGCTTGAATAACCTTGTGAACGGTTTGAGAAACATCTTGAATACTATGTGAATGAATAACAGAGAGCAGACAACCGTAGATTATGGCAACAAAAATCAACATCCAGTTGATGGTTAACAATTGAACTGTAAAGCAACCTAAGAAATATGAGAACACACCAATCTCAGACTTAAACTTAAATAGTTTGTGCAAGCTTAATGACACCAAAGCAAACGCAGCGTTTGAAACTACACTCAGTATGTCAGGTTTTCCATCCACGGCTCTATCGTAGAAGAATGAGTACACTGAGATGATCATCACAACTGCAAAGATTGTGCAAGTTCTTTTGAGATGAGCAATCCCCGTGGAAAGTGATAACTGCTTTGCAAACAATATGGCGGTTAATATGGCTAAGGATAACACTATATAAAGAAAGACCTTGAAAGGTTCCCACCTTCCTATTATTCGGTCGAAAGAAGGGCTCAGAGCATAACATAACAGGCCAACTACACTTGACATAAGGCCAACTACTCTCCATGTGGTCTCTGTCTTTACAGAGAGAAAGCGAACACTCTGAGAAATTTGAGAATCTTCTGGAACTACATTCAACATCTGCATAGTAACATGAACTGGTTAAATTTCAATCAGGTTTATAACATCAAAAATATTTAAGTAATTGTGTTTGAGTAGAAGATGCATTTCGGTTTATTGTTTTTCTTTTCTTACTGCATTGTGTAAAGGAACACGACCAAAGTTCCTTGAGACCTGTTCCACGATATTGTTGATAATCTTGAATTCATCAAACCCACCCCTGATAAACCAGAGAGCTTATGTTAAACCAAATGCAGTTATTTCCACGCCTTCATACTTATCTTTTCAACATTCAAACTATATGACATCATGTTCTTCTAATGTAACAAAAATAGTAGTAATAATTCCAACAATAATATTTGTACACATCATGTTCTTCTAAACTCATTCAAGATTCAACACCCTATTTTATATCTATTGATCTCTTCCTATCATGTCATCAATCTATCACATGATTCACTATTATATTTTCTCTGTCAAGGTTTATACATCCATTGGGGTTTCCACCAAACATTTTCCAAATACTTAATAGGATTACCTTTGTTCTTATTTTGCACTCCCTTCAGTTCTTATTATAAAAAGCAAAACCAGAAAACATCAAAACCAATACACCTATTAATTAATAATAGTTTTCTACCAAGCAAGCAAGTGTATCTGAGATACACTGTCTCTTTTTTATCGTGGACTAAAGGGTGTTCCACTTTATTAAACAAAAAATTAAACTAAAAGGTAACAATGTTAGTGATCAGGAAGGGTACCCATGTTTGAAATTCCATGCGGACAAGTTAGCTACATGAGATAGAGTGTTCCTCCATATAAACAATTTATTCTTGTCTTCCTTCAACGTATACTCATGCTTTGCGAATGCTTCACTATATGGTTCAGTTTGATTTTGCAAATCAGAAGGACTGATATCAACATAAACTGGAAGAATAAGTTTACATTGTTTAATGTTGTTCTGCTGAAAGTTGTCAACAATGTAGGCAAGCACATCCAAGCAAAAGGATGAAAAAACATAGTTCTTAGAGAACACAATAATGGCAATCCTTGACTCTTGGATGAACTTGACGAGTTCCAATGTGATTTCACTCCCTTTGGAAATCTCATCGTCTGCAATGAAGGTGTTGATTCTGCTTGCAGTCAGTGCTGCACAGAGATTGCTGGCAAAACCGGTACTAGTATCCTGACTTAGAAAGCTTATGAACACATCATTGGAGAAGGAAGTGGAGGAGGATCGTTGATTAGCCATGATAGTTGCAATGAATTCTTATTTTTCTTCATTCATTTTATGGTTGGGAAATCGCATTAGTCAATAATAGTCAAGGCTGCAACAAGTATTTTAAATTACAAACGTGAAAGAAGCGCGTTATGAATGTGACAAGCGTCAAGAATTTTAAAAATGATGGTTAGACCTAACACAACCCTACCAAACCGGTTAAGGTGAGGAGTACTCCACTTATAAACATATTGTCAGACCATCTTCTATCTGAGAATCTTTAACAAAAGAAAGAAAGACCTGCAACTTATCCCCACTCAAAAGACTTAGCCTCTGAGGCATGATTTTCGCATCCCGAGGAAAAGTTCAGCGTGATATTGTGAAGCTAGTATTTATGGCTTCTAAATAGAAGCACGTCTACTCTCTTACCAACGCACAAACAAACATGCCATTAGTGAAAAACATACTCCCGCTAGTCACTATATTATAAGCAAACATCAACTTTTTAGATTAATTCAATAAATGATGTATTCGGTCAATAATATATCAAATACATCATTTATTGAATGAAACTAAAAGGTTGATTTTTTGTTTATAATAGTGACCGGAGGAAGTATACTACAAAGAAAGACTTATAGTTGCATTATTTTATATTTTTACAGACATTATTTTTTTATGGATATTTTTGACAGACATATAGACATAGTTGCATTAGAATATTGATTGATGGTCCGGCTGTAGTGTTTATCACTTGGAATGGAGCCTTTCGAGATGGAAATGAGTATATTATAACCACGTGATTAGTAATTGATTTTTTAAATGTATGGCAAACTATTATGATAATGAAAAAAATTAAATAGCCTGCTGTGAAGTTTGTGATAATATTGGGATACTTAAAAGGTTTGCCCTTAATTTTGTCTTCTATAACAGCTGGTTAGAAAGGAAAAAGCAAATCTCCAGCTCAGTCGATAGGAATATTACATTTTATATGTAACCTCAGACACTTCATTTCTCCACAATTAAATTATGTGAGCTCTAGTAATTGGTCTTTAAGTCACCTAACTAATTAACAATTTTCATTTTGGTCTCATAACTGGTAAAATCAACATTTTGGTCTCTCTTCTTTCTCTCCGTTATTCAAAAAAATCATTTCTGTCAAATTAGTGATTTTGTCGTTAGTGAGTGCATACATGGAGGAGAGAGAGAGAGAGAATATGATGTTGGTTTTAGAAAGGGTTTTTAGAGAGAGAGAAAATATGAAAAGGTTGTGTAGATGAGAAGAAGAATCAATTTGACCTTGAAGAAGAAGCTCAATCGATTTCGCCTTTGAAGAAGGAAATGACTGCAGAAGATGACGATTTTGAAGTTGAGATTGACGGGGGTATGTGTTCACCCTTCCTTAAATTGTAGTTAGGGTTTGTTGCTATTTCCGGTTTAGAGTTTTGGTTTTTGGTTTTGATTTTGTTTCTGGGTTTTGGTTTTGAAGAGTATGGTTTATGGCTTTATCTTTAATTGAAAAGATATTGAGAACTTATTTTTAACTTATTGCACATACAAATTTGTGTGATATTGAAAAGTATGGATTACTCATACTCTTCAATGATATAATCATGTTTTAGAAAAAAAATTGTTTTATGATAAAAGAATTTGTGACTTCAAAGGAATAATCGTATCCATTATTATAGTCTACGCAAAATTCTATTCCCCTTCTACGTAATTTGCAATGGAGCTGCACATACCGACAAAGATGCGTCAACATGATGGAAAGGAAAAGATAAGTCTACCTCTTATTACAACAAAAGAGGTCATTGACTATGTTTTCCTTAATCTGTATGGAAGTCCTAACTTATGTGCGTACATATATTATAGTTTTTTTTGTTGAAAACTCGGTATCCGATCCAAAGACCGACTAATCTAAGGGGACCAATCTCACCGTCCACTTGCGGGTTCCCTTTCTAAGCCAGAGCAAAGCTCTGTATGGACTTGTCCAACGAAATTGGTATCAGGGGGGATCAAACTTGAGACCTTGAGAGGAGCATACTTCAAGATCCCAAACCAACCACTAAGTCAACCCCAAATGAGTTACATGTATTATAGTTAATTGGTGTTTGTTGTATTTAAAGGGAAGTAGTGGTAGTTTAAGAGTATTGGAATGGAAGGCATTTCCATCACAACAGTTGCCATCAAACTTTGATACAAATCAACGGCCAAGGCTACCACACGCAAGCGAAGGAAGTCGCTTACGGTGCATGAGTTAATTTTGACCTTAGATTTGTTCAACTTATGCGAAATTATCCTACACCCTTCACACCATATTATTCTTCTACAATTCTTAGCACCGCCTCCAACCTCTCTACCCACAGCATCTCCATCAGCACCGTGAAACCAAAAGCTTAGCATCATCTGAAAAAAATCACACTAACTGGTACAAACTATGTAACTCCAACATTTACAAATCTTGAGAAAGTTTCAAAGCAAGCTCCCGTGGAAAAAAATTACACAAACATTTACAATTTCACCCCACCATATCTCCATCATCACCATGAAAATAAAGCTTAGCATCACATATTGAAAAAATTCAGATGACACATGTGACTCCAACATTTACAAATCATGAGAAATAGAGAAACTTTGAAAGTAATCATTTTGCCGACCCTAAGATTTTAAGTGTTTGGACGAAACAATAAATTGTATCCTTTTAATTATTTAAATATATTTTTTTTTTGCATTTTTTTTACAAAATATTCATTTATAATCAAAATTATCTAAAAATATATTTTCAATAGAATTAATCAAAGAGAATTAAGAAAAACTTGCCCTCAGAGCACCCTTGACACTAAGATTACGAGATTGATGATGATGAAACTCAACTACCCACAAAAATGAAAACTTAATCACACTATTTTCTTTTTTTGCTTTCTTAAATTATTGAAGCTTGAATCTTTATCACATAAATTACGGAGAATAAATCTTTAATTTCTACTCTCAACGTCAAAGATTAAACATTTATGTTGTTCCTTTTCATTGTATATATATATTTTTTTTTGCAGTAGTATTCTTTGTTAGAGATGGTGATGTTCTTCACTTTTGAATGTAATGTTTTTATTTAAAAAGATTTAATAATTAATTAAGCATGTTCTTGCTGGTGTTGATTTATGTTTTCGGTGGTTAGACAAGTGTGAAAGAGAAGAGATAATGGAAAAATAATTTAATGCTAATAATCTAGGATAATATTATATACTCCTTTGTATCTAACGGTCTGAAAAATTTGTTCACGGTGAAAGATTTGCGACCCTCCCTTACCGTAGATAGCGCTCAAATCAACTTCATGTCACCCATGCTAGATGGTAATGGCTACCGTGGGAGACCTCTTTAGGTATCCTACAATAGAAGACTTGAACTTTTTTTGTTTTTTTGTTAAATAGATGCCAACCATTATTTGTAGTTGAAAACTTTTGAATGGTTGAGATTTAAGGGTCCGTTTGATGGTCAGAATAGGGAGACAGAATATGATAGATTAATTATATCTTGCTTAAATCTTATGTTTGATATACCAAAAGGATAGGATAAAATAAACCATTTTCTTATCATATCCTGACTTTCTTTTGTAATTTCTATCCTGAGTATAGGCTGAGTTAAGAATTATCCTGACAGGATTAGAAGATCATTCCTTATTTATTATCTTGATATTCTGTCATTTTTAAAATATTGTCATTTTTAAAATAATGATAGCATATATTTTCCATAATAATTAATAACATGCCATTTTTATAATATTTAATTAATTATGAGAGCAATTTTTCATTTAATTATAATGATATCCTGTTTGTTATCATGTGTGCATCAAACACATCGTAGGATTAATGTTTATCATGTTCTTATCATATCCTATCTCTATCCAGCTTTATATCATATCCTGCCTCTATCCTATCCTGACCATCAAACGGGCCCTAAATGTTATATAACCTATTAGGATTGTAATATTTAAATATCTATATTAATTTTAAAAAAAAGGGTGTTTTGGCATTGTTGGTAAAATTGAAAAAATTCCCAGCAACCTCATACAAACTCACGTGCCTTGTTTATTCTCTAGGAGAAAATCACAGCAAGCATTTCTCCCAGCAAGCATTTCTTTCCTTTTGCATATGTTCCCAACAGGCTCATACATTTAACAATTCTTGGTCTTCACCAAATCAACGATCTTAAAAATTATCACACAAAAAAAAACTGATAAAGGAAATTTTATGTTTTTGTTCATCGAATTTATGGTCGGATATGCTTGTTAATGTGCTTAGTTAATTTTAAAAATCGGGTTATGTTTTTGTATTATATCATTTTTTAAAACACAAAATTCAATCATTTTGAAAATAAAAATTATTAACTCAAATTATGTTAACTCTAATAAATTAGACAGTAATTATTCAAACAAAAAATATTAGAAATCATTTAAAAAATAAAATGATATGTTTTATGGATATAAGAGCAAAGTAATATATATATAATGTACATAAAATTATTATAAGAATTATTTATATACTTTTTTACCTCTTATACTAGGTAAGCAAGGTGCATCACCTACGGAAACAAGTCATTCAAGTTGTCCACAATAAGTCTCTCACGGTAGGAGACCTATTGTGGTCTCCTATCTTAAATGGCACCATGTTAGATGGATTATTAAAGAAAAGTATCAGTTCTTTTCCTTGATCTTGTATGTTCAAGATTATTCCTCGAAAATATCATAAAAGACACTAAACAAAGAAAAACACAATGATACGATTAAGATTAAAATGTTACTTTTTTTCTTTTGAACATATCTTTATCGGAAAATACATCTATCATATACTCTTTCTCTTATAAAAGAAATTATTTTTTCAGAAAACTGCACAACTTCTCATTTAAAGTTGTATTTTGATATTTTTTAATTCTATATTTTTTTAAATTGTAATACATGGATGCAATACTTTTAAAATAATTACTTTAAAAAACTTACTTATTTTTTATTTTTTATAAAAGACTATAACAAACGAGCAATAAATTGTTTTATGTTAACCTACCGATATTTGAAAGAAAGAAAAAAAGGATCTGATAATATAGAGTTTGGTTAAAATGTAAACAAAGTCTTAACAAAAAAATGTCCCATATGAAACTCAAACTCAAGTTTTCCGAATCAATTTATTGGTAACTAGTTGAATCACTCTTCTAAATTACATATATTACTAAATTCATGTTACATTGCAGACTTCACGAAGTGATGTGAAATGGTTGTTCTTGCAAATGCCAACATGTTGAGAGTTGAGACTATTATGTTAGCTATCTTATTCACCATATTATTTACAAAGCAGTTCTCACCATCCAGGGATCAAATTATTAATGAATCATCAGCTTCTGATCCAGAGGTTGGTAATGAAAGTCAAGTTATTATGAATGTCAAGTTATTCACTGTTCAGTTACCATACCAGAGGCCCCTGTGAATTTCCATACGAATAATCCTTTTAGCAACACCTAGGTTTTATCTCAAAATCCCTTTCCAACACAATTTTCAGTTCATTTACATCATGTAAATGATTAACAACAATGAACATATCATCCACATACAATAACAAGAAAATAAAATAACCATCATCAAGGCTCCTAACCTAAATACAACAGTCATACAATAACAAGAAAAACAAAGGCACAAATGCTACATGGCTTCCTTATTCGATGTAACACTTTCCTTAGGAGCCGGAAATAATTGACAACTCCATATCATTGAACATATGGATCAATAAACCAAATTACGTACTTCTCAAACTTGCTTCACACACCCCCATGTTAAACGGCATGTTCTCTATCTATATCCACCTCTGATTTGGAATCTAGAGAAGAACGCATAACAAAGAGCAGAGAACCATAGATTATGGCAACAAAAATCAACATCAAATTGATGGTTAACAATTGAATTGTAAACCAACCTAAGAAATTTGAGAACGCACCAATCTCAAACCCAGAACTAATCAGTTCGTGCAAGCTTAATGACATCAAAGCAAACGCAGCGTTTGAAATTACACTCAGTATGTTAGGTTTTCCATTCACGGCTTTATCGTAAAAGAATGAGTACACTGAGATGATCATCAAAACTGCAAAGGTTGTGCAAGTTTTTTTGAGTTTAACATATCGTGCGGAAGGTGATGCTGGCTGTGCAAACACTATGATGGCTAAGATGACCAAGCACACCACTAAGTACAAAAAGACCTTGAAAGGTTCCCACCTTCCAAATAATCGATTGAAAGAAGGGCTCAGAGCATAACATAACAGGCCAACTACACCTGACATAAGCCCAACTAGTCTCCACGTCCTCTCGGCATAAAATACCCTCTGTGAAATCGGCATAGACTCTTGATCAACTTCGAGACGAGACAGAGAATCATGATCAGGAACCACATCCGAAATCTGCAAAATAACAAGAAGTCATAATTTCAGTCAGATTTATAACTTCCAAAAGATTTTAGAGTTTGTGCTTGTGTAGAATGTTACAATATGTTATGATTCTCTTATTATTGTATTGTATTTATATTATAATTATGTTGGGATTAATTAGCCTATATGTATAATGATTTTCTTTATTATTTTGTCTTCAATCCTATAATATAAATAGAAGCTCTTGCTTGTATTAGAGACCCATTCAAAAAATCAAATAAAAAAATATACAAATGTCTATTGAGTTTATATCTTTCCGTTGAATAGACATTTGTATATTTTTTATATCTAAATAGTAGTGGCTATGTTTATTTAGATATAAACATTGAGCACCAAACTTAATTTTCATCATAGACAATATCTGTGTTATGAGGTGCAATTCCGTGATATATCGTTGCCACATATTATGTGTAATATTTTACTTCGAAATTATATATACATAGCCACTACTAGCCATTGCCTTTGTCTAATCCACCTTTTCTTTTTCTTTTTCTTTCTCACAACACCCACGTTTATTCTCACAAGAAAATAAAATTCAATTGTTTATCTTCGTTCACCACTTTTCCTCTCCTTTTCGTTCAATTGTTGGAACACTAGTTAAATACTAGTGAGAAGTTGGATAGAAAAAACACAATGTGGAAGAACTAGTGTGGGAGTGTGACTTAAAAATGTCCCACATTGGAGGGTCATCCCAACTAGCAAGTGTTTATATAGAGATGAGGGGACCTCCAAGGGTGTGCCCTTGGGGTACCCACTTTTGTGAACGGGTGATCTGATCCGATCCAAAACGCGTATCTGGATATGTCCAACTGAGATACCTAAACTTGCGGATCAAGTTGTTACGATCTCTCCTTACAAAAGGAGACCTCGCCCCATTCATCATTCACACCGAAATACACAGTAGATGATTCCTGTGTGTTTCCTCTCTTCTCCCCTCGACTTGTGTTAACGAGTCATTCTTCCTCTTCTACTCCTTTCTTTGGTTTCGATAAGAACGGCTACGTACCGTAACGAGTGGTGTTAATCGAACGAAATTACCGTGTCATGAAACTTCTTAAAGAAAGCGTCCTGGTCGTGACTCAACCCGGTAATCTCTTTGGTAGTAAAAACTAATTTTTGAATTAGGAAAACAACAATTTTAAGACACTTCGAAAACACCATGACTACCAACGAAATTACCGTGTCTGGAACAGCTCACGATTTCAACAAACCGTTCAAGTTTCACGGCAGTCACTTCAAACGTTGGCAAACAAAGATGCTCTTTTTCTTAACCACGAAAAAAGTTGCCTACGTCTTGAAGGAGGACATACCTGTGATACCAGAGCTATCGATTCCTTCGGGATCGAATAGTAGTGGTAAGACAGCAACGGATACAGATGCTTCTGATCCTGCTAAGAATGCTGAGTTGGAAAGACTTACTGCTGAACATACTGAAAAGGTGAAACAAGCCAATATAGATATACTCCTCTGGAAAGAAAATGATTATTTATGCAAAAATTTCATTTTGAAAGGTCTCGCGGATCATCTGTACGATCTGCACCTTATCCATGATACTGCTAAGAAAGTTTGGGATGCTCTTCAGAATAAATATAATACTGAAGAGGCTGGCTCGAAAAAATTTGCTGTGAGCCGGTACCTGAACTATAAGATGACCGATGATAAGTCTGTCGAAGAACAGTCTCAAGAGCTTCCGAATATAGCTCATGAGATTTTTGTTGAAGGGATTCTATTACCCGAACAGTTTCAAATCGCTGTTGTGATTGACAAACTGCCCCCTGCCTGGAAGGTCTTCAAGAATAACCTTAGGCATAAAACTAAGGAGTTTTCTCTTGAAAGTTTGATTACTCGACTTCGAATTGAAGAAGAGGCAAGGAAACAAGAACTGAATGAAGAGGTGTTTGTTGTCTCGAACAACAACACCAAAAAGAAATTTGTAGGTGTTGTTCTAAAGCCTAATGGCAAACAATTTAAAAATCAGAATCAGAACCGCCCTGCAAATAAGAATTCCAATCGGAATAAGAATGGGAACCCTCAAAAGGTCCCAAAAACAACAACCACCAAAGAATGACGCTGCTCATCCATTCAATTGCTATAATTGTGGACAACCAGGTCATATGGCACGGAAGTGCAGGAATCCATCTACGAGACCGGCACAAGCTCAAGCTCAAGCTCACTTGACAACAAATGAGGAGCAGCCGTACACTGCTATGATAACTGAAATCAACATGGTAGGTGGATCTGATGGATGGTGGATAGACACTGGCACCTCTCGCCATGTCTGCTTTGAACGTGCTATGTTTAAGACATACACCACTGCTGAAGATCAGAAGGTGCTGCTGGGAGATTCTCACACCGCTGAAGTTGCTGGAATAGGAGATGTGGAACTAAAGTTCACCTCTGGGAAGACTCTCATTTTGAAGGATGTGATGCACACTATAAGAATTAGGAATAATTTAGTTTCTGGTTTTCTTTTAAATAAAGCTGGTTTTGAACAGATTATAGCAACTGATATGTACTCCATTACTAAGGATGGGGTTTTTGTTGGGAAAGGGTACGCCACTGATGGAATGTTTAAATTGAATCTTATGAATAACATTTCTTCTTCTGCTTATATGTTGTGTGATTTTAATATTTGGCATGCACGACTCTTTCACGTTAACAAACGAATCATTTCTAATATGAGTGGTCTTGGTTTAATTCCAAAGTTATCATCTAATGAATTTGAAAAATGTCAATTTTGTAGTCAAGCAAAAATAACAAAAGAATCACATAAAACGGTGACAAGAGAAAATGAACCATTTGACTTAATACACTCTGACATATGCGAATTTGATGTAAACTTAACTAGAAATGGACAAAGATATTTTATCACCTTTATCGATGATTGCTCTGATTACACTTATGTGTATTTGATGAAAAACAAAAGTGATGCGCTTGATATGTTTAAAATATTTAATAAAGAAATTGAAAATCAATTCAATAAGAGAATCAAGCGTTATCGTAGTGACAGAGGCACCGAATATTTATCACATACATCCAATGAGTATTATAAAGAGCTCGGAATAATTCATGAAACTACTGCACCTTATTCTCCTGAGATGAACGGTAAAGCGGAAAGAAAAAATAGAACCTTTACCGAGTTAGTAGTCGCTATCATGTTTAATTCTGGTGCAGTGCCTCATTGGTGGGGAGAAATTTTATTGACTGTTAGTTATGTGCTAAACAGAGTACCAAAAAATAAGAACAAAATTTCTCCATATGAAATTTTGAAGAAAAGACAACCAAATTTTTCTTACATTCGAACATGGGGGTGTTTAGCCTATGTTAGGATACCCAACCCCAAGAGAGTCAAACTAGCCAGTAGAGTCTATGAATGTGTGTTCATAGGGTATGCCTTAAACAGTAAAGCTTATAGGTTTTATGACCTTAAAGCTAAAGTGATCATAGAATCAAATGACGCCGATTTCTATGAAACAAAATTTCCCTTTCTATCTAGAGATAGTGGGGGCAATAGTGGGGGGCGCAAATATGAACACTACAACTAATCACACTTCGGTGATCAGAAATAGTGATGATAACATCATAACAGATGTTACAGAACTTCGAAGAAGTAAGAGAGCAAAAACTGCTAAAGAGTATGGACCTGAATATGTGGTTAATACATTAGAAGAGGATCCATCAAATCTTAAGAAAACATTGTCTTCCTTGGATGCTGACTTATGGCAAGAAGACATAAATGATGAAATGGAATCTCTACAGTCTAATGAAACATGGCATTTGATTGAGTTACCTCCAGGCTGCAAAGCGATAGGTTGTAAATGGATTCTGAAAAAGAAACTGAAACCTGATGGTACTATTGATAAATATAAGGCTCGCCTTGTTGCCAAAGGTTTCAGACAAAGAGAAAATATAGATTTTTTCGATACCTACTCACTAGTTACTCGAATCACATCCATAAGGGTACTAATTTCTGTAGCAGCAGTTTATAACTTGGTTGTACACAAAATGGATGTGAAAATTGCTTTCTTGAATGGTGAACTAGAGGAAGAAATCTATATGGAACAACCTGAAGGCTTTGTGGTTCATGGGCAAGAAAGCAAAGTCTGTAAATTTGACAAATCTCTGTATGGTCCTAAACAAGCCCCTAAGCAATGGCATGAAAAATTTGACAACTTAATGATTTCGAATGAGTTCAAAGTGAATGAAAGTGACAAATGTATTTATTATAAGCATGATAAAAAGATTTGCACAATCATATGTCTCTATGTAGATGACTTGCTCATCTTTGGGTCAAACATTCCTGCCATAAATTCTGTGATATCATTGTTGAGTAACAACTTTGATATGAAAGACCTTGGAGTAGCTGATGTAATTCTTGGCATCAAGATTACTAGAACAGATAAAGGAATATCCTTAGATCAGTCTCACTACGTGGAGAAGATCTTAAGGAAATATAATTACCTTGATTGTAAACCTGCAAGTACATCTTTTGATCCAAGTGTAAAACTCTTTAAGAACACTAGAGACGGTGTTAGACAAACTGAGTATGCGAGCATCATTGGTAGTCTCAGATATGCAACTAATTGTACCAGACCCGACATCACCTATGTCGTGGGACTCTTATGTAGATTTACAAGTAGGCCAAGCAAGGAGCATTGGCATGCAATTGAGAGAGTAATGAGATACCTGAAAGGGACCATGACTTTAGGACTGCATTACCAAAAATATCCTGTTGTACTGGAAAGGTACACATATGCAGATTGGAACACCTTATCAGAAGATTCTAAAGCAACCAGTGGCTATATTTTCAGCATAGCTGGAGGAGCTGTTTCTTGGAAATCTAAGAAACAAACCATTCTGGCTTAGTCCACAATGGAATCTGAGATGATAGCACTAGCTACTGCTAGTGAAGAAGCAAGTTAGCTAAGATCCTTGCTAGCTGAGATCCCTTTATGGGAAAAATCGTTACCAACTGTGTTAATTCATTGCGATAGTACCGCGGCTATTGCAAAGATTAAGAATCGTTATTATAATGGAAAAAGACGACAGATAAGGCGAAAACACAGCACGATTAGAGATTGCATTTCTAGTGGAGCGGTTAGAGTTGATTTTGTACGTACGAATGAAAACTTAGTTGATCCTTTGACGAAAGGACTAAATAGAGAGAAAGTCCGAGAAACATCTAGTAGGATGGGACTAATGCCTATAGCTCACTGAATGATGGTAACCCGACCTACATGACTGGAGATCCCATGACTTAGGTTCAATGGGTAATAACAAGTCATGAAGTGATATGACATGCTATGAGAAAAATGATATAGAAAGCATGATCCTGCATGAAAGAAGGATGAGTTAATAGTAACTCTTAATGAGATCTATACTCTTTTATTGAGTGGGGTACATAGCTGCAGGAGTACCCTTGATAGACTCACCTATACGAATGTGGAACTAAGGCCGGTCCTATGGAATTTTGAGGCAGAATTCCAAGAGCGTTCGTTAAAACCGGGATACATGTGCATGGCCACAAACGCACAGGCTTTTAGAATACACCTAAGAAAAGGTTTGTGTATGGATTCTATTTCTGAGATAGAGTTCAATGCTGTAAGCAACTCTTGTCGAATCAGAGTACCTTCCACTATGCAAAGGTTCAAGTTGTTGGCGACACCTTTGTTTATTAGCAAATCTTAAGGAAACATTTAAGAAACCATTTTAAAGTCAAGTGGGGGATTGTTGGAACACTAGTTAAATACTAGTGAGAAGTTGGATAGAAAAAACACAATGTGGAAGAACTAGTGTGGGAGTGTGACTTAAAAATGTCCCACATTGGAGGGTCATCCCAACTAGCAAGTGTTTATATAGAAATGGGGGACCTCGAAGGGTGTGCCCTTGGGGTACCCACTTTTGTGAACGGGTGAGCGCTTAGAAAAAATAATATAACACACGCGCGCGTGCGACGACGACGACGCCGTCTGTCCGATCGGGCGGGTGGGTCGGGTCGGACCAGACTTGGGCTTGGGCCTGGGTCAAAAAGATATTTATTTTTTATCAGTTGAAAATGAAGAATTAATTAATTAATTAATTCATCATTATCCGAAAAGTGCTACGCGTAACAAACTAATTTGTTACGATCCGATCCGATCCAAAACGTGTATCCGGATATGTCCAACTGAGAAACTTAAACTTGCGGATCAAGTTGTTACGATCTCTCCTTATAAAAGGAGACCTCGCCCCACTCATCATTCACACTGAAATACACAGTAGATGATTCATGTGCGTTTTGTAACGCCCTCTTTAATTATTTAATTATTTTATAGAGTTTAAAGTCCACTTTGATGATTTATGTGATTTTATATGATTAGGTGATGTGTTGATATTTTATTGATAGACTTATTTTATTATTTACTAGAATAAGATTTGAAAATAAATTAAATATTGAGATGTGGGGCTGTTTTGTGAATTAAGAGAGTTTTGAGGAATTAAGAGAAATAAATAAGTTAAGAGGAAAGAGTAAGTTTTGGTGTGAGAAGAGAAATTAGGTTAAGTATTTAAGACCGTAAGAGAAGTTAGAAAAACAGAGAACGTGTACAACAAGCTTTGGAGAAAAGAGGAGAAAAGAGAAGGAAGAGAGAAGCTGCCGATTTCACTTGTTTAAGGTAAGGGTGAGACTAACAATTAATCTTATTTATGCCTGTAATTCTGATGGTTATGTTTAACAAGAGTAGGAAGAGTTTTGGAGGATTTGAGAATTAGGTTAAACTTGATGAATTGGGGATTAGATGATGAGTAGTTGTTAGATTGATGTAGAAACTGCGTACAGACCTTAGATAGTCCATAGGATGATTATAGGAATCAGTTTTGAGGTTTTAACCAAGTGATTAGGTGAATTTTCGTAAAAAACACAATTCTGCCCGAGCTGACGTTCATCGCTCGCTACTGCGAGTAGCTTAACTCGCCTCGCGCGTGATGAAGATCATCGTTCGCCTCGCGAGTGATTACCCCTCGCCTCGCGAGTAAACCCAGAAGTTGCTCGCCACTGCGAGCAGACCACTCGCCATTGCGAGCGGCCCCTTTTTCCTGAACTCGCCATTGCGAGCAGAGGTACTCGCCTAGCAAGTAGTGTTTAGACAGACTACCTTTTAGATTTTTCTTTAAGTGACTTTGTCGCACAGTTTGATGTGAGATGATCTTTAGAGTAATGAATGAAGTCGTTCATGCTACAATTGTAGTTCTGAGAATATAAACTAAGATGATATGAATGTTGTTAGTAATGAGATATAATAGTATAAGCCTTATGTGAAATATATATGATGTCTAAGATGAAGTTGTTGCTGATTATCATTTGATTACTATTATGATTAAGCTGCTGAATTCTGTTGTTGACTGATTCTATTATCATTAAGTTGCATGAGTCGGTCTATGAAATAAGAAGTTGATCCAAATCGTCGGAATCCTAAGATGTCGATGTTTTGTAAGTTGCATGATGTTTAGTCCATGCATACCCATTTCAGTTGGGGGCTTGATGCCCTGTGAGTTTTTACTCTACACGCTGACGGCTTGATGCCCTGGAGCTTTAGCTCATTTGCGATGAGGGCTTGACGCCCTGGAAGTATATTAATACTTATTACGTTGAGGGTTTGACGCCCTGGATTGGTACCACATGCATGAATAAGATGTCTAAGTTGCATAGTCGAGTTGAAGTTGCATATGTTGAGTTCAAGTTGTAGAAGTCGCATTGTCGTTGTCGTTAAGTTGTCAATTGTCAATGAGTTGTTGATAAAGAACTAAGTGAAGTATTAATATTTATTAATCGTGGTTGTTTAGGTTATTATGAGAAGATAATTGTGTTGTGTTGTTTATGTTATTATGTGATGATTTATGATGTTATATGATGATGATTATGATTTGATTATTATGTGCTATGTGATGATGTATATAATGCGATGAATATGAAGTTAATGATGATTAGAAGTTGATTGAGTTATTAATGAAATATTATAAGAAGATTTAATGTTATTAATTTATGAAGTTAAGCTGTTAAATGCTCTTGATGAATTAAATGCTTAATATTATTGTTTTGTGAAATCTCACCCCTTTTGCTTGAAAATGTTGCTCTTCGTATGGGTAACTTGCAGGTAACCAAGAATAGTTGCGGTCGTGTAAGGTATCTCTCGCGTGTGTCTTAGGTGCTCTGATACGTAACGGGATGAGAATTTTGTTGTCATTTTCTATTCCTTTACGTGTTGTTTTTATGAGAATTATGATTATGTAGTTGGACTTGAACTATGAGGTGTTTTAAGATTTCTTATTAGACATTTATGATGAGGCCTCTGTGCCAAGACTTTAAAACTTGTTGAATTAAATCCGCTGCAAAGTTTTTGAAAAGATTTATGTTAATGAATTTTGAAGGATAAATCGTTATTTATTCCATTTGTGATTTTTTAAGAAATGTGACACTCCGTTATGTGATTTACTCTAATTAGATTATGAAATTTTTATGATGGGAAAACGGGGTGTTACACGTTTCCTCTCTTCTCCCCTCGACTTGTGTTAACGAGTCATTCTTCCTCTTCTACTCCCTTCTTTGGTTTTGATAAGAACGGCTACGTACCGTAACGAGTGGTGTTAAACGAACGATTAACCCAAAATTTGAGGTGTATACTCTCGAACTATTACACTCTATGCAGTGCGTAATTGAACAGTGATCTGGGCTGTTTTATCCTGGAGGCGGCACGGTTATTAGGCTACCTTGCACAAGTTTGGGTAGTGTCGCGAAACGTCTTAAAGAAAGCGACCTGGTCATAACTCAACCCGGTAATCTCTTTGGTAATAAAAACTAATTTTTGAATTACGAAAACAACAATACCCTCTGTGAAATCGGCATAGACTCTTGATCAACTTCGAGAAGAGGCAGAGAATCATGATCAGGAACCACATCCGAAATCTGCAAAATAACAAGAAGTCATAATTTCAGTCAGATTTATAACTTCCAAAAGATTTTAGAGTTTGTGCTTGTGTAGAATGTTACAATATGTTATGATTCTCTTATTATTGTATTGTATTTATATTGTAATTATGTTAGGATTAATTAGCCTACATGTATAAAGATTTTCTTTATTATTTTGTCTTCAATTCTATAATATAAATAGAAGCTCTCGCTTGTATTAGAGACCCATTCAAAAAATCAAATAAAAAAATATACAAATGACTATTGAGTTTATATCTTTCCGTTGAATAGACATTTGTATATTTTTTATATCTAAATAGTAGTGGCTATGTTTATTTAGATATAAACATAGAGCACCAAACTCAATTTTCATCATAGGCAATCTCTCCGAGATATATCTGTGTTATGAGGTGCAATTCCGTGATATATCTTTGCCACATATTATGTGTAATATTTTACTTCGAAATTATATATACATAGCCACTACTAGCCATTGCCTTTGTCTAATCCACCTTTTCTTTTTCTTTTTCTTTCTCACAACACCCACGTTTATTCTCACAAGAAAAAAAAATTCAATTGTTTATCTTCGTTCACCACTTTTCCTCTACTTTTCGTTCAATTGTTGGAACACTAGTTAAATACTAGTGAGAAGTTGGATAGAAAAAACACAATGTGGAAGAACTAGTGTGGGAGTGTGACTTAAAAATGTCCCACATTGGAGAGTCCTTCCAACTAGCAAGTGTTTATATAGAGATGGGGGGACTTCCAAAGTTGTTCCCTTGGGGTACCCACTTTTGTGAACGGGTGATCCGATCCGATCCGATCCAAAACGCGTATCCGGATATGTCCAACTGTGAAACCTAAACTTGCGGATCAAGTTGTTACGATCTCTCCCTATAAAAGGAGACATTGCCCCATTCATCATTCACACCGAAATACACAGTAGATGATTCCTGTGCATTTTCTCTCTTCTCCCCTCGACTTGTGTTAACGAGTCATTCTTCCTCTTCTACTCCTTTCTTTGGTTTCGATAAGAACGGCTACGTACCGTAACGAGTGGTGTTAATCGAACAAAATTACCGTGTCATGAAACGTCTTAAAGAAAGCGACCTGGTCGTGATTCAACCCGGTAATCTCTTTGGTAGTAAAAACTAATTTTTGAATTACGAAAACAACAATTTTAAGACGCTTCGAAAACACCATGACTACCAACGAAATTACCGTGTCTGGAATAGCTCACGATTTCAACAAACCGTTCAAGTTTCACGGCAGTCACTTCAAACGTTGGCAAACAAAGATGCTCTTTTTCTTAACCACGAAAAAAGTTGCCTACGTCTTGAAGGAAGACATACCTGTGATACCAGAGCTATCGATTCCTTCGGGATCGAATAGTAGCGGTAAGACAGCAACGGATACAGATGCTTCTGATCCTGCTAAGAATGCTGAGTTGGAAAAACTTACTGCTGAACATACTGAAAAGGTGAAACAAGCCAATATAGATATACTCCTCTAGAAAGAAAGTGATTATTTATGCAAAAATTTCATTTTGAACGGTCTCGCGGATCATCTGTACGATCTGCACCTTATCCACGATACTGCTAAGAAAGTTTGGGATGCTCTTCAGAATAAATATAATACTGAAGAGGCTGGCTCGAAAAAATTTGTTGTGAGCTAGTACCTGAACTATAAGATGACAGATTATAAGTCTGTCGAAGAACAGTCTCAGGAGCTTCAGAATATAGCTCATGAGATTTTTGTTGAAGGGATTCTATTACCCGAACAGTTTCAAATCGCTGTTGTGATTAACAAACTGCCCCCTGCCTGGAAGGACTTCAAGAATAACCTTAGGCATAAAACTAAGGAGTTTTCTCTTGAAAGTCTGATTACTCGACTTCGAATTGAAGAAGAGTCAAGGAAACAAGAACTGAATGAAGAGGTGTTTGCTGTCTCGAACAACAACACCAAAAAGAAATTTGTAGGTGCTGTTCTGATGCCTAATGGCAAACAATTTAAAAATCAAAATCAGAACCGCCCTGCAGATAAGAATTCCAATCGGAATAAGAATGGGAACCCTCAAAAGGTCCCAAAACAACAACCACCAAAGAATGACGCTGCTCAACCATTCAATTGCTACAATTGTGGACAACCAGGTCATATGGCACGAAAGTGCAGGAATCCATCTACGAGACCGGCACAAGCTCAAGCTCAAGCTCACTTGACAACAAATGAGGAGTAGCCGTACACTGCTATGATAACTGAAATCAACATGGTAGGTGGATCTGATGGATGGTGGATAGACACTGGCGCCTCTCGCCATGTCTGCTTTGAACGTGCTATGTTTAAGACATACACCACTGCTGAAGATCAGAAGGTGCTGCTGGGAGATTCTCACACCGCTGAAGTTGCTGGAATAGGAGATGTGGAACTAAAGTTCACCTTGTTGGTATTAGCCCTAGAGGCCAATAGTTTATGTGAAACTTATCTTATGTATCATGACTTTTATTATTAAATTATATATGGCACTCTTTATTATATATTTATAGTAATGTTAATAAAGTTCTTAGAATAAGTAGTTCATGTAATAATATATTAAGTGTGACTTAATCATGAGATTACATTATCATAAAGAACGCTATTCTTAAATGTATCCGTAGTCAAGCTTTAATATGAATTAGGATAATAATAAAGCGTCGAGACTATTATGTATGAAGACTGATGACCGCATCTCATGGGTCATAGATATGAGATATCAAGTCTATACATAGGTATAAATGTTAGGAGTAATATTTATACTGGATAGACCCATCGTGAGAATACTACATAGTAAGTTATGAGATTGTCATAAGATATTCTCACAATGATAATAGTGTACATCGCTCTTTGACCTTAAACCACTATGATCCCTAGATGTGGACTCAAGTGCTTTGTTGCCATTCTAACGTTGTCTGTAAAAGGATAACCATAACGTTGGTTGATGGGTACTTGATGAATCATGCTGAGGGGCATGAGTGTCCTAGATATGATTTGTCCCTCCTCATAAACAGGAGATATATCTATAGACCTCTTGATGAAATATGACTGTAAAACTGCATGGCCATGCCGAACTAAGTCGATATAGGATATTGGACTTATTCGTTATTCAGTATATTTTGGAATCAAGAAATATAAATATTGATCTACACAATGGTGACAAAATCTATGCATTGTGATCAATAAAAATATTAGGACAAAGGAGTAATCGTATACATAAGTATTATCATGGAAAAAGGCTTCGTCAGATCACTTGACATTCTTGTCACTTGGGTAGCAATGATGTGTTGCTAGATACCGCTCATTGTTTATAGTATTAAATATTAGATTTAATATTATTGCCAACGTGACTAGAACCTATAGGGTCACACACAAAGAACAGTCAAAAGAGAAATATATAAGTATGACTTATATAAGGGGTGCGTTTAGTAAATAACGCTAATTAGTTAGCAGAATTACTAAACTCGTTATTGGTCTTACAGAAGCCCAATAGTGACTTCTAAACTTGCAGAGCACACTAAGAGTTCTATAAATAGAAGCCTAGTGCTGAAGTTTGAGGTTGCACGTTTTGAAACCCTTAACTCTCTGAAACTTCTAATTCATTGGCTAGCACCGAGTTTTGGAGGAGCACTATTCGTGTGGACTTGCTAGAGGCTTTGCTGCTTGCTTTGCTGTGATCGTGCTTCCAGTTTCCAGCTTTCAGATTTCACACTTCGAGGTAACAATCGAATCACTGATTCATGTGTAATTCGTAATGATCCAAGGAAAGAAAATCGAATTTTTTTATCCGCTGCTTATTCTGTTTATGAATCGATTTTCCTTCACACCTCTGGGAAGACTCTCATTTTGAAGCTGGTTTTGAACAGATTATAGCATCTGATATGTACTTCATTACTAAGGATGGGGTTTTTGTTGGGAAAGGGTACACCACTGATGGCATGTTTAAATTGAATCTTATGAATAACATTTCTTCTTCTGCTTATATGTTGTGTGATTTTAATATTTGGCATGCACGACTCTGTCATGTTAACAAACAAATCATTTCTAATATGAGTGGTCTTGGTTTAATTCCAAAGTTATCATCTAATGAATTTGAAAAATGTCAATTTTGTAGTCAAGCAAAAATAACAAAAGAATCACATAAAACGGTGACAAGAGAAAATGAACCATTTGACTTAATACACTCTGACATATGCGAACTTGATGGTAACTTAACTAGAAATGGACAAAGATATTTTATCACCTTTATCGATGATTGCTCTGATTACACTTATGTGTATTTGATGAAAAACAAAAGTGATGCGCTTGATATGTTTAAAATATTTAATAAAGAAATTGAAAATCAATTCAATAAGAGAATCAAGCGTTATCGTAGTGACAGAGGCACCGAATATTTATCACATACATCCAATGAGTATTATAAAGAGCTCGGAATAATTCATGAAACTACTGCACCTTATTCTCCTGAGATGAACGGTAAAGCGGAAAGAAAAAATAGAACCTTTACCGAGTTAGTAGTCGCTATCATACTTAATTCTGGTGCAGCGCCTCATTGGTGGGGAGAAATTTTATTGACTGTTAGTTATGTGTTAAACAGAGTACCAAAAACTAAGAACAAAATTTCTCCATATGAAATTTTGAAGAAAAGACAACCAAATTTGTCTTACATTCGAACATGGGGTTGTTTAGCCTATGTTAGGATACCCAACCCCAAGAGAGTCAAACTAGCCAGTAGAGTCTATGAATGTGTGTTCATAGGGTATGCCTTAAACAGTAAAGCTTATAGGTTTTATGACCTTAAAGCTAAAGTGATCATAGAATCAAATAACGCCGATTTCTATGAAACAAAATTTCTCTTTCTATCTAGAGATAGTGGGGGCAATAGTGGGGGGCGCAAATATGAACACTACAACTAATCACACTTCGGTGATCAGAAATAGTGATGATAACATCATAACAGATGTTACAGAACTTCGAAGAAGTAAGAGAGCAAAAACTGCTAAAGTGTATGGACTTGAATATGTGGTTAATACATTAGAAGAGGATCCATCAAATCTTAAGGAAGCATTGTCTTCCTTGGATGCTGACTTATGGCAAGAAGCCATAAATGATGAAATGAAATCTCTACAGTCTAATGAAACATGGCATTTGACTGAATTACCTCCAGGCTGCAAAGCGATAGGTTGTAAATGGATTCTGAAAAAGAAACTGAAACCTGATGGTACTATTGATAAATATAAGGCTCGCCTTGTTGCCAAAGGTTTCAGACAAAGAGAAAATATAGATTTTTTCGATACCTACTCACTAGTTACTCGAATCACATCCATAAGGGTACTAATTTCTGTAGCAGCAGTTTATAACTTGGTTATACACAAAATGGATGTGAAAATTGCTTTCTTGAATGGTGAACTAGAGGAAGAAATCTATATGGACAACTTGAAGGCTTTGTGGTTCATGGACAAGAAAGCAAAGTCTGTAAATTAGACAAATCTTTGTATGGTCTTAAACAAGCCCCTAAGCAATGACATGAAAAATTTGACAACTTAATGATTTCGAATGAGTTCAAAGTGAATGAAAGTGACGAATGTATTTATTATAAGCATGATAAAAACATATGCACAATCATATGTCTCTATGTAGATGACTTGCTCATCTTTGGGTCAAACATTCCTGCCATAAATTCTGTGATATCATTGTTTAGTAACAACTTTGATATGAAAGACCTTGGAGTAGCTGATGTAATTCTTAGCATCAAGATTACTAGATCAGATAAAGGAATATCCTTAGATCAGTCTCAATATGTGGAGAAGATCTTAAGGAAATATAATTACTTTGATTGTAAACCTGCAAGCACACATTTTTATCCAAGTGTAAAACTTTTTAAGAACACTGGAGACGGTGTTAGACAAACTGAGTATGCGAGCATCATTGGCAGTCTCAGATATGCCACTAATTGTACCAGACCCGACATCGCCTATGTCGTGGGACTCTTCTGCAGATTTACAAGTAGGCCAAGCAAGGAGCATTGTCATGCAATTAGAGAGTAATGAGATACCTGAAAGGGACCATGACTTTAGGACTGCATTACCAAAAATATCCTGCTGTACTGGAAGGGTACACAGATGCAGATTGGAACACCTTATCAGATGATTCCAAAGCGACCAGTGGCTATATTTTCAGCATAGCTGGAGGAGCTGTTTCTTGGAAATCTAAGAAACAAATCATTCTGGCTCAATCCACAATGGAATTTGAGGCAGAATTCCTAGAGCGTTAGTTAAAACCGGGATACACGTGCATGGCCACAAACGCACGGGCTTTTAGAATACACCTAAGAAAAGGTTTGTGTATGGATTCTATGTCTGAGATAGAGTTCAATGTTGCAAGCAACTCTTGTCGAATCAGAATACCTTCCACTATGCAAAGGTTCAAGTTGTTGGCGACACCTTTGTTTATTAGCAAATCTTAAGGAAACATTTACGAAACCATTTTAAAGTCAAGTGGGGGATTGTTGGAACATTAGTTAAATACTAGTGATAAGTTGGATAGAAAAAGCACAATGTGGAAGAACTAGTGTGGGAGTGTGACTTAAAAATGTCCCACATTGGAGGGTCATCCCAACTAGCAAGTGTTTATATAGAGATGGGGGGACCTCCAAGGGTGTGCCCTTGGGGTACCCACTTTTGTGAACGGGTGAGCGCTTAGAAAAAAATAATATATCACACGCGCGCGCGACGACGAAGACGCCGTCCGTCCGACCGGGCGGGCGGGTCGGGTCGGCTTGGGCTTGGGCCTGGGTCAAAAAGATATTTATTTTTTATCAGTTGAAAATGAAGAATTAATTAATTAATTAATTCATCATTATCCGAAAAGTGCTACGCGTAACAAACTAATTTGTTACAATCCGATCCGATCCAAAACGCGTATCCGGATATGTCCAACTAAGAAACCTAAACTTGCGGATCAAGTTGTTACGATCTCTCCCTATAAGAGGAGACCTCGCCCCACTCATCATTCACACCGAAATACACAGTAGATGATTCCTGTGCGTTTCCTCTCTTCTCCCCTCGACTTGTGTTAATGAGTCATTCTTCCTCTTCTTCTCCTTTCTTTGGTTTCGATAAGAACGGCTACATACCGTAACGAGTGGTGTTAATCGAACGATTAACCCATAATTTGAGGTGTATACTCTCGAACAATTAAACACTATGCAGTGCGTAATTGAACAGTGATCTGGGCTGTTTTATCCTGGAGGCGGCGCGGTTGTTAGTCTACCTTGCACAAGTTTGGGTAGTGCCGCGAAACGTCTTAAAGAAAGCAACCTGGTCGTGACTCAACCCGGTAATCTCTTTGGTAGTAAAAACTAATTTTTGAATTACGAAAACAACAATACCCTCTGTGAAATCGGCATAGACTCTTGATCAACTTCGAGAAGAGGCAGAGAATCATGATCAGGAACCACATCCGAAATCTGCAAAATAACAAGAAGTCATAATTTCAGTCAGATTTATAACTTCCAAAAGATTTTAGAGTTTGTGCTTGTGTAGAATGTTACAATATGTTATGATTCTCTTATTATTGTATTGTATTTATATTATAATTATGTTGGGATTAATTAGCCTATTTGTATAATGATTTTCTTTATTATTTTGTCTTTAATCCTATAATATAAATAGAAGCTCTTGCTTGTATTAGAGACCCATTCAAAAAATCAAATAAAAAAATATACAAATGTCTATTGAGTTTATATCTTTCCGTTGAATAGACATTTGTATATTTTTTATATCTAAATAGTAGTGGCTATGTTTATTTAGATATAAACATTGAGCACCAAACTTAATTTTCATCATAGACAATATCTGTGTTATGAGGTGCAATTCCGTGATATATCGTTGCCACATATTATGTGTAATATTTTACTTCGAAATTATATATACATAGCCACTACTAGCCATTGCCTTTGTCTAATCCACCTTTTCTTTTTCTTTTTCTTTCTCACAACACCCACGTTTATTCTCACAAGAAAAAAAAAATTCAATTGTTTATCTTCGTTCACCACTTTTCCTCTACTTTTCGTTCTATTGTTTATCTTATTTCACATTTGTTAAATTGTTATCCTTAAGTGATATTAGGCTAATTAGCATATATTAGCTAATTTAACTAAATGAAGGCACCTACATTTGTTACAATGGATATATATTGTCGTTATTGCTGTAATTTTGGACATTGTTTCTCTGATTGTCCTACTGTTGAATGTTATAACTGCATGAAAAGGGTCATGCTGCTTTAAATTATCGACGATACTGCGATACAACTGGACAATTGATTCATAATTATCCCACTCCTCCTCCGCGGTCTGTGATAGACTTTTGGCAAATGAACCAAAACTATCGAAGTAATAAATAAATTCGTATATACGAGGACCATTGTTATCTTCTAATCAAAAATTTCATTATCGAAATGATGTATTAAATTCAAGGTTGCCCTAGGCAGTTGAATTGGTTTTTATAAATAAACTATTTAAAAACAATAAAAGATTGGTTCTGGAAATTAACGAGAAATATGATCAAGACCTTCGAAACCTTCGACATTCTTTCACGGTAATTTTTACCCTTATTCAATAAATGTTCATCTAGTTTAACGACAGATTACCAAAGTAATTCTATCCAATCTCTTGACTTAGAATTCTCCCCTCAAGTGACAACCCCTTAATCTCTTAAGTGAATTCGAAACTGTTGGAGGTTTTAACAGTCCGTTAATCCATGAGTCATAACCTAATAATTTTCTATCTCTAGCTTATTTACTTAGGTTAAACCTATTACCTAGATCAGAGTCAAAAGCCAGGGCTAGTGGTCATTCGAGTTCTAAGATCAGTTTGAATATTCAAAAACGCTAGGGCTATTAGTCAATATAATAAACATTCAAAAAACATTAAACACAAGGTAATATGAATTAAAACTAGACTTTCATTGAAATTCAAGGGAGTTCATACAAATACAAATTAGGTTTCCATGGAATTACATCAAATCATCTAGATCTCAACAGCAAAGAGATTAGTTACTCATAGCTAAAGTACAAGATAACTAATGCAAAAGTAAAGATTCATACGTGTATTGGATAACTGACTTTTTAAATCCTCGCGACGGAGAAACTTAAATAGGGGCATCTGTCGTACCCTAATTTTTGACCAATTTATTTTTTTATTATTTTAGTTTTATTCGTACGTTGATCGTTTTTCAGTCGTTTGATTGCGCGCTAATTCCCGTAATATCTGTTTTATTCGTATTTGTGGTCGTGTTTATTTTTCTTTCGTCGTTTATTTTTTAATGTCGCTCGCGTATTAATTTTCGTAATTTTTACTCGCGTTTTGTGCGTATTTTAGCGTAGCGTAACGTTTGCGTTCGTAAAGTTCATTTTATTCACGTCGTTGATTTATTGTTTTAATTAGCGTAAAAAATCCGCGTATCTCAGTCGTTTCAGACGAAATTTCGGCAGAGAGGTATTTTAAAATACCTCATTTTTTGGTTCCGACGGGACATTTTTTTATTTATTATTTAATTTTCGTTTTTTATTTTTAATTATTTATTTAGTTATTTATTTTTCCATTTATTTAATCTGTTTTTATTCATTTATCAGTTTTATTATTTTTTAAGTCATTGTACACTTGTCATTTTGTCATTGGTCCTGTCCAACTTTTTCTCCAAGAAACTGCAGGGGTAATTTTGTCATTGTCAGTGCATCAGTGAACAGTACTATAAAAGTACTGTTCACGCGTCAGATTGGTCCCCCAAATGTCAGAGTCAGTCAGAAAATTCAAAATCAACCACAAACACATTTCCTCATTCTCTCCATTTCACAAGATCAAATCACCAAAATTTCAAGAACTTTCTCAAGAACAACATGAACATAAAATTTCCAGACTCATGATTCATAGTTTTTTTTCCGTTTTTTTGTGAACAAAGCCTCACAACATAAGCTCACAAACCAAATCCATACTTCAAACCAACATTAACATCTCATATGATATCAAATTCGGCCAACACAACCAACAACAAATCCGAATCACACAAATTCGGCCAACACAACCTCACACAATCGAACCACAAGTCCGAAAATCCAAACATCAAGAAAGGAACAAATCCGAACCTCAAACACAAATCCGAATCCACATAAGGCAACACAAATCTGAACCAAAACGCAACAAACCGAGCCAAACGTGAACGAAAAGCACCGCAAAGGAAAACAAACCGAAAAGGAAGAGCTAAACCGAAACAAAGAAAGAAGAAAACGAAAAGAAGTTGAAGAGGGAACAGCTCAAAAACCGAAAACAACAAGAACAAAAAACTAGAGGTATTTTTTTTCATGACTTTTTATGTTTTTGGTTGATTTTCTTTTGTAGATCTAGGATTGTTTGTTGTGTTTTGACATAAACTAGGTCCGGATCCATGTTTAGAATAGGAAGGGGAAGTGAATGAGCAAAAAAAATTTAAAAAAGGAAGGGGTTTGGCTTTTTCCGGCGGCGGCGCCACCACCCTAGGGTGGCCGGCCACCGCGCCGGAGCGAGTTTCACTCGCCGGAGAAGATGAATCTTCATCTTCTCCAGCCACCCCCTTCATGGTTTTTTTTCGGTTGGCTTAGAGAGAGATAGGGGAGGTTTTGGAATTCTAGAGAGAGGGAAATGGATGAAAATGAATGAAAACCATGAGAAAAACCTTTATATACTCATTTAAATGAGTTGGGGCGGGTCACCCATGGGTTGACCCAGTACCCGCCCCAGTTTTGTACCCATGCCCAGCCCATTTTCTTTGCTTCTGCTTGCTACATGCACCCCCCATCCTTTGCTGCCAGCACTGTTTTTTTTTTCTTTCTTTGTGTAGTAACTTTGTTTTTATGTAATTTCATGCATTTTTTTATTTTATTTTTTTCTTCCCTTCATATGATATTTGAATATTGGTCCATGCATTATTAATTAGTGTTGTTTTTTTTTTTAATTTTTACCTCATGCATTTGTAGTTCATTTAGTAGTAAATTTCTATTTCATATAGTGTTAATTAGACATTTAAAAATATTTTTTTCTTTATTTTTAAAACTACTTCTATATTTGCTTAGTTTATTTGTTTATGTTTTTTTTTTTGTTTTTTTTGTGTGTTTGTATTTTTATTATTCACCATCTCATGCATATTTTTCTTTCCTTGTCATTTATTTCATTGTAATTATTGCATGCATATTTAATTTCTTTTGTCATTTATTTTTATTTTAGTTTAGTTTGTAATTAGGGAATTGATGTAATTTATTTTTGCGCATTTTTTTTTCTTTTTTCTTTTTGAGACCATAGAATGTATTTAGGGTATGTAATATGTAACCGACACACGCACTGACACGCGCACCGACACTCCACTTTATTTATCGCTTTACGCTATTTTATTTTATTCCGCCGTTACGCGATTTCATCGTTAGTTTAGAAAAAATATTTTCTTCAAAAAAATCCAAAAAAATCAAATTCAAATTTCTTTTAAGTAAACCTTGGTATGTAATCCAAGTGTCTTTTCTTTTATTTTCCTTAATCAAATGTTAATCAATTTAATATCCACATTAGACATGGATTTCGTGCAATTAAAATTAACCAACTTCATCGTATTTTCTTCTCATGCCTTGAGGCCTCTCATCTCTTCTTAAAATCTTTTCAAAAAATGTTAAAATCAATTCAACTCATCAAATAAGTTCTTTAGCCGAACTACTTGATTTTGATCCCGATTTATTTGGGTAAGTAGGCAAAGGGTTTCGACCCTTCCAAATCAATAAAAGTAACCAAAAACATGCTTCATCTTTCTCCCTTCTTTCACTTTAACTCTTAAACTTTTTTTAATAAGTAAAATTAATTTAGCGCAAGATTAGAGAATAGGTAGAAGGTTCCTATGGGATACCATAGTCGGTTCGGGTGCCTAACACCTTCCCCAATCGAAACCAACCTCCGAATCCAAGGTCTTATAAGGGTTTTTACTCATTTTTTCCCTTTCCGCGAATAAAAGTTGAGAGTTCAATGATTAAAGGTTCAAATCCAATCAATGATTTTGATACCCGAAAATCACGAGCACACCCTTATTGCACGCATCACCTTTGTTCAAACTCTTCTTGCCATTGCTGCCACTCGCAAGTGGAGACTCACTCAAATGGGTTTTAAAAATGCTTTCCTCAATGGCAAGTTAGAAGAAGAGGTTTACATAAGCCCTCCTCCATGATATACTTACCATGAAAATAAATTGTGCCGCCTTCGTAAGAATCTCTATGGTCTAAAACAAGCCTCTAAAGCTTGGTTTGATGAATGCATAGGACTATCACCCAATTGAATTTCTCTTCAAGTTGTCATGATTCGGCTCTTTTTACTCAAAAAAACTAATAATGTTATTGTTCTCTTGCTGCTTTATGTTGTTGACATGATTATCACTAGAGATGACTTTGTTGGAATTGAAGAGCTCAAGAAATTGTTGTGTCAACATTTTAAGGCTTGGACCGTTAAATTACTTTATGGGGCTTGAAGTATTAACTTCTAGTGATGGCTTGTTTCTCTCACAGGCTACATATACTTTTGATCTTGTCTTCCGAGCAGGCCTCATTTGTTGGAACAAAGGTGTTCAGCAATACCACGTTTTGAGTTTTAATGATAACAAGGTATTAAAAAGTTGTCAATTGGATATTGCTAATATTTGTTTAAGTATGCAGGATATCAATTAAGATTTATATCTTAGAAAGTATTCTGTTTGAACAAAGTTAAAGAGCAAAAAATCCAGAGAAGCTTGTTGCTTGTGATTCTGTTTCAAAGAGAGTCTGAAGACTGCATCGAAGAGAGTCTGAAGACTGCATCGAAGAGAGTCTGAAGACTGTGCCGAAGAGAGTCTGAAGACTGTATCAGAGTCTGAAGACCATCAGAATCTGAGAACCAAGAGAGTCTGAAGATTATCAGAAGCATAGTGCTACAGTGAGTCTGAAGCCACAAATTTGATAATCTGCTAACAAGGATTTCTACTGCATTGCGATGCAGAAAGAAACTCACAAATGGAAAAACGGCTAGCTTCAAAGTAAACTTGAGCGTGGGAAGCACAAAGACAAAGATTGCAGGCCAATACAGAGTACGTTGTACGAACTCTGTTTCCACTACTCCACTACCTCGTACAGTTTGGCAACTGTGTCTACCGGTATTAATCCTCAAAGGGAATGGAATTCAAATGATGCTATTGAAGGACTATTACCAAATCAAGCAACAGATCAACAGTCATTGATCAAGCTTCAGAAATCATCCTGATGTGCTGGATGACTCAACGTCTCTTTCCTACGCCTATATAAAGGATAGAAGACTTGGAGAATTTGGTGGACTCTAGAACTTGAAGAAATTAGATTGCGCTGCTTTCGTATTCAACTGAGTCTTAACAAAAGCACATCATCAACTAAGATTCTTACAAACTGAGTATTCTAGAATTTCTAAGTTTCACAGAAAAACAGAGTCTGTCTTTTGTGTAAAACAGAGTCTGTCTTTGTTGTAATTGAAACACTATTTGATTGTTGTCAAAGTGTTTCAACTCTATTCAATTTTCTGTAATTGTGTAAAAGTCTCTTGCTTTTGTGCTTGAGCAAAGGAAGTCTCTTGGCTGCGTCCATTGAGCAAAGGAAGTCTCTTAGTTGTGTCTTTGAGCAAGGAAGTCTCTCGCCTGTGTGCTTGAGTAAGGAAGTCTCATACTGTGTGTTTGAGCAACTTGTAATTTGGTATTACATTTTAGTGAACTCTCCTTGGAAGTACAAGGGGGACAGGACTACTTCCGGTTTGTGGAAGGAACCTGTATAATTGCTTGTGTTCTCTCTTCTCTCTATCTCTTGATTATTCCGCTGCAATCAGAACCTAATCTCCTATCAGACTCTGATCTCATTCAGACTCTGAGTTTAAAGGAATTAGATTCTCACTCCTCAAGAGCTGCGAAAAGCAAACACAATTCACCCCCCCCCTTCTTGTGTTTTTCTCACCTTCAGTTGGTATCAGAGCTCCGGCTCTGTTGTCATAGCACTTAACCGTGTAACAGAAAAGATCCAGAGAAAAACATGTCTTCTAGTGAACTGTCTTATTCTGGTGCTACTTCTGGTGCTGCTATACCATATGACTATGGATCCAATAACAAAAGTAGAAAGGCTGATTATGGAAAAATTCCCATGTTCAATGGTGATCCTGAAGAATTTTCTTGGTGGAAAACCAACTTCTATAGTTATGTCATGGGTCTTGATGAAGAACTCTTGGACATACTTGAAGATGGTGTTGGTGACTTACAACTTGATGACGAAGGTGCTGCCATTGACCGCAAACTTCACACTGCTGCTCAAAAGAAAATCTATAAGAAACATCATATCATCAGAGGGGCTCTTGTCACTGCTATTCCTAAAACGGAATACATGAAGATGAGTGACAAATCTACTGCTAGAGCCATGTTTGCTTCTCTCTGTGCTAACTACGAAGGAAGCAAAAAGGTCAGGGAAGCTAAAGCTCTTCTGTTAGTTCATCAATATGAACTATTTAAGATGAAAGAGGATGAAAGTATTGAGCAGATGTACTCAAGATTTCAAACTCTAGTATCTGGTCTTCAGATACTGAAGAAGAGTTACATATCTTCTGATCATGTTAGCAAGATTTTAAGGAGCTTACCCTCTAGATGGAGACCAAAGATCACCGCAATTGAGGAGGCTAAAGATTTAAACACTTTAAGTGTTGAAGATCTTGTAAGCTCACTCAAGGTTCATGAGTTAAGTCTCAATGAACATGATTCTGCAAGAAAATCCAAAACCATTGCCTTAAAATCAAAAGGAAGGTCTTCAAAGGCTCTCAAGGTTGAAGAGTCTGAAAATGAGTCTTCAGCTTCTGAAAGCTCAGAGGAGGATCCTGATGTTGCAAAGGAAATGGCTATGCTTTCAAGCAGAATGCAGTACCTTGCTAAGAAGTACAAGAGATTTCTGAGCAAGAGCAGTGGGAAGGGGTTCAAAAAGGAGGATCAGAAAGGTTGCTTCAACTGCAAGAAAACTGGACATTTTATTGCTGAGTGTCCAGAACTGCAGAAGGAGAAACCCAAGTCAAAGAGGCCAACCTTCAAGTCAAGCAAGTTTAAGAAGCAGATCAAGAAAAGTCTGATGGCCACCTGGGAAGATCTTGATAATGAGTCAGGATCTGAGGATGATGATGCTGATGGTGAAGCCAATGTAGCTGTTGGACTAATGGCTACAACCGAATCTGTTAAAGAGACACCTGAGGCAGAATCAGATGCAGACTCTGAAAATGAAACAAAGGTATATTCTGAACTCACAAGATCTGAACTTGTAGAATCTGTCAAAGAGCTTCTTGGTCATTTTAAAGCTAAGACCACTGAGTTGAAGAAAGTCAAACAACAGCTTGATAAGCTGTCAAAAAGACATAATTCAACTCTGTTGGAATTAGAAGATTTAAAAGAAGAAAATATCTCTTTATTGATCAAGAAGTGTAGCTGTAAATACTGAAGTGAGCAAGATGTTGCTCTGCAAGAATTTATTGCTACTAGAATTGACAGATCAAGGGTTGCATCCATGATCTATAACACGTATCAGAACAGAGGACAGGGTCTTGGATTCATTGGAGGAAACTCAAATGAAATGACTCTGAAACCTGGTCCTGATGGAGCCAGAGAGGCGTTGAAAAATCATTTTGTAAGAAAGTCTGATGAAGTCAACACACTAACTCATTCAGAACCTACAACTTCTACTTCTAAGATTCTGACTAAGTCAAAATCTCAGAATGTTAAGTTAAAGGGTCTGAAAAACTTTGAACCCAAAGCTTTAAAGTCTCAGACTCTGAAACATTCAAAGTCTGATAAACAGACTCTGAAAAAGCCAGAGTCTGAAAAACCAAAGCCTTGGATCAGATAATTGGCAATAAAGAAAGTCCTATGAGAACAAGATCGCATTTCAGACAAGAAGAGTCTGCTTTAGGATTATTATCTGTTATTGAACCAACTTCTGTTGAAGAAGCTCTTGGAGATGAAGGATGGATTCTAGCAATGCAAGAAGAACTGAATCAATTCAAAAGGAATGAAGTATGAGATCTAGTAGCTAAGCCTAATCACAAGAACATCATTGGAACCAAGTGGGTGTTCAGAAATAAGCTTAGTGAACAAGGAGAAGTAATCAGAAACAAGGCCAGACTTGTTGCACAAGGCTTCAGTCAGCAAGAAGGCATTGATTACACAGAAACTTTTGCTCCAGTTGCAAGATTGGAAGCAATCAGGTTACTTCTTTCCTATGCAGTCAATCACAACATAACTTTGTATCAAATGGATGTTAAGAGTGCATTTCTTAATGGTGTCATTTCTGAAGAAGTATATGTCAAACAACCTCCTGGCTTTGAAGACTTAAAGCATCCAGAGCATGTTTATAAATTAAAGAAATCACTTTATGGCTTGAAACAAGCTCCCAGAGCTTGGTATGAAAGACTGAGTAATTTCTTGATTCAAAACAACTTTGAACGAGGACAACTTGACACTACTCTATTCAGAAAGACTCTAAAGAAAGACATTCTTGTAGTTCAGATTTATGTTGATGATATTATCTTTGGTTCTACAAATAGTTCACTTTGCAAAGAGTTTTCACAAGTAATGCAGGATGAATTTGAAATGAGCATGATGGGAGAATTGAAGTTCTTTCTTGGAATTCAAATCAACCAATGTAAAGATGGAGTCTACGTTCATCAGTCCAAGTATACGAAAGAGCTTCTGAAGAAGTTCAATCTTGAGGACTGCAAAGAAATGAATACTCCAATGCATCCAACCTGCACTCTGAGCAAAGAAGATCAAGGAACCAAAGTTGATCAGAAGCTGTATAGAGGTATGATTGGTTCTTTGTTATACCTAACTGCATCCAGACCAGATATTCTGTACAGTGTATGTTTGTGTGCAAGGTTTCAATCAGATCCTAGAGAGTCTCACTTAACTGCTGTTAAGAGAATCTTTAGATATCTGAAAGGAACTACTAATCTTGGACTTCTTTACAAGAAATCCTCTGACTACAAGCTAGTTGGATTCTGTGATGCTGATTATGCTGGAGACAGGATTGAAAGAAAATCTACGAGTGGCAATTGTCAATTCTTGGGAGAGAATCTGATATCCTGGGCTAGCAAGAGGCAAGCAACCATTGCTCTGTCTACAGCAGAAGCAGAATACATCTCAGCTGCTAGTTGTTGTACACAACTACTCTGGATGAAACATCAGCTTGAGGACTATCAAATAACTGAAAACCATATCCCAATTTATTGTGATAATACAGCAGCTATATGTTTGTCTAAAAATCCAATTCTGCATTCAAGAGCAAAGCATATTGAGATTAAACATCATTTTATAAGAGACTATGTTCAAAAAGGAATTTTAGATATCCAATTCATTGATACTGATCATCAATGGGCTGATATATTTACTAAACCCTTATCTGTTGAAATATTTGATTTCATAAAGAAAAATTTGAACATGTGCTATGTCTCTGGATAATATGCGCCTCTGAAAACAGAATTCAGACTCTGAAAACCTTCAGAAGCTATCTGGGAATCAGACTCTCTTTTGGAGATTCTGATTAAAGCTTCTGGTAAAATATTCAGACTCTGGTAAGGAATCTTTAGACTCTCAGAAGCTTGTATTAGTGGAAGCGTGACTGTTAAGTTCAGTAACACCTGCCCCACTATGGTGACAGTTACTTTACGGTTTCTCAGACGTGGCCTGTCTGTATTGGGTAAGAACTCAAAAGGGCAATGATTTCATTACGATAAACAAGTTACCTTCGCTTTGTCCCAATACGTTTACGGCTGCATGCTATATTGTACTTATTGTTTGTGTTTGTTTGTCCCCTACTCTTTCCAAACAGTTCTCAAACATTTTTTTTTTCTCTATAAATACATAACACACACAACTCACTTCTCTTTTCACTCTTTGATTTTCTCTCTGAACAAATTTCTTGTTTTTCAATACTTTGCAAAACTTTTTGTTCTCAAATCAAACTCTTAGAAAACCCTAATGGCAAGTGATCTCATCCAATCTGGTGTCATAATCAAGTCCGGAGGTTCTTATATTATCAAACCCAGAACAATGAACATCATCAAGGAGACTCTGGAAATTCAAGTTGAATCTCCAGTAGATTTCGCTTCAATCAGTCGTCATGGAGTTGACGTTGCACCTCATTTCTTATCACAAGGAATGATGAGATACTTTGGTATGTTGAATGGACCAACATATCAGGAGCTTGTTAGAGATTTTTGGGTTAGGTCAGAAGTCTACGACAAAGCTGAAGCTACGTTGGAAGAAACAGTAGCAATCTCAAACAACCCTAGTCTTGCTGGCAAAAGCAGAGACCAAATGGGTTTAAGACCGTACAATGGTCTTGAAATTAGGTCTGCTGTGATGGGAATTCCTATAGTTATCACTGAAGATGTGGTAGCCAGGGCTTGTCAGATGGAGAGCGCTGGAAAATTTCAGTGGAATGTCAACAAGAAGAGTGAATGGGCTGTTATCTGCAACAAGTTGTTATTTGAAGGGAGACCCTCAAATAAATTGGTGGATATGCATCCTACGCATAGGGTGCTTCTAAAGATTATACTGGATAGTATGCTTCAGAAAGGAGGAGGAACAGATATATTATCTGTGGATCACAAAGTTCTTCTTTATTTTCTTATCAACAAAATAAAGATCAACTTCCCCAGATATGTGATGCACTACATGTGTTGGGCCATCAAGAAGAGTCAATCAGAATCCAGGAGGCAAGTTCCTTTTGGAAGATTAATATCTGAGATTCTGTATCAAGGAGGTCTTTTGAAGGTCTTATCAGAATCTGGTGTGGTATCAGATATTCATCTAGGAACTGTGACCGGCAGAATCATCAATGGCAAGACTCTACAGTACATGAAGATTGTCAAGAGATTCAATCCCTCTAAGCATGATATGAGAGAATCCTATGTACAATCTGATTTGATGATGGACTTCCCTCCCATATCCAAAGAAGATAATCCTGAAGTTCTTGCTAGATTTGTAGTGGATTACTTCAAGGAGACTGGTAGAATAATCAACTATTTTGCTATTCCTGAGACTGCTGGAGGAGGCCCTCTTAAGGTCAAAGGAAAAAGGACCAAGGAAGTGATTCTCAAGGAAGAGGAAGAGAAGCAGGAGCCTCTTAAGAAAAAGATCAAATCTTCTGCTCTTCCTAGAGTTTCAATTGGTTCTCCTTCTGCATCTTCTGCACTTCGTGAAATTAAGGATGGGAAGAAGGCTAAGAAAGATGAGAAGAAGGCTAAGAAAGCTGATAAGAAAGCAATAATGGGCAAAGCTGACAGAGACTATGACAAGCTAGCTCAAGAAATTGCTGATTTCATTGATTCTGACTCTGCAGGTGAAGAGAGTCAGATCAACAAGAGAAAGGTGGAAGTGATTCCTGTGGCTAAGGATGTAGCACAGAAGATAGGTACTTCTGTATCTATGATTGAGGATGAACACACTGCTGGCAAGGTTTTGGCAGCAGATTTGATTGCTGAAGAGTTGAAGGAAGAGACTGTCAAGGAAGCTGCTAAGTTACTTGCTTCTGCTCTTAAACAGAAGAGTACTTCAGAACCTGCAGAAGCTGAGTTATCAGAAGCTACTGTGTCTGATCATTTTGCCTCTCTAGAAGCTGGCATTGGCACCTCTGGCAACGTGGCATATAGCTCATCTTCTTCTTTGAATCATGAGTCAGAATCAGATTCAGAATCTGACAACAAACCCTTGAGCCACATTCTTCCATCTCTCAAAAATTCATCTCCCTCACCAATCAAACCCACATTATCCCTTAACCCACTTGACCAGGCAGTAGTTGATTATGTTGATTCAACTATGGACAGAGTAATTCAAGACACAATTACAGTGTCTATGAATCTTCCTGCTGACCATCCTGCTCAACCCTCATTCCTCAAACCACTTCAGGTAATTAAACCTTCTAAAAAACCTGAAGCAACCATTCAATCCAAACAACCACCCTCCCAAACTGAAACCATTTGTGTAGACTCTCCAGACACTCTAGATTCTCTTGAAAAACATCTAGGGGGAGAACTACCAAAAACCCCTGCAAAATCCAAAACAACAAAAGCTACTTCATCCATTTCCAAACCAGACCCTGTACCTGTACCTACAGAGAATCTGACCTTAGCCTCTGTTGAACCTTCAGAACCTGTTGTTGAACCTTCAGAACCTGTTGTTGAACCAGCTTCTGAAAATCTAGAACAAGTCTCTGATATCGTATCAGGAACTGTAACATCATGTAAAGCTCAGACCAGAAGAGTTTCCCAACCTCTGTGTGACCCCATAACATATTTCCTAGGTTTTGAAACTTTTCTAGCTTTGAGAGCTTCTCTACCCTCAACCTCTGAACCTCAAACTGACTTATTTGATTCAAATAAGATTGATGAGTTTTATGCTTCTTCATGCAATAAGCTCAAAGAAGTTATTGAGCAAAGGTCTATGCCAATACTTAATGTGAGCTATGAGGACAAGTTCTCTACAGTAAAGACTGAGTTTTTGGATTTTATCACCAAAATTCAAAAAGCTGCTGTCAGGGAACAAGCTCTAATCACTGCCAAGCATGTTGAAGAAGTTAAGCAGGCTGAGAAAGTTGTAGCTATGATAAATGCTCCTATTCTGAGGATAAGAGATACACCCTTCTTTGATGAGAATCAGTATATTCCTAGAGAATCAGTGGCTTACAATTCTTTGAAGAGGAAGATGTATAGAATTCAAGAAGAAGCTAGACTGGAAAGAGAAGAGCATTTGCGAAGAACTGAGGCTCTGGAAGAGATGGTAAAGAAACAGCAAGAGGATCTCCAGAAACTGATGGATCATCTTGCCAAACAAAACCAACCTTAGTTTAATTTTGTTTTGTTTTTATTTTGTAATTCTTGATTGCTTCTTCTGAACTGGTTGTTGCTTCTTTTTATACAATTTGTTTTTCTCTTTACTATTTGCATTTCAATTCTTTTTATGCTCTGAATCTTCTGTGTTTTCCCTCTGAATCTCTTTCTTCTTTAAAACATGTTTACACCCTTACCTTAAGTCATTTAAAAAGGGGGAGAAACCATGTTCTGAACTTTTTTTTGTTGATGACAAAAGGGGGAGAAGGGAAAGTATTTATGTCAGGGAGAAGGGAACCTTCTTTTAATTACATTGCATGTATACGTAAAAGTTAAAGGGAAATTTGCGAAAGGTGCTTAGTTAAACTCTGAGCCCTGTTTAAGAATCAATTTTCTATATATTCTGAGTTTGAATTTGATTGCGTTTGAAAAACAATTTAATTAACCTGGATAGAACTCAAGATGAGCTTACAAACCTCAACTTAAGAACTATCAGACTCACGGGGAGTCAGAGCCTTCAAACCTCAGAACCCCTTAAGTCAACTTGTTAATTAGATTAACAACAATTGACCTTTTAAATACTAATGTTTGTCATCATCAAAAAGGGGGAGATTGTTGGAACAAAGGTGTTCAGCAATACCACGTTTTGAGTTTTGATGATAACAAGGTATTAAAAAGTTGTCAATTGGATATTGCTAATATTTGTTTAAGTATGCAGGATATCAATTAAGATTTGTATCTTAGAAAGCATTCTGTTTGAACAATGTTAAAAAGCAATAAATCCATAGAAGCCTGTTGCTTGTGATTCTGTATTGAAGAGAGTCTGAAGACTGTATCGAAGAGAGTCTGAAGACTGTGCTGAAGAGAGTCTGAAGACTGTATCAGAGTCTGAAGACCATCAGAATCTGAAAACCAAGAGAGTCTGAAGATTATCAGAAGCTTAGTGCTACAGTGATTCTGAAGCCACAAATTTGATAATCTCCTAACAGTGATCTCTACTGCATTGCTATGCACAAAGAAACTCTAATGGAGTAACGGCTAGCTTCTAAGTCAACTTGAGCGTGGGAAGCACAAAGACAAAGATTGCAGGCCAGTACAGAGTACGTTGTACGAACTCTGTTTCCATTACTCCACTACCACGTACAGTTTGGCAACTGTGTCTACCGGTATTAATCCTTAAAGGGAATGGAATTCAAATGATGCTATTGAAGGGCTATTACTAAATCAAGCAACAGATCAACAGTCATTGATCAAGCTTCAGAAATCATTCTGATGTGCTGGAGGACTCAATGTCTCTTTCCTACGCCTATATAAAGGATAGAAGACTTGAAGAATTGCGTGACTCTACAACTTAGAAAAACTGCATTGCGCTGCTTTCGTATTCAACTGAGTCTTAACATAAGCACATCATAAACTTAGATTCTTACAAACTGAGTATCCTAGAATCTCTAAGTTTCACAGAAAAACAGAGTCTGTCTTTTGTGTAAAACAGAGTCTGTCTTTGTTGTAATTGAAACACATTTTGATTATTGTCAAGTGTTTCAACTCTATTCAATTTTCTGTAATTGTGTAAAAGTCTCTTGCTTTTGTCCTTGAGCATAGGAAGTCTCTTAGTTGTGTCTTTGAGCAAGGAAGTCTCTCGCCTGTGTTCTTGAGCAAGGAAGTCTCTCGCCTGTGTGCTTGAGCAAGGAAGTCTCATACTGTGTGTTTGAGCAACTTGTAATTTGATATTACATTTTAGTGAACTCTCCTTGGAAGTACAAGGGGGACAGGACTACTTCCGGTTTGTGGAAGGAACCTGTATAATTGCTTGTGTTCTTTGTTCTCTCTTTATCTCTTGATTATTCCGCTGCAATCAGAACCTAATCTCCTATCAGACTCTGAGTCTAAAGGAATTAGATTCTCACTCTTCAAGAGTTGAGAAAAGAAAACACAATTCAACCCCCCCCCCCCCCCCTTCTTGTGTTTTTCTCACCTTCAGTATAGAGGTATGATTAATTCTTTGTTATACCTAACTGCATCCACACCAGATATTTTGTACAGTGTATGTTTGTGTGCAAGGTTTCAATCAGATCCTAGAGAATCACACTTAACTGCTGTTAAGAGAATCTTTAGATATCTGAAAGGAACTACTAATCTTGGACTTCTTTACAAGAAATCCTCTGACTACAAGCTAGTTGGATTCTGTGATGCTGACTATGCTGGAGACAGGATTGAAAGAAAATCTACCAGTGGCAATTGTCAATTCTTGGGAGAGAATCTGATATCATGGGCTAGCAAGAGGCAAGCAACCATTGCTTTGTCTACAGCAGAAGCAGAATACATCTCAGCTGCTAGTTGTTGTACACAGCTACTCTGGATGAAACATCAGCTTGAGGACTATCAAATAACTGAAAACCATATCCCAATTTATTGTGATAATACAGCAGTTATATGTTTGTCTAAGAATCCAATTCTGCATTCAAGAGAAAAGCATATTGAGATTAAACATCATTTTATAAGAGACTATGTTCAAAAGGGAATTTTAGATATTCAATTCATTGATACTGATCATCAATGGGCTGATATATTTACTAAACCCTTATCTGTTGAAAGATTTGATTTCATAAAGAAAAATTTGAACATGTGCTATGTCTCTGGGTAATATGTGCCTTTGAAAACTGAATTCAGACTCTGAAAATATTCAGAAGCTATTTGGGAATCAGACTCTCTTTTGGAGACTCTGATGAAAGCTTCTGATAAATTATTCAGACTCTGGTGAGGAATCTTTAGACTCTTAGAAGCTCGTATTAGTGGAAGCGTGACTGTTAAGTTCAGTAACACCTGCCCCACTATGGTGACAGTTACTTTACAGTTTCTCAGACGTGGCCTGTCTGTATTGGGTAAGAACTCAAAGGGCAATGATTTCATTACGTTAAACAAGTTACCTTCGCCTTGTCCCAATACGTTTACGGCTGCATGCTATATGTATTTATTGTTTGTGTTTGTTTGTCCCCTACTCTGTCCAAACAGTTTTCAAACTTTTTCTCTATAAATACATAACACACACAACTCACTTCTCTTTTCACTCTTTGATTTTCTCTCTGAACAAACTTCTTGTTTTCAATACTTTGCAAAACTTTTTGTTCTCAAATCAAACATTTAGAAACCCCTATAATGGCAAGTGATCTCATCCAATCTGGTGTTATAATCAAGTCCGGAAGGTCCTATGTTATCAAACCCAGAACAATGAACATCATCAAGGAGACTCTGGAAATTCAAGTTTAATCTCCAGTAGATTTTGGTTCACTCAGTCGTCATGGAGTTGACGTTACACCTCATTTCTTATCACAAGGAATGATGAGGTACTTTGGTATGTTGAATGGACCAACATATCAGGAGCTTGTTAGAGATTTTTGGGTTAGGTCAGAAGTCTACGACAAAGCTGAAGCTACTTTGGAAGAAACAATAGCAATCTCAAACAACCCCAGTCTTGCTGGCAAGAACAGAGACCAAATGGGTTTAAGACCGTACAATGGTCTTGAAATAAGGTCTGCTGTGATGGGAATACCAATAGTTATCACTGAAGAGGTGGTAGCCAGGGCTTGTCAGATGGAGAGCGCTGGTAAATTTCAGTGGAATGTCAACAAGAAGAGTGAATGGGCTGTTATCTGCAACAAGTTGTTATTTGAAGGGAGACCCTCAAATAAATTGGTGGATATGCATCCTGAGCATAGGGTGCTTCTGAAGATTATACTGGACAGTATGCTTCAGAAAGGAGGAGGAACAGATACATTGTCTGTGGATCACAAAGTTCTTCTTTATTTTCTTATCAACAAAATAAAGATCAACTTCCCTAGATATGTGATGCACCACATGTGTTGGGCCATCAAGAAGAGTCAATCAAAAACCAGGAGGCAAGTTCCTTTTGGAAGATTAATATCTGAGATTCTGTATCAAGGAGGCCTCTTGAAGGTCTTATCAGAATCTGGTGTGGTATCAGATATTCATCTAGGAACTGTGACCGGAAGAATCATTAATGGCAAGACTCTGCAGTACATGAAGATTGTCAAGAGATTCAACCCCTCTAAGCATGATATGAGAGAATCCTATGTACAATCTGACTTAATGATGGACTTCCCTCCCATATCCAAAGAAGATAATCCTGAAGTTCTTGCAAGATTTGTGGTGGATTACTTCAAGGAAACTGGTAGAATAATCAACTATTCTGCCATTCCTGAGACTGCTGGAGGAGGACCTCTTAAGGTCAAAGGTAAAAGGACCAAGGAAGTGGTTCTCAAGGAAGAGGAAGAGAAGCAGGAGCCTCTCAAGAAAAAGATCAAATCTACTGCTCTTCCTGGAGTGAAAATTGGTTCCCCCAAGAATTTAACTCCTATGCCTTCATCAACATCCTCTGCACTTCGTGAAATTAAGGATAGGATTAAAGAAACCAAGGATGAAAAGAAAGCCAAGAAAGATGAGAAGAAAGCGAAGAAAGGCAAGGCTGACAGAGACTTTGACAGAATGGCTCAAGATATTGCTGACTACCTTGATGCTGATTCTGAAGGTGAAGAGAGTCAGATCAAGAAGACAAAGGTGGATGTGATTCCTGTGACTAGGGATGTAGCACAGAAGATAGGTACTTCTGTATCTATGATTGAGGATGAACATGCTGCTGGCAAGGCAATGGCTGCAGAAGTAGTGACTGAAGAATTAAAGGAAGAAACTGTCAAGGAAGCTGCTAAGTTGCTTGCTTCTGCTCTTAAACAGAAGAATTCTTTAGCAACTGCAGAAACTGAGTTATCAGAAGCTACTGTGTCTGATCACTATGCCTCTCCAGAAGCTGGCATTGGCACCTCTGGCAACGTGGCATATAGCTCATCTTCATCTTTGAATCAAGAGTCAGAATCAGATTCAGAATCTGACAACAAACCTTTAAGCCAAATTCTTCCATCCCTCAAAAATTCATCTCCCTCACCAATCAAACCCATATCATCCCATAACCCACTTGACCCGGCAGTAGTTGATTATGTTGATTCAACTATGGACAGAGTAATTCAAGACACAATCACAGTGTCTATGAATCTTCCTGCTGACCATCCTGCTCAATCTTCATTTCTCAAACCACTTCAGGTAATTCAACCTTCTGAAAAGCTTGAAGCAACCATTCTATCCAAACAGCCATCCCCCCAAACTGAAACCATTTGTGTAGACTCTCCAGACACTCTAGATTTTCTTGAAAAACATCTAGGAGGAGAACTACCAAAAACCCCTGAAAAATCCAAATCAACAAAAGCTACTTCATCTGTTTCCAAACCAGACCCTGTACCTGAACCTACAGAGAATCTGACTTTAGCTTCTGTTGAACCTTCAGAACCTGTTGTTGAACCAGCTTCTGAAAATCTGGAACAAGCTTCTGATATTGTATCAGAAACTGTAACAGAATGTAGAGCTAAGACCAGAAGAGTTTCCCAACCTCTTTGTGACCCCATAACCTATTTCCCAGATTTTGAAACTTTTCTAGCTTTGAGAGCTTCTCTACCCTCAACCTCTGAACCTCAAATTGACTTATTTGATTCAAGTAAGATAGATGAGTTCTATGCTTCTTCATGCAATAACCTCAAAGAAGTTATTGAGCAAAGGTTTCTGCCAATACTTAATGTGAGCTATGAGGACAAGTTCTCTACAGTGAAGACTGAGTTTTTGGATTTTATCACCAAAATTCAGAAGACTGCTGCCAGGGAATAAGCACTTGTTACTGCCAAGCATGTTGAAGAAATCAAGCGGGCTAAGAAAGCTGTTATCTTGGAAAGAGCTCCCATTCTGAGGATTAGAGATACACCCTTCTTTGATGAGGATCAGTATATTCCTAGAGAATCAATGGCTTACAATTCTTTGAAGAGGAAATTGTATAAAGTTCAAGAAGAAGCTAGACAAGAAAGAGAAGCGCATTTGCGAAGAACTGAGGCTCTGGAAGAGATGGTAAAGAAACAGCAAGAGGATCTCTAGAAACTGATGGATCATCTTGCCAAACAAAACCAACCTTAGTTTAATTTCGTTTTGTTTGTTTTTGTATTTCTTGTTTGCTATCTTCTGAACTTGCTTTTGCTTACTATTTATACAAGTTGTTTTTGATTCTATTTGCATTCAATTTTTTTTATGCTCTGAATCTTCTATGTTTTCCCTCTGAATCTCATTCTTCCTTAACACATGTTTACACCCTTACCTTAAGTCACTTAAAAAAGGGGGAGGAACTTGTTCTAAACTTTTTTTTGTTGATGACAAAAGGGGGAGAAGGGAAAGTACTTATGTCAGGGAGAAGGGAAAATTTTCTTTTAATTACATTGCATGTATACGTAAAAGTTAAAGGGAAATCTGCGAAAGGTGCTTAGTTAGACTCTGAGCCCTGTTTAAGAATCAATTTTCTAAATATTCTGAGAATGAATTTGATTGACTATGAAAGTGAATTTAATTAACCTGGATAGAACTCAAGATGAGCTTACAAACCTCAACTTAAGAACTATCAGACTCGGGGGGAGTCAGAGCTTACAAACCTCAGACTCTGAGCTTACAAACCTCAGAACCCTTTAAGTCAACTTGTTAATTAGATTAACAACAATTGACCTTTTAAATACTAATGTTTGTCATCATTAAAAAGGGGGAGATTGTTGGAACAAAGGTGTTCAGCAATACCACGTTTTGAGTTTTGATGGTAACAAGGTATTAAAAAGTTGTCAATGGATATTGCTAATATTTTTTTAAGTATGCAGGATATCAATTAAGATTTGTATCTTAGAAAGTATTATGTTTGAACAAAGTTAAAGAGCAAAAAATCCAGAGAAGCTTGTTGCTTGTGATTCTGTTTCAAAGAGAGTCTGAAGACTGCATCGAAGAGAGTCTGAAGACTGCATCGAAGAGAGTCTGAAGACTGCATCGAAGAGAGTCTGAAGACTGTGCCGAAGAGAGTCTGAAGACTGTATCAGAGTCTGAAGACCATCAGAATCTGAGAACCAAGAGAGTCTGAAGATTATCAGAAGCATAGTGCTACAGTGAGTCTGAAGCCACAAATTTGATAATCTGCTAACAAGGATTTCTACTGCATTGCGATGCAAAAAGAAACTCACAAATGGAGTAACGGCTAGCTTCAAAGTCAACTTGAGCGTGGGTAGCACAAAGACAAAGATTGCAGGCCGGTACAGAGTACGTTGTACGAACTCTGTTTCCACTACTCCACTACCTCGTACAGTTTGGCAACTGTGTCTACCGGTATTAATCCTCAAAGGGAATGGAATTCAAATGATGCTATTGAAGGACTATTACCAAATCAAGCAACAGATCAACAGTCATTGATCAAGCTTCAGAAATCATCCTGATGTGCTGGATGACTCAACGTCTCTTTCCTACGCCTATATAAAGGATAGAAGACTTGGAGAATTTGGTGGACTCTAGAACTTGAAGAAATTACATTGCGCTGCTTTCGTATTCAACTGAGTCTTAACAAAAGCACATCATCAACTTAGATTCTTACAAACTGAGTATTCTAGAATTTCTAAGTTTCACAGAAAAACAGAGTCTGTCTTTTGTGTAAAACAGAGTCTGTCTTTGTTGTAATTGAAACAATATTTGATTGTTGTCAAAGTGTTTCAACTCTATTCAATTTTCTGTAATTGTGTAAAATTCTCTTGCTTTTGTGCTTGAGCAAAGGAAGTCTCTTGGCTGCGTCCATTGAGCAAAGGAAGTCTCTTAGTTGTGTCTTTGAGCAAGGAAGTCTCTCGCCTGTGTGCTTGAGTAAGGAAGTCTCATACTGTGTGTTTGAGCAACTTGTAATTTGGTATTACATTTTAGTGAACTCTCCTTGGAAGTACAAGGGGGACAGGACTACTTCCGGTTTGTGGAAGGAACCTGTATAATTGCTTGTGTTCTCTCTTCTCTCTATCTCTTGATTATTCCGCTGCAATCAGAACCTAATCTCCTATTAGACTCTGATCTCATTCAGACTCTGAGTTTAAAGGAATTAGATTCTCACTCCTCAAGAGCTGCGAAAAGCAAACACAATTCAACCCCCCCCCCCCTTCTTGTGTTTTTCTCACCTTCATCATTGATTGCAAAATTGAACACACTCTTCAAGGAATTTAATAAGGGAAAACATGAAATCCCTCTCTAATTCCGTCACTATATTTTTCGACCAAGGAATTTGTGAGGGATTTTTTCCTTCACTAATTTCCCTCCCTAATTTTGCTTTTCCTAATAGTTAAAGTTCGATTTACTCCTCGAGACGGTACTTTGCTCGATGATGCCTAGAGCTGGCAATGAACCGAACCAACTCGAAAATAGTTCGAGACTCGATTCGATAATTGATTCGTTGAACTTGGTTCATGAACCAAATGAGTCAAACTTGAGTTGAAAATTAAACTCGCTAAATAAATGAGTTGAACTTGAGATAAGTATAATTCGACTCATTTCCAGCTCGATATACACACACGTGTGTGTGTGTGTGTGTGTGTGTGTGTGTGTATATATATATATATTAAAATAAACTTGGAAGTTATCCTTCCATATATCACGTTTGCATTAGTGAGGCTTGCAAAGAAAAAAAGCAACTTGAAAACTACATTTAGTCCCACATCGGATACGTTATGCATAGTAGGTAGCAAAAGTATCTATAAAATAGCATCTTGTTACATGCTTAAGCGTACAGTGGTATTGGAAAGTATTGGAAATGAGTGTTTTAGCTATTATTGTGCTAATTAAAATTAAGGTTGACTTTTTACTTGAATTTGACTCTCTTAAAAACCTTGATGCCTAGTAGTTTTTTTTTGGATTCACTTGATTCGAGCTATTGAGCCGAACCAAGTTGTTCACGAGCTTGAATCGAGTCGAGTTTGAGCTAAAAGAGTTCGTGACGAACTCGAACAAAGTTTCGAATTGATTCAATTCTTAACGAGTCGAGTCGAACCCAAGTTTGACTCGGGTCGACTTGATACCACTATTTATTGGCAACTCGTAGGTAGTCTAATACCTCACAATTAGTCGGTATATTTCATATGTTGTTCATCTTGTTAGTCAATTGATGGCTTCCCCACGTATCACATGTTATGTTGTTGTCCTTCGGATTATTCGGTATATCAAGGGTAGTTTATTTTATGGTCTTTATTACTCAGTTACATCTTCATTGATTCTTAGAGCCTACTATGATGTTGATTAAACCTTGACAGTCCGCTCCAGCACTTGATATGAATATCGTGCTCTTGCTCATACTACTTCTGAGATATTGTGGTTTCATCGGCTTCTTACCGATTTAGAGACATCACGGTCTTCACTAGCTGATCTATATAGTGAAAATCGTAGTGCCATTCAAATTGCCCACAATGATGTTTTTCATGAGCGAACAATACATATTGAAATTGATTGTCACCTCATTTGTCAACATCTCCTTTGTGGTGAACTTCATCTTATGTTCATTGGCACTCTTGACCAGTCGGCTGATTTGTTCACAAAACCTCACTCTTTTGGTCGCTTCCGCACTTTAGTCTCAAAACTCAAATTGATTACTGCTCCACACAGTTGAGTTTGAGGAGGGATGTTATGATATGTTGTGATTCTCTCGTTATTGTATTTTATATTATAATTATGTTCCGATTAATTAGTATTTTCCTTATTACTTTGTCTCCATTCCTATAATATAAATAGGAACTCTGGACACATTCATAAAATATTGTTGATATCTTCGGGAGTTTCTACATAGATGATAGAAGATGCTTTCATATGATTTAAGGAAATTCATAAAAAGAAGAACAAAAATGAGATAAATTTTCTATGGTTTTTCATATCTTACTGCTTTGTGTAAAGGAACGCCATCACAAAGCGTTTTGACATCGTCCACAATTGCTTTGATAAGCTTAGATTCATTTCCATCCCTGCTAAACCAAAGAGGTTAGGTCAAACTAGATGTAGTTATTTCAACGATTTCATACTTATCTTATTATTAAAATTGAAATTTTAAAGTATATGACATACAACACAATTCAAGAAGAAAGCAAGCATTCCCTTAAAATATAAATAACAATCTGTAAAATAATCTCTTAGAATACCAACTCTACACATATTACTCCCTACCAAAAAATTTAACACTCAACAATCCCCCACCAAGAGAGACTACACGGTGTCCTGATTTGGCAATTCTATAAAGAACTATTTATGGACCTTTATTTGTTCATGTACCAAAATTAAAACAAATAAAAGGTAACAATGTTAGTGGTAAGGAAGGTACCTATATTTGAAATACCAGCCGGGGATGTTAGCCACTGTAAATAAAACATCCTTCCATGCGTCATATTCGTCAATTTCGTCTGGTGACCTGTAGTGAGACCTATCAACAAATTCAGCAGCCTCTATCACATCACCTCTTGTCATATTGTGATAAACTGGGAAAAGAAATCGATCTGGTTGGTTTGGCTGCCTAAAGCTGCGAAATATAAAGGGAAGTTCTTCTTCGTGCAATGGGTGCTTGCTAAAGTTCTCAAAGAAGATGATAATGCCAATCTTAGATTTATTGATGACATTCGAATAAATATGTTCCCCTCTGTGATGGATGAAGGTGTGGAATCCTTCATCCCTCAGAGCACTCTCCAGACTGCTAGTAAAGCGGTTATGAGTATCCTCACCTTGACAGCTTATGAACACATCGTAGGATAGTTGAGCTGCCATTACACCTCTAATGTACGATCGATGGTTGTGGATTTGTGGTTCTTATTCTTAATTTGCATTCTTTTTATGGTTGGGAGAGCGCTTTAGTTAATAATAGTCAGGTCAAGCAAGAAGTATTCTATATTGGAAAAGAGAATAAATGGTACAAAAGAGAATAAAAAAATAAAAGTTCTCCCCACACAAACAAAAGGATAGTGTATTTCTTATTACCTCGGCGAGCACGATGATGTAAAGAAACAAAAGTTTAATGTATTTAGTATTCTTTTATTTTAAAAATAAATACCAGACATATCTTCCAATTTCTACATGCTCTTTTGTTTTTCCAAAAGTGAATCACCGCATACTTTAATGTTTAAAACCTGAAGACAAAGAAATAAAAAAAACACATTTTTGAATTACAAAACAGAAAAGTGAGCACGCTAAACACGCTAAAAAAGCGTATAAAAGAAGGCAAAAAAAAAAACATATTATGGCGAGGCCATAATAATAGATGATCCATAAAATTAATATTGACCTTTAAATCTTGCAATGTTATATTAGTAGTAGTACATTAGGGTCTGTTAGTATTACTAAAGGTATTTTTGACCCCTTAACTTTTAAAAAGTTGCGATTTTGATCCCCTTAAAAAAAATTAAAAAATTGCTCTCTATCTTTAGGGAAATATGCTCTTTTGACCATCTAACTTAAGATAAATATGCTCTTTTGGCATGTCTTTGGAAAAATAAGTTCTTTTGGCCCCTTATCTTTGCAAAAAGTTGCGATTATGGCCCCCCTGTTTTGGGACATGATAAGTGTCAGAAAGTAGTTAATTACGTGTTGTATTTTAGGAACTTTTGTTACTTGCTTCACAAGTTATTTAAGAAAAAAGCCAAGAATTAATGAACAAATGTCAATTTATGCTTTTTACATCTTACTTCATCCCATTGTGCAGGAAATTGCAAGCCAGGACCTGAATTGAGCAAAGAAACATGAAGAAAGGTAAAGACTAGCTCACCACAGCGAGCCAAGGGCGAGGTCAAGGCGAGCTAAATCAGAAAGTTCACATTTTCAAAAGTTCATGCCTTGCCACAAGGAGGAGGAAGCAAGCTCACAGCGAGCCTGCAACGAGAAGTTACAGTGAGCACCAGTTTTGCGAAGCCCTTAGCATGCCCCAGCGAGGCCATGGCGAGCCAACTCGCCATGGAGAGAGTAAATCGAATGAGAAAGCGAGCAAATTCCCTAAAGTCTAAAATCCAGGGAAACATCGCCTCGCCACAACGAGCAATAGCCTCGCCATGGCGAGATAAGGCGATCTCAGACTCCTGGATGACGTGGCAGAAACCCACTGGTGAAGGAAGCTCTACTCGCCATGGCGAGCATCATCTCGCTTGGCAAGTTATCACTTATCAGAAATAGTATAAAAGCCTTTTCCTCATTTTTTTTTATCATATCATGTTATAATTTTAGAGAGGGACATGGCGAAATTATAGGAGAAATACATATCAAGAATGTTAGAGTGGAAAATCATCAAGATTACTTGAGAGATCAAGAACTTGTGATGCATATTCATTATTTCTTCCATTTTTGCAAGGCTACCATGATAATGAGTAGCTAAATCTCATCTTGATGGGATTAAATGTAACTAATCAAGCACAATATGTATTCTTATTGATCTAAACAATATATGATTCTAGTTTTATTTGATATTGATTTTGTTTGTGTTATTATGCTTTGATCTTATGGATTTAGAATGTTATTGAAAAAAACTTTTTGAATATAGGTTAGAACATTATCTATTGAAACTTGAATTCTAGAAATGGGATATACGTTTTGATAATCACTTCAAATATCAAAGCTTAATGTTATTGGATCGTTTAATAGGATGAGAAATAGTCGATTAAATGATACGATTGAGCTCCCAACATTATTTAGACATAAATAGTGTTATCGAGGATATGTGGTAATATCGGATAATAATTAGAATCTATATGCACGATTACGCGAATATATGTGTCGTTTGGTCAGTGAAGTTTAATCCCAACAAATTTTAATCTTTGTCAAATCTCTGTTTACTCGTCGTGGCGAGCTCAGGAAAATGACCTACTCGCTATGGCGAGTAAAGTAGCTCGCCACGGCGAGCAGTACTGTAGCTTGATTAAATTGTTGAATTTTGCTGAGAGTCGTTGTTAGGTCCTTTTGCGGTGTCCTGTCGATTAAGTTGGAGTCTTATGTCATAGTTGATTATGCATATTGTAGTTGTCGTTGCTGTTGTCGTGTTGTATGCAGATATACACTATTGAGTCCATTTCATACTCATACCTTGTTGAGGGCTCATGCCCTGGAGTGTTTTCACTCAACCGTTGAGGGCTTATGCCCTGGAGTGTTTATCACTCAATCGATGAGGGCTTTTGCCCTGGAATGTTATTTCATTCAAACTGTTGGGGGCTTATGCCCCGGAATGCTTAGCATTCAACGCGCGTAAAATGGTACCACATGCATTTGCATTAGTCGCATTGTGTCGTTGTTGTGTTGCAGTTGTTGTTGTTGTTGTTGTCGGTCGGGTCGTCGATGTCATAGCTTGATGAGGATATTGTTGATTTGTCTTAATTATAAACTGGCAGTTGATTAACATTGTATTGTTGTTGTTGAATTTAATTGATGAATTATAATATCTATTGTTGTTTGTGAATCTCACCCCTTCTGCTTGGAAATGTTGCCTTCCCTATGGGTAACTTGCAGGTAACGAAGAATAGTAGAGATGTCGGCTCAAAGTATCTTAGGGCTCTGATACGTAACGGGATGGGAATTTTATTACTTGCTTTCTCTTTCCTTACGTATTATTTTTGAATTATGAAACTTTTGATGAGGCATGTGTGCTAAAGAATAATTTTGTTGACTATAATGAATTCCGCTGCGAAGCTTGAAAGTTAATTGTTATTGACTACTTTTTATGAAGAATAAATAGTTATTTATTCATTTGGAGATTTTATTGAAAGAAAATGTAGCATTCCGTTATGTGAATACTCTGATTTATTTATGAAATTTTTATGTTGGGAAAACGGGGTGTTAAAATTGGTATCAGAGCAGGTCGGTTCGTCCGGCCAAGTAGTAGAGTCGAGTCGAGCCTAGTAGAGTTGTGTGACAATTTTGTATTGTCCTTGTTGTCCTGATTTGTTATTGTTGTGTAGAATCTTTGAGGTTGATCTTGTATGTTTTCCGTTGACGGGTATGGATGTAATCCTTGGTATGAACTGGTTGGAATACAACCATGTCCATACAGATTGTTTTAGTAAGATGGTACGTTTCTCTTCCGCTGAAGAAGAGAGTGGAGTTGATTTCTTAACTACTAAGCAGCTGAAGCAGATAGAGCGCGACGGGATCCTGATGTTTTCTTTGATAGCATATTTGTCAGCGGAGAATCAAGCGGTGATTGATAGCCTACCAGTCGTGAATGAATTTCCAGAAGTTTTTCCTGATGAGATTCCCGATGTGCTGCTAGAAAGGGAAGTTCAATTCTCAATTGATCTTGTTCCGGGTACGAAGCCTGTGTCAATGGCTCCTTACCGTATGTCAGTAGCTGAGATGGCAGAATTGAAGAAGCAGTTGGAGGATCTACTTGATAAAAAGTTTGTAAGACCAAGTGTTTCATCTTGGGGAGCGCCGGTATTATTGGTTAAGAAGAAGGATGGTAGCATGAGATTGTGCATAGATTACCGTCAACTGAATAAAGTGACGATAAAGAATAGGTATCCACTTCCGAGAATTGATGACTTGATGGATCAGTTAGTGGGTGCTCGTGTGTTTAGTAAAATTGATTTGAGATCAGGTTACCATCAAATTAAGGTGAAGGATGAAGATATGCAGAAGACAGCGTTCAAGACGCGATATGGTCACTATGAATATAAAGTGATGCCTTTCGGTGTTACTAATGCACCTGGTGTATTTATGGAGTATATGAACAGAATTTTTCATGACTTTCTGGACAAATTTGTTGTTGTGTTTATTGATGATATTCTGATTTATTCTAAGACCGAAGAGGAGCATGCAGAGCATTTGAAGATTGTATTGCAAGCGTTGAAAGAAAAGAAGGTGTATGCGAAGTTGTCGAAATGTGAGTTCTGGTTAAGTGAAGTAAGTTTTCTTGGCCATATTATTTCTGGTAGTGGTATTGCGGTTGACTCGTCGAAAGTTGAAGCGGTATCACAATGGGAGACTCCGAAGTCAGTCACAGAGATTAGAAGTTTTCTGGGTTTAGTAGGTTATTACCGCAGATTTATCGAAGGATTTTCGAAGTTGACACTTCCTTTGACTCAGTTGACCTGTAAGGGTAAAGCTTTTGTGTGGGATACTAAGTGTGAGAATAGTTTCAATGAGTTAAAGCAACGGTTGACGACTGCTCCGATTTTAATTTTACCGAAGTCAGATGAACCTTTTGTTATTTATTGTGATGCGTCTAAGTTGGGCTTAGGTGGTGTACTTATGCAGGATCGTAAGGTGGTAGCTTATGCTTCGAGACAACTGAGGATACATGAGAAGAACTATCCTACACATGATTTGGAGTTGGCTGCAGTGGTTTTTGTGTTAAAAATTTGGAGGCATTATTTGTACGATTCCAGATTTGAGGTGTTTAGTGATCATAAAAGCTTGAAATATTTATTTGATCAAAAGGAGTTGAATATGAGGCAGAGAAGGTGGCTTGAGTTGCTAAAGGACTATGATTTTGGTTTGAATTACCACCCAGGTAAAGCCAATGTGGTTCCAGATGCCTTGAGCAGAAAGACGTTGCACATGTCTGCTATGATGATGAAAGAGTTCGAGTTGCTTGATCAATTTAGAGACTTGAGCCTAGTTTGTGAATTGGCACCTCAGAGCGTGCAGTTGGGTATGTTGAAGATCAATAATGAATTCTTGAACAGTATCAAGGAAGCGCAGACAGTTGATGTTAAGTTTGTAAACTTGATGGTTGCTAGTAACGAAGCGGAAAATAGTGATTTCCAGGTTGATGATCAGGGTGTGTTGAGATTCCGAGGCAGAATCTGTATTCCTGATAATGATGAGTTGAAGAAGTTGATTTTAGAAGAAAGTCACAGAAGTAGCTTGAGTATTCATCCGGGAGCTACAAAGATGTATCACGACTTGAATAAATTGTTTTGGTGGTCTGGATTGAAACGAGATGTCGCGCAGTTTGTGTATGCATGTTTGACTTGTCAGAAATCTAAAGTTGAACATCAGAAGCCTGCAGGGTTGTTGACACCATTAGATGTGCCAGAGTGGAAGTGGGATAGCATATCCATGGACTTTGTAACGAGTTTACCGAATACTCTGAGAGGGCGTGATGCCATTTGGGTAGTTGTTCACAGGTTGACAAAGTCAGCACATTTTATTCCGATCAATATCAATTATCCGGTAGCTCAGTTGGCGGAGATTTACATTCATAGTATTGTGAAGTTGCATGGTGTTCCATCAAGTATTGTGTTGGATAGAGATCCGAGGTTCACTTCATGGTTTTGGAAGAGTTTGCAAGAGGCTTTGGGTTCAAAGTTGAGGTTGAGTTCGGCTTATCATCCTCAAACAGATGGTCAGTCGGAGAGGACGATTCAGTCAATAGAAGATTTGCTTAGAGTGTGTGTACTTGAGCAAGGTGGGGCTTGGGATAGTCATCTACCGTTGATTGAATTCACGTACAACAACAGTTACCATTCGAGTATTGGTATGGCACCATTCGAAGCTTTGTATGGTCGGAGGTGTAGAACTCCGTTGTGTTGGTTTGAATCGGGAGAGAGTATAGTGTTGGGACCGGAAATAGTCCAACAGACTACAGAGAAAGTCAAATTGATAAGAGAGCAGATGAAAGCGTCGCAGAGTCGGCAGAAGAGTTACCATGACAAGCGTAGAAAGGAACTTGAATTTCAAGAGGGTGGTCATGTGTTCTTGAGAGTCACTCCTATGACAGGTGTAGGTCGTGTGTTGAAGTCTAAGAAGTTGACTCCAAAGTTTATTGGTCCTTATCAGATATCGGAGAGGATTGGGTCAGTGGCATATCGAGTAGGTTTGCCACCACATCTTTCGAATCTGCATGATGTGTTTCATTTGTCGCAGTTGCGGAAGTACGTAGCGGATCCTTCGCATGTTATACCAAGGGATGACGTGCAGGTTAGAGACAACCTTACGGTGGAGACTTTACCATTGAGAATTGATGATCGTAAGGTGAAGAAGTTGAGAGGCAAGGAGATACCTCTAGTGAGAGTTGTCTGGGGTGGAGTGACTGGTGAAAGCTTAACATGGGAGCTGGAAAGTAAGATGCTAGAGTCATATCCTGATTTGTTTGCTTGAGGTAATATTTCGAGGACGAAATTCTTTAAGTTGGGGAGAGTTGTAACGCCCTAGTTGTTATTATTTAATTTCGGTTGATTTTTAATAGGTTTATATGATTTTAAATGATTTATGTTGATTTTATGGTGTAATGTATTTTATTATATAATTATTGGGTTATTTAGTTAAAATAGGTGAGAATTATAATTATTAGAAAGTTTGGGGATTTAATAGAAATGGCTAATATTTTAATAGGAGTTAATTAGAAATAAGTGGGAATTAATTAGAATTAATAGGAGTTAGAGAAAGGAGAAAGTCAGAAAAAACAGTTTCACGTAGAAACAGAGAGAAACAAAGAAAAGGGAGAAAAACCAAGAACCAAGGGAGAAGAGCCAAGAGGGGAGAAGTGTAGAGTTTTGTTCATCAAATTCAAGTAAGGGTGAGACTAACTCTCAACTTTAGGTCTTATGATTTGTTGATTAATGTTGTGTTGTTAGAGTTGATGAATTGAATTAGGTTAGAGATGAATTGATGTTAATAACTTGATGAATTCATGAAAATGTTGTTGTTTATTGTTGTTCTGATGTTAGTTTGTATAGGAGTAATGCAATTCATCAAAATTGGGTTTTTAGGTGTTGAAAATGGGGTTTGGGGTTGAAAAGGAGAAGTCTGTTCGTACAGTTCGTAGTTCTGTCAGTCGCCACTCGCCACGGCGAGCAGACCCACTCGCCAGGCGAGCAAGCCTGTGTAGCTCGCCACAGCGAGCAGACCCACTCGCCAGGCGAGTAGTGCACCCATATAGCTCGCCACAGCGAGCAAATGCACTCGCCACGGCGAGTTGCTTAAATTAAAAAGTGTTAATTGTCTTAATGATGTTTTTAGGCCAATTTTTATATCAACTTGAGTGCCTTAATATATTTAAGAATGAAGGGAACCTTTTTACAAAATCAAATTTGGGTTTTGGGGACTTAAAAATGAAGATTTTAGGTAAAAAATGTCAAAAATGCCGAGAGCACCCAGTTTTCCTCGCCCCCAACTCGCCATAGTGAGTAGCTCATTTTCCTGAGCTCGCCACAGCGAGTAAAGTAGCTCACTTATGACACTAGGTCATATATCATTTTATGCCTTTATTTCTTGTAATGTTGGGTCGAGTTCAGGTGATTTGCATGAGTTTTGAGCAACAAAAGACACTTTTGAAGAGCAATGAGTTCAGGAAGAATCGTAGTACGATTGCTAGCATCGTACTACGATTTGGGAGATTGAATCATTGGCTGGCTACTGGAATAATCGTAGTACGATACTCCAGCATCGTACTACGATGAAGTGGAGCGTCTGAAAATTTATGAGGCACCGTACTACGATGGCCCGCATCGTAGTACGATTTGGGGCGTAACCTAATTATTTCCTATAAAAGCCTGACTGATTTCTGAGGCAGGGGTTCGAATTTTTAGAGGAAAATACTGACTTTTGGAGCTGGATCACTGAGCAATAGGTGGGAGACCATCAAAACTCATAGGCGGTTATCAATTTCATGTAATGAATTCTTTCATATCATTAGTTATTTGTGCTTTAGCCATGAGTAGCTAGATCCTTGGTGATTAGGTCATGAGATGATTCTGGAATAGCTTATGTGATGTAACCTGAAACTCTTACTTTTATGAATGTCAATCTAGTTTATTCAGTATATATTGTGCTTAATGCTTTTATGATTCTGACCCAATATAATTGATCTTAGAATTTGTATGACTATTGACACTAGCGTGTGATTCTGAAATATATATACTGTTCAACGTAACGGACAATCTAGGGATGGAACGTTGTTATGTTGTGATATTTGATTTAACGAACTTAAAAACCTTTGATGATTTTAGGTTCACCTAAGGGATTAGGGAATTATAATTAGATAAGAGGATTTAGGATCAAGGGATTGACCTAAGTTAATATGTTAATTCGTCGTTGACTTTGTGACGTTCATAGTTTAAGGAACAGGTTGCATAATAAGTGATGTACAGATGAATCGAATGACCTAGTCATCTCTCTCTAATTATTTCAAAACCTTTTAACTTTTATCAATTTATTTACAATTGCACCAAAACTCCATTTGCCTAAGGCAACCCCTAAATTTATTACATCCTAACATTGATGTCTTTGCTAAGTCGAAACTAAAGCAGTCCCTGTGGAAACGAACTATTTTATTACTCGATTCAAATTAGTACACTTGCTAATTTTCTATCAAGTTTTTGGCGCCGCTGCCGGGGACTGTTGAATCATTTCAACTTGGTAATTTCGTTATTATTTAGGATTTCTGCCATTTATATTTTTGTTTGTATATAAAAAAAAATTTGAAAAAAAAATTATGATTTGATCCCTTCATGTTTATCTCATTGTACTTTGCTGCTAAAAAGTTTATCCAAGTTTTGTAGCTATGATAGACAGGTTAGCAGACAGGTTACGCTTTTATGACACAGAAGAGATAGTTACGTTGGAGTATGAAAAATGTCTGCTATCTTGGAAGATAAAACAATGGGATGACAATATTTCAAGATTAAATAGATGTGATTTTTATGAGGCGAGTCATCAAGGTACAGATTGGGAAGGGATGAAAAAGATGATCAACATCGATTACAATACTCAGCTTCAAAATATTTTAGATGATTTCTTGATATTAAATCAAGTTTCATTTGAGAAATTTGAAGTTTCGTGTGGTGATCTTGTTGGAAAAGTGAATGAATGTGAGAAGCAGCTGGTTGAGATGGAGATTAAGTGTCATGTTGTTGTGGTGGAAGAAGATGCACAAGTGAGGAGTGTTGGTCTCTACCTGAAGTCTCAACCAACGGGGTTGAAAGAAACCATTCCTTTTCAAAGGTATATCTATTATTCTTTATGGTTGGAGAGCTCAAATGCTGAAAGTCTAGCAGTTGGATCATGGGAGCATCTGCTGCATTGCATGAAGTTCATGAAATTCCTACCAAACAAGAGGAAGAAGAAAGATGATATATTCTTTCTTTCATATTTTCCACCCTAACAGTGGCTGAGGCGTCAAGCTTAATGACGTAAAAGAAAGCGCTTGATGGGAAGCAACCCATCATATTTTCTAATTTCGTTTATTTGGCTGGTATTTCTTTAAAAAAAAATATATAAAATAAAATATGTGTGTAACTGCTGCTAGTGTTATGAATTTTGTATTCCCCTATGTTTTGTAATTGCATTTGCACTTGTTTATTATTAATGAATTTGCTTTTTTCTTGAATTTTACCAGTCTAGTAGCATTTGTTCATCAATGGTTTAGCAAAAGTTCAAGGAGGTAGAGATTGCATGAGGTTCCTTTGTTGAAGTGTACGTCAGTGTGAATTTTGACAACTTCCATAAACCTCAGCTTGTAAGTTCCAAAGCCAAATTTTTGTTTTACAATTTTCACAAATATGAGTGTTCCATGCTGATACTATTTCTAGGACTTGCGAATTTTCTTTATGTTAGTTGGTTACATCTTTTACACACTAAAGGCAAAGTGCTTGTACCTTGAGCCTTTGAAGCCTACCTGTTGCATTGAATATTTCCATCTTTAAGCCAAATTTTGAGCCAATAGGTTAGACCCCGTTGTTTCGGTGACAACCCACATTTTAAGCCTAGAGACTTTAGGGATGTACCCCAATTTATTTTGGAGTTAGACAACTGTGATGTGTGGTTAAATTCTAAGTTTGGGGTTGCTCATGGGATAGCAACATTTTAAGTTTGGGGTGAGGGTTATAGAGAACATGAGTATATAGATCACAATGTCTCGTTCAAAAAATGAAAAATATATATAAAAAAAAATTTCAATCAAGTTGATACAAAAAAAAAAAAAAAAAATCAATCAACTCAAAAAAAAAGTGTGTATATAGTTATGAAACAAATTGAGACAAAAACTTGTTAATTGAGTGATCCAAAACTTCTGTTGTGTTCTCTAGTTCTCAAATTTGAGCAAATCATTCGAGGTTATGGTGTTCCCATTTCCAAAGTAAGTAGGAAATGCTTAACTCCAAATTTTTATCTTAAGCCTACTTTCCAAATAATCCCACCTGTTACCTTAGCCCCGTTACACCCTGAAAGTCCTTAAAAGTGTGTATTGTGATGTAACTTTGATTGATGTTTAGAAATTTTTCAAGTTTTGGCAATATAGTGATTAGTATGTCGACTGTGTGTACCCTTTCATTCATAATGTTGCATGAAGTTGTAGAACGGAGGTTTTGACAAGCAAGTTAGCCCACTAACGCTAACAAGAAGATGAACTTTTGATATTACCATTGATGAGGTAAATGCTATTTTACTGTTAATTTTCATTTTAAAGTAAGTTCCTTGAGGACAAGTAACGATGCAAGTTTGGGGTTGTGATGACACTAGGTCATATATCATTTTATGCCTTTATTTCTTGTAATGTTGGGTCGAGTTCAGGTGATTTGCATGAGTTTTGAGCAACAAAAGACACTTTTGAAGAGCAATGAGTTCAGGAAGAATCGTAGTACGATTGCTAGCATCGTACTACGATTTGGGAGATTGAATCATTGGCTGGCTACTGGAATAATCGTAGTACGATACTCCAACATCGTACTACGATGAAGTGGAACGTCTGAAAATTTATGAGGCATCGTACTACGATGGCCCGCATCGTAGTACGATTTGGGGCGTAACCTAATTATTTCCTATAAAAGCCTGACTGATTTATGAGGCAGGGGTTCGAATTTTTAGAGGAAAATACTGACTTTTGGAGCTGGATCACTGAGCAATAGGTGGGAGACCATCAAAACTCATAGCCGGTTATCAATTTCATGTAATGAATTCTTTCATATCATTAGTTATTTGTGCTTTAGCCATGAGTAGCTAGATCCTTGGTGATTAGGTCATGAGATGATTCTGGAATAGCTTATGTGATGTAACCTGAAACTCTTACTTTTATGAATGTCAATCTAGTTTATTCAGTATATATTGTGCTTAATGCTTTTATGATTCTGACCCAATATAATTGATCTTAGAATTTGTATGACTATTGACACTAGCGTGTGATTCTGAAATATATATACTGTTCAACGTAACGGACAATCTAGGGATGGAACGTTGTTATGTTGTGATATTTGATTTAACGAACTTAAAAACCTTTGATGATTTTAGGTTCACCTAAGGGATTAGGGAATTATAATTAGATAAGAGGATTTAGGATCAAGGGATTGACCTAAGTTAATATGTTAATTCGTCGTTGACTTTGTGACGTTCATAGTTTAAGGAATAGGTTGCATAATGAGTGATGTACAGATGAATCGAATGACCTAGTCATCTCTCTCTAATTATTTCAAAACCTTTTAACTTTTATCAATTTATTTACAATTGCACCAAAACTCCATTTGCCTAAGGCAACCCCTAAATTTATTACATCCTAACATTGATGTCTTTGCTAAGTCGAAACTAAAGCAGTCCCTGTGGAAACGAACTATTTTATTACTCGATTCAAATTAGTACACTTGCTAATTTTCTATCACTCACCACGGCGAGCAGTACTGTAGCTTGATTAAATTGTTGAATTTTGCTGAGAGTCGCTGTTGGGTCCTTTTGCGGTGTCCTGTTTATTAAGTTGGAGTCTTATGTCATAGTTGATTATGCATATTGTAGTTGTCGTTGCTGTTGTCGAGTTGTATGCAGATATACACTATTGAGTCCATTTCATACTCATACCTTGTTGAGGGCTCATGCCCTCGAGTGTTTTCACTCAACCGTTGAGGGCTTATGCCCTGGAGTGTTTATCACTCAATCGTTGAGGGCTTATGCCCTTGAATGTTATTTCATTCAAACTGTTGGGGGCTTATGCCCCGAAATGCTTAGCATTCAACGCGCGTAAAATGGTACCACATGCATTTGCATTTAGTCGCATTGTTGTCATTGTTGTTGTTGTTGTTGTTGTCGGTCGGGTCGTCGATGTCGTAGCTTGATGGTGATGTTGTTGATTTGTCTTAATCATAAACTGACAGATGATTATTGTTATATTGTTGTTGTTGAATTTAATTGATGAATTATAATATCTACTGTTGTTTGTGAATCTCACCCCTTCTGCTTGGAAATGTTGCCTTCCCTATGGGTAACTTGCAGGTAACGAAGAATAGTAGAGTTGTCGGCTCAAAGTATCTTAGAGCTCTGATACATAGAGATGTCTGGCGCCTCAAAAAGCATGGTTTTGGCGCCTAGCGCCTGCTGACCAGGAAAAATCCATCAGCAAACTTCAACAAAACATGTATCTGTCCACTTTGAAGCTTTCTCATGACCTGCCTTTTATCCGTCTCCATTCCTACATCACCAAACATACTCGGAGCAAGTCAAATGTTCAAAAATCATGCAATTAATTGCAGATGAGATCAACATAGTAAAACAATTAAAAACACACAAAATAAGGAGAAATAGGTTATGCAATCACTCAAAAGAAACTTGATTTAGAGGTAACATTGAAAGTAATAACCTACATTTTTGTCGGTTATCATTTGATATCGAAGGTAATCCAAATAGGAACGAGGATGTAATACACGACGTTTCCTGGGTGGGAAACGAGCCTTTGGAGGTAGTATCGTCGTTTACGTCAAATGGGGCGGCGAAAAATCCGTATAGCTTTGTTGTGCGAAAGGTGATGTGTGCTTTGCAAACCATATGATGCCTAAGATAACTAAGCACACCACTACGTAGAAAATGATGCTGAAAGGTTTGCAGCTTCTAGTTAATGGATCGAAAGAAGGGCTAAGAGCATAACATAACAGGCCAACAAAACCTGAAATAAGGGCAACTACCTTCCATGTCGTCTCAGCTTGAAACACCCTATGTCGTCTATGTTGAGAAACATGATTAACTTCGAAAACAATAAGAGAAACATGATCATGACCACTCTGTGGAGTTCGAGAAACATCAGGAGTACTATGTGGAGTTTGAGAAACGTCAGGAACAAGAGACACTTCAGGAACCATATCCTAACTCTGCACGATAACAACAATTGGTAATTTTAGTTAGGTTTATAACTTCAAAAAGATAAGTAATTGTGTTTGCGTAGAAGATGTTTTCAGATGATTGCATGGAAAGAATTAAATAAGGAAAAAAAACAAAAAGTGCCCAAAGGTTTGGAATTTTGGTTTTTCATTTCTTACTGCAGTGTGTAAAGGAGGAACACCACGATACATCATCGAGACATCTTCCAAAATCTTGTCGATAAACTCAGATTCATTATCCCTGCTAAACCAGAGGCTATATCAAATTAAATGTAGTTATTTCAACGATTACTTACTTATCTTATTATTACAATTGAAATTTCAAAGTATATGATATACGATACTGTTGAATTGTGGAGTTTTTGAAAGTTTGAAATCGTGACACGATTGTTAGGCAGAATCTGAAGGAAGCTACTGGCCGAAAATCATAGTATGATGTGTAAAATCGCACACGATTTTGCGATAAGGTTGTATTATGGTACTATGTACGAGCTTTATCATGGCACGGTTCTAGGGAATTGTGACACGATTTTGATAGGTTTTGGGTACTATATAAGCATTCACTTTTCATTTTTTGATGAGAGCTTCAACAGAGAGAAACTTGAGAAATCAAAGGAAGTAACAGTAGGGTCGATTGTCTTTGATGAGAGGTTCTCTTGGTTGGAAAACATTTGTAAACACCTTGTGTAATGAGATTTCATTATTGGAAGGATCAAAAGCTTCCTTTTATGTTTTCTCTTAGAATACATCGTAAGCGCGTTTGACTTAAAAAATGGGTAGAAATTCGGGTTTGCTCTTTGCGAGCTTTGAAGCTAATTTCTTGTAACCTATTTGTACCTCTCTTATCATGTGGATTGGAGAGTTGCTCTCTCCTCTAGTATGTCATTTTGGACCGAATTAGGTAAACAATAATGGTGTGTTGTTTTCTTTTCTTTCTTTCTTTCTTATGTTTGTTGTTTTGATTATGCTTGTGGTATTGCTTGAAACTTAGTTCTAGGATTGTTTGTTGTTGTTGCTGCTTGAGGCTACTTTGCTCATAGATTACTACATCGTTTGCTCCACACATCTAACTTTTATTGATGTGATTATTTGTTCGAATTCACAACAAGTACAATTCAAAAAGAAAGCAAGCATTCTCTTAAAATGTAGACAGTAATAGTAATGATCCAGAGGATTCTTCTTTTACAGAATTAAAACAAAATACTACCTTTGAACCTATGCATACGACTATCTTGATCAAAACACAAATTAAGAAAAGTAGTTTTTTTAGGGGAAAAAGAAAAAAGAAAAGTAGTTGGTACATAAAATTTGTCAACAATATACACTTTCTTTCCAAAAAATTTATAGTCAAAACAATCCCTCACCAAGAGACTATTGTGTTCTGATTTTTTAATTCTATGAAGAACTATTTATGGAACTTTTTTTGTTCATGTACTAAAAATGAAAATATTTTAAAATTAACAAGGTTAGTGGTCAATGTTTGAAATACCAACCGGGAATGTAAGGTAGTTCAAGTACAGCAGCATACCAATCTAGGCGTTGTAATAAACTGGGCAAATAAATTGATGGTTGCGGATATTGAGCTTAGATATGTCAAGAATATCAGGAAGTTGAGCGTCTACGCTTAGTTCACAATCAAACTTCTCAGAGAAGATGACAATGGCACGGCTAAAATCGAATGGCGTGTACGAATAACATCCATTTCCATATGGATCCTCATTTGTATGAAACAAGTGGAAGCATAATGGCATAGCATAATGGAGACGGAGAGCAAAATCTTCATCATCTTCACCACCTTGATAGCTTATGAACACAGCTTCGGTTCGTTGATCAGCCATGACACCTGCAATGGATGCTTATCATTCTTCCTCAATCTTTTTATGGTTGGTGTGAGAGTTAACTTAAAACCAGGTTCTGGAGAAAACGGGTCATGTTTGCTGAAGAAATTTCTGAACCAAGTTACTGGAAAAAACGTGTCACGATGGGATCGTAATGTGGCACGTTGGTGTGCTGAAGGCGAATAACAAAAACGTATTTTTCAGTGCAGATTTGTTTCAAATTTTAAGGAATACTTTTACCATAAACATAGACCTTGTATCAGAGTAAACCTTAAGATAGAGAGGGCTGAAAACAAGGGTTTAGAAACAAACAACAAACAAGTATTTAAAGAGATTTCTCTAAACGGGAGACATCAGGGTTGTAATTGATTCACCTTAGGAAACACCGTTAAGATTGAGTCTCTCGGTCACATAAAGAGATTGAGACTTTGGTAGAATTATGTTTGAAGACTAATTCTTGTAACCTTTTGATATCTCTTTGTAAAGTTACTCATCATTGTGTGGAAGAGATGGTTGCTCTCTCTCCAAACTAGGTCAGTATTAGACCGAACTGAGTAAATAAATTTCATGTGTTCTCTTCTTTTTTCTTTTGTTGTTTTCTACTTTTACCTGTGTTTATAACTGCCATCCACTTTTAGTTGTTTGATTACTTTACTCCACACATCAAATATTCTACTGGTATGATTTTTTCAACGAATTCACAACAGTTGGGGAATCGCGTTAGTCAATAATAGTCAGGTCAAGAAACAAGTATTTTAAATTACAAATGTTTCCCCACTCAAACAAAAGGTTAATGTTACAGTATTTCTTATTACCTCGGTGAGCACAATGATGTAATGAAACAAAAGTTCTCCCCACTCAAACAAAAGTTTATTGTATTCTTTTATTGTAAAAAGAAACACCAGCAATTTCTTCTAGTTTTTCAAAAGTGAATCGCCTCATACTTTAAAGTTTAAAACCTGACGACAAAGAAAAAAAAAAACCTTTTTAATTACAAAATAGAAACGTGAGCACGCTAAAAAAGTGTATAAAAGAAGGGAAAAAAAACCAAAAGCTTATTATGGTGAGGCCATAATAATAGATGATCCATAAATTGATATTGACCTTTAAATCTTGCAGATGCTATAGATGATGTAGCATTTGGTAGTTTGCATAAATAAGTGATAATTACCTACGGTAATTACTCATTAAGGAGAAAGTGGTCACTATTCTTTTTCTCAATTTTAGTAATTGTCTACTAACTAGTGTGGAATGAGAAGTTGTTGTTTGTTGCATTTGCAGTTGTAAAGTTCAGTAACCTTTTGATGGACAGAAGTTATATATAAGGTGCATTTCATTTGTTTTACTTTCCTAAGTCCAAAGTTTCTTCCAGAAACTTACACCATCATCAAAGTGAGTCAGAGCCACTCTTAACCTCTGCCATGCAATTTCGTTTTCTGCATTTAAACATCTGGTTGTGAATTCGATAACTTCAAATCTTACATTAATGAAATTTAAATTTGTGGGATAAGTATCTTTTGTCGATGGTAATCAATAAACCAAAATAACTACAAGCAACAACAATATATCTAAATCTAATCTAGAAATCAAGTTTAAAACAAAACCACAATCAAACCAAAGAACATCAAGATAAATAGAGTAGAGAAAAGTGAACTACACACCAAAGAATTGTTTACCTAGATGGCTCTAACAATGACCTGCTCTGGGGGAAAGAGATCTCTTCACTTCAATATCAATTAAGTTTTTACAAAGAGAGATAAATAGAGAAGAGAAAAGTGGATTACACACCAAAGAATTGTTTACCCAGATGGCTCTAACAATGACCTGCTCTGGGGAAAGAGATATCTTCACTTCAATATCAATTAAGTTTTTACAAAAAGAGACAAAAGAGTTGCAAGAAGTTATGCAAGAACAAACCTAATTTCCACTCATTTCTCAATCTCTTCACATGAACAAGGCACGCAATGATTTTGACTCACTGCTTCCCAACTCTAGAATTTAACACCCCCCCCCCCCCCCCCAATAAGTTATCATCCCTTAGCCTTTGATATCCTGAGGATCTTCACTTTTGGTTTTCCAAGATTCACCCAAGTTTCTCACAAATGTTTCCCAAAAGTGACTCATGTGTTTTTCGACCCCGTGATTCTCTCCCTGAAAGGCACCAACCATCTCCTAAAAAGCCCCCACTTTTGGTTCTTCATGATTCACTTCTAGACACTTTGAATCTCACACAAAGTTCCTCAACATTTAGTTTTTAAGTTCCCCAAAAGTTCTCTCTTTTAGTTTCCATGAAATTTACAAGCTCTTAACAAATGGGTTAAATGATGCTTATATAACATTCAAATTTAGGCAAAATTGTGTCACGATTTACCTAAATAACGTCACTGTCATACCCCAATTTTTGACCTAAGATCGTACATTCATACACCGACACGTGTCATTTGACCCTACACTCGTACGCCGTTCAATCATGATCAGTCGCTGACTTTCCGGTGAAAATTTCAGCAGAGAGGTATTTTCAAATACCTCATTTTTGGTTCCGAGTCCGGCCCTCGTCTCACTTTATTTTTTATCATCTTTTATTTTAATTTCATAATTTTTCTTTTTAATTAGTCATCTTTACATTTATTGGTCTAATCACTTTCCTTTTATTTTATTTTTAATTATTTATTAATTGTCCAAAAATGTAAATAAGTCAAAAGAAACAGTCAAAGTGCAGATCCAAATCCAACAACAATTTTCGCTTTTCTCATCCCAATCCAGTACAGTTTTTTCTGCATCTTTCAACAAACTCAAACCCTAATCCTTCACTATAAAACACAAACCAACAGACACAGAAAGGGGGCCGCGAATCATTCACAAGAAACACACGCTAAGCCGAAAATTCACACACATTTTTTAAATCAAAACCTGCCATCAAAAACCAACACAGAGGCAAATAGAGGACCGAAATTCACAACAGGCAAAAACAATTGACGGCCGAAAATTTTCACCACAGCCTGCAGTACTCAGAATCATATATTCATCACTCACAAACTAAATCCACAGAATCCAGATCGGCCCCAATACCACAACACCATCCAAGACCGAATCTATTCACAAACAATAGATCAAAGTCGTTTCAAAACCAAATCCATCAACACGGAACACAGCCACAACAACAACAAACGGCCGGTTCCAGAACCAAACACACACACGGTTACATGAACATGACGCACGCGGAGAAACAAGACTGATGTCCAACCCGAACCAGCGCTGACAACTTCATCTCAAAAAGAACCGAATCCGAATCAAAAAGGAAAGGTAAAATTTTCTTTTTATTTCGTTTTAATTTCCTAGATCTAGTTGGATATGTGACTTTGTTGGGATTTCTAAGATTGGAAACAACAGTAGGTAGAAGAGAGGGATTTAGAGCACCAAAAAAAATTTAAAAAAAATGAACATAGGGTTCCATTTCGGCGGCGCCGCCGTCAAGGCCGGCCACCACCGCCGGAACCCTCACCGGAGACCACTCCGGCCGCCCTCCATCTCCGTCGGAGAAAGGAAGAAGAAGAAGACCAGAAGGAGAGAGAAGAGAGAATTGGGGAAAGAAAGAGAAGAAGAGAGAGAAAAAGATTAGGAAATGAGAGAATATGAGAGGGAGATGGGTATTTATACCCCTCCCCATTCCCATGCGCACACGACCATGCGTTGGCGTGCACCTTCATTTCCCTGAACCTCTGATCAAGATCCAAGGGCCCCTGCTGCCCTGGCCTGTGATTTAATTCAAGCTGTCTGATTTCAATCAGACAGCCCAGAACGTTTCCCCTTCAGCCCACGCGCGCCTGGCAACCCAAGGCCCAATTCCTTTTTAATTCCTACACCCCCTGTTTATTTCTTATACCTCCAGCATCTCTTTTTTTTATCGTTTCCATGCATTTTAAATTTCCCTTGCGTTTTCTTTACGTTTTTTTTTTGTTTATGAGCATTCACATATTTATTTCTTTAGGTTTATTTATTTATTTATTTATTTTGCACGACATTAGAATGTAATTTAGGCGTTAATGTAATTTATTTATTTTCCGCAGACCATAGCATGTATTAATAGGTTTAATGTAATAGCTTAGGTGCATGTGTGTGTGTGGGTGCCTATTTACTTCTTATGATTGTTAGTTTAGGTAAAAGGTCCTCATGTGGTCCAACGCCACTGTGAGTTCCCCGCGCTTTTATTATTTTCCGCTCCGTTAGTTTATTTTATTTTAGTTCAATATTTAAAACAACAAAAACATTCAAAAATAACAAATAACGAAAAAACATTTTCATAATAAACCTTGATTTCTAAATCAAGTGATCCTTTATTTTATTCTTTCATAAATCAAAATTGCAATCAACTTTAATTCTACTTTAAACCTTTGTCCTTTAAATATAAAAAACACAAACAAATATTCTTTTGCCACTTTGGCCCTTTACATTTTTAAACCTTTTTTCAAAACTAATAAAAAACACACAACCAATCAAACGTCAATTTCTACCCCGAACTACGAGGTTTTGATCCCTCACGGGTACGTAGGCAAATGACACTCGTCCTCTCAAATCAATAAAAATGTAGATAATTAGTTTTTTTTCTTAATCATTTTAAATTTCTTTTTTCAAAGCAAGTAAGTTATGGCACAAGAATTAAATAAAACCAAGAGGTTCCCGTAGAGTACTACGGACATAAAGGGTGTTAATACCTTCCCTTTATGTAACTAACCCCCGAACCCTAAATCTTTTTTAAAGTGGTATTTGAACCATTTTCCACTTCTTTTGAAAGAATTAAATGTTCAGTCGTGACGTAAAAATAGTGAGTCAGAAGCTAATCAAATAGTCTTGATCTCCGAAAAATAACGCGACAGTCACGATTAAACTCATAGACCTTACCCTTTGCCTCCAAAAGACGCTCCATGAAAATTCTCTTCAATTAGCTAAATCATGCATTTCCACCTTTTGTATCATCCACCTCCTTCCATGTGTCGCCCACATATGCCCCCAACGGCTCCACCATAATTTGAACAGCCTCAACCTTGGCATACTGTGTGGGACAAGAGCATACCATCAACGGGGAGACGCATAAAACATGACACGTCATTGTGTGTCACTGTTATCACCCAGAAACGGAAGATAGAAGCTCGATGTCTCCTCGTGCATCTCTATGCAAATGCAGAACACCGCCCGTGGTCAATCTGGTTGTAGCTGGTATTCTGCAGCCACTGAAGACCAATGACTCTCAGACCATCCCTAAACCACCGTGCCGCCATCATAACCTTGTTTGAATCATAATGTATCGCCACTATCTTCTTCACGCCATTGCAAAATCTAGAAACAAAAAATTAACATCAGTTTCACAATAATCAGAATAATACATTACAAAAATTAACAACAATTTACAATCATTAAAGTTTAACAATAATAGGTGTAGTGTTTTACCATTCCATCAGCTGCCATCCTAGCCATGTGAACATGGTACTTCGTCAGCATAGTCAAGTCGTGTGGGCCACCAGGATAGTCATCAAGCTCCTCTGGCTCTGGCTCCGGCACACGTTGATGCTGCTCGTCACCACCCACCTCATGAGCCTTAGCATCACCCCCCACATCCACTTGGGGATTGTACTCTGGCTCCTGCATCTGAGATGATTCCTCGCTGATGACATGCTGTCATTACGAATTTTTAGGACTTATTTTGACATTTTGATAGAATTTTGAGGCAAAATGAGGTATCCAGGGGTGTTAAAAGCAAGAATTTGGAAATGCTGAAAGTACCAAATCGTGGCGCGATTTTGAGTGGCGTAGCGCGATTTTGTGACCAGAATGAAGGTTTGGTTCTGCCACTGAAATCGTGTTACAATTTCTGGTGGCGTGGCGTGATTTTGCATAATCGTGACGCGATTTTATGAGGCGTGCCGCGATTTTTGACCTAGAAAAACTTGCCTATTTAAGCTGAAGCCAAATCCATAAACATGGGTTACGATTTTAAGGAGCTAAACTGCGATTTTAGGACCTGAAGACGGCTGGAAGGCTGATTTTATCATCCTTAACTCAGTTCATGTATGTTTTAATTATTCCAATGATTATGCTATTTGTAAACTCAATTATGAGTAGCTAAATCTCTTAGAGATTGGGTCCAAGATGAATCTGTGTAACACTAATTGATCTATGTTGCTGTGAAACTCTATTCTTTATGAATTATAATCTAGTCATTATTCAATTCAATTATTCTCAATGCTTTTTATATCCTGATCAAATGTAAATATGATTTCGTGATAATGAATGACTACTGACCATAACTTTCTAATTAGACCTAATTGAATTGTTATGATAAACATGGTTAGTCTAAGAATAGATAATCGTTTGTTAGTGATATTAGGTTAACGTTATTAAAACCTTCAATGATTATTAGACCACCTAAGGAATTAGGGGTTGTAGTTAGAGAAGAGGGTCCTAACTCAAGGGATTGATTAGGGCTATTTTGTTAACTATCGTGGAACTAGATAATTCTTCATAAGAATAGGTGTAGTATACCAATTAGGGGAACTCAGAGGATTCGATAGACCTGATCTCATCTCTCTCCTTATATTTTCTTAATCAATCTTACGTAATTTTATTATTTTAATGCAACCAAATCAAATCTACTGCCTAGTGGCAAATCAAAATAACTTTTATACATCTTAAATTTATAAAGTAGTTGAATTATTGAAATTAAAATCAGTCCTTGTGGGAACGATATTTTTACTACTTCGATAGCTTTTGGTACACTTGTCAAATATCTATCAAGTTTTTGGCGCCGCTGCCGGGGACTGTTAAATCATTTCATCTTGGCAATTTTGTTTTTATTTAGGATTTCTGTCATTTATATTTTTGTTTATATATATAAAAAATTTGATCCCTTCATGTTTATCTCTTTGTACTTTGCTGCTAAAAAGTATATCCAAGTTTTGCAGCTATGATAGACAGGTTAGTAGACAGGTTACGCCTCTATGACATAGAAGAGATTGTTACGTTGCAGTATGAAAAATATATTCTATCTTTGAAGATCAAATATTTGGACAATACAATCTCGAGATTAAATAAGAAAAATGATCGTTATGAGGCAAATCAACCAGGTAGTGATTATGAAGGGAAGAAAGAAGTGATTGTACTTGCAAAAAGTAAGAGTAGTGAATACTAGGGTTTGTGTTGTCTATTAGGGTTTAGACTGATTATTGGATGCCTTGAAAATGCTCTCAAGGGTGTTATTTATAGCCTTCTATGGGCTTGGGCTTCGGTTACTTGGTTTCCAAGCAACAGGGGTATTTGTGTATTTTAGGCGGTAACTAGAGGTTTCTAGAAGCCACTTGAGGCGGCGTCCTGAAAAGGACGCTCCTTGGGCCTTAGAGCCCTTCTGGAGGGCGCTAAGGTCTCTTGGAGGGTCTTTAAGACTCTTAGGAATATTATGACGGTCCATAGCCCAACAAGCACGAGTCTTGGGACAAGGCGAAGTGATTAATTACTTTGTAAGAGTAGGAGTCTTCAGGAAAGGTCTTAAAGCCTTTCTGAAGGTCTCTTTAGCCAATTAGGAAATTATTGACGGTCCATAGCCCAACAAGCACGAGTCTTGGGACAAGGCAAAGTGGTTTAATCTATACCTAAATTCCCCTAGGATGTCTCTAATTTGTTTGATAGCTTCTGAGGGTCTACATATTATCCTTACGTTGTGGATCCCTCCTGTATTGGTCTTGACTTTGTAGGAGGAGTTATTTCATACAATCACATCCGTCCTTCTTGTCCCTCAAGCGTGAGTCTTAGGATAAGGCGAGACGGTTCCATGGTAAAACTCCCGATGTCTCGCCTACTTGCAGGGCGGGACATATGATTTTAGACTGGCGAGAACGTTATCTTTGCTAAGTAGATTGAACAGTGTAGGTTCTGCGACCTTTCAATAGTTGTGACTTGTGACGTGTTCGAATCATGACGTCTTTTTGACGTAATTTCCAATAGGTGAAGTGATAAATATATAGGTTTGATTGCTCCTATCTGTTATTATTGTGCTTCCAGACATTTATTACAGGGCGGTGCCTTTCAGAAAGGCATACCCAAGATTTAAAAAGTTTTTTGGAGTGCATTTGTACATTTTGTTGTACCCGATTCTTATGATCCCTCTTAAAATGTGTCTAAAGTTTTCTTGAAGTTGGTATGATGGCTCACAGCCCCCCAAGCACGAGTCTTGGGACAAGGCGAAGTGATGATGATGTCGAAACTTGATTCTTTTTAAAACTTTGTCTTCTGTTGTTTGAATTTTGACTCTATCGTCCGACGTAGAACTTTCCTATTAAGTGATTTGATAAGGCTTATGGCGTCCAAACATTCTTTTCTTGAGGAGATTTTGTTTACCATTTTGGAGATTTTTCTCATGGAATTCAATAAGGCTTGGAGATTTTATTCATCCCACCGAGTGTCATTTAGACGACCTCTGCGTGAGAGTATTTTTAGGTGGCTCAGATCGTCCCGGCGACTTTGTTGGCAACTTTGTTGGCATAGGGTCTTCATGATTTGCCGCCTTAGGCGGCTTAATTTTATCCGGCGACTTTTTCGGCTTAGTTTGTATGGTGACGTTTGTTGGCTTAACTTTTGGCGACCTGTGTTCAACTTTTTAAAGTTTGCGACATGTCTCGGCTTTCATCCCTGGCGACTTGTGTTCAACTTTTTAAAGTTTGCGACATGTGTCGGCTTTCATCCTTGGCGACTTGTGTTCAACTTATTAAAGTTTGCGACATGTGTCGGCTTTCATCCTTGGCGACATGTGTCGGCTTTCATCCTTGGCGACTTGTGTCGGTTTTCCTTTGCGATAATAATCGTCTTACTTGTGCGATAAGATTTAGCCGTCGTGGGCTTTAAGTTTGCGCGTCCCCGCGACTTACATTTAGCCATCGTGGGCTTTAAGATTTAGTCGTCGTGCGCTTTAAGATTGCGCGTCCCCGCAACTTACATTTAGCCGTCGTGGGCTTTAAAATTTAGCCGTCGTGGGCTTTAAGATTGCGCGTCCCCGCGACTTACATTTAGCCGTCGTGGGCTTTAAAATTTAGCCATCGTGGGCTTTAAGATTGTTGGCGAGCTGCGCTGATTTGATATGCTTGTTGTCGCCATGGTGTTTTGTTTGCCTTGAAACTGATGAAAAATATAACAATATAAACAGCAAAAATGAGCAGTAGAAATGAGTCAACATCTTTTTGAAGAGGACAGGGTGCCTCGTTAAAAACCCCTGCCCTTGCAGGGGAAAAGAGCCTCGTTAAAGAGTGACAGGGGTGCTCTCCTTTGGGGAATCTTCAAATGTTTAGGAATTTGAACCTTGTTGATTCTTCTATCTTGGGAAGTTTTGCATATTTAGGAATTTCAACCGTATTATTTAGGAATTTCAACCATATTTATTTAGGATTTTCAACCGTATTATTTAGGAATTTCAACCTTATTATTTAGGATTTTCAACCGTATTTATTTAGAAATTTCAGCCGTATTTATTTAGGAATTTCAACCGTTGATCGCCTATTTGAGGTCGCCCTTTTTATTGGTTGGGCTGCTTGGAGGTGAAGTTTTGCGCATTATTTTGCTTTTCTTCTTGTCTTTGGGAAACCTACAAAATAAAACTCAAAAATCAAAAGAGGTTAAAATTACTTCGTGTTTTACCTTTATGTTGTTAATGGTAGAACCATCGCTTTCTTTTGCTATCTTCTTCCATGGTTTATTTTTGGAGTGTTGTTTGGCGAGTTCTTCCTTTTGCTAACATCGCCCTTGACGGTTTTGTTTGTCTTCCAAACTTGATTTATCTGAAATATAACTTTACTTCTGAACTTCCAAAATAAAGGAGTCTTAATAATACTCAATCATATTTAATACTTACTCCTTGTCTTCCTCCTATTTGCCTATATTTTTTGTTCCTCTTTCTCTTCATTTTCCTACTAAATTGTAAATATCTTATTCAATATTACTCTTTTTCGTTCTCCTACTAACTCATGAATATCTCGCCCATTTACTTACCATGCTCCTATTAAATCCGAACTAACTCGCTCACTCCATTATTCTTTATGTCTTTACTTCCTCCTATGAAGTTGGAACTAAGTTTTCTGCTCAACTTAATTCTTCTATGTGGGTCTTGTGCTATTTGATCTATTATTCCTATTTTTACTAAATAGTTAGCTAAGCTCGCAAAGTAAATGGTACATGGAAGGGGTTCCCAGGAAAGAGAGGTGGGTCATTTGGACCTCTTAAATACCAAACTTTCCTCGCCAGAATCCTTCACATGTGACCTTTCAACAATACTACACTTTACTTCTGTCACGGGGTACCTAAAGTAGTCTTTCTTCTATTAACTTGGTCCTAACTTGTGTTTTACTCATCATTCTTTCTTCATTACATGTAACTAAGTCGTCCAACGAAAATTAATATCAAGTGAAACAAATTAAGTAAAAGTTAATTTGTCCCAGTAAGATTTATTGTCCACATATGTTGTATATGCACCAACATATAATTGTAAAATAAACAAAATATATTTTCTCAAAATATAATGGGCAAGAAATTTTCTTTGAATCAAAAAGTGGAAATATATTGTCTCCAAATATATTGAACATAAAATTTTCTTCAAATCTAACTATATTTTCCAAAATATATTGAACGTAAAATTTTCTTCAAATCTAAATAATATTTTCTCAAAATTTATAGAACATAAAATTTTCTTCAAAACTGAATATATTTTCTCAAAATATATTGAACGTAAAATTTTTCTTCAAAACTAACTAATATTTTCTCAAAATTTATTGAACATAAAATTTTCTTCAAAACTGAATATATTTTCTCAAAATATATTGAACGTAAAATTTTTCTTCAAATCTAAATATATTTTCTCAAAATATATTGAACGTAAATTTTTTCTTCAAATCTAAATAATATTTTCTCAAAATATATTGAACGTAAAATTTTTCTTCAAATCTAAATATATTTTCTCAAAATATATTGAACGTAAAATTTCTCTTCAAATCTAAATAATATTTTCTCAAAATATATTGAACATAAAATTTTCTTCAAAACTAAATATATTGGAAACATAGAACCTGGTATTCCTTCGACAAAGAATTGCTTCAGGGTGAGAGAATCACTTCAAGAGAGTATGACATCGTCTAGAATTTGAGACCAGATGTTGGTTTGATCTTCCTAGATCATCATCTTTTCGAGATCGCCGCTAGATCCAGAGGCATTTTATACAGCTCCAAATTCGTAATAATTTATCACAGAAATAATCAACCAGTTAAAGTCACATCAGAAACAAAATTTAAATAATAATGTCGATGAGCATGAGTTGAGTAAGAATATTGAAACGCATCAACATTGAAAAATAAAGGAACAACAGCAACATAACAGTAGTATGGAATAAACGTAGTACTCGCCAAAAATAATATTGATTTGGATTTGGAACAGCAGCGTAATAACAAACAAAAGTAATGGCTGAATACTTAAAATAGAGGCTCAGAAAATCCCAAAGTAAGGAGTATTGATATTTACCCGAAGTCTGAACTAGTTGGGGTTAAGGAAATCACTTGTGTGCAAAATGATGCATGTCCTTCTCTAAGGTGGGAGAGTTCAAATTCTAAAGGTTTAACAATGGGTTCATGGGAGTATCCGATTCTTTGTGCCAAATTCATGGAATTCCTACCAAACAAGAGGAATAAGAAGGATGATGTGTTCTTTCTGACATATTTGTCACCCTAACAGTGGTTGAAGCGTCAAGTTCAATGACGTAAAAGAAAGCGCTTGGTGGGAGGCAACCCATCCTTTTTATTATGTTTTTATTTTCAGTATTTTATTTCTATTGTTGAGTCAAACAATTTGTCTTTAATTTTCATTTTGGATTAACTCAGTTGTATCCCCCTATTATGTAATTGAATCTGAACTTGTTTATTATTGATGTATTTGCTTATTTGTTGACTTTTTCCAGTTTAGTAACAATTGTTTGTTCAAGTGGTATTCCAAAAGTTCAAAAGGAGGAGTGACTTGTGTTTCAAAGGCGAAGTGTACGGCAGTTAAAGATAGGTAGTCACAACTCCCATAAATCTAAACACTGTAAGGTTCATGGCCAAATTTTATTTTTCCAATTTACTTATATAAGAGTGTTTCATGCGTTTACATTCCTAGAACTTACATTGTTTCTCTACTATTGATTGATCTTTGTCATTAGCACACACTGAGGCAAAAGTGCTTGGTTCTGAGAGCCTTTTTAAAGCCTACCTTATTTATATTGAATTTATATCCTCTTTTTAGCCAAATTGAGCTGGTAGGTTTAGAACTTTTTGTTCGGTGACAAACTGCATTACAAGCTTAGAGACTTTTAGGATTTATCCCAATTTGTTTTATCTGAGTTAGGCATTGTAGAATATTGCTAAATAATAAGTTTGGGGTTGCTATTGGAATTTGCAACCAATTAAGTTTGGGGTGGGGGTACTAGAGAACAAAGAAAGAACTTTATAAAAAAATGAATGAAAAATACACACAAAAATGGTGTATAAAAAAAAGAGAAAATAGAATGAAAAAGGGACATATCATTGAAAATCCGAGTAACTTTAAACTCGACCGTCCCAAAAAGTTACAAATGTTCTCTAGTACCTTTACAAATTGTTGTTTAAAGGGTGAATTAAGGGATTGAATCCATGCTTTAATTTCTGTAGGAGTGCATAACTCATGATTTTGTGTAGCCTACTTATCCAAATATTATCCCACCTTCACCTAAGCCCCATTATAACCCTTAAAGACCTCAAAGTGTGCATTGGCATTGATTTTGATTGACGTCTAGAAACTCTTCAAGCATATGGTAATATGTAGATTGCATGTCGACTGTGTGTGAAACCTATTCAATTTTTTGCGTGGAGTTGTGAATTGGTGGATGCTAACAAGTCAAACTAGCTCATCTTTAGCTAGTAAGAAGTTGAACTTTTGGGTACTATCGCTTGATCAGGTAATTGTTATTTTACTGTTGATTGTCAATATTGCAAGTAAATTCCTTGAGGACAAGGAATGGTTCAAGTTTGGGGTTGTGATGACATGTTGTCATTACGTAATTTTTAAGACTTATTTTGACATTTTGATAGAGTTCTGAGGCAAAATGAGGTATCCAGGGGTGTTAAAAAGAAGAATTTGGAAATGCTGAAAGTACCAAATCGTGGCGTGATTTTGAGTGGCGTGGCACGATTTTGTGACAAGAATGAAGGTTTGGCTCTGCCACCGAAATCGTGGTATGATTTCTGGTGGCGTGGCGCGATTTTGCAGAATCGTGGCGCGATTTTATGAGGCTTGCCGCAATTTTTGACCTAGAAAAACTTGCCTATTTAAGCTGAAGCCAAATCCAGAAACATGGGTTACGATTTTAAGGAGCTAAACTGCGATTTTAGGACCTAAAGACGGCTGGGAGGCTGATTTCATCATCCTTAGCTCAATTCATGTATGTTTTAATTATTCCAATGATTATGTTATTTGTAAACTCAATTATGAGTAGCTAAATCTCTTAGAGATTGGGTCCGAGATGAATCTGTGTAACCCTAATTGATCTATGTTGCTGCGAAACTCTATTCTTTATGAATTATAATCTAGTCTTTATTCCATTCAATTGTTCTTAATGCTTTTTATATCCTGATCAAATATAAATATGATTTCGTGATAATGAATGACTACTGACCATAGCTTTCTAATTAGACCTAATTGAATTGTTCTAATAAATATGGTTAGTCTAGGAATATATAATCGTTTGTTAGTGATATTAGGTTAACGTTATTAAAACCTTCAATGGTTATTAGACCACCTAAGGAATTAGGGGATGTAGTTAGAGAAGAGGGTCCTAACTCAAGGGATTGATTAGGGCTATTTTCTTAACTATCGTGGAACTAGAGAATTCTTCATAAGAATAGCTGCAGTATACCAATTAGGGGAACTCAGATGATTCGACAGACCTGATCTCATCTCTCTCCTTATATTTTCTTAATCAGTCTTACGTAATTTTATTATTTTTATGCAACCAAATCAAATCTACTGCCTAGTGGCAAATCAAAATAACTTTTATACATCTTAAATTTATAACGTAGTTGAATTATTGAAATTAAAACCAGTCCTTGTGGGAACGATATTTTTACTACTTCAATAGTTTTTGGTACACTTGCCAAATATCTATCACTCGCCATCAGCACGGCATGCCCTTTGACAGGACTTTGGCAAGTGAACCAAAACTATCAAAGTAATAAATAATTCGTATCCACGAGGACTGTATTTATATTCTACTTAGCAATTTCATTATCAAAAAGGATTTATTAAATTCAATGGTGTCCTTCGCAGTTGGGTTGATTTTTTGTAACATAAACGGATTAAAAACAATAAAAGATAGGTTTTTACAAAATTAGAGAGGTATGATTAAGACCTTCGAGTCATCTGAAGTTCTCTTATGATAATTTGCACTCCTAGTTTAAGAAATATTTATATAGTTCAACGACAAATTAACAAAGTAATTGTCCATTAATCCCTTATATCATAACCTAATAATTGTCTATCTCTAACTTAATTAGTTAGGTTAAACATATCACCTAGTTCAGAGTTAAAAGTAAAGGCTAGTGATCAATCAAGTTCCAAGATCAGTCTACAAATTTATCAAGATAGGGTTATTAGTTAAAACTAGACTTTCATTGATATTCAAAAGAGTTCAACAAACGTGGGATCTCATAAGATTACATCAGATTCATCTAATCTCAACCACAAGGGAAATTTAGCTACACATGATAAAAATAAACAACATAGTAAAGAAATTAAACCGATAGAGTTTTGTCGCATCGGCGTTGCTCAATCGGTGTTGTTGTTATATTGGAATTTCCATGTGCCTCTTCCCTCCTCTTTTTGTCTCGTGTTGCGTGAATGCCCTATTTCTCTTCCAAAACGTGAATTCTCCCTGTGCCAAAGCGTGATGCCCCCTGTGTTGTGCGCTGCTTCCCAATATATATGCTAACCTTCTTTTCTCATGTGTTGTTCCTTTCTCTCGGGTCACAATTACCAGCATGGGTCAAAGGCCCATTTGTTTTTGTTTTCCGAATTCACCAAGAACTTGCTGCATGTGTGGCCTATTATAACAACTAGAATATTGCTCTTCGCCCTGCACAAAACGTTTCGCCCTGCGCGAGTTAAGTCATACAACGCATATTAACTGACGCACGTTATAAGCTCTGCGTGACTTAAGTCACGCACCACTGGCATGTACGCGAGTTAACTCATGCACGTTGGCCGGTGGTCAGAACTGAAGAACAAACGTATTTTGGTCTTTGGTCAGTTTTTCAACATGCAATCCACACATTTTTTACCAAGTTTTATACGTTTTTTGACCACATTAATGGTATTTATAACCTATACTACCATTTCCACCTATAAATACTCCTCCATACTTCCCTAATTCCTCACACCATATCACTTTCTCCCCCTCCTCACTCTCTCCCTCTCTTTCTCTTCTTCTTTTTTGCTTCTATAATATATAGGCGCTTTGCACCCCTTTAGGTATATACCAGTAGTTTTTGGGGGAAGTAGTGGTCCGTCGGGTTGGGGAAAAGGGCATCATCCCTTGTGGTAAAATTAGGTTTGCTTCATTTTACTCCCAAAATCTTTTTAACGTGGGTAAAAAGAATCATCATGGGGGTAACAAAGGAACCAAATTTAAATTTACCTCAAGTGATCTTGATATCTTTTTCCCCAACAGGACGGATCACTATTTTCCCCAAGAGCTACTGGTATATACCGAAGAGGAGGGTGAAAATAACTTTTTACCCCATACCGAAGAGGGTGAAAATAACTTTTTACCCCAAGAGGGTACATATATGTATTAATTATTGTAATGTTTAAATGATATTAATAAAATCAGAGTTATATTTATTAATTTTGTTTTTTATTTGAATTTATTTTTGCATTTATTTTATGTTTATGATTATGTACTGAATAAATAAAATTGTATTTAATGGTATTGAATTTATTTTCTAATTTTGCATTTTTTTGCATATTGAATAAATAAATTCGAATAAAGACTAATTAGAATTAGCGTGAATTCGAATAAAGAATTGTAATAAATTAATTTGAATAAAGTTGCATATTAAATAAATTCGAATAAAAGGTACGTTACATTACTTAAAGGAACTCGAAATCATATGAAGGAACTCGATATCATAATGTATAAGTTACATTACATTACATAAAGTTCCTAAATATGGCCTATGATCACATGACATTACATTCGGAATTGCACCTTTCAACTACAACAATTGTGTTACCTCTGAATGGTGAAAATTCAAACTTGCTAAGCAGCAGGACTCGAGCATTTGTCTAGAAGTGCTTTTATATCCAAGTGCCAACGGAATGAGGTCCAGACTTTGACACTTCAAGACCATCATTTAAACGAATCCAACAAGAATTTAACATTTTGAATGGAACAAAAGCATTTCTGGACGAATGCTGGAGTCCTGCCGTTTAACAAGTTTGAATTACCCCATCCAGAGTAACACAATTGTTGTAGTTGGAAGGTAAAATTTCCTACCTAATAACGATATTCTGGCGGAATCAGACTTATATAATACATTCGAGTTGCACCTTCAAACTACAATAATCATCTTACCTCTGAAATGGCAAATTTAAAGTGGCTAAACTTCAAGACTCCAACATTCGCCCGATAATTTCATTGTTCCATTTAAAAGATTAAATTCTTCTTAGGTTTGGTTTAAATGACGGTATTCAAGTGTCAAAAAAATGAGGTCCATTCCTTGACACTTCAATACCTTCATCTAAACAAGCCTAAGAAGAATTTAATCTTTTGAAAGGAACAATGGAAATGTCGGGTGAATGCCGGAGTCCTGGCGTTTAGCAAGTTTGAATTACCATTTCATGGTAAGATGATTATTGTAGTTTGAAGGTGCATTCCCTACCTAATCACGACCGGCACCTAATAACGAACTTCTGGCGGAATCAGACTTTTGATGATTTCTTCAGTTAATCTCACCAAGGTTGCTCGCATATCGATCCACTGGAACATGCTCTGCTCCCAAAACATGGTCGTCACGTTTTCGTCGTTCGTCAATTCCACCCAAATGAATGATACTCTTCCATCGTCGAGCGTTGGACGTTTATACCAAACGTATTCCACCTTTCTTGTGTCTCGGTGATTGACTCCTTTGTTGAATTCATCCAGGTGATCCTTGAGACCTCTTAACGTTATACCAAGACACTGAACCTTCAACCTCTGAGGTTCTCCGCTGTTGAATTGTGCACAAACGTCGATTCATCCGGCCATTGTTTCAAATCTACACGATAAGAAATTAAAACAATCGATGAAAAACTCATTCAAATATTGCATCAAACACTTGGAGTGCAAATTATACATAAACCCTAAAACTCATAACTACAACATCAACATGCAAACATCTAACCATAATTAAGCAACATAAGTCATTTACATGTAACATTGTATCATTTCTTGCAAGCAAAACCAAAATTTAAACAAACCCTAAATCTAAAAAAATTCTCTAAAATTCAAAACCTACAACATAAACATGCAAACAACTACACATTTAAGCAACACAAGTCATTTTCATGTAAACATTGTATGATTTCTTGCCAAAAAAACCAAAATTTAAACAAACCATGAATATAAAAAAATTCTAATTTTAGAGAAAATATCTAACATATAAACATAAAAGATTAATGGTGTTTAATTATGAAAACTTACTTGTTATTGGAGTGTTGTTTAATTTGAACTTGAAGGAATTTTGGATTTGGTGATTTTAGAGAGATTTTGGAGAATTTTTGAGATTTTAGATGAGAAATGAGGTGTTCTGCCTTGTTTAAGACAGGACGTAGTGTGAGTTAACTAACGCACAGTTTTACACTTGCGTTAGTTAACTAGCGCAGGGGTAAAATTGACATGGCTGCAGGGTGAGAGTATTTTGTGCAGATGGGAGAGCAGTATTCTAACAACTATGTCATGATTTTGTCATTTTAACTTCACTGTTCCACACTTCAAACTAGGCAACACCTTTGTTATATCATGTAGTCATTGATCCATAGTAATAATAGGTACTAATACATTAGTTGACTCAATAAATAAGAAAATGACAATTTATTTAAAATGACTCTAAATTAAGTAATAAACTAATAACACTAGAATAAAAACTTAATTAAAATAACTCTAAATATAGTATATGCCTGACTGTCATCACCCTTCTCCTACCCCTGCAACGCCTAGGTACACTACCCTCCGCCTGCAGCCTCTCCACACACTCTCTCCTAACAGAACCAAGGATTGTTGTTCTGTTACCCCTGGTGCGTTCAACATGTTCCATACTTGGTTCCATACATGTAACATGCATGAAAAGGTAACAAACAATCAACATAAATACACAAAATAGTTAAAATAAAACTTCATACTAGTATAGTTTGGATTTTAAAATCCAAGCATCAACAATCCAGTTTGGATTTTAAAATCCAAACTGGTTCAGTTCTTAGAAAGAAAAAAAAAATCCAAACTGGTTCAGTTCTTAGAAAGAAAAAAAATACAACCTCAAAGGCTTGCATGCAGAGGGAATGAGACTTAACATTTACTTTGGTGTTTGATAAAACTTCAAATGCGATAATTTTGAGAGAGAAAAAACTCCAAGATTTGACCAATTTGTAGGTTTTGGATTTTGGGATAAGGGAGAGAGAGAAAGTGAAATGTGAAAAGTAAAATTGTAAAATGAGAGAAGTTGTTGATCTTGTCTTTATATATCGAAATGTTTCGGATTATATATTCCAAACTGGATTTTAAATTTTAAAATTCAAGAGGCATTTTTCGAAATAAAATAGGACGCGTGAAAACCTCGTATGATGAGAAAAGTAATAGTCTATCAAAATACTTAGCGAGTGGTTAGGTCCGTTTTAGTAACATTTTTTTTTCTCTCTATCTTTGTTTTCTTGCTTGTTTTATTTCTACAATAGATACATGATGGTATTTTAACTTTTTCGCATATAAATAATAAACAAATATTTTATGAAAATACTATGTTTTTTAAAAATAATCACAAATTTTCTTCGATTTATAATATTAACCTTATATATCAAGTACAAATCAACTAATCGGGTTGTTAACATAATTTTTTAATTTCTCTCGATTATTGTGTAGTAACTTTATATATCAACTACAAATCAACTAATCGGGTTGTCAACAATTTTTTATTTTCTCTCGACTACTGTGTAGTGTAGCTTTGTCTGTATTATTGTAACATCTGAACATTTTAGTTTCATTTGATATACCTTATATTAGAGCAGCTTTTGTTGGTTTTTAACATATTCGTTTAGCTTTCTCAAGAAAAGAAACTAATCGGGCGTGCAAATGCAAGGTATTTTGCTAGTGTAATATATATCATCATATCCTTGTCGCGATATATTTTATACATATGAGGATAAATCTAGGTGTGACTTTCATCCTGATGATAAATAGGTTTGACATGGTCATATGATATATGACTCAAATGAGTGTTATATATCACGTCTAATTTATTATTATTTTTAAGAAAATGAGTGGAAACACAAAATAAAAATGGTATCTGAAGACTCATTCAGACCATATATATCACGCTCAACTGGTTTTCATTTTTATTTGAATAATATTTGCCTTCTAATTATTGGTCTGTATTATTCCTCAACTATTTGGGTTTAAAAATACACATAAGTTCCACTATATATAAGGGTCCAAGCTATACGCAACATTGGTTGAATGAAGCAAATATACGAACTATAGTCATGGCATTAAATATTCTTATTCTTTCAGGAGTTGCTGTGATTCTTAGTTATATTGTTGTAATTGAAGCTACAATATTGTTAATCAATGATGATATTAGCAAGTCCCTCAACCGGAGTAGTTTTCCAGAATATTTAATTTCTGGAACAACTTACCAGGTACTCCAAATATATCAATATTCTTTTACTATTATTTTTGTATTTAAAATGCTATATGGAAAGAATATTTGACGTCATATCACTTAAAAAAAAGTCGAATTAGCAACAAAAATACATAAATCTGTCTCTGATTTTGTCGCTTACAAAAAAACAAGACATTTTTCAGTATTTTTTTTTAATTTCTGTTGCTAATTGAGTTAATAACTTTTTAGTATGAAGGGACAGCAAATGTTGTTGGCAGAGGACCAAGAATATGGCATAATTTCACACATAATTATCCAGGTCTTTTTCTTTTATTAATTGTTTGTATTAGTTTAATAATGTTATTAGTTTAATAATGGGGCAGGTAACAGGGGTGCATATACCCCCCTCAAATAATAATGTTATTAGTTTAAATACAGAAAATTATTAATATGCAATATTCAAGCCTCTATATGGGTTCTCTACTTTTGAGATATCTTTGAACTTTTAATCACTTGTGAACATTTTCCTCATTTGCAATTGACAAATACTCATGGTGTTGGGTGTTTTCTTACCCCAAATGGTTAAGATTATTAGAAAAATGTAGAAATTAATTGCTGGTAGTAGGTTCTGGTTTGAGTTTAGGAAAACAATCTGAGTTTGGGGCGAGTTCGAGTTTAGGGTTGGAGAAACGTTTATTTTATTAAAAAAAATCATTTCACTGCAAGGATGGGACAAGGATACCCTAGCCCGTCTGGGACGGAGATGTGATTCAATTTCTCATCATCGTCGAAGATCAGGTAAGGTAACATGTAAGTATACGGTATCCAGGGATGGGGATTGGGAAGATGAAAGACGTATGTTACACCTTTATAAAGAATCGGGAGAAAAGTGAATTATACAGAATTATAGAATTAAGAATGTAACAAAATTAGTGTATGATACACATTTATACAATGACTCTAAGTTAACTGACATAACAAACTTCCACCTAATCACAATGACTATATATCTAACAACTCCCCGCAAGTTGGTTGTGTGAATTAACATTTTCAACTTTAGAAGAACAATTCAAAAAAGACAATGCTATGTAACCAAGTAATGTTGATGAAAGAAAGTGATAGCGACCTAAGTGCATAACTCATAGAAGCGTCCGACCTACTTTTGAGCTCTTTTGAAAAAATTTCAATGTCTCCACAGAACTCACTCTAATAGAATCAAAAACTAAACTCTCAGGCTATCAAATGCCGAAATTGACAAATAAAACTTAAGAAGGCTTAAGTGCTGGAGTAGCAATACATAGAGAATGAAAGTTTCTTTAGGATATGCTTGCTGTCATTTGTTTTTATGGCAGGCTCCTCTTTGCTTTTTGTTGCTTTAGGATAGCCTTAGGCTTCCTTTCTTTCTTCAGGCCTTAATCCTGGTTTGCATTTTATTTTCATTGCCTTGATAAAAAAAAATAAAAAATCAATAGAAAAAAGACAGCCAACTCCAAGAGCATGAACACATTCTTGATCCCATATGATATATTGAAAGGGTTGAAGTCACCATTAATGATGAATCTCCCTGAAAAACCTCTCCAACATGGTCTTGGTTATTGGAAATACAAGATTTCTTGCAGAACAGCATGCACTTGTCACATTTGATTGCTCACATATCCAACAAAATATTAGTAATATCATATGAAGAAAGATGCAAAATCTCCTTGAAGACAAGATCCAGCTTAAACTAAAGTAAAAGAAATGATTGATAGAAAGTTTTGAAACGAAGAAGGCAAGAAAAGAGCAGTCATGGCTCTCATACCATGTTGAGAAACAAGGTTGAGCGCAACTAAGAGAAATAAATTGAGAGAAATATGAATTATGTGGAATTAATAGACCAAAGAATATGATACAATTACGGTAGGATACACCTTTATATTGTGATCCCAAGTTAACTAACATAATAAACTTCCATCTAATCATAATTAACTTCTAACTACCTAAACAAATTCTAACAAATATCTGACACAAACTTTTTATTTGATGTGCATGTTTCAGATCTACTGCACCACTACAAAGAAGATTCGATCCATAATTATTTCTCTTATCATTGTAGGAATAGAGCCGGAGAAATTTCAGAAATTCGATTTACGGTGAGTACAAATTGAGGTTTTTGGTTTCTGTTCCTTCTAGCTCGTAGGTTTCTAGCTCATTCTTAACCAGTGAATCAATTTTTTAGGGTCTGTTTGATGGTCAGGATAGGCAGACAGGATATGATACATTAATCATATCATGCTTAAATCTCATGTTTGATGCACCAATGTGATAGGATAAAATAAACCATTTTCCTATCCTATCCTGACTTTCCTTTGTAATTTCTATCCTGAGTATAGGCTGGGTTAGAAATTATCCTGATGGATTAGAAGATCATTGCTTATTTATTATCTTGATATTCTGCCGATTTTAGAATATTGTCATTTTAAAAATAATGGTAGCATGTATTTTTCTATTATAATTAATAACATTTCATTTCTATAATATTTAATTAATTATGAGAGCAATTTTTTCATTTAATTATAATGATATCATGTTTGTTATTTTGTCCGCGTCAAACACATGATAGGATTAATGTTTATCATGTTCTTATCATATCCTATCTCTATCCAGCTTTATATCATATTCTGTCTCTATCCTATCCTGACCATCAAACGAGCCCTTAAATTACATATATTACGTCATAAAATCCTCTCATACAAACACACTAAAAGCATTCTCCACACAAACTTAATCTCTTTCATTTGTAAACATGGCAAACATTACTGAATTCTTGTTATATTGCAGAATTTTCAGAATGTTGTGGGAGATACTGAGATTTCATCCAAGGTTTCTAGTGCCAACGCATTGTGGAGACTAGTTGGCCTTGTGTCAAGTGTATTTGGCCTATTGTGTTATGCTCAGAGCCCTTCTTTCAATCGTTTAATTGCAAGATGGAACATTTTCAAAATCTCTCTATATGGGGTGTTTTCCTTGGCTATCTTTAGCACCATATTGTATGTAAAGCAGCTCTCACCCTCCACAAAATATGCTCAACTAAAAACTTACATAAGCTTTGCAGTTTTGATGATCATCTCAGTGTACTCATTCTATTACGACAAAGCCCTGAATGGGAAACCTGAAATATTGAGTATAGTTTCGAATGCTGCATTTGCTTTAATGTCGTTAAGCTTGTCAAAACTGATCAAGTTTGGGTTTGAAATAGGCATATTTGCTTATTTCCTAGGCTGCCTAGCGGTTCAACTGTGGACCATCAATTGGATGCTGATTTTGGTTGCTATAATCTTTGGTTGTCCGCTCTTTGTTATGCATTCGTCTTCACATTCCCAAGAAGAGGTTGACACGGATCAAATTATTGATGAATCTTCAGGTTCTGATCTAGAGGTTGGTAATACAGGTCAACCAGATGTTGCCAACGAAAGTCGTGTTATTATTGATTCATATCAAGATTTCAAACAAGAGGCGTCTAGTGAAGGTCAAGTTATTGGCAGTTCAGTTACCATACCAGAGGTTGCTAGTTGTGGAAGTGATCAAGGTGTAGACATCATACTTGAAGCAAATTCAGTAAATGTTGTAGCATCGTAGGGGATTTTCTTAATCCATATATATTGGCAATGGTAATAACATCACTGGCATTTCGACATAAAAAATCAACACAGTGTGCCTGAGACCATATAAAATAAACCCAGTTTCAATGTGTTCGGATTTCGAGGAATACTCTCTCTTGTAGTAGATTAGATATTAGATGTCTAAAAATTATTTTCCCTAGCAATATCCCACTGTTTCTTGCTCTTCCTCTCATTTAAGTCTTAGCAGTCAAGGTGTGGAAATTCATAATGATTAATTTTCCCTCCTATGAATTTATATATAGCCAATAACCACAGTACAAGTTAGTTACAACCAAAATAACATAAAACAAGTAACAAATGAACTGGTTTAGTGAGGGAAAGAGGCTTTCTGTCTTTTTGGTTTAGTGATCAAGTCTGCATAATTGTCAGTTCTCACTACTGCATAATTGATTTCTGTTCATCAACTAAACCCTCGATCCAAAGACTTTCTTTCACATCTAGCATAAAAAAAGTACGCCTCGTTTCCATTTAGAAAGGATTAATTTTCAAAACCCAAAGTTTTGTTCTCCACTGCCATACCGAGCTATCTTGGGAAACCTCTTCGAGAGCCAGAAATAAATAGAAAACTCTTGAGTCAATCGATGAGTTGAACACATATAAAGTGGAGAACAAATCATATAAAGTTCATGAACAAATCAATTGAAGTTGTTAGGTTGAGCTCGTTTGTTCCATTCACATAATTCAAAGATATTATATTTTTGTCAATAAAAGTAATTTTTTTAGATCTTTGACTCTGGTTTTTTTAGACAAAGTTTGAATTTAAATAAAAGTTGTCCCAAATATAAGGAGTTTAAATGATAGATACAAATAAAAAATTCAAACATCATAAATATATAAATATAAAGATAAAAAGAGAAAACTAAAAACATAGTACAATCACCCCAACAACAAAAATACAAAACCACACCACAACTAGTATAGGTAACACAGACCAAAACAACCAAATTAAAATTCCACAACTAAAATTGAAAATATCCTCAGAATACCCTTCAATTTGTATGTGTGTGCGTGCACATGTGGATTATCGAGCAACTCGTTAACCAAACGATTGAACTATCTTATCTATAGTTCAAGTTCCGCTTATTTAGTAAACAAACTTAATTTTCAGCTTGAATTCAACTCATATGGTTGACTCAATTGATTGACAACCAAAATATTATTGGACATATGCACTAAAAAACCAAATTACGCTTCCATGCTGCAACACTTCTCAAACTTGCTTCACCATTCAATTCCAACAACATGTTGACCACCACTACCAACACTTCTCAAATTTGATTATCTTTACGTCCACTATTGTTTTGAATTCGTTGTGAAAACCACACCAATAATACTTTTGATGCGTGGAGCAAATTAATACCAAGTAATCAATTAAGCGGGTGACAAAATAATTCAAACAAAATAAACAGCAAGAGATAAAAGGAAGAAGGAGAACACAAGAAATTGTTTACCCAGTTCAGTCTAATAATGACCTACTCTGGAGGAGAGAGCAGCTCTCCGTTCCACTATAATGATATGAGTTCCTTTACAAAGAGATATTGAGTTACAAGAATCAGTCTTCAAACCTAATGCTACCCAAGTCCCAATCTCTTCCCGTGACCAAGAGACTCAATCCTAATAGTGTTTTGTTCAAGGTGAATCAAAACAATCCCAACCCTAGTGTTTGTTGCCAAGAGAATTTCTCTATAAAACCCTAGTTTATATGTTGGCTTCTAAACCATGTTTTTCTACACACTTAATCATCTCATACAAGGCTTATATTTATAGTGGAAAGCATCCCTCAAAAATTGGAACAAACCAGGCCCATGGGGAAAAAAACAGATTTATTTTTTCCCTGCTGTTCGCGAATTCGGGCGCCGAACTCTCTTGTTCGGGCGCCGATTTTTGCCGAGCCAAAATGCTCTTTCTGCAGGCACAATTCGGGCCCCGGACTACTCCATTCGGGCCTCGAATTGAACAGTACCAGAATGCATTTTTGAGTCATTTTCCAACAAGCCACATTGGGAGGGGAATTCAAAAAGAAATGAATAATAGAGAGCAGAAAACCGTAGATTATGGCAACAAAAATCCACATCCACTTGATGATTAACTGTTGAACTGTAAATCAACATAAGAAATACGAGAACATACCAATCTCAGACTTAAACTTAAACAATATGTGCAAGCTTAATGATACCAAAGCAAACGCAGCGTTTGACACTAAACTCAATACGTCAGGTTTTCCATTCACGGCTCTGTCATATAAGAATGAGTACACTGAGACGATCATCAAAACCCCAAAGATTGTGCAAATTTTTGAGCTGATTCTGCTTTGTGGAAAGTGATAACCCCTTTGCAATGATTAATGTACCTGTAAATGAAATGATGGTCGGATTCGGACAACTTAGCTACATGAGATAAAGCGTTCTTCCATTTCTTCACTCTTTCCTTGTCATTTTTGTATCTCTTAAACGTGGAAAGAGCTTCACGAGGTACAATTTGCTTGTGCCAACGAGAAGGATGGACACTGTCCTCAAAAACAAGCAAAATAAATCGGTGGTCGTTGTTCAGTTGAAAGTTGTCAATGATAAAGGCAAGTTCTTCCAAGCCAATTGAAGAGAGAAAATATTTTTCTGATAACACGATAACGGCTATCTTGGACTCTTGGATGACCTTGGCAAATGAATGTGTGATTTCGACTGCTTTCAAAGTCCCCTCCTGGTCATCCATGAAGGTCTGGATTCCTTGTCTTTGCAATGCATGCCAGAGATTGCTGGCAAACTGTTTACGAGTATAGTGGGCATGGTAGCTTATACACACATCGTAGGTGAAAGAAGTGGAAGAGGAGGAGGTGGTTTGTTGATTAGCCATGACACATCCAATGGATACTTATCATTCTTCGTCGTTCTTTTAATAGTTGGGAAATCGCGTTAGTTGATCAATAATATAGTCAGGTCAAGCAACAAGTATTTTAAATTACAAAAGAGAATGAAAGGCAGTATGAATGGTACAACATAGAAAAATCGTCAAGAAGAATGAATAAAGAAACAAAAGTTCTCCCCACTCAAACAAAAGTTTAATGTATTTTTTATTACAAAACAGAATGAAACACTGTAAGAATGTCATTACCTCAGCGAGCACGATGATATAAAGAAACAAAAGTTCTCCCCACTCAAACAAAAGTTTAATGTATTTTTTAATGTAGAAAGAAAGAGCAGAAACTTCTTCTTCGAATCACTACATGCTCTTCTTGTTTTGCAAAAGTGAATCGTTGCATACTTTAAAAATTTAAAACCTGAAATGAAACAAAGAACAAAATATAGAACATTTTTTAATTACACAACAGAAACGCGGTAAGAAAGGTGTTCGGCACTGAAAAAACGTCAAAAAGAAGGGGGAAAAATAGGAAAATATTTTGTGTACAAACCATGGTGGCATGGTGGTTGTATACGCTTTAAAAAAATGGTAAGAGAGTGATGTGATAGATATAATATGTTGATGATGTGATATATACAAATAAAATAATGTCTTGAATGGTGAGTGAAATTTAGAAGTGTCCATTTATCATGTTGAAAAAAATAACGGAAAAGTTTAGGTAATGTCTAAGGTGGGGGCCAACGTGGTGATCCATGAAATTGATATTGACGGAGTGTGTTTGGATGGAGGAATTCAAATACTTTTAGGTGAATTATATTGTTTGGATGATAATTTAGAGAATTTTCAAAATAATTGAAATTTTTGATGTATTTTGTTCAAATTAAATTCAGAGAATTTCAAATGACACTTAAAAGGTAATAATTTCAAATTTCTTCATTCTTATCCAAAAAATTGCTCACAGTTTTTTCGCTTTTTAATTTAAAATACTTGTTCATTGACTTCACCATCGAATATCATGGCTGAGTATTCAAGTTCAAGTTCATCTGTTGTGATTGTTATAGAAGATGGATCCAAAGATGAAGAATGCAAAGGTAACTGTAACAGAGAGATGATGGCGGTCTTCACTTTATGAAACCGTTGAAGCATGGCAACCAATGATGAAGAGTCGTAGAAGTCCAAGGTCGAGAGTCTCACGGTTTAGAGGTGTTACTTTTTACAGAACTAGAAAATGGGAGTCACATATATGGTTAGTGTATTTTTTTCATATTTCGATTAAATTTGAATTTGAATATTGTTTTGGTTGTGTTTGTGATGCAGGGTTTCTGGAAAACAAGCGCATTTGGGTAAGAATTAATATTTTGGCATGATAGAATTGAAAATAACAATATTAGAGAAGGACTTGAGGCAGGTGAGTCATGAGGGAGAATCTGTTTAAATGCGTTTATCTAATCTCCTATAGATTATCAAATTGAATATTTCAACATATGTAGATACCTTGCAGATTTCAGATGGGGTTTCTAAAGTTTCTCAGATTTCAGAGTGCTTGTGTTTTTCAAGTTATGTTGAAAATTTCCCATAGGGTGTTTCATGCCGAGACGACATGGAGAATAGTTGGCTTTATGTCAAGTGTAGTTGGTCTGTCATGTTATGCTTTGAGCCCTTCTTTCAATGGATTAACTGGAAGGACGAAAAATGGGGGGTAGGACGAAAAATGCAACAAAAATGATAATTGAAAGGCAATTTTCTTGTTTTAAAAGGGCAGGACCATTTTCGTGAGTAAGCCGACCAAAAGTGTAATTAAGTTTTTAATAAATGAGACTAATAAAGTTATTGATTAGTACTCCTATATAAAAAGGGAAATGTTAATTTGTGAATGCACAAGTTAATGAATCAAATATAGAAATAATTTATTGAAATGTGTGCATTGAGTATTTAATTTTTTAATGGGTTGAATGTACAAAATTTTAGAGAATATTTCTTTTTTTAGGTTTCTTAAGTTCTTAACATGTGCCTAAGGGCACAAGTCTGAAATTGAAGAGAAAATCAATGCCGTAAATGATGAAATTGTAAATTCTACAGCACAGAGAGAAAGAGTTGGTAAGAGAAAGATAGAATTGTATCACAAAGGAAGACAAGTGAAAGCTAAAGTTGATGATTTGATGATTACTGTTGAAAGGATGAAAGCTGCACAAGAATCGGCAAGTAATTTGGAAGCAGAGTGGCTTAATCTTCGAGAACAATTAATTCATAGCACTGGTATTAATGAATGGATTTAATTAAAAAACATTCTTTACATGATCCAGGTTAATGTTAGCAATGCAGATTAAAATGGCTATGCTGAGTTGTATTGTACCTTTCTCTTTCCAAATCCATACTATTGTTAATGTTTTTATATTATGTTGATCCAATGGTTGAGAGACTTTTCTAATGCATATTTATATATGGTTTATCCAATGGATCTAATTAAAAAAATATTATTATTAATCTTATTATTAATATATGGTTGATCCTAAAAGGAGAGGAAGAAATTTCTTCTGAAGTGTAAAAGTCCTGCGCCAAAAACAATTTGAAGATGAGCAACTCTTACTCCTAATGTTTCTCAAGTTATGTTGCAGCTTTGCAGTTTTGATGATCATCTCGTCTCGGTGTACTCATTCATTTCTTCTGTGAAAGAGCTCTGAATGGAAAACCAGAAATGCTGAGTGTAGTTTCAAATGCTGCGTTTGCTATGGTGTCATTAATTTTGCACAAACTGATTAAGTTTGGGTTTGAGATTGGGGTTTTCTCATATTTCTTAGGTTGCTTTGCAGTTCAACTATTAACCATCAACTGGATGTTGATTTTTGTTGCAATATTCTTTTGTTTTCCGCTCTTTGTTATGTATTTCTCTCTGAATTCTCGACCAGAGGTTTCTAGTGGAGGTCAAGTTATTCATTCATCTTCTTCACATTCTGGACTAGCTGTTGGTAGTGGTCAACATGTTGTTGTAGCATAAGTTGGTTTTTTGATCCATATGATCAATAATATGGAGTTGTCAATTTATTTCTAGCTCATAAGTTTACCAAGATAGATTTGTATTATGGTGTAAAAAAAAGCTTTGCGTTTTGAAAATCGATCCTTTATAAATGGAAATTAGGTGTAAATTTTGTATGCTAGATGTGAAAGAAGGCAGTTGGATCAAAGGTTTAGCCGATGAACTTTATTTTAAACCGAACTCATTTCGTATAAATTGTGATCGGTCAAAGTGTAGTTTAATTGCGTAAAAAGCAAATGTCTCATGAAAGGACCAAACGCATTAATGTTAGACTCCATTTCATAAGAGATGTTATTGAAAAATGTGCAACTAAGGGTGCTCAAGGTTCGTACCGGTGACATGACAATCCTGCAGATATGATCGCTAAACCAGTGTCTGTAGGCAAATTAAACATTCCATAGATTTTCTAAGGATCGATGTTGATTCATGATTGAATGGACTTAAGGGAGCTCTTTGTACCAGGGTTGATAATTATTATTGTAATTGGTACTAAGCTCTTGGTTCTTGCTCTGTCTCTAAGCCTCTTTGCCTCACTGATGGTGTGCCCTCCCAAGCCAGCTCAACATTTATTTGTTTTCTGTTAGTTTGATTGTAACTACCGAGATCATAGTTTTTAGGTCAATTTTGATTATGATTATGAAAGAGCTCAATTTTGTAATCTGATTAGTGGATATATATAAAGTTTTAGGATTATTAATTTTCATACATTGGTTGCTAATAATTAGATAAGAGAAAGAGCAAAAAATAGTGAGAGTAGTTATAGAGAGATTTAGTTATTTTTAAAAGAGAATCAATTATATGCTCTTAATCGATCCTATTATTCAGGTTTCCGGTTCACAGCTTTGTCGTGATAGATTAAGTACTCTGAGATCATAATCAAAATTGAAAAGCTTTATGTAAATTTTTAGGCGATCGCATTTTGGGGAAGTTGAGACTGACAACTGCTTTGTAAATAATATGGTGGTAAGAATTTTCATACCTTGAGTGATAAGAATTAAATGAGATTAAGAGCAAGAAACGGCGAGAGTGTTGACATAGTGATTCTTAAAGCAGAATCAATGATGGTGGTATAACTGTGTAAAAACTCTCAATTATGAAGGATGTAGGAGAAAAATTATCCGCACTTTGTTAACAATCTCTGGTGTAATCTCCTCCATCTCTTTAAATCTTATAATTCTTGTTTTTAAAATTAATTTTATAGGACTTTCTTGCTTTCTTGTTAGTCTTAACAGATAAAGTCTAAAGTCTCAAGTCTCAACACTATACATTTTTTGCATGCTACTTTATTTCCATCAAAAATGTTTTTTAAACATTAGAATTTGACATCAGACACCATATTTTGATCATATTCTATATGGTTTCCGATTTTATATTAATTCATTTTTTCCTTGGAATCTGAACACACTGAAACCGAGTATAGTATATTTCATACAGTGTTGATATTATGTCCAAATATCAAGGATGTTATATTCAATGTGGATGCAAAAAAATCCCCTACAATGCCACAACACTTATTGAATTTGCTTCAAGTATAATGTCTACATCATCTTGACTACCAGCAACCTCTGGTATGGTATCCGAAGAAGAACCGTGAATAACATGACCATTTCTAGATGCCTCTTGTTGGGATTGAAGATATGAATCAGTAATAACTTGACTTCCATTACCAACATCTGGTTGACCTGCATTACCAACTTCTGGATCAGAACCTGAAGATTCATCAATAATTTGATCCCTGTTGTCAAACTCTTCTTGGGAATGTGAAGACAAATGCATGACAAACAGTGGACAGCCAAAGATTATGGCAACCAAAATCAACATCCAATTGATGGTCCATAGTTGAATCGCAAAGCAGCCTAGGAAATAAGCAAATATGCCCACCTCAAACCCAAACTTCATCAGTTTTGAGAAGCTTAATGACATCAAAGCAAATGCAGCATTGGAAACCAAGTTCAGTATTCCAGGTTTCCCATTCACGGCTTTGTCGTAATAGATTGAGTATATTGAGATGATAATCAAAATTGCAAAGCTAATGTAAGTTTTCAGTTTAGCATACTGTGTGGAAGGTGAGACTGAGAATTGCTTTATAAATGTAGTTAAGATTGCCAAGGAAAAAGCCCCGTAAAGAAAGACCTTCAGAAAGTTCCATTTTCCAATTAAACGATTGAAAGAAGGGTTCAGAGCATAACACAACAGGCCAATTACACTTGACACAATTCCAACTAGTCTCCACATTATGTTGGCATTAAAAACCCTTTTTGAAGTCAGCAATGTCCGAAAGTCCCAATTTGAAGTCTGAGAAACTTCCACACCACTCTGCAATTCCTGCAATGTAACAAGAATTTAGTAAGGTTTATCATAAATCAAAGAGATTGAGTCTGTGCGCAGGGTGCTTTTAGAGTGTGTTGGGATGAGAGAATTTTATAAGAAAATATATGTAATTAATAGAGTAATTCAGTCGGTCAAGAACCAATCGTTTGGGAGAAGTTGATTCCGGATCTTAAAAATTAATGCAAATTCTTTAGAGTAAATTACTTGTGTTTCTGAAAACCTCTTATGACCTGAGTAATCTATAAGATATAGTTTTCTTATCAAATCAACGAGTGAATTTATATATGTCATTCCCTGACCATAGTCAAAATTTAACTCAACCTTAGGTAATTTTTATTTATTTTTAAAAAAAAAATAGAAAAGGAAAGAAACAATGTTCAATGAATAATCTTGAATATACAAGACCAAGGAAAAGAACTTACAACTACCCGCGGTCCCTTAATCAGCATGGGTGACATGAAGTCCATGTTTAGTAACTTGCATATGTGAAGTTGCTTTGCATCAAAATTTGATGGCAACTCTTCTGAAGGATATGTCTTCCATTCCAATACTCTTAAACTATTTGGAAGATGTTTTGGAGCTTTGGAGAAATGGCATCTTCTAATAATAAGTGTTTTAAGGTTTATCATATTTTTGAAGGCCTCTTCATCACAGTCTATCACTTTCACTTCTTCGTCTTCGGTTGAAGGGAAATCCAGATGTATAATTTCAACTTTACTACTTCCCTGCAACGCAAAAAACACAACTCACAAGTTGGACTTCTATACCAACTAAGGGGAAAAAAATACCGGTTATGTGATAAGAGATTGAATTCGTAACCTCAAGTGAAAGAGTTTAAATTCAATATAATTTCCTCTACCTCAATATTTTTTAAATAGAAAAATATTTATGATATGAGCATATATAATAAGGCTCACCGTATTTTCCTTTAAGACATAAATTATATCTTCAGGCAACCATAACCTACTACGATTTCCAGGCTCTGTTGGCGATTCTCGACGAACAAGTTCCTTACCCATTTTCTCGACCGAGTCGAGTATTGTCACCTTACCGTCACTAATACTTAACAAATGTTCATAAATGAAAACTTCAATTTGATCTTTCACATTGTAACCATGTTGAGCACAAAGTATGCGTTGGACGTCTATCAACTCATATCCTTTGAAGCAACAAACAATATCGAGAAAAATACTCTGCTTATCTTCCCCTAAAGCATCAAATTTAGCTTTAAGTAACATTTGGATTTCCTTATCATCTATTGCATTTCTCGCTTCACCCTCACCTATTCCAAACAATCCTGGAAAGTAAGCCCCAACAGTTTCGAGTCTTAACTCTTGTATCTCGTATCTTCTTTCAACACCATGAAATGCTAGCAAATGTTTGTCCCAAGTTGTAATAATAACTCTGCTACCGGAACCAAACCAATCAGTTCCTCCAACCAGAAACTCCAGTTGTTCTATTGTGTCTACATCATCTAGGACCAGAAGAACTTTCTTATTGTGAAGCATTTGTTTTATTATTGAAACACCTTTGTAGGCATTTCCAAACCAGATATCTTCCTCCCCTATTTCAGAAAGAAGCATATTTTGGAGGTGCTCTAATCCATGTTTATTTGAATTTTCACTCACATCATCAAGATAACACGAACTTTCAAATTGGTCTGCAATCATATTATAAACCGCTCGAGCGAGTGCTGTTTTACTTTTATTCATTCCTTTCATTCCATATATCCCCGCCATGAGGACTTCATCAGATCCCAACTCCAGAAGAGAGTTGACTTCTTTCATCTGGGACTGCATTTCGACCGAGTAAGAATCCAGTTTAAGCTCCCTAGAGACCTCTTTCACAATCCTCTCAATAAGTTCCAGTTCACTTCCAGCATCCCTGCGCAATCATAGAAGTCAATACCTATATTATGGCAACCGGTTATGCTTGTTATAGCAAAAGTCTCAATCGCGAACACATCCCAAACAGTTTTATGCATATACAAATTACTGTAGCATAGTCTCGCTTTTTTCCATCCCAACACCCATTTCCTTCCGCCAAATGAGAGTCCTTTAGTTTGAGTGCTTCTTGATAGTTTCGGAATGTTATTTGTAGCTATTGGTAGATAATAAAGTTAATGGGATATGCTGTTGGGTATGTTAGTTTAGAGTCAATCAAGTTTGATTTATATCTTGTAACCTTTTGTAATCATAAGCCGTTGCTATTCTATGGAACCCTAGCCGTCTTTGTTAGTCTATGTTATTCTCTTTCTACTATTGAAACCCTATTTTGTTAACATGATATCAGAAGTTGTTTCGATCTACCTTGATCCACTTGTCGCTTCCGCTGTCGAATCCCAAAAGTTTGGGAATATGTTTAATTTGCTCTTTGATGATAGATTGGTATTGGTGGATGTGAAGGTTGTCTACGTTAGCATAAAATTGGTGCTTAGGAGTTAGTAGGCTTCATTTTTTTTTAAGAAGAGTTAGTAGGCTTCATTGTTGTGGCAACATGGTTTTGGTATCTTGTCTTCTCGTTGTCTTTAAAATTGTGTTGGTCTATGAGTTTGTTTTGGTTTTGTTTGGATTTTGGGTTTAGTTTGGTTTTTAACGTGTCTTGGTTTGGTTTCGTTTGGTTTTGCATCGTTCAATTTGATTTGGCTTAATTTGGTTTTGTTTGATTCTGGTTATTTGGTGAGGCAAATATATTTCTTACAATTGTTTTGTTTGTTTGCTTGATGAGTCAAATGCTCACAATTTGTTTGTTTGGATAATCAAGTGTTCACAATTTGTTTGGTTGGTGCGTCAAATGTTCACACTTTTGTTGTTTGTTGAGTCGAGTGCTCACACTTTGATTGTTTGCTGAGTCAAGTGCTTGCAATTCGGTTGTTTGGTAAGTTAAGTGCTTGCAATTCGGTTGTTTGGTGAGTTAAGTGCTTGCAATTTGTTTGTTTGGTGAGTCAAGTGTTTGCAATTTGGTTGTTTGGTGGGTCAAGTTCTCACAGTTTTACCATTTTGGTTTCTTCTCCCTCTATTGACTCTTAAATTTGATTCGGATTTTGTTTGATATGGTTTCCTCGCTTCGGTTGTTGCTGCTTCAGATGCTCATCTATGTTGATTATGTTATTAGTTAGTTTGTTTGATTTATTTTTAAGGTTAATCTATACTATATGTATAAAAAAAACCTCTTTCAGGACTTTTAAGCTGTCTTTTTCTCTTTCCAAAAATGTTCTTAATTTGGTTCTTTGTTAGGGTCAATTATAGGATGAAGGTTCAATGAAGTCCTTCATCGGTGGACAACCATAAACAATTATTCAGAGTCATTAGATTAATCAAGATCACACAACTTATTATACACTTTCTATACGATATCACACATCACTTATTTTCCTCTATCCTTCCACCACCACTCTTTGTTGAAATCTTAAAATTGTGACAAAACAACGTTTGCAAAAATCAAATTGCAAACCTAAATCCTTGATAAAAAAAAAAAAAACTGCAATCCTAAATATTCAAACACAGGTAGAATGTCATTTTAATATTAAACCCACCCCAAAAATTTGTTAAGAGTTGAATAAGCTTAAAGTTGGCTCTATATATAGGCCAAGTAGTTAAATCATTCTAACAAAATTCAAGTGGCATCTTTACAGAGAAAGTGCTTAGTGCAATTGTATTTTGTTCCTGTCTTTTATTTCATTCTCAACATAATAAATGAATCAAATATGGAGGTTTTGTTTTTAGAATTTCAGAGTGCCTCAAAAAGAAAAGTCATTTTTAGGGCTACTGTACTGTAGATCTTAACATGACAAATATTTTTAATGATTATTTTGTTGAAACACAACCTGTAGCGGTCGGAATCCAAGTCTGGCAGTTGCATTCCTTGAATGAGAGAAAAGATATTAAAACCGTTAAAGATAGACTGTAAATTTAAGAGTGGTGGTGGGAGGATAGAGGAAAATAAGTGAGGTGTGATATCGTACGGAGAGTGTATAATAAGGTGTGTGATCTTGATTAATTTAATGACTCTCAGTAATTGTTCATGGTGGTCCACCGGTGAGGGACTTAATTGAACCTTCACCCCTAGAATCCACCCTTTGTTAGCCTTTATGTTATTCGCATTCCTTTATTGAAAGAATTATGCTCATTACCCAACAGAAACTGCTCGCTCCCAACTGAATTGACCATTTTACCTATGTGTGAGTTAACTTACGCACCTTATATTTTCTGCGTGACTTAAATCGCGCAACGTGACTTAAGTGTTATATGACAGCCACATAAACATAATAGTCATTGCTTCAAAACATCCAAGTTCGAAAATTCTTCCACCAAGTGTGATTTTCACCAAACTCAACCAAGTCAACGTCATATCACGCAAATCAACAAGTGATGCTTATCCTACTTCATCGTCTTTTCTTTGGTTGAAATTTTAGATTTTTTTGAAGAAATTTAACATTTTTAGGTTTTTATAAATTTGGCTTGCATGTTAGTTTTTAGGATTGTTGGTGATGAATTAAGTTGGGAATTGTAGTTTAGATTTGTTTAGAGCTCAATGTGGTAGTTTTAGGATTTTGAAATTGGAGTTGTTATGATGATTGTTTTTTTAATTTTATTTTTTAGATGAAGAAGTGGAGGAAGATTGATGATTTCTGGGTTTGAAGATAAAGATGGAGAAAATTATTGAGGAAACTTAAGTTTGGAGTAGAAGATAATGATTTGTTGAAATGTTTTCTATTTATAAAAATCAATTAATATTTTTTTAAGTTAGCTAAACAGAGAGTTGGTAGATCAACAATAATAGAGATGGGACAAATGACATATAGAAGAGGGAATTTTGAGCTACAAGAAAAATCATGCATGGAAGGTGCATGATATGACTATAGGATGTAAAGATAAAAAATACTTGTCGATCGTGGACCATAAGAACCACTACTCCATGTTAGAATTTTTCAGAAAGATAAAGGTAAATGAACTAGGCTCCACCAAAATTAGATATCATATATATATATATAGTCACACACAAAATAATAAATAAAATAAAGCATAATACCCATTATTTAGATGAAATCCAGATAAGTCTGCCACTTGGTGTAGAGCCTTCTTTGTTTTCTTCAACCTCTTTTTGTAATGATTGGACCATGCCTTATATATACCCATTAATTTTCCAGTTCTTATTTTCCTCTGCACGCTAGATGGATCCACGTTATAGAAAACAGGCCAAACCAACCGTCTCTTCTCCTTCATGCAATCAAGAATGCTGGCAAGTTGTTCTAAGCAAGATAATGAAGATGCATAATTCTTGGAGAGTACAATTATGGCAGTTTTGGACTCTTTAATTGTCTTGAAAAGTTTCTCCCCATTTTCAAGCTTCTTGTTATCATCCATGAAGGTGAGGATTCCTCTGTCGTTGAGAGCTTTGCAGAGACTGCTAGCAAAATCAGAGGAAGTGTCCTCAGCCTTGAAGCTGAGGAAGACATCGTATTTGAATCCATTGGTGAGGGAAGCCATGAGAAGAAGAAAAGTATATGAATATGAATATGAATTGCAGAATGTATCCAAATTCAAACAGTAATATATAATTGGATACACTTTTGATTTTAAACTAACTTGCTATAAGAAAAACACTAGTTACCACCTAACGCGTAGAAGACTTCCAAGAGACGTGATATTTCCACCCCTAAATAAATATAGTATGCCATGTTGATGTTTCTCAAATGAAATGTGACATAACTACAAACTTAAATATCAATTTAAATTCATATACTTGTTAAGAATATAAAAATGAAAACAATTGATAAATTTTAAGTAGAAAAAGTTTTTTTTTATAAAGGCAAAATGAATTATATTAACAAAACCACAACAATCCCTTCAACATAAGGTGTGCCAAAGAGACTACTAAAAATACAAGCAGTCTAATGAGAAACAACAAAATAGTGTTAGCCGATACCCAAACACATTTGGGGATTCGACCACCATATTTGGGTACCAAAAACAAAAGTAACTTGCTTAGCTTTCAGCCACCACAAATAATATTATTTTACTTTTTCAAGTTGTTGATCACTATTGCATTCCTGATTTTTAAACGATCGATTATTTCATTCTTTCCACAAGATCCAGGAGCACAAAATCCATTTGAGATGTAGAAAATTACGTCGCACTTTCATGCCACCTGTATAATAAATAAACTGATTGAGGTGATTCTGAATAACCTAAGTGTCGACACCATCAAACCTAATCCACGCTCGCACCAGCAAATAAAGGGAACCGAAGTGAGGACACAAGAGAAACATGTGTTGTGTGTCTTCAGGGTGGCCACATCCATCCACACAAAACCGAGCCTCTAGAGAGATGACACCGCAATTTTCCAGATTTGTTTTTGTCGGTAATCTATCACGAAGCATTCGCCAAGCAAAAATAGAAACCTTCAAGGGAACCTGCTTATGCCAAATTAAAAGCAAGCTGGGAGGAACATGGACATGCTCATTAGATGTCAGCATTTCATACACCCCACGAACAGAATAACTCCATGTCGAGTCCAGATGCCACTGCCACATATTTGAAATAGTATCCTACAAAGAAACTGTCAGTAGTAATACCCTACACTCATCTAGCATTTCCTCCTCCCACACCCATAAACGGCGCCGCCACCTCCACGCCTCACCCCCTTCCTCCCAGCAGACAAAAACATATTCCTAACTGTAATCGTCTTGTCAACGGATCATAGAGACGCCGAAACATCAAACATCACGCCAAAATGATGTTGTCGCTCCATCCCCCACCCTACGCGACACACAAGAACTGAACCACCTATCATGACTAACACCAGCCCCATCTCGGATTCTCATTATCTCCCTCCATCAAGAAGAACAACTTCGGCCCCTATCCTCCAACCGATCATCCTCCACACTATACCTAGCCACCGATTATATGGAAGAGATTATACCTGATGGAGCTTTGAAGAAAGAAATTGCATAGACAGGCAGTGCAGTTAGGACAGAGTTGAGGAGAGTGAGACGTCCACCGAAAGAAAGGAAGTGAATATGCCAACCAGACAATCTAGATTTAATGTGATTTACAATAGGATCCCAAAATAACAATCGTCTCAGATAACCACTGATAGGAAGGCCCAGATACATGAAGGGAACCTTCCCAACCTTACACCCCAACACAGACGTCGCTTTAGTCAACCACAAACCAGGATTATCAACCTCAACCAGAGAACTTTTGTGGAAGTTAACTTTCAACCCAGACATCGCTTCAAAAAAAACAAGAGAAGCCCGCAAAGCACGGACGTTCCCCAAATCTTTTCACCAATTAGTAAAGTATCATCTGTAAATTGGAGATGAGAAACCACCACAAGATTTGCGCCCCCGATCCTGTAACCTATAAAAATTTCTGACTCAACCATGGTCTTCATCATAACATGCAAGCTTTTAGCCGCCAGCAAGAACATAAACGGTGAAAGAGGACCACCTTGGCAAAAACCCCGTTCAAGAGCAAATTCATTAGTGGGGCTGCCATTCACTACAACTGACGTTGTCGTCGTACCCACACATTCCATTATTAATCGATATGTGATAGTCGATATGATAAAGTTTAAAAAAATCGTGACTATTTTCAAAATATCAACATCACTGTATTGTTTCTCCAAAATCATTATTAATAATGTTTTAAAAGTATTCCAAAGATTTGTTAATTTTGCATCCAAAAAAACAAATATATGTGAATTTTGTTTATATCGGTGGATAGTTCCATAATATTTGTTTTTAAGTCTTTTTTTTTTTTAAACAGAGAAATTGATTTCATAGTTATCTCTTAAAATTTGTTAGAGTTGTGATGATCATTATCTGTAATTGTTTTAACAGATTAATTAATTTCATAGTTATCCGTGAAAATTTGTTACATTTGTGATGACCATTATCCATAATTAATTTTTTTTAAACAATTAAATTAATTTTTTTCAAAATGACCATTCTGCACATGAAATTAAGGAGATCATGAGAATGGTTCAATTAGGTTTACTCCCATGAGTCGCTTGTTTCATTAATTACTAACTAGTTACCTCCTATGTTCAGCAAATTTTACGCAGTAATGTAGACTCGTTTGCGGTATCTTTCGCTAGTTACTAACTAATTACTTCCTCGAACAGATAGATATTAATATACGAGCTATAAATATCAAGATATAAGCAACAAGATAGTAATTCAGTATTAAGCTCTATCACAACCTAAGTACCTAATCTAGAGTTATGATCCTTTGAAATAAATAATTCCTAATAAAACTAAATAGCGAACAAAAATAATAAAATAAAAACGACATTATATTAAATAAATATTCAACAGAGGTTCATCTTCTAAAACGACATTATATTATAACGACATTAATAAAAAGAATTAGTTACACATGGTAACTAAAAACAAATTACTAAAAATAAAAACATACCTTAGAAAATTAAGGAGAAGATAGAAACTCCTCTGAAGATCTAGAATTGCCTTCCTCTTAAACTGTCACAGTTTTGAACGAGAAATTCTGAATGAGGAAGACTGATATTTATAGTGAGAAATTGCCTTCCAATTTGAATGATTTCTTCGTGAATTACTTCAAAAAACCCCCGAAAATTGCTATGTTTCGGGAAAACTAAAATTATAGACTCAAATATAGAAAACATTACAAAAGTCACGAAATCATAGGCAATTGTTCTAATACTCCTCCTTTTTGCTGCTAAAACCTACTAATATTGATTGAAAAACATGCAAAGAATAACGTAAGATGACCTGTCATCACAACCCTAAACTTAAATTGTTGCTTGTACTCAAGTAACTAAAGAAAAACATAATTTATTCTTTGCATTTTTTTTTCAGGAAAAACATACATTTCTGTGAGTTGTGCTTAGGACATCATTCATCACATTTATAGCAAAGCAGCAACTAACTTGCCACATTACATTCAAGCGGGTCGGCTCAGCGAAAGTAATCTATATTCTAAACCTTAAGCCAATAGAGTTGGTCACGACATTTGTCCACTTCAGTTGTCACATGAATGTACCTTGCTATAAATTTGAAACAATTATAAACAGACAGTCAAAATCAGATTATTTACACACTTAGAGGACTTTGAGAGTTATAACTTGGCTTAGGTTAAGGGTGGATATAATTGGGAAAGCAGGCTAACAAAAGAACTTGGAGTTAGTTCATTAACCTAGGGATTCCTACTAATCATGAAAGTGTTGCCAACCTTTTCCTTCCTTAACTCAGACAAGATGGATAAAACAGTAGAACTATTTGTCTTTTATTTTTGACAGAAAGATAAACATATTTTTTTAAAGAGACCGTGTTTGGCTCTTGATTTTTTTTTCTATTTTTTTTTGTTTAGATCCATGGTTATCTTAATTTTTTCATTTTTTTTCATTTTTAACAAATGTGTTCTACTATTACCTCACCCAAACTTAGTTTCGAACAATACACAACCATAATAAAGCAGTGGCAAAAGCGCTCGTCGCTAATATTTTGCCAGGGGTTACACCCCTAGAAAAAAACGAGGGGATGAACCCCTGACATATGGCCTGGCTTTGTTCTTGTCATAATCCCTGACATATTCCCTCACTTTTTCCTGCAATGTGCAGTCTGCTCTGATTGCTGACTGACTGATATGACTGATGAAATGTCAAATCACAGTATGTACCAGGGACTTGTGAAGGGTTTAACTATATGACTGACTGATATTTAAAAAAAAATGTTTTATTTATAAAACCCAATTTTTTATTAATTAATTAATTAAATATTTTAAAAATAATTTTAATTAATAAAATGTATTTAAATTAATTACAAAATCGGATTTTTATGAATTGTTTTAATTTAAAAACTGTTTTTATTTTATTGTAAAACAGATTTAATTATAAAAAATTAATTATAACAATAAACCTAAGAACTTTATAAAAATAGTTTTAACATAGTTTTAATTTTAAAAAAAAAAAACTGATTTTTAAAAACTTTTTTCCAACAATAAACCTTTTTAGTATATTATTTTTTTATGAAGTATTTTTATTTAAAAACCAGTTTTCAATATTAATTTTTTTAAAAAAAAACATATGTAGTTCAACAAACAGTAAAATATATCAGATCTTTTACTACACAAATATAAGCTGTTTTAATTAGTAAATAAACAGTTTTCTATAATAAATATAAAAAATGCTATATTTTTTTTTACAATAGATATCAATTCTAAATTAAATAAAAAAATATTGTATACTATAAACTTAGTTAGTGTTCTACTATAACTACAAATAAAATCAACAAATCTACCTACAAAGCACATAATCAGAAACATGCATATACTCCATAAATAATTTGAAATATCATGTAAATAACATCTAACACCATCAACATATATCATTTCTTGTCAAAAAAAAAAAAAATCAACATAGGAACACGGGTTTTTCCTAAGTAGAGTAGTATGAAGAAAAGTAGAGTGTATGAAAAAACTTGAATAATAGAGTATAAAAAATCAACATATATCAATATGATGTTGAAGAAAAGTAGAGTATGAAGAAACTTGAAGAATAATTTTTTTTCTAAGTCTTGAGGAATATTGAAGGAACACGGTTTGGCAACGGGCATTTAAATTTATAGGCAAAAAATTTAACAGGGGTACACGCAGGAGGATGCCCCACGCAAAAATAGTCAACATCCTATACCTAGCCTAGTCCCAGCTATTATGCAGTAACATGAATATTTGCAGAAAAATGCCACGGTTAGTGTATTTTTCCAAGGGGTAAAACCCCTAGCATGCTGGCAGTTCAGCTTTTGCAGGATTTTGTCATGTCAAAGTTTTACAGATATTCTTTTACTTTATCAATAAGCGACGGTCAATCCCTATATATACCCCTCGTTTTTCCCTAAAAAAGCCTGCATAATCAGATTTTTTGAATTTTAAGTTTGGCGCTCAAATTAAAGACAGGGGTTGTGTCTTTTTGCGAGGGACAAATCCCTGTGTTATGGTAAGTGGTCCCGCGTTTCTTAAAATTCGTTTGTGAGGGGTTTCCTTGGCATTTTCTCTGGCAAATTTGTCAAGGGGTTTATACCCCTGTCAAAATCCCTGGCAAATGGGCATTTTTCTTGTAGTGAGTGATTACTTCTCCAAGATGACTGAGATTGTAAATTTGATGAAGAATTGTGGTGAAAACATCTCAGATAAGATGGTAGTTGAGAAAGTCTTGAGATCCTGAAGTCAGAAGTTTGATTTCATAGTAGTAGCAATCCAAGAAGCAAAGAATGTGAAGACTATGAAGATTGAAGAATTGCAGAGTTCTCTTGAAGCACATGAAGTATTGGTGATTGATAGAGGTTCAGAGAGATCAGTTCAACAAGCCCTTCAAGTTCAAACAACCAAGAAAGAGGGAACTTTTAAGAATTTCAAGAAGGGAAAGGGTAAAACAAACTGGTCAAATAATGGAAAATTCAAAACTGATTACAAAACTGAATCTTCTAAAAGAGGAGGTTTTGGTAAAAATCAGAACAAGAAGAAGGATTTTGACAAAATTAAGGTTTAGTGCTATAATTGTTAGAAGTATGGGCACTTTGTTGATGAGTGTTGGTTCAAGAAGGATCAAAAGACTGAGGAAGCAAATATTGCTTATGAAAGTGATCCTAATGCAGTTTTGTTGATGGCTGCTACATGTGAAGACAAGATGATAGGTGAAGAGTGGTATCTTGATTCAGGTGTGTTCTAATCACATAACAGCTCATAGAGAGTGGTTAACAAACTTTGATGCTAGCAAGAAAACCAGTATGAAGTTAGATGATAGCAGGAAACTTGCATCAGAAGGAAGTGGAAATATAGTGATTAAAAGCAATCTTGGTGGCAAAGTCATAATTGAAGATGTATTTTATGTTCCGGATACGAAGTGCAATCTGAAGAGCATAGGTCAATTAGTGGAGAAGGGGTTCTCAGTAACAATGGATGGTGATTCATTAAAACTGTTTGATGCAGAGAAGAATTTGGTGTTGAAATCTACTTTGTCAAAGAATAGAACCTATAAATGCAGTATATCAAGTGATAAGATGATGTGTATGTCTGCAACAATCAGTGAAGATGCTGAAGCTTTATGGCATTCGAGGTATGATCACTTGAATTTTAGAAGTCTTAGTGAATTGAACTTTAAGGATTTGGTGCATGGTTTACCAAAGTTGAATATCAGAAAATATATATGTGAAATCTGTCTGAAGAGCAAGCAAAGTAGATTGTCATTTGTGTCTGAGACACCTAAAAGAGCAAATGAAGCACTAAAGGTAATTCATTCTGATATATGTGGCCCTTTTGAAGTAGCTTCTCTTGGTTGTAGTAAATACTTCATTACCTTCGTTGATGAATTCGCAAGAATGATTTGGTTGTATACTATTAAGCTTAAGAATGAAGCTTTAGAAATATTCAAGAGATTCAAAATCTCAGTAGAAAAGGAAAGTGATAAATCTATTAAGATTTTTAGGACAGATGGTGGAGGTGAGTATACATCAAAGGAATTTGAAGCTTTCTGCACAAGTCAAAGAGTTGCACATGAAGTAACAGCTCCATACACACCTCAACATAATGGACTTGCAGAAAGAAGGAATATGACTCTGCTAAATATGACTAGAAGCATAATTAAGCAGAATAACTTGCCACACAAGTTTTGGGGTGAAGCAGTCACTGCTGTTGTTTACATTCTAAACAAATGTCCTACTAAGAAGTTGAATTTTAAGGTATCAGAAGAAGCTTGGTGTGGAAGGAAGCCCAGTGTGAAGCATTTCAAGGTGTTTGGCTCTTTGTGCTATAAGCATGTACCCGATCCTAGAAGAAGCAAGCTAGAAGATAAAAGTGAGATTATGATACTCATAGGGTATCATCATACTGGTGCATACGAACTCTATAACCTTGTGACTCAGAAAGTTCATATTAGTAGAGATGTGATAGTGAATGAAGCTGAGAAGTGGAAATGGGAAAGTGAGCCTAAGTACAGTAGTGAAGTCAAGCAAAGCTACATATACCCTGATTCAAGTGATGAATCAGAAGGTGAAGAGGATCATGATGTTGTTGAAAATGATCTAGAGGAAGTCATAGCACCAACAAGGCCTCAAAGGAACATACAAGCACCAGTAAGATTGAATGACTATGAAGTCATTTATGATAATGCAGTGAATGAAGAAGGTGACCTCACTCACTTTGCATTATTAGCATATTCTAAACCAATAAATTACAAAGAAGCAATAAAGATTGATGTGTGGAAAAGAGCTATGAATGAAGAACTACAGACAATTGAGAAAAATCAAACTTGGGAGCTAGTTAACTTGCCAGATAAGAAAAAGAAGATTGATGTTAAGTGGGTATTCAAAGTGAAGTTGAATGCTGATGGACAAGTTTCTAAACACAAAGCTAGATTAGTTGCTAGAGGTTTCCTTCAAAAGCAAGGCATTGACTATAATGAGGTGTTTGCTCCAGTTGCTAGGATTGAAACTATGAGACTTGTAATTGCTATTGCTTGCAAGAGTGAGTGGTCACTCTATCACTTAGATGTCAAGTCAACATTTCTAAATGGTCCACTGGAAGAATTAGTGTTTGTGTCACAACCTCCAGGCTTTGAGATTGCTGGGAAAGGAAAATATGGTTTATAAACTGCATAAATCACTATATGGATTAAATCAGGCTCCTAGAGCATGGAACAAGAAAATTGATCAAGTTCTAATCCAAATAGGCTTTAAAAAGTGCTCAGTTTAATTTGGAGTATATGTTCAGAATCTTAGTGATGAAGAAACTATCATAATTTATCTCTATGTTGATGATTTACTCATCACTGGTAGCTCAACATCAGAGATTAAGAAAGTTAAAGACAAATTGAAGTTAGAGTTTGAAATGACTGATCTTGGTGAGCTCTCATTCTTCTTAGGAATGAAATTTGTGAAATTGAGAGCTGGGATGGTAATGCATCAGCAAAAGTACATTGGTGAATTGCTGGAAAAATTAGAAATGAAAGACTGCAATTCAGTCTCAAATCCATCATAAACAAACTCAAAGCTAGATGAGTGCAGTGAAGAAGATAAAGGGGATTCAACTATGTTCAGACAAATAGTTGGTTCACTGATGTACCTATGCAACAACATGCCAGACATATGTTATTCAATTAGTGTAATTAGTAGGGGTGACAATGAACTGAACCAACTCGAATATAGTTCCGAATTCGACTCGACAATTAATTCGTTGAACTTGGTTCATGAATCAAATGAGATGAAAATTAAGTTTGTGAAATAAATGAGCCGAACTTGAACTATATGTAATTCGACTCGATGGGTTCATAAGTTGGCTCGATAATATATATATACACACACTTCATTGTTTGGAAATGGAAGAGTATATTGAGGATATTCTCAATTCTAATTGTTGAATTTTCTCTGGTGTTTCTGTATTTTTATTTTGGGTTGTTTCCATAGTCATCTGGTTTGTAATTTACTTCGATACATGGTACAGGTTTGACTACACATTATGCAACTTTTGAAGAACTAGGTACATGGAAGATATACTTAGTTGATAGTTTATATGTTATTTGGTTTGTGATACGTTCTAATGATGATTTTAAGTCTTGTCTATTTAAATAATAAGTTAGTACATGCCAAAATACAAAATAGAAACATGTCCAACAACTAACAATAATAAAATAAGAGTAGTAGATCTGTGAAAAAAAGTTCCAAATTAGAAGTTGACAGTATATAGCTTTGTCAATTGTTTAAGCTTTTACGTAAGATAAAATTGTCCCACATCGGTGGGTTTGAAACAAAAGAGATTAGATTAACTATATAAAAAGGAAGTGTGTGCTCGGCACAACAATGTACAAAGATTGAACATTAGAGCTGTTTTAACATAAAGCACTTCGCTGTTTTAACTTAAAACACTGGGTCAAATGATTATCATTGAATACCCAAGTTTATAATTTTGTCATTTTTGTATTCATCACGAATTTGTGCCTGATAATTTAAATTTATTTTAATATTTGCCTTTCTAATAAAAATTAAAGGTCAAAATATTTAAAATAAAAGGTCAAAATTTCTGAAAGTATGTTTTTTAGAAAAAAATTGACATTTTAATTATTTGATTTGAGTTGGCGAACTAAACCTAACGAGTCGAGCTAAGTTGTTCATAATCTTTAAGTGAGCCGAACTCGAGCTTAAAAAAAGGTCTGTATCGAACTCGAGTCGAGTTTTGAGCTGAACCAATTTTTATCGTGCCGAGCTCAGACGGGTTCGATTCGACTCGACTTATTTTCAGCCCTAGTAATTAGCAAGTTTATGCATGATCCAAGGAAATCTCATACGATAGTTGCAAAGAGAATCCTTAGATACATCAAGGGCAACATGGATTTTGGTCTACTATTTCCTAATGGAGCTAAGAGTGAAGTGAATGAGCTCATAAGCTACTCATATAGTGATTGGTGTGGAGACCTAACTGACAGAAGAAGCACATCAAGATATGTGTTCAAATTCAATGATGCAGCAATATCCTGGTGTACCAAGAAGCAACTAGTCACTGCACTCTCATCATGTGAAGTTGAGTACATTGCAGGAACATTTGCTACTTGTCAAGCTTTATGGTTGGATTCAGTGATGAAAGAGCTCAAGTGTGAAGTAAAGAAACCTCTAACATTGAAGATTGATAATAAATCAGCTATAAGCCTTGCTAAGAATCCAATTTCTCATGGAAGAAGCAAGCACATTGAGACTAGATTTCATTTCATTAGGGAACAAGTGACTAATGGAATGATTGAACTACATTATTGTCTCATAGAACTGCAACTTGCAGATGGATTTACAAAGGCAGTAAAGCTTGATAGATTTGAATTTTTGAGAAAGAAACTAGGTGTTTTTTTGATATGCACCAATTATGATTAGGAGGGGTATTGGAATATTAATCAATAACTGCATTTGTAACTAACCTTTAGATAAATTTGTTTCAAATTCTATAAGTTAGTTAGATTACTTGCTCCACAAGCAAGTGGCTTTTGTGCCTATATAAAGGAAATTTGTATTGTGAAACCATATACATGAATCACATTCACATCATTTTCAACATTCTTTTATTCCTTTTTTTTTTTTCTCTTTTAGTTTTACAGTTCTATTATTTCTCATCTTGCTAAAACTACTTATTTCCATAAGCACATATTGTTGTGCATAGAACAAATTAATGTTCTAATAAAAGTACTACTTCCCTTTTAAGTATAAAAAACACTATTCTACCTATTATTATATTTAACCCCAGATTTTCCGCATGACACATCACCTTTCTTCCCTCCACTTTCACAGTTTTCTACCACATCTGCCATAATTCTTACGTATCCATTCTCTGAATCTCTGAACAGTTTTCTACTACATCTGCCATAATTCTTACGTATCCATTCTCTGGATCTCTGGAATCAGAATGCATATACTTCATAATAATATGGGAAATGTTAAAGTGTGCCCTTAGGGCATTGGTTAGGAGCACAAGAATAGAAATATTGTATTGAAAAATGGTGAAAAAGTGATAAATTTGACTTTTTAAAAGTTAAAATTTTGTTGAGTTCAATGCAAAGTTACTAATATTGGTATCCTTAACAAGTTTCCTTGTGCCCAAGGATACTTGTTAGCAAAACCCTAATAATATTGTATCAACTCAAATACTATTTTGTTTTTACTCTCCTCAAATTTACATCAATTATTTAATATATCTAAAAAGTCAATTATTTATCATAAATAAAACCGGAGAGAGTATGTACTGTTAAAATTATTTTGAATGTGTTTAAAAATATATATATTCTCGTTGTCCGTTAAATACATTTAATAATTTTTTTTTTAAATAAACATCTTGAAATGACAATAGAAAAAGAAGTCAATTAAACAGTAAATAAATCTTGAAAGTTGTAATTTTTTTTCTTATAGATGATAAAGTAAAATATAAAAAACTCATATTTTTTGTTCTATTGTACCAATTTTTTTTTAGGGATTCTATTCTACCAATTTATCATTTATTGAATTCACTTGGCAGGTTAGGTCGAATTTTCAAATATATATTGGGACTTTGCATCTTTGTAAGTTGTAACCGTTCACCTTTTGGTTTCCCAAGTAAGGACTTGAATGAATTTTTTTAATTAATTGTGCGTTTTAAAGTGTGAATTTTAAAACTCAAGAAAGCAATTCTTACTCTCCAAGATTTACTCTCAAAAGATTTATCTTTTCTGTTGAAACCAATGCACTTTACAACGACGAAGAATACTCTTGAATACCTACTCACCTTGCCACAGAATGAAGGACTTTCCTTGGCAACCAAATCAGAAATAAAGCAACTTCTACAATATTTTGAACTGTGGAGTGCCGAGTATTGTACTGCATCAGGCCTTTCAGAAACTGTAGAAGCAAAACTATCAAAACAAAGTGAAGTGAAGAATGATCTTGAAGCTAATGTCAAAGAGTTCCAGGTATTAGACAACGACGAAAAGTTTGTGTAATCAGTTGGCATGTTTGCAGGAAGGGAAGAGAAAGCTTGAGGAGAAAATCTTAATCATAAATGTTCAGATTGCAAATTCTACCAAAAAGAGAGACGAGATTGCAAAGAGAAAGGTGGAGTTGTTTGATAAAGGAAAAGTGCTGAAAGCCGATTGGGACGATGGGAGGATTCGTGCGCCAAAGCATAAAGCTGAGCAGGAATTGGCACAGAGAACCCGCTACAATATCGAAGCAGAGTGGTTCATGCTTCAACAACAATTCATTCGAAGCGCAGTTTTCAAAGATTGAATCCTACAAAGCATGGATACCCAAAATGATTAGAATATAGAAAAGTGTTGGTGTCTTAGAAGAACACCAACACTCCTTGAATATTTCTTGATATATGTATCTCTAAAATATCTCAAATGTTTTATAGATGGAAACTCTATCATCATTCCTAATTCTCTGTGTAAAGCCGATCCTGAGAATATTTCTCTACCTTATCATGTCAAACATAGTAAAATGCAAGACATTGCTTATTCAATAGGAGTTGTGAATAGATTTCTATCAAACGCTAAAAATAAGTATTGAAATGTTGGGAAATGAACCACATATTGAGTTTCCTCACATTAGAATCTTCCCTAAAGCCAAGCTAAGCTTTTAAAATTTAAACCTGTTTCAGTTTAGTTCTTATCACATAAGTTTTATCAATTTGAAGTGTCAAAACAACTCAGCTGCACAATTGACACAATTAAAATCAGAATGGATTCATTAGGTATTAAAAGTAAGATTTTGTCTACATTTAGAAAAACAAATGGGGAAACATGAAGAGAAATCTTGACCAAGATTCTGAGAAGGTGCAACCTTTTATGTGATGTAACTATAACTTTTGTTATATGTTTCCTGTATAATAGTCATAAATTTTGGAAACAATAAGACTTTAACCCCATTCTGTCCAATCTATCATTGACGATAGTTACTATGTTAATGTGTATTCATTTTGTTTTGCAGATATGCTAGTATATAATCTTTGTGCAGTGATGTATTTCGTAAAACAATATTTAACTTGTTTTTCTAAAACTATTAAATATTTTCCTGATTGTGTACAAATCCATGCCCACATCATAGTAGGCAAACTGTATATGGTAGCGTGTATATGATCTTATTTTTATGTTTTATGTTTTTTAATTGTGTTAAGACTAATGTATTTAGATATTCACATTAGCTAGTTTGTTTTCTTCATTCCTTTCTGCCACAGTATTCATAGCATACAGAAAAATATTGATTACAAGGAATCTAATTTCCTCTCCTCTCCTCTCCTCTCTCTCTCTCTCTCTCATACAAATCGAGATAGATATAAATTAGTGAAGGAAATGGTTAGAGATAAATATTTTGAAGAGATGATCCAATTTCTCACATGGTGTTTCTAGAAAAGTAAACAAAAATTACATAACTTCAACTGAACAAAATCACCAAACAGATCACCTAAACAAGGTGCTAGAAAATTTATTAGATGCCAAGATCCATTCATTAAAACTTGTGCTATGAATGAATTGTTCTATAAGCTTAACCAACTCTGCTTCAAAAAGACCTAAAATCATTCCTTTCAGCTTTCACCACTCTTGCTTCCTTAAACAATTCCATCTTTCTCTTTTTCTTTTTGAAAGAAATTCTATCTTTCTCTTAACAACACCTTTTTTTTCTAGCTTATAAATTCTTAATTTTTATGCCAATTATTATAGCTTGATAATTTTTATGGTTAATCGTCTCGTCCACCAACCACCATAATTTACAAGACAAAAACTTCTCCTCTTTGTTCATTTCTAGAAACCCTAAGATTAGTTCTTTTATCAATCATGCAGTATGAATTTTAAGTAAAATATTTCTAACTAACTTTTATATTTCTATTAGGTGTTAAACTCAATTCAGAAACTGCTGAACTATCAAATGCCGCAACATTGGCGAATGAACTTAAGGCTAATGTTGAACAATTTCAGGATATGGACAAGAAGTGTAAGCTGCAAATTAAAACCAAGACTCAAATTTCCTCGGTTTTGGAAAGGAAATAATTGTTTGAGAAGGGAGAGCCTTGAAAGATAGTTATGATGATTTGAGAATCCATGTGCCAACATTGAAAGCTGAGCAAGAATGGGCGAAGATGAGACAAACTAATGTTGAAGATGAGTGGTTCAAGCTTGGAGAACAATTCATTCGAAGTATGGGTTTTAAAGATTTAATTTAACAGTTATTCGTAGATAGTATCATGATTATGTTCGCTGCCTGCTAGAATAATCTGAAAGGGTGTGGTTATCATGCATAAGCCAAACTTATTCACCATGCATAAGCCCAGACCGGATCCGGCCCACTAACACCAACCCAACCGAAAATTGCTTTCTCCACCACAGAAAATTGCTTTCTACACCTAGAGCAAAACAAAACCAAAAAGAACGGAACCTTTTTCATTTCATGCGCCGGTCAACAATTGCTTTCTCCATCCCACGAAATCATCATCAGCGCCGGTCAACAATTGCTTTCGATCAACACCACCACAGCACCGGCGGCTGTGCCACCACCACCGTTCACCACACTCCATCGGTCTTTTCTATCACATTTCCTCTTCATTCTGCGCGAATCTTCTTCCTCTCCCTTTTGAAGTTCTGCGTGAATCTTCTCTCTCTGCAACTCACGAGACACCATGACCACACCACCCACCACAAACCTAATTGTAAATCTACAAAGGAAGGTAATGAATCTTGATTTTGGAGATTTGTTAATTTAGGGTTTCCTGAAATATTCTAGGATTTTGTGTTTAATTGGTTGATTTGGGATTTGGTAAGTTTAATTTGATAATTTTCAATTGGAACAAGACGTTTTCAAGAACTTCAATTTGAAGCATTTTGGTATTTTATGAGTTTTTGATTGGAACTTCAAAGCACATGCAGGAACAAGACGTTTTAAATTGGGATTTATGAGTTTTCAATTTAGGATTTTATGCTTTTACTAGCTTTGCATCTAACTTCAGATTGTAATTTTTTATGCTCTCAAACATAGCAAAATGTCAAACATGATTAATGCTGCATTGGGTAGAGTTCACTTTTCAAGTGGGATTTTGTAGAATTATTAGATGTTTGTGAATCAATGGATGCTATCAAACTTGATTAATTTTGAGTTTTGAAAATTAATAGATGTTAGATGATTGAAATGTTGAGTAGTGTTACACACATGCCTTGTTTTTATTGTTGAGTAGTGTTACACACATGCCTTATTAAATATTTGGTATTTTTGCATGTTATTTAATAGTTCTTTGTACTTATGCCAAAACAATTTTGTTGTGGAAATGGTTTTTGTGAGTTAGACTCCAAAACCATTTTGCTGTGGAAATGGTTTATGTGAGTTGGACTACAAAACCACAAATTGCTTAATTAGTACCAATATCATATTTAATGTTGAACCAACAAGAAAAGTACTAGGTAATGGACATGATACAAACACGATTTGGAGCATGATACAACAATCATTATTTAGTTAATCTATCTAAAACCATTATTCCATCTGTGTATGCAATCATCATAGAGTGAGTGATCTCACATTGACAATGATATCTAGTTCTTTGACTCTCTAATTGATCTGTGTATGAAACCATTTCAAATGATGGTTGAAAAGGCAATGGGATGCTTAGTTTGGCTTACGACAACACCTAACCTTGATCTAGAAGTGTCTGTCTTGAAAACGAATGACTGATTAGAGTCGGGCAGTGTAAGTATGGTTGGAGTTCTGTAGCACCAGGGTGCCGCTTTTTTTCCTTAGGCAAAACCATTTTGAACTGATTATTATTCAACATAGGTAAAATATGTTCTTGAACTGGTTTTAGGAACAAAAATTGAAGAACTTTATTGGGGAAATGGTTGTAGAGGCCAATTAACCTCTGCATATTCTGAGTTGTATCTGCCAATTAACCTGAAACTTATGCAATGTAGCAATTGTATCAAAATCATTATTGTGCATATATGAGTGTGTGATAAGGTGCTCATATTAATTTTTCATTTGCAAAATGTGTCAGCAGTCCTTAGGAATTAGCTGTGGTTATGAATTATTGAAAGAATTACCAGTTTTCACAATGAATGGTTTCATAAAGTTTTCCTACAAAACCATTTGATGTAAATAATAGTTTTCTTTGGAACTGCATATATATACTATAGTTTTCTTTACTGTTCATTCCAAAATATATGATATTTCGCGATTGATCTTTTGGATGTTTGTGTCTGCCTTTGATGAGTGAATTCATGTAAATGTATCTATCTGCATAATGCTTGATGAAATCATGTTTCTAGTACTACAAATCCTAAAATGCTTAATAATTGTATAGGAATGAGCTTCTGTACTGCTCGGATAATAGGGCTCATAATTATTCTCTGGAAAGGCAAGACTTGTGGTCGCTGCAGCAAGACGAATGGGTGTCATGCTTTGTGATCAATATGCCTGGGTCAACTGCTTAAACTGGAATCAACAAAGAGACAGGATGACAAGACTGGTTACACCCATGATTAACTATGTATGCATTATATTCCATGAATATTAATGGTTTATTTTACTCATTAAGCTGACTAATTGATTTTACTGATTTATTTTTATATAAATAGGTTGACCTCGAAAAACCTGGTGCCTTTGACAAAAATAACACAGCTTCATTCACAACATTTATCGAGAGACTAAGCAAGTTCAAATACTTGGATTGGAAAGCTATCGACCCTAACAGTCTAGAATATGTAAGTTTTAGTTCAATATGGTTTTTTAATTTTAGTGCATGTTTGGGTTCGCAGTAATACTCTGAAATACTATTGGTGTTGTACGTCTGAAACCATTTAACAAAAGCAATGATTTCTGACACTTGTCTTACAAAACCATTTGATGTACATAATAGTTTTCTTTGGAACTGCATACATAGACTATAGTTTTCTCATTTGATGCATTTCACATAGTAAATAATAGTTTTCTCATTGGAACTGCAGATCATGACACCAGCTTTAATTGGGGATCCGGGAAGTCATTATGTGTGCTTCGTCGTGAATTTGAAGACCCAAAAATTTGAATTCTTGAACAGCTTGACGGGAGATAAATTGCACACAAAGAATGGCGCACCCACTGTATACAAGGATATGTTTGATGTCTGGCTGAACGAGGTGAAAGTATTTGTGGCAGAAATTTATAAGCGAAGAAAAATCCTAATGCCCTTCAAGTTTACCACATTCAAGTGGGATACACCAACGATGCCTAGTCAAGTTGATAAAGACAGTTGTGGAGTTTTCTGCATGAAATTCCTTACTAAATGGGGAGGTGACAACACGCAACTGGATTCTTTCAAAGGTTGGTCAAAAATGAAAAAAATTGGGAAGGCTGCAAAGATTATGGATCTCAGGATTGGAATTTGTTCAACAATATTAAGTGACACAAGCAATTGCAGAAGAAAACTTGTGGAGAATAAAGCAAAAACATACTATGAAAAAAAGCTTCGAAAGCTAGCAAGTTGAACATGGCATGTAATTTCTGTTGTTGATGAATTTATGGACTAGTTTTAATTTTTTTTTTTATTGACTTTGTACGGTAAAATTTAGTTCTTGATTTTGGTACTATGAAAAAAAGCTTCAAAAGTTAGCAAGTTAAACATGACATGTAACTTCTGTTGTTGATGAATTTATGAATTAGTTTTAAAGATTTTTTATTGAGTTTGTATGGTAAAATTTAGTTCTTTCTTGAGTTTATGAATTAAGCCACACTTATAACTAAACCATAAGTATGGCTTAATAGTTTCACTAGTGTTGTATGTGAAACCAGCAGTACACCTCTTATGCTGTACTGAAACCATAAGTAAGGTGTTTTTCTTTATAGAACCAAGTGGATAAGCCTATAGAACAAGGTGGATAATCTGTTGAAAAGAACAAAAAAAAATTCTTTTAAGCCAAAAAAGGAAATAAATTAAGAAATATCCAAGACTCGGGGCATATACCTGACCCGGTAAACCAAATGATGTTTTTCGCTTTAGAACCAGGCGGATAAGCCTATAGAACAAGGTGGATAACAAATTAAAACTGGAAAAAATAATAACCTGGTTTGATGTTTTTCTCTTTAGAACCAGGCGGATAAGCCTATAGAACAAGGTGGATAACAAATTAAAACTGGAAAAAATAATAACCTGGTTTGATGTTTTTCTCTTTAGAACCAGGCGGATAAGCCTATAGAACAAGGTGGATAACAAATTAAAACTGGAAAAAAACAATAACAAATTATACTTTTGCTTTATTTTACGTAATTTTTTCGTGTTAAACATATGAAGTTTCTAAGAAAAGTAACATAATCAGTTCATTTTATTTAATTTTTGGCCAAATAATGTTCAGTTTAATTTTATTTTATTAAAATTAGATGTATGGAATACTGAAACCATAAGTAAGGTTAAATGGTTTTGATAGTGTTCTTTGTGAAACCAAAATAACTGCCTTAAGGTTTTAAATGAAATTATACTTTTGCTTTATTTTATGTAATTTTTTCGTGTTAAACATATGAAGTTTCTAAGAAAAGTAACATAATCAGTTCATTTTATTTAAGTTTTGGCCAAATAATGTTCAGTTTAATTTTATTTTATTAAAATTAGATGTATGGAATACTGAAACCATAAGTAAGGTTAAATGAATTCGAATTTGTCTTAATGTTTTTATATTATTGAGTTTGATTAAAGATGTTGAACATTTTTTGGATATGTATCAAGTTCACATTTTCTTGAACCGAAAACCAATCCAATCCATTTAAACCAATCCACTAGTTAACATTTCCCATAAAATAATGAGAACATGTTTAAAAATTTGTATTCGATGCATTTGTCTGATGCCATCATTAATGATAATTAAATGAATTATTTTTAGATTTAATGTGTTTCCCTTAGATTTAACCCAGACTCTCTATACCAATTGTTAGTGTAACAATGGTGTTTTTCTTTATAGAACCAAGTGGATAAGCCTATAGAACAAGGTGGATAATCTGTTGAAAAGAACAAAAAAAAAATTCTTTTAAGCCAAAATAGGAAATAAATTAAGAAATATCCAAGACTCGGGGCATATACCTGACCCGGTAAACCAAATGATGTTTTTCTCTTTAGAACCAGGCGGATAAGCCTATAGAACAAGGTGGATAACAAATTAAAACTGGAAAAAATAATAACCTGGTTTGATGTTTTTCTCTTTAGAACCAGGCGGATAAGCCTATAGAACAAGGTGGATAACAAATTAAAACTGGAAAAAAACAATAACAAATTATACTTTTGCTTTATTTTACGTAATTTTTTCGTGTTAAACATATGAAGTTTCTAAGAAAAGTAACATAATCAGTTCATTTTATTTAATTTTTGGCCAAATAATGTTCAGTTTAATTTTATTTTATTAAAATTAGATGTATGGAATACTGAAACCATAAGTAAGGTTAAATGGTTTTGATAGTGTTCTTTGTGAAACCAAAATAACTGCCTTAAGGTTTTAAATGAAATTATACTTTTGCTTTATTTTATGTAATTTTTTCGTGTTAAACATACGAAGTTTCTAAGAAAAGTAACATAATCAGTTCATTTTATTTAATTTTTGGCCAAATAATGTTCAGTTTAATTTTATTTTATTAAAGTTAGATGTATGGAATACTGAAACCATAAGTAAGGTTAAATGGTTTTGATAGTGTTATTTGTGAAACCAAAATAACTGCCTTAAGGTTTTAAATGAAATTATACTTTTGCTTTATTTTATGTAATTTTTTCGTGTTAAACATATGAAGTTTCTAAGAAAAGTAACATAATCAGTTCATTTTATTTAATTTTTGGCCAAATAATGTTCAGTTTAATTTTATTTTATTAAAATTAGATGTATGGAATACTGAAACCATAAGTAAGGTTAAATGGTTTTGATAGTGTTCTTTGTGAAACCAAAATACCTGTCTAATGGTTTGGTAACAAAATATAATCATAAATACGTAAAAACCAACAAATGTGAAAATGTATAGTTTCCATAAGATAATATTCAAACCAATACATAACAATCAAGAATTTGATATAAAATATAGTACAAACTTATCACATATAAAATAAGTGACCGCTTTTTTTCTTTAAAGCCTCATCATCTTTCCTAACTTAAAACATAAAAAACAATCAGTGCCCGCTTAATTTGTTAAAGCCTCATCATCTTTCTTTTGCTTCTTCCGAGCTATAAGGAATTTCTGTCTTTCTCTAACTTTTTCATAATCACTTTTAAGTCGCTTCTTTGACCTAATTGGATTTGGTCTTTCTTTGAACTTTGGTGCAGTCCCAACAGATGGTTCACAGACAGCAACTGCTTTTGAAGTCTTAGAAGGCGTAACGGATAATCGATCTGTATGAATACCTTTAGCAAGTAGAAACTCCTCTGCCTTTTTCCCTGCTTCAATAACACCGTTGAGAAATATTTCAGATGCCTCCGGATCTGCGCAAACACGTGTAGAAAGCTGAACCGTAACAGCACAAATTTGTTGATATCGTTGTGCTTGAGTGGTGTCTTTAGTGCCAACATTCATGGTAGATTTCAGCTTATCAATAGACGGACGCACATCTCTAGTCCACCGCTTTAAAACATATTGTGCAGGTATAGTCTTCAAAAAATGATATTGCACATGACCACCTAAGACCTCCAAAATCTTGAAAACATGTCGACATAAGAAACCCCGGTTCTCAAACATACGACATGAACAAGTAAAACTTTTGCTCCTAATGTCGACTGTGACAACCCTTTCATCAAGTCGATCATGATCTTCAAACCTTGGGGAAAGGTTTTCTTGAAGTTCTACATCCAAAACATCAACATTCGAAACCCTGTCATTATCATTATCAACATCATCATAATTATCATCAACCTTCTCAATTGTGAAAACTTTGAAGAACTTGTTCAATTCAGACCCTTTTGTTGTGTCCTCCTCATAATAGTATTTGAAGGAAAGGTCATACTGCCTGTGAATAAATGCAAAGCAAGATGGTGTATACTTGTTTACAACGGACCGCATAAGCTGACTGTTGGGATAATTATTTTTTGTTCTAGTGTTTGCAGCCTTGAAGTCCAAATCAGCATGATTATCCCTCATTCTCTGAACCATAATGTTGAAATGACTAAAGAATCGAACAAGTGAATGGTCTGGCTGCAAAAATCCACGAAGAAAAGCATTGAAAGACTCGCTTAACTGAGTCGTTTTCAAACCAGCTGTAAAATGTGACCTCACCCAAGCTGAAGACCAATGCATACGATTTGCATGGGTTTGGACAAGCCACTTAAAGTCCGAAGTAGGCCTTCCATTAAAACAGTTTTTCATCATCTGATCCCAATTGTAGTCGAAATCTGATTCATCTTCGACATTTGAAACCAAATTAGTTAACTCATCAAAAAATGCACTGTTTGCACGAGAGCCGAGATTTTTCTTTGCATTCTCTCCCATGTGCCATGAGCAAAGACCATGAAAAACACCTTGAAAAATATTCGGAATTGACTTCAACAACGCACCAGCCTGGTCTGTGTATATGGTTTGAGGTTTCTTATTGGACATACACTTCAAGAAAGTTGTAAACAACCAACCAAAAGTAGCTGATGTCTCATCATACAGTAGCGCAGAACCAAATAACACACTCTTACGATGATTGTCAAAACCAATAAAGGCACCTGAAATGTAAATGAACCAAATCAGAACAAAATACAACATATCTAAAAATTATAAAACCATTGTGCTGTGGAAATGGTTTTGGTCAGTTTTACTCCAAAACCATTGGCTGTATTTAATGGTTTTATTTGATCATCCAGGTGACTCATCGCAATCATAAAAAGCCAACAACAAAACAGAAATCTAATTTAGGCAATGTGCCAAGTGATTGTAAGGAATAATGTCAGTAAAAAATCAAAACAAGCTGCATTTTAAAGCCACCTACATTTTGAGTGCGTCAGTTGTGAACTTGTGATCAATTCCTCAATCTAAATATAACATAACTAGTAATGGTTACATTGACTGAGGGTGAGTCTCACGAAACCATATCTTCTTGTCTAAACTAGCAAACACAGAAAAAAGCTATTTTATTAATCACCCGTAAGAAAACACCTATGATCTTTGCATGGCTGTACAGAGCACAACTTCTCAAACGAGATGTCTAAACTCGCAAAGACAAAAAAAGCTATTTATTTATCATCGATAAAAAGACACATATGATCTTTCCATGGCTGTATAGAGCACAAATTCTCAAAGCAAGATAGGATCACACATAAACCAGAACATTCAATTCTAAACCTTCAATCAATATGGACATTCAATTCTAAACACACACAAGGGCAAAATTAACACACATAAACCAGAACCTTCAATTCTAAACCAGAACATTCATTCAAATTTTTATTATGAAATTAATTCTCAAATTCAAGAATATAAGAATTAAAAACTGTGAGAAGTACAAAATACTAACCTAATGGGCGATATTTATTGTTTGTTCGGTAAGTTGTATCAAAACTGACAACATCGCCAAATAGAGCATAATCTTGTTGCATAATTCCATCTGACCAAAAAATACTAGCTATGTCTTCTGCAGCATCAACTTGGATATCATAGTAAAAACCTGGTTTCGAGAGAGCTTCATTTCTAAAGAATTCTTGAATCACAGTTGCTTCACCAGCCACCATCTCCTTTTGACGAGTTGTCATTAGATAGTTCTTTAAGTCCGAAAATCGAAAAGGAAGATTCTTCGTGCCTCCAACTCCTTGACCCATAACTTCATAAGAAGTTCTCATCGACATTCCAGCTTTAGAATTTATTAAAGCAAGTTGTCCTTGAACTTCATTTACTTCTCGAAATGATCTCAAGTAGCACAAATGCTCTGGTTTATGTAATGGATGACAGTGAGCAACTTCCCACCTATATATCTTATAGACATTCAACGCTTCATCCAACTTCAAATATATTCCAGCTTGACAACCAGCCCTTTCCTCTGGTTTTTCTTTAACTTTCACATACTCAACAAGAACTGGACTGTCACATGTTGCCCTGTTGTTAGGATTAAGCAGACTTCCCTTCTTGAAACCTTGTTTGTTACAAGCATAACGCACATAATGTACCTTATCCGATTTCTTATTTTGTGAATTGTTCTTGGACTTCAACATACTCCTAACAGAGAATCCAGTGTTATATGCATAATTAAAATAAAAATCTTCAATCTCTTTTATAGATTTAAAGACCAAAGACTTCCATGATTCTTTATCACTAGGGGAGTAACATTGAGAACTATCCACATCAATAACTGAATTTTCAACCGTCAATTGTCCACTCTCAGATGAAGTTGATATCAAATCCATTGAAAACAGCAACAAACACTATTAAGAACAAAAAAACCATTGGATATGATAAATTGAAACTACTGAAAAACTCTAAAAAAACTATGCTAAAACCATTGGCATGTGGATATGGTTTTGGTGAGTTTCAATAGTCAATTGTCCACTCTCGGATGAAGTTGATATCAAATCCATGAAAACAGCAATAACACTATTAAGAACAAAAAACCATTAAATATGATAAATTGAAGCTAAATTGTTCATTTACATATGATAAATTGAAAATACAACTGAAGCTAAATTTACTGTGAAAATGGTTTCTGTGAGTTGTATTCCAAAACCATTAGATGTACTAAATGGTTTTCGAGTACAAAACCGAACCTCATAATAACTAATCTTTTGTGTGGTTGAAACATTCCCAAAACTCACAATAGCTAATCAATTTTATCACATAAGTTAAGATCGAATAGAATAACCTTAGTAACAAAAGAACATAGATTTGTTCAAAACCATTAACAATTCCATTTACATAGATTTATCACAGAAAATCATTAATAATTCCTAAATTTTCACCTAAACCATTAACAATTCATAAATGGATATACTATTAAGAAAACCAAAAATCTCGTTACTTGTTCTGCATGGCTTCTCATATCCAAATATTGAATTTGATTTTGCAGGCATCTTTCGTGCAGAGAAAAATATTATTGATCTATATGTCATGCTCCTAAGATATTCTAGGTAATGCAACAAGGTAGTCTGTATTATTATTTGACTCATAATATTGTCTACTGTATGTAGTAAAAATTTGTTTGAAAATTGAAATAGGAGGAATTCATTCTATTCCATATCTTTGTTATCTAACTGAACTAATGTTCTTTTTCCTTGGTTGGTGTTAGATTGGTCTCTGAGACAATACCACGGCACCGAGATTATAGAGAAAGGTTAACTTTCAATTCCATTACTCAAATGATAACAAACATGTTACACATTTTTGAATGTAATCTGATGTTTAGGTTCTTGCTATCATTACAGAAATTGTTAACTTCTGTGATTGAACTGGAGAAGTTTAAACCACTGGCACAACAGAAGATCAATGAGCTTAACAGCAGGAAAACACACAACAAATTCAATAAATTCAATCACAGAAACAAGAACAGGGAACAGGGAATACAATCTATTGAATTTATTAAGAAATTCAATATATTTAACAAATACAATCTATTGAATTTATTAAGAAATTCAATAAATTCAATCAGAGGAACAGGGAATGGAAAATCACATAAAAACACAAAAACAGCACAAACGTGAAACCTGAAGGTTAATCGGAGTTGAGCGAGCGGCGAGCAGCAGAGAATGAGAGGCGAGCTGGGAGCGCCGACAAGGATTGAGAGGCGAGCGGCGAGCGGCGGCGGCGAGCAGCGAGCGGCGGTGGCGAGCAGGGATCGCGCGCGGAAAGAAGAGGAAAATGAGAAGGAGAAAATGAGTATGAGATGTGAAGGAGAGTGTGGCTGAGATTATTACACGTGTAAGGCTAATCTGAAGGTTGAAAAGAGCTTATGCAAGGTGCATAAGGGAAGGACTTATGCACCATAACTTTAGCCAATCTGAAACATATACCAAAACACTTTAAAATCCAAGTAGATGATCATATTTCTAAATGTTAAAAAATATTGGATAAAACCTGAAGGAAACAGCATATGTGATCTTGAACAGGGAAGATATGCAACAACCTTGTATATCATATTAAAGCACCACACATTACAAACATGATTTGATAAACTAAAAACTGCATCTAAATTATATTAAGTTTATCATGAATTCTTCAAGTTGATTTTTTCGAGATAGCTTCCAATCACATAATATTAGTAGATTCAGTTATACTTTTCTAATCATATATATGATAGATAACATTATAGATTGCAGAATACAAACACACTTTGCAAAAAAAATAAAAAATAGTGGTTGTGATCAACTGATCATGTGAAGTGAATTGCAAGCAGGGGTTGTGGAATACCATGAAATGGCGTTCATGTGAGGGCTAGAATTAAACGACTAGAGGCTCACATGATTCATCAAGTATTGAACTAATGAAAGTCAAGAAAGTGATGAATGAACTTGAAGCTAATGTTGAAGAATTTCAAGAAATGTACCAAGAGGAGAAACGTTTAACTCTAAAATTGACGTGTTTTCTGGTTGGATTAACGAGCACAAATTAATTTTTAATAATAAATATTTTTTATTTGGAGAATCCTTAACATATGTTCTTATCACACATATAAATTATTATTAAATGCATTTATTTATTTTTCTAAACAAAACATACCATCAATTAATAGTACTAACTTGTCTTAAAATATGAAAGACTTTTTCTAGTTACATCCTTAAAACATCCGGTTACACCCAAAATCTTATTAATATTTTGAAATATTACCGGAACATCCTTGCCCTGTATGTAAACTCATGGGACGTGAAATAGATTCACGTATGTATATATATATATTTTTTTCAATTTGCAAATATCTAAGCAAACTGATTTAACGTATGTAAAGTTTATGAGATTGAAAAATTGTACCACGTGAACTCAATTTGAGAAATACCGTAATGAATACATCGAAAACAATTTAATTGTTGCCAAGTGGATACTTCACAATTCGTCTTCCTTTGTGTTTTTATTATCTCTTGTTCGGTTCATTTTATTTTAAATTAGTTATATAATCCGTGCGTTACACGAGCTTGATTAATACAGTGGTTGTAATATTTTTACAAATGATAAAATAAAAATTATGATAAGTATAATCATATAAAATTTAATGATCTATAATATTTAAAATGTAGTGATATGATTAAGTTTAATATTAATATATGTTAAAATATGAGTGTTGTTTAAAAATATAAGAATTTGTATCGATTTATATAGTAGGCTTATGTAAATATTTTAAGGACAATGAATATAATTTTTGAATGATCTTATAATATTTTATAAGTTTAAAGACATATATCATAGTTTATCCTAACAGTGCAATCATGTAAGCACATTTGTTTTTTGGGATCACAATAGTGCAGTCATGCTTGCTGTCAATATCGCTTACAAGAAAGGTTAAAATAAGCTTTGTTTAACATATGATTAATCTTTGGTGGTTTTTTCTTTTTCATCTTTTGATCATGTTTTTGGAAATTATGCAACATGATTGCTTACTTTTACTTTCCTATATCTTATTTATGGTGTCTCATATTAATTAAAAAGACAATTCTTTTGTTTATAAATTAGCTTCCTTTAGGGTCCGTTTGGTTCGAGAATTAGGAGGGGAGGGGAGGGGAGGGATTTTAACAGAGGGGAGGGGAAGAGAGATATTTTTAATTAAAAACGTGTTTGGTTCGCAAGGGAGGGGAGGGGAGAGATTTTAATATTATTTTACCGTTTTACCCTTAAACTTAATTAAATAAAAGAAATTGCTAGTTTTTACGATTTCAGAAACCGACGAAAGAGTAGCGCATATCTAAGCTGTTTATTTTATCTCAAACTGGCTCATGTATTTTGCTCCATGCATCGTATATTTTTTTTTTTATAAGAGCAATTCTTTGAAATCCTTGCATTTTTTGCCAATTACTTCCGTAAAAAAATAGCACATCTCTTAATATATAATCAAAGTTGTTATAAGAAAAATATAACAAAGTAATAAAATTTGTTACAAGAACAAGATAACCTAATAATAATATGATTGTTACAAAATAATATAATCTAATAATAATAAAAGTTGTTACAAGGTTAATATTGAGATTTGAAATTAATTTAAGGATAATTATGACAATGCAATAAAATTTTAAAAAGATTTGCTCCCATCCCCTCCCCTTCTACAAATTGAACCAAACACATCAAATTAAAATTCTCCCCTCCCCTCCCCTCCAAAACTCTCGAACCAAACGGACCCTTAAAGTTTCATATCAAACCTTCACATTGTAGAATTATACTTAGACTTTTTTTAGTTCATATTTTTTAGTCAAACGGTCTGGTTTACCTTCTTATCACTTTCCGTACTTTTTTTTTCCATTTTTCGGATGACATTTATGTTCTCCAATATTTTTTTTTTGTCTTTTTTCTTTTTATCATTATGTTTTTCCACATAGCACTATATATTATAGTGAGAATATAACACTATTAGTTTATGATAAGATTGCTTTTAGTACTATTCAATCTTATATAAACATTAATAGAAGAAAAAAGGGGTGAGCTTTTTATGTAACTATTTTGATACTATAGTGAGAATATAACACTATTATTTTAAGATAAGATTGTTTTTAGTACTATTCAATCTTATATAAACATAAACATATTATCAGATAGAAAAAGAGAGAGTGGAAAGTTTTTCAAAGAGTTCCACATAATCACAATTTTAACTTAAAAATAGATAGTATATGAGAGAGCGACACATAATCACAATTCTAACTTAAAATTAGATAGTATATGAGAGAATGAGAAGTTTCTCTAAGGAGTGTCACATCATCATGATTCAAGCTTAAGAAGAATTGAAGCTTTCAAAGTTCAAAAGACATATTCTAGACATCAAATAAGTTAAGCATATAATCGGAACAATGAGTGAGAAATTTAAGAGGCCATAAAGCATTATATTAAAAAAATATAATAAGCGTATGTTTAACTGCACCAATCATGTCCAAATATAAAATCACAATCGACATTGCAGTTTTGATCATTTTTTCTTTATTTATTTATTAATAATTGGAATACAATTTTTTTATTCCTACTATGAAGAAGAAAATTTTCACTTAATTTTTTATATTATATTTTCTATTAATTTTCAATAAAAAAGGGCATATACCATTCATTTACATTACTTGTCATTTGTTCCACTTTCATGCTTCGAATTCCAACTTTTAGAGCACATAACATTTTTGTTTAAAAAGCTGCATAATTTGCACCTAGCTAGCACACCAACACATAACATTGTTTTCAATTAATTAAGTACTATTATTGTTTTCAAGAGAGGATGAAAGTGCTTCCATATTAATAAATGCACTATTATATAATGGTCATTTCATATCATTATATATTAAATTTGTGACTATTCAACATCTAAACTCTGATAAATGGGTCACTCAAAGGTTTTAATGAATAATTAAGTTATGTATAAAAAATAATTAATTAAATTATAAAAACTGGTATATTACTATACAAAGCCACGTCGATATTATTTTTTCAGGTATATCCATATATGCCATTATAATCATCATTTTTTGCTCAAAAAACAGTACTAAGATGATATGCAGCAAAAACAAATATATAATCAAGAGTTAATCTTATATCTAAAGTCACAAACATTACCAAAGTTCTTCATTATCTTCAACTTCCATACTTGATAGGTTGATCCATCGATAAAGTTTAGAATAATAATAAAAGATAGTAGGCTATATTCTCATAGCTAATCTACCTTATCGTGTGATTGAAGAAAGTCTTACCTCTTGAGACATAAATCTATCGTACATACTTCATATACGTGTTTGTGCTCTTGGTTGACACAAAATGTTACCACAACAACATGAGGAGAGATGAGAGAAAAGATCAATATATAAATGGAACAATATTTGGTTGATATTGAAAGTAGAACAACAATTTACTTGAAAAGATAAAATAGCGTGGTTAACTTGTTAAGAATAGACATGATGTGCTTAAACTACTACAAAAAAGGGTAGAAAAAAAAACTAAATAAACAAAATAAGATTACCAAACATGAGAGCATGGATAAAAAGTTGTTGTCAATTGATAGAAATTATCGTTGCAAAGATGTCTACTTGAATGTTACTTCCTACATGAATCAAACCATTTATAAAGACCATAGTTGTAACCTACGCATCTTTTTTTATCATTATTAAAAGGAAACCCAACAATCACAAAACTTATTGTAATAATTTTGTGGTTATAATTGCACTTTGCATAATTGAAAAGGTGCACTAATTAAAAGGTTATGTGCAACTGCAAACAAAAGGTATGAATTAGAAATACAAAGTGAACTCTTCTATCTATTCTATATATCTTCTTTAATGTTCATAACAAAAGAAGGAAAAAAACGTTCATAAAATTTGAAGTTTCCTTGACATATTTAATTCATCGTTTTTTTTTAGGATTTGTACCATTAGACCTTATTAATTATGGTGGAAAGGTTTTAAGTGAGAGATAATAGGAATAATGTTTCAATGCAATAGAGAATAGGAAGTTGAGCTTTTCTAGATATGTCACATCAACACAATCCAAGCATTAGAATGAAGCAAGTTTCAAATTCAAAGTATATATATATATCACTTATTTCTAAAGCTTATTAGGTCTTGCAACACTTAAACCTAAATTTTCCCTCTAATTATATGTCATTAATGCTAATCCTATAACCCTAAAATTTCCCTCCTGATTCAAGATAGATTTGAATTTCAAATTTCCCTTGCTGGTTGTTAAAACCCTTCCAAATTGTGTGCATTTAATAGGGGAATGTTGAAAACTAACATTTCACTTTGGTTTTGGTTATGACCTTTGGTGTATCCGATGTAATCCCACTCAACATTATATTTGCGGTTTTCCAAAGGCTGAAATGAAACGTTCCTCTCTCAATCTCTGCTCTTCTTTTCTCAGTTGTTTCTATTTCTCTTCTTCATCTCATTCATAGAACAATAATCTAATCCTCCTCACCACCTCCACTTCTGGCTACCTCGCCTTAAATCACCGCAAAAACTGTGAGATTGAGAGCGACGGATCCATAAGAGAATCTCACTTCAATTCCAATTCTCAAAATCATTTGCAGGTTTCAACCCATGAAAACACATCAAATTTGTTGAACTAATTCCATTTTTCCAAGTACTCGATCTATCTCCATCCATCCGTTGTAAGCTATTTTGATTTAAATTAATGTTAAATAATTTCAATTTTTTGGCTTTATTAGGTAAACAATGATGTTCTTAAGAATGATAAGTGCTAAAATGAATGGTAGGGTTCTCTTTAATCAAAAACAATTGCTAAAGGATGTTGAGATTATGAATAAAGCTATGTATTTAGACATAAACACTTTGAGGAATTCGATTTCTGGTTCAAATTCACAGAAGAATATGTCTGGCTATGGTCAGCAACTGACAGATGTTTGTAGAGGTAAGAAACAATGACTGTCAGACATGAACATATTCAAAGACTTTTTTTCCTTTGGTCTGGTAATCCACATCTCTCTCTAACATCCTCTCTGATATAAATTTGGATAATGAAAATCAACATGTATTCAAAGACTTTTTTCCTTCGGTAACTAATACTTTCAATTTAGTATTTTAACACAGTGAAAATCTACATGTATTTTGATGTTTATAGACTATAGTCTATCCATTTTACTTTGACATGTTTTCTACATGAATACATATTGATATAAATATGTACTTACTGCATATTAGATGATGAATTGATGCTGATTTATTTTGTTTTTGCAATCAATATGTGGTTTTACTGTTCTCTCATTCCATTTTACTTTGAATTTTAATGCAGATCAACAACTTTTATAATCTATGGTTTTGATATCTTGCTTTTACTTTAAATTTTTATGCATTTTTATGCAAATCAACAACTTCTATAATATATGGTTTTTTGATATCTTGCTTCTTAAAATGACATCTCTAACTTGGATAATTTTCTTTTGTCTATCAATTTCAAAGTGTGTTCCTTTTATTTTTTTGTGTTTGTTGATTTATAAAAATTAATTTGTAAAACAATGTAAGGGGGCAATAACTAAACCTACTTCTAACTCTTTAATAAGGTGTCAATTTTCCATCGAAGAGTAATTTTAGAGGATAAATTGGCAGTCTCATGTATTGAAAATGCATTCTGGTAAGTTATTTAAGGGATGGAATGAGATGTGGAAGCATATGTTGAGGCCAATATCCTAAGCTTCCCCATTTAGACCATTGTATGTCAGTCCCTTTTTCTTGGTTCAAAAAAGGGCTAATCCTCTTTTTTTCATCTCTGATGTCGTTCTAGATTCTCACTTTGATATTCGATTGAGATGATTGAACAATGGTTCCAATTGCTGTCTCCTTCAATTTTAATTAGCTCTTTTCAAACTTATTGCAGCAACTGAGCAAATCTTATTTCCATGAGAATAATGCTAAAAGAAATATCTGATAAACCATATCTGGTAATGGGCAATGATTATTATTCTTTTACTTTTACTAATTATAGTTTTTTTTTGCTCTTTTAGAACAACATCAGGTAACTCACTTTTCAGGTTAAAGTTTTCTTTTTTGAAATTGAATGTTCTTTTGTTTTAGTTACAAGTTGATTAAGGGTCCTTTAAAGTTTGCTTCTGATTCTTTTGACGAGAATATACAGAGAAGCGTTGATTTTTAAAGCACTGGTTATAGAGAAACACTGAGTTTTTTTTATGTAATCAAAACTTTTAGGCTAGATGTCATGCTGATTTTAACACGCCGTTTGGTGATATTAATATGCTTGAAGCATAAACATGAAGAATGGACTACATGTCATGTTGATTTAATTAAATTTTGGGCTGAAATATATTCCAAGAAATACCAGAAATCTCATGACAAGTTCTAATTTTTGTCTTTAGACAAGCTACTATGCTAATAGGTGGTTGCTTTTATGTGGATTAAGCTTGGATGTGTTGTTTCTCCACTATTGCACTGTTAACAAAGTCTCATAAGGATGACCTATATCAAGATGGTCTCAATTCTCAACAAGCGTGGAGTACTCTTTAGTTTGTAATTAATCAATTGTGTGAAATGGGAGATAAGATTTTGTTGTTCTTTGAATACACATTGTGATAGGTTTATAAACCTCATTTGGTACATTACATTATAATTTTTTGATAAAAGGACCACTAGAACTTAGTTGAGGAAAGTCTCATTCTTATTTTCATCTATGTGCATTTATTAAATCAACACATGGAAGAATTAATAAGTCACCATTCTCATTTATATTAATCCTTTTTTTTTTTTTGTAATGGAACTGCTGCAACACAACCAGTTGCTTAAGAACGTGTTTCAAGCAAATTAGAGGCTTTTGATAAATTTGCTTCGTAGACTTCTGGGTATTGGCAAGAGAAAATATATATGCTACAAACAAGGGTTTGATGTATATGGATTTCACCTATTAAATTCTCTACTTCATATATAAAGGTATATAGTTTTCTATCAACTTTCAACAATTTGGTCACTTAAATGTTAGATATTACTTTGATTTGAAATTTAAAAATGGTTTAATATTTATGTTTGATGTTGCTCTGTTACAGCTGGTTCTTATAATGAATGATTCCATTGAGAGATATTGAATGAAACCACATCTGATTCTCTTCTTCCTTTTGTTAGTTGTGTTTCGGTTTTCCCTCAATAAGTCTCCACTCAATTTTTTTATCAGTATGTGTTTTCTTTTTTATTTTTTAATTGGGTTTTTTTTCTTGACATGTGGTGGTTTTATTTGATACCATTTATGTTTGCAAGTTTGGGATGTAGTGAAGAAAATTGTGTATTGCTATTTATAAGAGACTCATGTCAAGGTATTTGGTGTTACTCGAAAGTTCTATTTTTTAATTTCTGTATGTGGTTTCATATCGCTATTATTGATTCACAAATTTTGATGTTTTAGCTGGCGGACTACCCTTCTGCATACCAACCCATCAGATGTTGTAGGTTTTATTTTTTGAAGGAAGGAAGGAAACAGATACTGCAGGTTGTTGACAAGGTATGAATAAGTTGTAAAGTATGTATCCTTCTAAACAATGGTACTGGCTTAAAACTGGTGATGAATTTGTTTGGTATTGGTTTATTTTTAATCCATAGAACTTGGATATTAGCAATGACCAATCTGTGTTTTGATTAAATAAAATTGTTTTGTTCTTTTTTTGGTTTTTTTAAAAGTCTTAATAATGCATTTTCATACTTCTCTTTGAATTTAGTCATGCTTTAAATTAAGCAATACCTATCTGCTATCTTTATGCTTTTCTTCACTGCATTTTCATAATGAATTTAAATATTCTTTTGCTTTTTATTTCCATGACCTGTCAAATTTTTAATCTAAAACTTCTTTAAAAGGTGTGTAATCTATAATATGAAACTAAGTTGTTAATCATATGTTTTTCCCTTCTAACCGAGAAGTTAAAAGATCTTCCATATATGTTAAAAGATCTTCCATTTATTTCCTGTCATCTACAAGCAATCTTTTAACATAACATCAATGGAAAATCTTTCATATTATGAAGCTGCAAGATTCTCAAGTAAATGAATTTTAAATGGTCGTGTGAAAGAAAAAGGACTCATGGTTTTTGTTATACAACTCTGATAATTTATTGTTTGATATGGATCCTTGATCAACCTATGCGCTGCAGTTTGGCATGAGACTGAGGCAAATTTATAATTTAGTAGTAGTTTATGGTTATACGACTGATACTGAGACAAAATTGTGTTGATTTAGGAATAATGTATAAATGTATGCTTATAATTTAGTGGTAATTTATTCCGACATTCTTATTTGTTTTCATATATTGATACTGATATGTAACTATATAATATCTTATTTTGGATTTACACTACACTCAAGTTTCTTTGAAAAAGACAATACGCTTAATGACTCAATTCCTTTGCATCTTTGGACTATGAAAATGCATTAGAGAGCAAGATTATGTCATTTTGCTGCCGTATATAGGTTTTTCCCATAGCTTTAATATTTGTCTGTTAAGTCTCACTAACTTCCTATCATCTATTCATCTTTGTTTCGCAATTTTTTTTTATTTGTTTTAATTTCTTTGTCATAATCATAATTAAAGAGGTTATAATTTATAATAATTATCATTGATTTTAGTTTGTTGAATTGTGGTTTCATGCTCAACCTTACCTCCTCCTGGATAGGAAAACTTTTTTTATAGATAGAACCTGGATAGGAAGACCATGAAACAAAGAGATGACTAAAAATTGAGGGGATGTTATTCAACGGGTTAACACCTATTATTTTAGTGGATAGTAGCACTTTTTTTTTAAGAAGCTAAACTAACTCACCTAAATTGGCACCAGAGGGAATCGAACCTGAGACCTCGAGGAGGAGCACACTCTCATATCTCAAGCCAATACCACCAGGCCAAACCAAGTGGGTTTGGATAGTAGCACGTTGAATGTAATTTCGTTACCATGTGCTTTTTTAGCAGTTGCCTCATCAATGAAATTGTATGTTGCTGTTTCGAGAGTTACTTTTGGAGAAGGGTTGAAGATATTAATCACAGATGAAGACGGTGAAGACATTGAAATGACATCCAACGACGTTTATGAGGAAGTATTTGTGTAGTATAAAAAAACCAACATTTAGGAGATTGTAGAACTTCATTATCTGTTGGTGTTGCATTTTAATTAACGATACATTACTATCAATTGACAATATATTGATATTAAATTTCTAAACTATTTTGTTTCAGTATTCATTTCATATTTAGATCAGCAACTATATTTCGGCTAATATGACCCGTGCGACGCATGGGTCAAAAATCTAGTATGTATGTATGTGTGTGTGTGTATATATATATATATATATATATATATATATATATATATATATATATATATAGATAGATATAGAAGATAGATAGGTAGATAGATCAGTTTGTGATGTCCTTTAATTTTAGGTTTTTAGGATGAATAGATTAACAATTAATGTAAACGAAGAAAAATCATAACCCAAAAAGTGAAAAGTAAAATTGAGTACGAACAATTTGTTTGAATTGAAAATGCCGAGAAATAGAGAGAAACAAAGAAAAAACGAAAGGAAGATAAAGAGAAAGAAAAAGGATAATGATTGAAAATTTGAAAATAGATCAAGGTTTTTTTTTTCAATTGGGGTATAACCAGAAAATTTTTGGGTGTAATTAGAAAAAGTCAATATGAAAAGTCAAATTTAATACTGATATAAACAAATGACAATTTGATAATATTAATTAACACACAAAATCGAGACATTAAGGAAATTTTACCCCACATCCCTACATTTATTCTTTGACCCCAACATTTGGTCCAAAATACCTAAATTACCCTTTTATATAAGATAAAACCCAGGAGTCACTTTCACTAGTTCTGAGACAAAACAAATGCATTATCGAAAATCCTTTCTTGTTGCTGGAATCCTTTCTGCCAGAAAACATTTCGATTTTGTTTTCTTTTATCATAATTGATTGATTATGTTACCTGAATCACTAATTTAGGTTTTAGGGATTTGACATTGATCTTTCTGGATTTTGTTCCTCTGCATCCTTTTGGGTTACTTAGTTTCCTGAAAAAGGTTTACAACTACACGAATTTGGGTATCTTTCATAATCCTTTACCACTGCTAGATTTTCTGCTGGATTAAATCCGGAATATGCATGCAAAGCATTTCAGGCAATTGCTTCCATATAGAGGTGAGAATAGGCTAGGCAGAACTAGGCTTTGTAAGGCTTGAGCCTGGCCTGCGGTCTGTCATAGGCTTGCTTTTTAGGACTGAGTCTGACCTTCTGAAACCCTGGTACGGCCTGCTAACCTGTTAAAAAGTCTATTTCATATGAACATCTTTAAATAAACAATCTGATCTAAATTTAAATCGACTAGCGAACTAATATATCAATTCGATTAAACTTTCTTTTGATAATCAACATGAGTTTCTAGGGAATTTGACTATATATTGTATAATATTTCTATTCTAGTTTATAATAATATATTTAAATATGCAAAAATTTAATGTACACTAATAAGCTTAAATTACTAAAACATTTAACAAATTTTTATTTTAATTTAAAGTATAAAATATAATATAATAATAAATAATATTATTCATATTTACTTAAATAGGCCTAAGAGGCATTTTGAATGGCCTGTAGTCTAACCTTATAAGTTAAATAAGCTTCTAAAAAAGTCTAAGTCTTCTCTGTTTAAGAAAAAAATCTGGTCTGGTCTGGCCTGTTGTAGGCTAGGCCGTAATTCCCTTCCCTACTTTCATACATCCCAATCTTTGGGTTGCGACTGAATCTACTATTTTTTTGCTGACATAATTTTTGTGATTGAATCTACTGTATTATTTTTTTGACATAATTTTTTAAATTTTCTTTGGAAGCAAATTTGTTACCGGGAAACAATTTGTTGAATTCGGGAAGGTTTAAAGTGTTAAAAAAATCTTGACAAAAATAAATAAATAAAGTGTTAAAAGAATACTAGTTTTTATGGAAGCAATTTGTTTCCGGAAACATAAGCAATTTGTTAAAAAAAAATTGAGCGTTACATCAGTTTGTTGAATTCGAAAACGTCTATACTAATTTCTGGAAGAAAAAAATAATACAAATCGGAATTGTTCAAGCCGAAAAATGTGGGGGTGAACTCATACTTTGGGAAATGCTAAAAGGGAGGATGACAAATCAATGTGTGAAAGATTAAGTGACTAAAAGGATAAAATTGAAATTTTTAAAAATTTGTAGGGGTGAATGTATATGTGTAAGGATATTGGGTAAAATTTCCAGATATTAATTACATCATCAACTTTTCTTAACAAATGTGAAAAATACAAAAAAAGAGTTTATATATAAAAAATTCTATGGTGAAGTCATGAGAATGACTTTTTTGATGAAGTTAACTCTATGACCAATCATTGAGCATATTGTCTTGCTTAATCAAAATTCATCTTTTCCAAAATTTACATTCTCGAACCCTAAAACTGTTTCTCTCCAAAATTCATCTGCTTAATCAAATCCCTTTCTTTCCAAAATTCATCTTCTCTGAAATTCATTATGTTGTAATTCTGTATGTCATATGTTCCAAGCTGGTGTTATGCTTTAATGAACAAAAGCTAAGTTGAGGCTTTTAGCCATCGGTGCTAACCAAACAATACCATAATCGTAAAAAATCCAATCGATTTTGATATTTTGAGAATGTCAATAATATCATCTTTAAGACCTTGATAAGCTAGTTCAAGGAATTTGTTCATGTTTAGTGGAATGTCCATGTTGTTTTCTGCATCTAGTGAGAATTGCTCTACGTGTGGTAAAAACAACCTTACTAATTTGATAAATGGTTTAATGGTTGTAGGTGTTTTAGCAAAGAAGAAAAATGAAAAATAAAATGACTTTTTCAAAAAAATCAGTTTTGTGACTTCACCATAGAAGCGCTCTATATGTATATGGACGCAGCAGTATTTATTTCACAATGGAACTCTACATTATATTATTTGGAGTTATTTTGAATGAATGAATTTCATTATATTTTACTACGGGAGTAGTATTCATTTGGAGTTACTGTATTCGTAGTAACCGTTCACCTTTTGGTTTCCCAAGTAAGTCTATTTAATGTATTTTTCTTAATCGTGTCGGTATGTGTGCATTTTAAATTTTATTACTTGGCTGAGTAATTTTTCCACGACTTTTCAAGAACTTTAGCTTTCTATATGTGCCAACCCTTTCACAACTCCTTCAACAAATTGAAGATGGCAAATCAGAAAACACAACAAGTTCCTAAGAGCGAAATTGGTGACATTATTGAAACTGATATGAAAGCATTTTATGCTTCTCTTGAATCATCTGAAACACCTCCTCCATCACATGGATATCCAAAAAATACTAGGCTTAGTGAAAAAACGAAGAAAGCAATTCATACTCTCCAAGATTTACTCTCAAGAGAATTATCTTTTCTGTTGCAACCAATAAATTCTATAGCCATGAAAAATACTATTGAATACCTACTCACCTTGCCACAAAATGAAGGACTTTCACTGAAAACAAAATCAGAAATACAGAAACTTCTATATTGTTTTCAGCAATGGAGTTTAGAGTTTCGCAATGCATCAGAACTTTCAGAAACTGCCGAAGTAGAACTATCGAAATCAAGTGATGTGATGACTGATCTTCAAGCTAATATTGAAGAATTCCAGGAAATGGACAAGGCGGAGAAGTTTTTTTGTGATCACTTTGGCAAGTTGCAAGAAGAAAAGAGAAATCTTGAATATAAAATCAAAATCATAACCATTCAGATGACAGATTCCACAAAATTGAGAGGTGAGATTGCAAAGAGAAAGACAGAGTTGTTTCACAAAGGAAAAGTGTTGAACCAAGACAATGTAATGATTCGTGTGCCAAAGCTGAAAGCTGAGCAGGAATTTGCACTGAGAAAAAAAGCTATTATTGAAGAAGAGAGGTACAAGCTTGGAGAACAATTCATTCAAAGCACAGGTTTCAATGATTGGATCCTACAAAGTCGGGATACTTCAAAATGATTACAATTTAATTAGAAAAGTGTTAGCATCTTACAATAAGACCAACGCTCCTTGAATAGCTCTTGATATGCATCTCTAAAATATTCAAATGTTTTCTTTCCTTATTTTTAAAATATATCTTTCTCGATGCATATTTTCCTTGGTGGAAACATTGTGACTTTTGCTACAATTACACAAGTATTTGTTTGCAAGTTGTGATTATCATAGCTATCTTATACTATATGAATGAGAAATGACTTTGTAATGTCAAACTTGTGCGTGATCCTTTACATGATCAATTCAAACTTTTAGTAACACACAAGGTGCTACATTCTTTAGTTGTGGATCTTGGATATAGCCTTATTCATGCGATGGTTTGTTCAAGAGTAGACATTGGTTATTCTATAGGAGGAGTTGACCATAAATTCTTATTGAACCCTAAAAAGGAGTATTGGAATGGTGTGAAATGAATACCGTGATATCTTTTAAGAACTGCCAAAGAAGTGTCTGTTTTGGCACTGAAAAATGAAATGCTCATTAGGAATGCATATGCATGTATGGCATGAGATCAAACAACTGCATATTGATTTGTTTCATCCTTTCTTTGGGTTTTCTGTACATTACTTGAATTAGAAAGAAAAAAAAGTGTGTTGAATTTTATGGTAGCGACGTAAAGTTATCAAGTTGCTTCCACCAGCCTGCCATATAAAACTAGTAACCTCAGACCCTTTAAAATATCATGGCTATGGAGCCGAATCCACAACGTCAAACTTCATTATGAAAATTGGCAAATGGAAGTTAGGACTATACAAGCAAAGGAAAAAGTATTGAAAGAGGAAAAAACTAGATTTGGATGTTAATCAAGGATCAATCATTATAAATTTGTTAAAAAACAAATGACTAAAAAAATAACAATAAAATTGCATGTTCATCCTAGTCCATGGTTAACCAACATATTGAGTTAGCTCACATAAGAATCTTCCATAAAGCCAAACTAAGCTTGCATATTGGAATAATACCCGCTGAAATTATTCCAATACCCCTTCAGTAATTTATCATCTCTAAATCAGATTTGTAGTAAGAAAATCCCCGTAGTCACTCATCGGTGGCCGTTCGACTAGATGTCGTTCCTAATTTTAGCTCGGTGGAATTAAAAAAATTAAAATTAAATCTGCTTTTTATGGACTGTCTGTTCAAGGTTGAACGGACACTACATCGTGACTATGAAACTATAGGAAAATACCAATTGCATGGAATCTAATTTCCTCTATCTCTCTTTGACCTCTCTCTCTCTCCATCTTCTTCTTATTATTAACTTTTCTCTCCTCTTAGGCTTTCTTACTTAATGAATACGGAAGGAGATTATCCAAATCGAGAAAGATATGAATTTAGTGAAGGAATTAGATGCTTAGATCCATTCATAAAAACTTATGCTATGAATGAATTGTTCTATAAGCTTACCCCACTCTGCTTCAATAAGACCTCTTGTTATCTTGGCACATATTCTTGATCAGCTTTCAAAGTGGGCACAAGGATCCTTAAATCATCCATTTCAGCTTTCACCACTCGTGCTTCCTTAAACAATTCCATCTTTCTCTTAACAATACCTTTTTTTCTAGCTTCTAAATACTTAATTTTTATGCCAATTATTGTCTCTTGATCATCCTATGGTTAATCGTCTCATCCATCAACCACCATAACTTACAAGACATAAGCTTCTCCTCTTTTTTCATTTCTAGAAACTCTCTAAGATTATCTTCGTTTGTCAATCATGCAATATGAATCTAAGTAAAAAAATTCTAACTAACTTTTATATTTTTTTTAGGTGTTAAACTCAATTCAGAAACTGCAGAACTATCAAATGCCGCAAATTTGGTGGCTGAAATTGAAGCTAATGATGAACAATTTCAGGATATGGACAAGAAGTATAAGTTACAAATTAAAACCAAGACTCAAATTTCCTCGGTTTTGGAAAGGAAAAAAATTATTTGAGAAAGGGAGAGGCCAGAAAGATAGTTATGATGAATTGAGGATCCGTATAACAACATTGAAAGCTGAGCGAGAATGGGCGAAGATGGCACAAACTAATATTGAAGATGAGTGGTTCAAGCTTGGCGAACAATTCATTCGAATTACTGGTTTTAAAGATTTAATTTAACAGTTAGTCGTATCATGTTTATGTTCTCTGCCTGCTAGGATAATCTGAAACATATATCAAAACACTTTAAAATCCAAGTAGATGAGTATATTCCTAAATGCTAAAAGATATTGGAAATAACCTGAAGAATACAACATATGTGATCTTGAACAGGGAGGATATGTAACACATGGGCAAGTTAACAAACATGGGCTTCATGTCACCCAAGTTGACTATGTTACTAAATGTAAGTTCTTTCCCACGATCTTGTATATTCAAAACTATTCATTTGATTGTTGTTTCTTTTTTGTTGTGTTTAAAAGTTCATAAATTTGAGAGCTTTAAATTTTTAATAGGGTCTATATACGGCACAGATACATGATGTATCTGATATCCCAAGTTTAGGTGAAACATCATTTCTATTTTAAGAGTACTCAATTGAAATTCACGATGATGTTAGTGGTGTGTTCCGTGACTGGCATGCGACGTTTTTAGGTGGTTTCTCCCAAAATATAGGCCACGCAACTTGTTTGGAGGCAGAATTTTGTGCGGTAATGTTTGCAATTGACAAGGCTGTAGAGTTAGGTTGGACTAATCTTTGGATAGAATGTGATTCATTGCAGGTGGTAAACGCTTTTATGTCTCGCACTCATGTCCCTTGGCATTTGCGCACTAGATGGATTAACTGTATGGAGAGGGTGCACATAATCCGTTGTGTTTGTTCCCACATACACCGGGAAGGGAATACAGCAGCAGACGCCTTGGCTAGGAATGCACAGAATATGTCTACCTTTTATTCTCTTTGGTGGGACTCTCCTCCAAGCTTCATCACTTCTATTCTTGATAGAGATGGCTCAGGCCTCCCATATTTTCGTATTTTGTTGTAATTTTGACCTTGGTTCTTTTGTTCTTCTTTTCTCTGATGTAGACTCTCTTGTTGTTAAGGGTTCTGGCCCTCTCCAGCTCTTTTATTGATTTTCTTTGCTTGATCAAAAAAAGTTGGACAAATTTAGAATATTGAATGCTAAGTGACTTGAACATCTATACTTTTCATATTGCGATGGTTGACTTTTCATAAACACAAGGAAAGGCAATAAATAAATTGAGCTTTATCTTTAGTTGACTTCACATTCCTTCTGAACTGACTTGCTACGTCAACAACTGAAGCGCCTACGTTTCAGTTCCCAAGTAGAATCACGCTGCCTGAACTTCAGCAAATATTGTCTTGTGGTTGTCGCGGCCTTCTGGAACTGTATAGTTTGATGTAAATTTCAACACATTATTGATTTCAAATGTGTTCATCGCCTTTTTAGATGCACACATGCAATTGAAATTTATTCAGAACTTGCTCCAGTTAAAACCATAGGCTTAGTTAGTTAATAAAGTAAAGCTCTGATTCCTATGCTACATTACATCCAATTTTTAGAAAGGTAAGAACCAGGACTTAGAAAACAGTATAGAAAAGAAAAAACAACTGAGAAGAGTTAGCATAATGCTAAAAACTATTATTTTTCCTTTTCGATGCATTTCTTAAAAGCATATTCCACAGAAACACAATCACTAAAATCTCTTTAAATCTTAAACCTGTCTGACATCATGGGTTCTTGTTACATTGTAGACTTCAAAGAGTGTTCCTGAAGTTTCTCAGACTCCACAAAATGCTCCTGAAGTTATGCAGAATTCTGAGAGGGTTGGTCGAGTTAAATTGTGGTTTTCACCGAGTGTTTTTCAAGCCGAGAAGACATGGAGACTAGTTGGCCTTGTGTCAAGTGTAGTGGGCCTGTTATGTTATGCTATGAGTCCTTCTTTCCAACGTTTAATTGGAGGCTGGAGCTCTTTGAAGGTCTTCCTTTACGGAATGTTTTCCTTGGTTATGAGTAGCAGCAAATTATTTGCAAAGCAGCCCTCATTTCTCACACGGGATATTCAGTTCAAAACCTACATGAAATTTGCAGTTTTTATGATCATCTCAGTGCACTCGTTCTTTTACGATAAAGCCGTGGCAGGGAAACCTTAAATACTGAGTGTGGTTTCGAATGCTGCGTTTTCATTGATGTCATTAAGTCCAAATTGTTTAAGTTGGGGTTCGAGATTGGTATATTCTCCTATTTCTTAGGCTGCTATGCAGTTCAATTGTGGACAATCAACAAAAATCTGGTTTTGGTAGCCATGATCTTCTGTTGTCCACTCTTTGTTATGCAATCTTCTTTCGATTCCCAACCGGGGCCAACTAATGGAGATCAAGGCATTCACTCCTCTTCAGATTCCAAACCAGAGGTTGAAGGCTGTCATCATATCATCTGTGTTCATACATAATACAAGATGAAAAGCTTGAGAAGTGTTGTAGCAAGTTCAAAGGTGTCTGTGTTCATCCAAGGTGCGTTCGCACAAAAAGTTTATTAACTTAATCTAGTTTTCTGAGCAATGCTTATGTATGTAAACAATTTGGTGATATACTATGTTCTGCAGATACATATAATCTTTATGCAGTGATGCCATAGGTATTTAGCAAAACAGCCCTTAATCTGATTTTTGAAATTTAAATATAATATCCTTATTTTGTGTAAAATCCCAATGGCTTCATATGTGTTTTATTTTTATTTTATATCATTTAATGTGGTAAGACTAATATATTGATTATTCAGATTATTCGTGATCTTTTTCACTGTTCTTTTCTGCCACTTCATTCATAGCATACCGACTAGATTAGTATTAGTGCAGTAACTAGGAAGAACCGAGAAAATGAACACGAAAAATCTGAACAAACAATATAGATTGAAAACTAACTACTCTCCATTCATTAACATTATGAACGATAGATTGAAAACTTAGTGTTTTTACGCTTGAATTGAGATGATTGATGGAATTAACTAATGTATGCAATACTAATCACTGCATCTGAAAAACGTGAATGAATACATGGATTGTGATGAGGTTCGTTGTACTTTGCAGCATGTGAATGTTTTGGTTCAATGTTTTCTGACCTCTTTTCTAATCGCGTGGAAAAGAATGAAGCACCAGGTAAGGTAAGCATTCTAATTTTTGAGTTAGAAAATCAGATGATTGATTTCTGATTACTAGGAAGAATTGAAAATTCTCTGGATTTTCATTTTAGTTACTGCATTTAATACAGTAGCCAAAGTGCAAGCAACCTTGATAACTATATATTTATTCTTGAAATTATGAATTGATGCAAGATGGTTTTCTTAGTAATTTTATAGTATTATTGGAGAATGCTAACCATAACCATTGCCCTCGAGGCATCGGTTAAAGTACTAAAATAAGTAAGTTTGCATCGAAAAGTGGTGTAATTATTGCTAACAAAAGAAGTAAAGACTTGTATTTCCAAGACAAAGTTTCTATTAATGGAATCCTTAACCATTGCCTGGTTAGCAAGACCCTAATTTATTTTAGCCAAATCTTAGTAATTTTCTAAAACTTTCTATTATTATTTTGTTTTGTTTTATTTCGGCCTACGGGTTTGTTATTTCTTTCACTATATAAGCATAACTTATGCAGCGTAAGAGGCACCCTTTTATTCATTAATAATATTTGAAACTTTTCTCTCAATTCTGGTGGATTCCGGAAACCCTTATTTGATAGGTTTATCGCTTGCAGCCTGTCTGTTTATCGTTTAGGTTTAGCGTTTGCTAAGCCTAATACGATTCCATTCCATATTGCGTCAGTTGGTATCAGAGCAGGTTTCTCCTGTTCTTTTCCTAACGGATCAGCCATGGGAGATCAACTGACGACGAGGTCAGAGCTTGCCAGCATAACCGCGACTCTATCAGATCAGATGGCGGCGTTGACAGCTAAGATTGACAACACCAACATCAACAACCGCAACGACAACAACAACCGTAACTACAACAACAGAAACAATCAGAACAGGGGAGGTGAACCAATTAGGGTCGTGGTGAAAACAATCGAATTATTGACGAGATAATATCGAATCATTGGAAGAAGCTGCAGATTTTACGAGAACAGACCAATTCAGCTAAATCTATCGAAAGGGATCATAAAACAGTAAAGGCTAAATTTGATGTTATTGAATTCAAACCAGAAGATGGTGATTCACGACAACAGGACGACAACCTTTCAACAAACAACAGTGAAACGCAATGAAGTTCACAGAGTTGTTGAAGATTCTCTACAACCCTCCATTTGTAACCAAAAATTCCCTAAGTCAAACCAGATTCACAATATGATTAGGGATTCAAAATTTGTGGACCTCGCACTTGATGATGTGTTCGTGGCTCCGTTGATTTCAATGAGGTTGACAAGCAAATACACCAACACGAAGCAGCTGAAACCCTCGTCAGTGGTCATGGAACCTTCTATATCATTTATTATGCCACTACCAAAATTTGTTTTGATCCCTCCATATGGGTTTCCAGTTGGATCAAGCTCATATTCGCACAATCATCCTTCTACCTTGAATAAAGATGTTGATTACCAGGTAAATTTCAAATCCCTCTCACCTAACACAATCAGTGTATCCGTGCAATCATTACTTCTAGGCTTCGATGGTCTCAGATGTTTCGATCCCGGTGGGTTGCTATAATCGTTGTCTCCGCACATTTCGATGGCACAAATGAGACCTTCCACGCCAAATTTAATCACTCGTCGATTGCACCTCCGCCAAAACCACCTGATATCGACGCAATTGCACCAGCAACCTATGTTACAGCCTCAACATCTTTCACAAGTTCTTTAAATGTTTCAGTAAATATATCTTTTAGTGAACCATTTATAGGCAAAGGTTTTAGATTCAAGTATGTGAATGCCTGCAATCATCTTGTCTATTGTGCTAGCTAGGTTATACCATCTTTCTTTAGAATTCTGAAGCCAAACCTCATGTATTCTCCTCTTGTTAGATTATCCTCTACTGTTCAATACAGCCGAGCAATCCTTGGAATGGATAACAATTTATGTACTGATACAGTTGGTAATAGCTTTACAAGAATGCCAAATTCAAGTGTTTATATACATATTGACAGAAGAAAGGTGAATATCAACATCAGGACTCATGTACCCGACAAGCTACTTCTAATTAAAAGTGAAACTAGAACAGTACAGACAACTAATGACCATAACAAGCTAAAGACTGATATTGGAGTGCTTGAAGATACTAAGAACCATACCCTCCATGGAATTTTACGTGTACAAAGTTGCTTTATGGGTTATCAAGATCGTTGTCATTGCAAGGAGTTGTGGACAGGAATCACTTCTCTTCAGTTATTTATTAGAGGAGGAAAAAGCAAAAAGGAGTTTGCAACTTTGCCTCAGAGACATAAAGTTGCTGTTATTATACAGAAGCATGTGAAAACAATATATCAAAGTAAAAGAATGAAAGATAACTTTGATGTTGCACTTGTCATACAATCGTTTATTCGTGGATGGTTAGTCAGAAGATGCTCAGGAGATATAGGATTTTTAAAACCCGGAGACATGAAGACTAACGAGTCAAATGATTTTTCTGGTGAACTCTCCATACTGTCATCAAAATGCATCACTGAATTTGACTTGAGGAAAAACGATGCACCGGAAAGTTATGCATTTATCAAAGGCAGAATTTTGGTTAAGATTTATGTGGTCTACTCTCTTTACACTAAGTGTTTTAATCTAAGTTGTATTTTTGTTGATTATGAGAACGTTTCAGTAACTGAGATAGTAAAAACACTATATGGGAATGAGTTGGTTGACTATGGTGACATTCACAATATTTTAGATTTTAACTTAGCTAAAAAATTGAGTTGCAAAATGGAGGCTATCACATTACTGATGGAGGTTAAATAAAGGGGTACAAGGTTGCAGACACTATATATTGGAGTGCAATGTGTGTCCAAGCTATGTCATAACTCATGGGGATCCTCAAAGCTTCATATGGAATGTCTTGCTGAGGGAGAAATATTGATTTTGTGGAAAAATAAAATTCTCAAACAGCCAAAGCCTTTAGATGATATTCCCACACCATTTGAAGATTTATTTGCTCATTCATGGAATGGTAGTATTGAATCTATGAGTGGATTTAAAAATATTCTGCAGCATGTCTAAGTGTTGGCACCTGAAATACATCATGCTCATACTTGGGGCTACTTGAGCGACCTTTTTCATGATGAATGCAGTTATGTTTTGTCAATTATTCACTGTTGTTTTGTTGACAGGGCAGGGAGAAAAGAATTCAATTTTGTTTCTAATACTAAGGAAGGCAGTCAATTGAGTTTAGGTACCACACAATTGTAGCAATTGCAAGTGTCCATAAAGGTCTTGATTGGAGAATCAAATTTCCAAACAAAGAGGTTGTCAGCAATACAACCAAGGGAAATTATTCATTGTTGCAAGAGTTTGGATGCCACCATGAAGACTTGTTTTAGATAGGGCATAAAAGCAACTGCTATATTTTTTCGAATTAAACCATATTTGCATTTCATTCAATGGGATCCAGGAGGGTGGTCACTTGTTCATTGGAGGAGTCAACATGCATGGGAAGCTCTTTATTAGAATGAGAACCTGAGGTCGAGTTCTTCAGAGGTGGAGGAGACTGATGCAGGAGGGTTTTCTTAGTAATTTTATAGTATTTTATTTTAGCCAAATCTTAGTAATTTTCTAGAACTTTCTATTATTATTGTTTTATTTTATTTCGGTCCGCAGGTTTGTTATTTTTTTCACTATATAAGCAGAACTTATGCAGCCTAAGAGGCACACTTTTATTCTTAATAATATTCGAGACTTTCCTCTCAATTCTGGTGGATTCCGGAAACCCTTATTTAATAGGTTTGTCGCGACCTGTCTATATATCGTTTAGGTTTAACATTTGCTAAGCCTACATATTGTTTAGGTTTAACATTTGCTAAGCCTACGCTTCCATACTGCATCATGAATCCAATATAGCCTTGACATTTTAAATAAACCACACCTCCAAGTCCCATTTGAAATTGCGAATCCAGAATACATTAACATTATAAACAAGATAGTGTTGATTTCCATGGATTAGACATTATACAATCCTATTAATGGATTAGATGTCATACTAATAAACTGAATATATATATATATAACTCATATTTTTGAATGTTGAAGTATAATATAGAAAACAAGTATACATAAAAAATGAAATTTAGTCTAATATTATCACTGACGTTTTACAGATAAAGGTCTAACTTGACAAAAGAAATAAAAGATCCCATTGTATTTTTGCAATGCATAAAATCATTAGTCCAAAACATAAACATGGTACTACTGGGAATATATGTTCATGCTACATTGTTACCTATCCAGTCTTTGAAACATGTGCTTTGGATGAATTGTTCTCGAACATTGACCCACTCCGCTTCAATATTATCTCGTATTCTCTGCTAATTCCTGCTCAGCTTTCAGCCTTGGTGTACGAATCCTCAAAGTGTTCCAATCAAATTTCAGCCATTTTCCTTTCTCGAACAACTTTTTCTTTCTCTTAGCAACCTTGTTAATCCTTGCCGTCGAATTTTCAATCTGAAACCTTGTCAAGCCTTGGTGTACGAATCTTCAAGTTTTCTCTTCTCTTCCTCCAAACAAACCAATTGATTATACAAATACTTTTCCTCGTTGTCAAATATTTTGAACTCTCTAACATTAGCTTCAAGATCATTCTTCACTTTACTAGCTTTTGACAGCTCTTCAGTTGCCGAAAGGCCTGCATTGCAATACTCCAAACACCACTGATTAAAACAATGTAGAAGATTCTGTATTTCTAATTTTGTTGTCATCGAAAAACCTTCTTTTTGTGGTACAGTTGAGAGGTATGTGAGAGTATCTTTCATCTCGATGGAACGTCCTGGATGAAACAAAAGAGGGAAATCTTGAGAATAAATCTTGGAAAATGAGAATTGCTTTCTTGGTTTTTTCACAAGGCCTATAAGATATTATATGCGACGGAGAAGTTGTTTCTGGTGATTCAAGAGAAGCATAAAATGCTTTATGATCAGTTAAAAAGATTGTCATCTTCAGTTCGTAAGATTAGTAAGGAATGTGAAAGGATATATATATATATATATATATATATATATATAGAAGCTAAAGTTAAAGTTCAAGAGAAGCTAAAGTTCACATTTAAAAGCACACAAGTATTAAGGAAAATAAACGTTCAACGACCTTACTTGAGAAACAAAAAGGTGAACAACGGTAAAAATAAATAAATAATGCAGAGTTCCAATGCCTTTACCTTGAATTCCAACAATCAATTTATTTCTTCCTTATAAGTCACTTTAAAAAACCATTTCTCATCTTTTTTTTATAAGAGCATTATAACTATAGGAGAATGTTAACCATTGCCCTTGGGACATTATATTGGATAAGGGGATAAAAATAAAAATATAGTATTGGAAAATGGTGAAAAGTGATAAATTTAATTTTTTAAAAGTTAATTTTTTGAAACCAATGCAAACATGCTACTTTTGATTTCCTTAACCATTGCACTAAGGGCAGTGGTTAGCAAGACCCTTATAACTAAAATCATGGGTATTAAAAAAACTTTTTAGAGAAGTAAATTTGTCTCAAATATGTCTAACAAAATGTATCCGATGTTAATTTTTATATTTCAACACAACTGCGTATAAGGTCTTATATGTGTAAAAATGATTAATAAATGCATATAGAAATTTGTATCAGGTTTTATATCTGTAAAAATGATAAAAACTACTTAGGTTTTATGTGGGAGTTGGGTTTTGGAGGGGAATGGAAGGCTTGTGGGAAGATAAACTCTTGTTTAGGAATAAATAAAAAACAAGGAAAAGTTTTGAATTTTCATAGTTTCCTCATATTATGGGGTTTTGAAGGGTTAAACATACAAATTGACAATTTCACCTTCACGATAATTCAAAATTCCAATTCTTTTATCATTGTTTTATTTTTTAAAATTATTAATTAAATTTGTACCCAAATATAATAGTTATGAAATGAAAGGAAATATTTTTGTTTATATAGTGAAATTAATTTATCATTATTGTATCATTTTTTTTAAAAATGGTTTCAAATTTTTTATAAGATTGGTAAAAAAATAAAATTATTTGTCCGCAAGTTCTAGCTCAACTGGAAAAATGCTGAAATTGTTAGGTCGGACGCCATGACCGAACCCCGATACCTCCACTTGTGTGTATGAGTTTATAATGGCTTTGTCATTTCGCCTATCTACCAAAAAAATAAAAAATAAATAAAAATTTATTTTTATATAATATATACTATACATAAAGAAAACTACTTCTTTCATCATTTTTGGGTTGAATTTTTCTTTCCAAAAATACACTTAATTTTCAATACAAATATCACATGTAACAAATAAATAAGAATAAATTTAAATATTAAAACAAATGTAACAAACACGATATGAATGTATGTATATCTATTTTTTTCCTTTATCATATAAAAAGTATAACAAATTAAATGAATATATTTATACTTACTTTTTCATTATTCTAATTTTAATCTTAAACAACAACTTTTTCTATAATAAAGATTGTTGTTCGTATATCATTAAAAAAAAGCAATAAACATTTATATTTTTACTTTTAATCAAAACCAAAATTTCATTAAAAAAAATACCGATCATAATTTCCAAACGTTAGCGCAATAAAAAAAGTGGAAATATGAGCACAGAGTGCCCGTCTTTTCGCTAGTAATTATAAAATATAACACAATTTATTGTTTTTAAGAAGAAAAATAAAGGTAAAATAGTAAAATTATCACATAAGCCTTTATTTTCCTTTTCTTGTTTGTTTCTTAACTCCCAAACAAGGAAAATCTTTCCCCCTCCGTCCCCTCCCTTCCCTTCCCCTCCATAGCCTTTCCTTTCCCTCCCCTCAAACCTCGCAAATAGAGCCTTAGGGTGTGTTTGGATGAGGGTTTATGAGGAAAAGAGATAGGAGGGTTTACTTTTCATTTTTAAATTATGGACACTAAGAAATCATTTTTAAAAAGTTAACAAATTAACTTGATAAACGATCGTATAATACTTTAATCGTACTTAATTTAATTTATTTTAGAAAAACATGTTATATAGTCTGTAATTTAAAAAAAGAAAAGTAAACTCTCCCCTCCCTTTCTCAACCCTCAATACAAACACACCCTTAAAGACCTCTCAAAATAAAATACGTTGGGAGTACAACTTCTTTTGCTAAATTTGGCCCAATGAGAACTAGAGTGATTCTGATTTGCTAAATATTGAAGGACTGGGTTGGACAATTTTTTTTTTTAGGGGTTGATTTAAAAACTAATAATGGAACAAAGGTAAACATTTAAAAAGGGACGGGACAAAAACAAGAATTTTTATCCCTCATTAAACCATCAGACAACTATTTATCCAATGTACAAACTATAAAAGAAATATTTTTTTTTTAAATAAAAAACTTATCGCTTTATCTCTCTCTAGAGCAATTTTTTTGTATTGTAGTATAATGTCATGTTTTATATTGTTATGTTTGCTACCTCCTTCTCTAAATTCTCTTAAGGTTTGTGTACGATTATTAAGGAAATTATTGATTGTGTTGATTTCAGTGGTAATATTATTTTCGATTACTAAAATACCTTTATTGATTTTAATTAATGGAGTAGTTAAGTTCGATGAAATTCAATAAATAAGGTTATAATAACGGGAATAAAATAATAAATACAGCATTGGTATTCTAAAGTGACAATTATGTCGAGAAAAAAATACTAAAGAGACTAGTATTTTGTAAAACCAAATGTGACAACTTTGATGGCAACTTTCATTTTCTCTCTTCTCATTGGTCCAAAACAATAGAGAGAAAAAGGAAGAGAGATAATAAGAATATAATGTGAGCATTAGAGAAAAATTTGTCAAAAAATTATAATAATATGGTTGTATAAATATCATTTCTCTAAATTCATATATGAAATTTTCAAATATCTAAATGTGTATTATCACTTTCGTTTTTAAAAACAACTAAAAAACAATGTAAATTTTTTTTAGAACATGTTAAATAAAATCAAAAAAATTTAAAAATACGACAATTTAAAATTACAAATCAAATAAAACTAATGCAAGTTTATTTTTTATTTTTGAGAATATGAAAAAAAAATAAAAAAATAAAAAATGGGTAGAAACGATGGAATTTCGAAGGGCAGTGTCCTGTAAGAAGTCTCTTCTAGCATAGTTTTGATCCTTGATTCATTTTCTTGATTTTCTGAAAAAGTTTAGAAGCAATCTGATTAAGTATCCTGAAAATTGGATTTTTGGATGGGAACAACTAACAAAACCTAAAACAGAATTATGAGAGATAGAAATATTAATATGATGCTTAAATTGTTATCAATGTTGCAAAATAACTCTGAATTTATACTCGTACAATTCATATTCTATGATCTGGAAAAAAAAATAAGGAACGCACCTTATTTTTTGGTGTTCGGATTATAAAATTCGAATGGGTGAAAAACTCATTTTTTTCATCCAAAGCAATGGAAAAACTCAATTCTGGTTATAACTTTCATAAAAGTTCATTATTTCTATGACTTTTCAATAACTTTCATAAGTTTCTTCCTCCGTATATATCTTTCTCCCATGTGCACAGACACCTTTCACAATTTTCTTCCATTCAAAATCCCGGTTATGGCAAATCAGTTCATAATTCGTTGATCAATGTTGATGAATTTATAGACACTGAAACCGAAATGCAAGCATATTACGCTTCTCTTGAATCCGAAAAAACTTCTCTATGTACAAGTTTCTTTGGAAACAATGCTTATTGATGATCATCGAATCCAGAAAACACTTCAGATTCTCAAATTCTTACTGCTAAAAAAAGTTTTCTCTTCTGTTGGATTCAAAACATTATGTATTGATGAAATATATTCTCAAGTATCTTCTCAGCTTGCCACCATATGATCATGACAGATTTTATATGATATTGACAACAAAATCAGAAATACTACAACTTTTACAATGTTTTACTCTGTGGAAATTGGATTATGATAATGCAGGTGTTAATATAAATATAAAGGTTCATCAAAAGTTTATCTTTAGTAGTTAGTTTGTCGATTTTCTACCACCTCTATATATATACAGAGCATATTATATTTATTTATTGACCATTTTTTATCAATCATTTTATATGATTTCTGAGTAAAAAACTTCTAACTAACTTTTATATTTCGATTAGGTGTTATACTTGATTCAGCAGCTGCAGAACTTTCAAATGCTGCAAAATTGGTGAATGGACTTGAAGCTAATGTTAAACAATTTCAGGAAATGGACAAGCAGTATAAGTTACAAATTAAAACCAAAACTCAAATTTCCTCGGTTTGGGAAAGGAAACAATTGTTCGAGAAAGAGAGAGCCCAGAAAGATAGTTATGATGAATTGAGGATCCGTGTAACAACATTGAAAGTTGAGCAAGAAAATGCTGAATGAACTTGAAGATGATCAAGACAAAATCAATGGCATAGAAATCAAGATTGAGAAATTGTAAGGTAGAAGAGAGGGAGAACAGTGAAAGCTCAAAGAGATGATTTAAGGATCCGTTGACAGTTTTGTAAGCTGATCAAGAATGTGCCAAGAGTCTGCCGCATCTTAGTGGCTAACATGCTCGAAATTGTTTTGTGAATATGGTTGTTGAAATAGCATACCTCTATATTTGTCTTCCTTCCCAAAGCTTCATAAATCTTAATAGTGGTGCGAAACTTGGTAGGGGAATATGACGACTGAGGAATCTCTATTTGTGAAGGATAATGGATAAAAGTATGAACCTAACAACTATTATGTTCGAAAAAACAAAATTTCAATGGCTCTTTAACAAAAAATCAGTCAGAACCTATTCCAAAGCACAATAAAAATGATAGAAAACAGATATCAAGACACAATAATGGATGCACAATAGTCTTCCTGTTAAAAAAAAAAATGGAAACAAGCATTACCAAGTGAAAACCAAAACAACCTAAAAGAGATGAGACTAAAATCACTAGTAAAATATGCCAAAAATATTAGCCAAGTGATTAGAATAACATACTCAAATTGTTCCTAAAACCAACCAAATTTCTTCTTCTCTCTATGGTTGCCAAACACATTTCTTATAAATTCACCCTACATTTATGAGAATCAGCCGGCATTCGTGCTAACAAAAACTTACCAACATAATGATTATTTGTGAAGATGGAAATTTTACATATTCATTCACCAATTTAAAACGAAATACAATAAATAATGTTGTGTAACAAAAGACCATTTAAGCATGTTAACAGCCATGCTCAATTTACTCAATTATTAACGACAGATTAATTCGAGGACCAATTCCACCGTCTAGTATGCTAAATTAAAATTTAGCATACTGTTGTAGGATAAAACTTTAAGATTACTACGGATTCAGTAAAAGAATGATACAACTTAAGATAAAACTTAAGATTACTAAAGTACTTTCCCCTGGAATCGGAGAATCAACAAAAAAAATAAAAATAATGCTTTTAATTAGATCAATTCTTTAATACCAGTACTTCGAATGAATTGCTCACGAAGCTTGGACCACTCCGCTTTAATATTATCTCGTGTTTTACCCGCCAAATCCTGCTCAGTTTTCAGCCTTGGAACATTGATCATAAAATCATCTCTTTTGGCTTTCACTACTCTTCCTTTCTGATACAATTCCATCTTTCTCTTACGAAAATTGTCTCTCCTTTTTGTAGACATTTTAATATCAGCATCTAGAGTTTTAATTTTCTCTTCAAGCATTCTCTTTTCTTCCTGCAAGCAAAGCAATTTTTTTGACAAACACATTTCTTCCTTCTCCATATGATGGAACTCTTGAACATTAGCGTCGAGATCATTCATCACTTCACTTGCTTTTGATAATTCTGTTTCTGCAGCTGCTGAAAGACCTGATGCATTGTGATACTCCAAACTCCACCGTTCAAAACATTGCAACAGTTTTTGTATTTCAGATTTTGTCGTTGAACAAATCCCTTCATTTTGCGGCAAGTTGAAGAGGTATCTGAGAGATTCTTTCATCTGTATGGAACGACCTGGATGAATCAAAAGAGAGAAATCTTTTGAGAATAAATTTTGGAGAATATGAATGGCTTTTTTGGTGTTTTCACTACTTTTCAAAGATACTGTATGTGATGGAGAAGTTGTGTCTGAAGGTTTTAGAGATGCATAAAATGCTCTCATATTAGTTTCATTGTGTGTGTCCTGATTTCCCATCTGTTCGGATAACCACGACTTAATAGTCTCTTGAATGCGAAATATCCCCCCGCCACACCTGTGCCGTTAAATAGACAACCAGTCAGAACCAACTCAGGATCGATATAACAATGTGCATTTAACTAGACAACCGGTCAGAACCAATTCCAGAGCAAATAACCATCACAAAAAATTAATATCAGTCACACACAGAATGTTAAAGTGGAAAACTTTACTCCAGGTGCGACAATAAAAATCACGTGACTTGGATTAAAAAACACATCCCTATCAACAATAGCAACGACAATAATTGGGTCTTGCTAACCATTGCCCTTAAAGATTTAAAAATGGAAAAAATTTATTAATTTTACGGAGAAAATGTTACTTTTTAAACTTTTAATGTCTTAATGCATCATTTATAAAACAAAACTTCCTTTTTAGACACATTTCCCATAATAATAATAATAATTACACAATATTCTTCTTAGTAAACATTAGGGATCAACAAATCCTGCTCATAGAATGTGTGTTTAAATAGACAATCAATTAGAACCAATTCCGAGCAAATAACAATGACACAAAAAAATTAGAATCAGTCACATAGAATTTTAAAGCTGAAAACTTTCATCCACGTGAGAGAATAAAAATCATGTGACAAACCCTAATTATTATAATAAGTATACAATAATGATAATAATTATTAGGGTTTTTCAATTACGTGCAATATTGCACATGTTAGACAAACCCTAATTATTATAATAAGTATACAATATCCTTCGTAGGGATCAATCATCAAAGTGGAAATCAACAACAAAAAAACACTTTCATAAAAATGGGTTAACCAAAAAACCTAAAGAAAGACTATAAAAAATAAGTTAAATTAAAGAAACCACATACTCAAATTGTAGAAAAAATGGAGAACATTTGTTTCAAACTCATATACTACTGGAACCCAACCAATCTTCTTCTCTCTTTGGTCTGCCGCCGTGCCTGTGTGTTTCTTTCATACGTTGTTGTTCTTGTAACATTATTACGTGGTTCATGGGTTAGAAAAACCCAAGCCCAATAAACAAATTAACCCACACACCTTTTATTTCTTATTCCTGTTTTTTATATAAATTATTTTTCTCCTTTTTTTTATTTTAAATAATTGATGGTTCCAACTTGAAGAGTGTGCTCGCGATTTTTGGGTATCAAAATCATTAATCGGATTTGAACCTTTAATCATTGAACTCTCAACTTTTATTCGCGGGAAAGGAAAAAGTGAGTAAAAACCCTTATAAGACCTTGGATTCGGGGGTTGGTTTCGATTGGGGAAGGTGTTAGACACCCGAACCGACTATGGTATCCCATAAGAACCTTCTACCTATTCTTAATCTTGCACTAAATTAATTTTACTTATTCAAAAAATTATTTAAGAGTTTAAGTGAAAGAAAGGAGAAAGATGAAGCATGTTTTTGGTTATTTTTATTGATTTGGAAGGGCCAAAACCCTTTGCCTACTTACCCAAATAAATCGGGATCAAAATCAAGTAGTTCGGCTAAAGAACTTTTTTTTTGATGGGTTGAATTGATTTTAACATTTTTTGAAAAAAAGATTTTAAGAAGAGATGAGAGGCCTCAAGGCATGAGAAAAAAGTATGATGAAGTTGGTTAATTTTAATTGCAAGAAATCCATGTTTAACGTGGATATTAAATTGATTAATATTTGATTAAGGAAAATAAAAGGAAAAACACTTGGGTTACAAGCCAAGGTTTACTTTAAAGAAATTTGAATTTTTGACTTTTTGATTTTTGATCAAAATATTTTTCTAAACTAACGGTGAATTAGCGTAACGGCGGAAAAAATAAATAAGCGTAAAACGATATATAAAGTGGTAAAGTGTCGATGCGTGTGTCGGTTACATATTACATACCCTAAATACATTCTATGGTCTCAAAAGAAAAAAAGACGAGAAATAAAAATGCGCGAAAATAAATTACATCATTTCCCTAATTACACACTAAACCTATGGCAATAATAAAATAAATGACGGAAAAATAAATATGCATGCAATAATTACAACAAATTCTATTATACCTACTACAAAAATTAATGACAATAAAATAAATGACAAGGAAAAAAAATATGCATGAGATGGTGAATAATAATGATGCAAACATAACATAAAAAAAAATATACAAATGATAAAAGAACAATAAACAAATAAAATGAACAAATTAGAAATAGTTTTGAAAATAAAGAAGAAAAAGATTTTTTAAATGCCTAAATAAACTAACACTACATGAGATAAGACTTGGCCATTAAGATGAATTTAGAAATGCATGATGTGGGGATTAAAACACTAATTAAAAATGCACAAAACATAGCTTACATATTATATGAATAAAAAAAATGCATGAAATAATAGAAAGTTACTACAAAAAATATGCAGGAGAGGTGCAGGCAGCAAAAACAGGGGTGTAAATAGCAACAAAAACAAGAAAAAGGCCAAAAGAAAGAAAAGCAATGGGCTGGGTAAAGGAGGTACCGGTTCGGTTCATCCTGGATCGGTTCAAGTGAACCGAACCGGTTTTTTTTAAAGGGAGTATAAATATTTTTTTTATGTTCTTTTCATTCATTTTCCTTCTTCCTTCTCTCTCTACAACCAAAACACAAAAAATTGCTCTCCCTTCTCTCTAAAATCTCCTCGCCGGAGAAGAAGAAGTGGCGGTGGCCGGAGGTGCTCCGGCGCGGTGGTCGGCCGGAGAGCCGCCTCGCCGGAGCTTTAAACTTATTTTTTTTTAAAAAATTTTCACCATTAGCTTCTCCTTCTTCTCCTCTACTCAAAAATAAACTTAGTTTTCAAAGGAACACACCAAACAAGCCTAGATCTAGCTTCAAAGTTCACACAAAAACACAAAAAAAAAGTCATGAAACTACCTTGCTTGTTCTTCTTCTTCGCGTTTTCCTCCTTCTTCTTCACTTGCTCACGCGTTTTGTTCTACTACTTCACTTGTTCACGCGTTTTTGGTCCTTGAGCTTTTGTTCCTCTTATTTCGATTCGGTTCGGCCTTGTTTGGCTTGTGTTTGGTTCGAAATTTGTGATGTTGTGGTTGTTGTTTTTGAGGCCGAAAATGGCTTTGTTGTTGTTGTTGAGGATTTCGAAATTTATGATGATTTTGGGTAGGATCCGAAAATTTGTGATGTTTATGGTTGATTTATGTTGCTGGAAAATTGTTGAGTGTTCTTGGTGTTCTTGAGATATTCATGAGTTTTTGTGGTTTTGATCTGAAATTTTGGAAAGAGAAAGTGGAAATGTGTTTTTTGGTGATTTGATACTTTTCTGATTTTTCTGACTGTGATTCGGACATTTCTGACGCGTGAACAGTACTTTAAATAGTACAAAGTCTCTGATACACTAAAATGACGAAAATACCCCTGCTGAAACTTGGAGAAAAAGTTGGACCAGGACCAATAACAAACTGACATGTGGACTGAATGACTTAAAATGATAAAATCAGATAAATAAATAAATAACAATAAATAAATAAATAAATAAAAAAGAAATAATTAAATAAATAAATAATAATGAAAAACGAATATTAATAATAATAAAAAAGAAATAATAAACATGACTAAAAAAAAATGTCCCGTCGGAACCAAACAATGAGGTATTTTAAAATACCTCTCTGCCGAAATTTCGTCTGAGACTTCTGAAATACGCGGCTTTTTAAACGCTAAATAAAATAGTAAATCAACGACGTGAACAAAATGAGTTTTAAAACACGTAGACTTTACGATAAATAAAATACGCATAAAACGCGGATAAAAATTAAAAAATTAATACGCGATTGACATTAAAATATAAACGACGAAAAAAAATGAAATGCGATCACAATACGAATAAAAACAGATATCACGGGAATTAGAGCGCGAACGAAAAGCTAAAAAACGAACAACGTACGAAAATAAAAAATTAGATTGGTCAAAATTTGGGGTATGACAGATGCCCCTATTTAAGTTTCTCCGTCACGAGGACTTAAAAAGACAAAAATTGTTGAATCGACGGGTCGGAGAGACTTAAATATTAAGTACACCAATTTTTGACCAATTCAGAAATCAAGAAAGCTATATGGATGTAATGATATGAGTTGTCTGTTATGCAAGTACGGAATGCAAGGACGACAAAAACACTAACTCGAGAACCAAATAATAAGTGTCACTGGGGCGGAAAATAATGTCTGTTACCGTTACTGCGATAAAGACGAACAAAATGAAATGAAATACAGTCCATTACCTTTACCGGGGTAACGACGAACATACGAAATGGAATACTGTCTATTACCTTTACTGGGGTAAAGACAAACATACGAAGGGTAAAACTGTCTATTACCTTTACTGGGGCAACGACGAACATACGAAGGGTAAAACTGTCTATTACCTTTACTGGGGTAAAGACGAACATACGAAGGGTAAAACTGTCTATTACCTTTACTGGGGTAAAGACGAACATACAAAGGGTAAAACTGTCTATTACCTTTACTGGGGTAAAGACGAACATACGAAGGGTAAAACTGTCTATTTAATAGGGTGGTAACCGGCCAAAGGCATGGCTCCACGGATTACAAAAATTGGAAAATGGTAATTACATGGGGAAGGTACATTGAACACAATAACCACTACATTCCCTTAACAAATTTGAACCACTGTTTAGATGCTATAGTATCGGAGGACTTCTGACAGCTAAGGTGCCCCAAAATGGGTGATGCTTGATCTGATGCAGTTACTTTGTCATAATCCTTAACTTTTGCATAGGTCGCCCTTTCGGGTTTTCAACCTATCAGGATAAACTTTTTTTTTCAATTCTTTTTTTTTTTTGTGTCTCTAATTTTTGCCTAAGCCGCCCTTTCGGGTTTTCGACTTACCGAGACGCTCTTTTTTGGTTTAGGCCGCCCTTTCGGGTTTTCGACCTACCGAGCTGTTCTTTCATATATCTTTAGACAAAGTATTTCTTGACTGCATCAGAATTCACAGGACGAGGTAAATCTTCACCATCCATAGTTGTAAGGATTAAAGCACCACCAGAGAAAGCTCTCTTGACCACATAAGGACCTTCATAATTAGGAGTCCACTTGCCCCTGGAGTTTGGTTGAAAAGATTTGATACATTTAATCACAAGGTCTCCTTCTTTGAATTCACGGGGGTGAACCTTTTTGTCAAACGCCTGTTTCATCCTTGACTGATATAGTTGTCCGTGACACAAAGCAGTCATGCGTTTCTCTTCAATCAAGTTCAATTGATCATACCTATTTTGGCACCATTCAGCTTCAGTTAATTCAGCTTCCATCAAGACTCTTAAAGATGGGATTTCCACCTCCACAGGGAGCACTGCTTCCATACCATATACCAAAGAGAACGGGGTTGCCCCTGTTGAAGTACGCACTGAGGTACGATATCCGTGTAAAGCATAGGGTAATATCTCATGCCAATCCTTGTAGGTAACCACCATCTTTTGCACGATCTTCTTGATATTCTTATTTGCAGCCTCAACCGCACCATTCATCTGAGGTCTGTATGGAGAAGAGTTGTGATGCTCAATCTTAAAGTCGTCGCACAATTCCTTCATCATGTTGTTGTTCAAGTTTGTACCATTATCCGTGATGATCTTGTTAGGAATACCGTAACGGCAGATGATATTATTCTTGATGAACCGAACCACTACTTGCTTGGTCACATTGGCGAAAGATGCCGCTTCAACCCACTTGGTAAAGTAATCAATAGCCACTAGTATGAAACGATGTCCATTAGAAGCTTTTGGTTCAATCCGACCAATCATATCAATGCCTCACATGGAGAAAGGCCACGGAGAAGAGATAACGTTGAGCATAGATGGTGGTACATGGATTTTATCTACATAAATCTGACATTTGTGGCATTTCTTGGCATGATTATAACAATCAGCTTGCATCGTTATCCAGTAATAGCCTGCCCTCAATGCTTTCTTAGCCATTGCATATCCACTGGAATGAGTGCCAAATGAACCTTCATGTATTTCATGCATCAATAACTCTGCTTCACGTTCATCCACACACCTGAGCAACACTGCATCAAAGTTTCTTTTGTACAATACATCTTCATTCAGGAAGAAACTACCAGACAGTCTTCTTAAGGTCTTCTTATCTTTGCGAGATGCTCCAAGCGGATACTCTTGAGTTTGAAGGAAAACCTTGATATCATGAAACCATGACTTACTATCAGCAAGTACTTCAACTGCAAACACATAAACGGGCCTTTCGAGGAACTGGACACTGATTAATGGCAAATCATTGTGATGATTTACTTTGATCATCGAAGACAAGGTAGCCAAAGCATCTGCCATCTGATTCTCATCACGGGGAATGTGACGCAACTCCACTTTGTTAAAGAAAGTTAACAAACGTCTTGCATAATCTCTGTAAGGGATCAAACCAGCATGGTGAGTTTCCCACTTTCCTTTGATCTGATTGATCACCAAAGCTGAATCTCCACATATATCAATATTTTTAATCCTCAGATTGATTGCTTATTCAATGCCCATGATGCAAGCTTCATATTCTGCAATATTGTTTGTACAGTCAAATCGTAGTCTTGCAGTAAAAGGGATGTGAGTACCCTCAGGTGTGACAAGGATTTCCCCGACTCCATTACCATAAGCATTAACGGCCCCATCAAATATCAAACCCCATTTAGATTCAGGATCTGGACCTTCACCAAACAATGGTTCATCACAATCTTTCATCTTCAAGTACATGACCTCTTCATCAGGGAAATCGAACTTAACAGGTTGGTAATCTTCAACCGGTTGATGAGCCAAGTGATCCGCAAGGATACTCCCTTTGATTTCTTTCTGAGTACGGTATTCAATATCAAACTCGGCCAATAAAATCTGCCAACGAGCAATTCTTCCTGATATCGAGGACTTCTCCAGGAGATACTTGATTGGATCCATTTTGGATATCAACCAAGTGGTATGATTGATCATATAGTGTCGAAGACGTTTGGTAGCCCAGGCTAAAGCACAACAAGTCTTCTCAAGTGCCGAGTATCGGGATTCACAATCTGTGAACTTCTTGCTTAAGTAATAGATTGCATGTTCTTTTCTACCAGTTTCATCTTGTTGTCCGAGTACACAACCCATGGAATCTTCTAACACAGTCAAATACATGATCAACGGTCTTCCTTCAACAGGAGGGATAAGAATTGGAGGTTCTAACAAATACTCCTTGATGCTGTCAAAGGCTTTCTGGCAATCTTCCGTCCAAACGATCCCTTGATCTTTTCGAAGTAGCTTGAATATCGGCCCACAAGTAGTAGTCATATTAGAGATAAATCTGGAGATATAATTCAATCTTCCGAGAAACCCTCTGCTTGTTTCTCTGTTTTTGGAGCGGGCATATCCCAGATGGCTCTGACTTTGTCGGGATCTACTTCAATGCCCTTCTGACTAACAATGAAGCCCAAAAGTTTCCCTGATCTGACCCCGAAAGTACATTTATTAGGATTCAAACGGAGTTTGTACTTTCTTAACCGTTGGAACATCTTCAACAGATACTCAACATGTTCTTCTTTAGTACCAGACTTGACAATCATATCATCCACGTAAACTTCTATCTCTTTGTGCATCATATCATGGAATATCTTGGTCATACCCCTCTGATAAGTGGCAGCGTTTATCAAACCAAATGGCATTACTACATAGCAGAAAGCGCCCCACGGCGTGATGAAAGACGTCTTTTCTCTATCTTCAGGAGCCATCTTGATCTGATTGTAACCGGAGAATCCGTCCATGAAGGAAAAAACTTTGCATTGAGCAGTACTATCAACCAATACATCAATATGAGGTAAAGGGAAATCATCCTTTGGACTAGCCTTGTTCAAGTCTCGGTAATCAACACACATTCAGACCTTACCATCTTTCTTTGGAACAGGCATAATATTGGCCAACCACTGAGGATACTCGGATGTAACTAAAAAGCCTGCATCAATCTGCTTCCGCACTTCTTCTTTGATCTTGAGGGCCATATCAGGATGTGATCTTCTGAGCTTCTGTTTGACTGGAGGACACTCAGGCTTCAAAGGCAAGCGATGTTCTACCACCTCATGATCTAATCCTGGCATGTCTTTGTATGACCAAGCAAATATGTCAGCGTACTCTCTGAGAAGTTCAATTACCTTTTCTTTAACGGTAATCTCCAACAACGCTCCAATCTTGATTTCTTTTTTATCCTCCTCAGTACCCAGATTGACCAATTCTAACTCTTCCTCGTGAGGCTGAATGATCTTTCTCTCTTGCTCTAACATCCATCTGATCTCATCAGGAATCTCCTCATCCTCCTCTACCATAGCCTCGTAAACAGGGGATTCAAAATTGGGCAGAAGCATAGGGTCACTGTGTTCAACGGGCTTATGTATGTTCAGTCTGCACATAATTTATGATTGATTTTAGTAAATGAGTAAATGCATACTTTTGAATTTGATTGATTTTTTTTTAAAAGAAAAAGAGAATGAATTTTTTTTTTGGATTTTTCTATTACCATTTTTCCAGAAAAAGCAGTAAATAAAAATAAAAACAATAACAGTCGTGATAGAAACGACGTTTTTTCATTAATAACGAAAATACTTGAAGATGAAACAAAAGCCCTACATGATTTCATTTTCGTCTGGGGCAGGACGAAAAGAGTTTTCTTTAAAAAAACGAAAAAAGAAGTAGACAAACATATTACTTAGACAAATGCAACACAGATGGAACATCAACAGCGATCCAATTACAGGAGGCTCCTCCGGATGTCACAAAGACAGGCGCCACCTCTTCAGACTGATCCTCAATGATAGCATTGGTTTCTGGATGAGCATGAATAAACCCAGCACTATGAAAGATGCCCTCAGCTGGCTTGAAAGTTGCACTCGACTTACTGGTAGAGAAACCAAGACCTTCTTTCCGCTTATTCTCAGGCAGCTGCACCAACTGACCCCAGCCTTCTGTTTTACCACCTTGTACAACCTTTTGGGCGTCCTTCAAGGAGGCCATACAAGTCTCACTCTTCTTAGTAGCTCTTTCTTCCGCAGAAAACCCCTGAAATGAAGTTCCTTCCACATCATCAGCACCAATATAGGAAAAAGCGGACAAATGGCTAACCAACAAAGCTGATTCACCAATTACCGTTATCAACTTTCCACAACTTACAAATTTTAGCTTCTGATGGAGAGTGGAGGTCACAGCTCCAGCCTCGTGAATCCACGGTCTTCCAAGTAAACAGCTATATGAAGCTTGAATGTCCATAACTTGGAATGTGACCTTGAAAGTATGAGGGCCCACCGTAATAGGCAAGTCTATATCTCAAATTACAGACTTCCTAGATCCGTCAAATGCCTTCACCATTATTGTACTCGGCCTTAACTGAGCGCCACGGTATGCCAGCTTATCCAAGGTAGTCTTCACCATCACATTGAGGGCAGAACCAGTATCTATCAACACATTTGACAACGAGTCTGACTTGCAAAGGACAGAGATGTGCAAAGCCAGGTTATGGTTTCTTCCCTCCGCCGGGAGGTCCTCATCGCTAAAACCCAGGTTATTACATGCAGTTACATTCCCAACTATGCTCCCAAATTGCCCCAGAGTAACATCGGGATCCACATACGCTTGGGCCAAAATCTTTATCAAAGTGTCTCTATGAGCTTCAGAATTCATCAGCAAAGACATTATGGAAATTTTGGATGGGGTTTGTAACAACTGATCAACTATCTTGTATTCACTCTTTTTTATCAGTTTCAGAATTTCATCACTATCTTCATGAATGATCCCCTCAGGTTGACTGGCACCTTTACCCTTATCAAGATTTTGCACTGGCACATTCGGAGCATTATTCTCGTTGCGCACAATGGTGGGGAGAATACGTCCGCTTCTCATCACTTTGCCCAAACCTGCTATATTTACGACAACGCCTGTAGAGTGCAAAAGTATCTCTCTACCATTTTCCACGATGGTTGCCTCGTACCTGTAGGGTATGGCTTTCTGAGAAGTGTAGGGACGAGGTCCTAGTAAGCGGATCACTAGGGGAGTGACGTCTGACTTCACATTATCACGGGTTACCTCAAGATTCTTGAACACAAGGGTAATGACACAAACATTCCTGGCTTCCCTCTTGATAATCAACTCTCTTCTATCAATCAGTCCTTGTATATCCTCCTGGACTTTCCCACACCCTCGAAGATCCACAGAACACACTTTACAAGCGTCGTGATCGTGGCTAAACATGTTTGCTTCGCACATCTTAGCGTGGATCGAGACCAATGGAGTTCTGACATCCTGAGCCCTGAGAATTAGACCCAACTCCTGATCCTCTTGAATCATATTAACAACAGGTCCATGAGGTGGCAGATGATTGTTCTGAGCGTTGGGATTTGTGTCCTCGAAGGACAACTCTTTGCTTTGAATTAACCTCTGAACCTCTTCCTTGAGCGGGTAGCAGTGTTCAATGTCATGTCCGGGTGCCCCTTGGTGAAAGGCACAAGTAAGGTCAGCACGATGCCAAGGAGGTAATGGATTCTGTAGGCGGGGAGGCTGCCTGTCTGCACAAGATTTCTTGCTAATAAATAGGGTAGCAAGTCTGCATACAACATGGGTATAGGAGGAAATTCTTTCCTAGGAAGGCGATTTGGTTGTTGTGGAGCTCGATTGCGAGGTTGTTGTTGCTGAGGTGGTGGTGGGTAGTATGGCTGTTGGTAAAAAGGTTGCGGATATGGTTGTTGGTATAGTGGTGGATAAAATGGTGGAGGCCTTTGGGGCGTTTGTGGGTGATAATTTTGGTTTTGTGGAGCTGGAAAAGGTGGTGGAATATTGGCAATGAACGGGTAATTTGGATATATTGGTTGGGATCCACCCTGGGCTATCATGCTGACCTCTTGGGTATTCTTTTTTGGATAACCATTTCCAAACCTCTTGGATCCATTAGATGACCCACCCGACGAAACACCCGATGCGCCACTTGACACACTACCTTCTTTGGCCAAAATTCCCTTACGAACCAGATCTTCAATACGAACCCCGGCGTCGACCATCTCAGTAAACTTCTATGGCGCACAACCAATCATCTTCTCCGAGAAGTAATGACTCAAAGTCTCAAAGAATAAATCAGCCATTTCTCTTTCTTCTAGAGCTGGGCGAATTTGGGCTGATTTCTGAATAAAACGGAGAGCATACTCCTTGAAAGACTCTTTGTCCTTTTGCGCCATAGCTTGCAATTCTTTTCGAGTGGGTCCCAGGTATATATTATACCGGTATTGCTGTATGAAAGCACTGACCAATTCTTCGAAGGTGGTGATACCCTTCAGATTCATGTACCACACTTGTGCAGGACCAGTCAGACTGTCTTGGAAACAATGGATGAGCAAAGGTTCATTGTCTCTATAAGCTGTCATTTTCCTCACATGCATGACCAGATGACTTTGTGGGCAAGTATTTCCCTCATATTTTACGAAATCTGGTGTTTTGAACTTGGGAGGCATTACAACATTCGGGACCAAAAAGAGATCATGCACATTCTGACCGTAGATATCCTTACCACGAAGGGCCTTCAGTTCTTTCTGCACTACGTCATACTTTTCTTCCATATTTACCATTCTGTCATCTCCTGCTACACTACCAGAGTGATAGATTGGTCCTTCCTCTTGCTGGGCAGTATGAACAATAGGTGCCGTATGATTCATAACAGCTTGAGGGAATGATTGACCAGGATGGAAAAGTGGTGTTGACTGTTGTCCATAAGGAATCGGCATTTCTGGGCCGGCAAAACGAACACCTTCATTAGCTGTGAGAGGCATGCCCCAAGGGTACTCTCTGGACATGTAGTTCTGAGGTGATAAGTAAATCCAGGAGGACGAAGACTTTCATTGAACATGTTTGATGCATCCCCAAAAGAAAATCCGGCCGGGATGGGCTGTGTAGTACCAGCAGACGTAGCAGAAATCACAGCAGTAGGGATCGGTTGTGTAGAACCAGTTGGGGCAGCCGAAACAACCATAGGAGAATTAGGTGCAGCAGAGACAACAACAGGAATCGGCTGAACTGGAATAGCATCAAGAATCGGTTGAACTGGAATAACATCAAGAACCGGTTGAACTGGAAGAACATTTGCAGGTTGAGCAGCTGCCGCTTGTGCCTGAGTGGCCATTATAGCCTCCATCATAAATGTTAACCTTTCCATCCCTTCTCTGAGCGTAATAACCTGTTCCTTGAGATCATTGTTCTCTTGTTCAATTAAATCCATCTTCTTCTTAACGAATGCCCGAGTGTTGTGGATGCGAGAAGGCTTGTACTGAATACGCCGGGCCACTTTCCTTGACTGTGGCAGAAAGGAGAGAATTATGAGACTCGGTTTTGACATTTTATGAATGCAGTATGATGCATGGTATGCTAAATGCAAAAACAATGCAATTTTTTTAATTCATCGAAGAACCTATAAGGACAATTTTTGTAAACATAACAACTTTAAACATTCATTACAAAATAAAAAACAAATACAAGATAATTCCCTTTTTAACAAACTGAGCCAAGGGATAGACTCCAAAGTACATAACAGAAAACTAGGAAAATACATAAAAGGAAACAAAAGTGAAGATCTCAAGCTCTTGAAGTAGACTACTCTTCCAAATCTGAATACGGGCCAGCAAAGAAATCCATGCGATTCTTCTTACTCCTGGGAACCTGTTCGAGTATGGCATCCTTCACCCTGATACGCTCTTTTAGCTCAGCAATCTCCTGATCTTTCTGGTGATTTTTCCAATTCTCTTCTTCTAATAAGTCCATGAGGGTGTCATTCTCACGCTTAGCTGCGTGATATTTCTCTTTCCAATCGGCACTTTCGCGCTCTGACTCAGCCAAACGCGCATGATATTCCTCCATGGTCTTAGGAGGTAAAGGCACTGGTATTGTTGGAATAGTTGCAGTTAAAGACCTTAGCAGGGGGTAAGGCATCCCTATCTGAGCAGCTCTATCAATGACCCATTTGATGTAAGATTCATGAGTTACACTTGACTTATACTTCAACTGACTCTTGTTCAACCTGATAATGGATCGCCAAGCTTGTACAAACTGCATTCTCTTATCATTAACATCCTCCTTGTAAAAGAAAAACTCGCTGGATAAGAAGAGGTAAGAAGGTCTCATCCTCATAGGGTATCCGAACTGACGTCTGGCAAGAAGTGGGTTATAACTGATGCCCCCGTGTATACCAAGAAGAGGCACATTGGAGAAATCCCCACAATGGTCAATGATCACTCCAGTATCATAAGCCGAGTTGTACCACACTATATCATCTGGGGTAAGAGCCATGAGCTTCTCCGACCATGGAATGAACTCAGATCGAATTTTAGGGCGAGGTAAGTGTGAAGTAAACCAAGTGTAGAGCAAAGGTGTACAACAAATGATAACTCCACGCCCTTTAGCCGTACGGTCATGGATTGACAAGTAGGTATCAGCAAGCAAGGTAGGGACGGGGTTTTGGGTAAGGAAAATCCGAATAACATTCATGTCAATGAAATTGTCAACATTCGGAAAAAGCACAATACCATAGATAAGTAAAGCAAGGATGGCCTCAAAGGCATCGGCATTGGATCTCTCGGAGAAAGTGGTGGCTTTTTGGTATAGGAAATTGAAGGGTAGGCATTGGAGACCTCCTTTAAGGGTAAGATTGGCTTTTATCTCTGAGGCTTCAAGATGAAGAGCAGCCGCGATGGTTGAAAACTTGGGTGCGGGTTCAAGACCATGGAAAGGTACTTTGTCGAGTATCCAATAAGAGTACTCTTCAAGTGTGGGCATAAGCTGATAATCTGGGAAAGTAAAACAGTGATAAAGTGGGTCATAGAACTGGACCAAGGTATTGAGGAGCCCTTCGTCGACATCTGTCTTGAGAATACTAAGCAAATAACCATACCGCTCACGAAAGTGGTCCGGGCTAGTTAACCTCCTTGCTAGCTTCCTTAAATTCTCCAAATCCGGTTTCTTGAAATCATACTTCTTAGTCCTCTTCACAATTTTCTTCACAACACCCTCCATATCTAATATGTTTACAAAAAGAGATTACATAAGTCCTTCGATGTTTTAATGGATGCAAAAAAAGTATCTATGTATGAGTGCATGTATGCATGGTTATGCTAAAGAACATAGAAAACATGGTGAGGTTAAGTACACAAAGTTGGAGTCAAGGGTAACAACGCCATTTGGTAAGGACTAAGGTTCCACATGTACCTGTATCACGGGTTCTACCAAGTTCCCAAATTACAACCCCCTCCGAACTTTATTGGATGCCCGGGACAACACCCGGTCCAACAGCATCCGTAGAAGAGTCTAGTTTGAGTGTAGCATTGCGTGTCGACTAAGACCAAGACAACACTTGGTTAGCCACCGCACTACATCCTAATGGCCAAGATGGGTTAAAGGTAACTAAGGTTCTTAGCTTCGACGGAAACTTAAAAGTAATAATGTCTAAGCGCGACAACACACGCCGACGTATATCACTTCAAGATCCTCCGCTAAGTGTGGTTATATCACATGTTCCACCACACGAGAATACTCTCGGCATGTCACTATGATTCTACCACTCCTATCTTATATTTCACTCAAGCCCGGGTGTAGGACTTATCTCGCCACTCACGTAAAAAAGTAAACAATTAGGCACGTATTTACAAAGGTATAAGCAAATAATAAAGCGCAAAAGTAAAGAAAGATAAAATAGGCTTAACCCTCTAAAAGGTCCCCAATGAAGTCGCCATTTCTGTGCTCGCGATTTTTGGGTATCAAAATCATTAATCGGATTTGAACCTTTAATCATTAATCGGATTTGAACCTTTAATCATTGAACTCTCAACTTTTATTCGCGGGAAGGGAAAAAGTGAGTAAAAACCCTTATAAGACCTTGGATTCGGGGGTTGGTTTCGATTGGGGAAGGTGTTAGGCACCCGAACTGACTATGGTATCCCATAGGAACCTTCTACCTATTCTTAATCTTGCACTAAATTAATTTTACTTATTCAAAAAATTATTTAAGAGTTTAAGTGAAAGAAAGGAGAAAGATGAAGCATGTTTTTGGTTATTTTTATTGATTTGGAAGGGCCAAAACCCTTTGCCTACTTACCCAAATAAATCGGGATCAAAATCAAGTAGTTCAGCTAAAGAACTTTATTTTTGATGGGTTGAATTGATTTTAACATTTTTTTTAAAAATGATTTTAAGAAGAGATGAGAGGCCTCAAGGCATGAGAAAAAAGTATGATGAAGTTGGTTAATTTTAATTGCAAGAAATCCATGTCTAACATAAAAATGATGCAAACATAACATAAAAAAAAACAAATGATAAAAGAACAATAAACAAATAAAATGAACAAATTAGAAATAGTTTTGAAAATAAAGAAGAAAAAGATTTTTTAAATGCCTAAATAAACTAACACTACATGGGATAAGACTTGGCCATTAAGATGAATTTAGAAATGCATGATGTGGGGATTAAAACACTAATTAAAAATGCATAAAACATAGTTTACATATTATATGAATAAAAAAAATGCATGAAATAATAGAAAGTTACTACAAAAAATATGCAGGGGAGGTGCAGGCAGCAAAAACAGGGGTGTAAATAGCAACAGAAACAAGAAAAAGGCCAAAAGAAAGAAAAGCAATGGGCTGGGTAAAGGAGGTACCGGTTAGGTTCATCCTGGATCGGTTCAGGTGAACCGAACCGGTTTTTTTAAAAGGGAGTATAAATATTTGTTTTATGTTCTTTTCATTCATTTTCCTTCTTCCTTCTCTCTCTACAACCAAAACACATAAAATTGCTCTCCCTTCTCTCTAAAATCTCCTCGCCGGAGAAGAAGAAGTGGCGGTGGCCGGAGGTGCTCCGGCGCGGATGTTTAAACTTTTTTTTTTTTTTAAAATTTTTTCACCTTTAGGTTCTCCTTCTTCTCCTCTACTCAAAAATAAACTTAGTTTTCAAAGGAACACACCAAACAAGCCTAGATCTAGCTTCAAAGTTCACACAAAAACACAAAAAAAAAGTCATGAAACTACCTTGCTTGTTCTTCTTCTTCGCGTTTTCTTCCTTCTTCTTCACTTGCTCACGCGTTTTGTTCTACTACTTCACTTGTTCACGCATTTTTGGTCCTTGAGCTTTTGTTCCTCTTATTTCGATTCGGTTCGACCTTGTTTGGCTTGTGTTTGGTTCGAAATTTGTGATGTTGTGGTTGTTGTTGTTGAGGCCGAAAATGGCTTTGTTGTTGTTGTTGAAGATTTCGAAATTTATGATGATTTTGGGTAGGATCCGAAAATTTGTGATGTTTATGGTTGATTTATGTTGCTGGAAAATTGTTGAGTGTTCTTGGTGTTCTTGGTGTTCTTGAGATATTCATGAGTTTTTGTGGTTTTGATCTGAAATTTTGGAAAGAGAAAGTGGAAATGTGTTTTTTTGGTGATTTGATACTTTTCTGATTTTTCTGACTGTGATTCGGACGTTTCTGACGCGTGAACAGTACTTTAAATAGTACAAAGTCTCTAATACATTAAAATGACGAAAATACCCCTGCTGAAACTTGGAGAAAAAGTTGGACCAGGACCAATAACAAACTGACATGTGGACTGAATGACTTAAAATGATAAAATCAGATAAATAAATAAATAACAATAAATAAATAAATAAATAAGAAATAATTAAATAAATAAATAATAATGAAAAACGAAAATTAATAATAATAAAAAAGAAATAATAAACATGACTAAAAAAAAATGTCCCGTCGGAACCAAAAAATGAGGTATTTTAAAATACCTCTCTGCCGAAATTTCGTCTGAGACGACTGAAATACACGGCTTTTTAAACGCTAAATAAAATAGTAAATCAACGACGTGAACAAAATGAGTTTTAAAAAACGTAGACTTTACGATAAATAAAATACGCATAAAACGCGGATAAAAATTAAGAAATTAATACGCGATTGACATTAAAATATAAACGACGAAAAAAAATGAAATGCGATCGCAATACGAATAAAAACAGATATCACGGGAATTAGAGCGCGAACGAAAAGCTAAAAAACGAACAACGTACGAAAATAAAAAATTAAATTGGTCAAAATTTGGGGTAGGACAAAGAGCTAGAATCTTTTCCATTTTACAATATAAATGAAGGATTACATTTACATTTAAAGAGAAATAAACACAGAGTTATGACATGTTGTCATGTCAATTACTACCTCCACTACATGTCAATTACTCCTGAGGTGGGGAATGTAGACATAGATAATGAACATTTTTTATGGCGGAGTAAAGAGGAGGAAGTACTCCTCGCTTCCGCTCCATTGACATCTCCAGGTGGAAATTAAGGAGAATATAAGTATTGTAGTAGCCTAAAAATTTGAAGGTTGCTCGAGGACTGTGAAGTTGCCACCAAAGTTTATAAAAATGGAAAAACATCGGACAAACCCATTAAAAAGAAAAATTGTCTTTCATACCAAATTTTAGGTTCGGGAGTCCATTATGTGTAGGGAAGGTATTAGCACCTACAACATCTGTTAAAAAAACGATTATCTCTAATTAATTGTGCAAAATGTTTGTTAACTTTATAAATATTTATTTCTCCTTTTTTTTCACAAAAAATATTTATTTCTCCTTACTGTTAAATGTGAATAAAAAATTAAGAGGAATGCTAGCATCACACCTTCTAACACACACTTTTCAACACACTCTCTTTGATTGGTTAAAATTTATATGAGACCCACCAAATTCATATGGGACCCACATGATTTGGTGGGACCTATGTGAATTTTAACCAATCAAAGAGAGTGTGTTGGAAAGTGTGTGTTAGAAGGTGTGTTGCTAGCATTTCACAAAAATTAAATATTGAACCGAAAATGTAACGTGTTTAATTAGAGCAAAAAAAGGTTTTGTTATTATTGTGCTTGACAAGAGTTTGATCTTTCTTCTATGTAGTAATGAGATATAAAATGTTTGTTTGTAAAATGAGATATAAAATGTTTGTTTATTGGTTGTTTTTAAAGAAAATGTTTTTCTGTTGCGAAAAAGTTGATATTGTCGTGTGCTTGTTTGTTCATATTGATTGAAGTTTGCGAAGATCAAACTAAAAGAGAATTTAGCGCGATCTTCGACTTTGAGATTTTGCAATGACTAAACCAAAAGAGATTTCACTAGTCATTGATTATGATATTTTTTGCGATGACCAAAAACAAAAGAGGATTTGACGTGGTCATCGACTTTGAAGTTTTTAGATGTGTTTGTTTGATTGCTGATTTTAGAAAGATAAGTGATAGCTAAACTAAAAGAAGATCTAACGTAGTTATTAATTTTGAAATACTTGTTTTGATAGAGTGATTGAATTAAAAGTGGATTTAACGCAATCACTCATTATTACTATATATATTTTAATTTGAAACCTTATGATGACCGAACCCCAAAGAAGGTTAAGAGTAATAACTAATAAGATTAACGTTGCATTTGGTTAGTTGTGGAAATAATATGTTGGATTAGAGAAGAAGGATACAAGAATCATGTGATATGGTAAAAAGGGTTATATAATTCTAAAACAAATTGCCAGTGAATACGTTCATGTTTTTATTTTATTTTTACTTGATTCCAAAAAAAAATGCTAACGAGCATGTTACTGGATGACTTCTTAATTCATTTAGACTACCTATGATGCTCATTTATAATCATTTTTGTGAGTAGAAAAATATGTCACGACTAGACCAAAAAATAAATAAAAATATGTCACGAAGTAACCAATAAATATAGTTATCATTTTGGTTGATTTTAAAATTAAAGTATGACAAGATATATCTACTAAGATTATGTTCATCGTTTGCAACGTATTTATCACAAGTGTATAAATAAAAGAAATAAATGACAGCAAAGTTATAATTAAAAAAATGAGATGAAAGTAGGAATTCGTTACCCAAAAAGAAGAGAAAACCCTTGTTAGAACATCCTCTCCCCTCTTTGAAATGCTCACAAATCTAATAGTTTAAAACTAAGAAAATATAACTCTCTCGCAAGACTCTCTCTTTTTTCTTCTTTCTATCTAAAGATTACTTGATTTTTTTTCCCTTCTTCTCTCGAAAACTCCTTTTATTTATAGATGTTGGGACACTTGGAGATGAAGGTAAAAATTGAAGCTTGGAGATTAAGTTTAGAGTTAATGGAAGCAAGTTGTCATGGGATGTCATCTTGGCTGGCCTTGATGATGTTAGCATATTTCATTTGTAGTACGGTGAGAAATTGAGAATGTTCTTCAGAACATTCTGGTGTATGCTCTAGATCTTTTTCCATAAAACAAATTTTAATTTAAGTCCCCTTTTTTAGACATTTTGGAGGAAATTAATAACGATGGAAAAACAATGAATTTAAACAAATTATCACTTATTTTTAGGATTTTTTGAAAGGGCATTTCTATGGTGAAGTCAGGAAACTGACTTTTTTAAAAAAGTCATTTTGTTCTTTATCTCTCTCCTTTGCCAAAACACCCAAAACCATTGAATCATTTATCAAATTAGTAAGGTTGCCTTTACAACACGTAGAACAATTCCACCAGATGTAGAAAATACTATGGACATTCCACTAAACATGAACAAATTCCTTGAACTAGCTTATCAAGACCTTAAAGATGATATTATTGATATTCTCAAAACATCAAAACCTGATTGGGTTTTCTACGATTATGGTACTGTTTGATTAGCACGGATAGCTAAAAGCCTCAACATAGCTTCTGTTCATTACAGCATAACACCAGCTTGGAACATATGACATACAAAATTACAACATAATGAATTTTGGTGAAGATGAATTTTGGAGAGAAAGGGATTTGATTAAGCAGATGAATTTTGGAGAGAAACAGTTTTAGGGTTTGAGAATGTAAAGTTTGGAAAAGATGAATTTTGATTAAGGAAGACAATATGCTCAATGATTGTCCATATGGTTAACTTCACCAAAAAAGTTATTCTCATGACTTCACCATAGAATTTTCCTTTTTGAAATTTACTCGGACAAAATTAGGGTACTACAACTATGTCTTGGAAATTGTCCTTTTCTTTTAGCGGAACAAGATTATAATATTTCATTAGATATCAAATCACATAACATGGAGGATGCATTATCATAAATGTGGGAGAAAAAATTGATAATGCAGTTACCCCCATTATGTTGAATAAATAGGTCTCAAATTCCATTAGCTAGGACTTACAGATTACATAGCTCAAATAGTACCATACATGTTCATCATCTAATCCTAATCTTATGAGTTTAGGTGCTCATGATAGTCATAAATATAATCAAAGGTTTAAAGAACAATACATTCAATAGAGATGGTAAACGTCTTCAATATTGTCTACAAGGGTTAAAAATCGTCACCTTCGGTCGCTTGAATCTCTCATTATGCCTCCACTCTTCCAACATTTTGAACCATTGCATTTGTTTGAAGTGAGGAGTATATAGAAATTTTTCTTTGATGAATTAATTATCTTGTTTTTCTTTGCTTGTTAATGTATGTCGCACGTTGTGGTAAATGCGACGTGCATGCTCCTTAGATGAAATACACCTTTGTACTACAATTCTTTAGCTCTCATCTAGAATGACCTTTTGACATGAGATTGAGACTTGTGATATAACTTCCCCAAGTCATCTGGAATTGATTTCTTGATTATGAATAGTCTTGATACCTCTGCATCATTCACATAGCACCATGTGATCAGATTAACCTTCTAATTATTAACACCAAAAACACATTGAAATCCTACATAGTTATTTAATTTGTGTAGGAAAATATGATGACAAATTGTGTTTATAATTTACCTAAACTATCAACAACTCAAATATAAACCTCTAAAATCATAAAATAAAACGACAACGGGATACATAGAGAGAGGGGAAGAGAGAGAGAAGGAGAGAAACAATTTAGGAATAAATACATAAGATATATAACGGGGAGAGGGAGATATGAGAGATAAAAAGGGGTGTGAGTGAGATGAAAGAGAGAGCGGGAGAGGAGAGCCATGAGAGAGAGATAGAGAGAATATAGAGATGGGAGGGAAGGGGAGAGAGAGGGGGAGTGATGAGGGGGGAGAGAGAGAGATGGTTTCTTGTAAAAAAAATAAAAGAGTATTTTAGTAGTTTGTACATGAGACATAATTTAGAATTGAATTGTTCACAAAAAATTAACTTTCATTTCACCCCTAAACAATTGTTCACGAAAAATGGTAATACAACAAAGTATGACCTATTCACATAATCTCCATTGAAACTTTATCTTTTTAGGTCCATTTCTACCATATTTTTGTCATGATGCCCAAAAACATTTTGCTCTATTTATTTTATCATGTTGCATTTATTTTGGTTTCTATTAACTATAATCACATTTTGAGTATCTACATGTGGTATTCAAACGTGTTGTGCATTTGGAATTCCCTAAGGAACTACATGTGGTATTCAATATGATATGAGGCAGTAGTATTTCCGATTACCGGATGAAACACGATAACAACTTGGTGAGCTATCATATTCATCAATTTGTGGTTCATCAATTTGTTGTCTAAAATACCACAAAGTAGCGTAGGTAATATGGGAAGAAATGTTTTCCCATTAGTCGATGAAGAAAACCATCATTACTAGTCCTTATATGGCTCATTCGAACTTCAAGATCTCTCATGCTAAATGAGCATGCATAAATGAGCATGAAGGCATTTGTCCTCAATTTGGTGAATTTTTCGAATTGGGAGTGCTAGTTTGACTGATCACAGGGTATCATGGTAATTCCCCTTTAAAAATTTGATCAACATTTTGAGGTATATTTTTCTCTTGATCTTCCTAATTCAAATTGCTACTCTCAAGGTTTTGAAGAGTGTTCCTTCTTCATTAAGGGTTAGACCTTTTTATGCTCTATTTGGTATAAGCGATTTATCGAAGAGCAAGAGAAAAAACACAGAAATGTTGCCCTTCTCTTGTTTGGTGCATGCGAGAAATAGAAGCGAGAGATCAAAGATGGTGGATCTCATACCGTTATTCTTTCTTTGCAAAACTAAGAAGAAACGGCGAGAGTGCTTCAATAATATATAATACCATTTCTACCCATAAAATATATGTTACACATCTTCAACAATGATAAATATGGTGGATGATCTTTGATCATTATTTGGCATTTCGTCAATGGTCTCCTACTTTCAATGCAGCAACAGCCACGATCGATAAAACAATGGCTTGGATAAGAATTCCGAGTTTGAATTTGGTTTATTACGACGAGAGCTTGTTATGGGCAGTGGCATCAATGGTGGGAACACCGGTGAAGGTCGACATGCATACTTTGCAAGTGGCGAGGGGAAAGTTTGCGAGATTATGCGTTGAAATTGATCTAACAAAACCTGTTGTGGGAAAAGTTGGAATTAACGGAGAGTGGTATCATTAACGGAGAGTGGTATCATGTCCAGTACGAGGGATTGCATGTTATTTTCACTTAGTGTGGTTGTTATGGCCATACTTTAAAGGATTGCGCCCCTAAACACAAACCTTTAACGGTTGAACCAGAATCAGTGGTTGTTCCGACGACCACCGCGTCGGAAGTTGCAGAAGAAACACTCACAGACAAGAACGGTAACAACATTAATGTGGGTAATGGTCAAAACAAAAAATCAGGAATAATGATGGAGGAGATTCTGTCCATAACTGATATCTTGGGTATTAATGGTGAACCAGATTCTTTGCATGGTGAGTGGATTAAAGTGGTAAGAAAAAAACGAGTCAACAAGGTTGGGTCACGCAATGCTGGTGGAGACATGAAAGGTACTTCTTTTCAAAATCTTAAGAAAAGAATTAATGAATTAAATGCTGAAAAATTTGATCAGATGCATGAAAATAGGAGCGGTTACAAATCCTCTCAAATTAACTCTAATAATGCAAGCATTAAAGTAGGTAAAAATAAACAAAAAAGAACTAGAAGTGATATTGTTACAGGCAAAATAGGCATATATAATGGGAAACCAATTCATGGTGCTAGTTCAAGCACTGATAATTCGACCAAAAATAAAAGCTTGAGCGGTGTGAATAAAAGTGGGGACATGACAACTTCTATATGGAGGACTACTAAGTCTGCTTGTGATGAAGATAAAGGGCCAGCTGTCAAAGCTTGTAATAAAGTGGATAACTCTAAGTCTAATAATGCTAGTGTTCCAACATTGAAAGGTGATAGGAATGGCAATTCATCTAATGATATTATTGGAGAGGAAACTTCACAAAAACATGAATTTAACTCACGTCAACGTGAGGAAAATTTGTTGGCAGGTGCTAGTTACAACAAGAAAGATATTCAAGATTCCATTATAAGGATGAATGATGATGACCAAAATGTGGGTCACTCCCATGACACTCAAATGCAATTGAATTGATGTGGTATTTACACATCAATTCCCTGTATCCTTTTATTTATTTTTTAATGATTTTTATTTCTTGGAATTGTAGGGGTGCTCAAGGATTAAATTTCCGTAGAGCACTCAATAATTTTTGCTGGAAAAACAAAGTGGATGTTATGGCTTTGCAGGAAACTAGGTGTAGCGGCAATGTTGCTCGGAAGGCAATCAAGAAACTTGGTTTTAAGAATTACATTATTTCTGAAGCGCAAGGTTTCTCTGGTGGCATTTGGTTACTTTGGAATAGACAGGATGTTCAATTTGAAGTGATTCAGAATAATTTTCACTTCATCCACGTTCAAGTTAGAGAACAAGGTGTTGATCCTTGGCTTCTTACTGTGGTTTATGCGAGTCCTCGAGAGAATGAAAGAGATACTACGTAGTATCAATTAAGGGGACTTGCTACTAATATTCATGAACCTTGGATTATGATGGGGGACTTCAATGAGATTGCTAGTCCTGATGAGAAAAAAGGAGGAGTTCAGTCGGACCTCAGAAAATGTCTAAATTTTTCCAATTGGATGTATCATACCCCATTTTTTGACCACTTTTTAAAAATTTTACTCGCGTTTTAAAAGCCGTGTATTTACGTCGTATCAGACGAGATTTCGGCAGGGATGTATTTTAAAATACCTCATTTTCAGTTCCGATCGGACATTTTTGAGTTTTTACTGTTATTAGTTTTATTTTATTAGTTTTTCATTTATTATTGTATTATTTTTATTTTAACTAGTTCTCTTTTATTTTATTTAGTCATTTTCGTTTTATTTATTTAACTAATTAATATTCTGTTTTTATTTTTATCCAATAGTCCTTTTTCAGTCATTTTTGTACAGATCCATAGAGTGCTGCCCAAGCCAGGGGCGTTTTTGTCCAAACCTTTTCCATCTCAACCATAATTGGTCACTATTTAGCGTTTTTGTCCAAACCTTTTCCATCTCAACCATAATTGGTCACTATTTAAACAGCATTGATTGGCATTGATTGGCTCAGAGAAAAGGACTGACACACATTCCAAAAACAGGCCACAAACCCTAAATTCCTTCTTTTCTTTTGCCTTTTCGGATCAAAACTCAAATTATCAAAGAAAAACTCAAGAACATTCAAAAACATAACATTTCCCAGCATCAACATTTTTTTCCGAATCCATCAACACATATTCGAATTCAATTCTCCAACACTAAAAAAAAAGAGTTCAAATCTATTTATCAAAAGCTAAAGCCTGTAAACCGCCAAGTTTCATCATCATTCAACAACAACATAAACTGAGTCAAATCAGTCCAAAAAAAAACGCAAACAACAACCGTACAACAACCTTCACACACAAATCCGGATTCACAAGAAGAAGAAGGAAAACGAACAAGAAAAAGAATGGACCGGACGAAAAGAAAAGAAGAAAACGCAAAGAAAGAAGAATCGAAAGTAAGAAGAGGTTTAAGAGGTATTTTTTTTCGGTTTTATTTGTTTAGATCTAGGAATATTTGTTTTGTTTTTGTGAAAATTTGTTTTGAAATAGGATAGAGGGGTGAAAGAGCTTTGGTTTGATGTTTTTTTTTTTGAATTTGGAGTCGTTTTGAAACTCCGGCACGGTGTTGCCACCACCGGCCACCGCGCCGGAATCTGAAGGCTCGCCAGAGAAGATGCTCCAAGGCGGCGGTAGGCTTTAAGGTGTAGAGAGAAGGGAGAGCAATTTTTAAGTTTAGAGAGAGAAAGAAAGTTGTGAATGAAGAATAAAACCGGATCTTATGTATATATAGACCAAATTAAACCGGTTTTCTTTTTTATCCAGACCGGACCACTCTCTAAACCGGTTTTAGTTTTCCAGCCGTCAGATCTGTGATCTAACGGCTACTGTGCGCTCCCTCCTCTCCTTGGTTTTCCAACGTTTTCCCCTTTTGTTTTATCATACACCTGCGACCTCTTAACCGTCAGATCGTAGATCTGACGGTCTTTGTTTTTTTGCTGGTTTTAAATCTTTTATAATTTAATTTCTATGGCTGTGATGAGCCTGTGTAGTGTTTAAATTTGGACCCCTTGATGCATCAAGTGGTCCAAATTTATTCCAGCTGAGCCAATTTTATTTTACTTATTTCTTCACTATTTTTATTATATTCTACATTTTTTTATATATATACTTCAAATGTCTCTTTTCATTCTTAAAATTTTATTCATTTATTTTCACCACTTTCTTGGTACTTGCTCGTTTATTATTAATTGTGGTTCGTTGCTCATTTCCTTTCATGTTTATTTTTAGTTTAAGTTTGTTTAGAAATATTATATGTATATTTAAATTTTTCGTCATTTATTTTATTTTTGGTTTAGTTTGTAATTAGGGAAGTGATGTAATTTATTTTTTGCGCATTTTTTTTCTTTTGAGACCATAGAATGTATTTAGGGTATGTAATATGTAACCGACACACGCACCGACACTCCACTTTATTTATCGCTTTACGCTTATTTATTTTTTCCGCCGTTACGCGAGTTCACCGTTAGATTAGAAATATATTTTCATCAAAAAAATCAAATTCAAATTTCTTTAAAGTAAACCTTGGCTTGTAACCCAAGTGATTTTCCTTAATCAAATGTTAATCAATTTAATATCCACATTAGACATGGATTTCGTACAATTAAAATTAACCAACTTCATCGTATTTTCTTCTCATGCCTTGAGGCCTCTCATCTCTTCTTAAAATCTCTTTTTTTCAAAAAATGTTAAAATTAATTCAACCCATCAAAAAGTTCTTTAGCCGAACTACTTGATTTTGATCCCGATTTATCTGGGTAAGTAGGCAAAGGGTTTCGACCCTTCCAAATCAATAAAAATAATCAAAAACATGCTTCATCTCTCTCCTTTCTTTCACTTAATTTCTTAAACTTTTTTAATAAGTAAAATTAATTTAGCGCAAGATTAGAGAATAGGTAGAAGGTTCCTATGGGATACCATAGTCAGTTCGGGTGCCTAACACCTTCCCCAATCGAAACCAACCTTCGAATCCAAGGTCTTATAAGGGTTTTTTACTCACTTTTTCCCTTCCCGCGAATAAAAGTTGAGAGTTCAATGATTAAAGGTTCAAATCCGATCAATGATTTTGACACCCGAAAATCACGAGCACAAAATGAATGATTGTAGATTGATGGAACTTACTACTATAGGAACCAAATTTACTTGGAGAGGCCCTAAATGGAATGAGAGTGACAGAATTTTCAAAAAATTAGATCGTGTTCTTTGTAATGTGGAATGGAGATTAAAATGTGACGAAGGTTTTGCCAAGGTCCTTCCTAGAGTGCAGTCTGATCACCATCCTATTATGGTTCTTTCGGAGGGGGAATTATCGAATGGGGGGGATCGCCCTTTCAGGTTCGAGGCGGCCTGGATCACTCATGAGGATTTTAATAGGCTGATGCACGAGAAATGGGATAGACGCTTTGATTTGCTTCATAACATTTCTAGCCTTACCCCTCATCTAAAAGAGTGGAACATTGAAACTTTTGGGAATATTTTTAGAAGGAAGAATGAACTTTTGGCTAGGTTAAACGGGATTCAAAATAGTCACAATTATGGATATAGTAGCTTCCTTGAGAACCTTGAGAAGGAGCTTCATGAGCAACTTGTTATAACCCTTTACCAAGAAGAGTGTCTTTGGTTCCAAAAGTCTCGTAGCAAGTGGATTGCAGATGGTGATCGAAATACTAAGTATTATCATTCCAAAACAATCATCAGAAGGCGTAAAAATAAAATTTTGACTCTCCGTGATGACTCTGGTGCTTGGATTGATGACCCAAATATCTTGCAGAATCTTGTGCGGAATTTCTATACAGATTTATTTAAAGAGGATACTCCTAGTCGTGACTCTATTGTTTCTTGGACCACTTATCCAAATGTTGTGGGGGAATACCATAACAAACTTATTTCTAGTGTCCAGCTTAATGAGTGCAAAAGAGCTTTGTTTGATATGGGTCCGCATAAGGCACCTGGCGAAGATGGTTACCCTGCTATCTTCTTCCAACATTGTTGGGATAAGGTTTCTAACTCTTTGTTTAACTTTGTCAAACAGGTTTGGGTAAATCCTTCTCTCATTTCTTTTATTAATAATACCCTTATTGTGATGATTCCTATAATTGAGAAACCAGAATTTGTTTCTCAGTTTAGGCCTATTTCCTTATATAATGTTATATATAAAATTATTTCTAAAGTGATTGTTAACAGGATTAAGCCTTTGCTTGATCGTATTATTTCTCCATACCAGTCTAGTTTTATTCCAGGTCGTAACATACACCACAACATTATTGTGGCTCAAGAAATGGTGCACGCCATGTCAAAGATGAAAGGTAAAACAGGCTTCATGTCTATCAAAATCGATCTAGAAAAAGCTTATGATCGTCTTAACTGGAATTTTGTGGAGAAATGCTTAGAGGAGTGTAAATTTCCCCCACAAGTCATTCAAATCATTCATCATTGCATTTCGTCTCCATCGTACAAAATCATGTGGAATGGTGAAAAAACTGATACATTTTATCCCACTAGAGGAATTAGGCAAGGAGACCCCATTCCCCCCTATCTTTTTGTCATTTGTATGGATAGATTGTCTAACATGATAGCTGATCAGGTAGAAGCAAAATATTGGATTCCTATGCGCGCAGGTAGGTATGGTCCCCAAATATCTCATTTACTTTTTGCTGATGATCTTCTTCTTTTTGCAGAGGCCTCAATTGAACAGGCTCATTGTGTTTTGCACTGTCTTGATACTTTTTGTCAAGCCTCTGGTCAAAAGATAAATAGAAATAAAACTTGTGTATATTTCTCCAAGAATGTTGATACCCAACTTCGCGAGGCTATTTTACATCACACAGGTTTTAATCAGGTAAATAGCTTGGGCATGTACCTTGGGGATAATCTTGATCCTGGAAGGAGTTTGAGAGGCAAGTTTAATCATATTGTTAACAAAATTCAGAGTAAGTTGAATGGTTGGAAGCAACAATGTTTAAGTTTGGCAGGTAGGATCACTCTCGCCAAGTCTACTATAAGCACAATTCCCTATTACCATATGTAGTATGCTAAGATTCCCAAGACTATATGTGATGAGGTTGATAAAATTCAGCGGGGCTTCGTTTGGGGAGATTCTGATCAAGGTAGGAAAGCACATCTGATTAGTTGGGATGTTTGTTGCTTGCCTAAAGTTGATGGGGGTCTTGGACTTCGGCAAACTCATAAGATGAATGAAGCATTTCTCATGAAGATCTTTTGGAATTTGATTAAAAATCCAGAAGACCTTTGGTGTAGAGTTCTTCGCAGCAAGTATGGTCGTACTAATGACATCATTACTAGCATTAGCGCACAATCTTACGATTCCCCTCTTTGGAAAGCCTTGGTAAATATTTGGAATGATTTTCAAGGTCATGTGGTGTGGAATATTGGGGACGGTCGCAATACTAATTTTTGGTTAGATAAGTGGGTTCCTAACAATGGAGCACTTATGTCTATAGGTAGCCAAGTCTACATGGATACAACTCTATCAGTTAGGGATGTTATTAGTCCTTCTGGAGATTGGAACATTGATTTCCTCAAGAACAACTTGTCAGCTGACACTATTAGTCAAATTCTTGCGCTTCCGGTCCCTAATGATGATGATGGTCCAGACACTATTGGGTGGGATGGAACAAATACCCACCATTTCACAGTTCAAAATGCTTATTCTTTGCAGCATCAGGATTTCCCGACTGTGGAGGGTGACTGAAAAAGTATTTGGAAGTGGTATGGCCCACATCTCATCCAAACCTTTATTTGGTTGGCTACGCACGAGCGCATTCTTACTAATTTCCGAAGGAGTAGATGGGGTGGTGGAATCTCTCCTACTTGCCCGTGTTGTGGAAATGAAGATGAAACTGTTTTTCATGTGCTTTGTGATTGCATCCACGCCACTCAGGTATGGCTTTACATTGTTCCTTCTGATTTTATAACTAATTTCTTTTCTTTCGATTGCAGGGATTGGTTCTTCAATAACCTCAACAAAAAAGACATTGAGACGAACACTTTAAGTTGGATGACAACTTTTATGACGACGTGTTGGTACTTATGGAAGTGGAGGAATAAAACTATTTTTGAAGCTGATTTTATTAGACCAAACAACCCAATTTCCTTAAATTTGAGATTTTTCCAAGATATTAAAGACTGTAAGTTGGAGCATCTTCATATTGGTCCAAAGTTGAAGGAAATTATCTATATAGGTTGGAAGCGGCCTCAAGAAGGTTGGATCAAACTCAATAGTGATGGTGCTTGCAAGGATATGGGGGTTATTGCTAGATGTGGCGGCCTTTTTCGTGATTCAGACGGTAGATGGATCAAAGGCTACACTAAGAAGATTGGAGCTTGTGATGCCTTACATGCAGAGATGTGGGGGCTATATTTGGGTTTGGACATGGCTTGGAGGGAACATTACTCTAACCTTATAGTGGAAAGTGATTCAAAGATTTTGATCGACATGATTGCTGATAATTTCAAGTTCAATGGGAAGATTCCTGTCTTAGTTCACCGGATCCAGAAGCTACTGAAGATGAATTGGAATGTTCAACTCAACCATACTTGACGTTTAGGAAATAGGAGTGCTGATTGGCTCGCTAATTTAAGCATTTCTACGGATCATTTTAATTTGTTAGTGTTGGAGTCTCCTCCTAGTGAGGTCCAAAGAATCTTTTTTTATGATTTATCCGGGGATTGCATGCCTAGGAATGTTCGATTAGCGTTTTAGTTTTTTTTTTTTTGGGCTTTGCCCTTTTTTGTACCAAAAAAAAAAAAGATAAGGAAAATGATAGGTATAGCGAAACAAATTTTCCCAAATTCAGAAGTGTAACTGGTCAATTAACACCACCGCTTAGATGTTTGCCGCAAATTTCAGAATTGAATGACAAAAGACAATTTCAGTAATTCCTTTTTATTAATTGTTTAGATAATATAAAAAGAGGTCTACGTTTTATCAAAAAAGAAAAACCATGTTAACTTCCCTAAAAAAACAAAAAAAAAAACATGTTAATGTAGCGTCGTGAAAATTTCAAGAAATGCATCAGTTTCGCTGTATTTAGCATCACTCTAGAGATAAACCTCAACCAATCAAACTAGTGAAGTGCATCATAACACCGCAACAAGATTTCTTGCACCGATGCCGCATGTTTTGTCAAGTCCCTCCTCACCTTGTCTTATACTCCCTCCGTCTCACAATATTAGTCGTTTAAGGTTTGTACACGATTATTAAGAAAATGATTAATTGTGTTGATTTCAATGGTAAAATTAGTAGCATTTATTAAAATATCCTTATTAATTGTAGTCATTGTGTAGTTAAGTTAGATGAAATTTAATAAATAAGGGTATAATAGTGGAAGAAAATAATAAATGATGCATTGGTATTGTAAAGTGACAATTATTTTAAGAAAAAGAAAAAATGCAAAAGAGACAATAATTGTGAGACGGAGGCAGTATCATAAAAAGAAAAGAAAAAGGGTGAAAATGGACTTTGATTTGCATGAGGGGTGGCTGAGTGATTACAAGAAGTAAAACAATCGGTTTTGGGATTATTTATTTATTTTTTTGAGAAAATTGATTTTGGGTGATTTGTTTTTGTTTAAGAAGGAATTGATTTTTTTTTGGTGTAAACTGGGTATCATCCGCGCGCAACTGCGGAGACTAATCCCTCGAGCATTGTGGGATCCAAATGGGCGGCAGGCTCTCCCTAAGAGTTTTAACGTTGCTGCATGCCCAAGGCTGTTGGTTAAGCTAGAAGAGACCCGTTCCATCTCATTTAAGCGCTCTTGGGTTAAGAAGGAATTGATTTTAGGCGTTGATGATGTAATTAAATATAATTAATTTCAAAAAATCAAATTCACCAATTTATTTAATAAAAAATTAATTTATTTATTGAATTAATTCATTTGAATTAAATTATGTAAATGAATTGTGCCGGTGAACTTAGCTCAGTTTGTAAGGACAATGCATAATATATATATATATACAATGTTTGAGGTTCAAACCCTAAACACTAAAAAAAAAAATGTAAATGAATTAAAAATAAGTTAAATTTCTCTCTTCTCTTTTTCTTGTAACAAATAATTCATCAAATCTATTCAATCTCTCTCACTCTCACTCTCTCAATACTCTCTCTTACTATTTCTCTATTCACAACTTATCTTCTAAACCAAACACACCGTTAATGTTTCTTAAATTTAATATTTAGAAAAACTAACACAAAATATCTAATACTTGTACCATTAGGTATGCTAAATAGTTGATAGGAAAATATATTCCTTCACCAAATGAACACGATTAATATAAAACTCAGTTTAGATCTTTGTTGGGTTCTAATTAGTTGATAGATTTATTTTCAAGTCTATGATTGTAGTGCAAGAAACGTACAAAGTTGATTAAAAGTTTCACTAAACATAAAAAATACATAAAAAGTGAAAAACGAAAGTGAAAGAAAGCGATAATTATCCTATGTGAGCAGATAGGCAATCTAGTAGGCAAATTTATAGAATGAAAGAGAACTCCTGGTTATAGAGAACAAATCTCCTATTTATATCAAGAGAAAGAAACTATCTTCTTTTAATTTTTTTAAAAGCAAAATATATTAATATGTTGTAAATCAAGCACAAGACGTGCAAGAATCAAGCGAAATTACAACCAGTTTACAAGTTACAACCATGCTCTAATAGATACAAATAAAATGTCCGATAGAAAGAAACTATCTTAAGTATGTTTTTCTAACTACTTAGAAAGAAAAGGAAAAAAAAACTTTTGCAAACTTCTTGTCTTAGAACTCTAACTTTGATGGATTCTTAGACAAAACTACATTTGTTGTGACCAACCCATGAGCTTCTCTTGCTCGCTTCTGATGTGGTAGTTATTTTAAATTTGAATCTTCAAGTACCATAAAAAATATCACTATTTGAGCACTGCTTTCATCATCTTCGAAAATATTCTTCGCAAAGATATGTCAAAATGAAACATTACCGTTACTTTAATTAATGGTGACGTTTAGAATGGACCTATACTTGAATGAGTCCATCATAATCCTATGAATAACAACCATTGATTTCGTACATGCACCACTACTTGACACACTTAAATATTACAACCCTAGTCGATTTTATTTTTATGAAACGAGCAAATAAAAGGCAAACCAAAATATAAATTACATAATTTGGGGTGTTAACCACGAAGGGAGTACAATGTCATTGGCACACAGGTCTCAGAGGCCTAGCGCTACCAACAAGAAGTAAAATTGTTCAAAAAGAAAATTACAAGGCCTCGGCGGCCTAGCGTTACCAACATGCCCATCAACATTCATCTCAGAGGGTGGGGGAACACAATCACTCCGTCTTCAACCCACTTGAGGAAGCCGATCCCCTCAACGCACAGCTCCACGCTGGGATTCAAAACCTTCAGCTGAGTAACCGCGTTGTTAAATCTGTGCTCGGCGGCGCCCACCAGGTTGATCTCAAAGACTCCGATCCTATCCAGCAGGCCGGAGCGGTTCAGGACAACTGTTTATGCGGGCTCATGCTCTTCCTCAGGGAGATTGGATTTGCAAAACTCCTCAAGAGATTTATTCTCTTCAGCAAGCTTATCATTGGCATCAACCTCCAGCACCAGAGCCTTTTGAGCGTCGTCCACCCACTTCTCCAGCGCGGCGATTCGGCTATCTTTCCCCCCAACATTGTCTTGGCACTAGCCACTCCTTCCTCTAGCTTGGACAATTTGGCCATAAGGGCATCCTTTCCTTCCCCAACACCTCAGTCGTGACTTCCCCTTCAGCTGAGGCGTTACTCACAACCACCGCTATTTCCAAGGCCTTCATCGCAGCGATGACCCCTTCGGTCATCGCCCTGCTCCGGCTATCGGTTCTAAGGTCCTGAATAACCTTTAACTCCGGGTCACTCAGGCAGAAGGTTGTGGTAGGCCCATAATGGTCCGACTCAGACCATACCCTAGGCAGTTATAACAAGTCTCCCCCCTCAGAGCGAAGAGGAACATCGTTGACAGGTGAGCTCGCCTCTTTGTCAGCCGTCTCCACTCTTTTCCTCTTGGTGGATTCAACAGCTCATTTCCCAACATGGTCATCCCCGACCAGATCCACCACCAGACTGGAGGGAGAGCCAGAGACCGCCTCAGCTATCAGGTTTCCCACAGAGTGGACGTCTTTCTTCTTGTTCATTCTAGCCAGCTTCTTGTTTGTCTTATTTACAAGCTCCTGGAGGATCTGCATTTTTCCTGCAATCACAAAGTACGGAAAAATATTAAGACAACATAGGAAAAGAAGAACAAAAAAGAAAAAGGGAGAATGAGAAAAATAAACTACCATGGGGTGTCGATGAAATGAGCCACAGTGACCTCCTATCCATCTACACCCACCGACTTCGCAGGCGTAATTGCTCTCACATAAGCCCATAGCTTTTCATGAGCCACCTTCTCATCATCAGTTAGCCGAGCGAGGGTGCGACCAAAATCGCTCGGCTTGTAGTTGTAATGATCGCCACACCATTCCAGGGGAAAATAGGGGAACCGAGCCGGAGCTTCGCCACCCACCGCCAAAGGTGCTTCCGCAACCCGCGGAAGGTTGTTGAAAGCCTTTTCACTTTTTGGCTTAACCGAAAAGTAACGCTCCTTAAAACTCCTCACCTTCCCCGTAAAGATGCCGAACATCTTCTCTTTCTGGCGAAAGGACACCCAGCTGGAACCTCCACCCATCTCCACTCCCCTTTGCACGGTGAAGAGGGTAAAAGATACGTTCTTGGAGGGGGCGATCTCAAGATGTTGACACACCAATTCAAATACCCTCATAAATGCGTAAGAATTAGGATGAATATGAGGGGGAGACAATTCCGTCCATCGGAAGACTTCCCGCTGGAAATTTGAGAATGGCAGCTGGAAACCTACATCTTTAAACACTATCTCGTACATGGGGAAGGAATAATTTGGGAAGTGCGAGCACACTCTATCTGAGGTACTCGGAAGCACCTTCTCCCAATCTTCGCTCCTCCCTATAGAGCTGTAAGGGGTTTCCGCCGTCCCATCCGACGCAAAAGAAGAGATCATTTTTAATGGTTCGTCCCCCATCCAGGAAGTATCAACCATAGAAAGCCTGAAAGATAAGGAAGAGAGAAATTAAATCTAACAGCCAGATCCACCATTCCTTCACCTATCAGACCGACCATGGCGAGAAAGGGATTGAACATCTTCGCAAAACTATAACAGATCGGAAGGACAAAAGCAAAAAGGTGGTAAATTTCCACAGGAAAAGTAGCCTCATGGCAGAAACCACTTTTCCCGTGGCAAAGAGACCCATTTTTACGGCAACAACAGGTCAAAAGACTTATTAACTAAACCTTAACCAATCGCCGATGATTTCTCCTCAAAAATACGACATCTAAGCAGACTCTAAGTCCTAGAACTCCTCGTACACAGTGGAAATCACCAGAACAACGGTGGAAACCACCGTAACGGTGTAACCCTAAAACTACTCATGCAAGATTACAGTTTTAAAAAACAACAAAAACTACAATGATCAAAACCAAAAAAACAAAAGAGAAATGCAGAAGTTAACGAACCTGTGTTGTGAATGAATGAATGGACTTTTAAATGAAGGGGTAAAGGACCAAAATGCACTGGAATTCTCAAGAACTTCTGAAAACCTTTGAGTTGCTAAACCTTCTGAAAACCTTCAAAAAAAAGTAATCACTGTTAATCGGCGTTAAAAACCTCGTATCAATATTATAGTTAAAAATAAATAAATAACTAAATTTAAGGCTCTCTATAAACAAATAAAAAATAAACTAAATTTTAGCCACATGCTTGTTGCAAGAAAACAAAATCAGCTACGGTTCTAATTTTAAAGTGTGTCAAGTAGCTTTAAACCAAAGGTTGCTATGCATAAGACCATAATGGACACATTTAAGCACAAGTCCATTGTAAACGTCACCTACTTTAATATGAATTTTTATGTCTAAAATGTTCTACTTTTATCCTCTAATACTCATTCAGAAGTCAGAACCATGTATTCAAATTTACATATAATGATGGCAATTCAAAACGTGCACACGTAAAAGTTGTATTACATCATGCATAATTGTATTTTTCAAGATTAAATTATGAGAGTTAGGCTAACTTGTGGTTTTAGGGTACATGTTAAAGTTTCTACAAAGAGCATGAATTTATTGAAAAATAAATCGACACAATTAACTATTCATAATTTCTATCTTTAGAACCTTAATTTATACCCTTAGAACATATGTTAGCATTTCTCTACAATGTACATATTTTTCTTTTTTTATCGAATAGCCTAGTGATAATTTATAGTCTTAGAACACATGTTAGCAATTCCCTACAATGTATTTTCTTTTCTCGAGTAACCTAGTGGTTAGAATTCATTTTTTAAAGTGAGTAAGTGGGGTGTCTGAGGTTCGAACCCTGACCCCTGCATATAATAATGCATTGTCCATTCCAACTGAGCTATGCTAATGGGATAAATATATATCTTTTTTTTTTGAACAAATCAAAATGGGATATATTATAAACAGTTGTGTTACCTCCCACACAAGGTGTGCAAGGAGAAACACCAAGAAATATTTACAAAGTCACGGTGCCCTAAAGGAAAGCACCAACCAAACACAAAGCTACATTACATAATTATGTCCATACAATAAAGCGGATGTTTCCATCAATCATGATAACTGGAACTGAAGAAAACATTTTTTAATCTTATGAATTTATCTAATTTATTTATGCACCATGCTGGATAACTATATATATCTTTCTTTAATATCGGCATTAAATACAATAATGAAAATATCAACATGCTAGATGTCACCTCTCTTTCAACATAAGAAAGAAACGTGTAACAATTTTGCCCTTAGCGACTTATAATAAAAACGTGTGCACGTAAAATAACTAAAACAATTTATACAAATATAAAAACATTTCTTAATTTATGTGGTATGTGTTAAAGTGATATATATTTCAAGACGAATGGAGTATTACAAAATTTAAACAGAATATTTTAATGAAAATGAGGTTGATGTTAAAAAAAGAGAAATGATTCTTAGTGCGAAATGAAAAACTAACGAAAACAAATCCATTACGTGGCAGTTAATTTTATACCATTATACTGGCTTTATTCCATACAATCCGAAATTATATAATCCTCCCATCGTGCGTAAAGCTTCGCACTATATAGCAAAAAATCACATTTACTCATCCTTTTATTACTCCGTTCTAACATTATTGTTTTAGCAAAAAAAAAATTCCAAAAAGAATGTTTACCTTCTCAATGTAACATTAATTAATTTCTTTTAAGTTTTTACCTCATTGCTTCCGTTCTAGCATTGTTATATATCACGAGAATATATCCAATGAATGTCTCGCGACCTGCAAATTGCTTCAATAAAAAAAAAAAAAGTGATCCCACTTGCCAACATGGGTCAGCTACAATAAAGGTATGTATGATTTGAACCAAAGCCACTTACAGCCTTGTGTGGACATGTACCTACGCTATTAATTTCAATTTAGTATATAATGGTATTAAAATAACTATATGCCACTCATCTTACCAAACTAAAATATATTCAATTATTTAATATCTCATTTATTGATAAATTGAACAATGAATCGTAATATTTCAATGCAATCTTAATTAGTTTTATGAGTATAATTGTAGATATTTATTTTACTTTCATATTAAAGAAACCTAAATAATAAGTTTTTATTTTTTGGTAAAATAGTAATATTAGTGTTACGGAGTATGAATATTGCCTCCACAATATAAAATTTCTGGCTCCACCAATGGCTTGAACGGTCGTTGAATTTTCGTTAGCTCAGTTTTCGTTATATTAATCATTGTCCTTAATATTTTGTGCACCTGTTTCAAGTTATAGTACGTCATTATGCAATTATGATGTTTTTTTTAGACAAAGTAACAATCACTACTAAAACTCACATTCATAACCGTAATGTTTCCAGTTTAAACTCGAATGAATGTGTTCAACCTAACAATATTAACATTGTTAGTTGAATTTAAGCATTATGTGATCGTACCTGATCAGTTTATGCACTAGAACGACGGCGGGGGGACACTCCGATGCTCAAGTAAGTAGAGTTCAGAAATGGGGGGAGATGAGAGAGATTCTCCCTTGGGGACTGCGAGGAGTCCCCTTTATATAGAGGTGGATGATTGCATAGCCGTTGTAAGGCACACGTGTGCCCGACGGTTACGAAATCATGGGAAGTGTAACCGTCGGGGAGAGATTTGTGGGAGCATGAGGAAAAAGACGTTAGAGTTCGTTTGAATTGGTCTCTGTTGCTCCGTACACCCCCTCGCGGGGAGGGGGGAGGGGGCGTTGCGAGTGAAATTCCAAATGCGGTATTTGGGCTGAAAAAGTTATTGGGACTTAGGTCTTTGACTGGTCGAGAACAATATGGATCAATGGCGACAATTGTAATTAAGCAATTGTTAACAGGGATCAATGGCTATAAATTATCTTGATAATATTATTAAGCATTTGGAGGATTTAGAAACTATAAAAGCCACATAGGTAGATAGGATACATTCGAGTGAATATGGCAAGCCTTTTTAATTCAAAGAATCTCAATTGTGAGAATGAGAGCATAGAGAAGAAAGAAGAGCAAGAAACATTAAAAGATGATGATGATGAAAGCTTCTTGTATGCTATGCAGCTTGCAATCTCTATTGCACTTCCCATGGCACTACAATCTGCAATTGATCTTGGCGTTTTTGAAGTGTTGCAAAATGCCGGTAAAGGTGCTCAACTCTCCGCCGACGACATCGTTTCCCGTCTTTCTAACATCAACAATCCACAAGCCTTCAAAATGTTAGATCGCATTCTTGCTCTTCTTGCCTCTCACTCACTGCTTAATTGTTCTATCCTTCCTCATGAACAAAACCACATCAATTCCTTTAAGAGACACTATAGCATGACTCCTGTTGCCAAGTTTTTTGCTCCTAATTCTGATGGTGTTACATTAGGACCCTTGATTGCCTTGAATAATGATAAGATCATGTTAGCTAGCTGGTCAGTCATTACTCCTTATGCTCACATATATCTTAAATACCTAAGAGAAAATAAAACTAAGAAATGGTCGAATTGTAGAGTCCTTTTTTTTTTTTTGGTATAAAGAGGACAAATCCAAAGAAAAAATAAAACTAAGAAATTAACGGAGACAAATAATTGGTACACAAATATTATTACATTGATTGACGCATTATCAATTTTCTTTTTCTTTCAAATATAGAAGATTCATACTTAATAATTGTTGTAGTTTTTAACTATTTACTAGACATAATTAGCTACATATTTAAACTATGTTAACAATTTAATATTTGATATGTTAAATTTTTAGGTATCTTGAATTTTGATTGGGTGTGAGTACATGTATGCAAAATTCATTCAAAGTTTAATTTAATTTTTAAATAAATTAATACAAAACTATGACAAATCATTGAATTTTTTTTTTTTTTTTGAGAGAAATCATTGAAAAATTTGATGATGGATACATATACCCAAACTTTATGGGTAGCATTTAATTTGTTCAAATTTTATTTCAAATTAGTCGTATCAAAATAACACATCTTTTTTAAGTATTGTTATGAAACATATTAAGTAAGAGTCGAACACTATTGTTTAATATACTCATTCTTAATTAGGTCCCAACTTAAAGTTGCAATTGAGGAAGGAGGTACTCCATTTAACAAGGTTCATGGCACCCATCTCTTTGATTATCCTAGCTTAGACTTGAGGTTCAATCAAATTCTCAATACAGCGATGAGCAATCATACAACTATAGTCATGAAGAAGGTTCTTGAATGCTACAATGGTTTTAATGACGTAAAAAGACTTGTGGATGTTGGTGGTGGCCTTGGAATGAACATTAACATGATCACTTCAAAATACACTCATATTCAGGGTATCAATTTTGACTTGCCTCATGTCATAGAACATGCTCCTTCCTATCCTGGTATGGCCTTCGCACATAGGCATACATGTGTGTATATTTTGATGCATATAAAAAGGGTTAATAATGTTTTATCCCTGTAATATATATCATTTCCGGTTTTCCTCCATGTAAAAACAAGAAGTCGTAAGAATTGAATATAAATTTAAACCTAATATATAATATCAGTTGTGCATCCTTAAGTATTCAAGAAGTAAAAGATATCTAATATTGTTGGCAGGAGTGGAGCATATTGGCGGAGATATGTTTGAAAGTGTGCCCAATGGTGATGCCATTTTTATGAAGGTGAGTGGATGTGGTTTATTGTTCATGGTTGTAGAAAGGTAGCTAGGAGAACAAATAACCTCTAATTTGATGGAATAATAAACATTTAATTTTAAGGAAAAATGGTTAAAATTATGAAGAAAAAATATATTTAAAATTCAATTATCAATATTAACTATATATGTGTGTGTAATTAGGTTATTAAAATTTCAGGAAATATATATCTTCCATGTTCTATATATAACTATATTAATAGGTTGACTAAATTTTATATAGTGGATACTTCATGATTGGAGTCACGGAAATTGCATGAAACTTATGAAGAATTGCTATGATGCTATTCCTGATGATGGAAAGGTGATAGTTTTGGAGGCACTTCTACCTAGTATGCCTAAGAATGAAGTGGCATGGAAATCTATCTCCCAAATGGATATTCTCATGATGACTCATTGTTCAGAAGGCAAAGAGAGAACTAAGCAAGAATTCATGGATATGGCAACTAAAGCTGGATTTCGTGGCATCAAATATCAATGTTGTATTTATAATTTTTGGATTATGGAGTTCTTCAAGTAAATCTATAAACTGCAATATGGAATTGTAATTGTTTACTATCTAGTGCTACTTTTTCTCGAATATGGTTTCTCCTATAATTTCTATGAATGAAGTACTCAAAGGCTTAGATGATTATGTGTGACAACCCTTGGATTTTGATTATTGTTTTTGTTTTAGGAACATTAATATTTCAATCTTAGCGATTCTTGTGTTTTGATTGTTCTGTTTAATATATTTCCTCGTGTTTTCCAAACAAGGTTCTCCACCACATGTCTCTCTAAGAAGTACTAAGCCAATTGAAAAAACAGTTTAGACTCCAAAATTTACTCACGAAGAATTTCTCTCTTATGTTTCAAATAGGACGTTCTGTAGTGATGAAAGATACTCTCAAATACGTACTAACTCTGCCACCAGAGGAAGGATTTCCCATGACAACAAAAGCAGAAATACAACAACTTCTACAATATTTCAAACAGTGGAGTTTGGAATATCACAGTGTAGGCCTTTCAGCAACTGCAGAATTATCAAAATCAAGTGAAGCGATGAATGATCTTGAAGCAAATGTTAAAGTGTTTAAGGTATTAGACAATGAGGACAATCGTTTGTGTAGTTGATGGTTTGCTTGCAGGAAGAGAAAAGAGAACATGTAGTCAATGTGATGGCTCGCGTGCCAAAGCTGAAAGTTGAGCAGGAGTCGGCATAGAGAGCGGTTCAAGCTTGGAGAACCATTCATTCGAAGCACAGGCATCAAAGATTGGATCCAACGGCGCATGGATTAGTCAAAATGATTAGAATTAAGAAAAGTGTCAAGTGTCTTGCAAGAACACCAACACTCTCCTTCATATGCATATCTAAAAGTTTATCGTTGCTTTTTAAAATAATTTTTTTATGGATACTCTTTCGATATTTCGATAAGTTGAAATTCTGTGACTTTTGCTATAATTACAAGTGTTGATTTGCAAATTGTGATTAACACGGCTAATTAGTTACTATTATGAATGAGTAATGCCAAACCTGTTTATGTTCCTCCAAATGATCAACTCAAATTTAGTTAAACAGGTGATCTATTATTCAGTTGTGGATAGCCTTATTTACGCAACGATGTGCACAAGACCAAAATCAAATGTTAAGAAACGAATACTGCGGTATCTGATATAAATTGTATTCAAAGAAACATATTCAAATGTTGAGAAATGAATACTGCAGTATCTGATGAAACGTATTCGGTTGTGTAGTCAATGTTTAAATAAAAAATTATTGGTGGGGCAAATACATCTCATGAATTAGAAAATAGTATGTTGAATTTCATGGCAGCAATCTAAAGTAATCTTGTTTGCTTTCACCACAAATGCAGTAAAAAATTAGTGACCTCAGACCCTTGACAGTAGCATTGGCTCATGGCTGCTGAGCAGAATCCTCAGCAACAAGTTTAACCACGTGATAAATATCCAGCGAAGGTTTCGGCTAAGCTAACAAAAGGTTAAAAACTGAGAATATAAAACTTGTTTTGGAGTCTTTGTTTTGAACATCAAGGGTCACCTATTACAAATTTGTTTTGCATTAAGGGACTAGAAAAATACAGTAACAATAAAACTGCATGTTAATCCTAATCCATGGTGAAGCACATACTGAATGGGCTAACTTTAGAATGTGCCCTAAAACCAAGCTTCACTTTTAAAATTTAAACTCATTCAGTTTGGTTACCACAAACTTTATCGATTTGAAGTGTCAAAAACTCAAAATCAAAACAACACAGCAGCAAGGTAAACACAAAATCAGAATAGAATCATTAAGAAATTTCTAAAAGTATGATTTGTATACATCTAAAAAAGCTGAAAATAAATGGGAATACATGAAATGATCTTCTGAACTATCGACAAGAGCAGTCAAAAATGTCAAAACCATCAATCACCCAAATAGAATACAAAACCGAGCTTCTAAAATCTATAACGATGACACATAGATAAACACTTACAAGTAAGCTACTTGGCCTTCTTAAGAGATATAGCTGTTCTAAACTCAGCATCATCCCTGATAAAACTCCACCAAATGTAAGTTAAAGGAATAGTTGTCGCATGCCAAATGGCATGTGCGTCGAGAAGTCCTTCATAAGGAGGGAAATCATATATTTCTAGGAGCATTGCGAGGCCGCCAGAAATAACAACCAGCCATAACTTCCATCGTGAAGGATGGCGACTAACACCTGCCCAAACTGCCCAAATGGTAAGTTGTGCCACAGCCATCACTACACAAACTATCATATTCCACCCTGTACAGTTCGATTAAATGCCGTCAAAATCATCACAGAAGGATTAAATAAATAGAACAACACAGATACTCCTGTTCTCTTTTAATTGTCGCATCTGTGAAAGGATTTTATTTCTGGTTATTTGTTGTTTTCAATTTTCTATGCAACATTAACTATTATTTTTTCGATATCACCTTTAACTATTTACTGCAAAGAGAGAACTAGGTAGACTAAGATAATAAATAGTTAAGGGTGTTATTAGAAAAAAGATAAATAACTTCATCAAAATTAACAGTTTATTGGTTTTGTTGGTATATGTAAATAACCTGAAAGAGACAACTAGATGTTAATGGCATAGATAACAAACAGAACGCTTAAGATACATTTTAGTCAAGGATTACATTGATCCTACATTCGATTCTCAGCCACACCAATCACAATATAAAGATTATATGAAAGGACATACCATAATCTAGTTTGTAGAAGTTGATGTACATTACATGGGTGATCACAAAAGCAATCAATGGAGCAGAAACCATAACTCTGGTAGCCTCATCCCTAATATTGAAGGATCGTAAAATTGCTAAAATGAGGGAGTATCCAAGGAGAATCACTGCAGATGAGTAGTCTAGTTTCTCTGTTAGATCGACATCTCTGCAGAACAATAGGAGAAAGAAACAACGAAAGTTTAAGCTTAATATATTTCCATACTCAACAGAAAATGAGACAGTTTCGTTTGTTTCTCACGATTCAGATTGAACTTTAAAACAGAGATAATTTATTGATCATGCTAGGTGCATTAACATAGTAGGGAACACCGTCAGCATTAGCTTTAACTAAATTTAACCATATATATTAATTGTCTACACAACACCTAGGTAGTCAATCCCGGCGCGATCCCAGAGGAGCGGAGCAGCCCAGAGGAAAACCGCAACGGACCCGGCCGATCCTTGACTTTTGTTAGTATTTGGAATTGGATGTAATGTTTTGATTAAGACTTGTGATTTTGTTTATGAATGTTTCATGAGTTTTGAGTTATTGTTTAATTTTATTATTAAATATATGGTTGTTTATACTTTATATTATTCATGTAACTTCTCCCAAAAAATTATGAATCTCGAGGATCCCGCTATCCCACTTTTCAGGTCGGCCGCTCTGCACCGCTATCCGGGATTGACTACCTAGCACGGCACTAATTTTAAGTGAGGCCTTTAATTTTCAAAGCAAAAACAATCATTCATAAATTTTAATGTGCTAAGGGACTAAAAAATTAATATACGAAATAATTTCTGCAGTAATACTTCATATATACATACACTGTCATCCAATTTGAGTGTCATCATCTAACTTCAAACTTCCATATAGGAACTAAAAAGTATCACCTCAACAACAAACGACCTAGACACAATCAGTGTCTTGGAATAACCAAATCAAAATGACATGCTAAACACACAGATATTTAGAATGAATACAAAATACTGAAAATATATGCATATGTAACTTACCTACTGTGGAAAACAGCACTCCAGAGCCAAGAGTTGAGTGAAAAGAACGCGTAGATATGCCACAAACTAGCATACTCATAATATGCCCTCTTCCCATCTTTTAGAGGCAGTTTATAATACAAAAGAATGAAAAAGGAGACCCAACCATGAAAATGCATTGCAAGATTGAGAGCTGAGAAAGCCACAGAGGCAGCCTCCTAAATAAAAGGATACAACACATCAGTTCTGTAAGTTTAACAAAAAGTTTTGTAGTCACTAAACCAGTATTGTCAAATAGCAGCAGCTATAGCTCTACAACATAGCGGAGTTTGAAATACCAGTTCTATAATGCTGTAGTGTAGCGAAATTTGAACAACACTGCATAGCTTTTATGGACACATAACAGACACCAAATGAAAACATAAGGTGCATGGCTACAAACCTGCATCCCATAAATACGCTTGAATGGCCATTTACCATGATACTTGACAGGGTTAAGGTTAAGTAATTCTTTTTCTTTCTCTCTATCAAGCATGCAGTGGTATCGACAGTCACTTAGACAATCCCATTTTTTCCATTGTAAATATAGTGGTTCTTGCATGTACCATGGACGACCAACAAGTTCTCCATCTGACGAAAAAGTACATTGTGGAAAGCATTTTAGGCCAACACATCCAGTTTCCTCACATTGTCTTATACAACTCCTGATATCCAAAGCAAACAAGAAATAAAAATAAAAAATTGGGGAAATCCAAATATAAAAAATCTCACTGAAATCATAAAGGATGCTTTCTTTTGTTCTAGAACAAAGAAAACAAAAAAAGGAACAAAAGGTAACAAGTGATGCACAGCTCGGAAAGACGTCATCTATGTAGCTAATCTCACCTAGTGACAAGGCCTTGTTATTATGATGTTGCTATGAACTTATGATAATAGGCCCATAGTGAATGTATATAGAAGGAGGCACGACAATTTTTTTATTTTTTTTGAAAGAAAGGAGGCACGACAATTGTGTGTATGCTTATAGACTAATTAACATTTCATGGTAAGACACGCTACTACTAGCAGTACGGTACTGCATTTTCAGGATCAATCAATTAAATATACCATTTTGGTAAAGAGTGAAAGTCATTTTGATCCTTAAATCGCTACCATTCAAATTACAAATATATCTAGTGTTTCTTGCGTTAGTAATTTGATGGACCAAACTGACTAATGAAATACACATTCCGTGACCAAAGTAACTAACGGAAAAAAAACACATTCAAGAACCATGATGACTAACGAGAGACACATTCGGGGACCTTTTGTATTTGGGATAGTAGTTGGGACTATAGTGATAGCGCTCGGCACATTGAAGGACTAAAATGCCATTTTTTCATTGTGGTAATCAGCAGACATCAGCATTTGGCCTTGGGAGGTGTAACCCGCTATCGAATTGGTCTTTAAATGTATCGAAATTGCAAACACATCCACTAGTGTCTCTTTTATTAGTCATTTTGGTACTCAAATCTGTTTTTAGGTAGTCAATTTACCCCAAGAATGTGTTTTTCGTTGGTCAATCTATAAAATTACTAACAAAAGAGACTTCAGAGATGTGCTTGCAATTTTAATACATATAGGGACTATAGTGAAAGCGTGTCTCATAAATCTAGGGAGCAAAATGATGCTTTGCACAATAAAATTAATAAAAGCTCAAAGAAATTATAAGTTAAATAGTAACCACAAATTCTGCAAAGTTCATATACTAAAGGCCAAAAATTGTCAAATCACAATCTTAAAACCTTATGATAAATGCTTATGTTATAAGAGCTTACTAAAGTTAAATACACATATAAGGGCTTATGCTATAATAGTTATTAAAAATAAACTTTACTTTATCTTTTGTTATAGGAATATTGTATACATAAACACTTATATGATAAGTTCTTATGCTATAAGAGCTTCATAAAGTTGTTTATCCAGACAGAGCATAACTCTACTATAATGGGTACTATTATTTCCTTCCAAGTTCAAAACTTGTAACGTAAACGATGAGAATTCAATCACATGAGAGTTATTTAGCTAAATGGGACACTTGAAATTTATGGAAAACTAAAACAAACTACCACTTTGATTAAAAAATTGAAACAAAGGCACTGTGAATGAGAAAGAGGAAGAAACCTAATGAATCCTCATAAGATGAAACAAAATTCAATGGCATCAGATTCAAGTGTCCCATTCTTGGATTGGCTTATTTGAGCTTATCTATTGGCATCTATTTTATGATACTTTTTAGGAGAACTTATAAAAACAACTTATGACATTTTTATAAGCTTTTTTCAGCTTATTTTCACAAATTCTCAAAAATAGTTTATGGAAACAACTTATACCATATACAAAAACAATTTAATTTAATTTTATCTTGTTCAGTAGAAATGGCATACGTAAGCTTTTATCAAGATAAGCACTTGTGCTATAAGCTGTGCATCCAAACATGGCCTAGAGGAGGAGCACACTCCCCAAGCCAACACCATGAGGCCAATCCAAGTGGAGAAGTTTTTTCAGCTTATTTTCACAAGTTCTCCAAAATTGTTTACGAAAACAACTTATAGCATATACAAAAACAACTTCAATAGAAATAGCTTACGAAGCTTATACATAAGCTTTAATAATGATAAGCACTTGTGCTATAAGCTGTGTATCCAAACAAAGCCAAAGGTGTTCAACTTTTTTGTTTGTACATTTATCTCTGCATGTAACTACTTATAGACACTAATCCCTCAAGTCAGTCAAAACTCTTTCTTCAATAGATTGAACACAGTTGTATTTACTTGAACTCAGTATGTCTTTATTTTTTTTGTGGTGGTTGGGGTTCGAACCCCGGATCTTGCATAAATTATGTATTGTTCATACCAAATACCTACTGAGCTAAGCACACGAGGACGAACTGGTATGTCTAGTTAAACTAAAAGATATCTCTTATGAGAACCAAATGTGTTCAATTTAGCAGTTACTTGGTTCTCGATCTTATATTAAGATATAAAAAGTTAAAATATTCACATTTAACCTAACATCATCAATTCTACAAAGTCAAAAAATTCTCATATCAGAATCTTAAAACCTTTAATTGTAAACAAAAATTAGGTGAAATGGAAAACGAATGAATTTGAAGGAAAAGTGAAAGATTACCTGTAAAGAGGATCAGCATCACCAGGACTAGCATCAATTACGATAACACTACAACAAGAAAGCACTAAAAAGAAAGCAAAAACGAATGTATCCATCAAGAAGAAGAAGAAGTTGATGATGTGTTCAGTGAAACGAAGGTTTTGCGAAGATGGTGAATAGATGCGGCGTTAAGAGCATCGTGGTGATCTTGAAGGAGAAGTTGTTAGCGGCGTTGCTGTGTAAAATGGAGAAGATGAGAGTTAGGTGGAAGATCGGTGAACCCAACCGGACGGTTCATTCGTGAACCAACCGGTCTACTCCGGTGTTTTTTTGACGAACGGTTTACTTGTATTTGTTTGAGACAATTCTTTTTTTTTTGGAAAAATATGTTTGTAATTTTTTTCGAAAATGAAAGATTGTTTTTAAAGGGTTTTGCAAAAGTTAAAAATAATAAATTTATATTGGAGAGAAATAGGTAGTTAAATTAATATTTAATTATTTTAAAAAATATTTAATAGATTTTGCTAACGAGTGTCCTAAGCACATCGGTTAAAGAATCATTTAAAACTCTTGTTTCAAAAATATAAAGTTTTACTTTTTTTTTTGTCAATATGTCCAGTGGTTGGACCTCACATTTTAAATGTGGAGAATTGAGGTGTCTGAATTCAAACTCCGGCGCTGCATATATTATGTATTGTTCATACCAACTGAGTTAAACTTACGGGACGTAAAGTTTTACTTTTGTCTTAGCAATAATTACACAACTTTTTAATATAAATTTACATATTTTAAAACTTTAATCAATGCACTCGTTAGCATTCCCTATATTCAATTAGTCAAATCCATTAGGTAAAGGGAGACTTTCCTACTCTACAGTGATTCAGGCAGTTGGTGGCCCCTTCGAGTCCTTGACGCTGCATGAGTGGTAACTCACGCTCAAAACTCCTCCAACATGAGTCCTAGTCGTTGTACTGCAATCTGTTTCCTGGCTTTGCTTGCGCGATTAATTAATAGTAGGAAATTATAATAGTCAAGTGCAACCACTTACCAAAATCTTTTTTCATATTCACTTTTCTTTCATTTTTTTTTCTTTTTTTATTAGTGCTATTGCAAAAGACATTCTTTTTCTTCAAACTTCAAAAAGATAATATGCAATATTTATTATCACCGTAGAAGGTTTTTCTTTATCTTTTATCTCCTCCTCAACCTTGTCTTCCTCTTTTTTTTTTTATCTTTACTTATGTCAGTTCGCCAATTTTGAGAGATTATAAAGGAATTTGTGCAAACTAATTCACAAAAGCATCACAAACCGGTTAATTAGCATGTACCAATTCATGGTCCGCAACATATCAAGAGAATTATGAGTTAAAAATAACTCAGAATATTGTACCAAAATCAAGAACTAAGTCAGAACTTACTAATCTCAATAAAATCTAACAACTATTCAAAATATAATAATCTCAATAAAATCGACATTGCTCATAATTATCTTTTGCAAGTGTGGAACTTTTGTGATAGGTGTTATAAAAATTATGCAGCACTGACACTTCAGATTAAAGACATATTTAGTGTCCTATGCAGTGTCAAAGTCGTATCCGGTGACTCAATCGGTGCTGCATTGTATATAAGTTTATATATATATGCACAAATATCTAGTTGACAGTAAAAAGAAAGAGACCAACCAGAATATAAAATATCTCCAGCAGAAATCAATTTTTTGCAGATCCAATCTGGCATAAACATTTCTAAAAACAAAAGTTAATGAAAAGCCTATTTTACTTATTGTCCTTGTAGAAAAGAAAAAGTATTTTACTATGACATAGGTATAATTCCTTCACATTACATTAGCAAATCAATTGAGAACTATTGCCATAGATTCATTTCAAAGGTTGCAAGAAATTTACTTTTGAAGAGGGCAATGAATTCATATTTTCTTCACCCCCTTTCACCATGGCAAGCTTAGAAGTTCTGGCATCACAGCAGTGCTACTTGGCAACAGAACAATTCCACAGTTACATAGAACAAATGAAGTTGTGCATATTTTAAATCTCTCTTATTATTCATGAATAATTGTCAACACTATCACAATATGAAATATTAAGGTGTTTTAGTGATGCCAACTTGAGAGGTGGAATACTACTCAACATGTTCTGACTTGTAAATCTTAAGTTTTTAAGTTTATCGTCCAAAAACATATGCACAACATATGAAAGATTATGGCTATATGAAAGATCAAGTTCTTCTAGAGAACCCAATTTGAGAGGTAGAATAGTACTAAGCTTGCGAACCATGCAACTCTTAAGATTTTAAGTTTATCGAGCAACCCATCCACCACGGGTGGAAATTTTTTGAGACTATCACAACATGAAATATCAAGTTCTTGTAGCGAACCCAAGTTTAGAAGTGGATACTCCTACGCTTGTCGCAAGATGAAACATTTAAGATTTTAAGTTTATCAAACGATCCATCCACCACAGGTGAAAAAGTCTCAAGACTATCACAAAAATGAAACATCACGTTCTCCCAATGAACCAGATTTGAGAGGTTGGAATACTCCTAAGTTTGCTGCTGCAACCTGTAACACATGAGATTTTAAGTTTATCAATTGCTCCATCTATCAAAAGTGGAAAACTCTAGACTATCACAAAATGAAAGATATAGTATCTCAATGCACTACAAAAATCTAATCAACCGCAAACGGAAAGAGACCAACCGATACAAAATATCTACAACAGGAACTGATTTCTTCCAGATCCGGTAAAGCACAACTGTTATTCAGCTCCTCCTACCAGAATGACAAAATTAGTTAGCTCCTCGGTTTAATAAACAAAATCAACAAAAAACAATGTACATCGTACTAAATAGCATCATCGTGTCGTGATGTATTAATCTCAACAAAATACAAACGTCGTAATTTGTTTAGACAGAACAACATATGGAATGAATCACATTAACTAGATCTTGCAAAGATGAAGATTTTTTTATGCCATGTATATAAAACCAGCATGATTTTGGTTGGTTTTTCCAAAAGAGTAATCAATGCTTCCGCCACTAGGTTTGTACGTACATTGGGATTTAACTGCACTTCTGATAAATGAAAAATAACAACTAACAATTCAAAATTAGGATGGTCCATAATAACACTAGAATTCCCTTTTTCTTTCTCTATTATTCACTGCTACAGTATACAAGCTTCCCAATATATCCTTGGTTGAAGTCCTAACCTATAACCCGTTAAATGGATATGCAACATGGCAAAGAAAATAAAATAAAATGAAAACCTACAGCCTTAACAATTAGAATTATTTGTTCATATAGTTAATAAGAGCTTTCACTTTATATCATTGTAGGCATACTAGAGTTATATAGTGAAGTCTCATGATTGGTATAGTTCATTCCATCCTCTTTTATCCACATAAAAATCAACTTTTGAGACCAATAACTTAGGGTTGTGTTTTTAAAGAGTGAACTCAATATTAGCATCAATGCATCATTCCACTGTACTGTAAATAATGGGAATCCAAAGTCAACCTCTGTATGGTAATGGTTCCACTTGTTTTCTAAAAGTGAGTTGTCCATATTATCATTGAAGTGTTTCATTTGCATATGAAAAATGATTGCATTTTCCGAAGTGACGTAGGTAGAATCTCACCATATGTATAGACAAATGTATTGCCATTGATGATCACTCTTGTAGGTGATGAATATAATCTACCCATGTCAATGGAGAAACAACACAAAGAACTATGGCAGGAAACTTGTTTCGGAACCAAGATGAAATTGACAATCCTACCAAGCCTTGGTGGTCGAACTACTCTGGAATCTTTGCTTGTGGCAAACGGAACCGAGAGTTTCCTGCCTCATGTAATTCCTGTTGCTCATAATTATAATTTATATATGTTTAACTATATCAAGAAGAATAACGATTATCATTTCAAATACATTAAAAAAAAATACAAAATAAATCATTGCCTGATAATAAATTCAGCCAGGATATAATGTTTTAGGTGGAGTAAGGTTTTGAAATGGAAACGCAATTCTTTTATCCAAGCAAATGTGTGTTACATTTCTCATCTCTCCCAATATTTCTGGAAAACTCTCTAGACTTGGGCAATATGAAAGATCAATCAATTCTAACGAAGTCAACCTGAGTGGTGGAATACTCCTAAGATTGTGACAACTTCTAACACGCACTGTTTTCAGTTTTCCAAGAAACCCGTCCACCACAAGTGGAAAACTCTCAAGACTATCACAAAATGAAAGTTCAAGTTGTTCTAGTGAATCCAACTTGAGAGGTGGGATACTCTTAAGATTGCAACAACGTATAACATCCATGGTTTTAAGTTTTCCAAGATACCCGTCCACCACAAGTGGAAAACTCTCAAGACTAGAACAATTTGAAAGGTTAAGTTTTTCTAGCGAATCGAACTTGAGAGGTGGGATACTCTTTAGATTGTTACAACCTCTAAGATGCATGGTTTTAAGTTTTCCAAGATACCCATCCACCACAAGTGGAAAACTCTCAAGACTACGGCAACCAGAAAGTTCTAATGTTTCTAATGAGTCCAACTTGAGTGGTGGAATACTCCTAACATTGTTACAACTTCCAACACGCAATGTTTTCAGTTTTCCAACAAACTCGTCCACCACAAGTGGAAAACTCTCTAGACTATCACAAAATGAAAGTTCAAGTTTTTCTAGTGAATCCAACTTGAGAGGTGGGATACTCTTGAGATTGCAACAACGTATGACATCCAAGGTTTTAAGTTTTCCAAGATACCCCGTCCACCACAAGGGGAAAACTCTCAAGACTACGACAACCTGAAAGTTCTAGTGTTTCTAGTGAATCCAACTTGAGAGGTGGAATACTTTTGAGACTGCGACAGTTTGCAACAAGTAGTGTTTTAAGTTTTCCAAGATGCCCATCCACCACAAGTGGAAAACTCTCAAGACTATGACAACCTGAAAGTTCTAGTGTTTCTAGTGAATCCAACTTGAGAGGTGGAATGCTTTTGAGACTGTGACAGTTTGCAACAAGCAGTGTTTTAAGTTTTCCAAGATGCCCATCCACCACAAGTGGAAAACTCTCAAGACTAGAACAATTTGAAAGGTTAAGTTTTTCCAGCGAATCGAACTTGAGAGATGGGATACTCTTGAGATTGAAACAACGTATGACATCCAAGGTTTTAAGTTTTCCAAGAAACCCGTCCTCCACATGTGGAAAACTCTCAAGACTATAACAATTTGATAGTTCTAGTGTTTCTAGCAAATCCAACTTGAGAAGTGGAATACTCCTTAGCTTGAAGCAATGTTTAACACTCATGGTTTTAAGCTTATCACCAAACCCATCTACCACAGGTGAAAAGTTGTTAAGACCATCACATCCTGAAATATGGAGTTCTTCCAGTGAAGCCAGGCTGAGAGGGGGAACACTCTGGATTTCGGTGCAATCTATAATTCTCAAGATTTTAAGTTTATGCAAAAATCCAATGGATTTATCAATTTTAAATATATAGCAACAACTTTTAATTGAAAATTCTTCTAAATTTGGGAAACTAGATATGTCAGGCATTTCGGAAAAATATCCTGGAACTTCATCAAGATTCAAAACTTTCATATTCTGAAACTTCTGCGAAAAAAAAAAGAAGGGAAATAGAAACATGCAAATAAATAAGAAATATAAGAATAGTATTAATTAAACCGGAGTTATCAATATAAGATAAGAGATATAAATATGTTACACTTGCCTTTGTAAGAAAGACCTTCCACTCAAGTGGATTTAATGTTCCGTTACATTCCAGCACTCTTAGACTATTTGGAAGATGTTTAGAGAAATAAACACAACCACTGAAAATTAGTGTTTTGAGATTTTTCATTCTCTTGAAAGCTTTTCCATCCCATTCTACTCTAATCCAACTGTTGAAATGTATGATTTCAATTTTACTTGTTCCCTATAAACAAAAAGACAAATCAACCGAATGAATATATGGGAGAACTTTATACCATGTATTCAATGATATTTAATATTATAAGAGTTTAATTATTATAAAATCTAATGTCGGTGTTACACACATATTTAATAATGTTTTGGCACATCAATTATTTAAATATGTTAAGTCTTGTGATTTTTATTTTTTAAATGATGTAGCAACACATCATTGAATTTAAAAAATTGCACTAATGAAACATATAAATCAAACGCACATAAAGATAAAAAAAATAAAAAATTAGTGATACGTTGACAATTATTTTTATTAATATTCTTCATGAGCTTAGTTCAACACCTTACTTCTTAACATTTAAAAATATGTGAGCTCTAACAACTAAGTTAATTGGAAAAATAAGTATAATGCAGAAAGACAAAAGGGTTACTTCAACAATAGGTACACATGATTTTTTCAAAAAAAAAAAAAAAACATTAGCTACAGGTGATAAGTTAAAGATGAAAAGCCAAACCGTCCATATATTATTACTCACTGTATTTTCTTGTAAAACTTTAATTATATCGTCAGAAGACCATAACCTACTGCGCTTTCCAGGATCTTCAGGTGACTCTCGTCTAACAATTTCTTTCCCCATATCCTCTACCAAATCATGTAATGTCACATTACCATACTCACTTATTTTTATGAGAGATTTTTCCGCTAGCATTATAATGTGATCTTTCATGATATTACCATAATGAGCATGGAGTATTTGCTCGACCTTTGTCAATTCATATCCTTTGAAGCAACAAGCAATGTCAAGAAAAACGGTCTTTTCTTCTATCTGCAAAGTATCATAGCTCAGTTCTAGTGTCGTTTGGATTGTGTTATGAGGAACTCTTTCATAACGAGATAGTGCATCTTCACATTGTTGTATTGTCTTATTAAAAAAGTGAGAACCTATAACTTCCAAAGCAAGTGGAAGACCAGAAGCATATGCTACGGCACGTTTTAAAACATTCGCATAGCCTAAAAAATTATTGTCATTCTTCAAATCTTTCAATCTACGCAATTCATCCAAAGTCAATTCTCTTCCATACTTTTCTTCTAATAAAACATCTTTATAGCTTAGATTATAATCATTTTTCAAAGCTTTCCATCCCACCAAGTCAAAAGCATCTTCATCATTCAATCCCTTCACCTCATATGTTTTTTTAACCCCATGACATGTTAGCAACCTATTGTCCCGAGTCGTGATGATGACTCTGCTGCCTGAACCAAACCAATCAGAGCTTCCAACAATAGCCTTTAATTGCTCCTCCTTGTCAACATCATCTAGAAGTAAAAGAATCTTCTTTTCTGGAAGCCATTTTCGTAATATTGAAATTCCTTGTCAAACACTTGTTATCTCCATGTTTTTCTCTCCAACAATTTGAGACAGAAGGATCTTTTGGAGATTTATCAACCCTTTTTTGTCAAAATTTTCTCTGACCTTTTCAAGATAACAAGAACGTTGAAATTGACTGACAATCGAATTATAAACTTCTAGAGCAAAAGTAGTTTTTCCTATTCCACCAATTCCATGGATCCCAACCATATGGATTGTATCATCAAACCCAACATTCAAAAGTGAAGTCACGTGCTGCGTTTGGTGCTCCAATCCAACTAGGTAATCACCAACATGTAAGATAATAGGTTTTATATTTCTTAAGACTTGTTCAACAATCTTCTCAATAAACTCATACTCATACCCGTCCCTATCCAATAAGAGAAAAGAGGTCATTCAAGTGTATATATCTATTTTGTTAACACTGATTATATGTTAGGCTTAATTGTGTCTTTTAACCCTTCACTTATCACAATTGTACGATTTTAGCCCCCATTTTTTTTTTTTTGAATTTTGTCCTCTAATGTTTTCCCCATAATTGGATAGTTTCTCTCCAACAATTTACGTTGATGTGCCACATTTTTATCGACATAACACTCAACTCTTATAGTCGTGTGACTTTTTTCTTTAAATTAAAAAATGCCAAAAATCAGCATGAGCGAATAAAACTTATAATTAGAGTGCCAAAAGATTTTGACATTTTTTTAGAATTTTAAAGAAAAATCATGGGTTGGGTGAGAGTCACATCAATAGATCATATCACCATAGGTAAATTTGGAGCAAAATTATGAAAGAGATTACCAATTAATCATAATAAGAAATATGTAAGGTGTCAAAATCACTCAAAAAGATAAGAGACTAAAATCACACGATTATGACAATTATAACTAAAATAAATAAAATTGACATCTGCTTTGTTTTTGGTTTAAGAGTTTCAAATAACTATTATCATTTCTTATATCTAAAAAAAATACTTCCTCCATTTACAAAAATCACAATTATTAAATAAAGTGAATGAGATAATAAATATGTTTGGAATGTGTGCAACTACTAGTATTCTTCGTTTATTAATATACTAATGTTGATTTTTCATATTTCAATACAAAATGATAGTATCAATGAGAGGCATATTTGAAGGGAAATGTCATCGAATGCCGAGACACTCTTTAGTGCCTTTAAATGTTAACTTTGTATGAAATAATTTCTTGTTTTGTAATCCTTTAAAAAAGTTCGAGGACACTCGTTAACAAGACTCATATTTAAAAAATGAGCATAAAAATAAATAATAAAGAGTCTTATATAAGGAGCATTATTTTTTAGAGGATCTAAAAAATAAGTCTTGTTTTTAGACAAATGAAATGAATGTACATTAAAAAAAGAAAAACAGAAGATAAGAGTATACCCTTTGTAATGATGGCCAGACAAACTAGCAACTTGGTGAAGAGAGTCCTTCCATTTATTATTAATGTTACGACTTGAGGAGCTGGCCTCTTCATGTTTTTCCATTGCTTCACCATAACTCCTTTTCAACTTTCGTACATCAGAAGGATCCACCTTATAAAATACCGGCAAAACGTAACGACCAACCTTATCTTTCATGGTATCAAGGATCTTTGAAAGTTCTTGTAAGCAAAAGGAGGAAGAAGCATAATTCTCAGAGAGGACAACAATAGCCATCATGGACTCATCAACTGCATTGAGAAGTGATGGTGTGATTTCATTCCCTTTTTGAAGATCCTTTTCATCAATGAAAGTTCTTACTCCTTTGTCATCAAGAGCTTTCTTGAGATTGCCAGTGAAACCATAACGAGTATCCTCACCCCGAAAGCTGAGGAAAACATCGTACTTGAATCGAACTGTGAGGGAAGCCATGATGAGTAAACGAATGTGAATTGCAGACTGATAATTGTGGAGTATCCAGTTTCAAGACAAAGTGAGACAGACACGATTTGAGTAGTGATTAATATGAATATTACGTAGTGTGGACATAAGGACTTTGGAATAAAAAAATGAAACTGCTTGAACGCGCTCGTCAATACGGAGCAATTTCCCGAAATTGCACATGTTAACATTTCTCATGCATCATGAAATCGAATCAATCATCTACTCAACTAAATAACAATATTTATATGTGATTAACCAAAATGTCATGTGAATGTTAATGCATCATTATTGAAAGGGAAATGTCAGTGTGAAATCACATGCTATATAAATGTTTATGCATCAATATTTGAAGGGAAATGTCATCGAATGCCGAGACACTCTTTAGTGCCTTTAAATGTTAACTTTGTATGAAATAATTTCTTGTTTTGTAATCCTTTAAGAGAGTTCGAGGACACTCGTTAACAAGACTCATATTTGAAAAATGAGCATAAAAATAAATAATAAAGAGTCTTATATAAGGAGCATTATTTTTTCGAGGTTTTGTTCGCTCACTTGCTATATGTTTTATCTTATCGAGTCTCATTATCACTTGGAAGTAACATCACTGACGCTGCTAAATAAATTATCACTCATTATAATACACTGTTTCAAATCAAACGATTTCTTTATTCAAAAAAAAAATCAAACGATTTCTTACTACACACGTTATTGAAAAAATCAAACATATATTTTAATTATAATTGTAGTTGGGATTCAGTTTAATATATCCACTACATCATCAGATATTAAAAAATTGGTTGAGTTTGTTTGTATTTTGATTTTTTCAAACAACGCATTTTTGAAATTATAATAATAAAATGTACCTAACATTTTGGACAGGAACTAATTGGTTCTTTAGTCAAGTCCTTATTTTTATTTTTATCATTTTCACCGTAAATTTCCTCCGTGTGAATATTTCAATTTACTAAAATGAAATTTATTCTATTGTTCTGTTATTACGTTGTCAACTATATTATTTTTCATTCCCTTAAAAAAGAAATAACTATATTATTTTTCATCCCAATTATTGTTACAGTTTCAATTTTTAATCAATATCATAATAAAAAGAACCTCAAAAAGTAACTATCACTAACTATCAATTTTGGTTGGGCTTTTCTGTACAATGTGCTAGTTTTTTACTTTCTTTTCAAATTGAAATTTAAACTCTGTCAAAAGATCAACTCAATCTTAAAAGATCAGTAGTTCCTGCAAAAGAAATTATGATGTGTATTTGGTTGAGAATAATAAGTCCTGATGCTATTTATTACATGTATTGTTTCTTGTTGTTTTTTCTTTTCACATACTTAAAAAATTTCCTTTGGGTTGGACAGAGGAGAAGAGGAAGGCTCACTTGGTTTCTTAGAAGCCGATTTTTCAGCCAATAGAGGTTTGAGGTTTAGAGGTCGTTACAGTTTTAAGAGTGCTAAACATTACCTTGTTGGTAAAATGGCATTGGAGATTGAAAGAGGGAAGTCAATCATTGTGGGCCATACTATTAAGAAGTAAATATCGCAATGAAGACGAAACTTTAACAACTGAGGGTCCCAAGTGCTCCAAATGGTGTAAGGAAGGGAAACATATTTATGGTATAATAGTTGGATTGATGGTGGTTCATTGGCTTCAAGATTTAGTCGGCTTTTATCGGTTTCAAATTTTTTCAATGCAATGTGGACGAGATGGTGTAGTGGATTGAGGGGCAGTGGGCAGGGTCAGGGAGGAGGGAGTTATTTCAGTGAGAGATGGACATATTCACTGAGTTAAAGGCGGCTTTAGCAAACAATGCTGTGAAAGGGGTTAGGGATGGATGGATATGGAAGCATTACAATGGAGGAACGTATTCTGCGAGTCATGCCTTATTCAGTAATTATACATGACAGCCTTCTTTGTAGAGATCCTTTCTTTTCAAAATTTGAAACAAGTTGGTTCCGTTGAAGGTGTCTTGTCTTGTTTTCAAAAATGCCAACGAAGGAAAACCTTGTTGATCGAAGATTGTTTCCTCTTATCAAAGAGGAGGTGTGAAGTGAAGACAGCTACCATTTGTTCATTGAATGCCCCGAGTTTGCGCAAGTCTGATGGTTATGTCTTTATTGGTTGCAATTTACGTCAGTTATGCATAATACTAGAACAGAATATGGAGTGAATCCCAAGATATCCTTGGTTAAATTCCTAACCACTAGTGTGCGTGGTTATTGTATAACAGGTAAGTGGATATGCAATAGTTGTAAAAATATGCATGGTGAAGAAAATAAACTAAAATGAAAACCCTGCACCCTTAGAAATTAGAATCATGTGTTCATATAAAGAAGATCTTTCACTTTATAACAATGTATCCATCAAAAAGCCACATGAACAAAATTGTATCTATCAACTTGACTTTGCTAACAATCAACAAGAAAAGACGTAATACTTTGATAACTAGAATCATAACATACAAATCTTAAAAGAAAAAACTTAATTGTTCGTAATCATCTTTTGAAAGACCACTATAGTTATTGGAGTGATTTTGGAAGAATGAAATAAAGTGAGCCACATTAATCATACCCAGATATGTCATATGCAATGTACTTTTTGCCGCGGTATTTGTGATGCTACAATTTGGCGCTTCAGCCTTGTCATGCGTTTTCACTGCAATTCCACAGAGCAATGAGTGCAAAAATACAGCCAAACAATTCCCTTCCTATGCACAACATTACCAACAATCGTTTGCAACAAATAAAAAAACATGCACTGTCTCATTCAACAAAAACCCTTCACTCATCTCTTTTGGTCTCATTATTGAGAAGCCTTGATCAAACCGAGTCCAAATCCAACACATTCTTAACGCTGCAAATGTTACAGGTTTCATAAACTATAAGAATAAGAACATAAGGAGAATTAATTAATAACTACTTTTACGTAAATGACAGGATTTTGGCTCACAACAACACTAACTAATGTCATCAAAAGTTCTGTTATTCTATCAAACTGCTAAGTTCTGCTATTCCATTATATCAAACATAAATTCAGAATTATATGTTTTTTGTAGTCCACAGAAGGATGGAATTTCATGTTAAGCTTGACTCAAATTTCACATCCCTAAACAAGACTGATACACTTTAAAAGGACAAATATTGATTCAGCGATAAAAAGTAAGAGACCCACCAGTAAATAGTGTCTCCAGAAGAACCATCTTCTTGCAAAGCCAGTCTGGCACAATCTTTTCCAAAATCTCAACATGTTATTCAGCTTCTCCTATTGGGCGGAATAAGATAAGTTAGCTAGATTGTTTATTACTAAAAAATCGTGTGAATTATAATAAAATACAATTAAAACATACCAAATACAAAGTTAATCACACCAATGGTGAAAGATTGTTATCCGATTCATCCAAACCAGTTTGATCTACGTTTGTTTCCTCAAAGGAGTGACCAATGCATTCCTTCTATCTGCATCGAGAAACTAACCAAATAACAAGAAAGCAATTACTTAAACGAGAGAAGAAATTGCTTTTCAAAGGTACAAAATAAAATAATAAGTGAATACGAAAGTATGATTCTAAGAATAAGTCCAAAATTAAAACCAAAACAAGAGGGCAGGTATACCTCCTGAGGTAAGGAAACAGAATCAAAAGATTTGCAGTCCTAAAAAATCCTCATCTAGGTTTAGATATGTCTGCTCTATTGTCCAAGTCATCGCTGCCTTCTGTGAGTGTAAAATCCAGCACTCTTTTTGCAGGCTTAAAACATGATGTAGATTTTTGCACAGTCTTGTTCAAGAAAGACTTTTGCAGTCATTTTCTGAACCTTAACAAATGAACAGAGCAACAGCTGACGACACAGGTGTGTGTGTCAGCAAACTATCAGTACAAGAGACAATTTTCAAATCAGGGCTTTCCGAGCTATTGCAGCTACAGAATGTGGAGGTGAGATTAATATCATTTGGTTGAAAAGACAATGACAATCATTCCTTTTGGTCACCTCTTTCTGCATTAAGATTACTCACAAAATCAAACAACAGTGTACATTCTCTCTACCGTGTGCTTCACTTTCTTGGTTGCCTAGGAAGTTTACAGATGATGAACTCAAAGGTAAGTTGTTCGGCAACGGTTCAATTTCATCAGAAGTTGATGAAAGTTCTGTTGACAAATTAAAGGGCTCTGGTAGCATGGCTTGTGGAAGATCAGTAACCTTATCAACAATGAAAAGCAAAAAATAAAATTAAAGTAATGAAATCAATTCTTTCGCACAAGTGAGAATTTCAAATTTGTCTGCTTAACTAATAACAACAAAAAGAAATATAGCGGAGTCAGACCCAGGAAAATCAGTTACAAAAATGTACGCTTATCCTGTAACCACGAAATCGAATATACTTTGTCTAATGTAAGCAAGCCAATAAAATTTGTGCACTAATAATATTTTCAATGACCACTCCTTCTCTAATTTTACAATTCTTCCTCTTTATTTTTTTGATACCCAGGACAAATATTATGGCATGTTTGGATTTCATAGGCTTTTTTCAACATATTTTTAGTTATATTAAATCAACAAGAGAGAGAGTGAGATCTCTGTTTAATAAACACAATCAACAAGAAACATTGTACATTGTACATTGTATTAAATAGCATCACTAAATATTAATCTCAACAAAATATACACTGTATATAAAATCAGCATGGTTTTGGTTTGTTTTCCCAAAAGAGTAATCAAAGCTTTTGCCATAGTAATAGCAGGACTTTTAACTATTATCAAAACTACGAAAAAATTCAATAATTCTGCAAACAGATGCCAACTTGTCATTAAAAAATGGATAGTCCAACCTATAATTGTGAATTGGTGAATACATCAAAAGTCTATCGTAAAATTATGAAACAAACTAACATCGTACAATAATACAGGAAGAAAAGTTTATGGCAATTTGGGTCAAATGAATGATATACTTACTTCATCTCGAGTGAACACAATGTTAGCATCATTCTCTGGGTTGGTGAATCAAATATCTTTCATGCTACTTTTCTTTTTCAATACATGGATTCCACTAAACATGAATGGCAATCCAAAGTCAACCTCTGCATGGTTCCACTTTTTTTTCTAAAATTGCTTTGTCCATATTATCATTGGAGTTTTCCATTTGCATATTCCCATTACACGCTTCCGTTGATACGTGTCCAGAATCTTTGGAGTGGCCTTCTACAACTTCAAATACCGAGGTGATCTTCAAATCAGGCTTCATACACAAGCTCTTCTTATCAACAACAACCACCTTTTCAATTTCTATACCTTTGGGAAGTATATGAGATGTTTCTGAAAATAGAACACACTACAGTCACTTCCTTTTTCGAAGAAGACACTACAGTCACTTCCTTAATCAATGAATCTAAGGAAATGGATCCTCTACAATCAAAACTTTGACTGCATATGATGAACTTTTAGTGAAGCCATAATCACAGATCTCAGAAAATAGCTGTCTGTTCAAATTTAGATACGCTACAGTGCTATAGCATTAGCCTCTATTTGACAACACTTTGTACTAAATCGTGGTTTGTTAAAATTCTACTACAGAATAGCGCGCGCGCACAACTCTAGCACCAAAACTTATGATAGAAGGTGTGTTCAATGTCTGACACTGTCACTTTTTTTCAAATAATTTCTGATGTCGATATGTTACTATTGTGTGTGTTAGTACTTCATAGAGATACAAAATTAAATATTATTTTAATTAGATTAAAAAAATATCAAAATACAACCATAATATGGTTAGTACCCATAAATAAATCAATTAAATTTGAGGGAATTTGAAAACAAAACAATTACCTCTTGTTGCAAATTTTTTGAAAAGTTTGAGACTTTTTATGCAGATGCAACAATCTAAGTGCACAACTCATATCACTAAACAAATCAGCAACGGTCTTGAAACTGTATTAAAATAGGAAATTATACTTTTCTGGAAGGTGGGAAAAATATATAAATAGGAGGATCAATATCATGATTGAGGCAAAATACGCATAAATCAACATTTAAACCTTTAAAAGAGACCTGCAGGATATAGTATATTTCCAGTCTTGCACAAACTTCTTGAAAACTCAACATGTTTTCACTTCTTCTGCAGAGAGGTGACATCTAGAAAGGATTAGCTTATTAATAACAATCAACAGGAAAACACGTATGCTGTAATATTATCTTTTCAAAGAGCTACCTAGTAATGGGAGTGCTCTTGAGCTACATTCATATCTTCCATCAGTCAGAGGTGGAAAACTCGAGACTCTTACATCCTGAATGATTGAATTCATCTAAGGATTCCTGAGCTGGAATTTTCCTTAGCTACATAAAATATTCCATCAACTCTCAATATTTTAAGTTTAGACAATGACTGGCCGGTGATACTTGAAAAACTCTCAAGACATTCACAATCTGAAAGATTGAGTTCTTCCAATGAAGGCAACTTGACAGGTGGAAAACTCCGCAGCTCATTCCAACCTTTAATCTTCAAGAATATAAGTTTATCCAATGACCCATTCAACAAGGGAGAAAGACTCTTAATGCTATGTAATTTTGAAAGAGTGAGTTCTTCCAATGAAGCTAATTTGAGAGATGGAATATTTTGGAGCTTTGCACAATCAACGACCTTCAAAATTTTAAGCTTATCGAATGACTCATCCAACGTGGCAGCAATACTCACAATACTAGACAAACCTTTAAGGTTGAGTATCTCCAATGAAGCAAATTTGAGAGGTGGAATAGATTCGATCATTGGACAATTTTCGACACGGAAAAATTTAAGTTTATCCAATGCCTCATCCAACATGGGAGAAAGACTCTTAATGCTATTTAATTCAAAAAGATAGATGTACTCCAATGAAGGTAATCTGAGAGATGGAATAGTTTGGAGCTTTGCACAACCGTCGACCTTTAAAATTTCAAGCTTATCCAATGACTTATCCAACATGGGAGAAAAACTCTTGATACTATTTAAATTTGAAAGATCGAGTTTTTCCAATGAAGGTAATTTGAGAAGTGGAATATGTATGAGATGTTTACAGCTTTTGACCATCAAAAGTTTAAGTTTATCCAATGATTCATTCAACATGGGAGAAAGACTCTCAATACTAGATAAATCTGAAAGAGTTAGTTCTTCCAATGAAGGTAATTTGAGAAGTGGAATATGTATGAGATGTTTACAGCTTTTGACCATCAAAAGTTTAAGTTTATCCAATGATTCATTCAACATGGGAGAAAGACTCTCAATACTAGATAAATCTGAAAGAGTTAGTTCTTCCAATGAAGGTAATTTGAGAAGTGGAATATGTATGAGATGTTTACAGCTTTTGACCATCAAAAGTTTAAGTTTATCCAATGATTCATTCAACATGGGAGAAAGACTCTCAATACTAGATAAATCTGAAAGAGTTAGTTCTTCCAATGAAGGTAATTTGAGAAGTGGAATATGTATGAGATGTTTACAACTTCCGACCATCAAAATTTTAAGTTTATCCAATGACTCGTCCAACATGGGAGAAAGACTCTCAATACTAGGTAAATCTGAAAGAGTGAGTTTTTCCAATGAAGCTAATTTGAGGAGTGGAATATATATGAGATTTTTACAGCTTTTGACCTTCAAAATTTTAAGTTTATCCAATGAATCATCCAACATGGGAGAAAGTCTCTTGATACTATGTAAATCTGAAAGATCGAATTCTTCCAATGAAGGTAATTTGAGAAGTGGAATATATATGAGATCAGAGCACCGGTTGACCTTCAAGATTTTAAGTTTATCTAATGACTTATCCAACGTGGGAGAAAGACTCTCAATACTAGATAAATCTGAAAGAGTTAGTTCTTCCAATGAAGGTAATTTGAGAGATGGAATAGTTTCGATATTTGGACAACTGTAGATGCCCAAAAATTTAAGCTTATTCAATGACTCATCCAACATGGGAGAAAGACTCTCTATACTAAATAAACATGAAAGATCGAAAACTTCCAATGAAGGTAATTTGAGAAGTGGAATATGTATGAGATGTTTACAGCTTTCGACCATCAAATATTTAAGTTTATCCAATGACTCGTCCAACATGGGTGAAAGACTCTCAATACTAGATAAATCTGAAAGAGTGAGTTTTTCCAATGAAGCTAATTTGAGGAGTGGAATATATATGAGATTTTTACAGCTTTTGACCTTCAAAATTTTAAGTTTATCCAATGATTCATTCAACATGGGAGCAAGACTTTCAATACTAGATAAATCTGAAAGAGTTAGTTCTTCCAATGAAGGTAATTTGAGAGATGGAATAGTTTTGATATTTGGACAATCGAGGATATTCAAAATTTTAAGTTTATCCAATGACTCATCCAACATGGGAGAAAGACTCTCAATTCTAAATAAACCTTTAAGATTGAGTTCCATCAATGAAGGTAATCTGAGAGATGGAATAGTTTGGAGCTTTGGACAATGTTCAACATTCAAAATTTGAAGTTTACCTAGCATCCCAATAGAGTCATGAATTGTAATTAAAGCATTACACTTCCAACATGAAAAATCTTCTAAATTTTGGAGACCTGACATATCAGGTATTGATCTCAAAGTACTACAGTAGCGAAACCGTAAACTTGACATATTCTTGAAGTACTGCAAAACAAAAAATAAATAAATAAATGAGTGAGTGAGCGAGTGATCTTAATTAATTAATGTGACATTATTAATAGGAGAATTATAAGAACACAACCATGTCATTTTGTTACGAAATAAGAAAAAAACGAAAAGTGGGTAATTCTATTTAGTTCAAAAATATAAATGTAAGATAGGGGATATAAATTCATCACGCTTACCTGCTTGAAAAAGACTTCCCTTGAACGATAAAATGTATAGTTCAATTTGCACATTGTAAGTTGCCTCGGAGAAAAATCAACCGGTAAACACCCTGATGGATAGCCCCGCCACTCCAGTACTCTTAAACTATTTGGAAGATGCTTTGGACTTTCAGAAAAAGAAACTCTTTGAATAACAAGTGTTCTAAGCTTTGTCATATTCTTAAAAGCCTCTCCATCCCATTTTACTACAATGTTGTAGTAGGAATCCGAACACATTATGATTTCAATTTTACTTGTTCCCTGGTAACAAATGAATCAAAGTATAGGTATATAAATTAGAATTTAATTACACATATTTAGATAACATTACAAATTAAGAAGGAAAATTAGTAATATCAGCATTGGTAACATGGATAATGAAGAGGTCTAAACCAAGGTTAAAGATGAAATGTTCAATCATTTATATTGATTTTACTCACCGTATTTTCTTCTAAAACTTTAACTATGTCTTTAACAGACCATAATCTACTGCGTTCTCCAGGATGATTCGGTGATTCTAGTCTGACAATTTTTTTCCCCATGTCTTCTATCTCATCATGTAATGTCAAGACATTAGACTCGCTTATCTTTATGAGAGATTTTCCAATTAACACATTGATGTGATCTTTCTTTTCGCGACCATAATGAGCATGAAGTATTTTTTCGACTTCTTCCAAATTATCTCCTTTGAAGAAACAAGCTATGTCAAGAAAAACATCTTTTTCTTCTTGGTCCAAAGCATCGAAGCTCACTTTAAGATTCTCAAAGATCTCTTTCTTAGGAATACTTTTGTACCGGTCTAACACAGAGTTCCATTCTTCTTCTTTGTTTGAAAATAAGTATGAACCCATTACTTCAATAGCTAATGGATGGCCACTAGTATATGTTAAAGCACGATTGAAAACAGCTTCATGGCTTGGACTAACTTCTTTAGATTTCAAAGTTTTCCATCTAAGATAGTCGTAGGCATCTTTCTTGTTCAACTCTTTCACTTCGTATGTTCTTTCAACCCCATGATTGCTTAGCACTTGTGTGTCACGGGTCGTAATGATAACTCTACTTCCACAACCAAACCATTTGGGTTCTCCAACAATAGCGCGTAATTGATCCAACTTGTCAACATTGTCAAGAAGCAAAAGAACCTTCTTTTGTTTGAGCCTAACTTCAAGTTCTTTAATTCCCTCGTTAACACTTGTTACCGCTATTTTATTTTCTCCAAATATTTTTGAAAAAAGGATATTTTGGAGATGTATCAACCCATGTTTCTCTGTGTTTCCTCTTACATCTTCAAGATAACACGAACCATCAAATTGATCGACAATTGAATTATAAACCACCTGAGCAAGAGTTGTTTTCCCTATTCCACCGATTCCGTGGATTCCAACCATATAGACCTTATCATTAGAGCCAGCATTCAAAAGCGATAATACATCTTGTTTTTGGGCCTCCAACCCAACTAGGTAATCAGGTATAGATAAGGAAAAAGGTTGGATCACTCTTGAGACGACTCGAACAATCTTATTAATAAACATGTATTCATATTCATCCCTGCCCAATATTAGAAATGAATTCATCTTAGTGGACCTTTTTGAGAGGATTTTTTTAACATCTTTTTATTACTGAAATACCATTTGGACTCAAATTCGGATTTAGAGCACTCATGCACTTAGATGTTATGTTCGCACCAGATCAAGATTAGACGGTTCTAAAAAATAGCATATTTTTATTTTCTGAAAATTCAAAATTAACAACTTCAAATTTGAACCATCTGATCTCACTGTTTCATATATATGGCTTGCATGATTCCATGGTGTGACTACCCACAAACCCAATCCTTTTGACAAAAATACATCACAATATATTATTTACTGTTCACACCGTGGCAAGATGAGAAGATATGGCATATGGTGTTCATTGAGTATGATGTTGTTAACGACTTATGGTTAGTTCAGTTTAATATGTGTTTAAAAAGTTTATTTTTAAGAGGTATATGGTTAATAAGTTATTTTATATTTTGTTTTACAAAGTTAGTTTTTTTTTCACAACCACTGGAAAATTAAATGTTTTTTTTTTTTTGCTATATTTTTTCTTTCTAGAAGAATGATCACAAGTAATCTGAAATTCGACAATAAATCGAACTTATGTTCTCCAGAACAATTTATTTTAATGAGAGTTGATTAACCACTTGAGTTTAATGATTTAGTTAAAAAAAATATATGGTCGATTTAATTCGTTATGTGGTTAACAAAATACAACATTTTCTTTTGTAAAAAAAAAGCACATACTCTAAAAAAAAATGACACTATATTATATTCATTAATTGTTAGTTAAATATAATTAACTACATCTTCAAAATGACCCTCAAAATATTCATGATCATTTTATCCAATTTATTCACTCTAGAGGTCATTCCTGAACATGCATATCATTTCTTCGGCTTGTCTGCCTTGTGTGCATTTGGCTAATTTGGACTGAACGGAACAACAGGTTATTTCATAACATCCAAAATCCTATGGCTCAAATAACGGAAAAGGTTAAACATCATTCCTTTTGGTGGTTGAAAGCAAACAACGCCACTTTTGTTTTTGGTTCGCATAGATGGTGGTCGGACTCCTTAGCTTGTTTAGGTATCGGCTGATCTTTGTTTTGTTTTAAGTTGAACTGATTGTACTATTTGTGGTACCTTAAGTACACCTTGTACTAAAGAATATCACCGTTATTGTTAATATATCTCATTTTGATTTCTTTAAAAAAACAAAATCTTCAAACTGTGTTAACCATAAAATAAAATAAAATAAATATTAAAAACGTTATGTGTCAAAAAACAATGTTCATAATTCAAATATAAAATATGTTTATTAACCATCTATTAAAAATAACTAACTTTAGTCAAAATAAATAAATAAACGTAACTAATTGTATTTGACACACACAACAAGTCAGCTATTTTTTTTCTTCAGATTTTCTCTTTCCATTTCTTGGTTTTGGATATTTTTTATTTTTTATATTTGAAATCACCATTGTTTTTTTTTATTTTTTATATTTGATGATTTTAATATAGATCTAAATTTTATTTTCATGATTTTGTTGTTTGAGTGCAGCGTTGCGTTGTTGGTCGTCTTGCATGACATTGTTAACTGAAATTGTGCAAAGAAAATAAATAAGAACATACATACCCGGTCTTCCATTTGTAAACGGTACCAGACAAATTAGCCACTTGCTTCAAAGCATTCCTCCATTCCTCCAACTTATCTTCGCTATACCAATTGCTCGCCTTATGGTCAGCCATTGCTTTTCCATAAGTTCCTATTTCTGACCATCTCACAATTGAAGGGTCAACTTCATAAAAGATTGGCCAAACAAATCGACCTCTTCCCTTTATGCATTTAAGGATATGACAAAGTTCGTCTAAACAAAAGGATGAAGTTGCATAATGTGGAGAGAGAACAACGATGGCCGCCTTTGATTTTTCAATAGCTTCGTAAAGTGATTCCCCGATATTGTTCCCTTTGTTAATTTCCAAGTCGTCCCTGAAGGTGCGTATTCCCCTGTTATGTAGAGCATTCCAAATATTTCCTGTAAAATCACGACGTGTATCAGGGCCTCTAAAGCTGAGGAAAACATCGTATTCGTACCCATCATTCGTGATGGATGATCCGGCCATGAGAAGAGAGGAAAGGTTTTTTTGAACAAAAGAAGAGTGGAAAGGTTAATCTGTAATTGTATTGAGTATGGAATATGTATGATATGATGAAAGTGTTGGGTTGGTAACAGTTATAAAGGATTTGAAAAATATAGTCATGTGACCGAAGCCATGTGAACGGTGAAATGAAGAAAGGTTAGACTAATGAAATAATAATATATATGAAAGTGTTGATCATCCTCTAATATATATATATATGTGTTACCCTTCAAAAAACTAATATATGTATTAATCATCCTCTAAAAAAATATACATTAATTACGTGGGTTAACCACTAAATTTGTTTTTATTTATTATTATTTGTTTACCAAAACTGTTGAGCCAATGAAAATTTCTGGTCGCCATAAGTGAGAACACGTTTTTGAAAATATGGAATTTGAGTAATATATAAATAAATTTGGTAAAAAAGATGAAGTTTCCTTTGCTTGCCGTCCATGAGCAAAAAAACAAAATAGGAGAGAAATCATCGTTTCCTTTGTTTGAACAATTAAATAGGATAAGTTAAAAAAACATCCATCCGAATAAATGAAACATCTTAGCTTTCAATCATATGCAATAAAATATAATAGAAATGCGATCAACCCACTCTTAGCTGTCTAACATTTTCACACTATCTTTCTTATATGGTCAAATTAATATGGGTTCCTAACTTTATAAATGATTAGTACATAAAATGATGTAGCCCACATGAAGTTCAACTGCTTAGAGCTAAGAGAAAGAAGTTGGAAGTCTTAGCTTGAAATCTGAACAAAATAATAAAAATTAATCTAAAAAGATAACTATTAATATTTGCCATTAAAGAAAATGATTGTGTGATTTGAACAATAAAATTTAAAAAAAAACTTATTCAATCACATGGTCCTTTAACTTAATTGATTGTTTCAATTTGGTCTCTTAACTATAATTTGTACCAATTTGGTCCCCTATGTTTTGCTTTGTTACTAGTTTTAATCCTTTCTGTTAGTTTCTCTCAAAAAAACATTAACAGAAAGGACTAAAACTAATAACGGAGCAAAACATAGAGGACTAAATTAATACATAAGTTATCGTTTTCCTAAGAGAAACTAACAGGAAAGACTAAAACTAGTAACTGAGCAAAACATAGGGGACCAAATTGGTACAAATTATAGTTAAAGGATCAAATCGAGACAATCAATTAAGTTAAGGGACCGACCGATTAAATAAGCCAAAAAAAAATTAATTGGTTAACATAGTTTATTTTTTCTTTTGATAAAGCTAAAAATTCAATATAAAAGTCAGGAGGTGATGCCCGATCCTCATACAAGAAAAAATCCAAAAACATCAAAACAAACAAAACCCTCCCAAACCAACAAGGAGGGAGGGGAAACAATCAAGACATAGGCAATCTAATCAAAAGGCAGAAAGATAAAATGAAACATACCAAGACTTAGACATATTTGGGATTGCTTTTAATGACACCTTTTTTGGATTGAGTTTGGATGTGCTCACTACTTGTGATGCTACCAGAATTGTTTCCATTAGGACTCTTATGTTTTCTAGACTTCCTGCAGGTTTTGTAAACTTGCCTATCTCTAAAGGAGTGTCTAAAAACTTATCAACATCAGAAGGAAAAACCTCAATGTCTTCAGGTTCTAGTGTGCTGTCGGTATCTTCATCTCCCCAAAACTTTCTCAACACCTTCCCATCTTTCAAACATGCAGCAGAGGTATTTCTAGGTCCATCAGAGAAATGCACCTTCCTTTTGTCTTGCCCCAATATCTCATCAGTGGAAGTTATAGGGGTAATTATGGGCTGCAAAATTGAAGATTCATCCAAGAATGGGTCCGCAACATTACCAGGCAACTCAGAAGTAGCATCGGGGAATGACACCCTCCCAAACTTGCTACCTTGATCTAGATAAGGAGGACATGTAATGGGGAATGATAGCTTCCCATTAGCAGAGTCCAGTAAGAGATTACTTGAGCTCAAAGTAGCAGACTGAGAGTTCCTTTTTACCACCTTACTAGGATTCTATGAGTTTGTGCTAAGGGTCAGGGCCTCCTTTCCTAGGGAATTTTCCTCAACACTTATATTTTTATCACCCAATATAGTGTGAATAGATTCCTTGTCACCTGATACTGCCTTAACAAACTACTTTAAGTAAATGCCATAAGATTTTTGCTAACAAGATCACTAACTAATGCCAATAAAAGTGTGATATTCTATCAAACTAGTAAGTTCTGCTGTTCCATTATATCCATGAATAAATTTAGAATTATTTTTTTTATAGTCGAAAGAAGGCTCATATTTCATGTTAAGTCAAATTTTCACATCCATAAAAAATACCCACCGGTACATAGTGTCTCCAGAAGAAACCACCTTCTTGCAAATCCAGTCTGGCACAATCTTTTCCAAAATCTCAATCTGATCTTCAGCTTCTCCTATTGGGAGGACATGATTAGTTAGTGAAATTTTTTACTTCTAAGAAACCATGTAACTACATTATAGTAAATAGAATTAGAACATACTAATCTCAACAAAATCTAAACAGTTCATCATTATCTTTTGCAAGAGCTCCTCTTTTGTGATTGAAGTTCTTTTGACAGAGTCAAATATAGAATCAATCACATTAACCAGTTCCCCCAATGATGGAGGATTGTTATCCGATGCATCCAAACAATGTTGATCTACGTTGATTTTCTGAAAAGAAAGACTAAGGTTCTCATCTAACTGCATTGAGAAACCAATTAACAAGAAATCGATTACTTTCACGAGAAATTTTTTTGCTTTAACAATAAAGAAAATTAAGGAAAATAATGTGGATCAGATGCAAATGTGGAAGTAAGGGATATTAGATATCAAGAATATGCTTAAGTATGAACGCATATAAACACAGAGTACACACATATACTTGTGAACAATGAATAAACAAGAGATTTTAATGGAGCCGGAACATGGGAGAATAGTAAGAAAATACAAAATGAATGAAGTGCAGTTAGTATATCCCTTTATTATCGTCAATCTAGAAAGAAAGGAGTATTCTAAAAATTTAACCCATCTCCACTATAAACCTATTATTAAACAAACTATAATCTAAGAAATAGACTAAACTACGATATTATAAGTGTGTTATATATAAAAATGTTACCGTTTTTGTATAACCATCCTCGATGTTTCACTCTAAATCTTCGACATGTTTCTCACCCAATTTTTTCATTATCTTATAACAATCTCTAAAGCTCCTCTTTTTCATGCATGAATATATGATGAGTACCCCACTTACTAGTTAGAATTTAACATGAACTACTAAATGATAGGAAAATAAATTGATATCTTTGCAAGTTCTCCGGCAAGGATAAATTGAAAGGTACAAAATGGAATAATTAGTGAATATCAACGTATGATTCTAGGGATAAGTCGAAAACTAAAACCAAAACATGATAGTAGGCACATATCTCCTGAGGCGGGGAAACAGAATCAAAAGATTTGAAGTCCTCAGAACATCCTCTGCTAGGTTTAGAAATGTATACTCTATTGTCCAAATCATCATTCATCACTGCCTTCTGTGAGTAAACACGTCGCAGATTTTTGGGCATTCATCTTCTGAACCGCGCAACAATCTCTCAGGTGCTGACTGTACAGATGTGTGTGTACAGATAACATTTGGTTGAAAACACACTTACTATAATTTTTATGCTTGCGTCTTTCTGCAATAAGATTACTCACACAATTAGACAATGTGTTGTCACTTTCTTGTTTATCCAGGCAGTCAAATTCATGGGATGACAGAGAGTTTTCAGACGATGAAAAGCTCGAACTTGCTCAATTTTGTTAGCAGCATTCTTCTGAGAAAAGTATCTTTCCAAAGATGGACTAAAATGCAAGTTGTTTAGCTGCAGTTTAATTTCATTGGAAGTTGAAATTCTGTTGACAAATTTACAGGTCCATCTTTGAAAATCAAGTTATAAGGTCTTTGACTAAAGGATGAAAAGCTCTGAACTTGCTCAATTTTGTTAGCAGCATTCTTCTGAGAAAAGCATCTTTCCAAAGATGGACTAAAATGCAAGTTGTTTAGCTGCAGTTTAATTTCATTGGAAGTTGAAATTCTGTTGACAAATTTACAGGTCCATCTTTGAAAATCAAGTTATAAGGTCTTTGACTAAAGGACTCTGGTAGTGTGGCGTCTGAACTATAATCACATGCCACAACACCTTAACTTTTGTCACATCCAATAAAAAGTCTACATGTCATTAAACATGAAAAGAAAGTAAAACTATCTAAAAAAACAAATTCCAATTTTATCTCTTTCGCCACTGTTGCGAATTCGATGAAAAATCACACCAATAATAACTTGATGTGTGGAGCAAGGAATAATCAAACAACCAATACAAGTGGGTAACATTTATAATCACAAGAAAAAGTAGAAAACAACGAGAGAAAAGAAGAGAGAACACAAGAATTTGTTTACCCAGTTCAGTCCAAATTGACCTAATCTGGGGAAGAGAGCAGCCCTCCCAGAATAAGTCTCCCGCCTAATTCTACCCAAAGTCACAATCTCTTCCCGTAACAAAGAGACTCAATCCTAATATCTCAAGGTTTACTCTAATACAAAGTATATATTTATAGTAAAATATAACTCATAAATTTGGAACGAATATCACACTGAAGATACGTTTCTTTTTTTTATCTCCTTCACTGAAAGAATATTTGCATCAAAAATATAATATTCCCTTTCAAAATATATTTGCATCAAATCGTCCTTCATACGATACAAAAATATATTTATTGTCCATAAATATATTTTCAGCACAAAATATATTTGAAACAAATCTTTTATATTTTTAGCAACAATATTCTCCATCCATCAAATTTTGAGTCATACTACAATAGCCACCATTTTTTTGTTCTGCAAAAGAAGAAATCAATCCCTTTAAGAGTTTTATGTTGATTGTAGTTAGGGGTGTACAAAACTGGGTCTTATCTCAGAACCTGGACCAACCCATAATGGATTAGGTCTGAACCGGTCAAAAGAAAAACAGGAACAAATATATGGGATAGAACAAGGACATGATCGGGTTTGGGTTACTTGTCTCGCCCTAATTTAATTTGAGGATAAAGAGTTTTTTAATAGTGCTATTTTACATACTCTCTTATATTTGGTCTCTCACACACATTCTTTCACTTGTACAATATTCATTCTCTATTTCAAACCTCAACCTAAGGTTCACTTAGCACGCCGCCACTCGTCGCCTCCTCTTACTCAGTCACATGTCGTCGCTTCTCCAACCTCTCGCAATTGGCCTAGGTCATATTCAAGATATGAACAAATCAGATGTCCACATTCATGCAAGATCTCGTGCTCTCTTTGAAGTATATGCTCTTAGATAAAAAATAAAAAACTTCTTCACACTGTCAGTGACCCTTGTTTTTGAGTTACGATTGTATTCTTTAATTTATGCGTAGTTTGTAAGGTTGTGCTACTTTTGATTATGTTATTGTTTCATATATACAAAATAATTTGTTGATTAATTCTCTTAAAAATAAAATGCATGTATTGACAACTTCTCTTGGAAAAAAATTCGGTCTATCTTGGTATTGTCCCGTCCTCATTCGACATGTTTGGGCATAAAATTTGGCTTGATCTAATGAACGGACCAGGTTCGGATCACAAACAACCCAACCTAACCCGTCCTTTGTACACTCCTAATTGTAGTAATAAGAATGGTTAAGAACGGTTGCTTGTAATGCAAGTTAGTTGAGTTTAAGTGATAATATATATATAAACCATTATTTACACTTGAATAGAAGGCAGACGGGCAACAAGTTGCGCTATCTTACAACAAAGTTAGTGATAAGTGCTCAAAAGTACCATAAATTACGGGTTATTATAGGCATTTTAGTGACTTGTTTTGCAAGATATCTAAAGATAATTAACCAGTTGTTGTAATTTTACTACTTATGCGTTATTGCCATACTCCATTCAACTTTTGCAGGAAAATGACAAGCAAGGACCAAGAAATGACTTTCCAAGCCAATCAGAACTCGCTTAAGCGAGATCAATTCGCTTAAGCGAGATTCTTCAAAAAGCAACAATGGCATCTCGCTTCCAGCTCGCTTCCATCTCGCTTGTGTTACAAAGGAATCTCGCTTGCGCGAGATTCATGTCGAGAGAAAGCCTCATGCGCGCTTCCCATTTCGCTCAAGCAAGATTTGAAGAACCAAGCCAACTCGCTTAAGCGAGATCAATTCGCTTAAGCGAGATCAATTCGCGTAAGCGAGATGTGTGTCGAGCGCAGCTTCAATCTCGCCCCTCATCTCGCTTAAGCGAGATTCAGCAATTCCAGAGGATAAGATCCACGTGGCATGGATTCATTGGAGAGAATGTGATTCTTTGGCATCTCGCTCAAGCGAGATTGTGCGAATTCAGTCATATAAATTGATTTTTCTCTTCTTTCCAAAGGGACTTCACTGTTTTATTAAGTTTTCTGGTTTTAGAGAGAGAATAGGGCATTTTCTAGAGAGAGAAACACAAAGCAAGGTAATTAGGAGTAGATTCAACCCAAGATTTAGTGAGATATCATGGATCTAGGCATTGAATCTTCATCTCTTATTCTTCCTTTGCAAAGCTATCATAGACATATGTAGCTACATCTACTCTTGTGGGTCTTGAGGTAATCAAACAAGCTATTATGTAATCTTTTGATCATTTAATATTTGGTTCTAGCTTATTTATTCAATATTGTTGTTATTCTTGTGTTTAATGTCTTATTGAGATTCAAAATGATATTGATAAATGCTTTTGGATTTGAGAACTAGAATAACAATCTATCTTAAGTTATCATGCTAGACATAGATGTTAATATTTGATAATCACTTTTAATCTAGAACTTAATGTTTTTGGGTCATTTAATCGGGCGAGAAATCGTCGATTAAACGATCCACATGACTTTGTGATTGTTAAAACGTGCGGGAAATCGACATTTAAACAATCCCTTAAAACTAACGATATCATTTGGACACGAATGATATTATCGAGTGATTGTGATAATATCGTTTAAAAAGCTAGAATCCGTTATTTGATCGAGAGATTGCAGCTGTTACGCTTGGTTGATATCTCTGACCCCAAGCGAAATAGCTCTATCTCTACTCGTTTTACTTTTATGTCGAATAGTGAAAATAGTTTTACACAAACAAACAATTTATACCCAAACACTTAAAATGATATTTGACGTTAAAATGCCTATGAGACACACCAATCCTTGCGGAAACGAACCTATTATACTCACGTGTAAATAGTTATAAGACATGTAAAAATCTTACATCAGTTAATCAATCCTTCTGGTAGTTAGTTAGAATGATAACAAACTGTAGAGCATTCACATCATTTATAAGAATATAGAATAATGGTCATGTAATAACTAGATTTGTGAATATTACACTTCTGATTCTTAGTGTGCTTTCTCTCCATTTTTTATTCTTCTATGGAGCTCAAGCTCAACCTTTCGCATGGTATCAGACAGTACCCCGAAATTGGGGTGCCACTAGTGTTGTTGCGCAATCAAAAGCTCACAAATCTCAATTTTTTCTCTCACATATTCTACATTTTTTATTCAATTTATTAATTCTGCTAATTTATTAGTTATCTCACTTGGGAAATGATAAACATAGCGAATAAACCATCCCGAACAAACTGCGAACTTTTGTCATTGGTTAATTTAACCACTACCCAGCCTTTATTCCACAAAATACGGAACTTAACTATCCACTTCTATTACACAATTCCTGCATACGTCACGTCACGTCGGGACAAATTCGGGAAATATTATTTTTTGCTGCATATAGCAGCTTGAGCAATGCTATATCTTTAGAAAAATAACATCAAAAATTCTTCAAGAATAAAGAGGAATCAATCACAATGCACTATTTGCCACAATTCAAGGAGGCTGAAAAATAGAAAGTGAACAAATAAATCATGCAATTAAAATTTGCCAACTGTTTCTTGAAAAATTCTTGATGCTATTTTTCTAGATAAATAACATTTCCTATAGCAGCTTTCCTCTCACTTTCACGCTAATATATCCAACATGAATCATATTAACATTTAATTTGAAATCAATTTTTGTCCCTACAAAACTAAACACACTAAAGCACTATAATACTAAGTTATAAATTTCAATGTATTCAGGAGCAATTATAAATTTACTATGACCTGTTGCCAAAGATTCATCTTAAAGGTTAAAATATAAGAAATTCTACTTTCGAAGGTGGCACTGAACTCATTTTTTAAACCTCCTTTCATATTTTGGGAAAAGCCATCACCCTTTCACCATGGTGAGCTTAGAAGTTCTGACATCACAACAATTGTACTTGGTAACAGAACAATTCAACAATAACACTACAAATGATGTTGGGAAATAATTTACACATATCTCCATGATATTTCTTGAAAATTGCCAGCAGCATCACAATATGAAATCAACTTGAGAGGTGGAATACTACTCAAAGTGTTGCAACTTGTAACTCTTAATGCATTCAATTTGTTCTTCTAGCTCATTACTTTTTTCCATCAAGACTAACTTTTGATGCAATTCATTTTCAAATTCAGGACATGAATATTTTGCATCTCTGTGAATCATGGAGCTTGAGAAGCTTTCAGCAGCCTTTTCTTATGGATCCAAAACTGTGCCACAAGTTCAGAATACATAAATATGAGGACAAATGTGAAGTAATTAGTAAAGAGGAGCCAACAATGTGATAACTAACACACTTAAAGCAAATAAAGAAAAGGTTTAATGTATAAAATAAAATCAATACTACACACATATTACATGTATCATTTCACACATGAACAAATTTTACAGGGACTAAAATTAAACAATAAGTACCAAAAACAAAAAGTAATATATTTGTTGAGACCAAAAACAGATTTAAGTCTAAAGAAAAGTAATCCAAAATGGAATTATGCCAGTCAGTGTTTTTATGGTTAAGAACAAGATATTTGTGAAATCAATAATCCATCCTTTATGCCATCGCATCTGAACAAGTTTCATCAATACTTAACAACCTTTGCTGTATGCAGACAAGGGAGGTCTAAATCCTTCAAGGATGTGCAACATTTTGCATGTTATGCTCCTACAGATGATGGATCTAACTATCCTCAAGAAGATTAATTTTGTGATGCATGCAGATAGAATTCTAAATTTATAAAATAGATCTAACTCTTGCATAAAGCAGATCTACCAGAATGACAAAATTAGTTAGCTACTCAGTTTAATAAACAAAATCAATAACAAATAATGTACATTGTACTAACTAGCATCATCGTGGCGTATTAATCTCAACAAAATACAAACGTCATAATTTCTTTAGACAGAACAACATATGGAATGAATCACATGAACTCGATCTAGCAAATATGAAGGTTTTTTTATGCCATGTAGATAAAAACAAGCATGATTTTGGTTCCACGGTGAGTTTGCTGAAATCAAAGTGGCACCATGGTACTGTAGAAGCTCTAAAGCGTAAGTTATACAAAATGCATCTAGAAATTTGTAGATAGTCTTCTATCTAGGGACAAAACTTTTTTTGAAACTAGTCTTATAATTATGGACGGAGGGAGTACACATATAAAGATTATTTTAACCTATGAAGCACAACACTCACGCATCAAAATATTACACAATATGAGAAAATAACATAATTTAGTATGACCACATATGGGTCGGTTCCGTATTGGAGACAATAACACAGTTCAAACACCAAACACCTTCGGTCAGAAATATCGGTGCTCTAGAGTTTTAACTAGGGAAAATATAGAAATGCAACCTTAAGCCGGAGATAGTATCTTTATCATCCATAAACTAATTTGGGGGAATTAATAAACAAAATCACCTATTAGCAAGAATTTCAACTTTTTAAGCGAACAAATTGGAGACTTTTTAAGCAGATGCAACAATCTAAGCGAACAACTCATATCACTAAACACATCAGCAATAGTCCTGTACCTATCTTAAAACAATATATAAATCATATTTGTTTCTACCAAACATTCAAGAAATATCAAAAATAAAAAAAATTCTATAAAAATTGAAAAAATGTTGAATTTAATTAGGGTTCATTCTTTTCTGGAAGTGGGTTTTTGGATCCTTGAAATTGATGGGTAATAATGGTCAGGTCTTCTTCTCTAGAGTGGGACATGCAATTGATTTATCAACTGTGTGGAGAATCTTCTTCTCACACTTGAAATTTGAAGAATCTTTTACTGATTTATCACATACTTTTGGATCCATTCTTCAACATAATTGAAAAAGAAGATAGTCGAAAACATTATTTCTGCTATAATTTGTTCAGTCAAAATTAAGAAAGGGAAATAAAATGAGCTCTTCACGGTGTGTAAAATTGAGATTGAGATTAAGCAAGCCATTGTAATTTGTGCATTAATGACCTCTTCAATAATAGTAAGGAAAGACCAAAAAAGTAATCAACGCTTCCACCATTATTAAAACGGCGCTTCTATGGTATAGTCAGGAAATTGACTTCTTTGAAAAAGTCATTTTATTCTTCATCTTTCTCCTTTGCGAAAATACCCAAAACCATTGAACCATTTATGAAATTAGTAAGGTTGTTTTTACCACATGTAGAGCAATTCCCACCAGGTGTAGAAAATACTGTAGACATTCCACTAAATATGAACATATTTCTTGAACTAGCTTATCAAGATCTTAAAGATGATATTATTGAGATTCTCAAAACATCAAAACCTGATTGGATTTTCTACGATTATGGTACTGTTTGGTTAGCATCAATAGCTAAAAGCCTCAACACGCTTCTGTTCATTACAACATAACACCAGCTTGGAACATATGACATATATAATTACAACATAATGAATTTTGGAGAGAAATGAATTTGATTAAGCAGATAAATTTTTGAGAGAAACGGTTTTAGGGTTCGAGAATGTAAATTTTAGAAAAGATGAATTTTGATTAAGCAAGACAGTATGTTCAATGATTGATTGGTTATAGGGTTAACTTCACCAAAAAAGTCATTTTCATGACTTCACCATAGAATTTTCCTTATTAAAACTAGGCAAAAACTCAATATTTCTGCATGAAGAATGAAGGATATTTGTGGAAAATTAATGTTATACTTACTTCATCATCCATAGTGTAACACAATGTTAGCATCATTCTCTGGATTGGTGAATCGAATATCTTTCATGTTACTTTTCTCTTTCAATACATGGATTCCACCATACATGAATGCGACTCCAAAATTAACCTCTGCATGGTTCCACTTATTTTCTAAAAGTGTTTTGTCCATATTATCACTGAAGTTCTCCATTTGCATATGAAAAAGATGTAAATGATACATATTCGGTTGTGATCTAAAACGTATCTTCGAACTATATGCATAGTCAAATTTATTGTCGTTGATCATCACTCTTACACCAGCCTTTTCTAAATCCAATGTCAATGGAGAAACAACACAAAGAGCTATGGCAGGAAACTTGTTACGAAACCAGAAAGAAATTGCCAATCCTGCCTCGCATTTCTGCTCAAACCACTCTGGAATCTTCGGCACCCGTGGCAAACGAAACCAAGTGTTTCTAGCCTCATGTAATTCCTGTTAGTTAAAAACAATTAATGTAAGTTTAACTATATCAAAAAGAATATAAAATACATTACAAACAAAAACAAAATGAATCATAACCTGATTTAGTAATTTGCTTTTGCACGACGAAAACAACGATGTGCAGTCTAATGCAGATAAAACTTTTAAGCATGGAGGAACCCCTTCAATTTCCTGAAGTTTATCACAATCATCCAAGACGAGTTTCCATAAATAATGGCAGTTTTCGATACATTTAGGAAGAACTGTGAATTGATTGTTAGTTAGGTGTAATTCTTTCACATTAGCAAACAACATGAGATTTATTGACAGGTATTCATATGAAAGTTTGCAGTTCCCGACACAAATATACTTTACATGTGAAGATTGTATTGGACTCACTTTTTCTTCAGCCTTGATGGTAAGTTCAGCCAATTTTGACATCACTACATCTCTATTTGGAAAACGGCCATATCCACAGTCACATGAAACAAATGGAAATTCTTTTATGGGAGTTTCATCCAAGATAACTCCTGGTATATTTCTCATCTCTCCCAATATTTCTGGCAAACCCTCAAGACTATAGCAATTTGAAAGGTCAAGTTTTTCTAGCGAGTCCAACTTGAGAGGTGGAATACTCCTCATATTGTGACAATTATTAACAAGCAGGGTTTTAAGTTTTCCAAGAAACTCATCCCCCACAAGTGGAAAACTCTCAAGATTATAACAATTTGAAAGGTCAAGAGTTTCTAATGAATCCAACTTGAGGGGTGGAATACTCGTGAGATTGTGACAATTTTTAACAAGTAAGGTTTTAAGTTTTCCGAGAAACCAGTCCTCCACAGTAGGAAAACGCTCAAGTCTTGTACATTCTGAAAGATCAAGTTCTTCTAGAGAAGCTAACACGAGAGGTGGAAGACTTCTTAGATTGATGCAACCTTTAACACTCATGGTTTTAAGCTTATCACCAAACCCATCAACCATAGGTGAAAAACTCTCAAGACCAGTACAATCTGAAAGATCAAGTTCTTCTAGAGAAGGTAAAATGAGAGATGGAATAATTTTGATTTTGGTGCAATTTATAACCCTTAAGATTTTAAGTTTTCCATGAAATCTATTCGCCACAAGTGGAAAACTCTCAAGATTATAACAATTTGAAATGTCAAGAGTTTCTAATGAATCCAACTTGAGGGGTGGAATACTCGTGAGATTGTGACAATTTTTAACAAGTAAGGTTTTAAGTTTTCCGAGAAACCAGTCCTCCACAGTAGGAAAACGCTCAAGTCTTGTACATTCTGAAAGATCAAGTTCTTCTAGAGAAGCTAACACGAGAGGTGGAAGACTTCTTAGATTGATGCAACCTTTAACACTCATGGTTTTAAGCTTATCACCAAACCCATCAACCATAGGTGAAAAACTCTCAAGACCAGTACAATCTGAAAGATCAAGTTCTTCTAGAGAAGGTAAAATGAGAGATGGAATAATTTTGATTTTGGTGCAATTTATAACCCTTAAGATTTTAAGTTTTCCATGAAATCTATTCGCCGTGAGAGGAAAGCTTTCTAGACTATAACAATGTGAAAATTCGAGTTCTTCTAGTGAAGCCAAACTGAGAGGTGGAACACTTTGGATTTGGGCGCAACTTATAAATCTCAGAATTTTAAGTTTACCAAGAAAACCAATCGATTTATCAATTGCAATTACTTTCTCACCATTTTGAATTGAAAATTCTTCTAAATTTGGGAGACCAGATATATCAGGTATTTGTACTAAACCTTCACAATGATCAAGATTTAAAAGTCTCATATTCTGGAGCTTCTGCAAAAACATATAAATAGAAAAATATGCAAATAAATAAGAAATATATGAATAATATTAAACGAGAATTATAAGATAAGATCAAAGATATAAATATGTTACACTTGCCTTTATGAAAAATCCCTTCCACTCAAATGGATTTGATGGAGGATGAATGAAAAAATGGCATCTATCATCTTGCACATGGAAATCTGATGAATGATACTTGTGATATCGACATTCCAACACTCTTAGACTATTTGGAAGATGTTTGGGATTTTTAGAAAAGAAAACATCATTACTAAAAATAAGTGTTTTGAGATTTTCCATCTTCTTGAAAGCTTCTCCATCCCATTCTACTCTAATCAGACGGTCGAAATGTATTATTTCAATTTTACTTGTTCCCTGAAAAAAAAAACAAGGACAAATCAACCAAATATATAGTAGAAGTTTATACCATTAATAATGCAGAAAGCCAAAAGGGTAACTTTAGCATTAACAACACTAATCAAAGTTAAAATGAAAAGCCAAACCATCCATATCATTATTACTCACTGTATTTTCTTCTAAAACTCGAATGATATCATTATAGGACCATAACCTACTGCGTTTTCCAGGATTTTTCGGTGATTCTTGTCTAACAATTTCTTTCCCCATATCCTCTACCAAATCGTGTAATGTCACATTACCAGACTCGGTTACTTTTACGAGAGATTTTTCCACTAACACATTAATGTGATCTTTCATGATATCACCATGATGAGCATGAAGTATTTCTTCGACCCTTGTCAATTTCCATCCTTTGAAGCAACAAGCAATGTCAAGAAAAACAGACTTTTCTTCTTCCTGCAAAGAGTTAAAGCTCTGTTGTAGTGTCGTTTGGATCTTTTTATCAGGAACCCTTTCATAACGATCTAGTGCACATATACATTCCTCTATTGTCTTATTAAAAAAGTGAGAACCCATGACTTCCAAAGCGAGTGGAAGGCCAGAAGCATATGCTACCGCACGTTTTAAAACATGCACATAACCTGAAAAAACTTTGTTGCTCACATCCATTAATTCTCTTCCATAATTTTGTACAAATAAAATATCTTTATTGCTTGGACTATATTTGTGTTTTAAAGCTTTCCACCCTATCAAGTCAAAAGCATCTTCATCATTCAATCCCTTCACCTCATATGTTCTTTCAACCTCATGCCTTGTTAGCAACCTTTTGTCCCGAGTCGTAATGATAACTCTACTTCCTGGACCAAACCAAACAGATCTTCCAGCGAAGGCCTCTAATTGCTCCAAATTGTCGACATCATCTAGAAGTAAAAGAACCTTCTTTTGGCAAAGCCTTTGTTGCAATATTATAATTCCTTGTCCAACACTTGTTAGCTCAATGTTCTTCTCTCCAACAATTTGAGACAAAAGGATCTTTTGGAGATATATCAACCCATTTTTGTTTGAATTTTCTCTAACTTTTTCAAGAAAGCAGGAACCTTGAAATTGACTAACAATAGAATTATAAACTTCTAGAGCAAGAGTAGTTTTCCCTATTCCACCAATCCCATGGATTCCTACCATGTGGACTGTATCATCAGACCCAACATTCAAAAGTGAAGTCAGGTGTTGCTTTTGGGGCTCCAGTCCAACTAGGTAATCACCAACAGGTAAGACAATAGGTTTTATATTTCTTAAGACTTGTTCAACAATCTTCCCAATAAACTGATGCTCATACCCATCCCTATCCAATAAGAGAAAAGAGGTCATTCAAGTGCACATGTCTAAGTTTTTAACAGTAATTATATATTAGGCTTAATTGTGTTTTTCGCCCTCCATCTATCGTGATTGTGTGATTTTATAATATCAATACAATATTATTAACTAGGATTAAAAAAAGTTTTTTCTCCCTAAAAATATAGCTAATTTTGATTTTAGTCCCTAAAAATAAAGTCTGATGTTTTCATTCTTCCAAAAATTTGTGAAATTTTTTGCCCCTAACTACAAGTTTATGTTTATAGTTATACTAAGGTTATGACCCTTTTATGTTCAAGACGTGCTCAAATTATTTTCATCATTTATGTCCAACTCATGTATGTCTATATTATTATATTCAAAAAAAGTTAAAATCATGTTTATTATGGACCGAAAATGAAACAAATTTTTTTGTGACGGTAAGAACATCTCATTTTTATTTTTAGGGAAAAAAAAATCAAAATTGACTATAATTTTATGAACGAAAAAATTATTTAACAATATTAACTATTTATCTATGTATTTCAATTTATGTAACTAATACAAATGAGATGCAAAACAAAAATAGGAATATACCTTTTCTTGTAATGAAAGCCGGACAAATTGGAAACTTGGTGAAGAGAGTCTTTCCATTTATCGAGATTGGAGCTGGCATTGTGTTTTTCCATGGCTTCTCCATAACTCTTTTCTAACTTTCGTACATCAGAAGGATCCACCTTGTAGAAAACTGGCAAAACAGAAAGACCCACCTCAAGGATCTTAGAAAGTTCTTTTAAGCAAAAGGAAGAAGAAGCATAATTCTTGGAAAGAACAACAATGGCCATGTTGGAATTTTCAATGGCTTTGATGAGTGATGGTGTGATTTCTTCACCTTTTTGAAGCTCCTCGTCGTCGATGAAAGTACGGACTCCTTTGTCATGGAGAGCTTTCCAGAGATTTCCAGTGAAACCGTAGCGAGTATCCTCGCCTCGAAAGCTAAGGAACACATCATAGGTGAATGCTTTGGGGACAAAAGCCATGAAAGTTTAGTGTGAAGTGAATATGGAATTTCGAACATGAATTCAAGCACAGGAATTCACAAATTTCGTAATAAAAATAAACAATAACATTAAATTATTTTGCAAGTAACGTCAATGACGGAGTTTCTCTAACCAAACCTTTTGTTATTATTGAAAAAATCAAACATATATCATAATTAAAGTTGGGAATTTCGTTAGTTTATTATATCCAATGACCCATGTCATTTTTTACAATTTCAAATTAAAGTAATAATTTGCTCATTTTAGGATATTTAATTACACCAATATTCAATATATCAACTACACCATTAGATATATTAATTAATAAAATTGATTGTGTTTGTTTGTATTTTGATTTTTTCAAACAACGTATGGTCCATCCCAATATGAAAATGAGAAATCTCTTAAAAGAATAGAATTCTAAATTTATTGATAGAAGAAGTATGATAGAGGGATGAATATTGGCCGTCCTTTCTCATTCATATGGTTGCTATATATACATTATGTGTCTCTGATGATTCTCAACCACTAATGAGTATTTCTAATCATTCTCAATAAACTAATGAGTAATTTATTTACAATAAACTCTAATAATATTCTTTCTATATTTATATAGTCTAATACACCTATGTTGTCGAAACTGGATGTGAACGAATGTTAGATTATCCCTGAAGTCGTCAAAGAGTTGTAGCGCAAGCCCCTTCGTGAAGATATCAACATGTTGATAACGAGAAGGAACATGTAATGCATGCATCTGACCACGAGCAACTTCTTCCCACACAAAGTATATATCCATTTCAATGTGTTTGGTGCCTTGATGTTGAACTGGATTGTCGGATAGGTAGACGCGTTGACGCTGTCACAATAGACTAAAGTTGCTTTTGTAAGAGGGCAATGTAGTTCTAAAAGTAGATTTCGAATCCAGCATGATTCAGACACTATATTAGTTACTCCTCGGTATTTGCCCTCTGCACACGATCTGGACAAGGTTTGTTGACGTTTTGCAAACCAAGGGATCAAATTGCCACCATGATATACAAAGTACCCATATGTATATCTTCTTGTGTCTGGACATCCATCACAATCAGTGTATGTGTTAGATACGAGCTTGTTGATGGAGGAAGAATACATGTTGTTGGGTATTTGTATTGGCTGCACTATTGCTAAAACAAATATTCATGTTTGTGTTATTGGATACTATGTTCCAACATATTTTAGGCATTTCTGTAAGATGTTGAATATGATGTTCCAACATGTTTGTGTTATTATGCCTGATTATGCGCACGCTTTATCTTTTTAAGGATTCCACGTTCTCATATCTTGTTGTCCAAGCAACGTGCATATCTGTTCAGAATCAGTTGTAATTTTATTCCCAAAGGAGTAATATCATTTTAGGCAATATTTGGATATGGTTGGAAGTTCCTAAAGATGTTCCTACATATTAGGACTTACCATATTTATTACTGATTCTTGTAGTCTAGACGGATAGGTCCTAGGTCTTGAGTTGTAAACGTGGTTTACTGACTACACTAGTGAATTTCCTTCCTGGCTTGGTAGCCCCCAGAGTAGGTGTGTTTGTCACCGAACTGGGTCAACATACTCATTGTGCAATTTACTTTCTTGCATTTTATTTGTTTATCTGCATGACTTGATAATAAATTAGCAAGTGTACTAATTTAAATCGCATAATATAATAATTTGTTTCCTCGTGGACTGTTTCAATCTCTACTTAACAAGAAAGTTAACCTTAAGATATAATTAAATTGAGGGGGGGGGGGGGGTGCCTTAGGCAATTGGATTTGAGTGCAATTGTAAATAAATTAGTAACAAAAGAATTGGTTTTGAAATAATTAGAGAGAGATGACTAGGTCGTTTGATTCATCTGCACATCACTCATTATGCAACCTGTTTCTTAAAGCTACAAATGTCACAAAGCCAACGACGAATTAACACATTAACTTAGGTCAATCCCTTGATCCTAAGTTCTCTTATCTAATCATAATTCCCTAATTCCTTAGGTGAACCTATAATTATCACATGTTTGTCAGTTCGTTAATTCAATTATCACAACCTAACAACTTTCCGTCCCTAGATTGTCCGTTAAGTTGAACAACATACATATTTCCGAGTTACACGCTAGTGTCATTAGTCGTATAATTTCTAGATCAATTATATTGGATCAGAATCATAAAAGCATTATGAACAATATATACTGAATAAACTAGATTGACATTCATAAACTTAAGAGTCTCAGGTTACATCACATAAGCTGTTACAGAATCATCTCTTGACCTAATCACAAAAGATTTAGCTACTCATGGCTAATGCATAAATAAATAATGATAAAGAAGAATTCATTACATGTAATTGAGAACCAACTATGAGTTTTTGATGGTCTCCCACCTTCTGCTCAGTGATCTAGCTCCAAAAGTATGTTTTTCTCTCCAAAATTTCCAACCCTTTCTTCAGAAAACCACTTCCCTTTTATAATAAAAATCAGGGCCTCGCCAAAATTGGAGCACGATTGCTCCTTAATCTTCAAAAGCTTGGTCTGACGCTCCTCAAATCGGAGCACGATGGAGTTTCATCGTAGCCCGATATTTTACGAAGCAGAAGCTTCAAAACTTGAGTAAAAATCGGACTACGATATAGAGGATCGGAGCACGATTTCCTGCTTCCTTCAAGTGCCAGAATTGTTCTTTTGTAGCTTCTAACTTATGCCAAAAACACCTGAACTCAACTAGAATTACATAAAAACTGAGATAAAAGTAGTGTATGACCTAGTGTCATCAATGTTGGAACATTAAACAGAACATCTTAAAACAAGTACGCTAGAATTTCACATGTGAAGGTCAAATTCAACAGTGGCATGAATGTAACAAATGACCTATTTTAAGGTAGACATGTGTTGATTTTGGGATTATGTATAACGAGGCACACTTGTTGATATGTATATGATATATTTGGTCTTGTAAATGTCAAGTATTTCAATGCACCTGCAAGACTATGATAATATGTTGGATCACAATAGGGATTACCCGAGGACCCGCTGAGTTTGGATTTGGTATCGATCGGTGTTGGAGATGGCCTACATCGGGACATTCCTGCATGTTCAATAATTTGTTCTGCATATTTCTTATGAGAAAGAAAAATACTTCTTGAATGTTGAGTAACTGAGATACCTAGAAAATAACTCACAGGACCAAGATCCTTCATTGCAAATTCAGGATTCAGCTTTGAAATATTATACTCATGAAGAGTTGGATGAAGCAGTTGGGATAAAGTCATCTACATAGAGAAGAATGTCGGCCATTCCATTGTCATTACGATAAATAAATAATGAGTGATCAGAAATGTTGTGAGAGAATCTCATTGTAGGGACATAATCAATGAACCACTAATACTAAGCACGCGGTGCTTGTTTAAGTCCATAGAGAGATCCTTTTTTGAGAAAACACACATGGTCCGGGAATTGAGGATGACAGAAGGCTGGAGGTTGGTGCATGTACACACTATCATCAAGATTGATGTGAAAGTAGGTATTTTTTACATCCAATTTATGAAGGCACCATGATTTTGACAAGGCAACGCTGAGCAAAATGTGAATAATGGCTGGTTTGACCACGAGGCTGAAGGTTTCACCATAATCAACACCTATTTGTTGGTTCTCTCCATTACCTACAAGACGAGCTTTGTACCGCTCGAAAGATTCATCTGAATTCTTTTTATGCCTGAAAATCCAAAAACTTCCAATGATATTAGCATCAGTTAAAAATCTTGTGGAGTTTAATGATATCGTGTTGGACTTGGGTAGTCATCTGAGGTGAGTATTGTGGTGATATTGGTGAAGGAAAAGGTGGGAGCGTCATTGTAGTAGCTGAGGTTTGTTGTTGGATAAGATTTGAGGGAGAAGAAGAGATAAGTGTGGAGGAAGAGATCGATGGGAAGGGTTGGTTGGGAGAGGGTAAATATGATGTTAGGGTTGAGTTTGAGGTTGATGCTTGTGAAGTGGCGGACTTGAGGTTAGTTGGTGTTGGAGTATTTGGTGTGGTGCCATATGATTAGGAAGGATGGAATGGTGGAGTCATTAAGGTGGAAAAGGGAAACATATGTTCTTCAAATATGACGTACCTAGAAATAAATATCTTACGTCTGGACAACTCATAACACTTATATCCTCTATGGTGAGGTGGATAGCTAAAGAATACACATGGGGTTGATGTCACGACCCAAAGACACGAATCATGACTGAATCACGAACATATGAATTTAGTCCAGAAAGCATAATGATCAAATTTGACAAATGACATTCATGTAATCTTTAAATAACCAGTTTTACTCTTTTTTTTTTTTAAATTACGGAAATTTTGACAAAGTATCCTCTATGTTTTCAACGTTTCCAAGATATGAATCTTGTCTATAAACTTGTATTATCAGCCAGAATCTCAAAGTGACATTACTAGATGTTTGTACAACTCAAAACAAAACATTTCCAGACTATGAGACCTACCAAAAGAGTGACAATGATAGATCTTTAACACTGTGAGAAGCTTTTACTCACTTGCCTCAGAAAAAGAAAATATAAGATTAAGGAGTAAGTCACAAAGATGTAGTGAGGAGACAACAACTACCACCAACTAGAAGGGAAGCACACAAGAGCACTGATAATTAACTTTCTCAAATCTAATATCAATTTACAAAACTAGTAACCGTATAAAAATTCAATTAATCCACAATCGTTTGTACACACGAAAAAAATTCACACATTTGTAAATGTTTCCAAGTAAATCAGAATATTTCAAAGAAAATATAATATCATACAGAGGTAAAAATAAAATTACAAGCCGTTAAAGAAAGTATTGATGAAAATCATTATAAAACATTTAAACAAAGTATACAAAATTCCATTTAGTAAAAATAATAGAAATTGGTGAATCGTGAACTAGCTTCATCTTGTTGATAGCTCAATCCGACTAAGGGTGGTTTATCCCTTAGTGATAGCTTCATCTAACGGATAACTCTTTTCTCTTGACTCAAAACAAAGTATAAAACATTTTTAATTAGGGAGTTTTCATCTTGTTGATAGCCCTCTCCTCTTAATGGCGGCCTTTATATAGGGGCGGCTCCATTTGATGGGTAACTCTCCCTAATCGTATTCAAATACTAGGTGCATCTAGGTTGTCGTCATAATAATCATGATTCTCAAAACAAAATACTCAACGTCTATAAAACCATATTTCACAACATATTAAAACTTTCATCAAAATATGTGCCATAAAAACTCAATTGAAAATCTACTACTTATAATCATATGTAAATCCAAATCTAAATCCAATCCAAATCGATTACATATTAATATCCAAAATCTTTTAAAAACATATATATCAAAATCATATTTCTCAACATCTCAAATCTCATGTCATAGTATATGCAATCGAATATCAATTTCAAATTTTTTGCTCAATAAGTCATAGATAATTCCAAATAGAGACCATAATAGTATTGATGACTTTAAACATAAGTATCGATGACAAGAAAAATGTTCAAAAGGTGTGTTCCCCATTTTAATAAACATTTTAGCATAAAAAAATAATCAAAATATCAATAATATTAATAGTAAAAATATGTGATAATGATCGTTATCAACTCACAATTATGACGAATCAATTAAATTTGCTCTTCAACCACTTCGAGAGAAACTATCCAATGTGAACATCAATAATAATTTAAGAATAAAATGAGTATTCTAAAACTTTTATAACCATTGCAGTCTTAAATTCCTGCTCTAAACTCAAAAATAAGTTTTTAAATCAAACTACACATGACTAGAGATGTCTTAATTGAGTTATGGGTTCTGTTTTTACCTAAAAGAGTCTTAATGAGCCACTTTCATTGTGTGGGTATCATTCTCCTTTCTTAACTCACAAACCCTAACTCAAAATCCTACCCAAGAGGACTTGGGAGAGTTGAAAAATCTTTGATTAGATGTGAAATTGATCTCATGAGTGTATGTATTATGGAAGAAATATGATATATTGAAAGAGAGAGGAAGAAAAATGGTGTATTGAATGATGGTTGGTAGTAGAAGTGGAAACTGAAAAAGAGAGAGAGAGATGGAAGGTTCGGGAGATGGTTGGTAGTAGGTGGCTGTCTAGTTTTTATGTTATTCTATTTGATTTCTTTATTATTAAAAAAACTAAATGGGACGTTTCAGTTGACCGAGGTTCTAATTTATTTTTAGAGGTGGAGGGAATTAGAGGATAACATAGACATCCGAAAACTCGAAGATGGGAATAAGAAGCATCTTTTTAGTTGAGTATTTTAGTGGGTGAACGAAGGGTAAGGCATTTTGGTTGGGAGGATGTTATATAAGTATGTTGCCATTTGCACAGGCACCTTCCAATTCACATGAACATAATCCTTGCTTGTAACATGCATATTTTTCTTAGCTGCTACTGCATTGTTATAATGAATATTAAGGAAAGCACTAATCTGACACCAAGGGTTACTTGGGCTAATAAAATTATTGTCATGATGCCTTTGATTCCTCCACTTCCATACAAAATAACATGTAGTAGCCCACACTGAATGCTTTTATTCTGACCAATATGTTGATACATATTAATCTCAAACCAATTGCTCTTACTTACTAGCCAAGAAAAATCTGCCTCAGTGCCCAGTCTCAACCATATGCTTACAATACAATCAGTTGAAACCTGCGGACAATCTCTAAGAACATGGATAAAAGTTCCCTCTAACTGTCAACTGTGAAACTCTTTAATTCTAAATTTAGCCAATAAAAGCCACCCCCCTCCCAAGTTGGCGTATATAATCAAACTCTTGGTTAGAATATCCGCAGTCTGTTGACTAGACGTTACATAAGGAAGACATATGAATTCAACATCTAGCTTCTCCTTTATGAAATGCCGGTTGATCTCAATCTGCTTAGTTCTATCATGTTGGATCGGATTATATTGATTGTTGCTTTCCTGTCGGAGTGTAGTTTCATAGGTAACTTCATTTCCATCTTGAGTTCCTCAAAGATTGTTTGGATCTATGATCTTTCACAAATACCTTGAGTCATGGATCTAAACTCAGCTTCTACAATACTTCTTACTACCACTATTTCTTCCTTGCTCCTCCAAGTCACAAGGTTACCCCACACATAAGTACAATACCCAACGGTTGGTTTTCTATCTATGACTGAACCTGCACAATCAACACCATTGAATATAGAGACGCCTTTTTCGCTAATCATCTTAAAAAATATTCTCTTTGCAGTATTCGCCTTCAGCTATGTTAGAATTCTGTGAACTGCACCAAGATGTTCCTCAAAAGAAGAATGCATAAACTGGCTTACAACACTTACTGACAAAGCAATGTTAGGTCTTGTATATGTGTGGTGTCTCCCAACATACACTAAATATTTCTAGGTGGTTTGACCAACTATACACTGTCAAAGTAATAGTATAAAAAGCTTGACCCCACAGGGAATGGGGTGCTATAGATTCATATAGCTTTCCAATAGTAAACTTGTGTACAAGAAAATAAAATAAATAATTTGGTGTCGCAGCATTAAAATTAAGATAAAAGTTTCGGAAAACAGTTAAAAAGACTTAAAAGTTCTCAAAGATAAAAGCGTGGTTTAAACAAAAAAATCAGTTGTGATAGAGATTTGCTACAATATACAAAGTTACAACTTTCTAAAGCTTCCTGAAGCGTTGGTTGCCTTCTGGGTCTTTTCATTTCAATCATCATGTTAAGCATGTAAAGACACACTTTCACTAGGTTACAATCACAATACTTAACATGCCATACTACTAGGTTGATCATCGGTAGCTCTCTATATGAGAAGAGGAGTAGTCGTGGCCTATATATGACAAGAATCCTAGAAAGATATTGGCACAACTCTAGACTTTTCCAAGATCTTGTTTAATTTAAAGCAGTCTTTCTTGTTCTCATTTCTTTTTGGTACTGAAGAAGTATGTAAGTCATATCAATCAAACATTTCCATTCACATCTCCTGTCGGTCTAAGGGAATTTGGTATTAAGAATAAAAGTGATCAAGTTTTAGTTTCAAATATTTGGCGTTAAAACAATTTGTTTGAAAGAAGCACAAACCTATAACTCTTAAAATCTTAAGCGAAGAATATCATAACCTCATAATCTCTAAACCACAACAATGTGTTTAGCTCATGATGAGCTTAACCACGAAGATGAAGATGAAATGAAACATAGATGAAAATACGAAAAAAAAACTAAATTGATAGATAAAATAGAGTTATGAACATATTACACTCCAACAAGGAAAGAGGTGAGCTTGTAGCATCACCAAAGTAATCCTAACTCGAAACCACTTAGAACTATAGTACTCATACTCTTCTATGAGGAAGATGAGATGGAGTGATAACTCTAGTGACTATGCATATTTCGTACTATTGGCACTAACACGTGGTTGTCCTGTTATAGTACAAGGCAAACCACTAAAAGTTGTACCCTTTAGTCATTTACCCTATGAGGTGTCCTTATATTATCCAGACAGCACAAAACATATTGTTTTATTCCTCGTATTTCCAATAAATGGCGCCAGCTCAAAGAACTTAGCCCTTAAAAAATAGTATGCAAGACCACATGAGGCCGTACAATCGTACGAACACTCCAGAAGATCCACCATGATATATCTTAAGACCAAATCCTAGCGTTGTATCTTCACACTTCTCTACACTCCGTTTCCATGTTGTATCATCGGTAGCTCTCTTTGCTTTTGATTTTAAAAATGTATCTATGTGCCTTAATTTAATTCTACTTGTACTTTTGCATATATGTTTATATTAGATTAGCTTGAATCATAGAAACTCAATGAGAACTTTTAATGTTGATGGGAACATTGTTTGATCAACATAAAATTGTGTAAGATCAAATTTGAAAGATTGTTGAAAATAAGTTGTTTTCAACTTTTAACTTGATTTTAATTTAGAAACAAAAAATCGTGTTGTCTCGCAAAAAACCATAACAGTCAAACCATATCAAACCACATTTGTTTGGTTTGGTTTGATTTTCATTTTAAAAGCCAATCAAACTAAACCAATCCAAACTGCATGTTTTTTATCTTGCGGTTCGGATGATTTTTAACTTCAAAATCGAATCAAACCGCACCGCAAACACCCCTACTTGTGGGGGATAAATGCAAATTAATAACCTACAAAATTTCTAGTCATCAATGTGATAGATCCATGGGAGTAGGGTCCATGTGAGTATTTGCTGGTCGACAACCACTCATTCCTGTTTCTTTCAAGTGATCTAGGATGTATTTTTGTTTCGACAGGACACTACAATTCCCTTATTTGATCCCGCATCCTCCATACCAAGAAAGTATCTCAAGGATCCTAAGTCTTTGATTTCAATGTCGGAACTAGTTTCTCTTTCACTCTTGCAATTTCTACTATATCATCTATGGTAAGAACAATATCATCAACATAAACAATGAGTATAGAAACTTTTCCTTATGAGAGTACTTTGTGAACAAGGTGTTGTCAGCTTGATCTTTAGTATACCCTTGTTATTTCATGGAGTGAATTAATATTCATTAAAGCAAAAAAAAAAAGAGGCAGTAAATTAATTTTTTTGAAAATCTAAAGAGATCCTATTAAAAGTGGCTATAAAACCTTTCAAGGAGTTTTATATTTATTTGAAAAAACAGTGAGTGGAAAAATCCAACCAACAATTACCATGCCATTACTAACGATCATTTGCAACGGTTAACATTCATTATCTCATTCAACATAACATTTCACTCATCTCTTTTGGTCACATTGCTGAGAAGCCTTGATCGAACTGAGTCGAAATCTGACACATTCTTAACTCTGCAAATTTTACGGGTTTTGTAAAGTATAAGAATTAGAAATTAATAAAGAAAATTAACAAATAACTACTTTGAAGTAAATCCCATAGGATTTTTGCTCAAAACAACACTAACTAAGCAGATGGATTTTCTATCTAACTTTGAAACCTAGTAACTTTGGTGACTTAATTGTAAATAAGAGAGATGAGAGTGATTGTATCAAAATTTAGATAAGAGAGAAAAATAGTTTAGAGAGAGATAGAGAGAAAGTCACCGAAGGTAGAGGATTGAAAGGTACACCAAAGTTTTCAAGTTTCAATTTAGAATGAAACATCAGGGATAGTTATATTGAAGGATAGTCATAAAATCTGTCTTCCGCCTTCAGCCATCGGAATGTCTTCCGCCTTCTCGAAGGTCCTTGCAGTCCAACTACACTAGGAATTTTAGGTAGTTCCACAAGCATTTACCTCAACCTCTTCAGCCATCGGAATGTCTTCCGTCTTCTCGAAGAGTCCTTGCAGTCCAACTACACTAGGAGTTTTAGGTAGTTCCACAAGCATTCACCATGGCATCTTCAACACAGGACATCTCCCGTTTCCTTGAAGGTCTCCTTGCATCCAATCACCCTTGGCCTTTTTTTAGAGTAATCTCGCAAGCTGTGCTATACATTCTTCAACCTCATGAAGAAATCCCTTGCTCACCATAGAGCATAGCACCCAAGGTCCTCCATAGCCGTACCATTACCGGTGTGTTCAACTCCACCTCAAGCTGAGCGTACTCTACCTCAACTAGCAAATGCGTACATCCCACTATGTCTTCAACCTTGAAACTCCACCTCAACAGGTAGATCATGAGTATTGTTGCCTCCGCCTCTCCAGACTGATCATGAGTATTCTTACCACCGCCTCTCCAGGCTGATGTTGAGTGTTTAACGTATCTCCAGATGACCACCGCTCCACTAGGCATCAATCCCAAGGTGACCAACATCACCTTCTTCATCCTCCAAACAACACCACACCATCAGAGCACCTGCATCCTCATAACCCTTAGAGACAATTTGTGCAGAGTTACCATTAATCTCCGGACAATCCTTCATGAAGTGACCCATCTTGTGACAGTTAAAGCATTCAGACTTTGTCTTTTTACCACTCTTTCTCCGGTTACCTCTACCTCCACCATTCCCTCTTGAGACACTTAGGCCTTCACCGTTTTCATGAATTCTCAAGTCCTTGGACTTGGTTAACTCCTTGGTTCTCAAAGATGCTTGAACTTCTTCCAAGGTAACTGTGCCTTCTTTGCCATAGAGCATGGTATCTTTGAACGATTCAAAAGATTTCGGTAGAGCACATAACAAGAGTATAGCTTTATCTTCATCCTCAAGTTGCACCTCAATATTCTCCAAGTCATCAAGGATTTTGTTGAACTCCGTAAGTTGCTCCATGATGGTCTTTGACTCTACCATCCTGAATGAGTAGAGTTGTTGCTTTAGAAATTGCCGATGAGCCAAAGACTTTGTCATATACAAAGATTCCAACTTTGCCCACATTGATGCCGCGGTTGGTTCCTTTTCTACTTCTCTCAAGACTTTATCCCCGAGGCACAAGACAATGGCACTCCTGGCCTTGTCCACCATCTCGGTCTTCTCTGCTCGTGACATGGTGACCGGTAACGCACCTTCACCCTTCAAAGCTTTCTCACGCTTTTGTTGTATTAACACCGCTTCCATCTTTACCTTCCATAACCCAAAATCGTTATCTCCGGTAAACTTCTCAATATCCCACTTCGAACCCATGGTACTTAAGTATCCTTTGATCCTTGCCCCACGGTGGGCACCAATTGTTGCGAATTCGATGAAAAATCACACCAATAAATACTTGATGTGTGGAGCAAGGAATAATCAAGCAACCAATACAAGTGGGTAACAGTTATAATCACAAGAAAAAGTAGAAAATAGCGAGAGAAAAGAAAAGAGAACACAAAAGAATTTGTTTACCCAGTTCAGTCCAAATTGACCTAATCTGTAGGAGAGAGTAGCCCTCCGTTTCACTATATGATGAGTAACGTTACAAAAGAGATGTCAATGAGTTACAAGAATAAGTCTCCCGCCTAATTCTACCCAAAGCACCAATCTCTTTCCGTAACCAAGAGACTCAATCCTAATAGTGTTTCCCAAGGTGAATCAACCCTCAAACCCTAGTGTTTGTTCCAAAGAGACAAACTCTATACAAACCCTAGTTTTGTTGTTGCCTTTCTAAACCTTGTTTCAGCCCCCTCTATCTCAAGGTTTGCTCTGATACAAAGCCTATATTTATAGTACAAGTAACTCCCATAAAATTGTAACAAGTCTGGCCCAAAAATACATTTCTGAAATATCCACTGCGCGACACATCGGGCGCCGAAAAATGCCGAAGCAAAAAACCCCATCAGGCAGCTAAAAATCGGGCCCCGGACTCCCCAGTTCGGGCGCCGATTTTGACCTTCCAGCAAACATCTATTTTTGGCCTCCAAACTCCAACTTTGAGTTACTTTCACAACAAGACACGTACACTCTATCGTCGAAATCATCACCGTCTTCTGTGAGTTTAAAGTCGAGCACTCTTTTTGCAGGCTTAAAACATGACGCAGAGTTTTGGGCGGTCATTTTCTGAAGCCTAACATCAGAACCGAGCAACAATCTGTCAGGTGTAACCTAGACACAGCCAATGAAGTTCCACAGATTAGAGATAGGGCTGTATACTCTGAGCATTTAAAAATTAAAATAACATTTCAAATCAAAGCTAGCGATCAAATAAGATCCCACATACCACCGGTAAGTTAGTATAAATCCCTTCAAATACAGAAAATTCAATTAAAAAGAGCAACACGCCAAAGTAAAATATGTTACCTCAGGATGCAGATTAAAGAATTTAACCAGCCTGGAATTAAAATATCGTATAAGAGTTGTATAAGCGGATTTTTCAGACTTCAGAGTGATCTTCTACAGCTTCAAACACCAAGGTGATCTTCAAATCCGACTTCAGAGTGACCAATGCTCTCTTCTACCGACATTGAGAAACCAAGTTACATGAAAGAAATCATTTGTAAGAGAGAAATTTCTATAATAACTTGTGAGAAACATATTTTTAAAGTCTTCCATGAATTTTTCCAAGTGCAGACGTGAAAAGAACATTTTTTTTTGGACTAGACATGAAAAGAAAATATTATACGCAAGGTTATGTTAAATGTTAACATTTTTTAAAACTAGGCAAAAACTAAAGATTTCTTGAAATATGTCACCTTGTCATAAAAAATTACACAGTCCAACCTATTTGGTTGTGAATAAATGGAAAGATCTATAATAAAATAATGAAACAAATTAACATTGTACACCACAGAAAGAAAGAAAAAATATGACAATTTGGGTAAAATGAATGATATACTTACTTCAACATCCCGGGTGTAACACAATGTTAGCATCATTTTCTGGTTTACTGAATCAAATATCCTTCATGTTACTTTTCTCTTTCAATACATGGAAGACTGCATTGTGCTCACATTTGTTCGCAGTTCCTGAGACAAATATATTCCTGAGACTGCATTGGGTTCACATTTGTTCTATACTCAGATGGATAATCCAGCCATCATTGACTTTGCAGCAACTCTTTTGGTAAATCAATGCAAGAGTTATGAAATGGAAATGGCACAGGAAACTTTTGGTAAATCGAAATATGTTTCAGGTGGAGTAGGATTTTATAAATGGAAACGGCAATTCTTTTATGGGAGTTTCATCCAAGACAAGTCTTGGAATATTTCTCATCTCTCCCAATATTTCTGGAAAACTCTCTAGACTTAGACAATGTGAAAGATTGAATTGTTCCAACGAAGTCAACCTGAGAGGTGGGATACTCTGAAGCATGATGCAATATTCAATACTCAAGAATTTAAGTCTATCCAACAACCCATCAACCACACATGGAAAACTCTTGAGCCTGCAACAGTTTGAAAGGTCAAGTTTTTCTAAGGAATCCAACTTGAGAGGTGGGATACTCCAGAGACTGTGACAACTTGTAACAAGAAGGATTTTAAGTTTTCCAAGATACCCGTCCTTGACAAGTGGAAAAAGCTCGAGCTTATAGCAATATGAAAGGTCAAGTTTTTCTAGCGAATCCAACTTGAGAGGTGGAATACTCTTGAGATTTTGACAACTTTTGACACACATGGTTTTAAGTTTTCCAAGAAATCCATCTACCACAAATGGAAAACTCTCGAGCCTATAACAGTTTGAAAAGTCAAGTTCTTCTAGCAAATCCAACTTGAGAGGTGGAATACTCATGAGATTGGGACAACTTTTAACATTCAAGGTTTTAAGTTTTCCAAGAAACTTGTCCACCACAAGTGGAAAACTCTCAAGACGATCACAATATAAAAGGTAAAGTGTTTCTAGTGAATCCAACTTGAGAGGTGGAATATTCTTGAGACTAGGACAACCATTAACATTCAGTGTTTTAAGTTTTCCAAGAAACCCATCCAACACTGGTGGAAAACTCTCAAGACTATCACAACATGAAAGGACAAGGGTTTCCAGTGAATTCAATTTGAGAAGTGGAATACTTCTGAGATTAATACAATGTTCAACAAGTAGAGTTTTAAGTTTTCCAAGAAACCCATCCACCACAGGAGGAAATCTCTCAAGACTACAACAATATGAAAAGGCTAGTTCTTCTAGCGAATCAAACTTGAGAGGTGGAATAATACTGAGCTTGCGACACCTATAAACATTCAGGGTTTTAAGTTTTCCAAGAAACCCGTCCACCACAAGTGGAAAACTCTCAAGACTATCACAACATGAAATGTCAAGGGTTTCTAGTGAATTCAACTTGAGAGGTGGGATACTCGTTAGCCTGCTGCAACCTCTAACACTCATGGTTTTAAGCTTATCACCTAACCCATCTACCACATGTGAAAAACTCTCGAGACCAGTACAATTTGAAAGATTGAGTTCTTCAAGAGAAGCTAAAATGAGAGACGGAATAATTCTGATTTTTGTGCAACTTATAACCCTCAAGATTTTAAGTTCTCTACCAAATCCATTCACCATTAGAGGAAAGCTTTCTAGACTAAAACAATGTGAAAGTTCGAGTTCTTCCAATGAAGCCAAACTGAGAGGTGGAACACTCCGAATTTTGATGCAACGTATAAATCTCAAGATTTTAAGTTTACGGAATAAACCAACCGATTTATCAATTGCAATTAGTTGTTTACAATTTTGAATTGAAAATTGTTCTAAATTTGGGAGACAAGATATATCAGGTATTTGTGCTAAATAATCACTACGATCAAGATTTAAGACTTTCATATTCTGGAACTTCTGCAAAAAAAAATGGAAATAGAAAAATATGCAAATAAATAAGAAATGTATAAATAATATCAAACGGGTTTAATATTATAAGCTCTGAAGCCCCGATACTTAAAAATTGATAAAGTACCGGTATCTGATACATATCATGGACCGATATGTGTATGATACACCCTAATATATATTGGAAGAGTATCCCGTGATTAAAGATTATTTAAAAAATATGCAAATAAATAAGAAATGTATAAATAATATCAAACGGGTTTAATATTATAAGCTATGAAGCCCCGATACTTAAAAATTGATAAAGTACCGGTATCTGATACACGAGGGATACGAAGGTGCGAACCAATACGCACGGGATACTTGATTTTTCGATTATTTTGTTTTCAATTTTTTCTTTAAACAAAAAAGAGGAAAGATGATTTTTTTAATTTTTTTATTTATTTAAGATAGACGTAAAATGAAAAAAAAAGTAGAATATATACATTTGGTTATGATGTTCTTTTTTGGGTGTATTTAACAATAATGATGTTCTCTGTTTGTGATATACTCCCTCCGAAATAAAATATAAGGGTGTGTTTGTTTCAAGTTTACCAAATTTATTCTTAGGAATAACATTCCTTGTAATAGAAAGATGAAAATTTTATTCCAAGGTATTTAGATAAAAGATGTTTGGTTAAGGTTTTAATATTCACAGTAACCATAAAAATAGGGATTATAATAGATAGTTACACATGAATATCTTTCCCTCTCTATGGGAACTTTATTCCCACTATTTGTTTGGGAAATTTTTTCAATTCCCAGAAACAATTTATATCTGAGAATAAAATTAAGTAAACTTGTAACAATCATATGCATGTATATTTCTTTCATTTTATTTTCAAAAATCTACAAATATAACTTGAAAGAAACACACCATAAGAAAAAATGGTGGTTGAAAAGTCAACTTATGTTGTAAAAAATTAATCCACACACATCAACTTTTCACTTATCTTTTTGCTTATTCATTTTGAAGAGAATAGGTAATTGAATAAGTAATGATCGGATATAAGTAATCGACTAATTATCACTTTATTATAAAAATTACTTATATTTAGATATTTAATTTTAAATTTAATTTTTTATTAATGTATCCATGCAGTATCAAATCTTGAATTTTTTAAATTTTCCTGTATTAGCGTCACATCGCATTTGTATCATATCAAGTATTTGGACTTCATGAATTATAAGATAAGAGATATAAATATGTTACACTTACCTTTGTGAGAAAGCCCTCCCACTCAAATGGATTGCAACATTCCAGCACTCTTAGACTCTTTGGAAGATGTTTAGGAAAAATAACATTATAACTTAAAAAATATATTCTGCGATTTTCTCTTCTCTTGGAAGCTTCCCCATCCCGAATAATCAGTGTTTTGAGATTTTCCATCTTCTTGAAAGCTTCATCAACCCATTGTACTCTAATCCAACGGTCCAGACATATTATTTCAATTTTACTTGATCCCTATAAACAAAAAAGGATAAATCAGCTTTATTCAAAAGAAAAAAGGACAAAACAGCTGAATATATGGTATAAATCTATACCACATATTTAAAGGTATTCAAATATTATGAAGAGTTCCATTTATTGTGATATTTTCACAATTAATAACATTAATAATGCAGAAAGCCAAAAGGTTAACTTTAGCATTAGCAACGGTAATCAAGGTTAAAGATGAAAAACCAAACCATCCATATCATTACTAACCGTATTTTCTTTTAAAACTTGAGTTATATCTCTAGAGGACCATAATCTACTACGTTTTCCAGGATCTTCCGGTGATTCTTGTCTAACGATTTCTTTTCCCATATCCTCAACCAAATCATGTAATGTCACATTACCATACTCACTTATTTTTATGAGAGATTTTTCCACTAACACATTAATGTGATCTTTCATGATATCACCATGATGCGCATGAAGTATTTCTTCGACCCTTGTCAATTTCCATCCTTTAAAGCAACAAGCAATGTCAAGAAACACAAATTTCTCTTCTTCCTGCAAAGCATCAAAACTTAGTTGTAGTGTCGTTTGGATCTTTTTATTAGGAACTCTTTCATAACGATCTAGTGCACATCTACATTCCTCTACTGTCTTTTTAAAAAAGTGAGAGCCTATTACTTCCAAAGCGAGTGGAAGGCCAGAAGCATATGCTACGACACGTTTCAAAACATGCGCATAACCTGAAAAAACTTTGTCGTGCACATCCATTAATTCTTTTCCATTCTTTTGTGTTGATAAAATATTTTTATAGCTTGGACTATATTCATTTTTTAATGCTTTCCATCCTACTAAGTCAAAAGCATCTTCATCATTCAATCCCTTCACCTCATATGTTCTTTCAACCTCATGCCTTGTTAGCAACCTTTTGTCCCGAGTCGTAATGATGACTCTACTTCCTGGACCAAACCAATAAGCAGATCTTCCAGCAACGGCCTCTAATTGTTCCAAATTGTCAACATCGTCTATAAGCAAAAGAACCTTCTTGTTATGGAGCCTTTGTTGTAATATTGAAATTCCTTGTCCAACACTTGTTAATTCCATGTTCTTCTCTCCAACAATTTGAGACAGAAGGATCTTTTGGAGATAAACCAACCCATATTTGTTAGAATTTTCTCTGACTTTTTCAAGGAAACAAGAACCTTGAAATTGACGGACAATAGAATTATAAACTTCTAGAGCAAGAGTAGTTTTCCCTATTCCACCGATCCCATGGATCCCTACCATGTGGACTGTATCATTGGACCCAACATTCAAAAGTGACATCACGTGTTGCTTTTGATGCTCCAACCCAACTAGGTAATCACCAACTGGTAAGACAACAGGTTTTATATTTCTTAAGACTTGTTCGACAATCTTTCCAATAAACTCATGCTCATACCCATCCCTGTCCAATAAAAGAAAAGAGGTCATTAGTGTATATATCTATGTTTTTAACACTTATTATATATTACGCTTAATTGTGTTTTTCGCCCTCCATCTATTGACGATTTTATCTCCCACTTTTTTTTTTTTGGAATTTTTCCCCTTTATGTTTTCCCTATAATTTGGTAATCTCCCTCCCAAACTTCATATTGAAGTGACATCATTTATTGATGTAACACTCAACTCTCTTAACCGTGTGACTTTTCTTTAAAGTTAAAAAAATTGCCAAAAATAAACTTCTACACTTGAGAGCGAATAAAACTGTTTCTTATGTAAATGAAACTTTTAATTAGGGTATCAAACATTTTGGCATTTTTAGGAATTTTATTTATTTTTTAATTTTAAAGGAAGGTCATAAGTTGAGTGTCATATCAATAAATGATGCCACCACAGCAACGTAAATTTGAAGGAAAATGGAACGGAGAGTATCAAATCACAGAGGAGAAAAACATACGAGACCAAAATCACTAAAAAAGATAAGAGGCTAAATTTGCACAATTGCAATATATGGAGTGTCAAAATTGCACATAAATCTATTTATTATAACTAAAATTGTCCTTTCATTTGTTTGTTGTATAGGGTTTTGAAAAACTTAATTATGATCTAGTTGGTGTAGGTGGTAAAGATTAACTCAGATTAGATCTACAAGATGTGAATTTAAATTTCTGTCAATTAGAAGAAAACTTTCGTAATTAGATCTACAAGATGTGAATTTAAATTTCTGTCAAGGAGAAGACAACTTTCGTAAATAATATATAAACATCTCTATAAATATTAAATTATCTTTTAGTCTTAATTATATTTAATGAAAGAGTCATGTATTTAAATTATTATCGATATAAATTTATATATATATATATTATAGTTTAGAGTTCATCACAAGTTAACAAGACTCATACTTAATTCTTCCTTCAAAAAGACTCATACTTAATTCATCTTAACTGTTACTTCTCAGTTTCATTATACGAGTTTTTTTATATTCATCTATCTTAAATTATTTGTAACTTTAGAATATAAATACAATATTCATACTATTGTCTTTATATATATAACTACTCAACTTCCGGACAAATGAAATAAAAAAACAAAAGATAGGTACATACCCTTTCTTGTAATGAAATCCACACAAATTAGCAACTTTGTGAAGAGAGTCCTTCCATTTATTATGACTTGAGGAGCTGGCATCATCATGTTTATCCATGGCTTCACCATAACTCCTTTTCAACTTCCGAACATCTGAAGGATCCACCTTATAAAATACCGGCAAAATGGAACGACCCACCTTATCTTTCATCATAGAATCAAGGATCTTTGAAAGTTCTTGTAAGCAAAAGGAGGAAGAAGCGTAATTTTTAGAGAGGACAATGATAGCGATTTGGGATTCTTCAATTACTCTGAGAAGTGATGGTGTAATTTCATCTCCTTTTTGTAGCTCCTCGTCATCAATGAAAGTTCGAACTCCCTTGTAATCAAGAGCTTTCTTGAGATTTCCAGTAAAACCGTAACGAGTATCCTCACCTCGAAAGCTAAGGAAAACATCGTACTTGAATCGATCTGTGTGGAAAGCCATGAGTGAAGTAGTTGGTTTGATGAATATGAATTGAAGAGTATGGTTTGATAAATATGAGTATTGAAATTCAAGTGAAAGTGGGAGAAAGAGGAGCAATAGGGATGAATATGAACTTAAGGACTTTGGAGTATCTAAAGTCATGAAAGTGGGACACGCTTGTCTTGTCGGTATAGGAGCAATTTCGTGGTAATTTCGACGTATTGATTAAGCATAATATTTCGTGGTAATTTCGTGGAAACTTTCAACCACAATCAGTACCTATGTTAAACTGCTTGGACGCGTTTGTCTAGCGAGTTACTCGAGTTAACCGACTAATACTCCCTCCATTCCTTTTTTAAGTGTTTTTTTTTTTGGGTTTTTCTATCATGTGCAAATTTGCACATGTTAAGAAGTTTAAAATAGAAATTTTGTATTGGAACTTGTATATTTAATATTAAATATAAAAATTTTGGAAAAATAATTGTTGTTTTCCAAGAAAAAGTTACTACTATTAGTTGTTTTAACAAGTGCAATGTTGCACATGTTAGACAAACTTTTTTTTTTTTTAGAAAATTAACACAAAAATAACGATTATTGGACCGTCATAATTTCAAAGGGTCCGAATACCCTCTAAAGAGACTCAAATGTCCCTCATAAAGACTCATGAGATATATAAGAGTCAAGCAAGCTATACGAGTCACAAACCTCATAGTATCAGCACAACGCCTTGATTTCAAGACTCGTGCTTAATGGACTGTGGACCGTCATAACATTCCTGGACCGTCATAATACTTCTAAAAAGCTCTAAAAGCCCATAAGGAGGCCCAAAGACCTATATAAAAAATAGGAAGCCCAAAGGCGCGTCCTCAGTTGGGTGCCGCCTCTTATCCCTTCTAGAGACCAATGGAAGGGCGCTTAAAATACCTAAAACACACTCTTAGTTGCTAACTAAGTAACCTAAAAACACGCATATAGAACACTATAAATACAGGCCTCAAGAGAGGTTAAAGACATCCAATAATCACTCAAAACCCTAGCATACGATACAAACCCTAGAATACGATACAAACCCTAATATTCACTACTCGTCAGCAAGTACAGTTGGCGCCGTCTGTGGAAAAGGTAAAACTAACCTAGACCACATTCCCGGTAATTTCGAAAAAGCGGTGGCCGACGAATACAAAACCAGCTTCGGCTTTAAATTTTCCACAAAGCAATCAAACTACCCTAGAGCTCCGGTCAATTTTTCTAGTCGCCAGATGCTATCAATTTTAAATTGCCTAAATACTTCAGGTGGTATCGATTTCAATTCTCAGGTTTTGTTAGATGGTTTTATTTGTAAATAATTATCATACAATTTCAATTCTTTTATATGAATATGTTCTATTATATAGAAAGTTCTGATCGCTACGGTAACGGTAAGAGCAACTTGGTGAAAATTCTTTCGATGAAAGGAGAATACACACGCAAAAGTCCAATTTTATACTTCCATCTTCATTGATGTTATTTTGTGTTATTATCTTTAATTATATGAGTATACCTCTTTGGCTTTGAAATCGGTAGTTAGGCATCAATTATTGTGGAATCTCATCATATAAAGTTTTTGATTTCCATTAGCCATCAATTATGGTATCTAAATTCTTCACGAAGGAATTACATCAATCTTCTTTTTTATTCCAGAAGCCATGATTATATGCCACTGGTGTTTTTGAATTTACAACTTTATTCTTATGAAGGGAGTAATTTTATTTTTTATTTAACCTTATCCTGCTTGTTGCCTAAATACTTCAGAGGAACATCATTCCCCTCCTACTATGTCACGAAGTCGGCACAAAATCTTGGGCCTAGTAGGATAAAAATTTGCACTAATATGCTTTTACTTGAATTTCTAATAGTTTTAAAGCTAAATTTCAGTTTCTTATCCTTTTTACTTGCTTTTTTCATCAGGATACTTACCTTACTTTTTCATGGATGACTTTAATTATCACCGATTATTTTCTTTATAATTTATTTTCGTCGATGATGCCTTGCTTGCCTAGGCATCCAGTAATATCTATTTATTTTTGGGTTAAATATGTTTTTGGTCCCTACATTTTGCCCTCTTTTGACAAATAGTCCTTACATTTCAATAAATGTTTTTAAAATCCCTACATTTTTCCTCCGTTAGCACAAATAGTCTCTGCTGTTAAATAATTAACGAGAAGCTGACGTGGCAGCTAGTGGACCCCATTTTTTAAGGGTTAAATATGTTTTTGATCCTTATATTGTGCGTGACTTTGAACAATAGTTCTTACATTTCAATAAATGTTTTTAAAATCCCTACATTTTTCCACCATTAACAAAATTGGTCTCTGTCGTCCATTTTCGCTGACCGGACAAACGGAACATCCTACATAGATGGCACCAAGGACATTTTAGTAATTTACAATAAAGTGTAGGGACATAATTGATTTTTCAGCTGAACCTTCTCTCTCTTTTTCATGCTCTCTCCGCGTTTTCTCCATTTCTCCCTAACCACCATCAGCCTCACACACTCATCCTCAACCACCATCATTCTCTTCACCATTGATTTGCTCAGATCTGTTCTCTCTCTCTCTTGTCACTGCCAGCGACATCCTCTTCCCCCCACGCTATTAGGGAATCATTCAAACTGCAGGTGACAACGACTGTGAGGATCAGATCAGAGTTAAAGTTGGAATTTTTGTGAGTAAAGTTTTGGGTAAAGGAGAATTATGCCCCTACACTTTATTGGAAATTGCTAAAATATCCTTGGTGGCATCTATGTGGCATGTTGTGTTTGTCCGGTCAGTGAAAATAGACGTTAGGGACCAATTTTGTTAACGGTGGAAAAATATAGGGATTTTAAAAACATTTATTGAAATGTAAGGACTATTCTTCAAAGTCACGCAAAATATAAGGACCAAAAACATATTTAACCCTTAAAAAATGAGGTCCACTAGCTGCCACGTCAGCTTCTCGTTAATTATTTGACAGCAGGGACTATTTGTGTTAACGGAGGAAAAATGTAGGAATTTTAAAAACATTTATTGAAATGTAAGGACTATTTATCAAAGAAGGGCAAAATGTAGGGACCAAAAACATATTTAACCCTTTATTTTTTATGTTATTGGGTTTTCAATGATTACTTTGTTCATGTGAATATAATATATTATTAAAGCTTATTTCTAATTATTGATAGCTAGTCTTTTGACAAATTAATCGGTGGCTGTACTTCATCATTGAAGCTTATTTCTAAATTATCGATAACTATTCTTTTGTGTTTGTTGAATGATTACATTAATTTTCAATACCTACCAATTCTATGTTGGGAAGTGCATACATCGCCAAACAACAGGAAGATAAAGACCGAGACAGATGAGGTGAATATCAGCGCGAGCCTCACAACGAAGTTTGCAAGTTATAGTGTTACTCGTTAACAAAGTTTATTACAAGGCCGTTTTGAAGATTCTAAATGAGATTCCACAAGAAGCATCTGAAAAAGATCAAGACCGTTCAAACTGGGTCAACCTTTTAAGGCTCTGATTCGACGGCATGGAGAAAATAGACCGTCTAAATTGGGTCAACATTTTTAAGGCTCTGATTCGGCAACATGAAGAAAATAGACCGCCCAAACTGGGTCAACCTTTTTAAGGCTCTGACTCGGCAACATGAAGAAAATAGACCGCTCAAACTGGGTCAACCTTTTAAAGGCTCTAACTCGGCGGCATGAAGAAAATAGACCGTCCAAACTAGGTCAACCTTCTTCAAGGCTCTGACTTAGCGTCATCAATAGAACGCCCAAACAGGCTCAACCTTCTTCAAGGCTTTTACTCGGCGTCATCAATAGAACGCCCAAACGGGATCAACCTTCTTCAAGGCTCTAACTCGGCGTCATCAATAAAACGATTGAAATGAGTCATCCTTCTTCAAGGCTCTGACTCGGCGTCATCAATAGAACGTCCAAACAGGGTCAACCTTCTTCAAGGCTCTGACTCGACGTCATCAATAGAACGTCCAAACGGGGTCAACCTTCTTCAAGGATTTGACTCGGCGTCATCAATAGAATGCCTAAACGGGGTTAACCTTCTTCAAGGCTCTGACTCGGCGTCATCAATAAAACAATTGAAATGGGTCAACCTTTTTCAAGCGTCTGGCCCGACGTCGCGAAAACCATAGGGTATAAAAAAGAACCCGAAACAGAAATAAATATAGAAGGCAAAATCTGGATAATAAGTAAAAGACAAGGATAAAAACGCTCGCCCCAAAAGAAGTACAGCAACAGAGAAGGATAATAAAAAGCCATTACAAAACATTCAAGGCAAAACCTTGGAAGACACACCATCAAGGGACAAAAACAAGGACACGTGCTAGGAATCCGTCAGAGAGAGACACGTCGCTGCATGTAAAGGGTCGCGCAAATCATGACCGTTGAAATAAAAGCGAGTGAAACATCATGCCGACAAGTGGCGAACAAACAGCAAGGGAAACGTTAGACAATTATCAGCACCATACCTTGATTCCAAGACTCGTGCTTGGTGGGCTGTGGATCGTCATAATAATCCTAAGGGTCCGAATACCCTCTAAAGAGACTCAAACGTCCCTCATAAAGACTCATGAGATATATAAGAGCCAAGAAAGCTATATGAGTCATAAACCTCATAGTATCAGCACCACACCTTGATTCCAAGACTCGTGCTTGGTGGGATGTGGACCGTCATAATACTCCTAAAAAGCTCTAAAAGCTCATAAAGAGGCCCAAACACCTATATAAAAGGCAGGAAGCCCAAAGGCGCATCCTCAGCTGGGCGCCGCCTCTTATCCCTTCTAAAGACCAGTGGAAGGGCGCCTAAAACACCCTTTTTCTTGCTAACTAAGTAACCTAAAAACACGCATATAGAACGCTATAAATACAGGCCTCAAGAGAGGTTAAAGGCATCCAATAATCACTCAAAACCCTAGAATACGATACAAACCCTAGTATTCACTACTCGTACTTTTCGACAAGTACAGATGTGTATTTTTTCACATTTTCTTCCTATTATACCCTCATTTTAATCCATAAATAAATTCCTATTTTTTTCACACACTTTATCTTTCTAATAGATTTAATGTTATTTTTCTCTCGTAGCAAATAATTGTCAGTTATTGTCTTTTTCTCCAACAAATTCCTTTTTTTTCTCGCGCTCTCTCTTATAACAAACAATTTTCAAATTTTTAAATATTATGCACATCTTTTTAGTTACTTTTAAGTCAATATAAAAATTATTCCAACTTCACATTGATCAAAAGTTAAGAAAAATTAGCTTTCTTTCAACTCCTTTAATTAAAATTAAGGCTTCAACTATGACTTCAACCAGGGCTAGAGTCACACTTGAAATTTTTAACAATCGCTACTCATCTAATTTATAGAATTTTAACTCTTCTTGGAACAATTGTTTGGAACAAAATTTTGTTTGAATTTGAAGATAACAAGTAACAAACTTTGTTTAAAAAAACAAATAAACTTTATTTAAAAAAAAACAAACTTTAGTTTTCCAAATACATAACATTAATTAGTTTTATTGAAAAAGATAAAAGTATTTGACAAATGGTATAATTGACAAAACGTACCTTTAAAATACTAAAAAGACAGTTAAATAGGAACGAAAAATTCACCCTAAAAAGACACTTAAAAAGGAACAGAGTGAATACTATGTAATATTTGTGATCATATCGTGGAACAACTTGTATCTGAAGCTGAGGAACACGCCGTAGGTGAGTTCATTGGTGAGCAGAGGTGGACGTGGTTCGATTCGGGATGAAAATTGAACCGAATTGTTTGTTAAATTTAAAATATCTTAACTGAACCTAACTATTTGCAATTCGAACTGAACTCAACTGTTCCAAACCAATCTGAATTGTTTCAAACTGAACCGGACTGTTCTTATCGGTACCATTGAAAAATAATAATAAAACAAATGAAATCGAATTTTAGTTACGGAATTGAACCAAATTGTTTCGAACTGAACTGAATTGTTTCGAATCGAACCGAATTATGTTGAACTTAACCGGTTTCAATTTAATTTCATAATTGTTAGTAATAGTTCAAGGTTGGATTCAGTTCAAAGTTTAATTCGGTTCATAAGAAAGTTTAGTGTGTAGTAAATATGGATTTTGAATATGAATTCCAACATTCCAATTCACTAGTTTGTTTGATGATAAATATAAACAAATACAATAAATTATTTTGCAAGTAACATCACTGAAGCTGAAGCTGCTAAATAAATTATTAGTCATTATAATACACTGTTTCTAACCAAACGATTTCTCTCTACACACGTTATTGACAAAATCAAATATGTATTATAATTGAAGTTGGAAACTTGTTCAGTTTGGTATATCCACTACACCATTAGATATATTAAAAAAATAGTGGACATTAAGTAATTGGTGGTTTAGTCAAGTGCTTTTTTTTTTCTAGTGGAAGAGGAAAAAGACATACCAACACAGTTTACCAGATGGAATTTATTCTATTGTTCTGTTATTAGGTTGTTAACTCCAAAAGTAACTATACTAACTATCAATTTTGGTCGGTCTTTTCTATACACTTTTGCCTATACCAAAACAGTTTTTTTTTTTTTTTTTAAGTTTAAATATATAAAAACATACATGAATATTAAAACTAAATTTACAAAAATTCAGAAGAAAATACGTCATCTTCATTGGAATTGATATGTTCTTCATCAAGGCTAACTCTTTAAAATTAACTCATCTTAGTACAGAGACTATAAAGATCTAATTTGACTACTAAGAGAAGAGAATACCTCTACAAATGCACTACAAAAATCTAATCAACTGTAAACACAAAGAGACCCACCGGTTTAAAGAACAAATGTGTAGCTGCCTCCATTGCACACCTCCTCTACCAAAGAGGCAACAATATTCGAACAAGGTTTTCCTTCATCGGCATTTTATTCAACACCAATCGCCAAACAAAACAATACACCTTCAACGGGGCGAACTTGTTCCAAGTTTTTGAAAAGAAACGATTTCTACCCAGAAGGCCGTCATTTATAATTACCGAATAAGCATAACTCGCAGCCATGTTTGCTAAAGCCACCTTAAACTCAGTGAACATGCTTATCTCTCGCGGAAATAACTCCCTCCTCCATGACCCTGCCCACTTCCCCTCAATTCGACTAAATCTTGAAGCCAATGAACCACCATAAATCCAACTATCATACCAGAGATATGTTTCCCCTTAGTTTTCGACCAACTTTAATATTAAGTTCTATAACCATCCATGTACAACACCACTATATATCTTCCCGTCGAACGAGTTAATAGCCTTCCACCATATAATGAGGGATAGGAACTTTTCACACTTGGCTGTGTGTATGGTGTTCTAATCCCCACCCCCTCTCTGTTCACTTTTCTTATACAAAAAAATTCCCTTGCTATGCACAACATTACAACACAATCATTTGCAACAATGCAATTAACACTCGTCTTCTTTGGTCACATGGCTGAGAAGTCTTGATCGAACTTAGTCCAAATCTGACACATTCTTGATGCTGCAAATATAACATGTTATAGAAACTAGAAGAATAAGAACTTTATCAAAAAAATTAATAAATAACTACTTTTAAGTAAATGCTAGAGGATTTAGGGTCACAGATCACTAAATAAGGCCATAAAAAATTCTGATGTTCTATCAAACTGCTAGGTTCTGCTATTCCATAATAAATAATAACAAACATTATTCAGCATTCTGAATCGAATTTTCACATCCCTAAAACAGAATGATAATCTAAAAGAACAAAGGTTTATCAGTGATAAAAAGAAAGAGACCCACCGGTACATAGTGTCTCAAGAAGAAACCACCTTCTTGCAAGGCCAGTCTGGTACAATCTTTTGCAAAATCTTAATCTCTTCTTCGAATTCTCCTATTCAGAGTATATGATTAGTTTGCTAGATTAGATTGTTTATCAATAAAAAATCGTGTGAATTATAATAAAATATAATTAGAACATACCAAATACAAAGTCAATCACATTAACCAGTTCCACCAATGATTAAGGATCGTTACCTGTTGCATCCAAACCAGTTTTATCCATGTTGGTTTCCTCAAACAAATGACTAAGGCGTTCTTCTACCTGCATTGAGAAACCAATTAACAAGAAAGCAATTACTTAAACGAGAGAAAAAAATTGCTTTTACAATAAAAATTGCCAATGAAAGGTACAAAATAAAATAATAAGTGGATATCAATGTATGATTTTAAGATTAAGTCCAAAATTAAAACGAAAACTGTTGGTGATTTCCAAAATCATGGTATTACTTTAGATCAAAAGTTGTAACTCTTCATGAGAACCTTTCATATACATTATAACATTTGGTAAAAAGGTGCTTAATGACATTGATTCAAGTGTGTATGGTCATAACCTTTGGCAAAAGGGTGTTTAATGAACCATAACATTGATTCAAGTCAAAGGGGTGTCTTCTTTCATGTGAAGGGTCATATAATGCACTATAAATACTTGATATTTGGGCATTAGTTCGATATATTGCAACACACAACTTTGGACAGAATTTTGTTACATTAACAACATAATTCTTCATCATTCTCTTACTCTAAATCATCCATCAATTCTCTAATGCATGAGTGAATTGCTGGAACCATAAATCTGTAAAATACTGTTAGGAGATACGTTTGGTGTGGTTGTGCAATACACGTCAAGAAACTCATAGTATCCTGAAGGGGATTCGCCGGTCATTCCTTATTGCATCTAATACACAGTTATTGGTGGGGGCGAATCGAACCTAAAGGTTAGTGTGGCAACCCCATACGCTTTGAGTTTTACATGCATAATCATTAAACATTTCAGGTTTCAATTGTTATATATCTTGTTTGTTGGGAAGAAGCTGCTGCACTTGAAACCTGAAATGTTTAATGATTATGCATGTAAAACTCAAAGCGTATGGGGTTGCCACACTAACCTTTAGGTTCGATTCGCCCCCACCAATAACTGTGTATTAGATGCAATAAGGAATGACCGGCGAATCCCCTTCAGGATACTATGAGTTTCTTGACGTGTATTGCACAACCACACCAAGCGTATCTCCTAACAGTATTTTACAGATTTATGGTTCCAGCAATTCACTCATGCATTAGAGAATTGATGGATGATTTAGAGTAAGAGAATGATGAAGAATTATGTTGTTAATGTAACAAAATTCTGTCCAAAGTTGTGTGTTGCAATATATCGAACTAATGCCCAAATATCAAGTATTTATAGTGCATTATATGACCCTTCACATGAAAGAAGACACCCCTTTAACTTGAATCAATGTTATGGTTCATTAAACACCCTTTTGCCAAAGGTTATGACCATACACACTTGAATCAATGTCAAGGTTCATTAAGCACCTTTTTACCAAAGGTTATAATTTATATGAAATGTTCTCATGAGGAGTTACAACTTTTGATCTAAAGTGATACCATGATTTTGGAAATCACCAACAATCCCCCACCATTTTCAAAATACTAAATCTCATAAATCCGGAAATTTCATGCCTTCAGATAATGGTATCTCACGATTTGAACCATTACTTAGTAAGTTAAGTTTTCACTCATTCCCAAATAGTATGGTAGGCAAGCTTTGAACCAACTATTCATTAGAACAAGTGTGCATAACTTACACATAGAATCTCGGTACCGTTGATAAAGAGACTTGTAAAATGACACATTGAGAAGGCCTTGTGTCATATATCCCTTTTCATGAGAATTTAAGAGTCAAGCCCTTGAACTCCGTGAAGCGGCCAAACTTCATTCTCACATAGGTAGACTATATCGGGAATGCCCCATAAGTATGCATTCCAGCAAATATATGCTATATGTCCATTAAGAAGAAAACCTCATCCTACCTTTTTTTTTCTTCTTATGGTCCAAGTACTTTTACCCTTGGGATGTATCTATTGTCAAGTACTACAATTACTCTAATAGTGTACTTTCACCATTGAACCCAAGACTTGATGCTACTCAAGTGTGGGTTGAGTTTCCACTATTGGTAATCAGTTAGATATGGACTTGAGTCCCATCCCCAATGATGTCTTCAACACCATATCCTTTGTCAGACCTTTCGTCAAAGGATCTGCAAGATTCTTCTCTGTTCTTATGAACATGATGGAAATTACTCCATTAGAAATCAAGTCTCTTACATAGCTATGTCTTAAACCAATATGCCTTGATTTCCCATTATAAACTTGGCTATAAGCTTTTGATAGTGTGGATTGACTATCACAATGTATGGATACTGGCGCCATTGGCTTTTGCCAAACTGGTATGTCATACAATAAATTTCTTAGCCATTCTGTCTCTTTACTCCCTGCAGCCAATGCAATCAATTTTGCAGTCATGGTGGAGTCGGCAATACATGTTTGTTTCTTTGAACCCCAAGAAACTGCACCTCCACCAAGGTTGAAGATCCATCCACTTGTGGAAGCATGATCTTCAACATATGTTACCCAACTAGCATCTGTGTATCCTTCCAAAACAGAAGGGTCTCCACTATATGTTAAACAATAATTCATTGTTCCTTTTAAGTATTTTAATACTCTTTTCACAGCGTGCCAGTGTTCTTTACTTGGATTGCTAGTATACCGACTTAACCTTCCAACAACATATGCTATATCAGGTCTAGTACAAGTCATAGCATACATCAAGCATCCAATTACTTTAGAATATTCAAGTTGTGCCACAGGACAACCTTTGTTTGGTTACAAACTGACAGTTTGGTCAAATGGGGTAGAGATTGGTTTACAATCTAAGTGATTGAATTTCTGAAGCACCTTTTCTATGTAATGAGATTGGGATAAACCAATATGGTTACCATCTCTTATGATTTTAATTCCTAAAATCACATCAGCTTCTCCTAAATCTTTCAAATCAAAATTTTTGGATAAGAAAGCTTTAGTTTCTTCTACCTCATTTATACTTGTACCAAAGATCAACATCTCATCTACATATAAGCAAATCATGACACCTTTTTCATTTTGGAATTTACTGTAAATACACTTGTCAGATTCATTTATGATGTATCCGTTGGCTAACACAACTTGGTCAAACTTTTGGTGCCATTGTTTGGGTGCTTGTTTCAACCCATATAAAGACTTAGTTAATTTACACACTTTATCTTCTTGACCTTTGATCACAAACTCTTCCGGTTGTTTCATATATACCTCTTCATCCAACTCTCCGTTTAGGAAAGCAGTTTTAACATCCATTTGATGGATTACAAACTTATGGATGGATGTCAGTGCAATTAGTATTCTGATTGATGCAATTCTTGCAACATGTGCATATGTATCAAAATAATCAATGCCTTCTTTTTGTGTAAACCCTTTAGCAACTAGTCTAGCCTTAAATTTATCAATGGTACCATCCACTTTCATTTTCCTTTTAAAGATCCATTTACAACCTATCGGTTTGGATCCGGGTGGGAGATCTACCATTTTCTAAGTTTTATTACCCATAATTGAGTCCATTTCTTCTTGAATAGCTTCTTTTCAAAAGGATGAATCTTGAGATTTTATAGCCTCTTCATATGTTACCGGATCACTCTCAAGGTTAAAGCAAATTGGTCCATAACTATTTATGGATTTACCTGTTCCTTCTACAAGAAACATGAAGAAATCAGATCCAAAATCTTTTTCTTTCCGGATCCTCTTACTTCTTCTAAGTTCTGAACCATCCAATGTACCTACATTAGATTCATTGTTTTCTAAATTTTGTACGTTAGAATGAACAATATCCTTGGAATAAGAAATTGAGTTAAATCTATCTTCTTGAAAAATTGCATCTCTTGACTCAATTACTGTATTAACAGAATATGAGTCATTCGATTCAATAGTCAAGAATCTGTATGCTTTGCTATTTTCTGCATAGCCTAAAAATACATATTCAATTCCTCTTTCACCCAATTTCTTTCTTTTTGGTTCAGGCACTTTCACAATTGCTCTACAACCCCAAACTTTTAAATAATTAAGAGTCGGTTTCCTTTGTTTCCAAAGTTCATATGGGGTTATTTTGTTCCTTTTGTTTGGAACTCTATTGAGGATGTAACATGCTGTTAGCATTGCTTCACCCCAATATCCTTTAGATAATCCAGAATAGGACAACATGGCATTAACCATTTCTACCAAAGTCATATTCTTCCTTTCTGCTATTCCATTTTGTTGTGGGGTGTATGGTGCAGTTACTTGATGCACAATACCAGTGGATTCAAAATAACTCGGATGATAGAACTCTCCTCCCCTATCACTTCTAAAGCATTTAATGAAAGTTTCATGTTGAAGTTCTACTTGTGCTTTGAATATTTTGAATTTATCTAAGACTTCATCTTTTGAATGCATTAAATAAACATAACAAAATCGAGTGTAATCATCTATGAAAGTAACAAAATACTTTTTACCATCAATGGTGGGCCAACCATGTAAATCACATACATCTGAATAAATTAAATCTAGCACCCTAGAACTTCTTTTAACACTTTTAAAAGGTTGTCTTGTAATTTTAGTCAACATGCAAGTAGTACATGAATCAAGGTTTTTTATCAAAATTAGGAAATAGATTTGATTTCATCATATCCTCCAATTTTCTAAAATTAACATGTCCTAATTGCATATGCCATAAATCACAAGACTCAACAATATAAGCAGAAATCATATTATTATTATTAATATTTGCAATATTACATTTGAACATATTTTCGCACAAATATCCATTTCCTACAAACACACCCCCCTTTGAGAGGATAAATTTATCTCCCTCAAATACAGATTTGAACCCTTTCTTATTAAGTAATGGTACAGAAATCAGGTTCTTCCTAACTTCAGGAACATAAAATACATCTTTAAGAGTGAGTGTTTTTTCAGAAGTACATTCAATCTCTATGGTCCCTTTTCCTTGGACTTGTACAGTTGAAGCATTTCCCATGTACAAAACACTCCCATCTTCATTTATGGTTTTGAACATTTTCTTGTTTTTGCACACATGGCGAGTAGTACCAGAGTCTATCCACCAAGAATCAACATCTTCAATCATGTTGATTTCAGAAATGACCGCAACAAAATCATCATTTGTTGCCCTTGAATTCTTTTCTTTGTTATTCTTTTTAAAGAACCTGCACTCATTCTTGAAGTGTCCTTCTTTCCCACAAAAGTAACATTCACCTTTCCTTTTCTTTTTGATGTTATTACCGTTGTGGTTTTGATGAGACCTATCATTTTCATGATTTCTCTTTTTGGAAGATTTACTTGAATTTCCTTCTTCCATAACATGAACCTTCTCTTGAGTAACATGATTCTTAATACCTTCTTGTTTTCGGTATTCTTCTTCTAAACGAAGGTGATTGCCAAGTTGCTCAAGAGAAATGTCTTCCTTCTTATGCTTCATGGTTCGTTTGAAATCTTTCCATGAAGGAGGAAGTTTGTCAATTATGGATGATACAATAATTGTTTCATCCATATTCATGTTATGTTGTTTGTAGTTGTTAAGAATACGTTCAATCTCATATAATTGTTCCATAACAGATTTATTATCTACCATTTTGTAATTATTAAAATGAGAGACAAGGAATTTCTTACTTGTTGCGTCTTCACGCATGTATCTGGTTTCCAATTTGTCCCACAAGTCTTTTGCAGTAGGGCTGCTCTGGTAGATATCGAACAGAGAGTCAGACATACTATTCAGGATATGTCCTAAGCAGATGTAGTCATCGTTGTCCCATTTCTGTCTGTCTCTTGTCTCAGCAACGGTTTCATCATCCTTCTCCTCAGGCCTTGCCATATTCAGAACGTATGCCACTTTCAATGTTGTAAGAAGAAACTTCATCTTCTTCAGCCAGCGGATGAAATTTCCCCCATCAAACTTTTCCATCTTAACAAAGTCAGATGTCATTTCTTTCAATGAAGCAGCCATAAGTAATCGAACCTAAAGATTGTTATATATCTTGTTTGTTGGGAAGAGGCTGCTGCACTTGAAACCTGAAATGTTTAATGAGTATGCATGTAAAACTCAAAGCGTATGGGGTTGCCACACTAACCTTTAGGTTCGATTCGCCCCCACCAATAACTGTGTATTAGATGCAATAAGAAATGACCGGCGAATCCCCTTCAGGATACTATTAGTTCCTTGACGTGTATTGCACAATCACACCAAGCGTATCTCCTAATAGTATTTTATAGATTTATGGTTCCAACAATTCACTCATGCATTAGAGAATTGATGGATGATTTAGAGTAAGAGAATGATGAAGAATTATGTTGTTAATGTAACAAAATTCTGTCCAAAGTTGTGTGTTGCATTATATCGAACTAATGCCCAAATATCAAGTATTTATAGTGCATTATATGACCCTTCACATGAAAGAAGACACCCCTTTGACTTGAATCAATGTTATGGTTCATTAAACACCCTTTTGCCAAAGGTTATGACCATACACACTTGAATCAATGTCAAGGTTCATTAAGCACCTTTTTACCAAAGGTTATAATGTATATGAAAGGTTCTCATGAAGAGTTACAACTTTTGATCTAAAGTGATACCATGATTTTGGAAATCACCAACAAAAACAAGATGGCAGGTACCTCTTGAGGTATGGAAGCGGAATCAAAAGACCTGCAGTCATCAGAACATCCTTTGCTAGGTTTAGACATGTCTACGGTTGTCCATATCATCACTGCCTTTTGTGAGTGTAAAGTCGAGCACTCGTTTTGCAGGCTTAAAACACGACGCAGAATTTTGGGAAGTCATTTTCTGAAGGTTAACATCAGAACTGTGCAACAATCTCTCAGGTGCGGACTGTGCAGGAGTCTGTGTCAACAAACTATCCGTAAAGAGACAACTTTCAAATCAGGGCTTTCAGCGCGGCTAACAGAATGTGGAGGGCAGATTTTATGTACTGACGTATTAATAACATTTGGTTAAATACTCATGGACAATGATCCGTTCTGCTTTCCGCTTTCTGAATTATGATTTTACTCACACAATCAGACAATGTTGTACATTCTTTCTACCACATACTTTCACTTTCTGTGCTATCTTTGAAAATCAAGTTACAAGCTCTTTGGCTAAAGGGCTGTGGTGGTGTGGCCTCTGGAATATCTGTCCCCTTATATCCACATTCAAAAAAAAAAAATCAAACTTAAATTGATGAAATCAATTCTTTTGCAGAAATCATACTTTCAAATTTCTTTACTTAACTAGAAGAAAAAAAAATATATCTGAGCAATACACAAAGAAAAGCCGTTGAAAAAATGTTACCTTAGGATGTAGATAATAGAAATTAATCAGCCTGGATTTAACATACCGTCTAATAGCCTGGAATTAAGCAGATTGTTCCGACTTCAGAGTGATCTTCTACAACTTCAAATAACAAGTTTATCTTCAAATCCGGCTTCGAACATAAGCTCTTCTTATCAACATAAATAACCATTTCAATTTCTATTCATCTGCTCTAGAATTTAACTGAAAATAAAACACACTACAGACACAGTCACTTCCTTAAACCATCAATCAAAGGAAAAAGACCCTCTATAGTCTAAAATTCAACTGAATATGGTGCATTTTAATGTTGACATTTTTGGATCGCCGAAAATAGCATTTCGTTCAAATTTCTTTGTGCTACATATTTTAAACTGTTTTAAATAAATAGTGTATTTTACTATTATTAGAGGTAATATTTTTTTATTAGAAGTAATCTTTTATTTTTATTAGTAAGTTTATTCGACCCGTTTTCACTTCTTTTACAGAGAGATGACAGCTAAACATGATTAGTTAGCTACTCAATTTATTAATAACAAGAATCCGAACAAACTGTTCATTGTGTTTTTGACAGAATGTAAGTAAAACCACATTAATCTCACCCTGCAATGATGGAGATTTTTCATGCCTTGCTTTTAAAGATGCATTGTTTGGATTGGTTTTCCGAAAGAGTGACCAATGCTCTCTTCTACCTGCATTGAGAAACCAAGTTACATGAACGAAATCATTTCCAAGAGAAAAATGTCTATATAATTTGAGAGAAACATATTTTAAAACTCTTCCCTGATTTCCCGAAGTGTGTAGGCGAAAAGAAAATATTATATGCAAGCTTATGTTGAATTTTAACAATTATTAAAACTAGGCAAAAACTAAACATTTCTGGAAATATGTCAACTTGTCATAAAAAGAATGCATAGTCCAACCTATAATTGTGAATATATAGAAAGATCAATCATAAAACAGTGAAACAAATTAACATTATGCATTACAGAGAGAAAGATTTATAACAATTTGGGTAAAATGAATTATATACTTACTTCAACATCCAGGGTGGAGCACAATGTTAACATAATTTGGTTAATGAATCAAATATCCTTCATGTTACTTTTCTCTTTCAATACATGGAAGATTCCATTGGGTTCACATTTATTCGCAGCTCCTAAGACAAATATATTCTACATGTGAAGATTGCACTGGGCCCACATTTGTTCTATACTCAATGGAAAATCCAGCCAGCATTGACTTTGCAGCAACTCTTTTGGTAAATCATCAAAAAAGATATGAAATGGAAATGGCAATGACAATTCTTTTGGTAAATTGGAAAATGTTTCAGGTGGAATAAGATTTTAAAATGGAAACGGAAATTCTTTTATGGGAGTTTCGTCCAAGATAAGCTGTGGTATATTTCTCATTTCTCCTAATATTTCGGGAAAACTCTCTAGACTTCGACAATATGAAAGATTGAATTGTTCCAACGAAGTCAACCTGAGCGGTGGGATACTCCGAAGCATGATGCAATATTCAATATTCAAGAATTTAAGTTTATCCAACAACCCATCCACCACACATGGAAAGCTCTCGAGCTTCCAACAATTTGAAAGGTTAAGTTTTTCTAGGGAATCCAACTTGAGAGGAGGAATACTTCTGAGATTGTGACAACTTGTAACAAGCAGGGTTTTAAGTTTTCCAAGAAACCCGTCCACCACAGGTGGAAAACTCTCGAGCCTATAACATTTTGAAAGGTCAAATGTTTCTAGCGAATCCAACTTGAGAGGTGGAATACTCTTGAGTTTATGACAACCTGCAACGTTGAGGGTATTCAGCTTTTCAAGGAAGCCGTCCACCACAGGTGGAAAACTATTGAGGCTATAAAAATTTGAAAAGTTAAGTTTTTCCAGTGAATCCAACTTGAGAGGAGGAATACTTCTGAGATTGTGACAACTTGTAACAAGCAGGGTTTTAAGTTTTCCAAGAAACCCGTCCACCACAGGTGGAAAACTCTCGAGCCTATAACATTTTGAAAGGTCAAATGTTTCTAGCGAATCCAACTTGAGAGGTGGAATACTCTTGAGTTTGTGACAACCTGCAACATTGAGGGTATTAAGCTTTTCAAGGAAGCCGTCCACCACAAGTGGAAAACTCTCGAGGCTATAACAATTTGAAAAGTTAAGTTTTTCCAGTAAATCCAACTTGAGAGGAGGAATACTTCTGAGATTGCGACAATCTTTAACATTCAGGGTTTTAAGTTTCCCAAGAAACCCGTCCACCACAAGTGGAAAACTCTCAAGACTATCACAATATGAAATGTCAAGTTTTTCAAGCGAATCCAACATGAGAGGTGGAATACTCCTGAGTTTGTAACAACCTTCAACAATCAGAGTTCTAAGTTTTCCAAGGAAGCCGTCCACCACAAGTGGAAAATTCTCGAGGCTATAACAATTTGAAAAGTTAAGCTTTTCCAGTGAATCCAACTTGAGAGGAGGAATACTTCTGAGATTGCGACAATCTTTAACATTCAGGGTTTTAAGTTTTCCAAGAAACCCGTCCACCACAAATGGAAAACTCTCAAGACTATCACAATATGAAATGTCAAGTTTTTCTAGCGAATCCAACTTGAGAGGTGGAATACTCCTTAGCATTGTGCATTCTGCAACACTCATGGTTTTAAGCTTATCACCAAACCCATCTACCACAGGTGGAAAACTCATAAGATCAGGACAATCAGAAAGGACAAGTTCTACTAGAGAAGGTAACATGAGGGGTGGAATGCTCTTGATTTCAGTGCTGCATATTTTCAATATTTTAAGTTTACCTAGAAAACCAATTGATTTATCAATTGCAAATAGGTCCCTACAATTTTTAATTGAAAGTTTTTCTAAATTTGGGAGACTGGATATATCAGGTATTTCTGTTAAACGATTACCATCTTCGAGATTCAAAACTCTCATATTCTTGAACTTCTGCAAACAAAGAAAATGGATATAGAAAAAATGCAAATAAATAAGAAATATATGAATAATATTAACTCAGAGTTATTAATATAAGATCAGAGATTACTTGCCTTTGTGTGAAAGTTTAACAAAGAAAGAGTGACAAGAAAACCTGATGAAGGATTGTGACATTCCAGCACTCTTAGTGTGTGTTTGGTTATGCGGTAACAAAAATTGATTTTGACTGAATTGATTTTGATAGAATTGATTTTGTCTAAAAGTGAGTTGAACTTAATTGATTTATGTTTGGATATATTAAAATAAAAGTGATTTTTATTAATTCATGTTGTTTGGATAGTTTGAATTAAAATTGATTTTGGATGTATAATTACCAAAATGGGTATATCTAATTAAAATTAGATTTCATTTTTATTTTATATCATAAATTAGGTTTATGTTGTATTAATAAATTTAATCATTTTTTTTGACAAAAAAAGTTAAATTTTATCATTTATAAATTATTTTGAAAAAATCATTCATAGATTATTAATATAATTATTTAGTTGATTTTATTTTCTTTTGAAAGGTTATATCATAATTTATTTATTTTTTGAAGAAGAAACATTTAAAGGCAATAACATTATGTGAATATTTATAAAATAATTAGAGCATATTTTTTTTTTTTTTTGAAGAATAGTAGAAACATTTTGTTATCATTGCCAGTAAAAAGAAAAGAAAAGGGTATATGCGTTAAATAAAACCCAGATCTAATCATCTAAAAAAAAACCATTTAGAATCAAAAGGAAAGTAATAACTGAAAATATACAAGGACAGTAGGGGAAGAAGCCAGCCCCACACAGGTAAAATCAATTTACACTGCCGCAGAAACTACTATTCCTAGCTTCTATTGGAATCGATTTTAAAAGCCAGAATTGATTTTTCGAAAAACACCCAAACAAATATTTAGCAAAGCAAACTCACTTTTACACTTGTAAACGTACGTCTACCACAATGTAACGTGCAACCAAATAACCACATAGACTATTTGGAAGATGTTTGGGATTTTTTCTAAAGAAAACATAATCAGTTAAAATTAGTGTTAGAAGTTTTTACTTCCGTATTTAAACATTACTAATATAATATAAATTCTTATATTTTTTAATGACACCAACAAAATAACATTTTTATTATCAAATTTGTTTAAGGGTGTAACTAGAAAAAGAAAAAGTCAACCCAAAACAACATATTTTCTTTATATATGCTACAGATAAATTGTTAGTGTTAAAAAGTTATATACACATTCCCTAAAAAAAAGTTATACACTTGCATTTCATAATGTGTTACCACATATGTTAGGTTATGTATTTTTAGTTAATCAAATGATGTGACAACACCTTTAGAAAAAAAATGATGTGACAACATATTATTGTAAATATGTCTAAAAAAGCATTATACTCACCATACATATAAATTAAGAGGAATGATAAATGGACACAAAATTTCAAACAAAATTAAGACACCATATGTTAGAATATGGTGTTTTTTTTTTTTATTTGTCTTTTTCCTCTTTCTCTCTCTTCTCTCCCTCCCCAATGTTTTCTTTCTCTTTCATCTCCCACCACCAACAACCAACCGCTGCTCCTCTCTCTGGCCATCGCTCATCGGCGACTGTCATCGCTCCGATCTCCGTTCATAGCACCACCCCCTCAACCTTCTTCTAAGTTCCATCTCACCCACCGCACACGGTCATCACTGTTCTAACAGCCGCCGCATGAGCACTCGCTATTCACCGTCTCCTCCTTCTCCGATACTCTCAGATCTGACCACCACCGCCTCGTGCAACCATCACACACATCTCCTTCTTCGATAGTTTCATATCATACCACCACCACCAATGAGTTTGTTTACCGTCACCGCCGTCTCCAACAACAACACCCTCCTCCATCGTCATCATTTCCATCTCGTTTCACCACCGCAATCGAACCTCTCATTTCCTCCGCCTTCACTGCAACTAGACCAGGGAGAGAGATGTCAGGGAACCAGAAAGAAGAACCTTGAAGGAGAGAAGAGAGATACGCGTCACTGCTGGAAAATAGATAGACATAATTACGATTTTGTCCTTGAACTTTAATTACAATTACATTAATACCATTGATGTCGTATTTGTGTCTAAACTTATGTGTTTGTTTATCATTTCTCATAAATTAAACTCAGTAAAAAAGGTAAAAAAAATAAAAAATTATTGTGCAAATTAATAATATTAATAATGCAAAAAGCCTTGTACCAAAATAATAAGGCTAAAATATGGTTTTGGTCCCTGCAAATATGTCTCCTTTTGGTTTTAGTCTCTGTAATATTTTTTTGTTGTTTTTGGTCCCTGCAAATATGTCTCATTTTGGTTTTGGTCCCTGGCCCCACTTTTGTGATGATTTGCACACGTGGCACATGATGACTGAACTCATTTATTAGATAAATAGTTCTTGCAAAATTTTTTAATTTTGAAAAAGGTCCCAGGGATTATTTTCAAAAACAAAATATTTTGCAGGGACCAAAAACTAGGCATATTTACAGGGACCAAAACCATATTTTAGCCAAATAATAATAATAATGGAGAATGCCAAAAGGGTAACTTGAGAATGAGTTACATTAATCAAAGTTAAGGTGGAAAGCCAAATCATCCATAACATCATTACTCATTGTATTTTCCTCTAAAACTTGCATTATATCATTAAAGAACCATAATCTACTGCGTTTTCCAGGATCTTTTGGTGATTCTCATCTAACAATTTCTTTCCCCATATCCTCTACCATGTCATGCAATGTCACATTACCAGATTCACTAATTTTTATGAGAGATATTTTCATTAAGACATTTACGTGATCTTTTATGCAATCACCATGATGAACATGAAGTATTTCTTCGACCCTTGTTAATTCCCATCCTTTGAAGCAACAAGCAATGTCAAGAAAAACAATTTTTTCTTCATCTTCCAAAGCATCAAAGCTCAGTTGTAGTGTCATTTGGATCTTTTTATGAGGAACTTTATCGTAACGATCTAATGCATCTTTACATTGTTGTATTGTCTTATTAGAAAAGTGAGAACCCATGACTTCCAAAGCGAGTGGATGACTAGAAGCATATGCTACAACATGTTCTAAGAGATGCATTTGTGCTAATGACACATTGTTATAGCTTGGAATAAATTCATCTTTAAAAACTTTCCATCTAACCAACTCAAAAGCATCTTTGTCATTGAACCCTCTCGCCTCATATGTATGTTCAACCCCATGACATGTTAGCAACTTTTTGTCACGGGTTGTGATGATGATTCGACTTGAAGGACCAAACCATGTGTGTTTTCCAGCCAGAGCTTATAATTGCTCTAGCTCGTTAACATCGTCTAGAATCAAAAGTAACTTCTTTTGCTGGAGCCTTCGCTTTAAAATTTGAATTCCTTGTAGAGCCCCTGTTAATTCATTTTTTCCCCAACTACTTTGGAAATAATGATCTTTTGGAGATATGGTAACCCATGTTTTTCATGATTTTCTCTAACATTTTCAAGAAAACATGAAACATCAAATTGATGGGAAATCAAATTATAAACAGATAGAGCAAGAGTTGTTTTCTCTATTCCACCAATCCCATGGATCCCTACCATGTGGATTGTATCATCAAACTCAAGATTCAAAAGGGAAGTCAAATGTTGCTTTTGGTGCTCCAGTCCCATTAGGTAATCACCAACTGGTAAGGCAATAGGTTCTATATTTCCTAAAACTTGTTCAACAATCTCTCCAATAAACTTATGCTCAGTTATATCCCTGTCCAATATGAGAAAAGAGGTCATTCAAGTGGATATATTACACTTAATTGTGTTTTTCATCCTTCATCTACCGCAATTGTGCAATTCTAGTCCTCGGTCTTTTTAAGAGTTTTGCCCCCTTATGTTTTTCCTATGGTTTCGTAGTCTCCCTCCCAAAATTTACATTGATATGACATCATTTGTTGATATAACATTCAACACTCATAACCGTGTGATTTTTCATTGTAGTTGAAAAAAATGCCAAATATCAGCTTGTACACTTAAGCACGAATTAAACTTTTAATTAGGGTGTCAAACATTGTGGCACTTTTTGAAGTTTTAGTTTTTAATTTCAAAGAAAATTCATTACTTAGAGTGTCACCACAACTTATATTTGGAGGAAACTTGGGAAGAAGAGTACCAAATTACAAAGGAGGAAAACCTAAGGGGAAAATCATTAAAAAAAGACAAGGGACTAAAATAGCACAATTTGATGCATGGAGGGCAAAAAAATGCACCTAAATCTATTAATTAGATCTAAAGTTGTGCTATGTGTTGTTTGTCGTTTTGAGGTTTTTGAAAAATGAATTAAGAAATATAATTACCTTAGATTTTTTAATAAAAACAAAATATTGCCTATCTTTTTTTTTTACAAACATTGTTTAGCTTCTTATCATTCTTTTTACTATTACATCATATTAATTAAGTTTCCAGAGAAAAATACGTAACAAAGAAAGACATAAATACTGGTAAAAAAAAAAAAAAAATTCAGTAGGTTTAAATGCACCATTTGTCTGCAAATTTTAAAAAAAAGGTCATGCTAACGGGTGTTCTGGGACACTCGTTAAGGATGCCAAAAGAGGAAATTATTATCATAAAATAAAACATTTTTTACTTTTTTAGTATTAATTACACGGTTTTCAATGCAATAATTACTATATAATTTCTTTTTTTAGTATCTTTAACCGGTGCATCGGAAGCACCGGTTAACATTTCTCTTTAAAAAAAATTAAAATTTAAGTTTTGGTGTCTCTATTTTAAAAATTAGTTATTGTCTCTTTCTATTTTTTATTTATTTTTTTGGATTTTTTTCAATATAACCTATTAGGCATTGTCATATTTAAAAGAATCATCCATGTCATAAAAAATGATATAAAAATGAAATCCGGGAGTGAAATTCAGAAGAAGAAGAAGAAGAAGAAGAAAAGTTAAATAGGAGATCGAAAAACCAATTTTTAAAATAGACAAAATAAAATTGATGTTAAACTAAAAGAATATTAATTCTTTAATATTATGAAATCACAATCAAATAGATCCAATATATTTTTTGGTAAATATTTTATAAATACCTCCATAAACTCTCAATTCATTTGAACTATATATTATTAACAAAAATGCTATTTATCTAGAAAAATAGCATCAAGAAATTTTCAAGAAACAGTTGGCAAATTTTAATTGCATGATTTATTTGTTCACTTCATATTTTTCAGCCACACCTCCTTGAATCGTGGCAAATAATACATTGTATTGGTTGCTCTTAATTCTTGAAGAATTTTTAATGTTATTTTTTTAGAGATATAACATTGCTCTATTATTAATTGTCTATATCAGTGGACAAATGAAATATAAATAAAAAAACAAAAGATAGGAATATACCCTTTCTTCTTGTAGTGAAATCCAGACAAATCAGCTATACACCGCATCTATCATTTTATATTAATCATCATAGTCAATATACACCGATACTTAATAACGTTAATTTAATTTGTCAAAAAAATTAATGTTAATTTAATAAGATTAGTATCCCCTTTTTACCAAAAAAAAAAAAATTACCATACTCTTTTCATTTATATCATTTATTAATATGTGTGAAATAATTGTTCAAAAAAAGTTTAATTTGTGTGAACTAAAAAAAGTTCAAAAAAACTTTAATTTGTGAGACAGAATGTAACCAAAAAAGAAACTCTGACAGAAAATACAATATGTTGAACTAAAAAGCTTAAGAACAACTAGACCATCCACCCGTGGCAAACAAAACATTCAATTATATTGTAAATCATAATCTGTTAGTGCATCTACAATGTTAAAAATAATAATACAACTTAAAAAAAGGAAACAAATCAATCTGTTGTGCTTATTTTAGTTTGAACATCGGTATGACCTATGTCTTTAGTTTGAACAACAAATTTGAATGATTCAAAAATTCGTCGCAATCTAAGATATGAGAACCATCTCCACCATATACTACCTGAAGTTTGCGCATAACGCAAATTAGTTTTCGAAGCCTCTTCTCGAAACGAATATCTGAATTATTTTGGATACTCGCCGCTACATAGGAAACATAGAATTATGATTGGAATCATAACTAACTTGAGATCAGTTATAAATTTACTACACTAAGATGTCGTAAAATTTCCTTTCAGAATAAAAAGGCAAAATTTATTTGAATGCATTATGTGCCTTGTAACTGCAATCTTGGTTTAACCGTCACCGTAATTTAAGATATTCACTGAGCTGATGGCAATGCTAACATGGTTTCATTGTAGCTAATTATATAATGGTCTGAATTGTAAGGTAGACATCTAATGACAAATCTACTCATTTCTGAGTTTATCTTGCAGATAATAATTGCATCAGTTTTTGCTTCATGAAAAATTATAATATATTTTCATGTAACAGATATGAAGTTATGATTGATAGTAAAGATGTTATGAGCAATGATATTATAATAAGGTACGGTGACCATAGAAGGTTGCTCGGAATGATAACATAATATAGACCGGTTAGCAATTTACTATACTAAGATGTCAAATAGCATCCTTTTCAGCATTAAGTGACAAAGTTTAGCAGAAAATATTATGTGCACTGTAACTACTATGGTTTAACAGTCACCAAACTTTAAAACAGAATCTGAACTAATGGCATAATTAACATGGTTTCCAAGCATTTTTTAGATACAATGGGCTGTAGTGAAATTATCTTCCAAACCCAAGTGAAATTATCTAAAAGTAAATATTCAGTCAATCTGTCAAGAAAATATAAGCCAAACCCAAGTTTCGATACATTTATAAAGGAATGTCGTGGCTATACCAGTCAAGCTATGCAAGTAGAGTTTGGGTGTTATTATTATAAGCCATGGCTGAGATGTGTCATTGAGGTTCCTAGAATAAAAATTCACACTTCAGAAAGACTTATCAAGTTTTATATTTACACATATACTTGGTCGAAAACAACAGCTTGAGTCTTGAATGTATCAAAATAAAACTAAGATTTTTCTGATGTCCATATGCAATAAATTCACTATTCACACCGCATAAGAAAATCTCATTGTAAAAAAACAAATTCAGTGCTGCTATATTATAGTCAATAAAAAGTTATCAGAAAATTTGAAGTTCTACTTAAATATGATGGTGATGCACAAATTGATGATAAAACCAATAAGAAAGTAGAGGATCATCATGAGAAAATACACTTTATACTCACCGGTTGTCTTTGAGCATGCATTTCCACAATTAGCCAACATGCCTTCAATCAAATATCAGTTTGACCTTTGAATCCAACTTCACACCTAAGCTAATGAAACTACAAAAATGATATCAAACACTTTAATCAATAACTTTTATTAGCACCTAAGGAGCTAATATATGATACATATATATATATATATATATATATATATATATATATATATATATATATAGACACACACACACACACACTCATATAGTGACTTCCACCATAACAGAAAGGCCAGCTATCACAATTTAGTTGTCAATAATTAAGATGCAAATATATGTCTATTATGTACATTAAATAGGCATAAGTTTAAACACATCCTGCTCTATCCTAGAATTTGAACATGAAAAGTTACAATTTAAACAAATTTAATGGACACAAAGAACTTATTCTAAACATCCATACATGTTGAGTTTACTAATTTGTAGTTCCTTATGAATGCAATAGAAAGATAAGGAGTACCTTAAAGGATCTTCCTTAATTAACCATGATCTCACGGCTTAAGGTTGCGATGAGAGTGTGAAGTCACACGCCGACGATATCCACTGACAATCCAAAACTTCATCTCTCTCTAGGAGTACCTAAAAGGATCCTCCTTAATTAACCATGGTCTCACGGGTTAAGGTTGCAATGAGTGTGTGAAGTCATCAGCCGACGATATCCATTGACAATCCAAAGCTTCATCTCTCTTTATTTCTCGATTCAATTTATATTCCTTTACAAAAATAAAATTACCGATTTTATTGCAAATGGGTTGGTTAAAAATATCAAAAACGAATAAAAAAACTCCACTACTTGTAAACCTTGATTGCTCCATTTTGATTTATCTCAAATAGCTCCATTTCTTGCCAAAGGAAAGCTCGGAATTTGAATCCAATTTGATAGAACCACGGAGTAAGAAAAATTATTACCTGACATAAGAGGATTTAATTAAGAAAAACATATGCAGAAGACATGGGTGGTGAAAGTTAAATTCAATGAGGCAATACATCAAACATGTAAAAGGGAAAGCAACTAAAAGTTGAACAACATAATTTTAAGAGTACCTTTTTTATCATCTTGTTTGAGCAATTTCTACTATTCGAAATACTTAAATGAAGTTCTAAATAATTTTTAAGAAAAATGGTACAAAAAGAAGTTTCACAGATCCAATTTATTTTCGACTGACTTCATTCTTCCTTTAAGTGATATATGAAATTCAGTCTTAGTTTTTTGTTAAAACATACATTTCAATAATAATAGTCATAAATTCCTTTATCTCATTCTTAATCCTAAACCTAGCCACTTTAACTCATACCAAGAAGTGTTATCAAATTTCCATACCAGTAATTCTTCTTTCAAGGTTCTACCATCATCACTTTGTATTGCTTCTGGTTTTGAAACCTGTAGAAGATGACAAACACAAAAAATTATACTTATGCAACTTAAAGTTTACAATTACATTCTTTAAAGCTTATCACAACATGTATAGGTAGTTTAGTACAAAAAATAATGAGAGAGGAGAAGAGCAGCGAATGAGAGAGAAGATGAAAAGAAAAACCTTCCGCGACCGTGCCGATTCACTAAGAACTCGAGCTTCTTCAAGCTCCTTTCCTATCAAATCGGAAAAATCAATCAAAACAACACCGGAGATACCAAAATCCAAATCGCGATATCAAAATCAATCAAAACGTAACGAAACTGAAAACGCATACCGAGGGATCGAAGGTCTTGAAAATGTTGTTGCATATAAGCATTTTATTTCAATAAAACTTAAAGATGCTTATTGCCTTGATGAGGCTGACCGAGGATGAAGAGAACACCCAAACCTAAGACACGGAGAGCTACGCGAGAAACAATGAGAGAGAGAAGGAGAATTGAAGAAGAATGTCGGAAAATGAAGAAAAAAAATAATGTGGGAGAAGAGAAGAGGCTTTTGGTTTCTTAGAGAGGAAACTGGAGTGAGAGAGAAGAGAAGAGGGGCTGAAATTGATGAATTTCTCTGGTTAGAGAAAAATGGGCGTGAGAGGGGAGAGAGAGAGGGAGAGGGAGCAAAAGGAAAGGAAATAGGTTTGTTTGGTTCTGTGCTCGTGATTTTCGGGTATCAAAATCATTGATCGGATTTGAACCTTTAATCATTGAACTCTCAACTTTTATTCGTGGGAAGGGAAAAAGTGAGTAAAAACCCTTATAAGACCTTGGATTCGGAGGTTGGTTTCGATTGGGGAAGGTGTTAGGCACCCGAACCGACTATGGTATCCCATAGGAACCTTCTACCTATTCTCTAATCTTGCGCTAAATTGATTTTACTTATCAAAAGAGTTTAAAAATTAAAGTGAAAGAAAGGAGAAAGATGAAGCATGTTTTTGGTTACTTTTATTGATTTGGAAGGGTCGAAACCCTTTGCCTACTTACCCAAATAAATCGGGATCAAAATCAAGTAGTTCGGCTAAAGAACTTATTTGATGAGTTGAATTGATTTTAACATTTTTTTTTGAAAAGATTTTAAGAAGAGATGAGAGGCCTCAAGGCATGAGAAGAAAATACGATGAAGTTGGTTGATTTTAATTGCACGAAATCCATGTCTAATGTGGATATTAAATTAATTAACATTTGATTAAGGAAAATAAAAAGAAAATCACTTGGATTACATACCAAGGTTTACTTAAAAGAAATTTGAATTTGATTTTTTTGATTTTTTTGAAGAAAATATTTTTTCTAAACTAACGATGAAATCGCGTAACGGCGGAAAAATAAATAGCATAAAGCGATAAATAAAGTGGAGTGTCGGTGCGCGTGTCAGTGCGTGTGCCGATTACATATTACATACCCTAAATACATTCTATGGTCTCAAAAGAAAAAAAAGTGCGCGAAAATAAATTACATCAATTCCCTAATTACACACTAAACCAAAAATAAAATAAATGACAAGAAATTTAAATATGCAATAATCATAACAAATTCTATTATGCTTACTACAAAATAAAGACAATAACAATAAAAGATACGCATGAGATGGTGATTAACAAAAATGCAATTATAAAAACACATAGTAAAAGAAACATTAAGCAAATAGAATAAACAAAGTAAAAAAAAAGTTTTAAAATATAAGGAGAAAAAGATTTTAGAGGAAAGGGGTATTAAAAGTAAAATAGTAGAGAAAATAATAACAAAAAAAAAAAAAAAAAAACAATAGGCCAGATGAATCTGGACCATTTGATGAACAAAAGGGTCCAGATTTAATCACAAAATCAAATCACCATAATCACCAGATTATAATCAGAAGGCAAATAATGCAAAAGAACACAGCAGGCAACACAAGAAAACATACACACGATTAGAACATAAATCAAACTCTAGCCGTCAGATCTTGGAATTGTCCAAATCTGACAGCTTTGATCATCAAGGAACGCAGGAACATTGTAAGCTTGCGGCACAGGATTATAGGAAGAAAAAAGTAGTATAAAAGCAAAAGCCAACAAAAAAAAACACATAGTAATAAAAAAAACCAAACTCTCTTAGTTTTAGAGAGAGAAGCTCTGGCTTCTCTCTAAAACCAAGTGGTGGCCGGCGCCCCACTTCATCTTCTCCGTTTGGTTCTTCCCGCTCCGGCGCGGTGGTGGCCGGCCCAACAGGGCGGCGCCACCGCACCGGAAAATCTAAACTACCCTTTTTTCAAAACAAAAACACTTTTCCAACTCTTTTCTTAGTTCTAAACACGAATACGGTATTAGATTTTTGAAAGGAAGGGTCATACGGAGTAGATCTAGATTTGAAACTCAAGAAAAGAAAAGAAAATCTACCTCTGTTGGGTTCGGATTCACTTTGACTTCGGTTTGTTCTTCTTTCTTCTATTATCAACCGTTCCTTTCTTTGCGTTCTTCTTCCCTTCTTGTTCGGTTTATACGCTTGAGTTTAGCCTTGATGTTGTTGGGGTTTGGCTGTGGTTCGATTGATGATTTTGTTGGTGTTTGGCTGTGGTTCGGTTGATGATTTTGTTGTTTTTGTGTTGATGGATCTGTTGCTATTTTCGGATTTTGTTGTGACGGATCTGTTGTTGCTATTTTCGGATTTTTCTTTCTCTTCTCTTCTCTGTGATCGATGCTGGAGTTTGTCACCAGATGGTGATGAATTCGCACTTGAATTGCAGAGAAACCGGTTCAATGATGATGATTCTTCGATGAATCACTGAGAATCGTGATGAATTTGTTGAATTTTGTGTTAAATTTGATTCTGGAGAAATAGGGTTTTAGCTTGTTCTTGATGTGTTCTTGGTGAAAAAATGGTCTTTGATCTGTTTTTGAGGCTGTTGAATTTTGAGTGGTGTTTTTTTTGTGTTGAAAAGTGTGCCTGGCCTGACTAACTCTGATACACCCTTAATCATCTGATACATGGAATGGACAAAACTACCCTTGGCTGAAACTTGGAGAAAAAGTTGGACAGGACCAATGATAAAATGACAAGTGTACAAGGACTTAAAATAAATGAATAAATAAAAAAGACAAATAAATAAATAACAACACATTAAATAAATGGAAAAATAAATAACTAAATAAATAATTAAAAATAAAACGAAAATTAAATAATAAATAAAAAAAATGTCCCGTCGGAACCAAAAAAATGAGGTATTTTAAAATACCTCTCTGCCGAAATTTCGTCTGATACGACTGAGATACGCGGCTCTTTACGCTAATTAAAACAATAAATCAACGACGTGAATAAAATGAACTTTACGGACGCAAATGTTACGCTACACTAAAATACGCACGAAACGCGAGTAAAAATTTCAAAAATAATACGCGAGCGACATTAAAACATAAACGACGAATGAAAAATAACCGCGACCGCAAATACGAACAAACGCAGATATTACGGGAATTTGCGCGCAAACAAACGACTGAAAGACGATCAACGTACGAAAAAATAAAAAATAAACTGGTCAAAAATTAGGGTACGACAGATGCCCCTATTTAAGTTTCTCCGTCGCAAGGATTTAAAAAGACGAAGATTTTTAAAACAACGGATCGGAGAGACTTAAATATCAAGTACACCAATTTTTGACCAACTCAGAAATCGAGAAAGCTCTTTGGATGTAATGGTATGAGTTGTCTGTTATGCAAGTACGAATGCAATGACGACTAAAACACTAACTCGAGGACCAACTAGAGTGTTACTAGGGAGAAAAAAAGATGTCTACTACCTTTACTGGGGTGAAGACGAACATACGAACTGAAAAACTGTCAATTACCTTTACTGGGGTAACAACAAACATACGAAGGGGTAAAACTGTCAATTACCTTTACTGGGGTAACGACGAACATACGAAGGATAAAACTGTCGATTACCTTTACTGGGGTAACGACGAACATACGAAGGGTAAAACTGTCGATTACCTTTACTGGGGTAATGACAAACATATGAAAGGGTAAAACTGTCAATTACCTTTACTGGGGTAACGACGAACATACGAAGGGGTAAAACTGTCCATTAACTTTACTGGGGTAACGACGAACATACGAAGGGTAAAACTGTCGATTACCTTTACTGGGGTAATGACTAACATACGAAAGGGTAAAACTGTCAATTACCTTTACTGGGGTAACGACGAACATACGAAGGGTAAAACTGTCAATTACCTTTACTGGGGTAATGACAAACATACGAAAGGGTAAAACTGTCAATTACCTTTACTGGGGTAACAACAAACATACGAAGGGGTAAAACTGTCAATTACCTTTACTAGGGTAACGACGAACATACGAACTGAAAAACTGGTGATGCGTTACTATTACTGAGGCAATTTAGCCAAACAAAAACAGGGTACAAACGAGTACTCTTCGTACGAAATGTAGCTTCAACGAGATACTGGGGAAAAATGAAAGGTGGGACCTGCCACTTGAAAGAAACTTAATTGGTAACCAGACCGAAATGAACACATTGATGATGACAAATTTTACTGGATACACATGGAGTAAGACACATTGGTAAAATGCATATGAATGATATCAGTATGCATGATATGTATGCATGAATGACTGATCATGTATGAAAATATGTTGGTGAAACTGACAAGACAAGATTGGGCAGATCGTAAGGATAGTGACCCGGTATTACAGTGCCAACACTTAGCATTCTTCACTAGGGATAATATTACTGGAGATGAATCAAAACACACTTGGGGTACCACCCGTTAACCGAACCAAAGCTGGGTAAGGAACACATAACACAAAAACCTGGCTGAGGTCGCCATTTCTGAACTGAACCAAAGTACCTTCTCAAAATCGTTCTTCACATAGTCATTGCTTTTTCTTTTGCATTTTTTTTTTGAATCCCTAACTTTTGCCTGGACCGCCCTTTCGGGTTTTCAATCCACCGGGAATATATTCTTCTCTTCTTTTTTTTTTTGTATGTCCCTAATTTTTGCCTGGATCGCCCTTTCGGGTTTTCGATCCACCGGGACGCTCATTCTTGGCTTAAGCCGCCCTTTCGGGTTTTCGACTTAGCGAGCTTTTCTTTTTTGCTTCTTTTTTTTTTTTTTTGCAAGACTATGATCCTTTCTGTTGAATTCACCTGTGTTTGAATGGATGTTGACATATACTTCCATGATACATAGATCTACAGATAATATGTTTGTCATTTTTTTTTGTTTTTTTCCAAAAGAAAACATAAAAATAAAAGAATTTTCAAAGTTTTTACTTCAAGTATTGACATTAAAAATGGAAGAAGAAAAATTTGCATATAGAATAAACAAGAATTCCAAAAGAGTGCACCGGCTCAAATTAATGTAATAGGGTGGTAACCGGCCAAAGGCATGGCTCCACGGATTACAAAAGTTGGAAAATGGTTATTACATGGGAAGGTACATTGAACACAATAACCACTACATTCCTTAACAACTTTGAACCACTGTTTAGATGCTTTAGTATCGGAGGACTTCTGACAGCTAAGGTGCCCCAAGCGGGTGATGCTTGATCTGATGCAGTTACTTTGTCATAATCCTTAACTTTTGCATAGGCCGCCCTTTCGGGTTTTCGACCTATCAGGATAAACTCTTTTTTTATTTCTTTTTTTTTTCTCTTCTTTTTGTGTCTCTAATTTTTGCCTAAGCCGCCCTTTCGGGTTTTCGACTTACCGAGACGCTCTTTTTTGGTTTAGGCCGCCCTTTCGGGTTTTCGACCTACCGAGCTGTTCTTTTCATATATCTTTAGACAAAGTATTTCTTGACTGCATCAGAATTCACTGGACGAGGTAAATCTTCTCCATCCATATTTGTAAGGATTAAAGCACCACCAGAGAACGCTCTCTTGACCACATAAGGACCTTCATAATTGGGAGACCACTTGCCCCTGGGGTCCGGTTGAAAAGATTTAATACACTTGATCACAAGGTCTCCTTCTTTGAATTCACGGGGATGAACCTTTTTGTCAAACGCCTGTTTCATCCTTGACTGATATAGTTGTCCGTGACACAAAGCGGTCATGCGTTTCTCTTCAATCAAATTCAATTGATCATACCTACTCTGGCACCATTCAGCTTCAGTTAATTCAGCCTCCATCAAGACCCTCAAAGATGGGATTTCCACCTCCACAGGGAGCACTGCTTCCATACCATATACCAGAGAGAAAGGGGTTGCCCCTGTCGAAGTACGCACTGAGGTACGATATCCATGTAAAGCATAGGGTAACATCTCGTGCCAATCCTTGTAAGTAACCACCATCTTTTGCACAATCTTCTTGATATTCTTATTTGCAGCCTCAACCGCACCATTCATCTGAGGTCTGTATGGAGAAGAGTTGTGATGTTCAATCTTGAAGTCATCGCACAATTCTTTCATCATGTTGTTGTTCAAATTTGTACCATTATCCGTGATGATCTTATTAGGAATGCCATAACGGCAGATGATGTTATTCTTGATGAACCGAACCACTACTTGCTTGGTCACATTGGCGAAAGATGCCGCTTCAACCCACTTGGTAAAGTAATCAATAGCCACTAGTATGAAGCGATGTCCATTAGAAGCTTTTGGTTCAATCCGACCAATCATATCAATGCCCCACATGGAGAAAGGCCACGGAGAAGAGATAACATTGAGCATAGATGGTGGTACATGGCTCTTATCTGCATAAATATGACATTTGTGGCATTTCTTAGCATGATTATAACAATCAGCTTGCATCGTTATCCAGTAATAACCTGCTCTCAATGCTTTCTTAGCCATTGCATGTCCACTGGAATGGGTGCCAAAGGGACCTTCATGTATCTCATGCATCAATAAATCTGCTTCACATTCATCCACACACCTGAGCAACATTGCATCAAAGTTTCTTTTGTACAATACATCTTCATTCAGGAAGAAATTACCAGACAGTCTTCTCAAAGTCCTCTTATCTTTGTGAGATGCCCCAGGCGGATACTCTTGAGTTTGAAGGAAAACCTTGATATCATGAAACCATGGCTTACCATCAGCAAGTACTTCAACTGCAAACACATAAGCGGGCCTTTCAAGGAACTGCACACTGATTAATGGCACATCATATTGACGATTTACTTTGATCATCGAAGACAAGGTGGCCAAAGCATCTGCCATCTGATTCTCATCACGGGGAATGTGACGCAACTCCACTTTGTTAAAGAAAGTTAACAACCGTCTTGCATAATCTCTGTACGGGATCAAACCAGCATGGTGAGTTTCCCACTTCCCTTTGATCTGATTAATCACCAAAGCTGAATCTCCACATATATCAATATTATTAATCCTCATATTGATTGCTTCTTCAATGCCCATGATGCAAGCTTCATATTCTGCCATATTGTTTGTACAGTCAAATCGTAGCCTTGCAGTAAAAGGGATGTGAGTACCCTCAGGTGTGACAAGGACTGCCCCGACTCCATTGCCATAAGCATTAACGGCCCCATCAAATATCAAACCCCATTTAGATTCAGGATCTGGACCTTCACCAAACAACGGTTCATCACAATCTTTCATCTTCAAATACATGACCTCTTCATCAGGGAAATCAAACTTAACAGGTTGGTAATCTTCAACTGGTTGATGAGCCAAGTGATCTGCAAGGATACTCCCTTTGATCGCTTTCTGAGTATGGTATTCAATATCAAACTCGGCCAATAACATCTGCCACCGATTAATTCTTCCGGATATCGAAGACTTCTCCAGAAGATACTTGATTGGATCCATTTTGGATATCAACCAAGTGGTATGATTGATCATATAGTGTCGAAGACGTTTGGTAGCCCAGACTAAAGCACAACAAGTCTTCTCAAGAGCCGAGTATCGGGATTCACAATCTGTGAATTTCTTGCTTAAGTAATAGATTGCATGCTCTTTCCTACCAGTTTCATCTTGTTGTCCGAGTACACAACCCATGGAATCTTCTAACACAGTCAAGTACATGATCAACGGTCTTCCTTCAACTGGAGGGACAAGAATTGGAGGTTCTAACAAATACTCCTTGATACTGTCGAAGGCTTTCTGAAAATCTTCCGTCCAAACGATCCCTTGATCTTTGCGGAGTAACTTGAATATCGGCCCACAAGTAGCAGTCATATTAGATATAAACCTGGAGATATAATTCAGCCTTCCGAGAAAACCTCTGACTTGTTTCTCTGTTTTTGGAACGGGCATATCCCTGATGGCTCTGACTTTGTCGGGATCTACTTCAATGCCCTTCTGACTAACAATGAAGCCCAAAAGTTTCCCTGATCGGACACCGAAAGTACATTTATTAGGATTCAAACGGAGCTTGTACTTTCTCAACCGTTGGAACATCTTCAACAGATACTCAACATGTTCTTCTTCAGTACCAGACTTGACAATCATATCATCCACATAAACTTCTATCTCTTTGTGCATCATATCATGGAATATCTTGGTCATACCCCTCTGATAAGTGGCACCAGCATTTATCAAACCAAATGGCATGACTACATAACAGAAAGCGCCCCACGGCGTGATGAAAGATGTCTTTTCTCTATCTTCAGGGGCCATCTTGATCTGATTGTAACCAGAGAACCCGTCCATGAAGGAGAACACTTTGCATTGAGCAGTACTATCGACCAATACATCAATATGAGGTAGAGGGAAATCATCCTTCGGACTTGCCTTGTTCAGATCTCGGTAATCAACACACATTCGGACCTTTCCATCTTTCTTTGGAACAGGCACAATGTTGGCCAACCACTGAGGATACTCAGATGTAACTAGGAAGCCTGCATCAATCTGCTTCCGCACTTCTTCTTTGATCTTGAGAGCCATATCAGGATGTGACCTTCTGAGCTTCTGTTTGACCGGAGGACACTCAGGTTTCAAAGGCAAGCGATGTTCTACAACTTCATGATCTAATCCTGGCATGTCTTTGTATGACCAAGCAAAAATGTCAGCGTACTCTCTGAGGAGTTCAATTACCTTTTCTTTGACGGTAACTTCCAATGACGCTCCAATCTTGATCTCTTTTCTATCCTCCTCAGTACCCAGATTGATCAACTCTAACTCTTCTTCATGAGGCTGAATGATCTTTTTCTCTTGCTCTAACATCCATCTGATCTCATCAGGAATCTCATCATCCTCCTCTACCATAGCCTCGTAAGCAGGGGATTCAAAGTTGGGCAGAAGCATAGGGTCACTATTTTCAACGGGCTTATGTATGTTCAGTCTGCACATGATTTATGATTGATTTTAGTAAATGAGTAAATGCAGACTTTTGAAATTGATTGTTTTTAAAAGAAAAAGGGAATGATTTTTTTGGATTTTTCTATTACCATTTTTCCAGAAAAAGCAGTAAATAAAAATAAAATAAAACAGTCATGATAGAAACGACGTTTTTTCATTAATAACGACAATACTTGAAGATAAAACCAAAAGCCCTACAAGGTTTCATTTTCGTCTGGGGCAGGACGAAAAGAGTTTTCTTAAAAAAAACGAAAAAAGTAGACAAACGTATTACTTAGACACATGCATCACAGAAGGAATATCCACAGCGATCCAATTACAGCAGGCTCCTCCGGGTGTCACAAAGACAGGTGCAACCTCTTCCGACTGATCCTCAAGGATAGCATTGGTTTCCGGTGGCGCATGAATGAACCCAGCGCTATGGAAGATGCCCTCAACTGGCTTGAAAATTGCGCTCGATTGACTGGTAGAGAAACCGAGACCTTCTTTCCGCTTGTTCTCATGCATCTGTACCAACTGACCCCAGCCTCCTGTTTTACCATTTTGTACAAGCTTTCGGGCATCCTTCAAGGAGGCCATACAAGTCTCACCCTTCTTAGCAGCTCCTTCTTCTGCAGAGAACCCCTGAAAAGAAGTTCCTTCTACATCATCAGCACCAATATAGGAGAAAGCAGACAAATGACTAACCAACAAGGCTGATTCACCAATTACCGTTATCAGCTTTCCGCAACTTACAAACTTTAGCCTCTGATGAAGAGTGGAGGTCACTGCTCCAGCCTCATGAATCCACGGTCGTCCAAGTAAGCAACTGTATGAAGCTTGAATGTCCATGACTTGGAATGTGACCTTGAAGGTATGAGGGCCCACCGTGATAGGCAAGTCTATGTCCCCAATCACCGACTTCCTAGATCCATCAAATGCTTTTACCATTACTGCACTTGGCCTCAACTGGGCGCCACGGTATGCCAGCCTTTCCAAAGTAGTTTTTGCCATCACATTGAGGGCGGAACCGGTGTCTATCAACACATTCGACATCGAGTCTGATTTACAAAGGACAGAAATGTGCAAAGCCCAGTTGTGGTTTCTTCCCTCCGCCCGGAGGTCTTCATCACTAAAGCTCAGGTTATTACACGCAGTTACATTCCCAACTATGCTCCCGAATTGCCTCAGGGTAACATCGGGATCCACATATGCTTGAGCCAAAATCTTCATCAGAGTGTCCCTATGAGCTCCAGAGTTCATTAGTAAAGACATTATGGAAATTTTGGACGGGGTTCGCAACAGCTGATCGATTATCTTGTATTCACTCTTTTTGATCAGCTTCAAGATCTCATCACTACCTTCCTGAATGATCCCCTCATGTTGGCTGGCACCTTTACCCTTATCAAGATTCTGCACTGGCACATTCGGAGCAGTATTCTCGTTTCGCAAAACAGTGGGGAGAATACGCCCACTTCTCATTACTTTGCCCACACCTGCTATATTTATGACAGCATCTGCAGAGTGCAGAGGGATCTCCTTACCATTCTCCACAATAGTTGCCTCATACCGGTAGGGTATGGCCTTCTGAGAAGTATAGGGAACCGGTCCTGGCAAACGGATCACCAGAGGAGTGACGTCTGACTTCGCACCATCACGGACTACCTCAAGATTCTTAAACACCGGGGTAATAACACAAACATTCCTGGATTCCGTCTTGACAATTAGCTCTTTTCTGTCAATCAGTCCTTGTATATCCTCCTGGACTTTCTCACACCCTCGGGGATCCACAGAACACACTTCACAAGCATCGTGATCGTGGTTAAACATGTTGGCTTCGCACATCCTGGCGTGAATCGGGACCAAAGGAGTTCTGACATCTTGAACCCTGAGAATTAGACTCAAATCTTGATCCTCTTGAATCATATTAACAGCCGGTCCATGAGATGGCAAAGGATTATTCTGAGTATTGGAATTGGTGTCCTCGAAGGACAACTCTTTGCTTTGAATCAATCTCTGAACTTCTTCTTTGAGCGGGTAGCAATGCTCAACATCATGCCCCGGTGCCCCTTGGTGAAAGGCACAGGTAAGGTCAGCACGGTGCCATGGAGGTAATGGGTTCTGTAGGCGAGGAGGCTGCCTAGTCTGCACAAGATTCCTTGCTAATAAAGAGGGTAGCAAGTCTGCATACAACATGGGTATGGGGGGAAACTCTTTTATGGGAAGGCGATTTGGCTGTTGTGGGGCTTGATTACGAGGTTGTTGTTGTTGAGGTGGTGGTGGGTAATATGGTTGTTGGTAGAAAGGTTGCGGATACGGTTGTTGGTATAGGGGTGGATAGAATGGTGGAGGCCTTTGGGGCGTTTGAGGGTGGTAAAGTTGATTTTGTGGAGCTGGAAAAGGTGGTGGAATATTGGCAATGAAAGGGTAGTTTGGATATATTGGCTGAGATCCACCCTGGGCTACCATACTGACTTCCTGAGCACTCTTCTTTGGATAACTGTTTCCAAATTTCTTGGATCCATTAGACGATCCACCTGACGAAGCACTTGACACACTACCTTCTTTGGCCAAAATTCCTTTTCGGACCAAATCTTCAATGCGAACCCCCGCGTCAACCATCTCAGTAAACTTCTGCGATGCGCAACCAATCATTTTCTCCGAGTAGTAGGGACTCAAAGTTTCAAAGAACAAATCAGCCATTTCTCTTTCCTCCAGAGCTGGGCGAACTTGGGCCGATTTTTGAATAAAGCGGAGAGCATACTCCTTGAAAGACTCTTTATCCTTTTGAGTCATAGCTTGCAGTTCCCTTCGGGTGGGCCCTAGGTGTATGTTATACCGGTACTGCTGTATCAAAGCCCTGGCCAGTTCTTCGAAGGTGGTGATACCCTTCAGATTCATATACCATATTTGTGCGGGACCAGTCAAACTGTCTTGGAAACAATGAATGAGCAACGGTTCATTGTCTTTGTAGGCTGTCATCTTCCTCACATACATAACCAGATGACTCTGTGGGCAAGTGTTCCCTTCATATTTGACGAAATCCGGAGTCTTGAACTTGGGAGGCAGTACCACATTTGGGACCAAACAAAGATCGTGCACATTCTGACCATAGATGTCCTTACCACGAAGGGCCCTCAGCTCTTTCTGCACTACGTCATACTTCTCTTCCAGACTTACCATTCTGTCATCTCCTACTACACTACCCGAATGATAGATTGGTCCTTCCTCTTGCTGGGTAGAATGCACAATGGGTGCCGTATGATTCATGACAGCTTGAGGGAATAACTGTCCATGATGAAAAAGTGGCGTTGCCTGTTGTCCATAAGGAGTTAGCATTTCTGGGCCAACAAAGCGTACACCTTCATTAGCTGTAAGAGGCATACCCCAAGGATACTCTTTGGACATGTAGTTCTAAGGGTGATAAGCAAAACCAGGAGGACGAAGACCTTCATTGTACATATTTGATGCATCTCCAAAAGAAAAACCAGCCGGGGTGGGCTGTGCAGTGCCAGCAGCCGTAGCAGAAATCACAGCAGTAGCGATCGGTTGTGTAGGACCAGTCTGGGCAGACAAAACAACCACAGGAGAATTATGTGCAGCAGACACAACAACAGGAATCGGCTGAGCATCAAGAACTGGTTGGACCGGGATAACATCAAGAACCGGTTGGGTAGCCGCCGCTTGTGCTTGATTGGCCATTATAGCTTCCATCATAACCGTTAACTTATCCATCCCTTCTCTGAGTGTAATAACCTGTTCTTTGAGATCCCTGTTCTCTTGTTCCATCAAATCCATCTTCTTTTTAACAATTGCCCGAGTGTTGTGGATGCGAGAAGGCTTGTACTGAATACGCCGGGCCACTTTCCTTGACTGAGGCAGAAATGAGAGAATTATGAGACTCGGTTTTGACATTTTATGGATGCTGTATGATGCATGATATGCTGAATGCAAAAAACAATGCAAATTTTTTTTAAAATCATCGAAGAACTTATAAGGACAATTCTTGTAAACATAACAACCTTAAACATTCATTACAAGATAAAAAGCAAATACAAGATAGTTCCCTTTTTAACCAACTGAGCCAAGGGATAGACTCTAAAGTACATAACAGAAAACTTAGGAAAATACATAAAAAGGAAACAAAAGTGAAGATCTCAAGCTCTTGAAGCAGACTACTCCTCCAAATCTGAATGCGGGCCAGCGAAGAAATCCATGCGTTTCTTCTTACTCCTGGGAACCTGTTCAAGTATAGCATCCTTCACCCTGATACGCTCTTTCAGCTCAGCAATCTCCTGATCTTTCTTATGATTTTTCCAATTCTCTTCTTCTAATAAGTTCATGAGGGTGTCATTCTCACGCTTAGCTACTTGATATTTTCCTTCCCACTCAGCCTTTTCGTGTTCTAACTTGGCCAAACGTATCTGATACTCTTCCGCAGTCTGAGGAGGTAGAGGCAAGATTGGTGCTGGTACAGTTGAAGATAGGAACCTCGGTAAAACATAAGACATTCCAAAGTCTGCGGCCCTGTCAATGACCCATTGGGTATAGGATTCGTGCACAAAACCTTCTCTTCTTCCTAATTGACCTTTACTAAGTCTATGGATGCCACGCCAAGCTTGCACAAACAACCCTCTCTGGTTCAGGTGATCTTTGTTATTGAGATAGAATTCATTCTCTAGGTAAATATTATCTGGCTTAGTTCTCAACGGATATCCAAACTGACGTCTGGCTAGAATGGGGTTGTAGTTAATTCCCCCGTGTATACCGAGAAGGGGTACACTGGAATATTCACCACAACTGACAATGATAGCTTCCACATCATTAGTTGCACGGTACCAGACTATATCGGATGGAGTTAGAGACATGATTCTTCGAGACCACGGATGACCCTCTTGATTGGCTTGAAATGAGTGGGTTTGAGGTAGATGGGAGGTAAACCATTTGTAGAGTAAAGGCGCACAACAAAAGACAGTCCCACGTCTTGCGAGGGTTCGGTCATGGATAGAATGGTATGTATTGGCTAACAAAGTAGGGACAGGGTTTTTGGTGAGAAAAATTTGGATAGCATGGATATCGACAAAGTTGTCGAGGTTTGGGAAAAGCACAATGCCGTATATGAGTAAAGCTAAAATGGAATGGAATGCCTCATTACTGGATGCGTCGGCAAAGGTGGAAGCTTGTTGGTAAAGAAAATCAGTAGACAGGCCTAGAAGACCTCCTTTGGTAGTGAGGTGGGCTTTTATGACAGAGGCTCCAAGGTGGAGTACTGCGGCAATAGTTGCGAACTTAGGAACGGGTTCAAGGCCACTGAACGGTATTTTGTCAAGCACTGGCAGACCAACTAAGTAGGAATACTCTTCAAGGGTGGGAACCAATTGGTAATCAGGGAAAGTAAAACAGTGGTAGAGTGGATCGTAGAACTGGATCAAAGTTTCCAAGATTCCTTTTTCAACATCCGTTTTGAGGATACCCAACAATCTCCCATGACGCTCGTGAAAAGCTTCCTGACTAGTTACCTTCTTTGCCAAATCTCTTAGCTTTAAAACATCCGGCTTATGGAAAACATACTTCCTGGTGCACCTCCTTACTTTGTCCATATCTAAAGATGTTTACAAAAAAAGTTTAAATAAGTCCTTCGATATTTTATTGGATGCAAAAATATATTTATGGATGAATGCATGTATGCATGATTATGCTAAAGAACATAGAAAACATGGTGGGGTTAAGTCCACAAAGTTGGAGCTGAGGGTAAAACACGCCATTAGGTAAGGACTATGGTTTCAAATGTACCTGTATCACGGGTTCTACCAAGTTCCCAAATTACAACCCCCTTTTGAATATATTGGGGCCTAGGAATACTCCTAGTCCCATAACATTCACAAGGAAGTCTAGTTTGAGTGTAGTATCGTGTAACGACTAAACCAAGACTGACTCATGATTTTAGCCACCGCACTACATCCTAAAAGGCTGAGATGGGTTAAATGTAACTCTAGGTTCTCAACTTCGACGGTCACTTGAAAATAGCATGCCAAACATGAATACTCATGTTAACAAATTATACTTCCAAGATTCCTTAGTTGAGTGGGGTTATCACATGTACCACAACCAAAAATCACTCTTGGTAAGGTACTATGATTATACCACCATCCTATCCTAATTTCCTCTCAAGTCCGGGTAGGGGGACTTATCTCGCCACTCACGTAAGAAAGTAAACAAATAAACACGTATTTACAAAGTGTAAGCAAATAATGAAGCGCAAAAGTAAAGAAAGATAAAATAGGCTTAACCCTCTAAAGGTCCCCAGTGAAGTCGCCATTTCTGTGCTCGTGATTTTCGGGTATCAAAATCATTGATCGGATTTGAACCTTTAATCATTGAACTCTCAACTTTTATTCGTGGGAAGGGAAAAAGTGAGTAAAAACCCTTATAAGACCTTGGATTCGGAGGTTGGTTTCGATTGGGGAAGGTGTTAGGCACCCGAACCGACTATGGTATCCCATAGGAACCTTCTACCTATTCTCTAATCTTGCGCTAAATTGATTTTACTTATCAAAAGAGTTTAAAAATTAAAGTGAAAGAAAGGAGAAAGATGAAGCATGTTTTTGGTTACTTTTATTGATTTGGAAGGGTCGAAACCCTTTGCCTACTTACCCAAATAAATCGGGATCAAAATCAAGTAGTTCGGCTAAAGAACTTATTTGATGAGTTGAATTGATTTTAACATTTTTTTTTTTGAAAAGATTTTAAGAAGAGATGAGAGGCCTCAAGGCATGAGAAGAAAATACGATGAAGTTGGTTGATTTTAATTGCACGAAATCCATGTCTAATGTGGATATTAAATTAATTAACATTTGATTAAGGAAAATAAAAATAAAATCACTTGGATTACATACCAAGGTTTACTTAAAAGAAATTTGAATTTGATTTTTTTGAAGAAAATATTTTTTCTAAACTAACGATGAAATCGCGTAACGGCGGAAAAATAAATAGCATAAAGCGATAAATAAAGTGGAGTGTCGGTGCGCGTGTCAGTGCGTGTGCCGATTACATATTACATACCCTAAATACATTCTATGGTCTCAAAAGAAAAAAAAAATGCGCGAAAATAAATTACATCAATTCCCTAATTACACACTAAACCAAAAATAAAATAAATGACAAGAAATTTAAATATGCAATAATCATAACAAATTCTATTATGCTTACTACAAAATAAAGACAATAACAATAAAAGATACGCATGAGATGGTGATTAACAAAAATGCAATTATAAAAACACATAGTAAAAGAAACATTAAGCAAATAGAATAAACAAAGTAAAAAAAAAGTTTTAAAATATAAGGAGAAAAAGATTTTAGAGGAAAGGGGTATTAAAAGTAAAATAGTAGAGAAAATAATAACAAACAAAAAACAAAAAAAAAAACAAAAAAAAACAATAGGCAAGATGAATCTGGACCATTTGATGAACAAAAGGGTCCAGATTTAATCACAAAATCAAATCACCATAATCACCAGATTATAATCAGAAGGCAAATAATGCAAAAGAACACAGCAGGCAACACAAGAAAACATACACACGATTAGAACATAAATCAAACTCTAGCCGTCAGATCTTGGAATTGTCCAAATCTGACAGCTTTGATCATCAATGAACGCAGGAACATTGTAAGCTTGCGGCACAGGATTATAGGAAGAAAAAAGTAGTATAAAAGCAAAAGCCAACAAAAAAAACACATAGTAATAAAAAAAACCAAACTCTCTTAGTTTTAGAGAGAGAAGCTCTGGCTTCTCTCTAAAACCAAGTGGTGGCCGGCGCCCCACTTCATCTTCTCCGTTTGGTTCTTCCCGCTCCGGCGCGGTGGTGGCCGGCCCAACAGGGCGGCGCCACCGCACCGGAAAATCTAAACTACCCTTTTTTCAAAACAAAAACACTTTTCCAACTCTTTTCTTAGTTCTAAACACGAATCCGGTATTAGATTTTTGAAAGGAAGGGTCATACGGAGTAGATCTAGATTTGAAACTCAAGAAAAGAAAAGAAAATCTACCTCTGTTGGGTTCGGATTCACTTTGACTTCGGTTTGTTCTTCTTTCTTCTATTATCAACCGTTCCTTTCTTTGCGTTCTTCTTCCCTTCTTGTTCGGTTTATACGCTTGAGTTTAGCCTTGATGTTGTTGGGGTTTGGCTGTGGTTCGGTTGATGATTTTGTTGGTGTTTGGCTGTGGTTCGGTTGATGATTTTGTTGTTTTTGTGTTGATGGATCTGTTGCTATTTTCGGATTTTGTTGTGACGGATCTGTTGTTGCTATTTTCGGATTTTTCTTTCTCTTCTCTTCTCACTGATTCTCTGTGATCGGTGCTGGAGTTTGTCACCAGATGGTGATGAATTCGCACTTGAATTGCAGAGAAACCGGTTCAATGATGATGATTCTTCGATGAATCACTGAGAATCGTGATAAATTTGTTGAATTTTGTGTTAAATTTGATTCTGGAGAAATAGGGTTTTAGCTTGTTCTTGATGTGTTCTTGGTGAAAAAATGGTCTTTGATCTGTTTTTGAGGCTGTTGAATTTTGAGTGGTGTTTTTTTTGTGTTGAAAAGTGTGCCTGGCCTAACTAACTCTGATACACCCTTAATCATCTGATACATGGAATGGACAAAACTACCCTTGGCTGAAACTTGGAGAAAAAGTTGGACAGGACCAATGATAAAATGACAAGTGTACAAGGACTTAAAATAAATGAATAAATAAAAAAGACAAATAAATAAATAACAACACATTAAATAAATGGAAAAATAAATAACTAAATAAATAATTAAAAATAAAACGAAAATTAAATAATAAATAAAAAAAATGTCCCGTCGGAACCAAAAAAATGAGGTATTTTAAAATACCTCTCTGTCGAAATTTCGTCTGATACGACTGAGATACGCGGCTCTTTACGCTAATTAAAACAATAAATCAACGACGTGAATAAAATGAACTTTACGGACGCAAACGTTACGCTACACTAAAATACGCACGAAACGCGAGTAAAAATTTCAAAAATAATACGCGAGCGACATTAAAACATAAACGACGAATGAAAAATAACCGCGACCGCAAATACGAACAAACGTAGATATTACGGGAATTTGCGCGCAAACAAACGACTGAAAGACGATCAACGTACGAAAAAATAAAAAATAAACTGGTCAAAAATTAGGGTACGACAGGTTCAGATGCCTTTGCATTGAGAAGTGGGTAACTGCATGTCTTGGAAAGAAGCGAGCACAATTCCAATAGGTGGGATATTTGAATTTCAAAATCTGCATTTAATTAGACACATAAGCACACATTCCAAAAGGGTACTGGATTTGAAATTCAAACGTGGCATTAAATGAGGCTTAAGCTTAAGATTCCCGCTCAAAACATAAGATTAGGGTTAAGAATAGTTGTGTGCATTGTAGTTTAGGATTAGATAATAAGGATATATAAAATCAGCTCGTACAATCCCTTATGTGCCAGCCAAGAAATTCACTGTAGCTGGTTGTTGTAACAATAAGTGCAAAAAACCAACCAACAATTAGCAAGTAATGCAGAGCAACAATATATATCATTCAACAAAAGCCTTCCACTCATCTCCTTTGTTGACATTGTTGAGAAGCCTCGATCGAACTGAGTCCAAATCTAACGCATTCTTGACACTGCAAATATAACACGTTTTATAAACTACAAGCATAAGAACACAGAAAATAAATTTCTTTCTCGGCAAGTTCTCCGCAAAGGATAGATTGAAAATGAAAGGTAAAATAGAATAATAAGTGAATATCAAAGTATGATTTTAGGGATAAATCGAAAATTAAACCAAAACTAGATAGCAGGCGCATACCTCCTAACGTTGGGAAACAGAATCAAAAGATTTGAAGTCCTCAGAACATCCTCTGCTTGGTGTAGACATGTCTACTCTATTATCCAAATCATCACAGCCTTCTTTGAGTGTAAAGTCGACTGATGACACCTTGTCATTACGTAATTTTCTATGTATCTTGATCACAATTTAGAGTTCACAAGGTAACTTAAGCAGCAAGAAAAGCAAAAAAACTGAAGAAATTACAAAGGACCAAAAACGTGTCACGATTGGTACAAAACGTGGCACGATTGGAGAAGACTAAAACATACTCTCTGCCAAGGCAAAAACTTGTCACGTTGGCCAAAACGTGACACGATTTGAAGAAACCCTAATTTAGAAGTTTGTTATACAAGGCAAATCGTGTCACGATTCTACAAAAACGTGACACGATTTTAGGTGAATTTTTGTGCCTATTTAAGCTGAAGGCTATTCTGAAAACAAGGGTTACGATTTGAGAAGAGCAAAGTGTGATTTTGAGACTTGAAGACGGCTGCAGGGGCAATTTCTTCACCTTGTAACCAGTTCATGTATGTATTGTTACCTCTAATGATTATGTTATTTATAAATTCGATTATGAGTAGCTAAATCCATTAGAGGTTAGGTCTGAGATGATTCTTTGTAACCCTAATTGATATATGTTGTTGCGAAACTCTATTTATTGTGAATGACAATCTAGTTTTTATTCAATTCAATTGTTCTTAATGCTTTATATATTCTGATCACATATATATATGATTTGGTGGGAATGAATGACTACTGACCATAGCTTTCGACTTTGACCTAATTGAATTGTTCTAATAATTATAATTAGTCTAGGAATGGATAATTCTTTATTAGTGATATTAGGTTAACGTGCTTCAAACCTTCGAAGATTATTCGACCACCTAAGGGATTAGGGGCTGTAATCTTAGAAGAGGGTCCTAACTCAAGGGATTGATTAGGGGAACTCAGAGGATTCGAAAGACCTAAACTCATCTCTCTCTTATCTTCAACAATCAATTTATTTTCTGTTACTAAGTTTTATGCTATTAAACCAATCTACTGCCTAGTGGCAAAACAAAACAACTTTTATTACATCCTAATTCAATAACGTACTTGACTTTTTGAGATTAAAACCAGTCCTTGTGGGAACGATATTTTTACTACTTCGATAGTATTTGGTACACTTGCAAAAAATCTATCATCGACCACTGTTTTTGCAGACTTAAAACACGACCCAGACTTACGGGCAGTCATTTTCTGAAGCTTGACATCAGAACTGAGCAACAATCTCTCAGGTGCTGACTGTGCAAGAGGAGTGTGTCAACAAACTATCCGTACAAGAAACAATTTTCAAGTCAGGGATTTCAACAAGGCTAACGGAATGTGGAGGGGAGATCTTATGTCCCGGTGTATTAATAACACTTCGTTAAATACACATGTACTGGTGCTTTCACATTCTTGGTGTAGAAACTCAGAAAGTTATAAAAGAGCATTTGTATTTCATTGTGAGTTTCAAGTACAAGGAAAGTGTCCTATTTATATTATAGGATTGAAGACAAAGAAACACAAAGAATAATTACACATAAAGACTAATTACTCCTAACATAATTACAATATAATTACAATAAATAGAGAATTATAATATTTCTTAACATCCCCCTTCAAACTCAAGTGGGCGGAGTTTCAACCAACTTGAGTTTGAAAACTAAAGTGCGGAAGCATCCTGAAGAATGAGGTTTTGTGAACAAATCACCCGATTTGTTTCTTGCTACGCCAAGATATTCAACTTCAGTGCTAGAGCTAGCTGCCAAGGTTTGTTTCTTGCTACGCCAAGATAAAAGAGAATCTCCAAGAAAAATACAAAAACCAGTGGTGGAACGACGATCACTAGGATCACCGGCCCAATCGGCATCAGAGTAGGCTCTAAGAATCAATGGAGATGTAGCTGAGTAATGAAGACCATAAAATAAAGTACCCTTGATATACCGAATAATCCGAATGACAGTAGCGTAATGTATGGTACGTGGAGAAGCCATGAATTGGCTAACAAGCTGAAAAACATATGAAATATCTGGCCGAGTAACAGTGAGGTATTTCAGACTACCTACGAGCTGCAATAAAGAAAAGCATCATTAAGTAAAGCACCATCTTGAGGCGTAAATCGAACATTTGGTTCAAGAGGAGTGTGTTCGATTTTACTATCACTGAAACTTGCTCGAGAGACAAAATCAGAAGCATACTTAGCTTGTGAGAGAAACAAGCCATTACTCGAAGATAATACTTCAAGCCCTAGAAAGTAACTTAATGGTCCAAGATCCTTCATCTCAAAATGTTGACACAAGAATTTCTTGAGCTCCTCAATTCCAACAGAGTCATCTCCAGTGATAATCATGTCATCGACATAAAGAAGCAAGACAACAGTACCATTATCAGTTTTTCGAGTAAAGAGAGAAGAATCATGACCACTGGAGGAGAAATTCAATTGGGTGATAGTCTTGTGAAATTTAGCAAACCAAGCTCAAGGTGCTTGTTTGAGACCATAAAGAGCCTTACGAAGGCGACATACTTTATTTTCCTGACAAGTATATCCTGGAGTAGGACGTATGTAAACCTCTTCTTCTAACTTACCATTGAGAAATGCATTTTTAACATCCATTTGAGTGAGTCTCCATTTGCGTGTGGCGACAATGGCAAGAAGTGTTCGAACAGAGGTGATGCGTGCAACAGGGGAAAATGTTTCTTCATAGTCAATACCATACTCTTGAGTGAACCCTTTTGCCACAAGACGAGCTTTGTAACGCTCAATAAATCCATCAGATAGAGTCTTTATTTTATAACCCCACTTGCATCGTACAAAAGTCTTGTTAGAAGGAGGATCAACAAGGTCCCAAGTGTGAGTTTTCTCTAATGCATGTAATTCTTCCTGCATAGCTTGCTGCCAATGAGGATCTGCTGAGGCTTCCTTATAGGATTATGGTTCATGATAGTGAAGCATAGTGGAATAATAATGGTAATCACGAAGGTAAAGAGGTGGATTTCTTACCCGATCAGGAAGCTCAATGGTGGGTGGTGCAGGATCAACAGTTGGAACAACATCATCAGGAGTAGGTTGAACATCGAAAGAAGTTGGAAGCTCACTAGAAGAACCTGCATATGTCTCAGAACCTACATGTATGTCACTAGGAAAAAGATCGACATCAGGGTTAGTAAAGAGAGGAGTGGAAGTAGACGGGATTGACATAAACTTTGATAAGGAAGAGAACATTATATGTTCCCAAAAGACAACATGGCGAGAGATGCGAATGCATTGGGATATTGGGTGCCAACATCTATAACCTTTGTGTTCAGTGCCATAACCAAGAAAACAACACAAACGAGCACAAGGCTCAAGTTTAGTATACTCATGGGGCTGAAGGAGGACAAACCAAGCACAACCAAACACCTTGAGTGAGTTATAATTTGGTGTAGTGAGATAAAGACGCTCAAAAAGAGAGACATTACCAACGACAGAGGAAGGGAGACGATTGATTATATGGACAACGGTAAGAGCGGCTTCACCCCAAGCGCGTTCTGGACAAAGGCTGAGATAAGCATGGCACGGACGGAGTCAAGAATGTGACTGTAACGCCCTAGTTGTTAATTATTTATTTCTGATTTGTTTAGAGTCTTTCATATGATTTTAAATAATTATTGTTGAGTATGTGGTGTGTTATATTTTATTATATGATTTATTGTGATATTTATTAGAATAATGTGAGAATTATTATTATTTTGGAGTTTGGGGATTAAATTAGAATTAATAAAATTAAAGGGGGTTAAATGAAATAAAGGGGAGTTAAGAAAAAAGGAGAAGTGAGAAAGAAACAGTTTTACGTACGTACATCAGTTTTGGGGGAGAAAAACCAAGAACAAGGGAGAAGAGCCAAGAGAACCAGATTGTTGTAGAATTGTTCATCTGAATTGTGAGGTTAACATTCAGTAATCATAGAATATATAATTCCGATTTTGATTAGTAAGGGTTAGATACTTATTCTCATAATCACTTTCTTAGTTTATGATTAATTGTTTAATTGATTAATTGATGATTTTGTTTTGAGAAATTTGTACTTATAGTTAGTGGGTAATTATGTGTATACTAATTTTTGTTGAATCGGTGAATTAACATGTTCATAGTCATGCTTTTGATTCATAATAAGTGGTTCTAGGGATTTTTGATTCATAATATGATGTTCTTGGTGGTTTCATGAATTTATGTTGTTATTGATGTTTTGTTGCAAGTTCTACATAGTTTTAGAGTGTCTTTTATTTATATAAATCTGTAAGCAAACTTTTGAAACGAATTTGGGTGTCTAGAGATCAAACTTTGGGTTTTTGGGTGAAAAATGAAGCTTTCCCGAGAGCTACCTCTGACAGCATTCTCTGCTTCATGTTTTTGCATCTTTTCCACATGTTTCTGTACTGAATTGGTCTTAGGTGTAAACACAAAAGTTGTAGGTATGGATGTTACCTTTCTAATGCCGTTGGTTTGACTTCAAAAAGATTTATAGAACTTGAATTATGGTCAAATTACTGCACGTAGGTCACAGTGAATTTTTATGAATTTCAGCACAACTTTCTCCAAATTTGAAATGAAAACTGGTATTGATCGGTACTGAATTAGTCTTAGGTGTAAACATGAAAAATTTAGATAATTGTGCTAGATTTCCAATGGATTTGGTTTGACTTGAAAATGATTTTTGGTGTTTGACATATGATGAAAATACTCCACGGAAGTCTTAGTGAAATCTTATGAAAATACAGCGTAACCATTTCTAAGTTAATCCAAAACTCATGGAATAATTCCAAAGCTCAAAACTAGAAGTACTATGAGTTCAATTAAGGTGTTTAGGAGTGTTTAACATATGTTGTGATGGATCTAAATTGGTTTGACGTGAACATCTGGTGTTTCGTGTACTATGTAACATGTACTGTTGGGTTAGATTCTTTAGACTATAATATTGATTATATGTGACTGTATTGTTTACCAAGAACAGGAGTGCTTACTGATTGATGTATATATATAAATAACCATGTGAATATATGTGATGTTGACGAATCACGTTGTTAAGAATTGTTGTGTCATAGTTAACCAAGTTGTGGAGTAAGTCATAATCATTTATGCATATTTGTTGTTGTCGTTGTGGTTGTCTACATTGTCATTGTTGTTATTGAGTTGTATGTAGATATACACAAATGTAGAGTCCATAGTTTGTCGTTTAAAGTGGGAGGACTTATGTCCTGGAACGCCTTGTCGTTTAAAGTGGGAGGACTTATGTCCTGGAACGCTTATGTCCTGGAACGCCTTGTCGTTTAAAGTGGGAGGACTTATGTCCCGGAACGCTTTGTCGTTCAAAGTGGGAGGACTTAGGTCATGTGAATGCTTTAACCATTCAAATCCGGTGAGGGCTTATGTCATGTAAAATGGTACCATATGCATGTGTATAGTCGCAATTGTTGAGGAGTCTTAATGGTGTTGTTGTGTCATTGCATGAGTCGTTGTTGGTAATTGAGTAGTACTTTCATGCTATTGATTGAAGTTGAATAGGATGATAATGATGTGAACATGAAATATATATAATTATTGAATTGTTAATGATATTTAGGGTGTTAGATTCAATTGATGAATTTTATATCTATTATTGTTGTTTGTGAATCTCACCCCTTCTGTTTGAATGTTGCCTCGACCGTGGGTAACGTGCAGATGATTCTGAGTAGTAGGCATGGTGGCTCAAGTGTCTAGGGCTCTGATACGTACGAGATGGGAATTAGTTGTTTTATTTTCATTCCTTATGTATCAATTTTTGGAACCTGTTGTTTGGAGCCTTTCATTGTTATTTGAAACAATTTTAGATGAATGATTATGTTGAGGCCCTTGTGCCAGGATTATTGTTGGACGATGATGTTAATTATTTGAAAAATATTCCGCTGCAATTTGTTGGTGTTTATTAAATAGTATTCATTTCTATTAAAGAAATTTGAAAAGTAGTGTGACATGCCTGTTTTGTCGATTGAACTCTGATTATTTATTTAATATTTTAAGTATGGGATAGCGGGGTGTTACAGTGACGATGCTTTCTCTCAACACGACCATTTTGTTGCGATGTGTATGGACACAAAAATTCAGACAAGGTACCCTGCTCACTAAGAAATGACAACAATTTAAAATCCCGATATTCCATGGCATTATCTCGCCGAAAGACTTTAATGACTTTAGAAAATTGTGTTTGAATCATTATGGCAAAATTGATGTAAATTTGAGGAAGTTCGTGTCTATTTTTCATCATATATATCTATGTAAAGCGAGAATAATCATCAATAAATAAAAGGCTTAAATGCACTTTTCACCCCCTATGTTTCAAAAAGTTGCGATTTTGGCCCCCTTATAAAAAAAATGGATATTTTGACCCCCTAACTTTTGGCCCTCTTTTGAATGGTTGATTTTATGCAAATTTCTCAGTCTCTGATGATGTAAACTGGCATGGGGATAGAAGTATGTTGATAAGTGGAGTCCAAACTTGCATGGTGTCCAAACTGGCATGATAAATGGAGTCCAAACTGATAAGTGGATTCTTCTTTAGGGGGACCAAAAGTTACACCATGCTAGTTTGGAATCCATTTATCAACATCCTTCTATCCTCATGCCATTTTACATCATCAGAGACTATGAAATTGTCATAATCTCCATCAAAATCAGCTAATCAAAAGAGGGCCAAAAGTTAGGGGGTCAAAATATCCATTTTTTTTATAAGGGGGCCAAAATCGCAACTTATTAAAACATAGGGGGTGAAAAGTGCATTTAAGCCTAAATAAAACAAAATACCGAGAACCTCCCATAGTATGTGTGGGAGCAGGACCCCAAATATCATAATGCACTAGATCAAATGGTGAAACTGAAATGGAAGTACTTTTATTGAAAGACAAAGCTAGTTGTTTAGTAGTTTGACAAGCAGTACAATCAAAATACTCATTGGTGACAGATCCTAAATAACCTTGAGACACTAGAGGACGCAATATACCAATTGAACTATGGGCTAGACGACGATGCCAAAGTTGAATGGACGAATGTGTGGAAGTTGCACAAATGTTTGACTCATGAGGAATATGCAGTTCAGTGAGCTCATATAACCTTCCGATCTTACGCCCAGTCCCTATGAGTTGTCCGGTCCGTGATTCATGCAAACGACATCTAGAGAAAGAGAAAATAATCTCATAACCAAGGTGTAACGCCCTATTTTTATTTTTTTTATTTAAATTAAGTTGAGAGTCTTTTGTTGAATTTATTAAATTTGTTGTAATATATGCTTATATATGTTTATATATGTTGATTTTAGTATTTGTTGGTAGTAGATGTTGTTTGTTATATTTTGTAGAAAAATATAATAAGATTTGTCTAAGAAAAATAAAATAACAACTTAATTAAGGGTAGTTTGGTAATAAGAGGAGTTTGTTAGAAGGGGCTATAAATAGGAAGTGAACACTAAGGAATTAGGGTTAGAAACCAGTGGAGCAACTTTTGGGAAAAACAGAGAAAACATGAAACATACTGCTTTTGGGAGAAACTTGTAGAGTTCTGTAAAATCCAAGGTAAGGGTGAGACTAGCTTTCTTTAATGATTAGTATATGAATTCTGAAAATTCAATTGATCATGTTGTTGTTAATAGTGATGTTGAAGGAATTAGAATTGAATCAAATTAGGTCCCAAAAAGCCTAGGTAATTAGTGAATTGATGTAGAAACTGTTGTATGAGTTGTAGTTAACCAATAGATGATGTCCTCTATCATTTTCGGGAAGTTTGGGTGTCAAATTTGGGTTTTTGGGTCAAAATTCGAGTTGCTGTACGTGCTGTTCATTACCCTGTTCGTCGTCGCTCGCCACAGCGAGCGATTATCCTCGCCTCGCGAGTTGTAGATGACTCGCCATGGCGAGCACCTTAGGTCGCCTCGCGAGTGACCCCAGTTGTCACTCGCCACGACGAGTACTTCGCTCGCAACGGCGAGCACATGGCAGAGAGTCACTGACTCCTCGCCACGACGAGTAACCCAACTCGCCACAGCGAGTTAGCTTGTAGGTGTCTCGATTGTGAGTAGTTGAACATGGTTCTAGTTTAGAGTTGAACTTAGGTTTACTTATGAAGTAGTTGTTGATTAAGTAGTGTATTCCAGTAGCTGTAGTTGACATGAAAAACCTTTCGTGGATGTTTGATTATGTGCATTATATGCTATATAGTTGCATGTTGTTCAAGTTGTGTTGTTGCATGTTGTTAGGTTGTCGTGTCGCATACATTGGTCTAAGTTGAAGGCTTGATGCCATGTTAAGATGTTAAGTTGTTAAGTTGGGGGATTGATGCCCTGTTTAGTCGCATTACGACATCCTGTTGAGGGTTTGATGCTTTGTTGGTACCACATGGATAAATATATTGCATATTGTTGAGTTGTTGTCATGTCATTGTATAGTTGTTGTTGTTGTTGATGCATCATCAAGTCATCATTGTTGCATTGTTGAATGGTTGTTGGTTGTAATTCATTAATAATTGTTAACTGAAATCACATGAAGTTCTTGTTAATTAATAAATGTTGTAGTTGCATATTGATTAAATTCTGCTTTTGAATTTGTTGCTTATTATTAATGAATGTGAAATCTCACCCCTTCTGCTTGAAAATGTTGATCTTCATATGAGTAACTTGCAGGTGATCCAGAATAGTGCAGATGTGAGTTGGTCCTCGTGTCGTCATAGGAGTCTTGCTCTGATATGTAACGGGATGGAGATACCTTTTATGCCTTGTTGTTTTTCCTTAATACGTAACATTGAGATGTTGTTAGACCATTTTAATTGGTATTTTAATTATGTTAATGATGTTGAGGCCAAGTGCCAAGTTTTGGATTTAAGTTGAATAATTCTCCGCTGCGACTTTATTTTAAATATTATAAGCAGGTATTTTATTTTAAATAATGGGTTTTAAATCCACTCGCTTGAGATGACCCTTTTTTGGAATAAAAGTAGTGTGACATCCTGTTTTATGTTGAACTCTGATTAATTTTTAAAGCATTATTTATATGTTGGGAAAACGGGATGTTACAATTGGTATCAGAGCAGGTCGGTTCGTCCGGCCAAGTAGATTGAGTCGTTTGTGTCGAGTGTTAGCTTAATTATGTTTTGAATTTCCCTAACCTATTCTCGTTATGTAGTGAACTGAGATGGCTGGAAGAAACGATGTTGCCCTCGCTGCTGCCTTGCAAGCTATGGCTCAAGTTGTTGGACAACAACCTAACGCTGGTGGCAACAATGGAGTACGGATGCTGGAAACTTTTCTAAGGAACCATCCACCTACCTTCAAAGGCAGATATGATCCTGATGGAGCTCAGACTTGGCTCAAAGAGATTGAGAGAATTTTCCGGGTCATGGAATGCACTGCACCTCATATGGTTCGTTGTGGTACGCATTGTTTGGTTGAAGAAGTTGATGACTCGTGGGTTAGTGTTCGTCTGAATTTGGAGAACGATGGTGAAGTTACTTGGGCTGTTTTCAGGAGGGAATTCCTGAATAGATACTTCCCAGAGGATGTTCGCGGAAAGAAAGAGATTGAATTTCTGGAGCTGAAGCAGGGTGACATGTCAGTCACAGAGTATGCTGCTAAGTTTGTTGAGCTGGCCAAGATTTATCCACACTACACTGCTGAGACTGCTGAATTCACCAAGTGCATCAAGTTCGAGAATGGTTTGCGTGCTGAGATTAAATGTGCAATTGGGTATCAGAAGATCCGACAATTTTCTGAGTTGGTAAGTAGCTGCAGGATTTATGAGGAAGACACCAAAGCTCGTTATAAGATTCTAAATGAGCGGAAGAGTAAGCAACAACAAAGTCGTGGTAAGCCTTACAGTGCTCCTGCTGATAAGGGCAAACAGAAAGTGAAGGATGAGAGAAGGCCAAATGATGAGAAGAGGACTGGGAGAAGAGATGCTCCTGCTGAGATTGTTTGTTTCCGATGTGGAGAGAAAGGTCACAAGAGTAATGCTTGCAGTGTGGGTGAAGTGAAACGGTGTTTCCATTGTGGCAGGAAAGGGCATACAATTGCAGATTGTAAGCATGATGAGATGGTTTGTTTTAAATGCGGTGAAGAAGGACATATTAGTCCTTAGTGTCCTAATCCTAAGAAGGAGCAAGTTAGAGGGAAAGTGTTTGCTTTGACTGGCACTCAGACAGTTAATAAGGATCGTCTGATCATAGGTACATGTTTTATTAATAGTACTCCTTTAATTACTATCATTGATACTGGTGCTACACATTATTTTATTGCTGCTGATGTTGCTTCAAAGTTGGGTCTTGATGTGTCTTTTATGAATGGGGAAATGGTTGTTGAAACCCCAGTTAAGGGTTCGGTGACTACTACTCTTGTATGTTTGAAGTGTCCTTTGTCGATGTTTGGTAGAGACTTTGTCGAGAACTTAATATGTTTTCCGTTGAGTGGGATGGATGTAATTCTAGGTATGAATTGGTTAGAGTACAACTACGTCTATATTAATTGCTTTAGGAAGACGGTGCGTTTTTCCTTTGCCGAAGAAGAAGAAGGAGAGACTGAGCTCCTGACTACTAAGCACTTGAAGCAGCTGATGAAAGATGGAATCCCGGTGTTTTCTTTGATGGCGTCCTTGTCCATTGAAAATCAAGCAGTGATTGATAAGTTGCAAGTTGTGTGTGAGTTTCCAGAAGTTTTCCCTGACGAAATTCCAGATGTGCCGCCTGAGAGAGAGGTAGAATTCTCAATTGATCTAATTCCGGGTACGAAGCCTGTTTCTATGGCGCCTTACCGTATGTCAGCTTCTGAATTAGCTGAGTTGAAGAAGCAGTTAGAAGATTTGCTTGATAAAAAGTTTGTAAGACCGAGTGTTTCACCTTGGGGAGCGCCTGTGTTATTGGTTAAGAAGAAAGATGGCAGCATGAGGTTGTGTATCGATTACCGGCAGCTGAATAAAGTAACAATAAAGAATAAATATCCGCTTCCGAGGATCGACGATTTGATGGACCAATTAGTAGGTGCCCGTGTGTTCAGCAAGATTGATTTAAGGTCGGGTTATCACCAGATCAAAGTGAAAGATGACGATATTCAGAAGACAGCCTTTAGGATTCGTTACGGACACTATGAATATAATGTGATGCCTTTTGGTGTTACTAATGCGCCGGGAGTGTTTATGGAATATATGAACCGTATTTTTCATGCTTATTTGGATTGTTTTGTTGTAGTATTTATAGATGATATCCTGATATACTCCAAGTCCAAGGAGGAACATGCCGAGCATTTGAGAATCGTTTTGCAGGTGCTGAAAGAGAAGAAGTTATATGCCAAGTTATCTAAATGCGAATTCTGGTTGAACGAAGTAAGTTTTCTTGGTCACATTATTTCTAGTAGAGGTATTGCTGTGGATCCATCTAAAATTGATGCGGTATCGCAATGGGAGACTCTGAAGTCGGTTACCGAGACTAGGAGCTTCTTGGGTTTAGCAGGTTATTACTGGAGGTTTATTGAAGGAATTTCTAGGTTAGCACTTCCGTTAACCCAGTTGACTTGTAAAGGCAAAGCTTTTGTGTGGGATGTTCAATGTGAAAACAACTTTAATGAATTGAAGAAGTGTTTGACGACAGCACCGATTTTGATATTACCAAAGTCAATGAACAATTTGTTGTGTACTGCGATGCGTCTAAGTTGGGCCTAGGTGGTGTGCTTATGCAGGATAATAAAGTAGTAGCTTATGCATCAAGGCAATTGAGGATTCATGAACGTAATTATCCTACTCATGATCTGGAGTTGGCTGCGGTGGTTTTTGTGCTTAAAATTTGGAGACATTATTTGTATGGTTCTAGATTTGAAGTGTTCAGCGATCATAAGAGTTTGAAGTACTTATTTGACCAAAAGGAATTAAATATGAGACAGCGAAGGTGGCTTGAGTTGTTAAAAGATTATGATTTTGGGTTGAACTACCATCCGGGTAAAGCTAATGTTGTTGTAGATGCCTTAAGTAGGAAAGCCTTGCACATGTCTGCTATGATGGTTAAGGAGTTAGAATTACTAGAACAGTTCAGAGACTTGAGTTTGGTTTGTGAAGTGTCGTCAGAGAGTGTGAAACTGGGAATGTTGAAAATCACCAACGAATTTTTGTATAGTATCAGAAAAGCTCAGAAAGAAGATGTGAAGTTGGTAGACTTAATAGTTGGAAGTAATCAGACTGATAATGGTGACTTTAAAGTTGATGACCAAGGAGTATTGCAATTTCGAAATAGGATTTGTATCCCTGAAGATGTTGAGATGAGAAGAATGATTCTGAAAGAAAGCCACAGAAGTAACTTGAGTATTCATCCGGGAGCTACAAAAATGTATCATGACCTGAAGAAGTTGTTTTGGTGATCTGGGTTGAAGCGCGATGTGGCGCAATTTGTGTATGCATGTTTAATCTGTCAGAAGTCAAAAGTTGAACATCAGAAGTCTGCTGGATTAATGACACCTTTAGATATTCCAGAGTGGAAGTGGGATAGCATATCCATGGATTTTGTGACTAGTTTACCGAATACTCCAAAGGGGAATGATGCAATTTGGGTGATTGTTGATAGATTGACGAAGTCGGCTCATATTATTCCGATTAACATCAGTTTTCCTATAGCTCAGTTGGAAGAAATCTACATCCGTGAGATTGTGAAGCTGCATGGTATTCCATCAAGTATTGTATCAGATAGAGACCCAAGATTTACTTCTAGATTTTGGAAGAGTTTGCAAGAGGCTTTAGGTTCTAAGTTGAAGTTGAGTTCGGCGTATCATCCCAGACAGATGGTTAGTCGAAAAGAACGATTCAGTCATTGGAAGACTTGTTGAGAGTTTGTGTACTTGAGCAAGGAGGAACTTGGGATAGTCATCTTTCGTTGATAGAGTTCACGTACAATAACAGTTATCATTCTAGTATCGGAATGGAACCTTTCAAAGCTTTGTATGGTCGGAAATGCAGAACTCCGTTGTGTTGGTTTGACTCAGGTGAGAATGTGGTTTTAGGACCAGAAATTGTTCAACAGACTACTGAGAAGGTAAAGATGATTCCGGAAAAGATGAAAGCGTCGCAGAGTCGACAAAAGAGTTATCATGATAAGCGTAGGAAAGATCTTGAGTTTCAAGAAGGAGACCATGTGTTTTTGAGAGTCACTCATGTGACCGATGTTGGACGGGCACTGAAATCGAAGAAGTTGACCCCGAGGTTTATTGGCCCGTATCAGATTTTGGAAAGAGTTGGGAAAGTTGCGCATAGAGTGGGTTTACCACCGCATCTGTCAAATTTGCATAATGTATTTCATGTGTCACAACTTCGGAAGTATGTTACAGATCCATCTCATGTGATTCCAAGAGATGATGTGCAAGTGAGAGACAACCTTACGATCGAGACCTTACTAGTGAGGATCGAAGGTCATGAAGTGAAGAAGCTAAGAGGCAAGGATATACCCCTTGTGAAAGTTGTTTGGGAAGGAGCGGCTGGTGAAAGTTTGACGTGGGAGTCGGAAAGTAAGATGCTAGAGTCGTATCTAGAGTTGTTTGAATGAGGTAAATTTTCGAGGACGAAAATCTTCTAAGTGGGGGAGAATTGTAACGCCCTATTTTTATTTATTTTTATTTAAATTAAGCTGAGAGTCTTTTGTTGAATTTATTAAATTTGTTGTAATTATGCTGATATATGTTGATTTTAGTATTTGTTGGTAGTAGATGTTGTTTGTTATATTTGGTAGAAAAATATAACAAGATTTGTCTAAGAGAAATAAAATAACAACTTAATTAAGGGTAGTTTGGAATTAGATGAGTTTGTTAGAAGGGGCTATAAATAGGAAGTGAACACTAAGGAATTAGAGTTAGAAACCAGTGGAGCAACTTTTGGGAAAAACAGAGAGAACGTGAAACATACTGTTTTTGGGAGAAACCTGTAGAGTTCTGTAAAATCCAAGGTAAGGGTGAGACTAGCTTTCTTTAATGATTAGTATATGAGTTCTGAAAACTGAATTGATCATGTTGTTGTTAATAGTGATGTTGAAGGAATTAGAATTGAATCAAATTAGGTCCCTAAAAACCTAAGTAATTAGTGAATTGATGTAGAAACTGTTGTATGAGTTGTAGTTAACCAATAGATGACGTCCTCTATCATTTTCGGGAAGTTTGGGTGTCAAATTTGGGTTTTTGGGTCAAAATTCGAGTTGTTGTACGTGTTGTTCGTTACCCTGTTCGTAGATGACTCGCCATGGCGAGCACCTTAGGTCGCCTCGCGAGTGACCCCAGTTGTCACTCGCCACGACGAGTACTTCACTCGCAACGGCGAGCACATGGCCGAGAGTCACTGACTCCTCGCCACGGCGAGTTAGCTTGTAGGTGTCTCGATTGTGAGTAGTTGAACATGGTTCTAGTTTAGAGTTGGACTTAGGTTTAATTATGAAGTAGCCGTTGATTAAGTAGTGTATTCCAGTAGCTGTAGTTGACATGAAAAACCTTTCGTGGATGTTTGATTATGTGCATTATATGCTATATAGTTGCATGTTGTTCAAGTTGTGTTGTTGCATGTTGTTAGGTTGTCGTGTCGCATAACCATTGGTCTAAGTTGAAGGCTTGATGCCCTGTTAAGTTGTTAAGTTGGGGGCTTGATGCCCTGTTTAGTCGCATTACGACATCCTGTTGAGGGCTTGATGCTCTGTTGGTACCACATGCATAAATATATTGCATATTGTTGAGTTGTTGTCGTGTCATTGTATAGTTGTTGTTGTTGTTGTTGATGCATTGTCAAGTCATCATTGTTGCATTGTTGAATGGTTGTTGGTTGTAATTCATTAATAATTGTTAACTGAAATCACATGAAGTTCTTGTTAATTAATAAATGTTGTAGTTGCATATTGATTAAATTTTGATATTGAATTTGTTGCTTATTATTAATGAATGTGAAATCTCACCCCTTCTGCTTGAAAATGTTGCTCTTCATATGAGTAACTTGCAGGTGATCCAGAATAGTGCAGATGTGAGTTGATCCTCGTGTCGTCATAGGAGTCTTGCTCTGATATGTAACGGGATGAGGATACCTTTTATGCCTTGTTGTTTTTCCTTAATACGTAACTTTGAGATGTTGTTAGACCATTTTAATTGGTATTTTAATTATGTTAATGATGTTGAGGCCTAGTGCCTAGTTTTGGATTTAAGTTGAATAATTCTCCGCTGCGACTTTATTTTAAATATTATAAGCAGATATTTTATTTTAAATAATGAGTTTTAAATCCACTCGCTTAAGATGACCCTTTTTTGGAATAAAAGTAGTGGTGTGACATCCTGTTTTATGTTGAACTCTGATTAATTTTTAAAGCATTATTTATATGTTGGGAAAACGGGGTGTTACACAAGGTCACATAATTGGCCAACAGAGATAAGGTTAAAATTTAGTTTAGGGATGAGATATGTATTAGGTAGGCTTAAATTAGATAGGGAGATAGAACCTGTATGGCTGACGTGCATAAGAGATGGAAGAAAATAAATGAGACGCTGATGTCATGTGGTTACAACATGCAGAATCAAGATACCATTTAGAATTACCTGATGTAGTGGAAAGAGAGGCAGGAGTATTATCAGAAGGAAAAAGTTGTTTCAAAAGAGACTCAATATTTGTGACAAACCCAATGGAGTTGGGACGAGATTGATTCTTATTCTGATCAGACCGTTGAGGACAAGTGGGACAATTTTGAATCAAGTGACCGGTTGTCTTGCAGTATCAGCAACATTTTGAAGCAATATGACCTTTTTTCATGCAGTTATAACATTCAACAATAGGGCAATAGGAGAAAGAATGTCCAAAATTATGGCAACGATGACCATATTCCTCCATCATGAAAATTGTAAAAATCACGCTGGTTCTGTTGTGTTTTGAGGCACAGGGAAGAAATTTGCTGCAATTCACGTAACAATTGTGATTGATGATGTCACAATTGGAAATGTAATGCAAAGGAAATTGCACAAATGTGGCAACGTAAATATGAAGGGCACGTCGGGAATATTTGGTGGAATGGGTTTGATGTGGTGATTGGTTTGTGAGATATTTACTAAATACACTAATGGATAGCGGCGGTGATCAAAGAAAAAGAAATACTCAGGGATGGAAAAAAAAATTAATGACACAAGGAAGAGACAAAGGAAAACCTAAGCTCTTGATACCATGTAGAAACTCAGAAAGATATAAAAGAGCATTTGTATTTCATTGTCTGTTTCAAGTACAAGGAAAGTGTCCTATTTATATTATAGGATTGAAGACAAAGAAACACAAAGAATAATTACACATAAAGACTAATTACTCCTAACATAATTACAATAAATAGAGAATTATAATATATCTTTAACACTTGGTTATCCAGGCAGTCAGATTCATAGGATGACAGAGAGTTTTCAGATGATGAAAAGCTCTGAACTTGCTCAGTCTCGTTGGTAACATTCTTCTGAGAAAAATTACTTTTAAAAGATGGACTCAGATGTAAGATGTAAGGTGTACATTCTTTCTGTGGACGTCGTCACTCAGATGTAAGGTGTACATAGCTTTGATTTGTCCAACATCTAAAATAATAATCCAAATCAAAGCTAACAGTCAAATAAGATAGCATATATTGCTCCTTCAAATACAGAAAATACGATCAATAAGAGTAACACCCCTAATTAAAAAAAAAATGATACCTCAGGATGCAGATTAAAGAAATTAATTAGTTTGGAATTCAAACATCGTCTAAGAGCCAAATCAGAAGATTGTTTGGAGCGATCTTCTACAATGTCAAATACCAAGGTGATTTTCAAATCCGGCTTCATGCACAAGTTTTTCTTATCAACAATAACCACCTTTTCAATTTCTATACCTTTGGGAAGTATATACTTCATCTGCGCTAGACGAGCATATGAGAAGTTTCTGAAAATAAAACACACTACAGTCACTTCCTTTTTTGAAGACACTACAGTCACTTTCTTTTTATGCAGATGCAACAATCTAAGTGCACAACTCATATCACTAAAAGTTTGATGATTAAAATCATAAATATAAACATATGAGGATCAACATTTAAACCTTTAGAAAATACATAAGATTTAATTGACAGTAAAAGAGACCTGCAGGATATAGTATATCTCTAGTAGAATCCAACCTTTTTCAGATCCAATCCAGCACAAACTTCTCCAAAAACTCAACATGTTTTCACTTCTTCTGCAGAGAGGTGACAGATAGAAAGGATTAGCTACTCAGTTTACTATTAATAACAATCTACAAGAAAACAAATACGTTAGAAAAGGAAAAAAAGTTTGTAATTATCTTTTCAAAGAGCTACCTAATAATGGGAGTGCTCTTGAGTTGACAGAATGAAATGGAGTAAACTATATGAATCTCTTCCATCAGTCAGAGGTGGTAAACTCGAGACTCTCACATCCTGAATGATCAAATACATCTAAGGAAGCCACATTGATAGCTGGAATTTTTCTGAGCTTTTTACAACCTTCAAGTCTCAATATTTTAAGTTTAGCCATTGACCGACTGGTGATACGTGGAAAACTCTCGAGACATCTACAATATGAAAGATCGAGTTCTTCCAATGAAGGCAACATGACAGGTGGAAAACTCAACAGCTCATGGCAACTTCTAATACTCAAGCCTTTAAGTTTATCCAATGACTCGTCTAACATGGGAGAAAGACTCTTAATGCTATCCAATTCTGAAAGAGTGAGTTCCTCCAATGAAGCTAATTTGAGAGGTGGAATATATAAGAGACGTTTACACCTTTTAACCTTCAAAATTTTAAGTTTATCCAATGACTCATCCAACATGGGAGAAAGACTCTCAATACTAGATAAGTTTGAAAGTGAGAGTATTTCCAATGAAGCTAATTTGAGAGGTGGAATATATATGAGATGTTGACAGCCCATGACCTCCAAAATTTTAAGTTTATCCAATGGCCCATCCAACGTGGCAGAAAGACTCTCAATACTAGATAAACCTAAAAGACTGAGTTTCTCCAATGAAGCTAATTTAAAAGGTGGAATAGTTTCGATCTTTGGACAATTGATGACATCCAAAATTTTAAGTTTATCCAATGACTCATCCAACATGGGAGAAAGACTCTCAATACTAGATAAGTTTGAAAGTGTGAGTTTTTCCAATGAAGGTAATTTGAGAGATGGAATAGTTTGGAGCTGGAAACAATATTGGACAGTCAAAATTTGAAGTTTACCCAGCATCCCAATGGAGTCATCAAATGTAATTAAATCAATACACCACAAACATGAAAATTCTTCTAAATTTTGGAGACCTGACATATCAGGTATCAATCTCAAAGATTGACAATAGTGAAACTGTAAAATTCTCATATTCTTGAAGTACTGCAAAACAAAAAAAAAAACAAATAAATGAGTGAGCGAGCGAGTGAGTGATCTTAATTAATGTGACATTATTAATTGGAGAACTATAAGACGGGGGTATATAAATTCATCACGCTTGCCTTCTTGAAAAAGACTTCCCGTGAACAATTAAATGTAGAGTTCAATTTGCATAAGGTGAGTTGCTTCGGATAAAAATCAACTGGGAAATACTCTGATGGATATTCCCACCACTCCAGTATTCTTAAACTATTTGGAAGATGCTTTGGACTTTCAGAAAAAGAAAGTTTTTTAATAACAAGTGTTCTAAGGTTTGTCATATTCTTAAAAGCCTCTCCATCCCAATTTACTACAATTTTCTCCTTGAAACCCGAACACATTATGATTTCAATTTTACTCGTTCCCTGTTAACAAAAAGAGCACAAATGAATCAAAATATATGTATATACTTTAAAATTTAATTACACATATTTAAATAACATTACAAATTATAAAGGAAAAATTAGTAATATGAGCATTGGTAACATGGATAATGAAGAGAGGTCTAAATCAAGGTTAAAGATGAAATGTTCAATCATTCATATCAATTTTACTCACCGTGTTTTCTTCCAAAACTTCAAATATGTCTTCAAAAGACCATAATCTACTGCGTTCTCCAGGATGATCCGGTGATTCTAGTCTGACAATTTTTTTTCCCATGTCTTCTATCTCATTATGTAATGTCAAGACATTACACTCGCTTATCTTTACGAGAGATTTTCCAATTAACACTTTGATGAGATCTTTCTTTTCATGACCATAACGAGCATGAAGTATTTTTTCGACTTCTTCCAAATTATATCCTTTGAAGAAACAAGCTATGTCAAGAAAAACATCTTTCTCTTCTTCGTCCAAAGCATCGAAGCTCACTTTAAGATTCTCAAAAATCACTTTCCTAGGAATACTTTTGTACCGATCTAACACAGAGTTCCATTCTTCTTCTTTGTTTGAAAATAAGTATGAACCCATTACTTCAATAGCTAATGGATGGCCACTAGTATATGTTAAAGCACGATTGAAAACAGCTTCATGGCTTGGACTAACTTCCTTAGATTTCAAAGTTTTCCATCTAAGATAGTCGTAGGCATATTTCTTGTTCAACTCTTTCATTTCGTATCTTTCAACCCCATGACTTCTTAGCAATTCTGTTTCACGGGTCGTGATGATAACTCTACTTCCACAACCAAACCATCCGGGTTCTCCAACAATAGCGTGTAATTGTTCCGGCTTGTCAACATTGTCAAGAAGCAAAAGAACCTTCTTTTGTTTGAGCCTAACTTGAAGTTCTTTAATTCCCTCGTTAACACTTGTTACCACTATTTTATCTTCTCTAAATATTTTTGAAAAAAGGATATTTTGGAGATGTATCAACCCTTGTTTCCCTGGATTTCCTCTTACATCTTCCAGATAACACGAACCATCAAATTGATCGACAATTGAATTATAAACTACTTGAGCAAGAGTTGTTTTCCCTATTCCTCCGATTCCGTGGATTCCAACCATATAGACATTATCATCAGACCCAACATTCAAAAGCGATAATACATTTTGTTTTTGGGCCTCCAACCCAACTAGGTAACCAGGAATAGATAAGGAAGAAGGTTGGATCACTCTTGAGACGTCTCTAACAATCTTATTAATTAACTCGTATTCATATCCATGCCTGCCCAATATTAGAAATGAAGTCATCTTAGTGGACCTTTTGAGAGGATTTTTCTAACACTTTTTTATCACTGAAATACCATTTGGACACAAATTCGGATTCAAACAATTAACTACATCTTCAAACTGTGTTAACCAAAAAATAAAATAAAATTTAAAAACGTTATGTGTCAAAAAAACAATTTTCAAATATAAAATGTGTTTATTAACCATCTATAAAAAATAACTAACTTTATTAAAAAATAATGAACATAACTAACTATGTTTTTGACACACAAAGTCAGATAGTTTTTTTTTCTTCAGATTTTCAATTTCATTTTCTTGGTTTTGGATATTTTTTATTTGAAATCACTCATCTTCATATATTTTAATCTAAAAATTATGTAAACAACAACAAAAAGAAAATAAATAAGAACATACATACCCTGTCTTCCATTTGTAAACGGTACCAGACAAATCAGCCACTTGCTTCAAAGCATTCCTCCATTCCTCCAACTTATCTTCGCCATGGTTCTTTTCATGTTCAGCCATTGCTTTTCCATAAGTTCCTATTTCTGACCATCTCACAATTGAAGGGTCAACTTCATAAAAGATTGGCCAAACAAATCGACCTCTTCCCTTTATGCATTTAAGGATATGACAAAGTTCGTTTAAACAAAAGGATGAAGTTGCATAATGTGGAGAGAGAACAACGATTGCCGCCTTTGAGTTTTCAATAGCTTCGTAAAGTGATTCCTCGATATTCTTCCCTTTTTCAACCTCCATGTCGTCCCTGAAGGGGTGGATCCCTCTGTTACGTAGAGCATTCCACATATGTCCTGTAAAATCATGACGTGTATCAGGGCCTCTAAAGCTGAGGAACACATCGTATTCGTATCCATCATTCGTGATGGACGATGAGGATGCTGATGCAGCCATGAGAAGAAAGGAAAGGTTTTTTTTTTTTAACAAAAGAAGAGAGGAAGTGTTAATCTGTATTGAGTATGAAATATGGACGATGTGATGAAAGTGTTGGGTTCGTAACAGTTATAAAGGATTCGAAAAAAACACTAGGGACCATACTCCACTTTACATTAATTATGAAAATAATAAAACTAATTAAATATAATCTGTGCTCTTGACCCAAAAAAAATATAGCTGGTGCTTTAGCGCTGGTTTTTTTTTTTTAAATTAGGTATCCTCCACTTTTTTATGGCGTTCGGGGTTCAAATCTCGAACCTTGTATATATTATGTATTGTCTTTAGCAATTGAGTTAAGCTCACGGGAACGAACAATATTTTGTTATATACAAAACAACGCTCGTTGTTTCTCTTAAATTCTAAGTTTACACATTGCATTGCGTAAGCTTTTATAATAGACACGCAAAAAATATTAGGCCCTTTTATCCTAGAATTAAAACACAATATATAAAGCACAAAATAAATCAACTTAGTCCATTATTGATTTGATATGATGGTCCTTTTATATTGATATTTTTTACACATATTTGAATTATGATTTTTTCCTAACTAAGTCTTTTTATTATGATTAAAACGCGTAGGGGAGGGACATAAAGTTTTTCTTTTAAAGGAAGGGAGGGACCTAAAGTTGGATTACTAAAGTAGATCTATTATTGCCTTTATTATATACCATAAATAAATAATACAAAAGCTAATGATTTTGTTGTTACATATCAAAATAATGGAACAATGTTGAGGCAAAACAATAGGAGAAGAGATTAAACATAGCCGAAAGACATATTTAGAAGCTAATTAAAATAAAGGAACATTATGGAGGTTTGACAAAATAAATGAGAAGACAAGTGAAACTTAGTGAATGTTAGATCTTTAATCTTCCACTTTCCTATAACCTCCATTAATGAATCATTAATGTTTCCTTTGTTTGAACGATTAAATAGGATAAGCTAAAAAAACATTCATTATCAAAAACATCCATCAGAATAAATGAAGGAAAATGCTTAATCTCACGAAAATATTTTCACACGAGAGATACACGAATTGCATTTATTAAACCAATAGACAAAACTAGATGCTTCAGCCACTCTTCATTGCAATAGGAAACAAGTTTGTGTAACGATAATCATTGTTGACCGTAAAAAAACAAATAAAAAATGGTTAAAATGATTATGCATTTTTGTTTGTCTAAGAGAGGGTAAGTTTGGGGTTGGCAACTAAGGTTGTTGAGGAGGGACAAAATAAAATAAAAGTGAATATATGATAGAAGGTTACTTTTTGAATATGCAGTGATTGATTTTCATTTCAATGGTATTTGAATGGTTAAAAACTATGGAATATATTTGATTCGTGATTTATTCTTGAAGTATTTTATCGTGACATATAGCAGTGCTGATAAATGAAACATCTTAGCTTTCAATCATATACAATAAAAAAATTATAGAAATGTGATCAACACACTCCTAGCTTTCTAACATTTTCACACTATCTTTCTTATATGGTGAAATTAATATGGGTTCCTACTTTTAGAAAGGACAATTCCAAGAGGATTTACCGCATTAGAAACCAATGCCCTCTATTTTCTAAACATTGCATATATAGGACTTCCATGTTGCAACACATTATTTTTGTCATCAAATTTTGAGTATGAGTTTATAATGTCTAAGAAATGAGATATTTTTTGCCATCCCACCATATAGATTCTTAATTTTTAACGAGACAACATGCCAAAGAACAAAACATATTATTAAGCACATACTATGTGCTTGAGAAACATTTGTTGATAGTAGAGATCAAAGATAAAGATGCAGAATGATGGAAAATGGGAATAGTAAGAAGCATTGCATCAGGGAGGAAGAGTGCATATTGTATAGTAACATAAAAGGTGAATGTTATGCTTCCATTTTGGGGCTGTAATTGAAACGAAAATGCTCCTGCAAAAAATATCAATGTTGGATTCACCAGAGATGGCGGTGGAGGAGCATGACATCGTGTGGTCGAGCATTGATTGTGGAAAAATCGCACTCAGAGGGAGAAGGATAGAAGAATCAGATGCAAATGACCTACAATAAAAACGGACGAGCCTACAGATCCAATGGATGCGAAATGTTGTGTGTAAGGTGCACAACCTAAATGGATGAGCCTATAGATTCAATAATCACAATTTCTTTCTACCAAGTGGTGTCCTAAGTAGTGAGAAAGATGTGTATGTTATACATGGATCATGATTGACTGCAGTCAAAGAATATCAATCGTTGGATCCATCCAACCACCAAAATCTTTCAATTACACCCAATTTGTCATTTCTCCTTCTATGTGAAGCACCGACCATTTCAACCCCCTCTTAGCAGTTTCGTATCTCCTTGATTATGACAATTATCACCGCCGTTGTTTGTTTGTAGGTCCCTTTAATACTTCCCATGGTGCTCATAATAGGGGCAATTTCAACTGAAAACTTAGCATTTTGTGGAAATGAAGGCTTTGTAAGCTCTTAAGGAAATTTCAACAACATTGAATCACGAACGTTGGATTCTATATTAACAAGCAGAGTCTTTTTTTTTTCTTCTTTTCTGCGACACTACAACAATCTGAGAGGCCAATATGAAACTCTCAACTTCAAACAATTCATGTTTATTTTTTCCTACAGGTAGATGGAGAATAAATTTTTTGTATTTTGTTTTATTTTCTGTAACATAAATTTTTTTAATTAGCGTTTCGTACCTTTATTATGATGTTTAGGAGTTCCGGATTTGTACAAAAAAAATAAAAATATGTGGCAATGGCCCAAGGTTGAAGAAGGGGACTTTTTCAATGGAATACAGCTTGCTGATGTTTTTTGTCAATTGAAAGTTTTTGGCGGTTGGATGGATATAACGGTTGATGTTCGTTGACTGCAGTGACTGCATGGTTTTAATGACTGCAGTCAATCATGGTCCGTTATACATATTGTAGATAAAAATGGAAGCATATTGCTTAATAATAGCAAATTGAATTACCACCTCAAGTTGAACTTTATGTTGGTGTTTTTTTCAAAAGATTAATATTAGTATCGTTTATAATTGTTGGTATAATAAGTGGACCTAAAAGCATACTAAAGGTATTATTCACAAAACAATAGTCTATATTGCATTGAATTTTAAAAAAGACAAGCAAATGGATACAAATTTGTATTCCAAGATTGACAAGTAAAACACAATGGAGAAATAACAAAATTACACTACATGTCATATTTGGAACATGCACTTTTCACACTTGGTTGTATAGCATTACCAACAATCATTTGCAAACTATCGAAATTCAACAAAAACCCATCTCTTTTGGTTAACCTTGACTGAACTGAGTCCAAATTCAATGCGTTCTTGACGCTGCCAATGGTACAAGTTTTAATAAGAAACTCATAAAGAAAATAATAAGGCTTAATTACTGAAGATGTGGTCCCTTAAGTTATTTGTTGGTTACATTTTAGTCCCATAAGTTATTAACGTTACAATTTGGTCCCTTTAAGTCATCTTCCGTCAACCAAATAAATCTCCACCGTCAAAACCGTTAACCCAATGTCTAAGGTGGTTATACATTGCAAGTTGTCACGTTACCGTTCAGATTTGCCTATTTAACGTTTTGGCAAAAGACCGACGGTGAGGATCTATTTGGCTAACAAATACTAACTTAAGGGACCAAATTGTAACGTTAATAACTTAAGGGATCAAAATGTAACCAACAAATAACTTAAAGGACCAAATCATTAATTAAGCCAAATAATAAATAACAAACTAGTTTTAAGTAAATGCCGTAAGATTTTTGCTAACAATATCACTAACTAATGCCATCAAAAGTGTGATATTCTATCAAACTAGTAAGTATATCCATGAATAAATTTAGATTTTTTTTTTTTTATATAGTCCAAAGAAGGCTGAAATTTCATGTTAAGTCAGACTCAAATTTTCACATCCATAAAAAAGACCCACCGGCCACGGGTACATAATGTCTCGGAGACAATGTCTCCAGAAGAAACCACCTTCTTGCAAAACCAGTCTGGCACAATCTCGATCTTTTCCAAAAAGACCCACACCCATTGATTTATTAAGTACGGTGTCGAAAATCTTCTCACACTTGAAATCCGAAGCATCTTTGACCGATGAAATAATTGCAGCAAAAACTATTCGCATTTACTCCAGGAATGCGATTAACACACAAAAATCAAAAAGCAGTCTAAATTGTAATGAAAATTTGTTTATCATAAATTAGCTGCAGAGAGGTTGACAACTAGAGAGGGTGAGTTAGCTACTCAGTTTTTTATTAATCACAATCAACAAGAAAACACATATGTTGTAATATAATAAGGGTCATGTTAACTTGTGCCTTTAGGTCACAAGATAAGAAATCCAAAAGTAGAAATATTCCCTCAAATTTTGTGCATTCTATTTATTATAAATTCAAAAATTAAGTTAAATACACACATTCCAATAAAAAGTTACTATATTGGATTTCTTATTTTGTGCCTTAAGGGCACAAATTAACATTTCCCATGTAATAATTAGAATCAAACCAGGTTCATAATTATCTTTCCAAATTAAATGCTCTTGAGAGAATGAAATGGAGTAAAATACATTAATCTCTTCCATTTGTCGGATGTGGAAACTCTAGACTCTCACAACCTGAATGGTTGAATTCATATAGGGAATCCACATTGATAGCTGGAATATTCTTGAGCTTTTTACATCCTTCGAGTTTCAATATTTTAAGTTTAGCCATTGACCCATTCACCATAGGTAGAAACTTCTCGAGACAAAGACAACGTGAAAGATCAAGGATCTCTAGTGAAGGTAACATGACAGATGGAAAACTCATCAGCTTATGGCAATCTTTAATATACAAGCATTTAAGTTTACCCAGTGACTCATCCAAAATGGGTGAAAAACTCTCAATACTAGGTAAATTTATAAGATCCAGAGTCTCCAATGAAGGAAGCTTGAGAGGTGGAATATTCTTGAGACTCTCGCAATCATCTATACTCAAGGTTTTAAGTTTATCGAAAGACCCATCCAGCATGGGTGTAAGACTATCCAAACTATCACAGCATGAAATCATAAGGTTTTTTAGGGAATTCATCTTGAGAGGTGGAATAGTTTGGAGCTCTGGACAATATTTGACATTCAAAATTTTAAGTTTATTCAATGGCTCATCCAACATGGGAGAAAGACTCTCAATAAGTAAACCTGAAAGACTGAGTTTTTCCAATGAAGCAAGTTTGAGAGGTAGAATAGTTTCGAGCTCTGGACAATATTTGACATTCAATATTTTAAGTTTATCCAATGACCCATCCAACATGGGAGAAAGACTCTTAATAGGTAAATATGAAAGACTGAGTTTTTCCAATGAAGCAAGTTTGAGAGATGGAATAGGAATAGTATAGAGCTCCGGACATTTTCGGACCTTCAAAAATTTAAGATTACCCATCAACCCAATGGGGTTATCAATGTTATTTAAATTCATACAGCCTCTACATGAAAAATCTTCTAAATTCTCGAGACCTGATATATCAGGTAACGATTTCAAAGAAGGACAATGACGAAACTGTAAGAGCCTTATATTCTTGAAGTTCTGCAAAAAGAAAAAACAAAAGAAACAAATAAATGAATGAGTGGTCTTAATTAAAGTGACCTTATTAATGTAAGATATGATAAGACAGAAGTATATAAACTCATCACGCTTGCCTTCTTGAAAATGTCTTCCCAATTGAATGAGGTACATATCTTCCGATAAATGTATGGATCATATTTATTTGGATATTCTCTATGCAAAATTTCCGTTAACCTGATCGTGTATTCTTTATCTCGAATGTTTTCAAATAGGGAATCTTCTGCAGGATCATCTCTTTGGATAAGTACTCTTAAACTATTTGGAAGATGTTTTGGACTTTTAGAAAAAGAAGCACAGTTAATCATAAGTGTTCTAAGGGTTTCCATCTTCTCTAAAGCCTCTGCATTCCATTTTACTACAACGTTGTTGGAAATACCACCTATGATTCTAATTTTACTTGTTCCCTGTTAACAAAAAGAGCAAATTATAAAGGAAAATTTTGTATTGTGAGCATTAGTAACATGGATAATGAAGAGATATATATCAAGGTTAAAGATGAAAAGTTCAATCATTCATAGCAATTTTACTCACCGTATTTTCTTCTAAAACTTCAACTATGTCTTTTACACACCATAATCTACTGCGTTCTCCAGGCTGATACGGTGATTCTAGTCTGACAATTTCTTTTCCCATGTCTTCTATCAGATCATGTAATGTCAATTCAGAAAGCTCGCCTATCTTTATGAGAGATTTTTCAATTAAAACATTGATGTTATCTTTCTTTTCATCACCATAGTGAGCATGAAGTATTTTTTTGACATATTTCATCTTAATTCCATTGAAGAAACAAGCTATGTCAAGAAAAACATCTTTATCATCTTGGACCAAATCATCGAAGCTCACTTTAAGAATCTTGAAGATCTCAAGCTTTGGAATCTTTTCGTACCGATCTAGTGCAGAGTTCCATTCTTCTATATTATTTTTTGAAAATAAGTGAGAACCAATTACTTCAATAGCTAATGGAAGGCCACTAGTATAGGTTAAAGCACAATTAAAAGCATCTTCAAAGCCTGGACTAACTTCGTTAGTTTCAAAAGTTTTCCATCTAAGATAGTCGTAAGCATCTTCGTTGTTCAACTCTTTCACCTCGTATGTACTTTCAACCCCATGACTTCTTAGCACTTGTGTGTCACAGGTCGTAATGATAACTCTACTTCCACAACCAAACCATCCAGGTTCTCCAATAATAGCGCGTAATTGATCCAACTTGTCAACATTGTCAAGAAACAAAAGAACCTTCTTTTGTTTCAACCTAACTTGAAGTTCTTTAATTCCCTTGTTAGAACTTGTTACCACAATTTTATTTTCTCCAAATATTTCAAAAAGAAGGGTATTTTGAAGATGTATCAACCCTTTTTTCTCATGATTTCCTCTTACATCTTCAAGATAACACGAACCATCAAACTGATCGACAATTGAATTATAAACTACCTGAGCAAGAGTTGTTTTCCCTATTCCACCGATTCCGTGGATTCCAACCATATAGACTTTATCATCAGACCCAACATTCAAAAGCAATAAAACATCTTCTTTTTTTGCCTCCAACCCAACCAGGTGATTAGGAATAGATAAGGAAAAAGGTTGGATCACTCTTGAGACGACTTGAACAATCTTATCAATAAACTCGTATTCATATTAATGCCTGCCCAATATTAGAAATGAGGTCATCCTAGTGGATCTTTTTGAGAGAATGTTTCTCACACTTTTTTATTGCAGAAATACCATTTGGACATAAATTTAGATTGAGTGCACTCATGCAATTAGGTGATCTGTGAACATCTGATCAAGATCATACAATTTTTTTTAAAAAAAATAGCATATTTTTATTTTCTGAAAATTCAAAATTAACAATTTTATATTTGAACCATTCGATCTCAAACAGACTGTTTCAGATGGCTTACTGCATGAGTGCATATTTACAGTTCACACGGTGGCAAGAAGAGAAGTTATGGCATATAGTACTGTTCATTGAATATAATATGGTCAACGACTTATGGTTAGTATGTGGTTAATAAGTTTTTCTTTTTATGAATGTTAATAAGTTATTTTGAAGAGGTATGTGGTTAATACGTTATTTTTTTAAAATATTTTTTTTTTACAACCAATAGAAAATTATTTATCTTTTTAACATTCTGATTCCTTTTGCTCAAAAAAAAAAAACATTCTGATTCCTAGCAGAATAGATTTTGGTAGTTAAATTTAGGTACTCCGAACAATTTGTCTCAGAACAACTTATCCCAAAACAAAAATCCACTAAGTAACCATTTGAGGAATTGAACTTGGAAACCATTTAAGTAACCACTAAGTAACCACTAGTTAAATTTAGGAATTGAACTTGGGTTTTTCACACAATTTGTCTCAATTCGTCTTGGGAGCTAGTAACCATTTGAGGTCGATCATTAGTTTATAAAAAACTACTCCCTTCATCCCAAAACAAAAAACCACTAAAAAAATTTATTTGTCCATAAATATAAGATCTTCTACAAATTAGTTTAGATCATTTATTACTTTTTTTTTTTCAATTATACCGCTAATTGTCTTGGAATATGAAAATCAATATTCAATGCATTTATACATAAAAGGCAATTTAATAATTTTTTGTTTACAGAAAAGCGCAATTTAATAATAATTACTCTTTCTTTAGACAAATTTATTATTCTAACAACTTTTTTTAATACCGTGATTTTGTAAAATACTCCTACACTAAATGACATAAATAGTACTCTCTCTATTCCTTTTTAAGTGTCGTTTTAAAATATTAACATCAAAATAGCTAACTGCATTTTTGCACATTTTCTTCCTATTATACTCTCATTTTAGAATATTAATCCACCAATATATTCCTATTTTCAAACGTTAGGGCAACACGTGCCTATCTTTTCGCTAGTTTATTATAACTCAAATTGTACTGTAAAAATTATGTAAACAACAACAAAAGGAAAATAAATAAGAACATACATACCCTGTCTTCCATTTGTAAACGGTACCAGACAAATTAGCCAATTGATTCAAAGCATTCTCCCATTCCTGCAACTTATCTTCGCTATACCAATTGCTCGCTTTATGTTTAGCCATTGCTTCTCCATAACTCTCTTCCAACCATCTCACATTTGAAGGTTCAGCTTCATAAAAGATTGGCCAAACAAATCGACCTCTTCCCTTTATGCATTTAAGGATATGACAAAGTTCTTCTAAACAAAAGGATGAAGTTGCATAATCACTACTAGAAAATGCAAAATTATAGAGGGAAATTAGTGACGGAAAAAATAAAACTCCTCACAAATTCCTTGGTCGTAAAATTTAGTGACGGAATTAGAGAGAGATTTCACTTTTTCCCTCTCTAAAATTCCCTCACTAATTTTTGCTTTTTTAGTAGTGAATGTGGAGAGAGAACAACGATGGCCGCCTTTGATTTTTCAATAGCTTCGAAAAGTGATTCCTCGATATTGTTCCCTTTGTAAATCTCCATGTCATCCCTGAAGGTGCAGATTCCCCTATTATGTAGAGCATTCCAAATATTTCCAGTAAAACCACGACGTGTATCAAGGCCTCTAAAGCTGAGGAACACATCGTATTCGTAACCATCATTCGTGATGGATGATGAGGATGGCGATGCAGCCATGAGAAGAGAGGAAAGACTTTTGAACAAAAGAAGAGTGGAAAGGTAAATATGTAAATTAAGTATGGAATATGGATGGTGTGATGAAAGTGTTGGGTTGGTAACAGTTATAAAGGATTCGAAAAATATAGTCTAATGAAGAAAGGTTAGACTAATGAAATATAATATTCTCTCCGTCTCAAAATAACTGAACTATTTGCAATAAAATATTGTATTAATTATAAACTATGATTAATACTACTTTTATCATCCCTAATTCAACTTCCTCCAGTCGCAATAAGTGAGAACACGTTTTTGACAATTTGGTAAAATGATGAAGTTTCCTTTGCCGTCCATGAGCAGAAAAGCAAAATAGGAGAGAAATCAGCGTTTCCTTTGCTTGAACAATTAAATTGCAGAGTGTGAACTTAAATAACTTTGGAGCATCTAGACAGAGTAATGAAAGTGCAACACGCTTGTCGTGGTGGAGGTAAAAAGAAATTACTGTAACAACAGGGAGCAATTTCCAGGCATTTTCCCGTATTGATAAAGCAAAAGTAAAGGGAGGAGAATTAATGTTATATAGTCAGTTTTGAGTTTTGACGTTGTCTCCGGTAATCGAAACAATTGAAATGGTATAAAAGATGATTTGTTGGATGCTTTTTTGGCCGAATGTTGACATATATCTTGAAATTTTTATGCATAAAATAATATTATAATTTTGGTATTCTATATATTTTTTGGGGTAAATGATAGCATATGATCTTGCCCACTAATTAACATGTCCAGACTTGTCCCTGTTCATACACTTTTTCTTTTTCCAAAGAGTGTGTTTCGATTGAGGGCTTAGGAGGGAAAAAAAGAGAAAATAAATTATGTGTGACTGAAGTATTATATGATTGTTTATTATGTTAATATGTTAACTTTGTAAAAAATATTTTATAATGTTCGTAATTTAAAGATGAAAAGTAAACTCTCCCCTCTCTTTCCCTCCTAAACCCTCAATCCAAACATGCAGTGTTTTTGAGATTGTAAAGGGTATGGTTGTGTGGGTATTCAGGAGGCTAAAATGGTCATTATGGTGGGGTTTGGTGTGTTTCTTGTGGTGGGGTTTGGTGTGTTTCTTGTACAGATAGTGATAAGAGGAAGTTTGTATACTCTCTTGCACATTACTATGTATTGTCCCAATTTATTGTATCAAATCATAGAGACCGTGCATTAGTTTCGATTATTCTTTTTTTTATAGAATTCTGGATCAAAGTTGAAAAGCAAGTTGTTTGTTTAACAGATATGTAAATAGCAGATTGACAATGTAAAGGATAGTTGTGTTAGGATTAGTCATCTGTAACTTCTCATTCAATGGTTCTTATTGATCGATTATATACTTTTTAAGATTGAGATATAACTCTACTTACCCCCTTATCGTACGTTGACATATCTGTCTAACGACGTGAAATTCATTGTATCATCCGACTTTCGATGCAAAATAGACGATTGATTCAATGACATATGACCGGATAGTTGAATATGAATATAAAACTAACCATCTGTTTAGGCATTAGCATTTATACATGGGTTAAAACAAATCCCTTATATAACAAGACGATGTCTCACACTTGCGAAGTCAAATGATCATTTTTGGAGTGCATGTCGAAAATACATTAAACATAGAATGAAACCAAATCTTATATTGAATAACTCCTCAAAATCCTAGCTACCTGCATCTAATCCCAAACACAGAGAGATTAGTTACCCATAATAGAGGTAACTAGCAATGAAGATAAGAATGATGATGGAGGAGCATCAACAAGTTTGAATCCAAGCTCCAATGGTGGAAACTAGCTTCTCACTCTCTTTCGTAATTGGGGACATAACAACTTTTTTATTTAAAAAAAAAATCTAGGTTCACTAGGCGAATTCATGCTCGTCCATTGGATCAAGGTTTTTTTTTCAAATGGAAGGAAAAGCCAACCGATTCTAACTGTCACTAAACGGCCTTACTTCGTTAGGTGAAGTGTTGTTCGCCAGTGAGCGTGCTTTAGCCTTTATGTATGAAACTCTATGGAACTGCTCGCCTTCACCTTTCTTTGGTTCGCCTAGCAAAGGTCCTTGCCAAGATTTCCTTGAAACTATCTTACTTGACTCGCTTTCATCTCGCTTTGGCTCGTTCAATGAATGTACTTGTCTCAAGATTCTTATTTACTCTATTGTAATCATGTCAAAAACCTACAAAACAGAACCGAAAATAGATAATAGTAGCATTCTGCCATATACCTATAATACTTTGTATATTTAAAAAAATATTGGCCGGTTTCAAATATATTACTTATAAAACAAGTCAATAAGTTTTTGTAAAAAAAACAAAAAACAAACAAGTCAATAAGTTCTAATGAAAATAACATGAATTTTTTACTATTACTTATTTATGTTTTAAAATTATATTACCAGTTTCCCACGGTCCCCCTAAGATTTTTAAATTTATTATTATAGTATGCTATAATATTTTTAGTCTCTATATTTATTTATTTTAAAATTTATAAGATATTGTATTTGCGAGCTTTTTTACTAAATATATTGAGTCTTAAACACTTAATTTTCTACTAGTTTTTTGTGTGAACAAATTTATCAAAGTTTTTTGTGTGAATGAAATGAGTCAAATGTTCAAAGCAAATTAGAAACTTTTAGAAAAATAAATACAAGTTTAATCCCTCGAGATGAGAAAAGACAAGAAATCTTGAACTAAATTAAACATCTTTAGAGGAACATATTAATTAAAACCATATTTGACAGACCAACCACTTGATTAAATTAACTAGAAACAAATTGAAAACGAAAATCAGACAACAAAATCCTTTTGTAGAATGACTTCATGAAACCCATGTTGTTTGTCAATCAAAAAATCATGGTAAATGCCCAACAAAAGCCTTCTAACTAAAATATAAAACAAGCATAAAATTTGATTTATTAGAAGAAAATGTTGGTTTTTTTTTAAATCCAAGCTTCATGTACCGGTGTTGCTCAGCTATGTGTTAACGGGTGTGGTTTGAATGAGTCATGCGCTCATCTCTTTTTGGTATGCAGTCAGTTTAGTAACGTTTGGCAGCTAGTTCGTAATTGGGGGGGGGGGGGGGGGGGGGGGGGGGGGGGAGGGGGGTCCATGGTGGATCACTTTATTCAGTTTGGTACTTCAACAGGTTTTGCAAAGTCGCGGTGTTCTCTTATGCATTTAATATGGTTTGCTACTTCATGAATTATTTGGAAAGAAAGGAATGACAAACTTTTTTGTGCCAAAGAAAGCTCACCTTATCTGCTTTTGGAGAATACCAGGCTTCTTTCTTACGCGTGGTATAAAGCTAAATTTGTAATTTATCATTATAAGTTTCATGATTGGTGCCAGAACCCTTTCTCTTGTTTGGGTATAGGCTAACCTGTTGTTATTATTGTTAAAACTCTGCTGTATTTTTTGGCTATTTCTTCCGGCAAACCTTGTGCTATGGGGATAGACAGTTGGTCTAATATATTGCATTTTGATTTCTTTAAAAAAAACATAATTTTTTAATTTTGTTTTATAAGTTGTGCATCATTGAAGTTTGATCCTTCCGAAGCTTAATTCATGGCGACATCCCTATGGAGTAATACAATTTTTTGACATAAAAAATTAATTATGATCTCTTGAAAAAAAAACATGTTGTTTGCCTATAAGACGTGTGCAAACCCAGGGCATTTTATTCAACATCAATCCCCAAACAAAACAAGACACCTTCAACAAGACCAACTTTGAAGAGAAAGGATCTCTGCAAAGAAGGTCGTCATGAATAATTACTCCCTCCGTCTTTAACTAATAGTCGTTTAAGATTTATTAGATTTTTGACTTGTGCGATGCACGGGTTTATTGTTAAGGGATTGACATGCGAATAATAAAATACAATATATAATTGGTAACGGTGAAAAAAATAACAGGTAATAATCCATAGTAGACAAAATAAAACACTTCATAAAATGTATAAAATCTGGAAAAAAAATATTATAAAAGAAAATTCGGTAATCCTATCAATAATTCGGTAAGAGAAATATGAAATTTTTAGTACATTGACATGTAGTTTCATCACACATTGCGAAATACTTCCTCGTATACGACGTTAAACGTCACATTGGTATCTTCACCATCTTCATTAGTGATCAATATATTTAGTCCTTCTCTGGATGTAACTCTTGAAACAACAACATACAACTGTCAGTGAGAAAATACAGATGTTGATAGATATACACCAACATGTTTAAGCAACCCTTGACTTTTGTTAATTGTCATTGCAAATGATACAGTCAAAAGAAATTGTCTTCGTTGAAATGCATCTCTTGCAACTTAGGTTCTCATCGATGAAAAGACAACATGATAGGAATGAAATTGGTGCGATGCATTTTTTTAGTATTAAATAACGAAGACTACTAAAATTGGTGTAAACATCTCAAAAAAATGGAGAAAAAAAATTCAAAATTGAATCAAAGTTACCAGTTAAGTAGTGGTATGAGAGTAAAGTTGTAAGGCCACGTCCTTCCATTTACAAACCTCTAAATATCAAAATATATGATTCTTGTGTTGTGTGTGATTATTGTGTTGTGAGAGAAACACAATTTAGTGATTGGTATATATAGTCAAGTTTAAATGGAAATTAGGGTAGCCGAATTTGAATGAAAATTAGGGTATTTTGTTTGTAAACGTATTAAATAAGTGTACAAAATATTTCCTTCAAAAAAAATGTACAAAATATTGTCAAAGAAAAAAAGGCTACTAGATAGGAATAAAATTGGTGCGATGTATTTTTTTAATATTAAATAAGTGTACAAAATATTGTCAAAAAAAGGCATAAGTGTACAAAATATTGCCAAAAAAAGGAAAAAAAAGGCATAAGTGTACAAAATATTGTCAAAAAAAAATGCAACATGATAGGAACGAAATTGGTGCGATGCATTTTTTTAGTATTAAATAAGTGTACAAAATATTGCATAAAAAAAGGCATAAGTTTACAAAATATTGTCAAACAAAAAGGAAAAAAAGAGACATAAGTGTACAAAATATTGTCAAAAAAAAAGGCAACATAATAGGAATGAAATTGGTGCGATGCATTTTTTTAGTATTAAATAAGTGTATAAAATATTGTAAAAAAAAAGGCAAGAGGATATGAATGAAATTGGTGCGATGCATTTTTTTTAGATGGAATTTGTTAGGTTAAATTACTGATAACCTAATACAGCAAATAAGAAGGAAAATATTAGGTTAAATTGCTGCAGACTTAATAAAATTAATAAATAAGGATGCACGGTTATTAAGGAAATTATTAATTGTGTTGATTTTGATGATAAAACTAATATCATTTACTAAAATAACCTTATTAAAATTTAATAAATAAGGGTATAATAATGAAAAAAAATGCTGCATTAGTATTTTAAAGTGACAATGATTTTGAGAAACAGTAAAAAAAATGGTAAAGAGACAATTACTGTGAGACGGAGGGAGTACTCCCTCCGTTTCAAAATACATGTCCATTTTAAAAAAATTGCAGTAACCAAGGACAAGTTAGTTTGACACAAAAGTTCCAATTATACTCTTATCTTTGATTTCCTCCATTTTACATTTATTTACCTCATCACATAATTATTCTCAAAAACAATACCAAAATTAATTAAAGTCAATCAAATGGCAATACCAATACATATACCAATACCATTTTGGAGTACTAGTATATGACATTATTTCTTGCTGCCGTTAGTATTGAAAATGGCATGCCACCATTATTTTCAACTTCTCTAATTTTAATGGCATGCTTCGGTTCTCAATTTTTTTTCTTAAACTCATTTGAAAAACTTCCCTCCATTACTTATACTCTAATTTTAAAATGTTTAGCATCAAAGTTAAATTAAAATTTGTAGTATTTCCCATCATTTTTTCAAAAACACTTTTCTACCTTCATGGTGATTATTGAACTATGAAAGTTAGTACAGCAAAAAGTAAAAAAAATTGGGTCAACATTAAATGGGTTGGTTCACACGATGGATTAGATGGTTCAGTAGTCATGGGAAAATAACTTCTTGGGTCACATGATGGATTAATTTCTTGGGAGAGTGCATGAGGAAATCAACTTAAAATTGGGTCAACATTTATTAGTGGAAAATAATTATCGTGAAGAAAATTTAGAATCCAATTACTAGTAGTAATTGATAGGCAAGGGTAAAATAGACAAAATGTATCAAAAAATGGACATGTATTTTGAAACGGAGAGAGTACTAAATAAGCATGACGCAGAATACGTTCCTCCATTGTAATGCTTCCATATTCATCTATCCCTAACACCTTGAAAAACTCCTAACCTTAGAAGTGGAATACTCCTAACCTTCTTGCAACCTTTAACACTCAAGATTTTAAGTTTGCATAGAAATCCATCCACATGTGGAAAACTCTCAAGATTAACACAATATAAAAGATTGAGTTCTTCTAACGAAGCCATCTTGAGAGGTGGGATAATCCTGATATTAGAGCAACCTATAGCTTTCAAGATTTTAAGTTTACCTAGAAACCCATCTTCCACAAGTGGGAAACTCTCGAGACTACCACAATATGAAAGATCAAGTGCTTCGAGCAAAACCAAGCTGAAAGGTTGAAAACTCTTAATATTGTTGCAATTTTGAACTCTCAAGCATTTGAGTTTCCCCATAATCCGATTGAGCACAGGTGAAAAACTCTCAAGACTATAACAATTTAAAAGATGGAGTTCCTCTAACGAAGTCAGATTGAGAGGTGGAATGCTTCGAATTTTGATGCATCCTGTAGCCTTCAAGATTTTAAGTTTACCTAGAAATTCATTCACCACGGGTGGAAAACTCTTGAGACTATAACAATTTATTAGATGAAGTTCTTCTAGCGAAGCTAACTTGAGAGAAGGAAAACTTGTAATATTGCTGCAACTTATAGCTCTCAAGACTTTTAGTTTACCAGCCATTCCATCCACTGCAAGAGGAAAAATCTCCAGACTATCACAACGTGAAATATCAAGTTAAGCAAAACTGAGAGGTGGAATACTCCTGATATTGTTGCACCGTATAACTCTAAATATTTGAAGTTTTCCTAACAAACCAACTGAACCGTCAATTGTCATAAGATTTTGACAATTTTGAAGTGAAAATTCCTCCAAGTTTAAAAGCCAAGATATGTCAGGTATTTTTATCAAAAAGTTTCTGCGATCAACATTTAAAACTCTCAAATTCATGTACTTCTGCAAAAAGAAGATGCGCCAACAAATAAATAAGAAATAATGCATCTTCCTCAAATGGATTTATTAATATAAGATGGGTGATAAAAATTCAATATACTTGCCTTACTGAAAAAGTATCTCCACTCAAGTGATGTAAAGTCAGAGCTAAAATTGCATATGGTAAGTTTCTTTGGATAAAAACCTGATGGTAAACAACATGAAGGATATTTTTCCCATTCCAATACCCTAAGACTATTTGTGTAATATCCCACTTAATTTCTTAGACTACGGTGTCATTTAAATTATGTCTGATCAAACCTTTTACAAGAAGTGCGTTTTAGTAATTGGCACTTGGGACTATATAAGTCAAAACCTTCACTTCTCATTATTTCCATTCATTTCTCAATGCATCAGAATTCTCCTCCCCATCCTCTCACTTCTCTCTCTCGTTTCTCACCCCTTTCTCATTCAATCTCCACCAAATCTCACCCAAAATTTAGTAGAATCAACATGAAAATGTGAAAACATGACCTTTGTGCCTATGTAAAACATCTTGTTCTATCAATTCACCTATTCCCTCTCCATCAGATGTGAATGTTGCAAAACTTAGGCTTGATCAGCTCTTGCATGTGTATATTGAAGACTGATTATGGCTTTCATTGGTGTTTGGAGGCAAGAGGCAGACAAGGAATCAAGGGCTGAAGCTTAGTGCGGTATTTAGAAGCTCTTGAAAGGATTCAAAAATCTTTATATTGGGTGCTTGATTTCTTGAGCTCAAGCCGTTTGGAAATAAGTTGTCTGCATAAGCTGTTTTGGTAAAAATTCTCCATAAGTGATTACATTGCAAGTTAAGTTGTTTCAGTCATGATTTTAGTAATTTTATATATATTTGAGTTGCTGTTCATGAGTTTGGGCCGAGATTGATATGAAAGAAGTTGTTTGGTACATAAGTTGTTTTGCAGAAGCGCTTAAATAGCGAATAATCTGGTTTAGAAGGCTGACAGAAAAGTGTTTTCTGGATATTTAGATTCTTCATTCAATTCCCTTCAATTCTGACATAAGTTTCGTGCAATTCGGAATAGGAATGAATTCGGAAAACATGTTTAAAGTTTGGTATTTTCTGCTGGATTCTGGCTACGGATTTTGGAACAGGGCTCCACCGAAACGGCAAGAACTTTCTTACTGTGATTCGGAATAGAGCGGTTGTTGTTTCTATGGATAGCTAAAGGAATTCCCGACGCTTTGACATCAGTTTCAATAAAGTTCGGTTCAAAATTGAAGTCTGTAGACGTTTTTGAGGTTGGAAAGCAAAAGTGGGATGATTATGAGTTGCTTTGTGGTGCTAAGGTTTGGATGCTCAAGGGTTTAAACAGAATTACATTAGAGTTGCGGAGAATGTTTGAGGTGAGTTCTTAGATAGTTTCCTACCCTTGGGGTTTATTAATTCCTTTAAGTTGAGATTAGTAGATGTTATGATTTATGAGCTTATGAATAGGAATGCCTTTCCTGCCATTATTGCTTGATTTATGTTAAATGTTGACATGAAAAGATTGTATGATGTTTTTTGTGTTCCCTGTATGCATTATGATCATTTGAAAACTCGATTTTGAGGGTTTCGACTGAAAATTATGATTTTTACAAGTCTAGGACGATGAGTGCTCGCTCAAGCGAGATTCTACATGTATGATCAGATGAAGGCTCGCTCAAACGAGATGAATCTCGCCCGAGCGAGATTCATGTCGAAACAAAGATGTAGCTCGCTTGGAGTTCGCTTGGAACTCGCTCAAGCGAGTTGCACCTGCACATCACAATTTTGAAAACTCTTGAAAGTCAATGACATCGTCCGAGGCTTCTCCGAAACGCTTTTATGACTTAAACGAACCCTCAACAAACGAGTAGTTAATCCATATAGATTTATACAAGTAGTAGAAGTTTCAAAGGCATGTCAACGTTAACATTCTCAGACGATAATGGTAGGATTCGAGCTTAAGCAAAGGGTATAAGTTAGAGCCTCGACTTAGTAGTCGAGAATGTTAGCTAGAGATTGTAGAACCTCGACTTATTACTCGAGAATTAGCAAGTTAGCAGTAAGAGTAGGTTGAGAACCTAGAGCCTCGGTGTAGTAATCGAGAATAGCTAGCTTGTTAACGCTTAAGATCAGTTATCAGTTTAACCAGAATTTATCTGATAAGTCACATGACTATAATAAGAAAGTGTAGGTGTCGTGTCTCTTGTTATCCACGCCAGGGGGATGCAAGGGGTTCACGCCAGGTGAACGGGACACGCTCTGCAAGGTAGGCCCGCACGTCACTGAGGGAGTCCGGTGTACCTCAGATAGGTTTTCATCGGTTTATCAGCGATTGTATTCGGGGTTACTCCACTCGATGCACTCCGTAAAATGAATCCAGATTAACTTGTTTGTTCAACGCTAACATAATCTAACTTAATGAATTATCCAGCAAGCTTATCAGTTAAGATTTATTATCAGACGAGCCAGTTTAAACAGTATTCAGTCATAGAGATACGATACGTTTATAGAGTATTGCTGAGCATGAGTAAGTCATCCAACAATCAGAGCAGAGCAAAAGATATGTCGTTGACGAGTTAGGTTTCTCGTACCGTCCGGTTTAGAGTCGTGTCATGATTGAGTTGTTTAGACTATGATGCGGTCGACGTATCATAGCACAACGGTAATAGGTTCCCTCATAACCACCATGACACATATAAGTTGAGAAGCATATAACTTAGGTTGAGAGTAATCTACGACGGTCTCTAGTGTGCACAGCCGTCCAGATGAGCATGACCACACACGTATAGTCAACCAGCAGGTTGCAGTGTAGACACATGGTAACCCTAGGTTTTCCCCGAGGTTACCACACAGCCTAGGATTAGGTAGAACTCATTGAGACAATATGTCTCATCCCAATCCTCTTTTGTTTCAGATCAGCTAGTGGTTTGGCAGAGTGCAGCAAGCTTGAAGCCGGATGGATATTCAACAAGTGATCGTTCGTACCCGCTGCAGGAGGACGTAAACTCGATGATGTTTATATTTTTGGGAAGATGTATTGTGTATATTGATGTACGAACTAGAATTTGCTGTAAATGATATTCATTCGAAGAAATAAAGTTGTATATTTTAATGTATCCAGTATCAGTTCTAATGCGCATACTAGACTTTCGAAAACAACTTATTTATCCAAAAAAAAGCTTATTACGACCTCTCTTTCAAAAACAGCTTATTAAAAACAGCTTATTTATACAAAACAACTTATTACGATCACTTTTTCAAAAACAGCTTATTCGAAACAGCTTATTTATGCAAAATTGCTTGTTGCGATCCATTTTTCAAAACCATCTTATTCAAAACAACTTATTTATTAAAAACAACTTATTTATTAAAAACAGCTTATTTATGCAAAACAGCTTCTTATGACCTCTTTTTCCAAATTAGCTTATTCAAAACAGCTTATTTATGCAAAACTTATAGTTTTCAAATACAACTTATTCAAAACAACTTATTTATGCAAAAAAAGCTTGTTACGATCTCTTTTTCAAAAACAACTTATTCAAAACAGTTTATTTATCCAAAAAAGCTTATTACGACTTCTCTTTCAAAAACAGCTTATTTATACAAAACAACTTATTACGATCTCTTTTTCAAAAACAACTTATTTATGCAAAACTGCTTGTTACGATCTATTTTTCAAAACCAACTTATTCAAAACAGCTTATTTATTAAAAACATCTTATTTATCCAAAACATCTTATTACGATCTCTTTTTCAAAACCAACTTATTCAAAACAACTTATTTATGTAAAACAACTTCTTCTTTTTTAAATAAGTTGTTTTGAATATGTTGTTTTTGAAATAGAGATCGTAATAAGCTGTTCTGGATAAATAAGTTGTTTTGAATAAAAAAATTGAAAAAGAGATCGTAACAAGCTGTTTTATATAAATAAGTTGTTTTGAATAAAATTGTTTTCGAAAAAGAGATCGTAACAAGCTATTTTTTGCATAAATAAGCTGTTTTGAATAAGTTGTTTTTGAAAAAGAGCTCGTAATAAGCTGTTTTTGATAAATAAGTTGTTTTGCATAAATAAGTTGTTTTGAATAAGTTGTTTTTTGAAAAGAGGTCGTTATAAGGTGTTTTGCATAAATAAGCTGTTTTGAATAAGCTGTTTTTTAAAAAGAGGTCGTAATAAGTTGTTTTGTATAAATAAGTTGTTTTTGATAAATGAGTTGTTTTGAATAAGTTGTTTTTGAAAAATAGATCGTAACAAGCAGTTTTGCATAAATAAGCTGTTTTGAATAAGCTGTTTTTGAAAAAGAGGTCTTAATAAGCTGTTTTGCAAAAATAAGCTGTTTTTAATAAATAAGTTGTTTTGAATAAGTTGGTTTTGAAAAATAGATCGTAACAAGCAGTTTTGCATAAATAAGCTGTTTCGAATAAGCTGTTTTTGAAAAAGAGGTCGTAATAAGCTGTTTTGCAAAAATAAGCTATTTTTAATAAATAAGTTGTTTTGAATAAGTTGGCTTTGAAAAATAGATCGTAACAAGCAGTTTTGCATAAATAAGTTGTTTCGAATAAGCTGTTTTTGAAAGAGAGGTCGTAATAAGCTTTTTTGGATAAATAAGCTGTTTTGAATAAGTTGTTTTTGAAAAAGAGATCGTAACAAGCTTTTTTTGCATAAATAAGTTGTTTTGAATAAGTTGTATTTGAAAAATAGATCATAACAAGCAGTTTTGCATAAATAAGTTGTTTTGAATAAGCTGTTTCTGAAAAAGAGGTCGTAAGAAGTTGTTTTCAATAAGTTGTTTTTGAAAAATATATCGTAACAAGCAGTTTTGCATAAATAAGTTGTTTTGAATAAGTTGTGTTTTGAAAAGATGTTGTAATAAGGTGTTTTGCATAAATAAGTTGTTTTGAATAAGCTAGTTTTGAAAAAAGAGGTCGTAATAAGCTGTTTTGCATAAATAAGTTGTTTTGAATAAGTTGTTTTTGAAAAATTTCGTATTAAATTGTTTTGTATAAATAAGTTGTTTTGAAAAAGAGATCGTAATAATTCGGCCATGTCTAAAATTGGAATTTTGAATTATTATAAGGGCAAAATTGTCAATTTTATGTTTAACCCTCCAAAACCCCCAATTTGGGGGAACTTTAAAATTGGACAAATGAATCCCTTCATTACCCCAAAAACCTTTCCCTTGTTTTTTTTTTAAACTCACAAACAAGGGTTTACCTCTCCATAAGCTTTTCCTTCCCCTCCCCTCCCCTCCAAAACCCAACTCACAGACAAAGCCATAGGGAACCATAACTGACCGCATTTTCCAGGCTCTTCTGGTGATTCTTTTCGGACAATTTCCTTCCCCATATCCTCAATCAAATCATGTAATGTCATAATACCAGAGTCACTTATCTTTATGACAGATTTCTCAACTAACCCCCTAATATGATCTTTCTTACTGCCACCATGGTGAGCATGAAGTATTCTTTCAATCTTCGACAATTCATAACCTTTTAAGCAACAAGCAATGTCAAGAAAGGCACTCTTCTCTTCTTCCTCCAAGGCATCAAAACTCACTTTTAGAACCTTTTGGATCTCTTTATTAGGAACTCTTTCATATCAATCTAATGCACATTCCCATTCTTCAATTCCCTTTTTAATAAAATTAGAGCCCATTACTTCTAAAGCCAACGGAAGGCCTGAAGCATATGTTATTGTACGGTTTAAAACATTCATATATATTGGACTAACTTTTTCATTTTTAAAAGCTTTCCATATAAGCAATTCAAAAGCGTCTTTTCTGTTCAGCCCGTTCACCTCATGAGTACTCTCAACTCCGCGACACGTTAGTAAGTTTTTGTCCCGTGTTGTGACGATGACTCTACTTCCAAGACCAAACCATTCAGGTCTTCCAGCAATAGCTTGTAATTGATCCTTCTTGTCAACATCATCTATAGTCAAAAGAACCTTCTTTTGTTGGAGCCTCTGTTGTATTATTGAAACTCCTTGTCTAACACTTGTTAACTCAGTTTTCTTTTCTCCAACTATTTCAGAAAGGAGGATCTTTTGGAGATATAGAAACCCATGTCTCTCTGAATTTTCTCTGACTTTTTCAAGAAAACATGAACCTTCGAATTTATATGCAATCAAATTATAAACTTCTAGAGCAAGAGTTGTTTTGCCTATACCACCGATACCATGGATCCCTACCATGGTGACTTCATCATCAAACCCAACATTCAGAAGAGATATTACATTTTGTGTTTGGGATTTCAATCCAACTAGGTAATCAGCAACAGGTAAAGTAATAGGTTTAATCTCTCTCGAGACTAGTTCAACGATCTTCTGAATAAACTCATATTCATATCCATCCCTGCAAAAACAAAAAACAAAAAAAGTAGTAAAGTTTGTGTGAAATCCGTATAGTGAATCATCATGCTTTTCTCAAGTGATATTTCTTATAACTCAAATTACAAAATTTGATAAACATAAAGTGTAAACTAAATTCCTAAAACTAGTTGCACAAAATATGATTTTGATAAATAGAAATTCACAAACTAACATTTGGTAAATTACCAGAATCAATGAAAAAAAACGGACCAACATGGTGTAGAACAAGTCAAGCATATTATTCAAGCCCCTTAACCATTTTATCAGGAGTTTGATCTCTGGCCCGTGCGTATATATGTGTGTGTGTGTGTGGAGAGGCCAAATCTTTTAATGAGTTTTAGTTATCTCGAGATTGGTCTCCGTAGTTGTCCACGGTGATACTTAGATTTATCAGGAAAAAAGTTATAACTAATTGGCTGTGACAAAAACAAAAACTAACCTTGTCTTGTAATGAAAGCCAGACAAATTAGCCACTTGGTACAAAGCATTCTCCCATTTCTGCAACATATTTTTGCTATCAACATTGTACCTTGCCTCGTGTATATCCATTGCTTCTCGATAAGACCCTGTTAACTTTCTCACATCAGAAGGATCCACTTCATAAAAAACAGGCCAAACCAATCTACCCTTATCCTTAATGGAATCAAGGATGTTGGAAAGTTCCTTTAAACAAAAGGATGAAGAAGCATAGTTCTTAGAGAGCACAACGATGGCCATGTTGGAATCTTGGTGTGATTTCTTCACCTTTTCGAAGTTCTTCATCATCCATGAAGGTGTACATTCCCCTGTCTTTGAGAGCTTTCCAAAGATTGCCGGTGAAACCATGGCGAGTATCCTCACCTCTAAAGCTGAGGAACACGTCGTAGGTGAATTCATTGGTGACAGAAGCCATGTTCATAAGAAAGTTTATTGTGCAGTGAATATGGAATTTTGAATATAAAATCAAACATTGCAATTCAAAAGTTTGATGATAAATATAAACAATAAAAATAAATTATTATGCAAGTAACATCACTGACGTTGCTAAAAAATTATTACTTATTATAATACACTGTTTCAAACCAAACGTTTTCTTAGTACACACGTTATTGAAAAAATCAAACATATATTATAATTGAAGTTGGGATTAAGTTTAATATACCCACTACACCATTAGATATTAAAAGAGTTGGTTGAGTTTGTTTTTATTTTGATTTGTTCAAAGAACTTATTTATGAAATTATAATACAATGTACCTTACATAGTGAACAGGAACTAATTGGTGCATTTGTCAAGTCCTTATTTTTGTTTTCAGTGGAAGAGGAAAAAGATATGGTATTTGGGTTGCCAATTTTTGTTGTAAATTTCCTCAATGTGATTATTTCAATTTACTAAAACAGAATTTATTGTATTGTTCTGTTATTCCAATTATTGTTACTGTTTCAATTTTTAATCAATATCATCATAATAGTAAAATGAAACTCAAAAAGTAACTATTCATAACTATCAATTTTGGTCTTCTAGCTCATTACTTTTCTCAAACAAGCTAGAATTGTTCAAATTAACTAATCTGAGTACAAAGACTATAAAGATCTAATTTACAACTTCTTACAGTAATCCCTGAAACTGAAGGAAATGATTCTAGCAGTCATTTTGCATAACTGACGTAAATTTCAACCAAATGAAGACATAACCATCAAACGTGCGCATACCAATCACCGAACAAAAGAATACACCTTCAACAGGACCAACGTGTTCCAAGTTTTTGGAAAGAAAGGATTTCTACACAGAAGGCCGTAATGTTATAGATACCGAATTGCATAACTCACAGCATATGTTCTTCCATTGTCATGCTTCCATATCCATCTATCCCTAGCACCTTGATTCTCAACCATGTTTAACTCAGTGAACATGTTCATCTCTCACTGACATAACTCCCTCCTCCATGACCCTGCCCACTTCCCCTCAATCCACTTCCCCATCTCCTCCACATATGCATTTCAAATATTTGAATTTGATAAAAGCCGACAAAATCATGAAGCCAATGAACAACCATCAATCCAACTATCATACCAGAGATATGTTTCCCCTCAATTTTCGACCAACTTCGATATTGCGTTTGATAACCACCCGTCCAACGAGTGGATAGCCTTCCACCATATAATGAGAGACATGAACTTTTCACACTTGGCTGTGTGTATGGTGTTCTAATCCCCACCCCCTCTCTGTTTACTTTTCTTACACTAAACAATTACCTTGCTATGCACAACATTACAACACAATCATTTGCAACAATTCAATTAACACTCGTCTTCTTTGGTCGCATGGCTGAGAAGTCTTGATCGAACTTAGTCCAATTCTGACGCATTCTTGATGCTGCAAATATAACATTATATAGAAACTAGAAAAATAAGAACTTCATAAAGAAAATTAATAAATAAGTACTTTGAAGTAAATGTCAGAGGATTTTGGTTCACAAATCACTAAATAAGGACATCAAAAGTTCTGATGTTCTATCAAGCTGCTAGGTTCTGCTATTCCATAATAAATAACAAACATAAATTCAGAGTTCTAACTCGAATTTTCACATCCCTAAAATAGACTGATACTCTAAAAGAACAACGGTTTATCAGTGAAATAAAGAAAGAGACCCACCAGTAGATAGTGTCTCTAGAAGAAATCACCTTCTTGCAAAGCTAGTCTGGCACAATCTTTAGCAAAATCTCAATATGTTCTTCAGCTTCTCCTATTGGGAGGATAAGATTAGTTAGATAGACTGTTTATTTCCATGAAAGCGTGTGAATTATAATAAAACAGACTTAGAACATACCAAATCTAGAGTCGATCACATTAACTAGTTCCACCAATTATGAAGGATCGTTATCCGATGCATCCAAACCAGTTTTATCCACGTTGGTTTCCTCAAAGGAATGACTAAGGCTTTCTTCTACCTGCATTGAGAAACCAATTAACAATGAAGCAATTAGTTAAATGAGGGACAAAATAAAATAATAAGTGGATATTAATGTATGATTTTAATACTTAAATTCAAAATTAAAACAAAAACAAGATGGCAGGTATACCTCTTGAGGTAAGGAAACGGAATCAAAAGATCTGCAGTCATCAGAACATCCTCTGCTAGATTTAAACATGTCTACTATTTTCCATATCAACACTGCCTTTTGTGAGTGTAAAGTTGAGCACTCATTTTTCAGGCTTAAAACACGACGCAGAGTTTTGCGAAGTCATTTTCTGTAGGTTAACATCAGAATCTCTCAGGTGCTGACTGTGCAGGAGTATGTGTCAACAAACTATCTGTAAAAGAGACAACTTTCAAATCAGGGCTTTCAGCGCAGCTAACAGAATGTGGAGGGAAGATCTTATGTACTAACATTTGGTTAAATACTCATGGACAGTGATTCGTTCTGCTTTCCACTTTCGGCAGATTTTACTCACACAATCAGACAATATTGTACATTCTTTCTACCGCGTTCTTTCACTTTATGTGTTATCTAGGCAGTCTAACTCAAATGTAAGTTGTTCACCGTCAGTTCAATTTCAATGAAAGTTCTGTGCTATCTTTGGAAATCAAGTTACAAGCTCTTTGGCTAAAGAGCTGTGGTGGTGTGGCCTCTGGAATATCTGTAGAAATCAAAATTAAATTGATGAAATCAATTCTTTTGCAGAAATCATACTTTCAAACTTCTCTACTTAACTAGAAGAAAAAAAAAATATATATATATATATATATATATCTGAGCAATACACAAAGAAAATTCAGTTGAAAAAAAAGAGCAAGTGTTACCAGTAGCCACAAAATATCATTTAATAATTTTTCATTTTCAACTAAGTATATGGAATCACAATGCACAACATATGAGTACTATAGAGAATGAAAGTCTAAATCTAACCACAGTAGTAAACTTGAATTCCACAATTCCCAGACTATGATACCAATAAATGTAGCATTACATTTTATTTAAGGATAAATGCAGCGTTACATTGATTACTTTGGACCTTGTAAGATGTATAATTCAGACACAACCAATGATGTTCTAGAACTCCCTCATATAGGATTTAGAAATGCAGACTCTGAACATCTAAAATAACAATCCAAATCAAATCTAACAATAAAAAATGTTACCTTAGGATGTAGATAATAGAAATTAATCAGCCTGGAATTAAAATATCATCTAATAGCCATATAAGCAGATTGTTCTGACTTCAGAGGGATCTTCTACAGCTACCTAGTTGATACTCAAATCCGGCATCACATAAGCTCTACTTATCAACATAAATCACCATTTCAATTTCTATTCCTTCAGGGTGTATATACTTCATCTTCTCTGGAATTTAACTGAAAATAAAACACATTAGAGTCACTTCCTTAATCCATCAATCAAAGGAAATAGATCATCTATAGTCTAAAATTTAACTGAATATGGTGCATTTTAATGTTCTCAATCGTGGATCGCGGAAAATAGCATATTATTTTTTTTAATTTATTTGTGCTCCATATTTTAAACTGTTTTAAATAAATAGTTTGTTTTTACTATTATTAGGGGTGATTTTTGTTTATTAGGAGTAACCTTTTATTTTTATTAGTAAGTGTATTAGACCCATTAGCTCATTAGGTTAAAACAGTCTATATAAACACATAAGTGGTTGTACCTTATTCATAAGTTGAAATAAGTTATTATTCGGTTTTCACATAAACGAATAGAGATCTACAATATATAGTATATCCCCATTAGAATCATACCTTTTACAGATCAAGTCTGGCACATACTTCTCCAAAAACTCAACCAGTTCTCACTTCTTCTACCAAGAGATGACAGCTAAACATGATTAGTTAGCTACTCAATTTATTAATAATAAGAATCCGAACAAACTGTTCATAGTGTTTTTGACAGAATGTAATAGAGTAAAACCACTTTAATCTCACCCTGCAATGATGCAGATTTTTCATGCCTTGCATTTAAACTAGCATTGTTTGGATTGGTTTTCCAAGAGTGACCGATGCTCTCTTCTACCTGCATTGAGAAATCAAGTTACATGAATGAAATCATTTCCAAGAGAAAAATGTCTATAATAATTTGTGAGAAACATATTTTAAAACTCTTCCATGATTTCCTGAAGTGCATAGGTGAAAGTAAAATATTATACGCAAGCTTATGTTGAATTTTAACAATTATTAAAACTTGGCAAAAACTAAACATTTCTGGAAAAATGTCAGCTTGTCATAAAATAATGCACAGTCCAACCTATAATTGTGAATACTTAGAAAGATCTATCATAAAATAGTGAAACAAATTAACATTCTACATTACAGGAAGAAAGATTTATGACAATTTGGGTAAAATGAATGATATACTTACTTCAACATCTTGGCTGTAACACAATGTTAGCATCGTTAATTTTCAGGGTTACTGAATCGAATATCCTTCATGTTACTTTTCTCTTTTAATACATGTGAAGACTGCATTGGGCTCACATTTGCTCTATACTCTATGTAAAATGCGTGGTATATTTCCCATCTCTCCCAATATTTCTGGAAAACTCTCTAGAGTTGGACAATATGAAAGATCGAATTGTTCCAACGAAGCCAACCTAGGCGGTAGGATACTCCAAAGCATGATGCAATATTCAATATCTCATCCACCACATGTGGTAAACTCTCAAGCCTTCAACAGTGTGAAAGGTCAAGTATTTCTAAGGGAATCCAACTTGAGAGGTGGGATACTCCTAAGAGCGCTACAACTTGTAACAGGCAAGGTTTTAAGTTTTCCAAAAAACCCGTCAACCACAAGTGGAAAACTCTCAAGACTATAACAACATGAAAGTTCAAGTGTTTGATCTAGTGAATCCAACTTGAGAGGTGGAATACTCCTTAGATTGGTACAACATCTAACATTCATGGTTTTAAGCTTATCACCAAACCCATCTACCAGAGGTTGAAAACTCTCAAGACCAGTACAATCCGAAATATCTGGTTCTTTTGGAGAAGGTAACATGAGAGATGGAATAATTCTGATTTTTGTGCATTTTAGAACCCTTAAGATTTTAAGTTCTCCAACATATCTATTCACCATGAGAGCAAAGCTTTCCAAAGCATCACAATGTGAAAGATCGAGTTCTTCCAGTGAAGCCAAAGTGAGGGGTGGAACGCTCCAGAATTTGGAGCAATGTATAAATCTCAAGATTTGAAGGTTACCTGAAAAAATCAACCGATTTATCAATTGTAATTAGTTCCTTACAACTTTGAATTGAAAATTCTTCTAAGTTTGGGAGACCAGATATATCAGATATTTGTGCTAAAAGATCACCATTAACAAAACTCTTCTATTTAATCCTCAAAGCAAAACTCTTCAAAGCTCTTGTATTCCGGAACTTCTGCAAAAAAACAAAACTGAAAATAGAAAAACATGCAAATAAGTAAGAAATATATGGATAATATTAAACCGGATTTATTAATATATAAGAGATATAAATATGTTACACTTGCCTTTGTGAGAAAACCCTTCCACTCAAATGGATTTGGTGAAGGCTGTTTGCAATTGATATTGCATTTGCGAATGAGAAGATGCAAATCTGATGAAGGATGTTTGCGACATTTCAGCCGAAAGAGTAACTCTAGCATTAACAACAGGAATCAAAGTTAAAGATGAAAAGATAAAACATCCATATCATTATAACTTACAAATAACATTAGCAACACAAATCCAACCAACAAATACCATGCAATACAGAGCATTACCAACATTCATTTGCAATACCACAAATAACATTCCTTATCATTTAACAAAAGCCTTTCACTCGTCTCCTTTGTTCACATTGCTGAGAAGCCTCGATCGAACTGAGTCCAAATCTAACGCATTCTTGACATCAGAAATATAAAAGGTTTTATAAACTACAAGCATAAGAACATAAAGAGAATTAGAACATACTAATAACATCAAAAGTTTTGCTATTCCATCAAATTGCTGAGTTCTATTATTCCATTATCTCTATGATATATGCTTTTTCATGTCAGACTCAAATTTTCACATCCCTAAAAGAGACTGATACCTTAAAACAACAAAGGTTTAATCAGTGAAAATAAAGGGACCCACCAGTACATAGTGTCTCCAGATGAAACCACCTTCTTGCAAATCCAGTCTGGCACAATCTTTTCCAAAATCTCAATCTGTTCTTTAGCTTCTCCTATTTGGAGGACAAGATTAGTTAGCTAAATTGTTTATTACTAAGAAATTGTGTACATTATAATAAAATACAATTAGAACATACTAAACTCGACTAAATCGAAACAGTTTATCGTTACCTTTTGGAAGAGCTCCTCTTTTGTGATTGAAATTATTTTGACAGAGCCAAATATAGAGTCATTCACATTAACCAGTTCCAGCATTGATGAAGATTGTTATCCGATGCATCCAGACCAGTTTGATCTATGCTGGTTTTCACAAAAGAATGAGTAAGGTTCTCGCCTATTTGTTTGGAGCAGGAACATGTCAGAATAGTAAGAAAATACAAAATGAATAAAGTGCAGTTAGTAAATCCATTTCTTGTAAACCCGTTAAACAAACTATTTGACGCAGCCAATCGAATAAATTGACTAAACCAATAATATAAGTGTGTTAGAAATAAAAACCATCACTAAAGCTTGGACTTGTTTCTCACCCAATATGTTCATTATCTTATAACAATCTCTAAAGCTCCTCTTTTTCATGCATGAATATATGATGAGTACCCCACTTACTAGTTAGACTTTAACATGAACTACTAAATATCAGGAAAATAAATTGCTTTCTTTGCAAGTTCTCCGGCAAGGATAGATTGAAAGGAACAAAATAGAATAACAAATGAATATCAGATTATGACTTTAGGGATAAGTCAAAAATTAAAACCAGAACTAGATAGCAGGCGCATACCTCCTAAGGTGGACAAACAGAATCAAAAAGATTTGATGTCCTCAGAACATCCTCTGCTAGGTTTAGACATACTCTATTAACCAAATCATCACTGCCTTCTGTGAGTGTAATGTCGAGCCCCCTTTTTGTAGGCTTAAAACACGACGCAGACTTTTAGGCAGTCATTTTCTGAAGCTTAACATCAGAAGCTAGCAACAGTCTCTCAGGTGCTGACTGTGCAGGAGTGTGTGTCAACAAACTATCCATACAAGAAACAATTTTCAAATCAGGGTTTCAACGCGGCTAACAGAATGTGGAGGGGAGATCTCATGTGCTGGTGTATTAATAACATTTCGTTGAATACACATGGACAGTGATTCCTTCTGCTTGCCACTTTTTACATTATTAGTCATACAATTAGACAATGGTGTACATTCTTTCTGCCATGGGCTTTCACTTTCTTGGTTATCCAGCCAGTCAGATTCAAGAGTGTGCAGATTCTTTCCAAATTTTGGGGGGATGAAGTAGAAGAGGGTGAGGATCACATCTCTGAGGCACCTGTGTTTTCCAACAAGATTGTGGATCCAAAGGTTATTCAAGTGGGCTAACACTCTGGTGCTCACTCCTGTGGTTATGCCGGTCACAGTGATGGAGGAAACTCTCAGCCATGACAAGAGACCGGAGATGGAAGAGGACAATGTTGAAGCCATCGTATCAAACTTTGAGCAGTACTATCCAAGTCTATCAAAGAGTACTAAGGAAGAGAAAAAGAAGAAGAAGCATGTGAACAAAGTGAAGCCTGCTAACTTTAACTCGGTCGGAATGAGGACCCGTGCCCAAAAGGGTACCTCCAAATTGCCTTGGCAGCTACGAAATAGTTATTTCATTTGCCAAAGAATAGCTAGGAATATCAATACTTTTTGTACCATCTTTCTAGGGATAGATCTGAATTTTCTTTTCACAGATTCTTCACTATGTGACTCTGTTGTATTGGTTCAGGCCTCTCCTGTCTTTTATATTTTATGTTAGTGCTTTGATCAAAAAAAAGATTCATGGGATGACAGAGAGTTTTCAGATGATGAAAGCTCTGAACTTGCTCCGTCTCGCTAGCAACATTCTTCTGAGAAAAATGACTTTTAAAAGATGGACTCAGATGTAAGTTGTTCAGTGGACAGTTCAATTTCATTGGAAGTTGATGAAAGTTCTGTTGACAAATTTACAGGTCCATCTTTGAAAATCAAGTTAGAAGGTCCATCTTTGAATATCTGTCCCCTTATATCCACATTCAAAAGCAAAATCAAAATTAAAGTGATGAAAAACAATTTTTTACATACTTCTAAGAACAAAAATAAATATAGCAGAACCAGCCCCGAAGAATAGCAGTTGTCAAAAGGTAAGCACAACCAGTTGCCAAAAAATCACATTAACTTTCTCATAATTGTCAACAACATTTTCAACCAAGTATAACATGCTTAATGCTTACATAATCATCAATATATTTTCAACTAAATATCATATAATACCTTATTACTATCATTAAAACATTTTTAATTAATTATAACATGTTTACATCTACCTACCATATGGAATCACAAATCACAGCATAGAGTACATGAGCATAGGAGAAGTTTCTGAAAATAAAACACACTACCGGTATTCCAAAAAGAAAAAAACACTATCATCTGAGTCCAAATCATATTATTCAAATCAGGATGAGCTACACCGCTTGTTTAAACTAAGATCCAATGGGACAAGAAACAAAGATGAATGGTACAAAATTGCATAAAACTTGTAAAAAAAAAAAAGGATTAGTTTATTTATAGCATCATAACAAAAAAATGGCAGTTTGGCCTTAAAATTTTCCAAATTTGCAACTGTTAAATTTTCATTTTGAATAAAACTGGAAAAATTCCAAAGAGACATGCACTATGAGAAACTTACATTCTGTTTAGTTTCATCAGGTTGTCTTTGGTAGTTGTCGTATGCTTCAGCATCATGCACAAACAAGCTAGCATTGGACAAAAACAGCTCACGACATCTGCATTTAAGAAGATAATACCCATTTTCAAAACACGTTCAAAAACCATTCATATGTGAATGATCGGGAACAGATAACGGACATACCTCATACAGTCTGTTGGGCAGCCAAACTGGCATCACTCTCGTCCATTTTTTCCTTCTTCCATTGATAGAACAACTCAGTAGTTATAGGAGTTGGAGTTTTCACTTGGGAACACTAAACCATGTTATATATTATGTTAGAAATCCTGATGCAATAATCAAGTGACGATGCTTCTTGTAAGGGGAAAAAACAGTTCACCTGCTTTTCAATCTCTTCCTCAATTGGCATTTTATCAGATTCTTCCTCTAGCAAAGCCTTCATTTGGGAAGTTATTTCCCAAATTCTTACCACCATTTGAACATGACCAAAACCAACCATATTGCTTCCTCTCTACCGCATCCAAAGAGTGTTTGCATACCTAAACAAAGTACATAAACAATGCATAGAAGTTATTTCCCGTTGAATAAGTAAGAACGAAAATATGATTTAAATAATAAACAAAAATCAAACATTAAAAAGAAGCCTCAAACTCGCCATAAAAATGAAAGGGGGCTGATATTCCAGCATAGAGTACCGGTATTCCAAATATCAGTCCCTTCCTTAATCTATCATTAAAAGGGGACTGATATTCCAGCATAGAGTAGACGAGCTAGGAAATGGATTGTTTATAGTCTAAGTGCATATTTGGTTTCACGGTGAGTTGGCCGAAATCAAGGTGGCACCATGATTTTGTAGAAGCTCCAAAGCGTAACTTATGCAAAATCACGGTGGCACAACGTCATTCTGTCAAACTCACAATGAATCGATACATACACAAAACAGTATCATTGATTACAGAAATCCAAAAAACCACCATTTAGAACGGCCGTAATCGACACAAAATGTCATGGCACCCCCATCTTTCACAAATTGGCCATGGCAGTTGTCAAAAAGTATGCCAAGACAATCCATATTTGACAACACTCAGTCTAAAATTTACTTGGATATGGTGCACTTACATACAAACACATGCACATAAAAATTATTTTAACCTATGAAGCATGGACACTCATGCATCAACATCGATAATAATTTGAGAAAATGACATAATTCATGTAAACACATGTGTCGGTGTTGTATCAGACACTAACACAGTTCAAACACGAAACACACCGTCGAACATAAATGTTTGTGCCATAAGTTGTTCTGTTACAGCTCCAAAAACAATTAAGGGAAATAAGTGAGGTCTTCAATAATTGTAAGGAAATCCCAAAAGAGTAATCAAAATTTCCACCATTATCTTTTGAAAAAGCTCTCTAGGGAGAGGAGGGCAAAAATTCAATATTTCAGCATAAATATACAAACCTATAATTGTGATTGGTAAACACATAGAAAAATCTATACTAAAATTATGAAACAAATTAACATCCTACAACACTACGGAAACCTTTATGCCAATGAATGATATACTTACTTCAACATCCCGAGTGTAACACAATGTTAGCATCATTCTCTGGTGAATCGAATATCTTTCATGTTACTTTTCTCTTTCAATACGTGGATTCCACTATTTTGGAAGGGGAATCCAAAGTCAACCTCTGCATGGTTCCACTTATTTTCTAAAATTGCTGTCTATATTATCATTGAAGTTTTCCATTTGCAAATGAAAAAGATGCAAATGATACGTATTTGGCTGTGGTTTTGTATCATCTGTATAGAAAAATGTATTGCCGTTGATGATCAATCTTACAGCACGGTAGTGTGAATCATCCCATGTGAATGGAGAAACAACACAGAGAGCTATGTCAGGAAACTTGTTACGAAACCAGAAGGAAATTGACAATCCTGCCTCGTATATGTGGTCGAACCACTCCGGAATTTTCGGCACCCGTGGCAAACAAAACCAAGTGTTTCCTGCCTTGTGTAATTCCTGTCGGTAATAAATAATTAATTTAAGTTTAACTATATCAAAAAGAATATCAAATACACTACAAACAAAAATAAAATATATCATAACCTGATTTAGTAATTTGCTCTTGCACGACGAACTCAACGACATGCAGTTTACTGCAGATAACATTCTTAAGCATGGAGGAATCACTTTAATTTCCTGAAGTTCCTTACAATCATCCAAGACGAGTTTCCATAACCCATCCACCACAAGTGAAAAACTCTCAAGACTATAGCAACATGAAAGGTTAAGTGTTTCTAGCAAATCCAACTTAAGAGGTGGAATACTTCTGAGATTGTGACAACTTTCAACAAGCAAGGTTTTAAGTTTTCCAAGAAACCCGTCCATCACAATTGGAAAACTCTCAAGGCTATGACAATCTGAAAGGTCAAATGTCTCCAGTGAATCCAACTTGAGAGGTGGAATACTCCTCAGATTCCGACAACCATTAACACTAAGGGTTTTAAGTTTTCCAAGAAACCCGTCCACCACAATTGGAAAACTCTCAAGACTATGACAATGTGAAAAGTCAAGAGTTTCTAGTGAATCCAACTTGAGAGGTGGAATACTCTTGAGATTGAGACAACTACCAACATTTAGTGTCTTAAGTTTTCCAAAAAACCCGTCCTCCACAACTGGAAAACTCTCGAGACTATGACAATGTGAAAGGTCAAGTGTTTCTAGAGAGTCCAACTTCAGAGGTGGAATACTTCTGAGGTTGCCACAACTACTAACATTCAGGGTTTTAAGTTTTCCAAGAAACCCGTCCACCACAATTGGAAAACTCTCAAGACTATGACAATGTGAAAAGTTGAGTGTTTCTAGTGAATCAAACTTGAGAGGTGGAATATTTCTAAGATTGCTACAACAACTAACATTAAGGGTTTTAAGCTTTCCAAGAAACCCATCCACCATAATTGGAAAACTCTCAAGACTATGACAATGTGAAAGGTCAAGTGTTTCTAGTGAATACAACTTGAGAGGTGGAATACTCCTGAGATAGCAACAACTACTAACATTCAAGGTTTTAAGGTTTCTAAGACACTCATCCACCACAATTGGAAAACTTTCAAGACTATGACAATGTGAAAAGTCGAGTGTTTCTAGTGAATCCAACTTGAGAGGTGGAATACTCCTTAGTATGCGACAACTATTAACATTCAGGGTTTTCAGTTTTCCAAGACACTCGTCCACAATAATTGGAAAACTCTCAAGATTATGGCAATGAGAAAAGTCAAGTGTTTCAAGTGAATGCAACTTGAGAGGTGGAATAGTCCTGAGATTGCAACAACTACTAACATTCAATGTTATTAGTTTTCCAAGAAACTCATCCACCACAATCGGAAAGCTCTCAAGACTATGACAATGTGAAAGATCAAGTGTTTCCAATGAATCCAACTTGAGAGGTGGTATACTCCTGAGATTGCGACAACTATTAACATTCAAAATTTTAAGTTTTCCAAGTAACTCATCCACCACAATTGGAAAATTTTCAAGACTATGACAATGTGAGAGATCAAGTGTTTCTAATGAATGCAATTTTAGAGGTGGGATACTCTTGAGATAGCAACAACAACTAACATTCAAGATTTTAAGATTTCCAAGAAAATCGTCCACCATGGTTGGAAAACTTTCAAGACTATGACAATGTGAAAGATCAAGTGTTTCTAGTAAATCCAACTTGAGAGGTGGAATACTCCTTAGAATGTGGCAACTACTAACATTAAGGGTTTTAAGTTTCCCGAGAAACCCGTCCTCGATACATGGAAAACTCTCAAGATTATGACAATGTGAAAGGTCAAGTGTTTCTAATGAATACAACTTGAGAGGTGGAATACTCCTGAGACTGCAACAATTACTAACATTCAAGGTTTTAAGTTTTTCAAGAAACTTGTCCACCACAGTTGGAAAACTTTCAAGACTATGACAATATGAAAGGTCAGGTGTTTCTAGTGAATCCAACTTGAGAGGTGGAAAACTCCTGAGATCCCGACAACTATTAACATTCAAGGTTTTAAGATTTCCAAGAAACTCGTCCACCACAATTGGAAAACTCTCAAGACTATGACAATGTGAAAGGTTAATTGTTTCTAGCGAATCCAACTTGAGAGAAGGAATACTCTTGAGATTGCAACAATTGTTAGCATTCAGGGTTTTAAGTTTTCCAAGAAACCCATCCACCACAATTGGAAAACTTTCAAGACTATGACAATGTGAAAGGTCAAGTGTTTCTAATGAATCAAACTTGAGAGGTGGAATACTCCTGAGATTGCGACAATTACTAACATTCAAGGTTTTAAGTTTTCTAAGAAAGTCATCCACCACAGTTGGAAAATTCTCAAGACTATGACAATGTGAAAGGTCAAGTGTTTCTAGTGAATCAAACTTGAGAAGTGGAATACTTCTAAGATTGCAACAATTGTTGACATTTAGGGTTTTAAGTTTTCTAAGAAACCCATCCACCACAATTGGAAAACTCTTAAGATTATGACAATGTGAAAGGTCAAGTGTTTCTAGGGAATCAGACTTGAGAGGTGGAATACTCCTGAGATTCCGACAACTATTAAAATTAAGAGTTCGAACTTTTCCAAGAAACCCGTTTACAACAGTTGGAAAACTCTCAAGACTATGACAATGTGAAAGGTCAAGTGTTTCTAGTGAATCTAACATGAGAGGTGGAATACTCTTGAGACTGCAACAACTATTAACATTCAAGGTTTTAACTTTTCCAAGAAACATGTCCACCACAATTGGAAAGCTCTCAAGGCTATGGCAATGTGAAAGGTCAAATGTTTCTAATGAATCCAACTTGAGAGGTGGAATACTTCTGAGATTTCGACAATTATTAATGTTCAAGGTTTTAAGCTTTCCAAGAACTCCGTCCACCACAATTGGAAAACTCTCAAGACTATGACAATGTGAAAGGTCAAGTGTTTCTAGTGAATCAGACTTCAGAGGTGGAATGCTCTTGAAATTGCAACATCTAATAACATTCAAGGTTTTAAGTTTTTGAAGAGACTCACCCTCGAAAATTGGAAAACTTTCAAGACTATGACAATATGAAAGGTCAAGTGTTTCTAGTGAATCCAACTTGAGAGAAGGAATACTCCGAAGATTGCGACAGCTATTAACCTTTAGGGTTTTAAGTTTCCCAAGAAACCCGTCCACCACAATTGGAAAACTTTGAAGACTATGACAATGTGAAAGATTAAGTGTTTCTAATGAATTCAATTTGAGAGGTGGAATATTCCTGAGATTGAAACAATTATCAAGATTGAGGGTTTTAAGTTTCTCAAGAAACTCGTCCACCACTATTGGAAAACTCTCAATACTACGACAATGGTTAAGATCAAATGTTTCTAGTGAATCCAACTTGAGAGGTGGAATACTCTTGAGATTCCGACAACTATTAACATTCAAGGTTTTAAGATTTCCAAGAAACTCGTCCACCACAATTGGAAAACTTTCAAGACTATGACAATGCGAAAGGTCGAGTGTTTCTAGTGAACCCAACTTGAGAGGCGGGATACTCTTGAGATTGCTACAATTATTAACATATAGGGCTTTAAGTTTTCCAAGAAACCCATCCACCACAATTGGAAAATTCTCAAGACTATGACAATGTGAAATGTCAAGTTTTTCTAGCAAATCCAACTTGAGAGGTGGAATACTCATGAGATCACGACAACCTTTCGCATTCAGGGTTTTAAGTTTTCCAAGAAACCCGTCCACCACAAGTGGAAAACTTTCAAGACTAATACAATCTGAAAGATCGAGTTCTTCTAATGAATCCAACTTAAGAAGTGGAATACTCCTCAGCTTGACACAATTTCTAACACTCATGGTTTTAAGCTTATCCCCAAACCCATCTTCCAGTTGTGGAAAACTCTCAAGACTAGTACAATATGAAAGATCAAGTTCTTCTAGAGATGCCAAACTGAGAGGCGGAACACTTTGGATTCTATCGCAACCTATAAATCTCAAGATTTTAAGTTGACGCAAAAAACCAACTGATATATCTATTGTAGTTAGATCCCAACAATTTTTAATTGTAAATTCTTCCAAATTTGGGAGACTAGATATATCAGGTATTTGTTCTAAGCTGTCACTACAATAAAGATTTAAAACTTTCATACTCTGGAATTTCTGCAAAAAAATGGAAATAGAAAAACTTGTAAATAAATAAGAAATGTATGAATAATATTATTTTAAACTAAAATTGGCATTGAATAATATATGAATCCTAAGATCTTTATATGAGTATGCTTCAATGTCCCAAGCCAACATCACTCCAACCAAGTGGGTTAATATATGAATGAATATTATTAAACAGGATTTATTAACATAAGATCAAAGATATAAATGTGTTACACTTGCCTTTGTGAGAAATGCCTTCCACTCAAATGGATTTGATGAAGGATGCTTGCAATTGATATTGCGTTTGCGAATGAGAAGATGGAAATCCGATGAAGGATGTTTGCGACATTTCAGCACTCTCAGAGTATTTGGAAGATGTTTAGGATTTTTGGAAAAAAAAACATCATTACTAAAAATTAACGTTTTGAGATTTTCCATCTTCTTGAAAGCTTTTCCATCCCATTCTACTCTAATCCGACGGTCGAAATGTATGATTTCGATTTTACTTGTTCCCTGTAAACAAAAAAGGACAAATCACTGAAATTAATATATGGTAGAACTTTATACCACATAGCAAAGATTTTTACATAATATAAAAGTTTAATTTATATACAACATCACTGTTAAAAAGTGTTGTCACGTCAATTTATGATACGATAAACTATGAGTTTTTAATTCATGAAATGATGTAACTTAAAAAAAAAAAATTACAATACATTGCTATATGTATGCAAAAAATTACATTGACAATACAGGTAAATTAAACTCATACAAGGATAAAAATTTGAAATATTGTGACCATTAATAATATTAATAATGAAGAAAACCAAAAGGGTAACTTGAGCATGCATCAGCTTCATAAGTTAAAGATGAAAAGTCAAACCATTCATATCAGTATAGCTCACCTTATTTTCTTCTAAAACTTCTTTTATATCTTTAGAGGACCATAACCTACTGCGTTCTCCAGGATATTTTGGTGATTCTTGTCTAACAATTTCTTTTCCCATATCCTCTACCAAATCGTGAAATGCCACATTACCAGACTCACTTATTTTTATGAGAAATTTTTCCACTAACACATTAATGTATTCTTTCATGATATCACCATGATGAGCATGAAGTATTTGTTCGACCCTTTTCAATTTATATCCTTTGAAGCAACAAGCAATGTCAAGAAAAACAATCTTCTCTTCTTCCTGCAAAGCATTATAGCTCAACTCTAGTGTCGTTTGGATCTTTTTATGAGGAACCCTTTCATAACGATTTAGTGCATCTATGCATTGTTCTAATGTTTTATTATAAAAGTGAGAACCCATGACTTCCAAAGCAAGTGGATGACCACAAGCATATGCTACAACACGTTCTAAAACATGCACTTGTGCTAATGAAACATTGTTATAGCTTGGACTAAATTCATTTTTAAAAGCATTCCATCTAACCAACTCAAAAGCATCTTTGTCATTCAACCCCTTCACCTCATATGTACATTCAACCCCACGACATGTTAGCAGCCTTTTGTCCCTAGTTGTTATGATGATTCTACTTGAGGGACCAAACCATTCGTGTTTTCCAGCTAGAGCTTCTAATTGCTCTAGCTCGTTAACATCGTCTAGAATCAAAAGCAATTTCTTTTGTTGGAGCCTCTGCTGCAATATTGAAATTCCTTCTAGAACTCCTGTTAACTCATTTTTCTCCCCAACTACTTTAGAAAGAATGATTCTCTGGAGATATGTCAACCCATGTTTCTCTGAATTTTCTCTAACATTTTCAAGAAAACATGAAACTTCAAATTGGTGGGCAATCAAATTATAAATAGATAGAGCAAGAGTTGTTTTTCCTATTCCACAAATCCCATGGATCCCTACCATGTGGATTGTATCATTAGACCCAACATTCAAAAGAGAAATCACATGTTGCTTTTGGTGCTCCAGTCCAACCAGGTAATCACCAACAGGCAAGGCAACAGGTTTTATATTTCCTAAGACTTGTTCAACAATCTCTCCAATAAATTTATGTTCAGGCCTATCCCTGTCCAAGATAATAAAAGAGGTTATTTAAGTACATATATTCAGCTTAATTCTGTTTTTCGCTCCCCATATCCATTGCAATTGTGCGACTTTGATCCCCAATTTTATAGGAATTTTCCCTCTTATGTTTTCAACATGTTATGGTAATCCCAAAATTTACCCTGGTGTGAAATCACTTATTGATTAACATTCAACTCTCATACTTGTGTTGTTTTTCTTTAAAGTAAGAAAAAAAATACCAATGTTCAGCTTGTACCTTTAAGAGCAAATGGAACTTTTAATTAAGGTCTGAATCATTTTGGCATTTTTTGAATTTTTATTTTTCAATTTTAAAGAAAATTCATTAGTTGAATGTCATGTCAATAAATCATGTCGCATATGAGACTACCAAATCATAAAAAGGCGAAAACATAAGGGATCAAAATCGTTCAAAGATATATAAGAGGCTAAAATCATACAATTACAATATATGAAGGGTCAAAATGGGTCGTAAGTCTATTTATTATAACTAAAATTTTCATATGCTTTGTTTGTCGTTTAAGGTTATGAAAAAGTAATTAAGAAATATGTTTATTGTAAATGTTTTAATAAAAAAGAAATCATTCTCTTCAATAAAAAAAGTTGTCTTTATTACCGTTTTTTTCCTCATAAATTGTCTTTTATTGATGATACATTTTCATTTTATGGTCTAGCATTAAAATCCATTATGGTTATTTATGAGGATAAGAATCAATTTTACTTAAATTTATGGTTAATCTATCCAAACAACATTGATCGATGAGAATCAATTTTACATAAATTTATCCAAAGCATAAATCAATTTAAGAATATTTAATTTTAGGGGCCGTTTGTTATAGCTTTTTATAAAATAGATTTTTGTAGTGTAACATATTTTTGTTAATAAAAATTTAGCAAAGAAATTTTTAAGGAAAGCTTCAAATAAAAAATCGGTTTGAATAGCTTATCTTAAAATGTCATTTTAAATATTTCATCATTTTGTTATAATTTTTTTGGATGCTAAAATTTTGAAAAAAGCTATTTCAAATAGCTTTTCATAAAAATCATTTTTGAAATATATCATTTTGGAAAAATATGCGATTTTCACTATTTAAAATATCAAACAATGAATATTTAGGTCAGTGAATGTCAAAATATCTTTTTTAACTTATAGCAAATGAGTTTGAAATACCTTATACTATTTTCGAGTAAATTTCCAAAAAATCTATTTTTAAAAATGCAAAGGAAAATCGATTTTTTTAGAATCTAAACAAACGGGCCCTTAATCAAAACCAATTTTTTCAAACTCTCTATTATACTCGGTTCATCTTATCTATGATTACTCCACCGTCTAATATTATAAGCATTTTTTTGATATTTATTTATCTTAAATTATTTATAATTTTAGAATATCAATACAATATTATTAATTATTTATCTATTTCATATAACTAAGATTTTTTAATAAATATTGTCGTTTCGTATACCTAAAAAAATACTATTGTTTATTGCATTTCAATTCAAGTCACTACTACATTTGTCCCTTAATATAGGAGTATTTTATAAAAAATCATTGTATTAAAATAAGTTGTTGGAGTAATAAATTTGTTTAAAAAGTATGTAAATATTACTAAATTTCCCATCGCGTATGGATGAATTCAATGTTAACTTTTCATATTTCAAAATAATTAATAGTATTGATAAATTGTATGTTTGAAAAAAGAGTAATGAATACATTAGGAAATTTATTATGATCTTATATTTTTTTGTAAGTGGTTTTATAATTAAGGACAAAAGGAATATTTCACTACCAATGAAATAAAAAGCTAAAGATATGGATATACCCTTTGTAATGATGGCCGGACAAGCTAGCAACTTGGTGAAGAGACGCCTTCCATTTATTATTCATATGACTCCATTGTAATGAGGAGCTGGCCTTATCATGTTTTTCCATTGCTTCACCATGACTCCTTTTCAACTTTCGTACATCAGAAGGATCCACCTTATAAAATACCGGTAAAACATAACGACCCGCCTTATCTTTCATGGTATCAAGGATCTTTGAAAGTTCTTGTAAGCAAAAGGAGGAAGAAGCATAATTCTCAGAGAGGACAATGATGGCCATCATGGAGTCTTCAATTGCTTTGAGAAGTGATGGTGTGATTTCATCTCCTTTTTTAAGCTTCTCATCATCGATGAAAGTTCGGACTCCTTTATCATCAAGAGCTTTCTTGAGATAGCCGGTGAAACCATGGCGAGTATCTTCGCCTCTAAAACTGAGAAAAACATCATACTTGAATCGATTTGTGACTGTGAGGGGAGCCATGATGAGTGAATGAGTGTGGTTTGATGAATATTAGTATTCAGATTCAGATTCAAATGAAAGAACAGTTGTTTGTAGAAAATTGAGTTAGGATGATGAATATGAAAGGCAGAGTTGACCGAACTTAAAAGACTTTTGGAGTATCTAAAGTCAAGAAAGTGGGACATGCTTGTCAGCAGACTTTTGGATGATATTGATTAAGCATAAGAGCATGTATAATGGTTTTTTTTTTTCAACACAGTTCAAGACCCACTTTTTCAATTCCCAACACTCCACATCATTGTCTCTCTTAATTCAATATCCATTCAATTTTAACCACTCCAATGATTTTTTCATTCAACACCCTTCCCCACCATATTTTATTTCTTATTCTTATTTAATTTTATATTTTTGTTTTTATAATTACATAAAAATACAATTATCGTTTATAATTAAATTAAAAAACGCTTAATTTTTAATTTTTTTTGTAAAAACAAAATGTATTTAAATAATTTATTTTTATTTTCTTAACTTAAAATGCAATGCAACAACAAACTAAACATGCGACACACAAATTACTTAAAATGCAAAACAATAAATTAAGCACACAACACACAAATAATTTATTTAGTACGATACAAATCATCTTCAATCACGAAACATTCCAAACTTTGTCCATATGTACTTCACTAGATCTGCTTGCAATTCGTGATGAACATTTGTATCACGCAACTCGGATCTTGTACGCACGTGATTTGCAAAAGCGGGTAACACCTCGGTCGAGTATGGTTGCGGTGTACTAGATCCACTTCCCTCAGATTGCTCAAAATCAGTCCAACGTTGAGCATATGTATCTCGTTCATCCTCAACAATCATATTATGTAATATGATGCATGACCTCATGATGATACCCAAATCTTCTATGTCCCACAAGCGAGCTGGTTCACGGATGATTTTAAATCGAGCTTGAAGCACTCCAAATGCACGTTCGATGTCCTTCTGACATCCCTCCTGAACTTGTGCGAATAACTTATCGGGTTCACTTTGAGGAAGTCTAATCGATTTGACGAAAGTTGGATAAGAAGGGTAGATACCATCTGCTAGATAGTATGTCATATTATAGGGACGTTGGTTCACAACGAAATTAACCCTTGAAGCTCTTCCCTGTTCCACATCATCAAACACTGGTGACCGGTCTAGAACGTTTATATCGTTCAACGTTCCCGGACATCCAAAAAAGGCATGCCAGATCCATAGATCATGAGAAGCAACTGCTTCAAGAATGACTGTGGTGGTTCCCTTATCCCCCCTGATAAATTGACCTTCACATGCTTTAGGACAATTTTTCCACTCCCAGTGCATGCAGTCAATACTCCCGATCATCCCTGGGAACCCCCGCATTTCACTAACATGTAGTATTCTTTGCAGGTCATCTTGGGTTGGTGCTCTCAGGTACTATTGCTCATACAATCGTATGATTCCTTTACAGAATCTACGCAAGCACTCCAATGTTGTAGTACCTCCTATTTTGATGTATTCATCGACCGCATCTGCCGCCACACCATATGCTAACATTCGCATTGCTGTCGTACATTTTCCTAAGGGTGATATACCTTCTTTATTGGCTGCATCAACTCGTTGGGTGAAGTAGTTATCACTACTTGAAAGGTCTCCAACGATTCGAAGGAAAACATGTTTTTGCATCCGGTACCGACGACGAAACATTGCATCGTCATATGTAGGCTCATTGGCAAAGTAGTCGTCAATTATCCTTTGGTTTGCCGCTGCATAATCTCTTTTTAAATATTTTCTGGTACGAGATGTACTATCTTCCTCTATTTTTTTTCGACGCTCAATAAATCGGTTGACGATATAAGTGTCTTCAATAGCACGGTTTCGGAAGTAGGCTTCGATATCAAAAGGATCCATTGATAGTTTTTTGGAAGTAGAGTATTAGAGAGATTTTTGTGATATTTAGAAGTAGATTGAAAGAGAGTTGTGATATTTAGAAGTAGATTGAAAGAGAGTTGTGATATTGGAAGTAGATATGAGTCCCTATATATAAGTACATTATGTGGTGGGCATTGGATGGTACATATTCAAACATAATAATCCATACATTAAAGTCAAAAGTCACGGGGGACTAGACAATACTGAAAATTATTAAAGAAACACTGTGGATTAGACAACACTGACAATTATTAAAGCAAACAACACAATAACTCATACATTAAAGCCAAAAGTCACGGGGGACTAGACAATACTGAAAATTATTAAAGAAAATTATTAAAGTCACGGGGGACTAGTCACTGACAAAGAAACACTGTGGTGAATTATTAAAGAAAATTATTAAAGTCACGAGGGACTAGTCACTGACAAAGAAACACTGTGGTGAATTATTAAAGAAAATTATTAAAGTCACGGGGGACTAGTCACTGACAATTGATTGAAATTAATTTGGAAACAGCTCACGCGTCAACTTTTCCAACAGCTCTTTCTTCCAGTCATCGAGATGCTCTTCGGAACTTAACTTTACATACAGTTTCATTTTCTTCAAATTGTTTTTCTCCTGTTGCACCAAGGTGAACTCTTTCAAATGTTCAATCTCTTGCTCCTTGATTGCTTTGAATTGAACCCACTCCTTTTCCACCTCATCCAAGGCAGCAGCATCCTTGATTTTCTTCTTGCCCTTTTTTTTAGCTGTCTCCCTACCCATTGGGCGAGCACTAGATCCTACAGAGTTTGAGCCACAAGCATCGCTATCGTGAGATCTCTTAGATCCACTACTTCCTGAGTCAATACTTCCTCCTACTTGACTACCATAACGTGGTTGATCACGGAGAGCGTGTCATTCTTCCATCAAAGTAAATTGAACATTCTTCCCACATGCATATAATTCCTGCGTTTTTGCCAAAACATCATTCTCTGACCAACCACTTCCTTGAAAACGCTTAGCGCCTTCATAAGCGTCAATCCATTTATTCAGTATTTTGCTCATATAATTAAAGCGGTTTCGGCATGCAACTCCATCGCGCGGAGGATCAAAAGAGCAATACTCATTACAATACTCTGCAATTTTACCCCAATATGTGTCACCTTTCTGATTTCTCCCGACAACGCTACTTGTTCCATATTTAATCCACCCACTAATTAGCACCAAATTTTGTGCAGTGTTCCATGCTGGTTGCTGGGCTTTCTTGCTCTTAGGAGTTGAATCCTCTGGATCTGGAGTGACTTCATTAGCAACTCCCCATGCCACCAGAAGTTATTTGTGTTGAAAATTCGGGAAATTCAGATGCATTCGTAAAATTTTCATTCACCGTTGACATATAACCATTAAATGGGAGTGTTTGAGATGGATATCTCATCATAGATCCATAATATGGAGGAAAGTTTGAAACAGAGGATGACTGGTTGAAATTTGGTGCAAAACCAAAATTAGGTATGTTTTGAGGATGTTGGTTGAAAAATTGATTTGGATTTTGATAATTGTTGGGATTTTGGTAGTTAAATGGGTAAGTAGAAGAATTTTGGGTGTTGAAACGATTATTATTGGGATCCATTTCACCAAAATGAAGTTTAAAACTTCAAAAGAAAGCTAATAGAAGGATAATAATAAGATTAAGATAGTGAAAAATATGGTTTTTTTTTCTATGTCCAAATCAAATGAACTAAGTCTCTATTTATAGACAAAAAAAAATCATGAATTTTGGTATTTTTTTTATTTTTTATAAAATTAATTTACAATAAAATAATTGAGTTTAAATTATTAAGATGATAAAAATCCGGACAACCAATCAAAACATGACACGTGTCTCAGCTTATCCACTCACCATCTTCTCTCTCCGCGTCCCCTGTTGGGCGACGCGCCCTGTCGGGCCGTGTATTACACGCGCCGTTTTGCGCGAATGAAAATGCGCCACGTGTCCGCTTTGGCCAGGCTCAACAGAGTTGAATGCTTTCAACTTCTCTTTCTTCCAGCACACATTCAACACCACCATTGCACCATTCCTTTGCGTTGAATACCTCATTCAACATAGCATTCAACTCCCATTGTAAGTGGTCTAAATGGTAAGCCATGAGTGAAGTTGTTGGTTTGATGAATATGAATTGAAGAGTATTCAGATTCAAATGAATGTGAGAGAAAGCCACGCTTTTGTGAGTAGTGATGAATATTCAAATGAACTTAAAAGGACTTTGGAGTATCTAAAGTCAAAAAAAAGTGGGAAAACACGCTTGTCAGTATATTGATTAAGCAGAAATGATAAACTGCTGGGACGTGCTTGTGTCAGTAGAGGAGGAAAATTGAAATTCTCGTAATAATCAGCAGCAATTTCCCAGTATTGATTTAAATCAATCATTTACCCAATTGAATAACATATTTCTATATATGTGATTAACCAGATATCATGTAGATGCATAAACTGCGGGTGTTACCATTATTGTTTCTAAATAATCACATGAATTCTTGTTTTTGTTTAGTCATATTATCTGTTTTATCCAGTTTCGTGAACAATTATTAAATCAAATAGATAAAAAGAAAAACAAATTGTTTAGTTCACTACTTTTAGCAATTGAAAGACACCTAAATGTTGAAAATTGGGAACTAATATAGTAAATCAACCACATTAGACGTATTCAAGATGGTTGCTCAATATACCCTTCAAAATTATTCAAAAACACAAACAAATTTAAGTCAACAATCAAATTATGACTCAATCAAATTTTACACACAAAAACAATCGATCAAAAGTTATTATGATTCAACTGGAGGCTACATTAAAGGGTCTATTGAGCAACTATCTGCAATCATACGAGTCATATGGCTGCTGGTTCCCGCATTAAAAGTAGTAGCGTGACTGTCATTACTTCTTACCTTCCTTATTTAGCGCATTTGAACCATTCAAGTTGACAATAACTCCATCATTATTGGCCTAACCAGAATTGGAATTGGCATGAATATCCATATTATTTAAGGGTCTTCCTAAAACAATATTAACTATTGCTGGTTGTTGTAACTAAGTATTAACTATAAGTGCAAAAATCCAACCAACAATTACCAAGTATTACAGAGCAACAATTTATATCATTCAACAAAAGCCTTTCACTCATCTCCTTTGTTGACACTGCTGAGAAGCCTCAATCGAACTGAGTCCAAATCTAACACATTCTTGACACTGCAAATATAACAGGTTTTATAAACTACAAGCTTAAGAACACAAAGAGAATTAATAAATAACTAGTTTGAAGTCAACGCCAAGGGATTTTGGCTACCAATAACATCTACAGTTCTGCTATTCCATTATATCCATGATATATGTAAAATTTTGTTTTTTTATAGCCCAAAGAAAAGAAGGCTGGAATTTCATGTTTTAAGTTGGACTGAAATTTTCACGTCCCTAAAAGAGACTGATACTCTAAAAGAACTAAGGTTTCATCGGTGAAAAAAAGAAAGAGACCCACCAGTACATAGTGTCTCCAGAAGAAACCACCTTCTTGCAAAGCCAGTCTGGCACAATCTTTTCCAAAATCTCAATCTGTTCTTCAGCTTCTCCTATTGGGAGGACAAGATTAGTTAGCCAGAATGTTTATTACCAAGAAAACATGTACATTATAATAAATAGAATTAGAACATACTAATCTCAACAAAATCTAAACAGTTCATCATTATCTTTTGCAAGAGCTCCTCTTTTGTGATTGAAGTTCTTTTGACAGAGTCAAATATAGAATCAATCACATTAACCAGTTCCACCAATGATGAAGGATTGTTATCCAATGCAACCAAACAATGTTGATCTACGTTGATTTTCTGAAAAGAATGACTAAGGTTCTCATCGACCTGCATCGAGAAACCAATTAACAAGAAATCAATTACTTTCAAGAAAGAAAAAATTGCTTTTACAATAAAAAAAATTAAGGAAGATAATGTTGATCAGATGCAAAGTGCAGGAGTAAGGGATATTAAATATCAAGAATATTCAAAAGTATGAACAATTATAAACACATACCAAAAGCACATACTTGTGAACTGTGAATAAACAAGAGATTTGAATGGAGCAAGAACATGGGAGAATAGTAAAGTAGGAAAATACAAAGTGAATGAAGTGCAGTTAGTAAATCCCTTTATTGTCGTCAATCTAGAAAGAGAGGAGTATTCTAAAAATATAAACCATCTCTACTATTTGACACAGCCAATCTAAGAAATCGACTAAACTACGATATAATAAGTGTGTTATAAATAAAAACTTAACCATTTTTGTATAACCATCCTCGATGTTTCACTCTAAATTTTTTTGAAGAAGCAAAAATGGTATATATTAACACAGACAGAGTCGCCTCTTTAGCACAAGGCGTACTAAAAAGACCACTCAAAATACAATCTGTCAATCAAATAATTACAAGTACACCGGTTAGCCGATACCCAAACAAGACAACGGGTTCGACCACCATTGCTGACAACCATACACAAAATCTTTGACATGTTTCTCACCCAGTATGTTCATTATCTTATATCAATCTCTAAGGCTCCTCTTTTTTCATACATGAAGATGAGTATCCCACTCACTAGTTAGAATTTAACATGAACTACAAAATTTCAGGAAAATAAATTGCTTTCTTTGCCAGCTCTCCATCAAGGATAAATTGAAAGGTACAAAATAGAATAATAAGTGAATATCAAAGTATGATTTTAGAGATAAATCAAAAATTAAAACAAAAACTAGATAGCAGGCGCATACCTCCTGAGGCGGGGAAACAGAATCAAAAGATTTGAAGTCCTCAGAACATCCTCTGCTAGGTTTAGACATGTATACTCTATTGTCGAAATCATCACTGTTTTCAGTGAGTGTAAAGTCGAGCACTCTTTTTGCAGGCTTAAAACACGACCCAGACTTTTGGGCAGTCAGTTTCTGAAGCTTAACATCAGAACCGAGCAACAATCTCTCAGGTGCTGACTGTGCAGGAGTGTGTGTCAACAAACTATCCGTACAAGAAACAATTTTCAAATCAGGGCTTTCAATGCGGCTAACAGAATGTGGAGGGGAGATCTTATGTACTGGTGTATAAATAACATTTTGTTGAATACACATGGACTGTGATTCCTTCTGCTTGCCTCTTTCTACATTATTACTCACACAATCAGACAATTGTGTACATTCTTTCTGCCACGTGCTTTCACTTTCTTGGTTATCCAGCCAGTCAGATTCATGGGATGACATAGAGTTTTCAGATGATGAAAAGCTCTGAACTAGCTCAGACTCGTTAGCAACATTCTTCTGAGAAAAGTGTCTTTTAAAAGATGGACTCAGATGTAAGTTGTTCAGTGACAGTTCATTTTCATTGGAAGTTGATGAAAGTTCTTTTGACAAATTTACAGTTTCATCTTTGAAAATCAAGTTATAAGGTCTTTGGCTAAAGGGCTCTGGTAATGTGGCCTCTGGAATATCAGTCCGCTGATATCCACAACAAAAAGCAAAAACAAAAAATTAAAATCAAAATTAAAGTGATGAGATAAATTCTTTTACATACCCAAAAAAAAGCAGTTGTCAAAAGGTAAGCATAACCAGTAGCCAAAAAATCTCATAAATCATAATCATCAACAACATTTTCAATTCAACTAAATCTCATATAATAATTTTTTATTATCATCAATACATTTTCAACCAAGTATAACATGCTTACGTAATCATCAATGATTCAATATATTTTCAGCAAAATATCATACATCACCTTATTATTATGATTAATACATATTCAACTAGTTATAACATGCTTCCATCTACCTACCATATGGAATCACAAATCACAGCACAGAGTACTATGCAGAGAATGAAAACCTAAATGCCACCACAACAGTAGTAATCTTGAATTCTGCAATCCCTTGACTATGTTACCAAAAAATGACAGTATTACATCCATTACATAGGACTTTTCAGATTTTAGACACAGCCAATGAAGTTCTAGAACTCACTCGGATTGGATTTAGAAATGTGGACTCCGACATCTAAAATAATAATCCAAATCAAAGCTAACAGTCAAACAAGGTCCCATATATCACTGTTATGATAGTGTAAATTGCTCCTTCAAATACAGAAAATACAATTAACAAGAGCAACACCCCTAAATCAAAAAATGTTACCTCAGGATTCAGATTAAAGAAATTAATCAGTCTGGAATTAAAATATCGTATAAGAGCCAAATCAGCAAACTGTTCGGAATGATCTTCTACAACGTCAAATACCAAGGTTATCTTCAAATCCGGCTTCATACACAAGCTCTTCTTATCAACGACCACCACCTTTTCAATTTCTATACCTTTGGGAAGTATATACTTCATCTGTGCTAGATGAGCATAAGAGAAGTTTCTGAAAATAAAACACACTACAGTCACTTCCTTAATCAATCAAAGGAAATGGATCTTCTACAATTAAAACTTTGACTACATATGGTGAATTTTAGTGAAGTCAATCACAGATCTCAGAAAATAGCAGTTCGTTCAAATTCCGCTACACTGCAGTACTATAGCATTAGCCTCTATATGACAACACTTTGAACTAAATCACATATCATGGAAAAATAGCAGTTTGTTAAAATTCTATTACGGTATAGTGCCGCTATATACACTGATTGACAACTCTGACACACTTATACACAAACTCATACACACATACACCTTTCCAGTTTGTAGCACCAATACTTCTAATCAAAGGTGTGTCCAATGTCCGACAAATATGATTACATTCTATTATGTCATTTTTTCAAATAATTATTGGTGTCAACATGTCAGTGTCAGTGTTGTGTTTGTGTCAGTATTTTCATAGATATACATCTATAATGATTATTTTAATTAGAGGGAAACAAAACAATTACCTCTTAGCAAGAACTTCAACCTTGTTGCAAATATTTAGAAAAGTCGGAGACTTTTTACGCAGATGCAACAATCTAAGTGCACAACTCATATCACTAAACAAATCAGCAACATTCTTGTACCTGTAGCAAAAAAATCCAAAAATTACATTCTTTTTTTCTACTAAACATTCAAAAATCAAATTTTTACTATAAAAATTGGGAAAATGTTGAATATAAATTAGGGTTCATACTTTACTGGAAGCTGGGTATTTGAATCTTTGAAATTGGACGCTAATAATGGTTCATTCTTCTTCTCTGGAGTGGGACATGCAATTGATTTATCAACTATGTGGAGAATCTTCTTCTCAGACATGAAATCTGAAGAATCTTTCACTGATTTGTCGCATGCTTTTGGATCCATTCTTCAGCAACAAAATTGAGAATGATGCAGAAAAAACTGTGAAAAGGGATTGAAATTATGAGAGTGAGAATTGAAATTGGAGAAGAGATTGAAGAAAATTTGTGGATTTGAGAAAGAGCGGTTACCTGAGATGAAACCCTAGATGAGGTTGATAGGTAGAGGAGGGAAAATTTGTGTATTCGAAATATTAGGGACGAAAGTATGCCACTTTCTTTTATAGGGACAAAAAATTGATTTTTTTTTGTTTTTTTAAAGACAAAAAATTATTTAACCCAGTAATTTATTAAATAATATAAATCCAAGAAAGAGAATGGAGATTCTACTATCATATCCCTCTAAATAATCAATAAGTTTGTATTATTATTATTGTAAATTAGTGTGAAGACTTATGCCAATGTGGCAGTTGTAATCGATAAAATGAATGAACGAATAAGAGGTAATAAAAAAAAGAGGAATAAATAAATATTATGAAATCAAGATATGGTGCATAAGGATTAACAGGTTGATGATAATAAATCCTTAGTTATGTAATTTTTTTTTGTTAACAGAGAGATATGCTTAAGTATGGTGAGAATATGACATGTTGCGTGAAATTAGTTGATGATGATAAACTCTAGTCAGAAATTCATTTGTAATTGTGCAAGTATGTAAACACAAGTTAATTACAACATATGAGTTGCTAAGTGAAATGTCTTAGGTGGAATTCCAAGAGCACTCTCAATAATACTTAGATAGAAATACATTGTTTCATTATCTGGGATTTGTCTCGTCAAACCTCTAAGTGTGCCCCTTTTGTAATTATCAAAGTATTGGTTTAATGGACTTTTCTCTGATCATTCAAAGCTCAATAAGTTGTGATCAATAGCCTCCCATTAGTTGTCTATGTTGAGTACAACCGCATGTGGACTATAGTGCAACTCATCCATATCGGGAGCATGGAGTTGGGATGCATTGATCATCCATACATGACATGTTGTATTAGGTGAAGATAAGTTGAGCTGGTTGGCCTGACTTGAACAATCGAATCAGTGTTAAAGGAGGACGAGCTGAGCTAGCCTGACTTAGACAGTCAAGCCAGTGTTGAGTGAGATCTTGCTAGTTAGTCAAGTGAAGTATTATAAGTCACACGGAATGGTTCATCCATGTCGGTCCACCAAGCGTCATAATTAATTATGTGTTTGGTGAATTTAGTGATTTATGTACATTGGTGAGTTTGGTGAATTGTACACTTGGTGATATTTGGTGAATATGTGAAGATGTGTACTTGTTGATGTTTGTTGTTAACGGTGATACTTGTACGTTAATGATTTTAATTGATGATATTTATTTTGGTGAAAACAATGAAGCGTAATTTATATGAATGTGATCTTATGATCTTTTGGTAATGATGACTTTCTTGCTTATACTTGAAATGATGAATTGTATTTGTTTAGTTATTTAGGCTAAATGAGGAATAAGGTGAGCAATCCTTTCATTGATTGATGTTGATAAATGGTGAGCTACTTGATTAGAGTTTAAATATGTTTGCTATGCTGTGTTAGAATTGTGATAGCATGTTATGTATGAAATGAGGGACAATATTCATGTGATGTTAGTATTCTAGGAGGGATGATATGTATATGTATGCATGAATCCTTGAATGCTTATATTTGTTTATTTTGATTATAATTGATGTGAAGCTAACTCTCAGTGGTATGTGGTGGACCGCCTACCTATCTGTATGGACGGGTAGACGACGTGCATGATTAGTTTGTCAGCTTGCTTGGTGAGTGATCGATGATAGCGAAAGCTACCTCCGTTGTTTGTTCGTAGTGTCTTAGATAGGCTCTGATCTAGGATGATGTCGTTTATGTTTTATGGATTTATCTTGGTTCTTGAGATTTACCCATGTGTCGCGTGTTTTATCGCTTTAATAGAAATAGAGTGTTACTAGCGTCAAGCCTGTTAAGTCGTAGACGTTTGTTTTGTTCTTTATTCAGTCGACTCATATCAATCCACAATCCATCAAGTGTCAAGCCTATTAAGGCATAGATGTTTGTTTCTTATTCAGTCGACCTATACTAGTCCAGTAATCGAGATGAATAAATAAATATGGTGAGAAGAAAACATGATGCATTATATTAGTTGATGATAATAAACTCTTAGCCATAAAAATCATTTGATGAATACTGCTATTAATTCTAGGGATTAACAAAGACATGTTTTTGGCGACTAAATTATAATTGATGAATTGAAGAGTAAAATTAACTATTTGAGGATAATTTAGTTTTATTAAAAAATAGGCTACAACCGATACACCAATATAATGTGTATGATCTTTGTTTTAGTTAAGTAGTTTCATGGTTAAATTATCTTTTTAAGTATGAAGAACCGGAGATAGAGGTAGTCTCTTGATACAATATGGTAGTCATGGCTACCCCAAAGTGAAATTTATTGGGATTAAATAAGTTAATCGTAGTATTTAGCTATCTAAATGATGTTTATTTAGCTACCCTAAACAAGTTCAATGGTTCAAAGAACTATTAAGACCGTTCTTAATGGTGGAGTTTTAAATACATGAGCCTTGGTACCTAACATGTACCCTATTAGGGAGAAAATGTGACCAATGCTCGTGGTGAATAAGTGTTTCTTTAAGCATTACCCCTCTCCTCGGGTCCCACGCCAATTTAAAATCAAGCTATTGAAATATAATGATATAAAGTTATTGATAAATGATATAAAGTTATTAGTCGATCTCATTTAAGAAATTTGTGTGAGGTGCTGAGTTGAACGAATCGAGTGTTTATTATGTACTTTAATTAAAAAAATTATAAATGAGTAATGTGTCTGCATAGAACCCACTTAAATGTCAACAGATAAATGTCTCCATTGTAGATGCTCTAACATTGTTAATCTATGTACTAAGATGTTAATTATGTATGGATATGACTTATCCAAATGATGTTTATTTAGCTACCCTAAACAAGTTCAATGGTTCAAAGAACTATTAAGACCGTTCCTAATGGTGGAGTTTTAAATACATGAGCCTTGGTACCTAACATGTACCCTATTAGGGAGAAAATGTGACCAATGCTCGTGGTGAATAAGTGTTTCTTTAAGCATTACCCCTCTCCTCGGGTCCCACGCCAATTTAAAATCAAGCTATTGAAATATAATGATATAAAGTTATTGATAAATGATATAAAGTTATTAGTCGATCTCATTTAAGAAATTTGTGTGAGGTGCTGAGTTGAACGAATCGAGTGTTTATTATGTACTTTAATTAAAAAAATTATAAATGAGTAATGTGTCTGCATAGAACCCACTTAAATGTCAACAGATAAATGTCTCCATTGTAGATGCTCTAACATTGTTAATCTATGTACTAAGATGTTAATTATGTATGGATATGACTTATCCAAATGATGTTTATTTAGCTACCCTAAACAAGTTCAATGGTTCAAAGAACTATTAAGACCGTTCCTAATGGTGGAGTTTTAAATACATGAGCCTTGGTACCTAACATGTACCCTATTAGGGAGAAAATGTGACCAATGCTCGTGGTGAATAAGTGTTTCTTTAAGCATTACCCCTCTCCTCGGGTCCCACGCCAATTTAAAATCAAGCTATTGAAATATAATGATATAAAGTTATTGATAAATGATATAAAGTTATTAGTCGATCTCATTTAAGAAATTTGTGTGAGGTGCTGAGTTGAACGAATCGAGTGTTTATTATGTACTTTAATTAAAAAAATTATAAATGAGTAATGTGTCTGCATAGAACCCACTTAAATGTCAACAGATAAATGTCTCCATTGTAGATGCTCTAACATTGTTAATCTATGTACTAAGATGTTAATTATGTATGGATATGACTTATCCAAATGATGTTTATTTAGCTACCCTAAACAAGTTCAATGGTTCAAAGAACTATTAAGACCGTTCCTAATGGTGGAGTTTTAAATACATGAGCCTTGGTACCTAACATGTACCCTATTAGGGAGAAAATGTGACCAATGCTCGTGGTGAATAAGTGTTTCTTTAAGCATTACCCCTCTCCTCGGGTCCCACGCCAATTTAAAATCAAGCTATTGAAATATAATGATATAAAGTTATTGATAAATGATATAAAGTTATTAGTCGATCTCATTTAAGAAATTTGTGTGAGGTGCTGAGTTGAACGAATCGAGTGTTTATTATGTACTTTAATTAAAAAAATTATAAATGAGTAATGTGTCTGCATAGAACCCACTTAAATGTCAACAGATAAATGTCTCCATTGTAGATGCTCTAACATTGTTAATCTATGTACTAAGATGTTAATTATGTATGGATATGACTTATCCAAATGATGTTTATTTAGCTACCCTAAACAAGTTCAATGGTTCAAAGAACTATTAAGACCGTTCCTAATGGTGGAGTTTTAAATACATGAGCCTTGGTACCTAACATGTACCCTATTAGGGAGAAAATGTGACCAATGCTCGTGGTGAATAAGTGTTTCTTTAAGCATTACCCCTCTCCTCGGGTCCCACGCCAATTTAAAATCAAGCTATTGAAATATAATGATATAAAGTTATTGATAAATGATATAAAGTTATTAGTCGATCTCATTTAAGAAATTTGTGTGAGGTGCTGAGTTGAACGAATCGAGTGTTTATTATGTACTTTAATTAAAAAAATTATAAATGAGTAATGTGTCTGCATAGAACCCACTTAAATGTCAACAGATAAATGTCTCCATTGTAGATGCTCTAACATTGTTAATCTATGTACTAAGATGTTAATTATGTATGGATATGACTTATCCAAATGATGTTTATTTAGCTACCCTAAACAAGTTCAATGGTTCAAAGAACTATTAAGACCGTTCCTAATGGTGGAGTTTTAAATACATGAGCCTTGGTACCTAACATGTACCCTATTAGGGAGAAAAAGTGACCAATGCTCGTGGTGAATAAGTGTTTCTTTAAGCATTACCCCTCTCCTCGGGTCCCACGCCAATTTAAAATCAAGCTATTGAAATATAATGATATAAAGTTATTGATAAATGATATAAAGTTATTAGTCGATCTCATTTAAGAAATTTGTGTGAGGTGCTGAGTTGAACGAATCGAGTGTTTATTATGTACTTTAATTAAAAAAATTATAAATGAGTAATGTGTCTGCATAGAACCCACTTAAATGTCAACAGATAAATGTCTCCATTGTAGATGCTCTAACATTGTTAATCTATGTACTAAGATGTTAATTATGTATGGATATGACTTATCCAAATGATGTTTATTTAGCTACCCTAAACAAGTTCAATGGTTCAAAGAACTATTAAGACCGTTCCTAATGGTGGAGTTTTAAATACATGAGCCTTGGTACCTAACATGTACCCTATTAGGGAGAAAATGTGACCAATGCTCGTGGTGAATAAGTGTTTCTTTAAGCATTACCCCTCTCCTCGGGTCCCACGCCAATTTAAAATCAAGCTATTGAAATATAATGATATAAAGTTATTGATAAATGATATAAAGTTATTAGTCGATCTCATTTAAGAAATTTGTGTGAGGTGCTGAGTTGAACGAATCGAGTGTTTATTATGTACTTTAATTAAAAAAATTATAAATGAGTAATGTGTCTGCATAGAACCCACTTAAATGTCAACAGATAAATGTCTCCATTGTAGATGCTCTAACATTGTTAATCTATGTACTAAGATGTTAATTATGTATGGATATGACTTATCCAAATGATGTTTATTTAGCTACCCTAAACAAGTTCAATGGTTCAAAGAACTATTAAGACCGTTCCTAATGGTGGAGTTTTAAATACATGAGCCTTGGTACCTAACATGTACCCTATTAGGGAGAAAATGTGACCAATGCTCGTGGTGAATAAGTGTTTCTTTAAGCATTACCCCTCTCCTCGGGTCCCACGCCAATTTAAAATCAAGCTATTGAAATATAATGATATAAAGTTATTGATAAATGATATAAAGTTATTAGTCGATCTCATTTAAGAAATTCGTGTGAGGTGCTGAGTTGAACGAATCGAGTGTTTATTATGTACTTTAATTAAAAAAATTATAAATGAGTAATGTGTCTGCATAGAACCCACTTAAATGTCAACAGATAAATGTCTCCATTGTAGATGCTCTAACATTGTTAATCTATGTACTAAGATGTTAATTATGTATGGATATCACTTATCCAAATGATGTTTATTTAGCTACCCTAAACAAGTTCAATGGTTCAAAGAACTATTAAGACCGTTCCTAATGGTGGAGTTTTAAATACATGAGCCTTGGTACCTAACATGTACCCTATTAGGGAGAAAATGTGACCAATGCTCGTGGTGAATAAGTGTTTCTTTAAGCATTACCCCTCTCCTCGGGTCCCACGCCAATTTAAAATCAAGCTATTGAAATATAATGATATAAAGTTATTGATAAATGATATAAAGTTATTAGTCGATCTCATTTAAGAAATTTGTGTGAGGTGCTGAGTTGAACGAATCGAGTGTTTATTATGTACTTTAATTAAAAAAATTATAAATGAGTAATGTGTCTGCATAGAACCCACTTAAATGTCAACAGATAAATGTATCCATTGTAGATGCTCTAACATTGTTAATCTATGTACTAAGATGTTAATTATGTATGGATATGACTTATCGATCATCGTCTAACTCAACTATGCTAAATACTACACTCATAAGTAAATAATTCAGATAAAATTTAGGATATGAATAAGAACAAGAAGAATTCTTCATATTAAAAAATGAAACATTTATGTCGAAACTTTGGTTTAAATATGATAAACATTATTCAAAATTTACTAATTTTGCAATCAAAATATGAAAATATTTGGACTTCTTTCTTTTAAGAATCGAAGGTATAAGATGAAAAATAAAATACAATTTTTTTAATGTAGTTTACAGGCTATAATTTCACTGTTTAAGATAAATAGTTGAAAAACTTTATATTCGAACATCAACCTCTATACATTATAATGTATGTACCAACTGAGTTATGTTTAATGCTTATATGAACACAAATATAATACAACTATTTTTTTTTATTCACCCGTTATTAAGATGAATAAATCAGAAATCTAAAGTTTGAATCCTAATTCGTACATATATAAAGCATTATGACAAAATATTATAATTTTTTCTTTTAAGTTAGGAATTCATTTTAACAAAACAAAAAAACGATACAATTCATATTTACATAAGATCCAGTCCAAAATAAAAAACAAAAAGAAAGGTATTTTAAAATACCTTATTACATCAAATATACTCTCTCTTTCTCCCTCTCGCCAGTTTCGAACTGAGGATGCGAAAGTGGGGTTCAAATAAATCAATCCAACCAATTAAGCCACTCGTGAAACCGGCGATGTGTTTTTCAGATATAATTTATTTAAATGGCTTTGTTTTCCTATTTCTGGTTGTATAGTAATTAGTACCAACTCAAGTCAACAAGAACACTTGACAATGGTAGATAGGACAAAAATAATTGCCCATATTTGTGGAAGAATACACAATCATGAATAGTGTGGTAACATTCAAAGTGGTAGTTTTACGGTGAGATTAATTGTTATATAATTACAATGATTTTTTTCTCATAAATCCAGTTAAATTTTTTAGGTAGATATTTCTGAAATATTTTAGAATCAATTATTAATATGATAGTGATCAAAATGGTTGGTGTTTGAACCAAATAGTTAAAAGAGTTTCGCCAAATGATTAATCGTTTGAGAAAATTTAGGTTAGATTTCTAGTGAAATAATTTTGTTAGACTTTACTTAATTTTCGACATAACGATGAATTAGTTAAGGTGATTTCACGTAAAAACCGGAGGTTAATACAAAAAATAAATGGTGGGTGTTTGAATTCTTTACCAATTAGACTTATAGTTCGATACTTTTGAGTGTGCTTGTAGAAAAATATATATTGCAAGTTGTCAACTCTTTAAATAAATCTTAGTTCCTTTTAAAAAAAAACATTATACAATGTTATTAAATCTCGTCGAATGTTGTACTTCTACCGGTCTTATACGTAAGCAAAAAAAAATCTACCTCCACCCTCTCAACATGATTTTCTTTGCATGCAACTACGCAAGAGTCACCAACGAACTATTTGACCACTTGTTTAAACGGACCCAGGTTCCTTGTCACTTAATTTTTTAATAATCCAAATTCTGGATTTTTGTTGTTGTTTTTTTAATCAAAATAATGGATCAACATTATTTTTGGAACATTGTTGGTTAGCCTTTTACTTTAAATTTTAGTTATATGTTCTACCCCAAAAAAAAAAAAGTTTAGTTATATGTTTCTGAAGCTGCCAAAAGACACGTTGTTACATGAATTGGCACAAGAAAGAGATTAATGAAACAAAAAGTTTTCCTTTGTGTTTCTCCAATTGTTGCTTGTTTAGTTCTTTTGGATTTCTTTTAGGACACCCTTTACTCTCAATTATCCTTCTTTTGTTGAATTTTATCTCTTTAAAACTTTTACTTGAAGCAACCATTTAAGTGTTATTAAAACCGTGTAAGCATAGTTTAATCTTTTGAAAACTTTTTAGTTTTAGTCTAGTTGGCACAATTTTTAAACATTGACACGGACATCACTTGTCATATCTCATGCTGTTCTTGTGATATTGTTTCTTTTTATCTCTATTTTTTATATTTTCTTTCTCAAACTCAAAATCCCTACCTGTGAATTTTCTATGCAGAAAATACCATAACTTTTGACTTGACCAGTCAACAACCAAGGCTAAGGACAAGGTTTGTTACTTAAATAATTAAGGGTCCGTTTGGATCGTCTTATTTGAAATTATGTACTTACATAAATACTTGTGAGACAGTTTGACAGAGCTTATGAAAACAACTTCTGACATGTTTATAAGTTGTTTCAGATAATTTTCATAAGCTCTTCAGGATAGTTTATGAAAACAACTTGTATAAAAATATTTTGACTTTTTTATCTTTTGTAATAAGAAGATTTTTAGCTTATGAGAGAGTGGATGAATAAGAGACAATCATTAATGATGATGATGACAAGAGCCTAAAAAAGGGTACAAAAATAATGCTAATGAATAAAATATTTGTTTGTTTATATAAAGTAATGATGTGGAGAATGGAGAGTGCCATTATAAGTTAAATGTAATGCTTCTCGTGAGCAACCTAATACCACTTTTTGTTGGTTGGCAACTTGGCATTTAATTAGTCTTGTTAGTGACTTTTTAGTGGTAATCTCTTAACTTCCTTCTAAGTGTTCTTTAATATCATAATACTTCAATAAAATGAATCAACATAGAGATTCTTAGGGTGATTTACTGTATCTTATTTGTATCAGCATTCAGCAGGTATAGTAAACCTTCAAAGATGGGATGTATAGGATCAACTCCGAAGGATTCGGGTGGAAATCGAAGGAGGCCGGGGAGTATAGGAGAGGTTTCGGTATATGTTCCTGGTTTAAGAATTCCGAAACCTGTTGATTTTACTCAATCATCACTTGGTGATTATTTGTCGAAGAATATAATTGAACGGCTATCTGCTCTTAGAACGCGTATAGTTGTAATGGCTAGCCAAGAAGGTCCTACAATTACAAGAACAAAAAGAAAAAGTGTTACTCAACATGGTTAGTTTTTTAGCAAGAGTAAAATTATTCTATGATAAATGATTGTGTTATAATTTATTGATGCATCCGTGTCATGTGATTTCATCTTCAGGTGGTTCAACGCTGGCTAATCTTCTTCAGGCTCTTGAAGATTACTTGCCGGTTCTTCTAGGATTAGTTAAAGACGGTAAATCATGTGTTTGTTCGTTAGTACCTCGATGTTTAAACCATTTACACACCATTCGCACCAACCACTTGTGCTAGACCCTAGAGGTTGATATACGCTATCCATAAGACAAAGTATTGATTATTATTATTTATCTTTATGGTGTAGGAAGTCATTTACAATACAAAGTACAGTTTGTTTGGATGAACCAAGAAGATGATAAAGAGGTAGCTTCCAAAATTCATACATGTTTCTGAGTTTAATTTGGATCTTACTTCCTATAGAGAAGAATGCTGATCAATTTGTTCTTGTTACTTCTATACGCTCTTAATTTACAGGAAACAACCATGTCTAATGCTTGGTATGAGGTGCTGTCAGTTTTGCATTTGATGGCAATGCTATTGCTGTCAAAGGCTAATTTTTTGCTGCTTCCAAGATCAGCCAGTGATGGACATCAGCAGAAAGTATCAGATGGTACGTACCAAGTAATACTACAAAAAGATTGGTAAATGATCGCAAATCGCGTATAAATAGTGACAACCACGTAATATCTTGACAAATGATCTTGTTTCTTCTGTGTGCTTCTGTGTTCGTGCATGCGTGCATGTACATTTAATGACTAGTAATTGCTAATTTTTCGCAATAGTCAAATTAAACTGAAAAGTATAATTTTATAGATTCTTTGTTTTTTTCTTCCATTTTGCCACAATCCGATAATTTGAAAGTTAAGCTTTTGGTATCGACTAACAGAAAGCAGACGAACTTCTATTGATATCTTCTTAAAGGCTTCTGGATATCTGGATTGTGCGGTCAAACATGTTCTTCCACAGCTGCCTGCAGAACTCAGGTTTGTACATATCTATTGTATGCAATGAGTTGATTGTCACACTTTTTTTATCGTTTAATCTAAGTAACCTTCTTCATTCCTTTGATGTTTATTACTCTGGCTTTGATTTTAGGAGAAACTTACCAGTTGACCTAGCGGAAGGAGTTCTCCGAGCACTCTCTCTACAAGCTTTAGGACAGGTATTGATGTTTCTTTTGTATAGACTCATCAACTGTCATTTGTATCGTTGTTCCTCAATGGCTAAAAACTAATCTGCTGCCCTAACTTGGAAATTTATTTTGTTCTCTTATCACAAAGTTATGTTGATTATGCAAACCGTTGATTATGCATCGCTAGGGAATAATGCATCTATCATAATATCTTACTCATGTTTTCCAAGGAGATAACAATTTGTCCGTCCATCCCAAAATTCATTAGTTTTCTTAATACTGTTCTAAGGGAGTTTAGTTTTATCAAGGGGATTCGTTTCAAGTAATGTAGTGTCCAATTCGAAACCATTAATTTGTATGGAGAATCTTTCCCTAGAATAAGGGGAGTGTTCAATGTTTAGATACTAGATACCATTAATATTGTTCCCCTCCATATTTTATATTTATTGATTTCCTTTACTTTTTTTTCCTTCAGGGTGTAGATATACAAATTGGTATGGCGATTGATAGTGCTAAAGCAACTCTTGCAGTGAAGCGTAGACTTGCATGTGAGATGCTGAAATGTTGGCAACAGGTATAATAACTTGTTTCTTATGATATGAAATCTTTACTTGACTGTTTTTCTGCTTATGTTGAAAATTTCTTATATGATGTTCGACTTGTTTCCTTTTAGGTCTTATTTGTATCGTTGAGAACATTTATTTTGTCCTTAGATATATGTTTGTTTTATTCAATAAGCTCTTTTTATGTCTCTAACATGTGTGCATTTGTTCAGCAAACATTGATTGATTTGATTACTTACATTTTCCTGTTTTACAGGCTCAAGATAACATTATGAACCTTCCGTTAGCGAATGGATGGGGCGAAAAACATCACCTTCTTGTGAAATGGAAATATGTTGAAGCTAAGGTATATACTTTTCCTCTCAGTTATTTGTATCTTTTCTGTCTTCCTGCATAGTAATCTTTTCGTTCCTTTTTAGTTTTCGTTTTACAACTATTTACACACACGAAGAAAACTTCTAGGTTTTGTTAATTTTTACTAGAATGATTTGTTTTTTCTATAACAATAGCCTTAACTATTTATTATCTCATTCCACCTACTTCTATATTTGCCAAAATACTTAAAGGTGTTATTGACAAAACAATATTTAATGTTACAATGAACTTTAAAAACGATTTACCAGGCTGTGGCATATTATTATCATGGTTTGATTCTTGATGAGGGAAATACAGAGAAATCTCATGGGATGGCTGTAGCTGCTTTGCAAGCAGCAGATGAATATTTCAAAGAAAGCAAGAAGTTGTGTGAGGCATTCAACGCCGCTCCTCCATTGTCAAGGTTATCTATTGTCTTCCCCTTTATGCCCTGCTATGTTATATTATCGGTTTTAGTTAAACAAGGATTTTAATTCCATTTCTGCAAGAGCCTTGAACATTTATTGAAGGCATTTACCAGTCATGATTCATTGAGAATTATCATGACAGTGGTTTGATATATGATACGATAATGCTGGTCTTGTGCTGTATTATGATCCATCTAACTTGCAGTCATGATGCAGAAATCCACCACTTTGGGGGACCATGAAATATCTCTCTGAAAAAATTCCTAAGGATACTTCAAGCAAGGTGCGAATAAACCGTGATCTATACACTCACGAAAGGTAAATTTTCCGGTGTTCATGACTAATCTGGTTTCCTAACTGCAATTTGATGGTCATCCTTGTAGTACATGAAAAAGAAAAGGACTAACAAAAACGATACTTTTACATTTTACGACAGGATCATGGAGACAGCTCCAACATTGCCTGAATTTTCTTTGGCATTGAAACCAGATGAATATCAACTTCCACTAGTGGACTCTTCTTGGAGAACAGAAAACATAAAAGTGACACAAACTCATTCTAACCATCTCAACGGTGACAAATGATAATAATACTATGAATTTGCAAATCTTATGAAAATGATGACTTTCTTGAAAGGTGCAAGTCAAAGAAGGGTGTTTTTTTTTTTCCATTCTAGTCAATAGAAAAAAAATAAATTAGGTTTTTGTTTAGTTTTTCCATTCTCTTTTTATTGTACTTTAATATATTAATTTGTTTTCTCTTGATCCACATAATTCAAATATACCTTGAAAGTAGAGCTTCCATTGGCTTTAATGAAAATTTGACACTCAGGGAAAAAGAAAGGGGATCCTTCCCAATATATACCAATAAATAAAGACAGTTACATCATTCATTTGTTATACAGAATTTTTGCAAGTGTTGGTGTAAAATCGACTTGTGAATCGGGGTGAAACAAGTATAATACAAGCACGAAGTGTGTAAAAGAAACCTATGTATTTTCAGCAAGAGGTGGTTTTGTGATTGAATGGAATATTCGGAATGTTGATCATCATCTTCATCAACTATTTTTTCTCTTTTTACAAGGAAGGATTAGTGAATTGAATATCCTCCAAGCTACTTTTGTGATTCAGTAGATTGATTCCGCTTTTTATACGAATTGATTTCATCTTTGAACCTGCATACCTAACCTCTGCATGGAGCCATTCATTTTTTAAAACATGTCCAGACAGATTTGAGACTCTTGTCATGCAGTTGAAAATCAAACACATGCCTATGGTATTGCTTTACCTCGAGATTGCAAAATCCGTATTCATAGCCATTGATGAACAGTTGGACATTCAATGGAATGAGTTCATTATTGTGGCCTTGGTTATGTGTTGAGTATGAGTCAAAGTTAACCCACATCGATTTACAAACAACAAAGAGGGTTACGGTGGGGAGCTTGTTACGAAGAGCTTGTTACGAAACCAAAAAGATATCGATGGTCCCTATTTTGGTGCTCAAACCACTCTGGAAACCTTGTATTTCTTGTAAAAATAAACTCAGCACCTCCTTACTCATGTAGTTTCTATCGGCCATAAATAATTTACAAGTTCAAATTAGCAAGACAAATTACACTACTATGAAATATGTAGTAATATTAACAAAGAAAAAATAAATCAAAACCTGATTCAGTAGCATGCGTCTAGACATGGATGTCAAAGATTTGCAGTGCAATGCGTACAAACGTTTTAATTTTGGAGGAACCCCTTGAATTACTCGAAGATACTTGCAACCGTTGGCATTTAAGCAAACTTAAAAAACAACATTCTTCAACACATTTCGGAAGAACTGTGAAATTGTTCCATGACAGATCTAAATGTTTCACATTAGCAAACCACGTTAGAATTATTGAAAGAAAATCATCTGACGGGTTACATTTTGGGAGTCCAAGTATTCGTACATCTGAAGGTACTATGGAGCTCGGTTCAGCATTTTGTTTTGGAAATAGACAACCTGAAGCATCAGTCAATAATTTTGGCATCACGAGAATGCTACTTTGTAGCATTTGCTTTCCATGTCCCCATAGTCGTAACTTTTGAAGCCGAGTGAGATTTTGAAATGAAAATGGCAATTCTTTTATGGAAGTTCCGACACAAAAACTGTCAGTTATATTTTCCATCTTCCCTAATATTTCTGAAAATCTCTCAAGACTTTTACAAAACGAAAGATCCAATGCTTCTAGAGATGTCAACTTCAAGGGTGGAAAATTCTTTAGCTTGCTGCAACCATAAGCATCCAATATTTTCAGCTTATTGAGGAATCCAACAGAATCGTAAATGGTGAATAAATTCTCACATTTTCGAAATGAAAATCCACTAAATTTTGGAGACCAGATACGTCTGATATCTGTGATTCAGAGTCATGTCTTCTATGTATCTTTTCTCTTTCTAGGCTCTTTCGGTGATTCTTGTCGTACAATTTCTTTACCCATGTCTTCTATCAAGTCATCTAATGTCACAACAGCATGCGAACCCAAATGAATAATCTTTGAGAGTTTTTTCGACCAACACTCCAATATGACATACTATGCATTGACCATGATGAGCACAAAGAATATCTTTGACCTCTCCCAAATCATAACCTTTGAAGCAACAAGCAATGTCGAGAAAAACACCTTGTTCGTCTTCCTCCAAAGCATCGAAGCTTATTTTAAGTATCTTTTGGATCTCTTTATTAGGAATCCTTTCATACCTATCTAATATAGATTTTCATTCTTCTATATTCTTTCCAAACAACGCGGGGCTTAATAATTCTAAAACCAACGGAAGGCCAGAAGCATAAGCTATTGCAGGGTCTAAAATGTCATCATAGCTTGAATGAACTATACTACTTTTAAAAGCTTTCCACCTAAATAATTCAAGGGATTCTATCCTATTTAGCGCATTTACTTGATATTTTCTATGAATCCAATGACTTGTTAGCAAATGTTGGTCTCGAGTGGTAATGATAACTCTGCTACCAGGACCAAACCAGTCAAGTCCGCCCGCCATAACTTGCAATTACCTCATGTTGTCAACGTCGTCAAGAATCAAAAGTACTTTCTCACGGCTTTATTATTGGAATTCCTTCATTAACATCTCCTAGCTTAATGTCCAATTCAACTGTTTTGGAAAGAAGCTTCTCTTCGAGATGCTCTAAGCCATGTATAGCTGAACTTTCTCTCACATCCTGAAGAAAACACAAACATTCAAATTTATCAGCAATCAAATTATAAATTGCTTGAGGAAGTGTTGTTTTACCCAATCCACCGATTCCATAGATCCCCACCATTACTTAAAAACAATAGGCACGCCACGGGTACCTTTAAAAAAAATGAAAAACAAAATTCATTATTCAATCAATGCGTCACATAATCGGATATGCACTGTCAGCGCGCCACTCAGTGTGGCACGTCATCAAATATGCACAGTCAGATGGGTGAAGGGGTCTTCTGGATTTTTTTTTTAGAACGAAATCCAAACAAAAAATTTCTTAGAGTAAACCAGAAATAACATATTTTACGGAATGAAAAACATTATTTTTTTTTGGCTAAAGTCTACTTTTCCCCCCCTAACTTTCAAAAAGTTGCGATTTTGGCCCCCCATGTATGAAAACTACAATTTTGGTCCCCTATTATTTAGCCCATTTGCGTATTTGGTCCTTTTGGCCAATTTTGACTTGGTTAAGGCTGATATGTCAGGCCACGTGTGTATATAATTATTTTTTTTATTTTTAATGCCACGCGTGTTTTTCCCTGAATTAAAAAAAAAGAAAAAAGAAAATACAAAAGGCTTGGCACATGAGATGACTTTTCATTTGATTCAGATTTTAGGGTTAAGTTTGGGATTGCAATGTTGGCCCCCTAAAATCGATCTATCTTCATCAATCAATATTTCCACCAAATCAAACTCTTAATCACAACTATTTTGCTACCAAATTTGATTGTTCATACCAAAAACGAATTCCAGATTCTAGGGTTTAAGTGTATTAAGAAAATGAAGTGGGTCGAAAATGGAAACTCTAAGGTGAGTATGTGTTCGAAGAAGACGAGTTCGACGAAGACAATAGCAACGACGGTGAAGAAGGGTAATGAGAAGACGAGTTCGGCGAAGACAGTAGCAGCGACGGCGAAGAAGGGTACAAAGAAGACAAGTTTGGCGAAGACAGTAACAACGACGGCGAATATAAGTACAGAGAAGACGAGTGTGACAGTAGCAACAACGGAAGGAAACGTGCTTAATGGAGGAAACATGCTTGATGGAGGTGACAACAATGTATCAAAGTAAGTGACCTTTTGTTTGTTTTCGTTTGTTTTATAACTGGAAGGTACATGCATGTTGTCTATTTGTCAATAAAATATGGTTGGTGGATGTATTGAAGACTGTGTTAACTTTGAAACCTAAAACCTATACTGGAAAATGCCAACCGTAGATTCCTCTGCACAATGTAAAATCGCATGCATTTAAGGAATAGTATGTATATAGTATGTATATACCGTATGTATAATGTATATATACTTTATGAATACAGTTGTTTACAGTTTAATGCAAGAGTAGAAATACAATTTGAATTAAATAATCATACAACATTTATTAATTCCTTTTAGGTCTTATGAGAACCACTATTTGAAGATAAGGTTTCACTACAAGGGTTACTTCATTTGTGACCCTTTGGTAGCTTATAAGAAGGGTGAAATACATGAATATGGGGGTGAGTGGGACATTGATGAGGTGCACTTACAAGATCTGGACAAATTGATCAGAGAGATTGGGGTGGTAGGGGAGTACAAGTTGTGGTATATCTGTCCTGGTTTTGACATAGTTGATGGTCTAAGGTTGTTGAAAACTGATAGGGATGTGGTTAGGTTCATAAATGAGCATAAGAGAGCTGTAGGAGCTGAGTTTTATGTTGAAGCCAAAGATGTTGAAATTGAAGATTGCAGGTATGATAGTGAGGTTGAAGAGGTTGTTGTAGATGACAAAGGGAAGCAACCAGCTGGGATTGAAGAAGGTGAAGAGTCTGATCCTGATTACAATGGTGATGAGGAAGGAGAGATTCCTGACTATGAATTAGAAGATGAGGATGAAAGTGTTGGTGATGTGTCAGTTGATGATAGTGATTTTGATGAAAAGTGGGATTGGACAGAAGTTTTGCCAAACCATACTGTGAACCCTACCCTTGGTACTCGATCAGTTAACCATCATCAAGCTTTAGTTGGTGTTGAAGTGTCTAGGAACCCTGAAGTGACTAGAGTGGAAGACTTTGAAGATGAGAATGAAGACTCAGATGTCCTAGAAAGTCCTGATGCATCTGATGAAGAAGAGGGATCAAGAAAGAGGAAACTTAATAGGTTCAAGTTGGGTACTAACAATGAACCTATAGTATTTGAGGAAGGTCAGATCTTTGCAACTGGTGTTTTAGTTAAAACTGCTGTGAAAGAGTATGGTTTGCAGAACAAGAAGAATGTGTACCTAGAGAAAAATGAGAAGAGAAGAATTGTGGTAAAGTGCATGCCAGGTTGTCCTTATCATATTAGATTTAGTAGAGTTCCTCCTCAAACTCATTATGTTCTTTCAAGTTTGAAGCCTCTGCACAATTGCCATCCAACTGGTAAAATTAGAGCGTTAACTGGAAAGTTGTTGGCAAAAAAACTGGTTCCATTACTTAAGCATACACCTTCTATGACCCTTAAGGCTCTGAAAGAGGAGTGTAAGATTAGGTGGAATGTGATGTTGAGCTCTTTCCAGGTATATAGGGCAAAAATAAGTGCTTTAGAAATGATTCATGGTGCTAGTGATGAACAATATGTTCATCTAAGAAACTATGTTGAAGAGTTGATTAGAAGCAATCCTGGTAGTACTGTGAAGATTCAATGCAAGCCTGGTGTTGGGGGGCTATTTTTTCAGAGAATGTATGTTTGTTTCAATGCTTGTAAGAGTGCCTTTGTGAGTAAATGTAGGCCATTGATAGGACTTGATGGATGTTTTTTGAAAGGGAGGTATGGTGGACACTTGTTATCAGTTGTTGGTAAAGATGGTAACAATCAAATGGTACCCATAGCCTTTGCTGTTGTGGAAGCTGAAACAAAAGATTCATGGGATTGGTTTATGGATCTGCTTGTATCAGATTTGAATGGAGTAGAATTCAAAAGATGGTCTTTCATTTCAGACCAACAAAAGGTAACTTTTATTTCATTTTTGAGTTAACTTTTATTTCATTTTAATTTTAATTTTAATTTTAATTTACATTGATGAAGTGTTTTTTCTACTTTATTTTTCAAGGGATTGGTGAATACCATAGCTGCTATTGGTGAGCATGTTGAGCACAGACTATGTGTCAGACATTTGTATGGAAACTGGAGGAAAAGGCATGCTGGAGAGAAATTGAAAGAAGCTTTATGGAGAGCAGCCAGGGCCTGCACAATGCCTGAGTTCAACAAAGCAATGGAGGATCTGAAAAGATTAAGTGTGCCAGCTTGGGAGGAAATGAATCAATATGCACCAGGTATGTGGTTTAGGGCAGGATATAGCACTCACACAAATTGTGACTTGCAAGTCAATAATATGTGTGAGACTTTTAACTCTGCAATCTTAGACTTAAGGGATTTACCAATTATATCACTTGTTGAGGGATTGAAGTTCTATATCACAAATAGGATAGTTAAGTTAAGGGACTACATGTTAAGATATCAAGGGGAAATTTGTTCAATGATAAGGAAGATAGTGGAGAAGGCTAAGAAAGATACAATTGGTTGGACACCAATTTGGTGTGGTGATAGGGAGTACTCTAGGTTCTCTGTGACTGATGGAACTGACACATATGCTGTCAATCTCAAAGACAGAACATGTGCATGTAGAAAATGGGATTTGAGTGGTATCACTTGTCCTCATGCCATTGCTGGAATTTATTACAATCAAGCTAATCCTGATGATTATATTGCACATTGGTACAAGTAAGGTTTTTTAAGTTTTTATTGTTTTTGTATTGTTTGTTATCTTTAGATTTCTGGATGATTGATATGTTTGAATAAAATTGCTAGGAAACAAACATTTCTGGATACCTATGATCATCTGATCCTTCCTTCTAATGGCCCAAAACTATGGCCAGAGGTTTATACAGAACCAATACTCCCACCTGGTGTCAGAAGGGCACCTGGGAGGCCTAAGAAGGCTAGAAGGAAGGAGAATGATGAGCCCAAATCAATAGGCAAAAATGGCAAGAGAAATCAAGAAATTGTGAGGTGCATAAGGTGTAAAGAGCTTGGACATAACAGCAGGACTTGTGGTGGAAAGACAGGTGCTGACAGAAGGATTCCACCTGGAGGAAACAAGGTAACATTGTTAAGTAATGTCCTTATTTAAACATTCATTTCTTTCATCAAATACTAATAGTTATATATTTGCAATTGATAGGATACTGCTACACAATCTGCACCAGTAAATACTGGTACACAAGCTGCACAAGAAAATACTGATGCACAAGTTGCACAACCAAACAACAATGCACCTGCAACTGCACCTACACAAGCTGACACATCCAATGTGCAATCAATAAATACTGGTGCTGCAAAAACTGGTCCTGCAAAGAGAAAGAAACCAATGAAGAAAAAGTCAAAAACTGATGCTGGTACACCTGCTGGTGCTGCAAATGGTACAACTACTGTCAATAACATACAAGTTGGAACTGCTGGACCTGCTACAACTTCTTTTAACATACAACCTGTAAATGTTGCCCCTGCTGCTGGAACTGCTGGACCTGCTACAACTTATGTTAACATACAACCTGTAAATGTTGCCCCTGCTGCTGAAACTGTTGGACCTGCTACAACTTCTGTTAACATACAACCTGTAAATGTTGCCCCTGCTGCTGGGACTGCTGGACCTGCTACAACTTCTGGAACAATGAGAGGTGGAAGCCATGTTGTTGGTGATGTAGCTTTGTTTGTGCCTAGAAAATCTAGACCACAGGGGTTAAGAGGTCAATTTATGAGGTTGGAAATGTTGGGATTCAACAGTCAGTGAACAAAGCATAAGCTAGAAAGCCTGGTGATGATACTCATGTTTTGGTGATGAGACTAAATATAATTCTGGTCATGTGATGTAATGTCTAGTACTCTTATTTATATTTTGCTTATTTTAGGTTAAGTACTCTAAAGCTAAAGTACTCTTAATTATCCTTTGGAAATGTACTCTGAATTTAAGTACTCTAAAGAGTATCTTTTGGTTATGCACTCTAAATGTTAAGTGCTCTGATGTTCTAGTACTTTTGTCAATGTCAAGTACTTTTGTTAAGGTTGTGAATGTTAAGTACTCTTAAATTAAGAACTCTTTATTTAAGCACTATTGTTAGATTTTGCTGATATCTTTCAATTGGTTATAACATTTCTTAATGCTTAAGTTTACATAACTTTACATCATACCAACAATACATAACCTTACATTACATTGTAGAAACATTAAATAACAACATTAGATAAGTTTTCATTAGATAATAGCATTGTAACATCACTACATAACTTATCATTACTTTATGAGAATGACCAACACAGTTACAAATAACAACATTCCTAAAATTACAATAGTTAACACAAGCAATTTCTCCTTATTCTTCAATGCATCGTTCTTCTTTAACAGTCCTCTAATTAGTTTCTTCTGCCTATCAGAAACTTCTGGATCGAACCATCTAAAAAAACTACACTTTCTTCTCTGCCAATACTTCCCACATCCATGGAACCTCCTTCATGGGTTTTCATCAGTCCAAGCTGTTACTAGAGAGGATTCAACGCCACAGTAACATACCAACTTCGTTTTTCCCAAGAATGATGACCCACTGACGGTTGAAGATGAAGATGGTCCACCCATTTCCTGTTTCCACAATTCGAAGGAGAAGAAAATCGAAGGAGAAGAAATGAAATTGCTCCAAACAAGAAAGGAACGATGGAGCGGGATGAATGAACACAAAATTGAAGGAGATGATACGAAATTTATCCAAAGAATAAAGGAACGATGGAGCACGATGAATGGAGCAGGCTTAATCGAAAGAAGGAAGGAAGAAGAAAGGAAGAATTGGGGCTTTTTAAACCCTAATTTCTGACCGTTGAAAACTATCTCACGTGCCAAGCCTTTTGTATTTTCTTTTTTCTTTTTTTTAATTCAAGGAAAAACACGCGTGGCATTAAAAATAAAAAAAATAATTATATACACACGTGGCCTGACATATCAGCCTTGACCAAGTCAAAATTGACTAAAAGGACCAAATACACAAAGGGGCTAAATAATAGGGGACCAAAATTGTAGTTTTCATACATGGGGGGCCAAAATCGCAACTTTTTGAAAGTTAGGGGGGGAAAAGTAGACTTTAGCCTTTTTTTTTTTTTAAGAAATCAAAATGGAATTATATAACAACTCAAGGTTAGCAGAGCCCAAGCACAAGGAGTGCCTAGGAAACCACTACAAATTACAAAGATACAAGAACATCAATACAAAAGACAAATTAGCCAATACCAAGACAATCTAACGGGCTTGACCACCACCTCTGCGTGCCATGAACAAACACGACATTTTTAGCTTTCAGACATCCTAGAGCCAGCAATTTTACCTTATCTAATAAACGAGGCACAGGAGTGATGGAATGATTGAACAGCCTATTATTGCGCTCGTTCCACACCACCCAAGTACATAAGAGCCAAATGAGCTGCAGAAACGACTTCTTTGCTTTGCCTGCGCCTGCCTGCTGAGAAAACTGAACCAGATGATCTAGAATAGCATTGGGGTCCACCCCATCAAAACCAATCCAACCGCGCACCTGCTGCCATAAAGGATCAAACACGGGACAAGATAAGAATAAATGCTCCGCCGTTTCCACTTGACCACAACCAGCCACACAACGGACCTCCTCCTCGGAAACAACACCCCGGAACGCCAGATTGGCCTTTGTTGGAAGCCGATCCCATAACAAACGCCATGCAAAAACCGAAATCTTCACAGGAACCTGAGGATGCCACACCAACTTGAACGGTAGATCCAGCTGAGCCTCAACACCGCGAGACAACAAATCGTAAGCACCCCTCACCGAATAGCCCTCTGCTCCATCAGGAAGCCACTCCCAAGAATCTGAAACATTAGGAGCCAAAGAGAAATCAAGAAGTAACGCCCTGCACTCCTCCACCTGGGCCTCCTCCCACGCCCAAAGCCTGCGCCTCCGCCTCCAACCCACACCAGCCACCTCCAGACCCGGAGAGAGCATAGAAGCCACCGAAATGGTTTTGTTCTCCGCCAGGTCAAATAAACGCGGAAAGCGTTCACAAAACGGGGGGCCACTAAACCACCTATGCGACCAAAACAGCGTCGCAGCCCCATCACCCACCCTACGCCTAACACTATCTCCGAACCACCCACCACCAATGTCACCCACCCCATCACGAATCCTACCTACCTCCCGCCACCACGAAGAAACACTCCGGCCCCCTACCTCCAACCTCCCATCCACCTCGCCGTAGCGAGCTGCTAAAACACGATACCACAAGCCCTCCCTATCCACTAACATCCTCCAACACCATTTACCTAGAAGAGCCACATTAAACTCCCTCATCTTTCTCACCCCCAAACCTCCATCCTCCTTTTTAGAGCACAAAGTTTTCCACCCTATCCAAGTAATTTTCCTAAAGTCCTCACTCCCACCCCAAAAAAAATTATTCAATAAAGATTCAATGGAAGAGATTATACCTGTTGGAGCTTTGAAGAAAGAAAGAGCATAGACAGACAGAGAAGTCAGGACAGATCTGAGGAGAATCAAGCGACCACCGAAAGAGAGAAACCTACTATTCCAACCTGCAAGTCTAGATTTAACACGATTAACGATAGGTTCCCAAAACTTTAGCCTCCGCGGATTGCCACCGATCGGCATACCTAGATACATAAAGGGAATCTTGCCCACTTTGCAACGCAACACCGTAGCAGCCTCATTTAACCAAGACTCAGAGACATTACCCCCCACCAGTAAACTCTTATTAAAATTCACCTTCAACCCAGACATGGATTCAAAGAGAACAAGTGCTGCCCGCATGGCTCGCACGTTCGCCCAACTCTTGTTCCCTACCAACAGGGTATCATCCGCAAACTGAAGGTGAGAGACCACAACCGAGTTTGCCGAACCCACAGAATACCCAGTGAACAAGTTATTCTCCATCAATGCCTTCATCACAACATTAAGACCTTCGGCAGCTAGTAAAAATAAAAAAGGGGAGAGAGGATCCCCCTGACGTAACCCTCTCTGCAACCTAAACTCCTCCGTAGGGCTACCATTGACGAGAACGGCAGCAGTGGCTGAACCCACACATTCGCGAATCCACTTCCTCCATAAAACCGGAAAAGACATCCCTGCTAACACCGAGTCCAAATAACCCCAATCAACTGAATCATAGGCCTTTTCAAAATCCACTTTGAAAAGCAAAAGCTCTTTATTAAGTTTACAGGCCTCATCGACAATCTCATTGGCAATCAGGATGCCGTCCAAAATTTGCCGATGTTGAACAAACGCTGACTGTGTCTCAGCCACCACACTACCCATCACCTGCCTCAACCTATTGGCTAACACTTTCGCCAAGATTTTATACAAGCAACCCACCAAAGAGATTGGCCGGAAATCAGTCAACCTCTGGGGATTTTCCACCTTCGGAATAAGTGCGATAAACGTAGCGTTGATGCCCTTCGCCAACTTGCCATTTTTGTGAAACTCCGAGACAAACCTCATCACATCTACCCGTACCTTTTTTATCAATCCGGCTCAGTGACTTGCCATCGCTTTTTTAAGATTCATTAAATAATTGATATATATCTGGACTTTATTATAATGAAAAACATTATTAACCCTTAAATAAAATTACAATGAAATTTGAACTTGGCTTAAACACGTCAATAGAAAGTTGGCTCAATTGTTAAAAATTTGAGTCAATGCACGGTCGTGAATTCGACTCCCATTAACATTGCGATGACATTTTTTTGGACAAATTGTGATGACATTTTTTGTGGGTGAACCTTAATTAATTATGTCAAAGGTATTTGCACATGCCTACTTTAATCCGAAGAGACGTGACTTTAGCTCACTTACATTTTTTAGACTAAATTACAAAAGAGGTTTTTAAATTTTTTTTTTTAGATTTATTAAATAATTGATGTATCTGCAATTATAATAAAGTTCAGATATATATCAATTATTTAATGAATCTTAAAAAAGCAAAAGTTGCTTATAAATGTAACTTGAAGAAATACTTAACTTTAACAATTTGTAAAAATAAAATAAAAAAGGTACGGGTAATATGATATACTTCCCTGCCCCGTTGGATAAATATGGTATCTGTCACAGTCCCTGTACCCGCGCAAGCATCTTTATACGGTAATCCACGTGTATTTAGATCTCCACGGATATTCGCGGGTACCCATGAATTTTTTAATTAATTTTTTTTAAAAAGAAAAATACTTTTTAAATTGTTTTAGTAATTTGTTTGATTTATTAACGAGTATCATCAAATCCGTGTACGTGCCATAAAGTAACGGGTTGTTAAATACCCATTTATTATATCCGTAGGTATTCATTTAGCTACCCGTCCGGTATCCATGACGGATTTTGTCCGCGAACACGACTTTTTTTCCACCCTACCTAAAACATTTGCTAGCATTTTCTTTGGGACATGAACAAAGATTGTTGGCCTTCGAGTTCAAAATAAAGTTTACTAGGTATGTTTTTCGTGTTTCTGTTCCCATAAAGTTTCATCCTTTTCAATTTCAGAAAAACACCCATTTCCTTTTCATTCCTTATTCTTCAACTTCAACCACATTCCATAACAACAATGATGTTGATGATGCTGTTTCATTGTTCAATCGCTTGCTCCGTAAGAATCCCACTCCACCCGCAATCGAATTCGGTAAGATTTTAGGTTCCCTTGTTAAGATCAATCATTACTCAACTGTTATTTCACTTCATCGACAGATGGAATTCAACGGAATTGCTTCAAACTTAGTTACTTTGAGCATCTTGATTAATTGTTTTTCTCAATTGGGTCAAAACCCTCTTTCTTTTTCTGCACTGGCCAAGATTTTCAAGAAGGGTTATGAGCCAAATGCAATAACTTTAACTACACTCATCAAGGGTCTCTGCCTCAAGGGTGACATCCATCAAGCCTTGCATTTTCATGACAAGGTGGTAGCGCTGGGATTTCATTTGGACCAAGTTAGTTATGGAACCTTGATCAACGGATTATGTAAACTTGGACAAACAAGTGCAGCTTTGCAATTGCTGAGACGAGTTGATGGTAAATTGCTTCACCAGCCTAGTGTGGTAATGTACAATACGATTATCGATGGTATGTGCAAAGGTAAATTTATCAATGATGCTTTTGATTTATATTCTGAAATGGTTTCTAAGAGAATTTCTCCTACCATTGTCACTTATAATACTTTAATTAGTGGCTTTTGCATTGTGGGTAAACTGAAAGATGCAATTGGTTTGTTCAATAAAATGACATCGGAAAACATCAACCTGAATGTGTATACCTTTAATATATTGGTTGATGCATTTTGTAAGGAAGGAAAAATAAAAGAGGCTAAAAATGTGTTAGCTATGATGATGAAACAAGGCATCAAACCTGATGTTGTTACTTATAACTCTTTAATGGATGGATATTGTCTGGTTAAAGAAGTGAATAAGGCTAAGAGTATATTCAACACCATGGCTCAGAGGGGAGTGAATCCTGATACTCGAGTTACAATATCTTGATTAATGGGTTTTGTAAGATTAAAATGACAGATGAAGGCATGAAACTCCTCAAAGAAATGCATCATAAACAAATTATTCCTAATGTGGTAACTTACAATTCACTTATTGATGGTTTGTGTAAATCTGGGAAAATCTCTTATGCTTTAAAGCTAGTCGATGAGATGCATGATAAAGGTCAACCACCTGATATAGTTACTTACAATTCTATATTGGATGCTTTATGCAAAAGCCATCAGGTTGACAAGGCAATTGCGTTATTAACAAAATTGAAAGACGAAGGAATTCAGCCAGATATGTGTACATACACAACACTTGTTGATGGACTATGCAAAAATGGAAGACTAGAGGATGCACGAAATATTTTTGAGGATCTGTTGGTCAAAGGCTATAATATAACTGTCAACACATATACCGTTATGATTCAAGGGTTTTGTAACAACGGCTTGTTTGATGAAGCATTGTCTTTGTTGTCAAAAATGAAAGACAATAGTTGCATTCCAGACGCCGTAACTTATGAAATAATCATCTGTTCTCTGTTTGATAAAGATGAAAATGATAAGGCGGAGAAACTTCTTCGTGAAATGATTACAAGAGGTCTATTGTAAGACTGAACTAGGTAAAATGTTTTTCTATATAAACATTGTTATATTGTATTTATATTTCAATTTGATATCATCATTTCATTTTATGTACTTGCCTCTGCTGGTGGAAAAGACACTTTTTTTATTGTTTTTGTTAACGGTGTTTACCAAAACCTTTATACTTCTCGTATATCTTCCATTTCAGTTTCTCTATATTATATTATATTAACTCTTTGAGACTTCCATCAATCAATTATGAAAGTTGTGCACCCTCTTATCTGCAGATTTGGATGTTAGTATACCTATCTGCTTTGAATTGCATTTATTTATTTATCTTGAGTGAAACTTTGAATGATCCAAACTGTTTTATAGACTAATTTTGATGGAACGGCAGCCTTAACAAATGATTTTATAGTCAGCATATGGGGAAGATGGACTTGGTGTGCTCGTTTAGCTAAATTACATTGCTGCATAGTGAGTATCTAAGGCCCCATTTCAGCTTCATAGTCAACTTAAATATGCCTTGTAAAAAGTATTGAGAGCTAGAAAGATCTTGAAATATTGTTTTTCCCGCAGAATCTCTTTTGCTTCATAATTATAATTTTTCAGTGCTGAGACAGAATTTCTTAATCGTGATTGAACTTAAGAAGAAGTATCAGTTGTAGGAAAACAGGGTGATTAAGATTTGGCTTGCTGAGCCTATCTTATGGCTTCTAAATTGAATTGGCACAAAACAAGTAACATCGTTTATTTTATCTTAGTTATACTTGTGCTTCTACATAATTATAATTTTCGGAACCTTAACTATTTTAGAATGCTAAACTTAAGGCTGAAATGCTAAAACCTGAGTTGCAAACAATAGAGACAAGCTTGACACTTAATTGAAGTAAGCTAAAAATGAGTAACTATGGTCTGGCCTTGAAATTGTTTGGTCACTAGAAATAGAGTTTAGAATTTAGAAATTGCATGCTTGTAGAGAGCATGATTCTATTTCCGGCATAATTGTTGGTGTCGATGTTTAGTTTGATTCTTGGAAATATTGTATGTTTTTTAAAGCTAATTGAATTCTTGCTTAAATGAAATCTATGTTTCGATACACGTACTGTTAAGTCATAGGTTGCTTTTCCTTTTCCATTCAAACCTAAGCCTCCAAAGTTCAGAACCTCCAAACCTTGCTCTGCATCGACTTTGCCCTGGCATTGCGTTGACCAACAAAATTGCCACCAATTTTCAGTCATCCATTGTCTCTTGCGTTTAAAAAATTATCGAATGCGGATAGAAACTAATGTTTTCGTCTTAAAGAATGTGATTGTACATCTGGAACAGTGAAGGTACAGACTTGAGTTGGGATCACAGTGGTTTTATCTTCATGGCTGTACCTTGACTGAGCCCTTTCACTGCATTGACTAACAAAATTGCCACCCTTTTTTAGTTCTCAATCGACTTTCTTGTGGAAAAAATTATTGAATGTTGTTGTTAGCAACTAGTGTTGCCTTTCTTAAAGAATGTGGCTATGCTTCTAGATTAGTTTAGATGCATATAACAGTTTGCAATGATGAACAATAGTAGTAATGTGGTTATGCTGCTTGAGTTCGGACCATTTAGTTTATGATACATATGAACTGCACTTTGCCTCAGAAACGGATGTGCAGCTTCAGTCGAGACATGTTATGACTGTAGAGACACAATTGATTAATCCTGTGAAGCATCTTGTATTTGGCATCCTTGTGATCACGAGTTTCTTCTAGTGTTTTGTACTTTTGAAAATTTGTTCCATAGTTTCACCACTGGTAGCAAATTGATTTTGCTCTCACTAAAATTTGAGTGAAAACTGGTAATTATTCTTGAATCTCCAATTGACTTTTGAGGATTATAATGAGGATGTTGTATGTATGTAACTATAGTTGTAGGTGTATAAAGACACATATTCCAACACCAAAAACTATATTAATACAGCTCTCAATTTCAATTTTTCTGAGAAATAGAGAGGATCTTTACCCGACTTTTGTAAGAGACTGTAACATTTTTTTAAGATATTTTCCGATCATGATTCATTGAGAATTATCATGACAATGGTTTCTTATAATATACTACAATGCCGGTCTTGTGCTGTATTATGGCCCATCTAACTTGCAGTGATGAAGCAGAAATCCACCAGTTTGGGGGACCATGAAATATCTTTCTGAAAAAACTCCTAAGTATACTTCAAGCAAGGTGCGAATAAACCGCAATCTATACACTCACGAAAGGTAAACTTTCCGAAGTTCATGACTAATCTTGTTTCCTAGCTGCAATTTGATAACCATTCTTGTAGTAAATGAAAAAGAAGAGGACTAACGAAAACAATATTTTAATATTTTATAACAGGATCATGGAGGCAGCTCCAACATTGCCTGAATTTTCTTTGGCATTGAAACCAGATGAATATCAACTTCCACTAGTGGACTCTTCTTGGAGAACAGAGAACATAAAGTTACAGAAACTCATTCTAACCATCTCAATGGTGACAAATGATAAAAATACTATGAATTTGCAAATCTCAAAGAAATGTTTGCAAGTCAAAGAAGAGTGTTTTTCCATTCTAGTCAATTGGAAAAATAATTTTTTTTTCTTTGTTTTCTTCTTTTTCTTCTTTTTAGATGTACTTTAATAAATTGATTTTTTTTCTTCTTCTTCTCTAAATCCACATAATTAAAAGATAGCTTGCAAAAAAAGGGCTTCAAATGGCTTTGAATGAAAGCATGCCACTCATGGAAGGGAACACAATATATTTAGATTTCAATAGCTTCAGTGAGAGTCATAATATTTGTGTCCCCTAATTATTTATTTATTTTATAATAGTCTTTTGAGGTATTGAATAAACATTGCTTCTTACAAAGATTTATTTGTCCGCTGATGATATTCACTGTCACTGTAAAGATTTTTTACGTTGTCAATGAATCATTATAGTCAAATCACTAACAACATTTAATTTTAATCATAATTGCTTCTAAAATCACACATTATTGATTATGATTTGTTGACGATGTACCAAAATTAAACATCATTTTTTCCCGCTAAAGATGATGAATGAAATCACATTTCTTCCAAATATTACTCACAAGACATGTATCGGTTTTGTAATTTAGAGTTTCAATATGAATTTTCATGCAGAAAAGATAACCAATACACATGTCCTAAACTGTTTGTATATCTCTACTAAGCAATCTCACAAGTTCTTATGTTTGTATATAAGATCAAATAATCCTTTTGTGTGATAAAGTGGAGGGGAGAGAATATATTTACAATACTTATTTTGGTCAAAACTATAAACTACACTTGTTATTACATATTCTGCAACAAATTTTTAAATTTTTCTCTGATTCTTGAACATTCAGCTTGGGTTCTTTTTTGTTTTACCTTACCTAAACCATGGTTGTATTGCAAATCAGGTGCTTTTTCCTTCAACTCATCCCTTTGAATTTTAAGCCTCTTCCCTTCATCGAAGACATCCATCCATCCATCTATCTATCTTTCTCTTGTGAGTCGTCTTCTTTTCTGATCGAGAAGCAATGATGTTAAATTCAATTACATTGGTTTTCTCTTTTAGATCGTTTTTCATCTTCACCATCCTGGTTAACTTTTGGAGTAGTTGCTTTTCTATCATCCATACTTCCCTAAACTGGTTCTTCTTTGCTTCTTTGCAGATCAGATCCTGTGGATTCAATCGTCAAACTTGCTCTAGTGTAGTCCCTCCTCCAGTGACTGAGCTTCTCAGAAGCTTTTGATGTTAGTGTTCTCATTTCTGTTGATAAATCATCATCTGCTGACAAATTGAAGAGGCTATCTAAGATGGTTTTCATGATGCTGCACCAATCATGATACATCGAAACCTAAGCAACATTGGACATGAAGTCTTTTACTATTTTCAATGCTTCCTTGGTCTCTTAACTTGGAGTAGTGGTTACTGATTTATCGATGGAACGTAATGTCTGTCGCAGCTTCAAGAGAATCATAAAATGCTTCCATTTCTATGTCCCCGTCTCGAGTAATTCATTCTGCATTTTTTTCTAAGAGATGCATCAACTGTTGTGGCAGCATAGTTGAACTAATTCTTGAATAGAGTTCTCTTCTTATTTGGCCACTTGATGAAGTGAGACTTTGGACCTGAATTATTTTCATATTAACAAAATATGGAGCCTGAGATGATTTTCTAGAAAATTTGATTGATGGTCAAAAGATGCATTACCTGAAAACATGCTCTTTCAAAAGAGGCACGACCATCTATCTGCATCGTGTGAAAGAAAATACAGATTAAACAATGAAAAACAAAGAGGATTTAGTATTATGTTTAGAATTTTCTATAATTAATGAACTCTTCAAGTGAAGTTTTTATCATAAGATGACAGTATCAAGTATCAACTACGACCCTTACTGTCAAATGTTAAATCTTTTGAAGTTTTTATCATATGGTTCGCAACTATAATTATAGCCACACATAAATAGGATTACATCTACATTGGAGTAAGAAAGGATTACTTAAATGTTAGCTAAAAAGCAAACGTTGTATACATGAACTCATTAGAGTATGGAAGGATTACTTAAACGTTACTCTGAGATATTTTCTGTAGTGTTCCTAACATTTAAGTAATCTTTCCATACTCCAATGTAGTATAATAAATATAGGCTGAAAGAGAAAAGGGAGGGCATTCGGTATCAATCAGTTCATGTATACAAATCTGCAGAAAATATCGCAGAAGTGACATTGCTTTTGCTATTATTGGGAAAAAGTAGAGATAAGGCTTGAAAAGATTTTACATAGACATTGTCACCCTACAAGCCAGTTTTGTAAGAATGTGTTAGATCTAATATAAAAACCTAATTGCTATTAAAATCTGAAGATAATATAATGTATTTTTGACAAAGGAAGCAAAAATAGCCGTATGGTAGAACTTAACAAATAGGCAGGGAAGAAGGGTCAAAAGAAAACTTACCTTGGTTGTTGATGATGTCAAAGGTCCAAGTTGAATACAGAAACAAATCATCTTCATATCTCATGTTCATGTTCCGAGGTGTTTGAGATGATTCTCCAGGAAATAATTTGCCATGTACATTAGCTAAAGTTTCAATTGCATCATTTATTCTGGTGTCTAGGAGCGATTGAGAGGATTCTCCTGGAATGAAATTGCTATATACATCATCTGAAGTTTGATCCCAAAACGGAAGCATGAAAGGCGCCATAAAATCAAAACGGTTTAGAAGCATGACAGGTGCCATAAAATCAAACTGGTTTAGACGTGGTTGTTCTTGTGGATTTTCATGTCGATTTTCATTTGGATTTTCAAATCGAACATCCTCCATTCTAGTAAATTTCTGGTTTACATAAACTCCAGTCCATTTGATTGTTCCTGAACAAACAGAATCTGGTGGTATTACAAATAAGACCTCTGCTTTATTCCACCGGTTATCTGAAATCAGGCATTGAGTATCCACATCCATTGAATGGATAAAGTAATTTATCATAAATATATGATCTGTCTCTAAAATGTAGTTAAAATCAAAAAGAAAAGGTATTTCAATATCATTGATTTTCAGATAAAAATGGAAGTTCACATGGAAAGGACGATCAATATTATCCAAAACTCCTAAAACAGCACACACAGCAATGGAGGGTAACTCTTTTTGAAACCAGAAACATAGAGTGTTTCCCTTGCTAATGTGGTCAAACCATTCTGGGATCATTTGTCCTGGAAAAACAAAGAACTTTCTTGCAGCCGAAGCAGATTCAATTGCCTGTTAAACATTTCAACGAAAGCATGGTAAGTTTGGATGACAACTTTATGTTAAAATGATAAAAGTACACAAAAGACGCTCACCCGACTCTGCAAAATGTCTGTATCTGAACAAGAAACTTTCAGTGATGCACAGTTATATGCCAAGAAGTCATTTGTGCTTGGTGGAAGCCCTCTAATTTCTTGAAGTTGCTTGCAATTACACACATCTACTAATTCCAAGAAGTGACATTGTTCAATGCAAGCAGGAAGAATTGTCAAGTTTGAGTTTCTTAATCTCAATGTTTTCAAAAATGGAAAAGAATTTGGCAACATTTGAAGGATATTCATTAGTGCTTTATGTTCAAGCCTTTTGCATCTATTAAGGTGTAACCTTTGAAGGCCTTGGAGATTTTGCATTGTAAGTGACAGATTTTCAATGGCAGTTCCTTCCAAATCAACAAATTTTAGATTCTCCATTGGTCCTAATATTTCTGGAAAAATAACAAGATTGCTACAATCTCGAAGGCAAAGAAATTCTAGAGACGTCAACTTTATGCCACGTGGAACTTTCCTTAGCTTGGTGCATCCTTTAGCACTAAACCTTAGCAGCTTGTCAAGAAATCCAAAAGAATCATGAATCTCAATCAAATTTGTGCAACCATCAACACACAATTCTTTCAAATTTGGGATACCAGACATATCTGGTATTTGTCTTATACGCTCGCAACCCCTCAAGATCAACTGACTCATAACCTTCGACTTCTGCCAATAAAACAATTTATATTAATAGTTAGTAATCATCAGATCATTAGGACAAACACTTATAAAAAAATCTATAGTCAACCAATCGTAATCATCAGATCATTAAAGTCACACATATGATTGGTTGTGATTTGTTGACAGTGTAAAACTTTTTACTCTAACAGTGTATCAAAATTAAACTCTAATAATTATATGCATACCTCTAGTGGTTTGTCCCATCGAAAGTAACTATATGACAAGTTGAGTATGACAAGATTCTTTGGATGAAAACTAGATGGCAAAGAAGATCCAGGATATCCCCACCATTCCAACACTCTCAAACTGTTAGGGAGATGTTTTGGGCGTCCGAGTGGTCTACCTTTCTTTTTCATAAGCATCATGAGGTTTTCCATTTTTCCAAACAACTCTTCATTCCATTGAACTTCTTTATCTTCAGGAAGATCCAACATCATGGCTTCAATTTTACCATTTCGCTTTTAAGAGATAAGGGAGCCACAAATTTATGAAAATCATTTCAGGAATTTGATTGAGGAATTCAAAGGAATTCACAAAATGTAAATGGTTGTGTTAGATCTTACTAGGAATTTACACACAACGATATATAAAAGAAAGTAAAATTATTTTCATATAAACTATAAATTATTTCATAAGCTATATTGGAGAGTTTATGAAAATAAGCTGAATTAGTGTATGGATCAATCATGATTTCTTTCGCAAGCACTCCCAATTAGTCTCACAAGTGTTTATGTCATTGACAATAGATAAGCTCAAATAAGTCGATTGAAAAACTTCCGAGTCAAAAAATAGTTCAAACTCAACTGATAATGCAAAGAAAGAAATGAAAAGATACCTTATTTTTCTCGACAACACGAATAATGTCCTAATAAAACCACAGCCTATTTCTTTTTTCAGGCCAAGTTGATTGCTGTCTTACAATTTCTTTTCCCATACTTTCAATCAAGCCATGCATTGTCACAATAGTTTCACCGTTATATCTCCAAATGTTTATAAGAGATTTTTCTGTCAACACCCTAATACCATATTCTGGGTTAAAACCACGAGCATGCATCATATTTGTAACATATTTCAAACTGCAACCTTTGAAGAAGCAAGCTATGTCAAGAAAAATTTCCTTCTCATTTTCCTCCAAGCCATCATAGCTAATTCTAAGAATTTCCTGAACATCTCTATTTGGAATTCTTTCATAGGCTTCCAATGCAGATTTCCATTCATCTAATGTTTTACCAAACAAGTTTGAGCCTATTGTTTGCAAAGCCAGTGGAAGTCCACCGGCAAAATATATTGCACGCTTCATCATTTCCATGTAACTTGGATCAACTTCTTTATTTTTTGAAGCATTCCACCAAAACAATTTGCGAGCTTCAATATCGTTGAATTCTTTAACCTCATATAATTTTCTAACACCATGGAAATCTAACAAATGCTTATTCCTTGTTGTTACAATGATGACACTGCCAAGACCAAACCAATCAAATCCTCCAGCAATTGCTTCTAATTGGTCTTTCTTGTCGACATCATCAAGAACGAGTAAAACTTTCTTTCGATGAAGTCTTGCTTTTAATATTGGAATTCCTTGATTCACATCTTCCAACTTGATATTTCTCTCCCCAACTAACTCTAACAGCATTTTCTCTTGGATCTGCACTAGACCGTTCCTACCTGACTTTTCTCGAACATTGGCAAGAAAACATGAACCTTCAAATTGTTCTGCTATCAAGTTGTATATAGCACGAGCAAGAGTTGACTTTCCTATTCCACCAATCCCATGAATTCCAAGCATGTTGACTTTGTTATCAAAATCAGGACCAATAAGCGACAGTACATTTCGAATTCTACTTTCCAATCCCACAGGATAATCAGTAATTTTCAAAAGAGGTCGATTAAGCTTACCGGAAACCTCATCTGTGATCTTTTTTATGAGTACATGCTCATATACTCCCCTGCCATTGAAATTAAATGCATCAAATTCATGGCAAGTTTCCTCTATGCACACAACAGCTAGTATAGTGTCCTTTATTTGGTGTGGCACATGAAAATATATAATCTTATACAAACAATCAATTTCCTTGCATACCACTTAATCATACTTGACACACATATTGAATAAAGTCAACAAAACATGAAACAATAAAATCACTTGAAATCAACAAAACAAAATTTGTTACCCTTGTTTGAAAGGCCAACCAACCAAATCAGCTGCTTGGTGCAAAGCCAACCTCCACTTTTGCACCTGTACAATATCATCCTTGAATCTTCCATGCTCATGTTCTGCCAATGCTTCTCCATAACTTCCCCTTTGATGTCTTAGCTCTGATGGATCTACATCATAAAAAATAGGCCAAATCCACCTACCCTTTTCTTTTGTAAAACAATCAAGGATTTGAACAAGTTCATTCAAACAAAATGTGGAGGATGCATAGTTTCTAGAGAAAACAATGATGGCCATCCTGGATTTCTGTATTGCATTGAAAAGTGAAGGCTTAATATCTTCCCCTTTTTTTAGACCATCATCATCCATGAAAGTCAACACACCCCTTTGACTCAAAGCACTATAAAGATTACCGGTAAAACCGGTACGAGTATCTTCACCGCGAAAACTAAGAAACACATCATAAGTGTATGTGATGGTAAAAGGAGAAGATATTGGATGCTCCATGATAATCAAACGTACTAGATGCTATGAACAAAGATATTTTAGTTGTTTTGATATAATAAACAGAAGGGTGCACACTCAAAAAAGTTGACCAATGATACATACTATTCATAACAATCTTCTTCCTTCGTGGTTTGCCAGAAACAGCATAGAAGCTACCAATTTCTTTATAATAATAATATGCATGTTTCTTCTATGAAAAGAAGACTCTATCAAAACAAAGTAATGGTTGACCAACATTAATTTCAATATATTAAGACACTAGGTTTGACAATAAGATTAGGATACCTAAGATAGCCTCTCCATTTGACACCACCCTATTATGCAAGTTTCTCCATTCCATCACCCTAATATTTGACTTATGCAAATCAAGCCACTAGGTTTGACAATCTCTAATTTTACCAGACTGTGTTTCCATTCATGCCATTAATTATTACTTCTATTTCAACTATAAATTGGCCTAAGGATTAGTATAAACAAAGCCAATAGTTTCATGTATTCTCATCATTGAAAAATATAAAATTATGAGTTTTAGTTATAAAAAAAAATTGTGAGTTTCTCGTTTGAGAGTTAGAGTGTGGATTCTCTCACTTCTCAACGAATAGGTAAAACCATTTTAAATGCGAATTCTATGTGATTTTCAAAATCATGATTAATTAGTTAGTTATTCAATCCTAATATACCTAGGATCAAATTCAATAAGTCATTGACCATGACTTATGAAACATTAAAAATATAACTGGAAACCGACACATTGTAATGTAAAAAACATATCGTAATTATTTATTGAGAAATGCTAACTTGTGCACTTAAGACACATGTTAAGGATAAAGTAAAAAAATTATTTAAAAAATTGTGTTAATTTATTCATCTAAAGATTGAAAATTAATGTAATAAATATTTACTATACGTGGAATCCTTAACGTATGTTCGAAAGACACAAGTTAACATGACCTTTATTTATTATATAAAATATCTTAGCTTCATTTTCCTCATTTATATAATGAGTAAATATGCAATTACCCCCCTAAAATTGTAAGTTTCGTCAATTATTCTCCTGAAATTAACAAAACTTCAATTACCCCCTTGAAATTACACAACGTTAATCAATTTACCCCCTCCGACAAATTCTTCTGTTAGTCAACATGATGTTTTGCAAATAGAACTTGAAAATATATATATATATATATATATATATTTTCTTATCATTGACTCAAAAGATATAAAGGCAAATAATTAACAATTAACTTAGGCTATTTTCATTGTTAGATGTCAAAATGAAATATGGAACTAGAAACAACACATGGAACATCTTATTAGACCATTTTCATTGCAATGAGAACACCTTTGGAATCCACGCTCACCCACCAACCTCACAATTATCATCTTCTTCATAATCACCTTCGTAGTAGATTTTACAACTTTCATAACATGTTTCACAAGAAACAAAATTTATATCACCACAAGCCTTACATCCACTATCAACTCCTTCATTATCATCAATCCTTTCACAACAATCAAGCAATTTCTCAAAGCTTCTTGTCATCATGAAGTTTCTGAATTTCCTGAACTCCACCAATGTATTTCTTTTCGATAAACACTTTTGGCAATCCTCCTTTACCATAGTACCCTTCACCAAGTAACACTTTAAGCTCTTCCTTGAATCCTAAATGCATTTCTCAAGCTTCCTTGTTTGCCTTTAATATTTTTTGAGTTAACTTTAAGAAAAAAATATATAAATTTTTTAGTCTGGGGGCATTTTGCACATAAGTGCAAAACTCCATGGAGGTATTTGCAAAACGACATGTTGACTAACAGAAGAATTTGACGGAGGGGGTAAATTGATTAATGTTGGGCAATTTCAGGGGGTAACTGAAGTTTTGTTAATTCGGGGTAATTGACGAAACTTACAATTTCAAATGGGTAATTACCTATTTATTTTTTATATAATATAAAGAAAACTATTCCTTTCAGCATACCTTTAGATTAGACTTTTCTTTCCAAAAATACTCTTAATTTTTTAAATACAAATAACACATGTAACAAATAAATAAGAATAAATTTAATTTAAAAGAGAAAACTCACACATAATTCCTTATGAATTGTTCTTACATATTCAATTATAAAATAACACGTGTATTACTGATCCATATCACTAATCGTCCCCGTTAACCCTCTTTTACCTTCGTTAACCACATATCAAACTCACAAAAAACTAGCACAAAACAAAAACTCTTCTAAAAAAAAGTTTAGTAACAAACGTGAGCTAAAAATATTGCTAAAGATTGGACTTTAAATTCTCTAAAGAAAGATTAGGACTCAAAATATTTTAGAGAAAGATTTGTTAACACTATATTAAATATTAATAAGTAGGGTTCTCACAGTTCATAGTTTGTTCCTGCATTGTTTAGCTTTTCTCAACCTCTCTCTGCCTTCTGCATCAGAATTCAAAATTAACTTGTAAGTTTTTTATTTTTCTTTCATGTTATAACTAATCAAAGTCGATTAATTTTATGGATTATATTGACTTTGCAGGAGGTTTATAAGTGATTATGATTCAAAAAATAATTTTGTTATATGATTTGACAATATTTTGTTTATAAATCAATATATCAGTAATTTTCATTAATTTTAAAATTTAAAATTTAAAATTTTAATCAAAATTATACAAACAAACATAATTAAATAATCACATGTGTTAGCGCAGTAGAAAGAGCGGACAGACGGACACGTGCCCGTCTTTCCGCTAGTATCAATAACAACAAAATATACACTTTTATTACAATTAAAAATGAAAAAATTAAAGAAAATAGTTCAATTCAACCGGTGGACCCCATCTGCAACTTTGTTTTCTTCTTCACAGTTGAGGTACGTTATTCCCCTTTTCAACAAAACAAACCCTAATTTCCTTCATTCATTTCGATTCTCTTCTTCACCTTCAACCATATACACTCAATTCCACAACAATCCTATTCACGAAAACCTTATTTCCCGATTCAATCGCTTAATCAATCACATTCCAACCCCACCCATAAGCCAGTTCGGTAGAATCTTATCTTCCCTTGCCCTTTCCAACCGTTACTCAATTGCCCTTTCTTTTCATAAAAAACTTCACTTTAAAGGAATTAAACCTGATTTATTCACTTACAATGTACTCATCAATTGTTTTTCTCAACTGGGTCATACTCATTTTGCTTTTTCCTTATTCGCCAATATTCTCAAAAGGGGTTATCACCCCGATATCGTAACGATAAATACACTCATCAATGGTCTTTTTCTTAAAGGCGAAGTTCATAAAGCATTGAACTTTTATGAAAAATTGGTAGCATTGGGGTTTCGGTTGGATCGAGTTAGTTATGAGACGTTGATCAATGGGTCATGTAAGGTAGGAGAAACAAGAGCAGCGTTACGGTTGCTGAGAGAAGTTAATGAGAAAGTATTTCAATATGATGTGATAATGTATACCGCGATTATCAATGGTTTGTGTAAGGATAAGCTTGTTGATGATGCGTTTGATTTATATTCTGAAATGGTTAATAAGAGAGTTTCTCTGGATGTTTTTACTTATAATGCGATGATTTATGGTTTTTGTATTGTGGGTCGGTTGAAAGAGGCTATTGGTTTGTTTAATGATATGAAATTGGAAAATGTTGACGCGGATGAGTATACGTTTAATACATTGGTTGGTGCTTTTTGCAAGGAGGGAAATGTGAGAGAAGGTAAAGCAGTGGTTGCTGTGATGATGAAAGAAGGTGTGAAACCTGATGTTATTACCTATAACTCTTTAATGGATGGATATTGTCTGGTCAAAGAAGTGGATAAGGCTAATGATATATTCAACACTATGGTTCAGAGGGGAGTGAGTGCAGATATTCGAAGCTACAGTATCATGATTAATGGATATTGTAAGGTTAAAATGATGGAAGAAGCAATGAATTTCTTCCAAGAAATGCATTGTAAAGAAATAATTCCTGATACGATAGCTTATACTTTACTTATTGATGGTTTTTGCAAATCGGGGAGAATCCCACGTGCTTTGGAGCTTGTTGATGAGATGCATAATAAAGGTCAACCACCTGATATAATTACTTACAATTATATCTTGTATGCTTTATGCAAAAACGATCAAGTTGACCAGACAATTGCATTATTAAGAAAAATTAAAGAAAAGGGTATTCAACCAGATGCATATACGTACACTATTCTTACCAATGGATTGTGTAAAGATGGAAGACTAGAGGAAGCACGGGAGGTTTTCCCAGATATTGGATGGATTGTGTAAAGATGGCTGATGCTAATGTTGCGTTGGGTCCACTACCTGCGACCCATCCACATGTGATAATGAACTAAGCCCTAGCCCCGTACCCCCACGTCTCCCTCGACCAGTCAAAGGAGGGCGTATTGTTTGCTTCTCCCTCCGTGCATTACTAGTAGAGAACTACACCCTCCCTAACCTAACTCTGTCAGCCATCTCCTCAGACCTCTGAGAAATATCTACACAACATTTCAAAGAGCAAAAAATCAATGATTTATTTCATACGGACATTGTGTCATTTCTAACAATTCAACAACGACACTTAAATTTTGGCAGTGTCATTTCAGTCTGTAAACTACCATATTGCAGTCAAACATACTATAATCAACATTAACAAACTATATTCTAACTAATTTCATCATTAGCAATAAAAAAACAAAACAAAAATAATTGAGATATTTTACCAAAACATAGAGTGCAATTTTCAAACAACTAAGAAATCTAACAATTTCTAAACCCTAAACTACCACATTGTACTCTAAACAACATCTAAACTACAAGTGACTGTCTTCTTTCTTCTCTAAAAAAACAAAGTGAAATTTTTTTCTTTTCTCTTTAACGATAATACTTTTTAGGATTTTTTATTTTAAATAAAGGCTAAACTGTACTTTTGACCCCTTAAGTTTTAAAATGTTGCGATTTTGGCCCCCTATTAAAAAAATGAAAATTTTAGTCCCCTATATTTTAACCCCCTATGGCTTGACTCGGTCAAAATTGACCGAAAGGACTATTATTGCAAAGAGGCTAAAACATAGGGGACTAAAACTTTCATTTTTTTAAGGGTTAATTAAGTAAATGGTCCCTATAAATATTCAGAATTTTGTTTTTAGTCCTTACAAAATAAAATCACACTTTTTAGTCCCTGTGAAATTTTCCTTTAGTATTTTAGGGACCAAAAATGCTGATGTAAAATTTTTACAGGGACTAAAAATGTTGATGGAAAATCTTATAAGGACTAAAAATAATGACGGAAAATTTTACAAGGACTAAAAATTGTGATTTTATTTTGAACGGCTACATTCTAGATGTCTTTTTGGTCAAAGGCTACATTCTAGATGTCTTTTTTTTTTTGAACGGCAAATTTTATTAAACAACCAGATCTCTGCTCAAGACGAACAGAGACCGGTAAAACTGAGAATACAAATAAAAGGCGCCGTATATATGCGGAACACCCGGAGATAAACACCCTGAACACACCCATGAGGACAACACCCACCAAAATACACGTCACCACCTAAATTAGACTCCTTCACGAAAACGACCGTTGTAAAAACGATATCCAACATCATCCGTCCCCACTACTCACCCACAAAGAAAAAACCCCCTCAAAGCTGAGCCAAATCGAAACGCTCCTATCCAAAAGATCATTCAGCTTCTACCACCACTTGACCTCTGATCCACCAAAAGAAACCATAAAAAGCCCAAAATCAAACTTGAACCAAAGAACTGACCCCCGATCTCAAATCAAAAGTGATCGGCCCACCAGACTTTAGGACCAAATCAGAAGGGCACCCCTCACCCTCGGCACACCAGAGAAACACCAAATCACGCCAAACAAGATTGCAGCTAGACACCGACTTCCGATCTCGAAGCAAAAGTAATCGGCCCACCGGCAACTAGCACACAAAAAAGTATGGCAACCAACATGATATGCGGTGATGCAAACAACAAACAGATCAAAAGGAATAGGCTCAGCTCAATGGGACCCGCTTCCTCCAAACACCCTAAGCACCTTAAACCCCCCAAAATACGCAAACAAGAGTTAATGATGACGAACAAGGACCCGAGTAACAGAGGTCGCTTCCAAAAAAAATTACCCTCAACAAACACCCGCCTCCTCACCTAAACAACACCACCACCGCAACGCATCACCGCCACCACCACCACACAAACATAAAACAACATCGAAATAGTAAAAATAACAAACACACAGTGACCTGAAGCTAGGTGTATTCTATTTATTTGTTGTTATATTGTATTTATATTTAAGCATACAGAGTGTACTAAGTTATGAAAGTCGCACCTAATTTTGACAAATGACTGTATATAATCATGAAGTGAAATTTAAAAAACTTTTTTTTTATTGTTGTGTATTTCACAAGTCTTTCTGTCTATACTACTGGCAGGTACTAAATGTTGGGTAGCACTTGGGTGACGTTGTGGTTGGTGACATTGTGACATTGGCCAACCATAATGTCACAAGTGTCTTTCTTCTTTCTCTTTCACAATATATTTTTTGTTTCTTTTGCTCAAAATCGATTTCTTTTTTTGTTGTTGTTAATTGTACCGAATACTAATGTTTATGAGAAATCACCATATTTTACTCCTCGATTCCAAAACGTATAATATTCGATAGTGTAAGTGCAGTGAAGCTGATTGGTATGTTTCTACATGCATGTTTGATAATTGTGTTTTGGTAGAAAGTAAGTTATGGTTGAAAGCTATTTTTGATCATGTTTTGTTAAGCCAAAGTTTGGAGGCATTTGACATGAGACATACTATTAATTATAATAGTCCACACTATATAAACTAAGCTCATTTGATTGACAACACAAGAGATTCAGAATTACTATGTTCCTTTTTTACCACAAATCTCCACTGATTAACAACAATAAAAAAAGGAAATTGGTTTTGAACAAAGAGAGAGTTAGACGAGATTTAGAGATTCAAGGATTTGAAGAATAAATTCAGGATTTAAAAATTTGAGATTCAATTTGTGGATATTAATTTTCGGTTCATGGATCAAAGTGGCAATTTTCTCACTCTAATTCATGTGACACCTCATGCATGTTATTTTATCATTTAAAGAAATTTTTAACAACCGAGACTAGACTGATAACGGTTTGTGATAGTGACATGCAGAGTCACGACCAAAGCGATCATTTATTTTTGATTTAATATATGCTTTGATCCCTTAACTTATTTTTGAATTTCAATTTGATCCCCTAGATATACATCTCTTTACTAAAGTGGTCCTTTCTATTAGCTTTTGTAAAAAAAAAAAAACTAAAAAAAAACTGATGTTTCATTATTCTTCTTCTTCATCTTCAATGTTTCTAAGGTACCGTCTTGTTCCTGTTTCTCTTTTTGTTCCAAAAAAGTTTCATTCTTTTCAATATCTGAAAAACACCCATTTCAATTTCATTCCTTATTCTTCAACTTCAACCAAATTCCATAATAACAATGATGTTGTTGATGCTGTTTCATTGTTCAATCGCTTGCTCCGTAAGAATCCCACTCCACCCGCAATCGAATTCGGTAAGATTTTAGGTTCCCTTGTCAAATCTAAACATTACCACAATGTTGTTTCCCTTTCTCAAAAAATGGAATTTATAGGAATTAAACCTAACTTAGTCATTTGCAACATCCTCATCAATTGGGTCTTATCCCCTTTTGCTTTTTCTGTATTCACAAAGATTCTCAAAAACGGTTACGAGCCAGATACCATAACATTGAATACACTCATCAAGGGTATTTGTCTCAAAGGTCAGATCCATCAAGCATTGCACTTTCATGACAAGCTGGTAGCGCTTGGATTTTATTTGAACCAAGTTAGTTATGGAACCTTGATTAATGGGTTATGTAAAGCTGGACAAACAAGAGTATATTCAACACTATGGCTCAGGGGGGAGTGAATCCTGATATTCAGAGTTACAATATCATGATTAACGGGTTTTGTAAGATTAAAAAGGTCGACGAAGCCATGAATCTCTTTAAAGAAATGCATTGCAAAAAAATTATTCCTGATGTGGTAACTTACAGTTCCCTTATTGATGGTTTGTGTAAATCGGGGAAAATCTCGTATGCTTTGAAGCTAGTCGATGAGATGCATGAGAGAGGTCAACCACCTGATATAGTTACTTACAGTTCTATATTGGATGCTTTAAGCAAAAACCATCATGTTGACAAGGCAATTGCATTATTCACAAAATTGAAAGACCAGGGTATTCGACCAAATATGTACACTTACACTATTCTTAACAAGGGACTGTGCCAAAGTGGGAGATTGGAGGATGCACGGAATGTTTTTGAAGATCTTTTGGTCAAAGGCTATAATCCAAATGTCTATACATATACCGTTATGATCCAAGGGTTTTGTGACAAGGGCTTGTTTGATGAAGCATTGACCTTGCTATAAAAAATGGAAGACAATGGCTGCATTCCAAATGCTAAAACTTATGAAATAATTATCCTTTCTCTGTTCAAAAAAGATGAAAATGAGATGGCAGAGAAACTTCTTCGTGAAATGATTGCGCGAGGTCTGTTGTAAGATTGAAACTATTCGATAGCATCATTTCATTTTATGTACTTGCCTCTGCTAGTGGAAAAGAAACTTTTTTATTGTTTTTGTTAACTGTGTTTACCAAAACCTTTATGCTTCTCGTATATCTTCCATTTCGATTTCTCTATATGATATTGTCTTGCCTCATTGAGAGTTCCATCAATCAGTTATGAAAGTTGTGCACCCTCTTATCTGCATATTTGGATGTTAGTATACCTTTTTGCTTTGAATTACTTTTATTTATTTATCTTGAGTGAAACTTTGAATGATCTTAACTGTTATATAGACTAATTTCAATGGAAGGGTTGCCTTAACAAATGATTTGATAGCCAGCATATGGGTAAGAAGGACTTGGTGTGCTAGTTTAGCTAAATGAAACTACTGCATAATTAGTATCTATGGCCCCATTACAGCATCATAAGAAGGTCATGAAATATAGTTGTCCCCGCAGAATCTGTTTTGCTGCATAATTCTAATTTTTTCAGTATTGAGACAGAATTTCTTAATCATAATTGAAGTTCAGAAGAAGTACCAGATGTAGGAAAACATGGTGATTAAGATTTGGCTTGCTGAGCCTATCTTATGGCTTCTAAATTGAGTTGGCACAAAACAAGTAACTTCATTTATTTTATCTTAGTTATACTTGTACTTCTACATAATTATAATCTTAGGAAGCTTAACTATTTTAGAATGCTAAACTTAAGGCTGAAATGCTAAAACCTGAGTTGTATACAATAGAGACAAGCTTGACACTTAATTGAAGAAAGCTAAAAATGAGTAACTAAGGTCTGGCCTTGAAATTGTTTGGTCACTAGAAATATGGTTTAGAATCTAGAAATTGCATGCTTGTAGGAAGCATGATTCTATTTCCGGCATAATTGTTGATTTCGATGTTAAATTTGATTCTTGGAAATATTGTATGTTGTTTAAAGCTAATTGAATTCTTGCTTGAATGAAATCTATGTTTCGATACACGTACTGTTAAGTCATAGGTTACTTTTCCTTTTCCATTCAAACCCAAGCCTCTAAAGTTCAGAACCTCCAAACCTTGCTCTGAATCGACTTTGGCCTGGCATTGCGTTGACTAACAAAATTGCCACCATTTTTCAGTCATCCATTGTTTCTTGTGTTTCAAAAATTATTGAATGTGGATAGAAACTAATGTTTCTCGTCTTAAAGAATTTGATTATACATCTGGAACAGTGAAGGTACAGGCTTGAGTTGGGATCACAGTGGTTTTATCTTCATGGTTCTACCTCGACTGAGCCCTTTCACTGCATTGACTAACAAAATTGCCACCCTTTTTTAGTTCTCCATCGACTTTCTTGTAGAAAAAATTATTGAATGTTGTTGTTAGCAACTAGTGTTGCCTTTCTTAAAGAATGTGGCTATGCTTCTAGATTAGGTTAGATGCATATATCAGTTTTCAATGATGAACAATAGTAGTAATCTGGTTATGTTTCTTGAGTTCAGACCATTTAGTTTATGCTTTTCCTCTACCTATTTAGTTTTATGATACATATGAACTGCACTTTGCCTCAGAAACGGATATGCAGCCTCAGTCGAGACATGTTATGACTGTAGAGACACAATTGATTAATCCTGTGAAGCATCTTGTATTTGGCATCCTTGTGATCATGAGTTTCTTCTAGTGTTTTGTACTTTTGAAAATTTGGTCCATAGTTTCACCCCTGGAAGCAAATGGATTTTGGTCTCACTATAATTTGAGTGAAAACTGGTAAATATTCTTGAATCTCCAATTGACTTTTGAGGATCATAATGAGGATGTTGAATATATGTAACTATAGTTGTAGGTGTATAAAGACACACAGTTCAACACCAAAAACTATAGTAACAGAGCTCTCAATTTCAATTTTTCTGAGAAATAGAGAGGATCTTTAGTCTTTACCCCACTTCTGTAAGAGACTGTAACATTTTTTTAAGACATTTATCGATCATGATTCATTGAGAATTATCATGACAATGGTTTCTTATACTATACTATAATAAATTTTCCTTGACATTGAAACAAGATGAATATCAACTTCCACCAGTGGATTCTTCTTGGAGAACAGAGAACATAAAAGTTACACAAACTCATTCTAACCATCTCAATGGTGACAAATGATAAAAATACTATTTATTTGCAATAACAAAGCTATCCGATCTCAGAAAGAGCTTTCGCTTGCACGTTTGACCTGCAGTTTATATCCATTTATCCTGATTGGGAAGGTTATGTCATAGAATTGCGGCTGTTAAGGGCAGTCCTTGATGACCCAGACCAGAATTTCCCACAAATTCTTCAAGGTTCGATAGCATTATTTCTTCGGTATTTGATTCATTATTTTCTATTGATGGCATACAAAGTAGGCAACTTGGTAGTCAGTTGAAGGATGTTGAAATAGTTTTAATCTGGAAGTCCAAAGTTCAAACATTCAAAATTAATATACTATTAACTTATTAACATTTTATTTAGAAAAAAAACTATAATTAGACTCATTTTTTTATCAATTCCAAACTACTATGCATTAAAAAATTATGTGGACATCCTTTTGTTGTCATAGGTGAAGGAGCATGTAAACTGATTGGAGATATTAGGTGTAACTTCAAATGTTAAATTTATAAACTCATTCACTGATTCTTCATACTCCAATGTATCAATTTTTGCAATGAAGTTCTTTAAAACTTGAATTGCAATGATGATTATTAATTATATTGTAACTTGTAAGGCACCTACATCAACTCCCCAGCCGCTACAGAAGAGAAGGTTATTTGGATTTTCACTACAAATGTAAGTTTCATAGTGGAGATAAATAGAACTACAAGAATATTATCATATCTTGACATTGTGAAGAATTCAATATCTAATGGAAAATTTCACACATGGTGGCTAAAGTTGTGCAAGCCTCATTATTACTATTGGCGATGATTTCATAGATTTTACAAAGACTCGTAAACTAGTCCATAAATAAAATCCTTTGCCGAAGGGTTTACTCATTTTTTATCACAACATTAGTCTTAATGTATTCATCCATAAAACAATTTGTGCTATCCGGATGATAATTTGTATAGTCCAGATAGCCTACTATGATTGGTTTGACTTGTTTTAACACATCCTCAGTTGTTTCTAAAGAATTGTCAATCCCATGAATTAGAAAACACTAAATCAAATTCAAAAGATGTTGAACACGAATGCAACGACATATAAACCCTTTACTTACTATCTGGTGGCTAAACAACTTTAGGCATGTATCTCTTTGTCCAGTGGCTAAATAGTTTGTGTTTGTAATACTTGAATGATTTTTTTTTGGGCTATGGAGCATTTTCCTGGGGTATATTCATATTATATCGAGTCCAACTATACCATGGACAATTACATGATCTTCTTTGATCGCCTAGAGCTGGACAACATGACCTTAAACCCCTATGACAACGATTGTCAAACGCGTCCGTCTGACAAAATCTGTTGGTACTCTAGGTGGATAAAGTGCGAGCGCAAGATGATTTATCGCTACTTTCCAGAGCGTGTAATGAGGCAATATGAATGTATTTAGACCATTCTTAGGCATTTCTCCGTCGTACCAGAGCTAAATGTCTTCCAAATGGACCAAGCATTCCAAGATTTTTTTGGTTGCATGTTTTACGTGTGGAAATGCGTGGTCTATTTCTGGTGGCACTCTGATAGTCTGTATCGGGTTACATTGTCTGATTTTATAGGGTATCTCATCCCAAATTAGTGGCTCCATTCAAGGGAGAATTGCCAACGCCAGTAAATGTCGAGGTTCTTATAGAGTAGGAGCTTGCAAGATATACCATGGATATGTTGCAGCAAGTCAAGAAGGTTGGGTATTATGAAACTAAGAAAACTAAAGATATTTTCATTAGGTTGAATAATAGAGTACATGAGAGTATATATACAATGTGAATTGTACTACCAATCTACTAATATTGTACTACATTACAATTACTTGTACTACAAGTATCAGTGGAATGTACTAGATTATGATTACTTCTACTACAAGCAACACGTGTCTCTTCCTCATTTATTGGAGCAAGCTCATGGTGTAATATCCCTCAAGTTGGAGGTTGATATATATTAATCATCCCCAACTTAGACATAAGATTGTTGAATGGTTGAGGAAGAAGGGATTTAGTAAAGAAGTCTGCAGCTTGATCTTTAGATGAAACATGCATCAATTTGAAAACACCTACTAGAACCTTGTCTCTGACTATGTGGCAGTCAATTTCTAAATGCTTGGTGCGCTCATGGAATACAGGGTTAGCTGTTATGTGAATAGCACTAAGAGTGTCACAATATATCACTGGCTTCTTAGTACAATGAATCTTCAAGTCTTGTATCAAGTACAACAACCATTGCATTTCACAAGAAGCTGAAGCCAGAGATCTATATTCAGCTTTTGAAGAAGACCTTGAAACTGTAAGCTGCTTCTTAGTTCTCCATGAAACAAGAGATTTCCCTATGAAGAAGCATTGACCAGATATGGATCTTCAGGTGTCTTTACACCCTGCCCAGTCAGCATCTGAAAACCCTTGAATGTGTAAATCTGAGTCTCTAGGGAAGAATACACCATATCATGGACAGCCCTTTAGATACTTTAAAACTCTCATGCCAGCATTGTAATGAGTTTGTGAAGGATTGGTCAGAAATTGGCTGAGTTGTTGTGTTATAAAGGTTATGTCAGGTCTAGTGGTATTTAGATATAGCAATCCGCCTATAAGTCTCCTATATGATGGAATATCAAGGTAAGGAGGACTAGAGTCATGGTGTAATTTGACAGTTGGGTCAGATGGTGTGGAAATAAATTTGGCACCTATCAAGCCTGAGTCATCAATGAGATCAAGACAATACTTTCTTTGGTTGAGTTGGCCCAAATCCTTAATTTTGAATTTATCATGAAGTATGGATTTGATAATGGTGAATTCAGTAATTCAGTTGCCAGCTAAAATAACATCAACATAAACAAGAATGACTGTGAAAGTGGTGGTTGTTTGTTTGATGAATAAAGAATGATCAGATGAAGCTTGAACATAGTTGTTTTGAAGCAAAATGGAAGTGAGTTTCTCATACCATTTTCTGCTTGCTTGCTTGAGGCCATAAAAAGATTTGTGAAGTTTGCAGACCTGATTAGGGTGAGAATGAGAAACACCAGGTGGAATGAGCATATAGACATCTTCCTGAAGTTCTCCATGCAGAAAAGCATTATTGACATCAAGTTGATGGAGATGCGAGTTATTGATGGATGCCAAAGCAAGCACAACTCTGACTGTAGCGAGCTTTGCAACTGGAGAATATGTGTCAAAGTAGTCTAACCCTTCAATCTGTGTGTAACCTTTAGCCACCAATCTAGCTTTGTATCTTTCAATGGAGCCATCAACATGATGCTTGATTTTGTATATCCATCTACATCCAATAGGTTTGATGTTATTAGGAAGATCAACAATTTCCCAAGTGCCAGTTTTCTCAATAGCAGTCAACTCATTTTGCATGGCTTCCCTCCAACAATCAAGTTTACTTGCCTCAGCATAGGTTTTGGGTTCAACATGATGTAAAAGAGACAAAGCAAAAGAAGAATGAGAATGAGACAAATGAGCATATGACATATAGTTAGAAATGGAATAATTGCTATATGGTGTAATAGAGTTGTTATTAACAGCAGTGGAACAAACAAAATCCTTAAGATAGGAAGGGTTTGTTTGAGTCTGGATGAAGTTCTATGGGGAATCAGGGGGTGGTGGTGGAGGGTTGGTGGAAATATTAGGATGAACAGAAGAATCATCTATGTCAGAAGAAGTGTTGACAGGAGGGTCATCAAAAGAAGAAATGACAGGAGTGGAAACTGAAGGAAAATAGTTCCATGATGTAGGAGAAGAAACAACAAGTGTGTAAGGGAGAATATGTTCATGAAAAGTGACATTTCTTGAAATGAAAATGGTGTGGTCATGTAAATCAAGTAAAACATAGCCTTTATATCCTGACTTGTAACCCAAGAAAACAGATTTTCTGGCTTTAGGTTGCAATTTGGTTCTATGAGATTGTAAAGTGGAAGCAAAGCATAAACTGCCAAAAACTTTGAATACATTAGAATCAGGGATATCATCATATAACATTTGAAATGGAGATTTGTGTTGTAAAAGGGGTGTGGTAACTCTATTGATAAGAAAAACTGCATGAAGGACAACATATGACCAATAAGGTTTTGGTAGTTTGGACTGAAAAAGCAAGGCTCTTCCTACATTGAGAATGTGCTGATGTTTTCTTTCCACTCTAGCATTTTGTTGTGGGGTTTCAACACATGATTTCTGGTGGAGAATGCCTTTAGATGCATAAAATGTAGGAAGATTGAATTGAGGGCCATTGTCAGTTCTAATGGTTTTAGGGGTAAAATGATGTTGATTTTCAATAAGAGTAATAAAGTTCTGAACATGCAAGGAGACATCGGCGTTAGATTTAAGCAACACTATCCAAACATATCTGCTATAGTCATCAACAATAGTTAAGAAATACTTATGGCCATGAAGAGAATGAATGACAAGGGGACCCCAAATATCAAGATGAAGCAATTCAAATTTAGCAGAAGCTTGAAAAGAACTATTTGAAAAGGGCAATTTCTTATGTTTAGCAAAGTGGCAAATGTCACATACTGCTTTATTATCAACAATGATATCAGGATACAACTTGTGCATATGATGCAATCTCTGATGAGATAAATGGCCAAGTTTAAAATGCCATAAAGCAGACAAAGGAATGGATGAACTAGAATCTAAACTAGATACATAAACTTTATTTATGGATTTATTAGAAAGAGGAAATTGAGAATCTAAATTGCTTGATAGCTGCAATTTGTAAAGGCTATCATGAGGTTCACCCAAACCAATCATCTTCTTGGATGTCAAATCATGTATAACACATCCAGTTTTGTGAAAGTGAACATCACAAGATAATGATTTAAGGAGTTGAGAAACATAAATGAGATTAACTTTGAATTGAGGTGAAAATAGAACATGTGAAATGTGAAAATGTGAAGAAAACTGAACAGTACCAGCTTGATTGACACTAACAGTTTGACCATTAGGAAGATTAACATGCATGTGTGAGATATCATAAATGGTACTAAAAAATTGAATGGAAGAACAAATGTGTTCATTAGCACCAGAGTCAATAAGCCATATGGGATTAGAGACATGTAGAGAGTTAGAAGAAATGGTGTTTATATCTGATGAAGCATTAGGTTGAGAAGTGATATGATTGGAACTGACAGGAGGTAGATGTTGAGGCAGTTAAATGTGATTGCTGAAGTAAGGACACAAGATGAGTGTATTGCTCTTGAGTTATACCAGCACTTGAAGAAGATGAAGAAGCCTCAGCAACAATATTCATAGGCTTAACATCAGATACTTCATGAGAAGAAGCATTAACAGAGGGTCTTGATGAAAGGAGGAAATCCATGCTTCTGATAGCAAGTTTCCACAGTGTGATTGGTGCGATGGCAGAAGGAACAATACCTAGAGCCTTTACCACCAAAAGTGTTATTGCCACGCCCATAGCTTCTGGTAGCATCAGTAGCATTTACCAGGATGTTAGAATCATCAATAGGGGTAGGAGGAGAAATTTGCACATTGTTACTTTCTTCCTGAACAACAAGGGAATACACTTTATTGATGGAAGGAAAAGGATCCATCAATAACACTTGAGTTTTCACAACTGAAAATTATTCATTCAAGCCAGTTAAAAATTGTATAACTTGATCCTCCAAACGAAAATAGCATGCAGAACGCATGACTTCACATCTGCATTAATGAATGCAAGTGCAGAGAGGCATAGGTCTATGAGAATTGAGCTTTTCCCATAGAGTTTTCATCTCTGTGAAGTAATCAATGACGGATTTTGAACCTTGTTTGAGATTGTTAATAGCAGAGCGCAACATAGAAACACGAATTCAATCAGCTTTGGAGAATCTATCCTTGAGTTCTTCCCAAACATCAATAGCACGTACATGAAAGATGATAGTCTGTGCGATTTGGGGAGAAACAGAATTGATAATCCAAGAATGAATAAGATGATTGCATCTTTCCCACGCAATTCGATTCAAATCTTCATCATCAGGTTCATGAGTGGATCCATAAATGAATGCAAGCTTGTTTTTGGAACCAAGTGCTCGTTGCATAGATCTGCTCCAAGCCAGGTAATTGGAACCGGTGAGAAGAGGCGTAATCGTCACTGTGTTAGGACCTTCACTAGGATGAACGTAAAAAACAGAACCAGTGTTAACCTGAGGTTGTTGACGAACCATGATGAATCAACAAAGGTGAAGAAGAAGGAGAAAAATCTGGAAAACTGGAGAAAACCAGAAAAGAAGAACGAAGAAAAGGAGAATAACGAAGAATTCACACGAGTTCAACGTGAAAACAGAGAAAAGGAAGTGAAAAAGTGCGAAGAAGGAAGCTTCAAGAACGCACAACAATGGCGGAAGCTTCAAGCTCGCACAACAATGGCGGAAGCTTGTAACTGAATCGTAACAAACTTTCTCAGAGAGAAAGCTCTTGGTACCATATTATGAAACTAAGAAAACTAAAGATATTTTCATTAGGTTGAATAATAGAGTACATGAGGGTATATATACAATGTGAATTGTACTACCAATCTACTAATATTGTACTACATTACAATTACTTGTACTGCAAGTATCAGTGGAATGTACTAGACTATGATTACTTCTACTACAAGCAACATGTGTCTCTTCCTCATTTGTTGGAGCAAGCTCATGGTGTAATATTGGGAACTTGGTGTTGGATTACATGTCAAATCTTACTATTTAGTGTTGAGTCTATATGATACTCTGCACCAAATTGCCAAAGAAACATAGCTGAGTCGGCCACTCAGGGTCGAGTCGCCCGTAGGAGGATGAGGGTGTTTCGATGACTTTATATGTATTTTTGTTTTTCCTTATTTGTTTCTCATGAATGACGTATATCACAAGTCCACAAAAATTGTCATTTTGAGTGTGTATGGATATTTTTACTTTTCAATGTTGAATATACTATGCACATATTTTATCATTTGAATGTTGAATGAATTTTGACGTGATGAATGTTGAATGTCTTGTCTTGAATGTTTTTAAGTGTGTTTGAGTGTATTATGGCAATGCATTGTGTCACATGCCCCTTCTATCATGTGTTATGCATTCTGGTTATGTTTAGCCCAGTTCGGTTCTTAACTACCGATCGAGCAATCGTTTCGTAACTTTCAATCATGGCATTTTTGAGTTTTTGAGGTGCCTATTAGCAATTGAAGGTGCTTAAAGAGCAATTTCCATAAATTGGCAGCTATAATATTAGATACATCAAGCATTGCACTTTCATGACAAGCTGGTAGCGCTTGGATTTCATTTGAACCAAGTTAGTTATGGAACCTTGATTAATGGGTTGTGTAAAGTTGGACAAACAAGAGCAGCTTTGCAATTGTTGAGACGAGTTGATGGAAAATTGGTTCAGCTTGATGCGGTAATGTACACTACGATTATTGATAGTATGTGTAAAGATAAACATGTTAATGATTCTTTTGATTTATATTCTGAAATGGTTGCAAAGAGAATTTCTCCTAATGTTGTCACTTATAGTGTTTTAATTAGTGGATTTTGCATTGTTGGTAAATTGAAAGATGCAATTGATTTGTTTAATAAAATGATATTGGAAAACATCAACCCGGATGTGTATACCTTTAGTATATTGGTTGATGGATTTTGTAAGGAAGGAAAGGTGAAAGAAGCTAAAAATGTGTTCGCTATAATGATGAAATAAGGCATTAAACCTGACGTTGTTACTTGTAACTCTTTAATGGATGGATACTGCCTAGTTAAACAAGTGAATAAGGCTAAGAGTATATTCAACACTATGTCTCAGAGGGGAGTGAATCCTGATATTCACAGCTACAACATCATGATTAACGGGTTTTGTAAGATTAAAATGGTGGATGAAGCCATGAAACACTTCAAAGAAATGCATCACAAACAAATTATTCCTAATGTGGTAACTTACAGTTCCCTTATTGATGGTTTATGTAAATCAGGGAAAATCTCTCATGCTTTGAAGCTAGTCGATGAGATGCATGATAGAGGTCAACCACCTAATATAGTTACATACAGTTCTATATTGGATGCTTTATGCAAAAACCATCAGGTTGACAAGGCAATTGTGTTGTTAACAAAGATGAAAGACGAAGGAATTCAACCAGATATGTGTACATACACAACACTTGTTGATGGACTATGCAAAAATGGAAGACTAGAGGATGCACGGATAGTTTTTGAAGATCTTTTGGTCAAAGGCTACATTCTAGATGTAAATACATATACCGTTATGATTCAAGGGTTTTGTAGCCATGGCTTGTTTGATGAATCATTGGCTTTGCTGTCAAAAATGGAAGAAAATGGTTGCATTCCAAACGCCGTTACTTATGAAATAATCATCTATTCTCTGTTTGATAAAGATGAAAATGATAAGGCGGAGAAACTTCTTCGTGAAATGATTACGAGAGGCCTATTGTAAGACTGAAACTAGGTAAGATGTATTCTATTTATCTGTTGTTATATTGTATTTATATTTAGGCATATAGAGTGTACTAAGTTATGAAAATCACACCTAATTTTGACAAATGACCGTATATAATCATGGAATGAAATGAAAAAAAAAAATTATTTTGTTAGAATGGGGGTGCTGAAATTTTGGATACTGAAATATGTTTATGCTATAAAAAAACAATTTTGCAGAGGAGTAGGTTGAGTAGAAATCTGAAACATTAAATTTGTCTCAATATACCTAGTTTTTGCACTATGTATTTTGCATTAATTGTGCTTAAAACTTAAGAGCTTATTGCTTGTTGTTTGCTTATTTTACTTGTCTTGAGACGCACACTTCCAGGATTACTTTTATGAATTAGAAGTATCAAAATAAAATGACAACGGATTATTTTTGTTGTAGTTAGTATCTTACTCTTTTTGCTTCATGCTGTTACTAGCCACTATTTCTGAAATCATATTATTGTGATTGTAAAATAGATATTCCATTTATAACAGGTGTGTAATTTGTAAATTGCATGGATGATATTAGTTTTATGATTGATATTAAGCTTGAATTTCTGTCAAAATGAGATAGGAAGTTGATTTGAGTTTCTAGGTTGATATTAAAGGGATCATGTGTGTTGATGATATAATTACCTAGCAGTTGTTGAGAAAGAAAGTTGATTTTTTTTCGAAAAAGGAGAGAAAAAGTCGAATTCTTTTCGTTTTGGTTTGAATGATTCAATAATTTTGAATCTCTTCGAACGGCCGTGGGAGTCTTGTTGCTGCAACCAGTTCTGAGTTTGGTTCATGATGTTGGGGAAGAAATTGAAGAGGAGCCTAATACAGATGTGGTTGATAGACAATCTATGTTACTGCTTCAAAGGGGATGTAAAAGAGAGTAAATTGAATCTGACATGGGCAACAAGAACTCTGTTCATGTGCCTGCAACAATAATCTCTTTTAAGTAAATTTATGTATAGAATACTATGCTTTTGTATATATTTGCAGCACATATGTGTATATAATACTATGTTTTTCTATATTTTTGCAGAAAGTATTTGTGTATACTCCCTTTTAAGTCATCATATTAGTTAGCCAAGCCATGAACCAACTTGTGATTGGTCAAGTGAGTTATCCATATTTTTTGTCACCTGCTTTGTGGTTTTGACCTTTTGCATGCTTACTGTATTGATCACTTGTTGGTCCTATGAATTACACCTTCATGACAGAATGACACAATGACAATGTGGTTTCTGTTTGTTAACCACCTCTTAGAAATCTGATGACAGATAAGCGAAACAATTTTCAACTGAACAGGATGGATCAAAACCAAAGAAAAAGGAAAAAAGGATGCATCATGTATGATTTGCGAAAAAATGAATGAGAAATCTGAAGAAAGATACTAAATAATTAAGTTTAGGCTTATTGTAATATTAGAGATTAGTAGTATCTTTCATAATTTTTTTTGTACTTAATTACAACTCAATTTCCACTCTATTTTGCTCCTCATATTTCTCTTGAAGTGGGTCCACTAACTTTGAATTTGAAATTTAGCCATGTCAATCAACAATTCCTCTTAGAAAATAAACACAAGCTAAATGATTATGTAGCCTTTTCTACCATGTTTACTTCCTTCTTTTTCATTTTACAGTGATTTTCATTTGTATCATGTGTTGGTTGTTCCCATATATGCACTAGATGATGAAGAATAATCTCACCGAATAAATTCTACAAACAAAAACAAGTGACATCCTTTTACCACATGCCAGAATCTAATACAATTAATTTTGATAATTAAGTACAATTATTTTATAAAGAGATTGTTGTTACCACTCCTCTAGTGTCTATTCTATAAATGCCTAATCCATAATATTTTGAGCAGGTGTAAGTGACTCAAGGATATAGCAATTTTGAACATGACCTGTTCTATAGGATCATACTATTGTGTTTTTGGATTGCAGAGGATCGTTCTCGGTGTTAGGATTGAATCTCAAGTTGAGATATCATCTTGTGTTGTAGATCATGATCGTTCTCAAACATATATTGTCTGGGGTGGTCGTACGGTGCTCTTACATAGTTAATATATTTTTCTTTTTATTTATTTTTATTTTTAAAAAGCAATTTATTTCAACACGTGAAAATTCGATTGGTTTATCTTCATATTTTAGTATGATATTTTTTTCGAAAGTGTAAAAAAAGAAAGAAGTAATTGACATTTTTTTTAAGGAATTAACAAGGTTATTTTGATCCATGACTCAAAGATGAAATCTCTAAACTCTCAATTTGGCACCTTTGAAAATAAAATGTGTCATTATAGTGAAGTTAATCTCAATCTCCACTTCGAAAGGAGTAAATTTTCAAATTGATCTCTAAGCAAAAATAATAATAATATAGAAACTAACTTTGTCCTTCATCAAAAAGTAAATATCAATTTGATATTTAACAATATCAAATGTAATAAAATACGTCTTTTTTAAGATAATATTATGGTAGGCTTTAACCTCTATCGATGGCTAACTAGGCTTATATATCCTAAAGGATGGTAGAAATTTTGTGTTCAAAATTATGTATTCTAATTTTTAAAGAGTTAAAAATTGTTGTTTATAAAACATAATTACCATTTGTCGGTTTCTTAACACCCACAAATGATCCATCTTTAAAATTCATTTCTATTTTGAGGAATGTTTTTTCTTGACGGAAACAAAATCTACTCATCTCATTAATAATAACAGTTTTACTATATAATCATGAATACGTAAGACAATGATGCTCTAGCTAACAAATGAGCGACATTATTTGTTTGTCTCCTAATAAAACTTATTTTAAAGTTTTTGTAAATTCTAAGGGAAGCTTTATAAATATCTAGAATAGCTCCAAACATGGAACTGGTATTGAGTCTATTAGTTATGATGTCAACCACTCCTAACAATCAAGTTTGATAGACACCATAGATAAGCTCATACAGTTTGGCCTCCTTCAATAATTTTAAGCGATATAATAAAGGATCTAAGGAACTGCAGCCAAAGCCACTGAAATTGGATAAAGTGGATGGAAAATTTTCTTATCCTAACAATGAGTTTTAAGAAAGTTGTGCCTAAGTGGATAAGTGAAAATGAATTTTGCTGTCATGCAAGTTCTGCTACATAATTATGCAGGATAGGTGCCAATGTGGTGGGAAGGGATACAACTAGAGGTGAACCTATGGATATGATTGGTGGGAAAATGTGGTACAAAGAGGCAGCAATATGTAACCGTGTAATAGAGTGTGTGAAGCACTAACGAATCTTTGTAATGTAGCATTAAGTGAACCCACTTGGGTTGTTCCGGTGATATTGGCTTGGGATCTGGGAGTGTGCTTCTCCTCGAGGTTTCAGGTTCGATTCTCTCCAACGTCACTTAAAAAAAATGTAGCATTATGTGCAAGGATTATAAGAGGAAAATTTGTTGTAAACCAAGTATCAAATTGCAGTGAGTATTTCTTCGAGTCCTAAACGCTCTTGGTTTAGCAGTCTTTATCTTACGGAACTTTATATTCTCCATTGCAGCACTTTCCAAACAATTATTGACCCTATTGCTAATAAAGCAAAATAAAAAATAAATTAGGGTCTGGCTAACATTTAAGTGTGCATGTTGACAAATGAACATTAAATTTTATTTTAAAAGAATAAGTTTAAATTTTTGAAACCTTATTTGTTTAAATGATCATTAGTTATATTAGCAAATAATATGTTATCATTAGTAAAGAAAATTACTAAAATTAATAGATTATTTTTTTTAGAACTAAAATTATCATTACTGGTTATGAGTATTTCGTAGACCTATAAATCAAAGTACAAAAACATTAACAAATATAGTCACCACCTTGTTTTCTTTGGAGAGAGGTGTTTTAGATTCAGTTTAGGCTTGAAATTACCCTTCCATAAAATCAATTTTAATTAAAAAAAACTATGGGACCCATACTTTTCATCTCTCTTCTCATAAAATTCTTTCCTTCTTCTGTAATTTCTTTTCCTCCATTCTTCTCCTCTTTTTTTTCATCAAATTATCAATTCTGAATCTTAAACTTAACAAACAAAGATTCTAAATCTTCAAAACTTAAACCCCAAATCCATAACTGTTAATCGATTTCAGTTTCCTTTCTCGCCTCATATCGTTAATCTTCAAACCCAAATCACTTTCAGTTACTAAAATCCAAGTGGCTGAATAAATGTTTAAGTCTTCCTTCTTCATCAACTGTATTCCTCAAAAACATTGTTGGATCATCAATCTTCAGAGAACGTAAAAATGCCAAAGCATCTCTAGAATCACCACATTTGCTTCGTCTATCCTTATCAACTTGATTGTACATGTCTTGTCTCAAAAATGTCACATTTTTGTATCCCCGTAATGATTAGCAAAAGTGCCATAAGCTTGTGAAGTTCTAATACCAGACTTTCTAAGATTTTTCATTTGGAGAATGTCATCATCATCCATCCCCCTGTGACCCGGTAGAAATCCAATAAAATCATCGTCAACAAGGCTATGATTGTGGTCATTGTTAAAATCTCATACATACCAACCTTGACTACCTGAATCAATGTGCACACTACATTTAGCATCACATCCGCACCTAGTGTCAGCTCTTGCCTCACGCTTACGGATTTTATTGTTCTCAAGCTTTTTTCCTCTTAAACCTTGTCTGTAGCAAACAAATATTTGTTGTATAATGTCATTGTTTTTGTTTCTCCTTACTTTGCTTTTATGAGCTGAAAAACCATTCATTCGAGCATACCAATTGAAAAATGTATAAGTCACTGCAATATTTGGAAAATGAAACTTCCATTTAAATTTTTAAAATCAATTTTCCCTATGTCTTCCATTACTTCAATAGCAAATCCAAATCCAACTTTCATATCACTTTCTATATCTCCAAACTCCATAAACTGATGCAAACAAAATATATACATACGCTATATTACAAAGGGCTCTACAGATTCTAAATGCCATAAATTCACTAAAAATATGATATAAAATTAAAAAGGAAGGCATGATTTTCACTGCTACTCAGAATTTGTTCATCATTACTCTTAGCCATCACAACAAAATAAAAGTGCATTCAGAAGTTTTCACGACATCTTATCAGAACAAAATTACAAAAATGGAAGATATTATACATTAAAATGAAATAGGCAGACACTTACAAATATAAAACTCCAATTTTGATAATAAAAAAAAAAAAAACCTTTGTGGATTTGCGTTTACTCCCTGCCACAGATCTGTTGAATTCAGATTATCCTTCAACAAAACAACTCAATCACGATTTTGATATGAAAAGGAACAAGGAATATGCAGTTTGATTAAAAGAAGGAAGAAATTTCACTTGAATCCAAGGAGTAAGATGGTGAGAAAGTTTCAACGTGATATGAAAAGAAAACAAAAAAAAAAGCTTCCCGAATTCTTTTAAAAAATAACAACACGTTGATGGGCAAAACTATAAATTACCTAATTAATAATATTGTTTTTATATAAACTTAAGGAAATAACAAGTGACCTTTAACATCAGGTAATTTTAGAAGGTCCATGATTGGTCCATCAAAAAAAGGTTCATATTAGAGGCCACCTTCTTATAATATTATAAATTTTATTAAAAAATATGAATTCTACATATGAGTTTACTTTAAAGGAGGGACCAAAATCGAAGATAAAAAACTTTTGAGGAACTAAATATGAATTCTACGTATGAGTTTACTTTAACGAAAAATTTCGTTACAATATTTTTAAAATTAAAAATATATTAATCTTAAAAAAATCTCTTTCAAAAAATATATACGAAAGATTTCTCAAATTTTCTCTATATCCCCACCCTTCAAAACAATCCCCTCCCCTCAAAACTCTCTAACAAAAGCCTTCATTTGGATGAGCTAATCGAAAATTTTCCCTATATTTGAGATATTCTACGAGTGTGTTTGGATAAAGAAATATATTGGGTAATGTAATGTTTTGAGGAAATTCAAATCCTTTTAGGTAAATTCTATTGTTTGGATGATTAATTTGGAGAAGTTTTAAATTATTTTGTCCAAGTTAAGTTTAGAGAATTTCAAATTACATCTAAAAGGTAGGAATTTCAAATTTCTTCCTGCTTATTATTTTTTTCAAATTTTCCAAGTTGGTCCCCATATCATCTATTAACTATCTATAAAAATAAGTCTGAGCATTTATACCATTTTTCCCTTGGTGGGGGCGTTTTGGTGATTTGTAAAAATGTTGTGTTATTTTGTTGACACGTATGAGTCTTTCACCTATAGACGTCTTTTGTTTTGCTTCAGGGTTCATATAAGTGTTTTGTTCTGCTTCAATGGGAGAAAGAGTGAAAGTTGTTGGGGAGAAGAGAGAAGAGGGAATGAGAGAAAGAAGAAGGAAGGATGGGATCTGGAGAAGAGAAGGAAGAACAATGAGGGGAGAAGAGAGAAGAAGATTGGTTCGTTTGAAAAAAAGAGAAAGAAAAAGAATTGTGATTTTTAATTCAGGTGATTTCTTTATTTTTACAGAATTTTTTTTTCTTCGGTTAGGGTTTAATTTTGACTGTGTATCTTCAGAAAATCTTATTTTTATTTTAATTGAGGGTTTGATCTTTTGAATTTGTTTTATTTCCATATTTGATTTGATTTATTTATTGTGAAAATTAACACTCACGTGTTTGAGAAAATGTCTTAGTAAAAAGATTGTTAGTTTTGATATTGATCTATGTATCTTGACCTTTGTTCTCATAAGCTAATGTTTTGTTTTGAATTATAAATTTTGTAAATAGTTGTATTTTTCACACTTTAGCAAACTAAGGTATAAAGCATAATAATCTTAGTTGCATTTTTCTTTCACATGATTACTATCTCTGATATTTTCAAAAAATTGGACTAGCAAATGGGGTATATATTTCTGCATTTCTCATAACTCAGTTGCCTCAAAATCCACAAAAAAAAAATTGTATTAGAGAAGAGAGAAGAGAGATTATCCTCATTTTCATATCTCTTCACTTGAAAATTTTGATGAGTTTTCTTTGTGTAGACTTGAAAATTTGATTGATTTTTAATGAATTTGGTTGATGAGTCTAAAAAATTTAGATGAGACATAGATTTGTGATTCTTTATCCGAAACTTTGATCGATTTTTAATGACTTTGGTTGATGAATCCTAAAATTTTAGATGACAGTGGAATTTGAGATTCTTTATGAGGGTGTTGATCTTTTTATAGAAAGAATTTTTTTTTGACGTGGTCTAATATGATAAGTTTAGAAACATGTTATTTGGGAACAATAGATGTCATTCTAATTTTTTTGTTGTTTGATGTTTCATGAGGTTTCTCTTTAAGTTGAGACTTCCGAGTTATTGATGATTCTCCTTAAGTTTTTGGATGATGCTCCGTAAGTTATTTACGTAGTAGTCATCCTAATTGATGTGCTGAATGTTTTTTGCTAATTTGGGCCATTACAATTTGCTTTTTATATAATAAATGTGTGCCTTCAAATATCTTCCCATCAGTTGCTTTGTCTGGTTCAAAAGTAGTATGTTTAGAACTGTTGGCCACTTGGTAAAATAAAATGTTTAAGAAAAATGATGTCTGATGAGCATTACACCAAACAGAGAAAGGATTCCGAATCCCGTCGCTTCCAGCTCAATATCGCACTCTCAGAATGGCAATCGATCAAAACAGGTATGTTGTATCTTCACTAGATTAGGTTAAGATTTTCGTTTTGCAGATCACAATTTGAATTTGAGTTTGGGAAATTCAAGTTCTACAAGGACACACAATATGTGTTGTCTATGCAATTATGGTAATGGATATGAAAATTTTCATTTTTTTTGGTTCTAGGGTTGATGCTTTTTATACTTTAGAGTTGATTAGTTTGGGGTTTGTTTAGGGTACAGCTGCAACAGAAGGGGTTGCTGAGAAAAGAAAAGGAAGAAGGGGTTCAGGGAGTGTAATTGGATCCAGTGGTGCTGGTTGCGTTTGTGCTTTCCTCCCATATTTGTGAGAGAAATGAAAGAGTATCGGTTTTGGGAACAACATAGCAGTAAAAAATGGAAATGGGGTTCACTTTTGTAGGTATTTGTTTATTGAAATTCGGTTTGAACTTAGCTTACATTTTGTGTTGTGATTGTGGTATTGTGTTGTGATGTTGTTTTCAATTGCATCTTTGCATGTTTTGTGTTTTGTGTTGTCATGAATTTTGATAAATGGTTGTTGCAGTAGGAAAATGAGATTGAAGAGGGTTGTTAGTGTGGAGTGTTAGTTTAATTCTGTTTGAATTTCGCTAACCTGTTCTCGTTATGTAGTGAACTAAGATGGCTGGAAGAAATGATGCTGCTCTTGCTGCTGCATTACAAGTGATGGCTCAAGTTGTGGGCCAACAACAGAATGCTGGTGGAAATGATGGAGTGAGGATGTTGGAGACTTTTCTGAGGAATCATCCACCTACGTTCAAGGGAAGATACGACCCCGACGGAGCTCAGACATGGCTTAAGGAGGTCGAGAGGATTTTCAGGGTGATGCAGTGTACGGACATCCAGATGGTGCGCTTTGGCACGCACATGTTGGCAGAAGAAGCTGATGACTGGTGGGTGAGTGTTCAACCGGTCTTAGAGAATGGAGGTGCTACTGTTACTTGGGTTGTGTTTAGGATGGAGTTCCTGAACCGTTATTTTCCGGAAGATGTTCGCAGGAAGAAGGAGATTGAGTTCCTTGAGCTGAAACAAGGGAACATGTCGGTGACTGAGTACGCTGCTAAGTTTGTGGAGTTGGCTAAGTTCTATCCACACTATACTGCTGAGACTGTCGAGTTTTCTAAGTGCATCAAGTTCGAGAATGGCTTGCGTGCGGATATCAAGTGGGCAATTGGTTACCAGAAGATTCGTACTTTTTCCGAGCTGGTGAGCAGCTGCAGGATTTATGAAGAGGATACTAAGGCTCATTACAAGGTTGTGAATGAGAGGAAGAGTAAAGGTCAACAGAGTCGTCTGAAGCCCTATAGCGCCCCTGCTGATAAGGACAAGCAAAGAGTTAATGATGAGAGGAGACCTCAAAAGAAAGATGCTCATGCTGAGATTGTCTGCTATAATTGTGGTGAAAAAAGCCACAAGAGTAATGCTTGTACGGGAGATGTGAAGTGGTGTTACCGCTGTGGTAAGAAAGGACATGCTACTTCGGCATGCAAATATGATGATGTTGTGTGCTTTAACTGTAATGAAGAAGGTCATATTGGTTCGCAATGCAAGAAGCCTAAGAAGGCTCAGACTACTGGGAGAGTTTTTGCTTTGACTGGCACTCAGACAGAGAATGAGGATCGTTTGATCAGAGGTACTTGTTATTTCGATAGTACTCCTTTAATTGCTATTATTGATACTGGTGCTACACATTGTTTTATTGCTATTGATTGTGCTTCTAAGTTGGGTCTTACTATGTCAAATATGAATGGGGAAATGGTTGTCGAAACTCCAGCTAAGGGTTCGGTGACCACTTCTCTTGTGTGTTTAAGATGTCATTTGTCTATGTATGATCGTGATTTTGAGATTGATTTAGTCTGTTTACCTTTGAGTGGTATGGATGTAATCCTTGGTATGAATTGGTTAGAGTACAATCATGTACATATTAATTATTTTCGCAAGTCGGTGTATTTCTCTTCTGATGAAGAAGAAAGTGGAGCAGAGTTCTTATCTACTAAACAGCTGAAGCAGTTAGAACGTGACGGAATGTTGATGTTTTCCTTGATGGCATCTTTATCTATTGAGAACCAAACGATGATTGATAAGCAGAAAGTGGTATGCGATTTTCCATAAGTCTTTCCCGATGAAATTCCTGATGTGCCTCCAGAAAGAGAAGTTGAATTTTCGATTGATCTTATTCCGGGAACGAAGCCCGTGTCTATGACACCTTATCGCATGTCAGCTTCTGAGTTGGCTGAGTTGAAGAAGTAGTTAGAAGATTTACTTGACAAGAAGTTTGTGAGACCAAGTGTTTCTCCTTGGGGAGCGCCTGTATTGTTAGTTAAGAAGAAAGATGGCAGCATGAGATTGTGTATTGATTACCGTCAGTTGAATAAAGTAACTATAAAGAATAGGTATCCACTTCTGAGAATTGATGATTTAATGGATCAGTTAGTGGGTGCACGTGTGTTTAGCAAGATTGATTTGAGATCGGGTTATCACCATATTAAAGTAAAGGATGAAGATATGCAGAAGATAGCCTTTAAGACACGTTATGGACATTATGAGTACAAAGTGATGCCTTTCGGTGTTACGAATGCACCTGGTGTGTTTATGGAATATATGAATCGCATCTTCCATGCATTTTTGGATCGCTTCGTGGTAGTATTCATTGATGATATTTTGATTTACTCCAAGACTGAGGAAGAACATGCGGAACATTTGAGAATAGTATTGCAAGTGCTGAAAGAGAAGAAACTTTATGCTAAATTGTCGAAGTGTGAATTCTGGTTGAACGAGGTGAGTTTTCTTGGACATGTCATTTCTGGTAATGGTATTGCAGTCGATCCATCTAAAGTTGATGCAGTATCGCAATGGGAGACTCCTAAGTCGGTTACAGAAATTAGAAGCTTTTTGGGATTAGCTGGTTATTATAGAAGATTTATAGAAGGATTTTCTAAGTTGACACTTCCGTTAACGCAGTTGACCTGCAAAGGTAAAGCTTTCGTGTGGGATGTTCATTGTGAGAACAACTTTAATGAATTGAAGAAGCGTTTGACGACGGCTCCAGTCTTGATTTTGCCGAAGTCCGATGAACCTTTTGTGGTATATTGTGATGCGTCCAAGTTGGGTTTAGGTGGTGTGCTTATGCAAGATGGTAAAGTGGTTGCTTATGCATCAAGACAGTTGAGAATCCATGAACGAAATTATCCTACTCATGATCTGGAATTAGCTGCAGTGGTATTTGTGCTTAAGATTTGGAGACATTACTTGTATGGTTCGAGATTTGAAGTGTTCAGTGATCACAAGAGCTTGAAGTATTTGTTTGATCAGAAGGAGTTGAATATGAGACAGCGAAGGTGGCTTGAGTTGTTGAAAGATTATGACTTTGGTTTGAATTATCATCCGGGTAAAGCTAATGTCGTTGCAGATGCCTTAAGTAGGAAGACTTTGCATATGTCCGCTATGATGACTAAAGAGTTTGAGTTGCTGGAACAGTTTAGAGATTTGAGTTTAGTGTGTGAATGGTCACCTCAAAGTGTAAAGTTGGGAATGCTGAAGATTGATAATGAATTCTTGAAAAGTATTAAAGAAGCGCATAAATTGGATGTTAAGTTTGTGGACTTGTTGGTTGCTAGCAATCAGACTGAAGACAGTGACTTTAAGGTCGATGATCCAGGTGTGTTGAGGTTCCGAGGTAGAATTTGCATTCCAGACGATGACGAGATGAAGAAAATGATTCTTGAAGAGAGTCCTAGAAGTAGCTTGAGTATTCACCCGGGAGCTACGAAAATTTACCATGATTTGAAAAAGTTGTTTTGGTGGTCTGGATTGAAACGTGATATGGCACAGTTTGTGTATTCTTGTTTGATTTGTCAGAAGTCCAAAGTGGAACATCAGAGACCTGCAGGATTAATGACACCTTTAGATGTGCCAGAGTGGAAATGGGATAGTATATCCATGGATTTTGTGACGAGCTTTCCGAATACACCTAAAGGGAATGACGCCATTTGGGTGATTGTTGATTGATTGACAAAGTCGACCCATTTTATTCCGATTAACATCAGTTTTCCTATAGCTCAATTGGCAGAGATTTATATTCGAGAAATAGTGAAGCTGCATGGTGTTCCTTCGAGCATTGTATCAGATAGAGACCCAAGGTTTACTTCTAGATTTTGGAAGAGTTTGCAAGAGGCTTTAGGTTCTAAGTTGAAGTTGAGTTCGGCCTATCATCCGCAGACAGATGGTCAGTCGGAAAGAACGACTTAGTCGTTGGAAGATTTGTTGAGAGTTTGTGTACTTGAGCAAGGAGGAATTTGGGATAGTCATCTTCCGTTGATAGAGTTCACGTACAATAACAGTTATCATTCTAGTATCAGAATGACACCTTTCGAGGCTTTGTATGGTCGGAGATGCAGAACTCCGTTGTGTTGGTTTGAGTCCGGTGAGAATGTGGTTTTAGGACCAGAAATTGTTCAATAGACTACTGAGAAGGTAAAAATGATTCAAGAAAAGATGAAAGCGTCGCAGAGTCGGCAAAAGAGTTATCATGATAAGCGTAGGAAGGACCTTGAGTTCCAAGAGGGAGATCATGTATTCCTAAGAGTTACTCCCATGACCGGTGTGGGTCGTGCATTGAATTCGAAGAAGTTAACCCCGAAGTTTATTGGTCCGTATCAGATATCAGAGAGAATTGGGACGGTGGCGTATCGAGTAGGTTTACCGCCGCACCTTTCGAATTTGCATGATGTGTTTCACGTGACGCAACTTCGGAAGTATGTTCCAGATCCATCCCATGTGATTCAAAGGGATGATGTGCAAGTTAGAGATAACCTTACGGTTGAGACCTTACCAGTAAGAATCGAAGGTCGTGAAGTGAAGAAGTTGAGAGGCAAGGAAATACCTCTTGTGAAAGTCGTTTGGGACGGAGCGACTGGTGAAAGCTTGACGTGGGAGCTAGAGAGTAAGATGCTGGAATCTTATCCAGAGTTGTTTGCTTGAGGTAAATTTTCGAGGACGAAAATCTTATAAGTTGGGGAGAGTTGTAACGCCCGTCTTGATTATTTAAATTATTTTATAGAATATATGAGATATTATGCGATTTATGTGATTTTATGAAGTGTTGTGACTTATTTTATTGTTTAATAAAATAAGATTTGAAAATAAAATAAATATTAAGTTGTGGGGTTGTTTTATAATTAGATAGAGTTGTGAGGGATTAAGTGAAATAAAATAAAATAAAATAGAAGTGGTTTAAAAAGGAAGATTAGGTTTAGAAACTGTCAGAACGTACAATTCAGAATTTGGGAGAAAAGGGAGAAAACAGAAGAGAAGAACCAAAGAGGGTGCTACTCAATTTTCTTAAGGTAAGGGTGAGCCTAGCATTGCAATTACATTAAGCTTATGATTCATGATTATAGTTAACATGTTTAGGAGTATTTCATGAGAAATTAGAAATTAAGAATTAGGTCAAAAAATGATGAATTGATGATTAGATGATGAGAAACTGTACCAATGTTGTAGAAAACTGTTTACAGACCATAGGGTAACCCTTAAACATCATTATAGTCGAAATTGGGGAGGAATAAGATGAAATTTAGGGTTTTGGATGAAAACTCTCGTAACCCCGTAACTGTTCTGTCACCGCTTGCCACAACGAGCAATCAACTCGCCACGGCGAGTGCTCTTCATCAGCTCGCGAGGCGAGCATTCCACTCGCCATAGCGAGCAACCCTTGAGAAGGCTCGCGAGGCGAGCAACCCAACTCGCCATAGCGAGCTACCCGTGATGGCTCGCAAGGCGAGCAGTTCAACTCGCCGTAGCGAGTAACCCCTGCTGGCTCACAAGGCGAGAGATCCCACTCGCCATAGCGAGCAATTCTGTATCGGACTGCCTTTTAGAATAATGCAACTCTTGCCGCACGATTAGTTATGAGATTACCCCTGGATTAGAATTAAGTACTATTGTAATATTAAGACAACCTGTAGAACTGTTAATTAATACTTGATTTGTTAATAGTGACGTATACAAGTGTATATGCTTTCTTTGAATTATAAGAGATGATGTATGTGAATGTTTACGATTTTACTATGTTTGAGATGTTGATGTGCTGTCATGCTGCCATGTTGTTATTGATTAAAAGCTGCATGGGTCGTTATAAGATTTATGATGTTGTAATCCAAATTATTGGAGTTTATCTTGAGATGTCTAAGATTTAAGAAGTTGAGTCCATGCATATTCATCCAGAGACGAGGGCTCATGCCCTAGGAGCTTTTGCTCAATAGCGACGAGAGCTTATGCTCTAGGAGTATTTTTATGCTCAATAGCGACGAGGGCTTATGCCCTAAGAGTATATTTATACTCAATATGGTACCACATGCATGATTAAGATGTCTAAGTTGCATAAGTCGAGTCGAAGCTACATTGTCGAGTCAAACTATTAAGTTGAATTATGATGTTGATTAAGATGTTACTTGACTGTTGTTGTGATATTATGATGATGAAGTCATGCTGCTAATTATAATTGTTGAATTATATGTTTAATGTTTTTGTTTTGTGAATCTCACCCCTTCTGCTTGGAAATGTTGTCTTCCCTATGGGTAACTTGCAGGTGATTAAGCTTTAGCTGCTGCTTGCTGTTGTGAGTGGCTACCCTCACTGTGTCCTTAGGTGCTCTGATACGTAACGGGATGGGAACCTTTATAGCTATTTTCTATTCCTTACGTATTGATTATGATTTAAGTTTCAGTTGATTTATGTTGAGACGTTCTTATGAGGCCTGCGTGGCAAAACTATTTGTTAACATTGAATTTTATCCGCTGCGATGTTTGAATAATTTTGACTAGAATAAATTATTATTTATTCCATTTTTGAGGATTTTAAGAAATGTAACATTCCGTTTTATGTGATACTCTGATTTAATTATGAAATTTTTACTTTGAGAAAACGGGGTGTTACAGTTAGGTTCCTGCAATTAGCTTGAAGATGGCTGATATTCCACCAGATGATTACTCTTGGAGAAAATATGGTCAGAAACCTATTAAAGGTCACCTCATCCAAGGTACTTTCAATTCAATTACATCATAAATTGATTTTCTTTCCTTTCTCTATGTATATGAACCTATTTATTTTATAATTTATTTTATGTATTTGTGCTAGATTTCAATTTCTATTTTTGTGCTAGATTTTTTTATGTATTTGTGCTAGATAGTAACTAGACTATTCAAAATTTTAAGTGGACCAAATGTTTATGAATGATTATGATTTTGTAAAGGAGCATTGGGCAATTTTTTTCTAGATATGACGACGTTGGCGTCATTACTGCAATTGAAGTTTTATCTTTAATAACCTATTTTCTTTTATTTTTTATTTTTGACAAATCTAGGTATAGGAATGTGAATGCGTCAACTAGACGGTAGTGTACCTATGAGTGTATTTGCTTAAGAGCATGCCTGATATTAAGTATGGTAAATCACATTCTTATAATTTGCACATATTTAGATTGATCCTTATCTTATTTGAAGTATACTAATAATTAATGAATATTATTCTACAGCTATGCACTCCAATTTGTGAATGTTCTGGCATACATTAATCATGTAAGTTCACACACCGTAGACATTTTTATCATGTTAATTTGAAAGTCTCATCATGGTTTTGGCCCCCTTGAAGAGCATGTTGCTACGTGAAGCTTCTTCATCAAATTTCCCTCATTCTACATTGCTAACTAATGTTCTCTTAATTTACTTCATATTTTGAATATTATTTTTATATTTTTACTGAAATTTTGTGCTCTACCACCCATGATTATACTCTTTACTTTTGTCGAAAATTATAAACTAATTTCCAACTCTCAATCTCAAATTATCTACAGAAGAATGAGCAAACTAAGGAAGTTAACGTTTGAATTGTGGATTATCATTATCTCTCTTTTTAGTTTATAAATTTTTGTGGTTTATGTATTGTAGATTTTCGTAATATAAGAAATGATGGAATTGAATAAGTTGTGTAATATTTATATATAGTGTATTTTCCTTTCATATGTTTAGCTACAATGTAAGTGTTGCTGACACATTCCTCCAATGAATGGAAAGTGCTAGAAGTAAATTCAAGTTTCAATTTTGACTATATTGTGTTCTGGATTTTTCATTTTCAGATGAACAATAGGACTTTATTTGTGGCTTATGTTACTCATGTTGCCTTTGTTTCACTGTTGTTCCCCTCCTGTCTGAGTTGGTTGTCAATTTTCTATTTACACATGTTTTTTCGTCATGGGATATGCAGTGTATTTTCTTGGGGCCATTAAGTTTTTTGCTGCTGATAGATTTAATTAGTATCACCTCATTACCGCTGAGAGAGCAAGTTATGAAAAGTATTTGGGTGACCAGTGGTTCAACTTATGCAGAGAATGTGTGCTGGAGGAAGGTGGTAAACTCATCTTTGATATTGATGTATGTTTGGTTTCACTTTTAGATGAGTTAATTGATTCTAGAGATGTAGAATTGATTTTGATGTTATTAGATGTTCTCAAGGAAAATTTATTTTGTTTCTAGGATCAATTATATCCTAGAGCTAGAATTTTAGAGTTTTTGCCTCTGGTATAGATTATAACATGAAGCTAGAATTTATAGTTTTTGCCTCATGATAAAATTTTAACCTTTAGTTTATTGTATTGTTCAACCCACTTTTGTATGAATGTATCTAAACGACAATACGTGTTTTGTTTGGTTTCTGATTGTTCTCTGAATTGATTTTTTTTGGCATTGTCTGAGTTTTTGATGTTTTTTTTGCATTGTTAGTTGGTGTTAAAATTTGTGTTTTGTGTGTAGGTGTTTGTGTTAATGCAAACGAGTTATATATTATGGACTTGGTTAATTGAAGGAAGACCTAGAGCAACAATTTCAGCTCTTTTCATGTTTAGATGTCGTGGGATTTGTGGGTATTCCACACAGCTCCAATTGCCTCAGGTGATTCATTGATATAGTTTATAGTTAACTACCAAAGAAAATGCTTCAACTTTTTGGTTCATATATGTGATTATGATGTCTTAGTTGAAAATCGTCAAACACATTAGTCCTAAGAGCAATTTTGGAGGTTAAATTGACCAATCCAATAGAACTAAATGCATGTTTAGATTCATTTTTGACAAAAATAGAAGTAATTCCAAAAAATGGAGAAGTGTTAGTGTCCCACACTATGACCAATCCAAAAGAACTATGTTTGAATTCACTTTTGTCAAAAATAGAAGTAATCCCATTACTAGAAGCTTACAATGAAAGGGATTCACTTCGATTTTTAGAATTGAAATTGATTTTAACATGAAATTGAAGTTTGGAACTGTTACCCTAAATGTGATTTTTAACGTGATATTTATTAAGTCATTGCGAACCTATGCCACTAATTTGAGAGACAGAGACTATTTTAAATTTTATTGATTTGAATTCGATTAACATTGGGATTATATTGTCTCGCTTATGATTGCAAGATTAGATTGGTGATTCAATTGTTATTTTGTTTAATTGATAATGTCGTTAACACCTTGTGTTTTTGTTTTGTTAACTTTGAATAGGGATTTTTGGATTCTGGTTTGGACTTTCCAGTTGGGAATGTATCATTTTTCCTGTTTTTTTTGGGTCATGTGGCGGGTTCGGTTATAGCTTCATTGGACATGAGGAGGATGAATAGATGGGAGATGGCATGGACTTTTGATTTATTGAATGTGTTGCAAGCTGTGAGTTGCTTGGTACATAAGGCCATTGCACTATTGATTTGGCTGTTGGGTTAGGTGCTGCCTATATGTTTGCCTCTTTGCTGGTAAGTATCTTGAAGATAGCAAGTTGAAAATAGGTAAAAATAGTATCAATGGTCATTCCTCCAAACATGATTTGGTTGCATGAACAACTTGGGACTGTAGCCAAAAGGGAAACATACAACTAAGTGTAATAGACAAGCAGACAATGTATGTATGTTTGGATGGGAGGTGATTTTGTCGGCGACGTGATTTTGTTGTAGCTCTAAAGTGTAGTTTTTGTCAAAATCGCGGTAACTTATCATGATTTGCCGATGTTAGATTAGAATCCAAACATGAGGAAGGGTTTGATTTGTAATTGTAAAGCAAATAATAAAAGAGAGGCTAAAGAGTGAAATCATGTGAGTAGTAGTTGTTTTTAATTGTTTAATTAACGTGTAATTTCAATAATTTATTTATTTTGCTATATGACTAAGAAGAATTTCATGCTTTGTCTGCATTTCATTTTGTGTTCGTTGCTACACTTTTTGGACTGAAGTGGTTTTCAAATAGAGTTCATACTCTATATCATATGGTCAGAGCTTAATAATAGACAGGTTTAGGAACACAAGTCCTAAATTTAACCAAAAAAATAATTGTAAAATACGTATAATTGTTTCTTTCTGGTGATAAATTTTAGATGACATAAAACTAATTTCCAGACTAATTTTGAAGACTCCAAAACACCGTGGGTTTGAACTTTGAAAAGTATAAAAAAAATAGAAATTCAATTAGTTTGGAATAAATGGTGAAGTTCATATGATGACTCAACCCTAAACATGTCATCAAACTCAAAAATACCAGAAACAAAAGAAACAAGAAAAAGACTACGTTTGGAAGCCTTGAACCTTCCTTAAACTTCTCCAACCTTCTTGAGTTGTACGCTTTCCACTTTGCAGTATCACTTTAGCTCTAATCTTAAACTATTTTGACCTAGGGATGTTATTTCTTCTGTTCATTTTGTCTGATGTAAATATTGACATAAATCCCTTTTTGGTTACTCTATAACAGTAGCACTCTCTTAATCTGCACATTGTCGGTTCCTTCATTGGTTCCAAGTAGTATCATATTAATTATAACGTTGTTTTCATGATCTCTTGAACAAAATATGATATGCTCTTTTCATGCATCAAGGTTTTTTAATGCTTTGATAAATGTTTTAGAAAAGTATAGATTTGTGCAATATGCTTGTTTGATTTTCACATTTACGAAGGGCAACAATCTCTTGGAAAAATGCAACTATTTTTCGTAATTTGCTCATTTTTTCCTTAGAACAATTTTTTTTCTTCAAAAATACGTTATTCAACCCGTGCGAAGAATATTGGTGATGAAATAGAGGTCGTTCCCAAGTTGTAATAAAGGTGGGCGGTAAACTAATCTTTGATCTTGAACATACACCGAAGAACATGCAAATTAAGGTCGTTCCCAAATAGATGCATATCTTAACTCTAATCCTAAACTACCTTGACTTAGGGAAGAATATGCAAATTAAGGTCGTTCCCAAATAGATGCATACCTTAACTCTAATCCTAAACTACCTTGACTTAGGGATGCTGTGTTTTTTGTTTCATTTCTTATTGGTATTAATCCATTTTTGGTAACTCTATGGCGTAGCGCTCGCTTTTATAATTTTGGCTAATATGTAATCGTAATTTGCACATCAATGGTTCCTTTATTGGTTCCAATTAGTTTAATCTTACTTATTATGTTGTTTTCCTTATCTCATGAACAAAATATATTTTTTTTTTCATGAACCCAGACTTGATAATGTTTTGATAAATATTTTTAATGTTTGTGCAATATTCTTTAATTTGCTCATTTTTTCTCTAGAACGATTTTTTTCCGAAATAAGTTATTTAGCACGGGTTTGTAACTAGTTCATAATATACAAAACATTGCAAATTAACCCCTATTTTTTACAAAATTACATATTGGTCCCTCAAAATTTTCAAAAATTCCAAATTCATAAATTGCCTAGATTTTCACTTCAGAGAGAAATCCTAGAAGTGGGAGAAGGAAGAACATGACATATTGATATTCCACTTAAATAAAAAGCAAGTCATGTGATGAATTTGATCCCTGGTTGGCCAAACCAATTGAGGTGGAGCATGATAATACAAATAGGAAAGCTATCAAAGAAAGTTCTATGAGTGACACACAAGGATCAGAAATGGAAGAGACAGTGTAAAAGACAGTTTCTTCCACACTATTTCATGAGATTGAAAGAGACCCCACAAACAAGTTCCTACTTGATCTGCCAAAATGAAAATGATGAAATGAATTAATACTAATGAACAATGATATAGTAACAGTATCTTTTGTATTTGAGAAGAACCTTAAAGGGGTTCTCAATATATATATATATATATATATATATGTGTGTGTGTGTGTGTGTGTGTGTGTGTGTGTGAAAGAAGTAGGAAACTGCATCCAACAATTCTCTGCATTAATCCATTCATTGAAAATTTCACCTGGACTTCTATGTCAGTTGAATGAATAACAAAAAGACTCATCTAAATGGGACATAAAACACAAGTAATGATATTTTTTTGTTGAAAACATTAATCAATGTCTTGCAATCTCATGACCAAACAACCCTTAACCCTTCTTCAACATACTGATCCCACATGATAAAACAATCAAGTGGAACTTTTTTAATATAAGTAAAAACAATACACCACACAATTTGAGCTCCATTGACTCAAATAGAAATGAAAGTCTGTGATAAGCATAAAATCACTCACATACTTGTAACCATTTACAATGCAATCAAGGATGGAGTTTGTAAATTATAGCCCAAAACACAAATCTGGTCTAAATTCAAAACCATATCATAGATGGAACAGAACAGTAACAAACAAAAAACCATCAAATTTCTATCTCAAACCTTATGATTTGATGTATTGATTTGTTACTCATCATCAAGCACATAAAAATTCTCAAAATTCAGACCCTTCCCATCAACTCCAACATATTAGCTAAAATACTTCTGATATATATACTAAAAAGTTGGCACTTCTTATGCTCCAATTGTAATTACACGCAACTTCTCTTGCAACCAAACAGAATGATAGACAAGCTGTCAAACAGAATCTGGATTTCAACTATTGGCAAGGCCAAAAATGCAAAGGAAAATCTATTCAAATGCAAAATTGATCATTACTAACAGACTTTGGATGCAAGATGTCAAGAAAAAAAAATAGATCATCTGCTATTGTTGTCACGATATCATTATGAACCTTATAACATCTGACTTATACCAAAAACTAAAGAAGCAGTTAGCCCGCTGCGAATCCACTTTCGTTTTTATAGGAGACAATAAAAGGAAATAAAGATCAGATGGTTGTATTCAGATTCCATACAACAAATTGTAACAAGAAAGCATCTCACCTAGTTTTACTTTTACAAAAGACCTCTAGCAATCATTTCACGAAGAAGTTTCACCGCCTCATCATTCATATCGCTCCCGAACAAAGCATGGATAAGAGTTTCGTAGGTGACAGCATTAGGGGTGCATCCATTGTCTTCCATTTTCGACAGTAATGACAATGCTTCATCAAACAAGCCCTCTTTACAAAGCCCATTAACCATCACATTATATATTCTAACATCTAACTCATATCCCTTAATCAGAAGATCTCTGTAAACCTCTTGGGCATCCTCAAGTCTTCCATTTTTACATAGTCCATCAACAAGTATTGTGTAAGTATGCATATCTGGCTGAATTCCTTGGTTCTTGATCTTCGTTAATAATGTAATTGCCTTGTCAATCTGATGGTTTTTGCATAAAGCATCTAATAAAGAATTGTAAGTGATTACATAAGCCGGTTGGCCTATATCATGCATCTCGTCAAGAAGATCCCAAACATCAGAGATTCTCCCTGATTTGCAAAGTCCATCAATAAGAGAATTGTATGATATAGTATCTGGAGTCATATTTCTGGAATGCATTTCTTTGAAGAGATTCACAGCTTCATTCACCATTTTATTCTTACACAGTCCATTAATCATGATATTGTAGCTAAGAACATTAGGAGTCACTCCTCTTAGAGAAAGAGTTTTGAATAGATGTTTGGCCTTGTCGAATTCTTTAAACAAGAAATAACCATCCATTAAAGAATTATAAGTAACAACATCAGGTTCCACACCTTGTTTTATCATAATAGCCAACACATTTCTAGCTTTTTTCACCTCCCCTTCCTTACATAAACCATCGACCAGTGTAGTGAAAGTAAGAACATTCGGGAAGATGTTTTTCAACGACATTTCATTTAACAAATTAACTGCTTCTTTCAACCGTCCCACAATGCAAAAGCCATATATTAAAGTCGTGTAAGTGACAACATCAGGAAAAATTCTCTTAACAACCATTTCAGAATATAAATTATGGGCATCACTCACAAGCTTATCTTTGCAGAGACCGTCGATTATTATGGTGTACATGACTACATCAGGCTTAATCAACAACCTATCCATCTTTTTAAAAACCTGCATGGCAGCTCTTGTTTCTCCGGATTTACATAATCCGTTGATCAATGTTGCATAACTAACATGATTAAGATGAAATCCCTTTGCTATAATATCATCATGAAAGTAAAGGGCTTTCTTAACCTCGCCACTAAGACAAAGACCTTTGATAAGTGTATTCAATGTTATGGTATCAGGTTGATAACCCATTTTGAGAATCTTGGCCAAAACAGAAAAAGCAAAATCAAGTTGACCCAGGTGGCAAAAACAATTAATCAAGATGCTCAAATTAACAATATCCGTTTGAATTCCTCGAAGTTCGATTTGTCGAGAAAGGGAAATAACAGTGTGAAAATGGTTGATTTTAACAAGGGATGGGTGGGGTAGGTTTGATATTGAGCATGTGATTGAATGAAGAAACATAATGATCAACATTAACATTAACATCGTGAGATTGAGAATGTAACATACGAGAAAGAATTGAAGAAACAGAGGTGCGACCATGGCTGCTTCTTCTCTCGTTCCAGAGTAACACACAAAGTAGTTGGTTTGGTTAAAATTACTACCTCCGTTGTCCTTTTAAAAAAATAAGGGAACTAACTTAAATTTATTTGTAATTGTTATTGTTCTTACAATTATATCCTTCAAGAGATATGGTTTATATTTTCAACATAGTAAAATAAATGAAGGTATGTTAGTAAAGAAATCATTAATGTAGTTGGAAATGACAAAAGAGTCTTATATAAAAGGATTAAAAAAATTAAAAGGGTATAATAATTAGGGATGGAGGTAGTAGTTGACACCTTAAAATTTGTTAAATTCAACGATGGGTTAGGTAGGTCAATTTATCGGTTGTTGTGAGAAAGTTTTAACCAAAAGATGTATATATGATATAAAAAGAACCCTAATGACGGTGAGTGTTTCCTGTCAAGGACTTAATTGGTAGTAAGTATGCATAGTTAGAGATCTTAATGACCATTTTATTGTTTTATGTTGTTTATTCTATATGCTCAAGACAGCTTCATTGAGGAAGATGACACAATTCTTGACAAATAAGCAACACTTTGTTGGGACGAGTTTGCACCAACATCCATCATCATATGATTTGATTTTGGTGTTTAATGGAAGATTTGATTTTAAAGAAAAGAGGTAGTTAGATGAGATTTAGGGATTTAGGGATTTATTATTAAATTCGGGATTAGGAATTTAATATTTAATTTGGGATATTGATTTTCGGTTCAGAGACCAAAGTGATCATTTAATACTTTCACTTTAGTCTATGTGTCACCTCATGCACCTTGTCAGCATAAAATATTTGTCACATCATCAGTTAACATAAGTTTTTCACATTGAGGACTAAACTGATAATGGAAGTGCACATTCAGCGACTACTTTGTGTTTAATCTGAGTCAAGGACCTTTGTGACAGCGAGGTGCAGAGTCAGGAACTAAAATGACTATTTACTCTTCATAAAATGCTCCTATATAATGTATATGTGTAGTAACGATAAATATAAGTTATATTAGACGATCAGAGTTTTTTATTTTATTTATTTGTGACATTGAAATCTTTTATCTTCTTTCTTCTAGAAAAAAAAAAGTTTATCTTTTTTTTTCACTATTTAAACCATGCACACCCCTAATCATACGTGGCAAACCAACTCATCATTTTCTGAATAAAAAAATTGAAAAAGGATTATCTTGTATACACTTTAAAAGATAAATGGCCTAAATGTTATAAAAAGAAAATAAAGGATCAAAATATTACAAATAAATAAGATAAAGAACCCTTAATGTAGTTTTTTTTTTTTGAGAGGGATAAACATACTTTATTTATCAACTATCAATTATATATTTTAAAAAATTAAATACATCCTAAATTATAAAATTAACCTAATTTAACTAATTTAATTGAATTAAAAAAATTAACTATTGACACATACAAAATTGATAGTTTAGGGATGAAACCAAGAATTAAGTTTAGGGGAGACGAGTAAAAAGTTGAATTTATTAAAGAAAAAAATAGATTTCCAAATGTACAATATTCTTCAACATGTCTCTCTTTTATGTACAAGTGGTTGTAGGAATGAGGAGTCGACTAATAACTTATTTTTAGATTGTAGTAATATCTATGGCTATCTTTGATAATCCATTTTGCATTGGTAATATCTATTGTTTTCCCCTCAAATATTGGTTTGCACGCTTCTCAGTTTGCCAATGTCAATCTTTTTAAGAAGGATATTTACAATTGTTTTCGAATAACTTAGATGGCTTCCATTTGGATTATTTGGAAGGAGCAAAATCTCAGGATTTTTTAAAACAAAAGAGTTGTCTATCGCTCAGATTATAATATGGTGAAACTAAATCCATGATGGGTTTAAAGTGTACATAAGTAGTTTAGCTTTCAATTTCGATGTTTATGTCTGGTGGAGTAATCCGTCTCTTTGAGTTGGTTATTCTACCGAATAATGTCACTTATTGGCTTTTATCTTCTTTGCCTTTTGTTTTTCTTGCAATTTGACATTTTATTTTGATTCCTTGGTGGGTACACATTGTGCTTAACTTGGTATCATTTGTTCTTTATATAATTATTCTGACTTCTTAGAACAAATAGTAAAATTTTAAAAGAAACTGAGCATAAATATGAATAAAGAAAAATTTCACAACACACTAAAACATATCATATGGAGAAGATAGGGCACATGCATCTCACATATTGAGGTTTGTGTCCAACATAGACATTATCCGACAGTAAGCCTTCCTTTCCTAAGATTTCCATTATCTGCACCTATTCTTCTGGGAGCTTTCCAAAAGAAGTTTGGTAAGCAAGTAGTAGCCTGAAACACAGGTGAAGTTTGGTAAGCTATATCAAATATTATAGATTCCAAAATCTCTCTTATTATAATTTTTTAAGCAACTATATGCAAGAAGTTCAAGTTGAAGCATCTAATGCAATTGTCAAAAAATCCAATCGTTGAAATTCAATAATATAAATGTAAATTGGCATACTCATCATCTTCCTACCACGCAAAGTGCATTCAAAAGAAGTGAGAGACTTAAAAACAAAATAAAACTTCATCCAAAAGAAGAAAGAGTGAAAGACTTTTTTTTTTTTAACAAAGCAAAATGAAAGGTCAAATGCTATTTTTGATCCTTTTAGTTTGATATAGTTTTCAAGTTAGTCCTTTAAGTTTCGAAAGTTTCAATTAAGTCATTTTAGTTTAACAGAATTCACAAGTTAGTCCTTTGAGTTTCAAAAGTTTCAAATAAGTCATTTTAGTTTGACAGAATTCTCAAGTTAGTCCTTTAAGTTTCAAAAGTTTTAAACTAATAGAACCTATTTGAAACTTTTGAAACGGTGACGGTGAAATAGTTTATCAACTAAAATGACATATTTGAAACTTTTGAAATTTAAAGGATTAACTTGGGAATTCTGTCAAACTAAAAGAACTTAATTGAAACTTAAAACACTAACTTAGGAATTCTCTCAAACTAAAAAGAACCAAAAATGATATTTTATATATTAATTCCGAAAACACATTCTCCTTTGCACAATGTACTAGAGAATAATTCCAAAGTTTAAACAATGAGTGAAAGACTCATTGATTAAGGTGAAGTTGAAATTTTTGTTTTTCTTTACTATTATTAAATAAATTGCTTGTTATGGTGGAGAGATAGAATGTGTGCAAGAAGGAAAAAAGAGTTTGTTGGAAAAAGAGAGAGTAACAATAGTTTGTTAGAGGAGAAAGATAGATAATTAAATTTAGGGTTAATATGTCTTTACCTTTTGTAATTTGGGCAAGTTCCGGTTTACTCCCTTGTAAAAAAATAAGTTAAGATTTCAACCCTGTAAAATAAGATTCTTTGATTTTAGCTCCTGACTCATGCGACTGTGCAAAATTACTAACGTGACGAGCTGAGTGGCATGCTGACTGTATAATAAAAAAAATTCATTTTTTTAATGGTACACATGGCATTTGTGCCTATTTTTTAAAAAAAATTAAAAAATCGTAAAAAAAAATCAAGATTTTTTTTATTACGGAAAATATTTTCCAAAATTTTGAAAAAAGTATTTTCCGAAAATTCCAAAATTTATAATTTACGAAAAATATATATTTCAAAAAAAAAATTCAAATTTTTTTTTTTACGATGTGTTACAGATTTCAGAATTTTTTTTAATATTTAAAAATTGAGAATAAAAAAAATCTGGAAATTTTTTTAATATTTGAATTTATTCTTATCTATTTGTTACATATGGTATTTGTATTAAAAATTGATGACATTTTTGAAAAGAAACAGCCGATCCAAAATAACTGAAAGAGATTGTTTTCTTTATATATATTTATATATATATATTTTCCAAAAAATTATATGAAAAATACAAAAACTTCTAAACTTACTATATTTTGAAATTTTTTAAAAAAATCCAAATTAATTAAAAATTTTAAAATATTCGAAAAAATAACAAAAGCTAATTTTTTAATGTTTATTTTTTCTGAATTTTTTTATTTTTTGAAAAAAATTCCAATTTTTTTTCATTTTTTTTAAAAAAAGATTTATTTTTCTTATTTTTAAATCTTTTGAAAATTAATTTTCAGTTTTTTTTATCTTTTTAAAATAATTTTTTATACCATTACACACATGTCAGGTTTTAAAAAAATAAAAATTAAAATAATTACACAGTGGCGTGCCATATCAGTGTCCGTTACACACGAGTCAGGTTTTAAAAAAAATAATAATAAAATAATTACACAGTGGCGTGCCACGTCAACATCTGGATGAGGTCATGGGTGTTTTGTAGAGAATCTTCATATTACAGGGGTGTATTTTGTGGAGAATCTTCATATTATAGAGTTGAAATCTAAACTTTTTTTTAACCGGAACTCGCCTAAATTACAGGGGTAAAAATATATTAACCCTTAAATTTATCGAAAAGAGAGTGTGTTTAAAAGCAACAAGAATTAATTGATGAATTAAAATAGGTATAATAGGACAAATTAAACAAAAAATCTTTAATTTGAAGCGTAGGATTTCAAAACGATGGTTAAAAAGAAACATATGGCGTATATATTTTTATCACCCAAAGATGTTAATTAATTACTCCCTCCATTTAATTTTTGTTAGTTTTAGAATAGTAACATTAAATTATAGAAGTGAACTTTTTGGAGCTTCTTTTCTCTTATACTCTCATTTTAATACACTTAAATTCCTTTTTTTGAAACACACTTTTTATTTCCAATAAATTTGATTTTTATTGTAACCAAAAAAAAATTGATTTTCATATTTTTCTTCTGCGACAAACAATTGATATATTCTTTCTTCAACTTCATATTATTCAAAGTATAACTATGATCTTCAACTAACTCCATCTTTCCAAAAAAAAAAAAATTACTTACCTACAACTTCTTTAATCAAAATTTAGATTTCTATTATGGTTTCAACTTTACTCAAAAAATAAAAGAAATACTATAGTAAATCTTTTAACAATGTTACAATCTTTCTTTCTTATAGAATTTCTACTCTACAAGATTCATATCGTTGTAATGTAACAAAAGTTTGTTTAGAAAAAACTTTATTTAAAAAAAAAACCTTAATTTTTCATATCTTTTCTTCCGTAAGTAACCAAAAATATATCTTTTTTCGCTAACAAATCTTAATTCGTAACAAACAAAAGTTTGTTTAAAGAAAGAAAAAAAGAAACCTTGGCATATCGTGTTCTTGCTTGCTATTATATAAAGAAGCAGACCCATTATCCCAACAACATCCTCATACCTTCCTTTCTCTAAAAAAACATAGCCATCTGTTTTCCTTCTTTCTGCTCACTATTTCATAGAATGGAATTCTCTAATGCTTTGGTTTTAGCCTTCTTTTTAGCAATCAACATGGCACTGCCAACTCTTGCAACTGTGCACACCGTTGGAGATACTTCAGGTTGGACAATCGGTTCTGATTATAGCACATGGGCTAGTGACAAAACCTTTGTAGTTGGTGACAGTCTTGGTAAGTATGAACTATAAACCTTTCTTTATTATTCACAACTCAATAATGACAAGAAAATTGAAGTTTTATCTGTTTAGTTTTAAATTGCAACCATAATTTACAAAACTAATGTATGTAACTTTACTATGACAGTGTTCAACTATGGAGTCGGGCACACGGTGGATGAAGTTAAAGAAAGTGACTATAAATCATGCATAACTAGAAATTCAATTAGTACAGACAGTAGCGGTGCCACAACCATTCCCCTCAAAAGAGCAGGAACATATTACTTTATATGCGCTGTTCCTGGACATTGCATAAGTGGCATGAAACTCTCTGTTAAGGTCAACGCTTCTTCTGCTTCTGCTGCTCCTTCTGCAACACCATTACTATCAAGGAAAGGCTCACCTTCTGATGGCATCCCCGCCGCAACAACCACCACACCTTCCACGACAACCACCACCACTCCTACCACGCAAAGTGCATCTTCAGCTACTAGTATCTCGCCTATTTTTGTTTTCTTTTTCACAATTTCATGGATCTTGATCGGTCATATACTGGAGTGAGACAATTTTTTAAGATATAACAGGAGATATCATTTTCTATTAATTTGAATTCTTGTTTGATTTATTCAAATTCATTGAGGTTTTTGTAGTATTAATTAGCAATTTAGGAAATCTTGTATTGTTTTTCTGTTTTTTTTTTTGGTGTTTAATATATGGAAGGCTTAATAATAGTTTTATCCCCTTAATTTTTACAAAGTTGCGATTTTGACCTCCTAAGAAAAAAAACTACAAAACCGCCTCCTAAGTTTTGCATATGTGGCAGTTTTGGCCTTCAATACTAATTTTGACTCGATCTACGCTGACGTGGCACCCTAACTGAGGTGTCACGTGTTATTTTGTTATTTTTTTTACCTTGTGAGGCCAAAACTGCTACAATTGCAAAATTTAAGGGATGGTTTTGTAGTTTTTTTTTTGTTGCGGGGGGTGGAAGGTGTGGTGGTAGTAGTTGTTGCGTTGGAGATACTAGTAGCAAAAATTTGACACGAAATAACAATTATTGGCATCACCCATCTTTTACCAATATTAGCAGAAATAACAGACGACTTAAACAATAGAAGCGGTTAATAAGACCATACTTTTAACTTTTGCAGCTTTAGCATGATAGGTTACATTTCACGTTTAATCAAAGTTTTTTTTGTTTTGAAAAGTTAGTGATATTATTTATTGATTAAGAATATTAAACCTGTTTACTTGAGATAAAAGAAGGGGCAAAGGGGAAAATTCATTATTCAATGTTAATCAATATAACTGAAACTTCAACATTAGCACCTAAAGAGAGAATTGACGATGGAGATGGGGAAAGCCGCACACACCAAAGATCATAGATGAAATCGAACACAAGCTCATATAACAAGCCATAATTGGATTTGGAGTAATACATGACACAAACTACGGCAAAAGAGGGGATGTAAATCCAGAAGAAGAAAATAAGTTTACTTTTAAGAATAAAGTACCACATAGTTCTTGTGTACGATGCCACCAAGTTGCGACCTAGTCCTTAGTATAAGCAGGTAAAATAATTCAGCAAGATGTTTAAAATATAGTATCTAGAACAAAAATAATGGTTTTGATCGCAATCATAGACGGTGACACTTCGCTCGGGCTCAATCGATAATTTCTTTATACTAGATCTAACTCAAATAACCCACTTAAAAAAAATAAAAAATTGGGCAAACTCAAATATTTTTCACACGCGTGCAACAAAAGTCATTTGATGATGTTGATATTATTCGAACATTCACCGCAAAAAGATTTCGGAACATTCACCCGCACACTATTGGTAGGTTATATTTCATCTTTCTTATTTATTTTTTATTTTTTTGGTCAAGTAGCCTAGTGGCTAGAACTCACACAATTTAATTTCGTGAGCTTAGCTTAGTTGGTAGGAATATTGCGTATTAAATGCATGGGCTGGGGTTCGAACCCCGGACACCTCACTTCTCCACAATTAAATTGTGTGAACTCTAGCCACTAGGCTACTTGACAAAAAAATAATAATTCTAGTTGCCTCCTAGTTAATCTAAAAGAGACTTGTGTGCATTCAGTCATCTGGGTACTCTATGATACAATTTCAATTTAGATACAACAATATTCGCCATGTTGAAGCTTCACAATGTTTTTTTGAACCAATTTTATGATATTTTATATGGTGATTTTGAAAGCTATTGGATGAATCTTCAGTATGGACAGTATTGTGAGAATTGACGATTAGAGGAGCCATTCGATTATCCTCCCTCTGTTGTACATTCATTGGACTTCCGGGCACAATTTTATTGGAGTTGGAGACCTTCGGGTTCTGAGAACGTTGTGCCACCCGCAGTTCCTCGTATGCCACCACCATTTACTTCATATTTGCACGACTACATAAACCAATGTGTTCCTTATTCGCTTCCCATATTTAGTGGAGGCAACCAGAACTTTCATGTCAAACCCACTTGCTTACCACGAGGTTAATACTTATTTCACCCTTTCATCTGTAAATGTTGTATTTCACCGTTTTTTGTTGGTTCAATTAAGCATAAGAAATTTTAATGTTTATGTCGAGATATTACAACATATATAACATATCTGAGAGACGAGGAAATTTGAATTTCAATTCAAGGGAAAGATCTTCTAGACCCGGTCAGTTTCACATGCAACCAAACAATTCAAATTCTAATTCAAGGGAAAAGGTTTTCCAGCTGTGGTCGAAATCATTACAGACAGGTTTGACGCTGAGTTTCTGCCATCATCAACCGAATTTACAGCTGCTGGCGATTGGGTCTTCTGATGCTTGATTGCTAGCACCAACTCCATCTGTCCTCGCTTGAAATTCTAGTAGGTGAATTCCCATGTATATCAACAATCCTTAATTTCCTATATATTATAATATATGTTGTCAAAAAGATAATATCAAGCTAAAAAAACAATCAAGCTACATAGACATTGACTATGGACAGATCGACGTTTAAAGGAAATTGTGGTACTTTTGGTCTTTTCTCTTGTGAAAATAGTATAGACTATATTTTGCTTTTGTTATAAAACATATTTGGATTCATCCGTGACATTGACAATTCACCTATCAACTAGTTTAATTTGGTTTATCGTACTTTTTTTCCTCCCTAACTCTCTCTTCAACTTAGTGTATATATGTGTTGGTGGAAAATTGATTATTGTTAAACATGAGCTCATTGTAAATTGATTTATGCTTATATACATCAGTATAAAAATTATTATTATTAATTAACTAAAGATGTTTTTTTTGAAGAAATTAAAATGGGATTATATTACTACACCATAGCACTTGCAAGCACAAGGTGTGCCTACAACTACTATCAAAAGTACAGAATAGTCAACCACAAGGTAATAACAAAAATTGTGGTTTAGCCAATACCTAGACAAGCCAAAGGACTTGACCACCACATCTGAGAGCCAAAAATAAACAACGGCTTCTTAACTTTGAGCCAACCTAAGGATAACAATTTAACCTTATCTAACAATATGGGTACATCAGATACAACATTATTAAAAATTATATTGTTGCGTTCTAACCACAAGACACACGTGCACAGGAGCCAAATCAACTGCAAAAAGGAGCGCTTCGTTTTTCCCGCACCAATCAAAAAAGTGAACTGCAACAAGTGGTCGGACAAATGAGTGGAGTCCACTCCCATGCAACCTATCAAGTTACGCACCTGCTGCCACAACAATACAGAATTCGGACAAGTCAAAAACAAATGTTCGGATGTTTCCTCAAGGCCACATCCTAAATCACATAAAGTCACATCTGGAGAAAGAGCCCGCCGAACTGCCAAGTTTGTCTTTGAAGGAAGACGATTTCTAAGAAGACGCCAAGCAAAGATAGAGACCTTCAGAGGAACCTGGGGATGCCAAACTAACTCAGAAGCTTCATCCACAGGAGGACTGCTACCCTCCGCTAAAAGATCATAAGCACCACGGACAGTGTAACCTCCTACTGGATCAGGAAGCCACACCCATCTATCTGAAACATCAGGCAACAAAGAAACATCAAGCAATAAAGTCCTAAGCTCCGCTAAAAGCTCCTCCTCCCACGCCCACAACCTACGCCTCCAAACCCAACCCTCCCGTCCCTCCTCCACACCTCGAGAGAACAGCTCCACCACCGAAATAGCTTGATTATCAGCTAGATCAAACAACCGACGAAACCTCTCTCGGAAAGGGACATCTCCACACCACCTATCTAACCAGAACAAAGTACCAACACCATCACCCACCTGCCTAAACACACTGCCACCAAACCAATCACCCCCTACATCTCCCCCTCCCTCACGCAACCTCCCCACCTCCATCCACCACGTAGAACAACTCCGACCCCCAACCTCCAACCTCCCACCTAAATCGCCATAACGGGCGGCTAAAACACGGTACCACAACCCCTCTCTATCCACCAGCATCCTCCAGCCCCATTTCCCTGGCAAAGCTATATTAAACTCCTTCAACTTCCTCACCCCCAGACCCCCAAACTCCCTTTTAGAACAAACAGTATTCCACTTGATCCAAGTAATTTTAGAACACTCCTCACTCCCCCCCCCCCCCCCCCCCCCAAAAAAAAATTTATTTAACAAAGATTCAATGGAAGAGATTATACCTGCAGGAGCTTTGAAGAAAGAAAGCGCATAGACAGGCAAAGAAGTCAGAACAGATTTCAGAAGTACTAAGCGACCACCAAACGAAAGAAACCGACTATTCCACCCCGACAGTCTAGATCTAATGCGATTCACAACAGGATCCCAAAAAGACAGTCTCCGCGGATTACCCCCAATAGGCAAGCCTAGATAAACAAAAGGAATTTTCTCCACTTTACAATTCAGCACCGATGCCGCCTCACTTAACCAAGATTCAGCTATATTAACTCCCACCAGCATACTCTTATGAAATTCACTTTCATACCTGATAACAATTCAAACAATACAAGAGTGAATCATAAATCATAAATCATTCATTAATATCAAATCAATTAATTATCAATTCTGTATGTACTAATTAATAACACCATTCCAAAGAATATAAAAGTTTGTCCTATAATGTATATAAGATCATACAAAAGTAATCAACATCGATTTTACTCTTTTGTGAAACCTCGATTACACACTAACAAATTCTTTAGATTCTAATCCAAGATTATCATTTCGGTAGAGGCCACTCTCAATATCATTAACAACAATTCCAAAAAGAAGAACTATAGTTCCAACAAGTGCAGCAACAAAAGCAGCTCCTTAAGAAGTATTAGTTTGTCCAAGGGTATAACATTATGTTCTTCATAGAAATAGAGGAAAGGAAACATTAAATTGTTTCCTCTTCTCGTGTGTTACTTCATCGATTCCGAAAGAATTTTGTTGATACCAGTCCATTGATTTACCCATCTCTTAGGTGGTACACTTGTCTCAAAAGCTTCACATGATAAAAAAAAAAAAGGAAACATGAGAATTAAAATATTGAATAGGAAAGACATTAACCAATAAAATATTTCTTCAATGATGTCTAACAAGACTTGTGAGATAGCAAGAATGTCAAAATTAAAGAAATAAAAAAAAGGTAATAAGTAAACCCATAAAACATAGAAAGAACAAAAGGTGAAAGTTTGTTGAAACGAATCAATAATCTTTATAGTTGTTCATCAATACATGTATGTTTTCTCACCACATACATAAATCACACCTTATTACAGCAAAACTGAGTAAAAAAACAAGAGAGTGCATTGAAAACAATGATATTTTATAGAATTTATGCATCTACATATATTTGATTTATTGACACCGTAACAAATGGTTGCTTAATTATACCAAAATTTCATTGCTTGTGAAAAAATAAGACATGACACAAGGATTGCATCAAAACCATCAACTCGAGAATGACATTGACAACAATAATTGTCCCTAATGTTATTTTCAAAGATTTTAAAAGCTATTTTTTAACCTCCAAACGTTATAATAATTTACATTCGTTATTCATTTTAACAATACCGATTTTAATTTAATAATTGTGCATCATTAGTTTAAAATTGTTAGAAATTCGTAAACATATAACACATCATATATCATAGACGAATTCAACAAAAGTGTAAACAACACATACACATATGGGAGACCCTTAGGCCAAGCTACACATAAATCTATGATTTAAGTAATTAAAAAATAGATGAGAATCTTTTTTTTTTAAATGTCAAATAGATAAAATACACAAAAACTTCATCAACCAACTAAGTCATGCCATCAAGATATGTTAAAGGTAACTCAAATAAAATAAGACACTATTTCACGAAACAAAATCAGTCAACAAATCAAAGATACTATATACTAATTCATAATCATTAAAATTTAAGACAAAATCATGTTTTCTTTCATGCATACCATTTTATCATGTTTAATCAAAGAAATCGCACTCGCCGAAGATTTATTTTAGAGATCACAAAAGTGGACAATAAAACAACTCATAACAGGTAAGCCATCAAAGCGCAAGACTACATCAATGATTTCCACTTGACCAATCCTGAAATGATATCCATGAATCAGGCTTTGTTGCCTCGTTATAGATCTAGTAGAGAGGAAACAACACAAGATTAGACAATCTAAAAGAGGCAAAAAATAAATAAAAATATAATCAATGACAGAATAAGATGGATGTCTTAGATTGAACATATTGATTTGACCAAAATGAAATCTCAAAATATGTGTGTCCCTTACATATCAAAACTAATTCAATCATGACTCGTGAGTAATATGTGTGAGCAGACCTATGAATGAAACAAAGAGCATGAATGCAAGCACCGCTGCTCGTATTGCAAAAGTGAACCTAAGGGCAAATTTATAAGGAGTTCAAATGACGAGGTTTTCACATTATGATATGTTCTGAGCAGGTTATTGTCGGGTATGACCCAACCCATATTGAATCCCAAGACAAATTATAAAACACGGCATTTGAAGTTTTTTTTTGAAAGACGGCCTTTTCAAAGTTAGTAGTTATATTTGAAAGACGGTATGTCGTAAAATAAGGGTATGTCGTTCCTCTATACGTAGCAGAGGTGATGAGAAATTGATTGACTAATGAATATCAATAGCCTAACAAAAATCACAATCGGCTTTGAATCTAATTCTTAAAGTCAAACTCTGAAATGTTTTACATAAGTTGGATATTTTTGGTTAAAAATTAGAAGAGAACGAGCAAACATGAGTATTTTTTCTACGTATAAAAAGTGCAAGATATATAAATATTTTTTTTGAACAAGGCAATATATATATATATATATATATATATATATTATAGGTGTAAATTTAAATATGATTTTAGTTTATCCATTTATAGTGTTTTTTATTTTAATTTTTGTAAGTTTTTTTTGTTTGGAATTAGACCTTGTAAATTTTAAAAATGTTGTTTTTGGTCTACGACGTTAGATTAATGAAACAAATGACGTGAGTCTATAGAACCACATATGACGTCAATAATTAAAAATAATAGTTCAAAGAATGAATTAAAAAATAGCCCAAAAACCCCAAATGGTGTGGTGTGATGCTTCGTGTATTCTTCTTACGAGAAGAATTTGAGGTTGTTGTTTTTACCGGCTTCACCAATAATGTGAAGGCTCCATTTTATCCATTTTTCTTATTTGTTGCGTTTTAGTTTGGTCCTCTAACATTGTATTTTTCATTTTTCTTTATAATAAATTATAGTTATCAAAAAGATTTTTTTCCAATATAAAACAAGTGTAAATAAAAAGCTCTTTTTTTCAATATAAAATTTAGTTTTTATTTCCTTAACATCAATATAAAACGGGTGTAAAAAAAACTCTTTTTTTCAATATAAAAATTAGTTTTTTTAATTTCCTTAACAAATTCCCTACAGACACTATAATATTAATATTCATTTTTTAAGGGCATACTATAATATTTAAATATGATTTTACTCTTTGCAATTAGAGTTTTTTGGTTTTTTTCTTTTTTATTTTTAAATTCAATCTTTGAGCAATTATTTTTAATTATTGACGTCATATGTGGTTCTCTAACTCACGCCATTTGTCTCAATAACCTAATGTCATAGACCAAAAACAACATTTTTAAAATTTACAAGGTCTAAATCCAAACAAAAAAACTTACAAAAATTAAAACAAAAAACACTATAATTGGATAAACTAAAATCATATTTAAATTTAGACTATAATATTTATATATCTTGCTTTGTTCAAAAAATATATTTATATATCTTGCACTTTTTATACGTAGAAAAAAAATACTCATGTTTCCTCGTTTTCTTATAATTTTTAACCAAAAAAATCCAACTTACGTAAACATTCCAGAGTTTGACTTCAAGAATTAGATTCAAAGCATTTTTTTTTTGTTAGGCTATTGATATTCATTTATCAATCGATTTCTCATCACCTCTGCTATATAAATAGGAAAGGCAGACCCTTATTTTAATTTATTTTATTTGGTTTAAGCCCTTGAATTTGTTGAAGATTTTTCAATCTGCCCTTAAAAATATGACATTTTATTGGAAGCACGCTTTTGAATTTTTTTAGTGTGTGGCGAACCTTATATTTTAACAAATTTGAGCATGAATGGAGAAAGATTGAGAAATCATCAAATTAATTTTGTTATATCGCACCTTATCAGAGTTGTAATATGCACACTAGTCTCTTTTAGATTAACTAAGAGGCAGCTAGAATTTATTATAAAAAAAATGAAAAATACAATGATAGAGAACCAAACCAAAACACAACAAATAAGACAAAGGGATAAAATGGAAGGCCTTCACATTATTGGCGAAGCAAGTTAAAACAACGACCTCAAATTCTTCTCGTAAGAAGAATACACAAAGCATCACATGGATAAACTTGAAGGCCTTGTATGATTTTATCTTGATCATACACATGCTCACACATATTAATCGCATGATTGGATTTATTTTTATACGTAAGGGAGTGTGATTTCATTTTAGTCAAATCTTATATATATTATATATATGTATATATATTCAATTTGAGGACATTGTTCATTTTACCATTGATTGTATCCATTTTTTCATCCTTTCCTTTTTTGCGATCTTGTGTTGTTTCTTCTCTACTAGTATATCTATAGATAGGCGACCAAACATGATTCATAAACTGTCATTTTAAGATTGATCAAGTAGAAATCATTGATGTGATCTTGCACTCTTATGACTTACCTATTATGATTTTTTATATTACTCGCTTTAGTGATGTCCAAAACAAATCTTCGACGATTGTAATTTTTTTATTATTTAATGGAAAAATTGTATGCATGAAAGAAAACATATTTTGGCCCTGTTTAGATTGGTTTATTTTAAACTTATATGAGTCTATCTACTAACATAAGTCCTTTCAAATGCGTTTGGATAAATAATAAAAATAGCTTATATCAATTTTATAAGCCGCTTATACCATATTTTAATAAGCCATAATATTGAGCTTAACAGATGGCTTATACGGAGCTTATGTCAATACATGTTATCCACTTCGATTCTCGCGTTCCCTTTTTTTCAAGGCCTACATTTTTTATTTTATTTATTATATACATGTCTTTTACATTGGTGAAGAGTAGAGTACCTAACTAGTAAAATTAACATACATAACTTCTTCTTTTTCACGAAAGCAGTTTATATGTTTTTTTTTTTTTACAAAGTATATATACATATGGGAGCTTCTACAGTACACTCGCAAATTAAGGTGTACCGATACTCCAACTTCAAAAATATTTAAATTAACTAATTATTTTTATGGAATAAAGAGCTATTTGCTGATATTTATATTTTTAAAAAATGTCATTTCATAAGAAAAAACATCATTTCAGTGTTTATAAAAATCATACTAATTTTTTTATATTTTACTGTAAAAAATAATCAAAATTCTCTATTTTGGATGCTAAAAATTCAGAAAAATTAAATTTTATTTCGTTGACGATTTTGGTAAATAAGATTTAATTATAGGTGATAGGATACAATTTTTCTCTTAAAAAATAACACATTTAACTATTAGTTTATTGATTTGATGTACCAATACACTCAAATTTTTGGGTGTACCATAAAATTTGCCTATAAATATATGTTAAACTCATTAAAGTTATTCAAAAAATACAACTATATTTCTCAAAATAATTTACACGTTTTTCTTTTTGATGGAAAATTACACAGTTTTTTTTTGAAAGAATTTACAGAGAGTTGACACAATATATAAATACAAATACCAGGTAAACTTTTTATAGTTGTTTTGCTTTTTTCTCTCATTTATGTTTTCTTATAATTTTGTTTCTTTCTTTTGCTGATATATATTTTTTAACAATCAAAATTATGATAAATGAGAGAAGTATAAAGAGTCCTTAATTCACAACTTGCGAAAAGTACAAGATATTTTTTCAACAATGATCTATGACTATTAAACTTTACATGTTTGATTATATATATATATATATATATATATATATATATATATATATATATATAGACACACACTTGTGAATAGTGATGTTTTGATTATTTAACGTTAATTTTGTTCTATACGAATATTGAAATTATTTTATATATATTAAAATTATTGAACATATTTATTTTAATATTTTATAGTTGCTTATGTAATGACATATTCAAACACTTCAATTTATGCAAGTACTTTTTAGTGTACATATCTAAACATAAAGAGTTTATTGAGTACAAGTGCTTATGATGTAAGCTCTAGTCTATAAGCTCTAATGCTATAAGCATCTGTATAAGCTATTTATCCAAACGGGGCCTTTGACTTAAATTTTAATAATTATAAAATTAATATATAATATATTTGACGACTGTGGTTTCAACCAAAAATTAAGTTAAATCAGCATAAAAATGATTCTTATTAATTAAATAGAGGCATGCACGAAACTTTATTTATTTAAACAAATATATAGATTCAAAATCATCAATCAATCACAAAAATAAATTTTACATAAATATAACTACTAACTTTAAAAAGACCGTCTTTCAACAAACAAAAAAAAACTTTCAAATGCCTTGTTTTATAATTTGTCTTGGGCTTCAATATGGGTTGGGCAATACCCGACAATAACTTGCTCAGAACTTAACCTAATGTGAAAACCTTGTCATTTGAACTCCTTATAAATTTGCCCTTGGGTTCACTTTTGCAATACGAGCAGCGGCGCTTGCATTCATGCTCTTTGTTTCGTTCATAGATCTGCTCACACATATTACTCATGATTGAATTAGTTTTGATATGTAAGGGACGCACATCCTTTGAGATTTCATTTTGGTCCAATCAATATGTTCAATCTAAGAGATCCATCTTATTATGTCATTGATTATATTTTTATTTATTTTTTGCCTCTTTTAGATTGTCTAATCTTGTGTTGTTTCGTCTCTACTAGATCTATAACGAGGCAACGAAGCTTGATTCAAGGACCATCGTTTCATGATTGGTCGAGTGGAAATCATTGGTGTAGTCTTGCACTCTAATGACTTATATGTTATGAGTTGCTTTATTGTCCACTTTTGTGATCTCCAAAATAAATCTTCGTGCGGGTGTGATTTCTTTGATTAAACATAATAAAATGGTATGTATGAAGAAAAAAAACATGATTTTGTCTTAAATTTTAATGATTATGGATTAGTATATAGTAACTTTGATTTGTTGTAGTTTGTTTTGAATTGACTGGTTTTGTTTCGTGAAGTAGTGTCTTTTTTTATTTGAGTTACCTTTAACATATCTTGATGACATGATTTAGTTGGTTGATGAAGTTTTTGTGTATTTTATCTATTTGACATTTTTTTAAAATAGATTCTCATCTATTTTTTAATTACTTTAATCATATATTTATGTGTAGTTTAGGCCAAGGGTCTTTCCTATGTGTCTGTGTTGTTTACACTTTTGGTGAATTCGTCAATGGTATATGATGTGTTATATGTTTACGAATTTCTGACAATTTTAAACTAATGATGCACAATTATTAAATTAAAATCATTATTGTTAAAATGAATTACGAATGTAAATTATTATAACGTTTGGAGGTTAGAAAATAGCATTTCAAGTCTTTGAAAATAACATCAGGGACAATTATTGTTGTTAATGTCATTCTTGAGTTGATGGTTTTGATGCAATCCTTGTGTCATGTCTTGTTTTTTCACAAGCAATGAAATTTTGGTATAATTAAGCAACCACGTGTCACACTGTTAATAGATTAAATATATATGTAGATGCATACATTCTATAAAATATCACTGTTTTCAATGCACTCTCTTGTTTTTTTACTCACTTTTATTGAAATAAGGCGTGATTCATGTATGTCGTGAGAGAACATACATGTATGTATTGGTGAACAACTATAAAGATTATTGATTCATTTCAACAAACTTTCACCATTTGTTCTTTCTATGTTTTATGGGTTTACTGATTCCCTTTTTTATTTCTTTCATTTTGAGAGTCTTGCTATCTCACAAGTCTTGTTAGACATCACTTAAGAAATGTCATTTATTGGTTAATGTCTTTCCCATTCAATATTTTAATTCTCATATTTTCTTTTTTTATCATGTGAATTTACTGCAAATTAATGGCATTCCCCCTTTAATATTATCTTTTTGACAACATATATTATATAATATAGGAAATTAAGGATTGTTGATATACACATGGAAATTCACCTACTAGAATTTCAAGCTGAGGAAGATGGAGTTGCTGCTAGCAACCAAGCGTCAGAAAAGCCAATCGCCAGCAGTTGTAAATTCGGTTGACGATGACAGGAACTCAGCGTCAAACTCATCTATAATGATTTCAACCACAACTGAAAAATCTTTCCCTGGAATTAGAATTCGAATTGTTTGGCTGCCTGTGGAGCTGACCGGGTCTATAAGATCTTCCCCTTGAATTGAAATTCAAATTTCCTCATCTCTCATATATGTTATATGTGTTGTAATATCTCTGCATAAAATTTAAACATTAAAATATGCTATGCTTAATTGAACTAGCAAAAAATGGTGAGATACAACATTTGCATATGAAAGGGTGAAATAAGTATTAACCTCGTGGTAAGCAAGTGGGTTTCGCATGAAAGTTTTGGTGCCTCCACTAAATATGGGAAGTGAATAAGGAACACGTTGGTTTATGTAGTCGTGCAAATATGAAGTAAATGGTGGTGGCATACGAGGAACTGCGGGTGGCACAACGTTCTCAAAACCCGAAGGTCTCCAACTCCAATAAAATTGTGTTCGGAAATCCAATGAATGTACAACATAGGGAGGATAATAGAATGGCTCCTCTAATCGTCAATTCTCACAATACCGTCCATATTGAAGATTCATCCAATAGCTTTCAAAATCACCATATAAAATATCATAAAATTGGTTCAAAAAAATATTGTGAAGCTTCAACATGGCGAATATTGTTGTATCTAAATTGAAATTGTGCCATAGAGTACCCCAGATGCATGTGGTGACTGAATGCACACTAATCTCTTTTAGATTAACTAGGAGGTAACTGGAATTTTTTTTTATCAAGTAGCCTAATGGTTAGAGTTCACACAATTTAATTGTGGAGAAGTGGGATGTCCGGAGTTCGAACTCAGGCCCCTGCATATAATATGCAATATCTCTACCAATTGAGTTAAGGTCACACAATCTAATTGTAGTTTTATTGACAAAATGACAGACCTATTTTATTTTTATATATGACTATTTATCTATACTATGACTATTTCAAATAATAACATAAATAATAAATAATATCTCATGACAAAAAAAAAACATAAATAATATCAAAATAGTTGGTTTTTTCTTTTCCAATTATACTCTATAACAAATTTCGTTATAAGAATACCATATTTTTGTGTCATTAAAAACGATAAGAATTTATATTATATTTGTTACATCGTTGGTGTCATTGAAAAAATATGTTATGTTTAGTTTTTTTAATAAGAAAAAGATATGCATGTAGTTACAATATAAAGGTGTAATATATATATATATATATATATATATATATATATATATATATATATATATATATATTTAATCAACTTTAATACCCGTACATGTGCCCGGACCCTCGTGGGCAACAACTTTAATCCCCTTCCCCATACCCTGTGGCTATCTAAGTGCCCATACCTGCATCCATTACCCGCATTTTAACTACGAAAAAACAATAAAAACATCACAAATGAAATAAAACTACAGTCCAAATTTTTTAAAACTAACTCATAAAATAGTATGAATCGTAGTATTTAGTCAAATAGAAAACATCCAAAATATCCCTAAAAAATGGTACACCGACATGATGAAGTTGTTACTGTATTAAGCAGTTTTTTGGTTTATGTTTAGGTTTAGGTTTAAATAGCTAAATGAATTAATTAATTATACACTAAAAATAAAAAATTATTTATGATATCATATAAATATGTATATGCGGGGTTAGTATAGTACCCTTACTCGTGCCAATACCCATTTAAATTTGTGGGTATTACCCGGACCCGTACCCATATTCATAAAAGTGGGATTTTACCCTACCCATTGTAGGTATTTTTAGCGGGTATCCATTAAGCCTGGATCCAATTGACATTCCTATACAGATTTAATATACATTTAATAAGTCCAAAACATTGCCATTACATGCACAGAGATAAGATACGCAACAGCGATTTAGCCAGACATCAAGGTTTTTTATGTCTCCACAAGGACAATGCAACGCAACATCAATGATCGCGACAACCACGAACATGATTAAAAACCTTACTAGTTTGATGCATAATTATCAGTTATCATCAAATTTACTGCTGCGACTAATTACAATAAGCAATGGCAGGTTGAAGGGAAAAGAAAATAATAGCATTATAACCTCTCCAAGGAACATATGTTGCAGAAAGGATGACAGAAAAGAAAAGCTCTGCAGCTTTAATGGTGTGAGTGAATGACACAGCAACCTTTCCAAGGATCATATTAGTAAAGGTTCCCAAAGTATGCACCACAATGAGTGGTAATATCAGTGCAAGCTGCAAACAAATAACACACGCATGAAAAGAGTTAAGCATCCAAATTTATTGAAAGAACCCACATTATTTCAGAATATAAATCATGGGCCAATTAGGAAGAAAAGCAGATTCACAACAAATTGGGAAGATAAGCATAGTTATTAAGAAATAAGAAAAGTTAACCACTATTGTTGTTACAAATATCATAATGAAACTAGCAAAGTATAACTTTAAATCAAAACAAATGCAATAGTGAGCCAATTGTACAAATTTTTCATGTATTTCTATCAAAAGAAATAAAGATTAGACGATCGTATTAAAATTCAAAATAACAAATTGTAACTTGAAAGCACCTCACCTAGTTCTAGATTACAGTAGACCTCTAACAATCATTTCACGAAGAAGTGCCAGCGCCTTATCATTCTTGTCGTTTTCGAACAAAGCACAAATAAGAGTTTGGTAAGTTACCGCATTTGGGGTGCAGCCATTGTCTTCCATTTTTGACAGCAAGGACAATGCTTCATCAAACAAGCCCTCTTTACAAAGCGCATTAACCATCACATTATACATCCAAACATTTAAACGATAGCCCTTAATCAAAAGATCTTGATAAACCTCTTGTGCATCCTTAAGTCTTCCATTTTTGCATAGTCCATCAACAAGTATAGTGTATGTATACATATCAGGCTGAATCCCTTGGTCTTTGATCTTATTTAATAATCCAATCGCCTTGTCAACCTGATGGTTTTTGCACAAAGCACTCAATAAAGAACTGTAAGTGATCACATTAGTTGGTTGACCTCTATCGTGCATCTCATCTATAAGATCCTAAACATCGGAGATTCTTCCCGATTTGAGAAGTCCATCAATAAGTTAATTGTATATTACAGTATTAGGAGCCATGTTTTTTAAATGCATTTCCTTGAAAAGTTTCACAACTTCATCCACCATTTTATTCTTACATAATCCGTTAATCATGACACTGTAGCTATTAACATGAGGAGACACTCCCCTTTGAGCCATAATGTTGAATACATATGTTGCTTTGTTGACTTCTTTTACTAAGAAATACCCATCCATCAAAGAAGTATAAGTAACAACATTAGGTTCCACACCTTGTTTTATCATAATAGGTAACCCACTTGTAGCTTTTTTCATCTCTCCTTCCTTACATAAACCATCAACCAATGTACTAAAAGTACGAACATTCGGGGTGATGTCTTTCAACGTCATTTGATTTAACAAATCAACTGCTTCTTTCATTTGACCCAAAATGGAAAAACCATATATTAGAGTATTATAAGTGACGACATCGGGATAAATTTTCTTAACAAACATTTCATAATATAAATCATACCCATCACTAACAAGCTTATCTTTACAGAGACCGTCAATGATTGTGTTGTACATGACGACATCAGGCTTAACCAACAACCCTTCAATCTTTCTAAGCAACTGTAGGGCAACTCTTGTTTCTCCGGATTTACATAAACCGTTTATCAATGTTCCATAACTAACTTGATCAAGGTGAAACCCCTTTGCTATAACATGATCATGAAAGTAAAGAGCTTTCCTAACCTCGCCATTAAGACAAAGACCTTTGATAAGTGTAGTTAAGGTTACAGTATTTGGCTCATAACCTAGCTTAAGAATCTTACCGAATATAGAAAAAGCAAAACTGAGTTGATTCAAATGGCAGAAAGAATTGATCAAAATGGTTAAAGTAACAATATTAGGTTGAATTCCTTTGATTTCCATTTGATGAGAAAAGGAAATAACAGTGTGGAAATGATTCATCTTAACAAAGGAAGATAGAATTTGACCCAATTCGAAGATAAGTTGGGTAGGATTCTTCATATGGAGAATGCCATTGAATGATGAAATAGCATCATCAACATTGTCAATGAATGAAGGAAGAGAGTGAACGTGTAATCGACGAATTGGAAGAAACAAATTAGCAGTGGAGGCTGAATGTGTAAATGATGATGACGTCATCATATGAGTGAGTGAACGTGTAAACAACTTGGTTTGATACAGAAGAAGCCTTCAATCATCAGTTTACAAAAATCTCTTCTTCATGTTCTACGTCTCCCATTCTCCTCTACTTTTGCTTCATCTTTGCGTCCTCATCAATATTATATTGGTCAAATACATTTTTTTGTCATTTATGTTTTTTTTAGTTTTAAATAGGTCTTTAAATATTACTCCCTCCGTCCCATAATACATGACACAGTTGACCCTATTATGCATGTCAATGCATAATTTTGAACATAAATATCTTGTATAATATATTAGAAAAAAAATATGAAAATTTGATATTTTAAAAGTACTCATCGAGACGAATCTAACGACATTTTATATGATATTATTTATCTTTGTATATTAGTAGAAAAATATGATCAAGGTAAGTTAGATCAAAATTGCATAATTTTCAAAATTGCATATTTTCAAAATGTGACATTTAAGGTTAAAAATTAACAGATGGACAAAAATAGTAAACGGCAGAAGATTTATGTGAGCAAATTGAAACACTTAATAGTTAAATGATCAAACTGAGAAATTAAAATAAGTTAAGGGATCGAATGATGTATTAAGCCTAATATTTAAGAACATCCTTCTATGACTTATGACTTGTTAATGCCTCATAGTTGGGTTGTTTTTGCCTAAGTAAGACATATGACTTATTTAATGGTATTTTCAAGGATGAAGATGTGTGTTCTATCATTTTTTACTTTGTTCGTTTCAAGGATCAAATTGAATATATGTTTTATAATTCAAGGGCTTATTTGACGGTTTTTAATATAATTTAGGGATGGATTTGATAGTAAGTAAAAATTAGCAGGGACTATATTGCATAATATTTTATGAAATCAATCAATTTCATCCTTGGAAATTTTTGTCACTATCGACCAATTTAGTCCCTGCTTATGTGGCATCTGACATGACAACCCATCTAATAGGTTAACGGCCACGTCATGACCGTTAACGCCCCAAATGGACGTAGGGACTAATTTGATTGAGACATGACAAATTTAAGGACAAAAACGTGCATTTCGATGAATTGGGGGACAAAACATACTAAATTGAATATATGCCATTATGAATGTATCTCATCTACATACTAAAAAGCCAATACATTAAAAAGTGGATTTAAAAAGCAAAATCAAGTTGACCCAGGTGGCAAAAACAATTAATCAAGATGCTCAAATTAACAATATCCGTTTGAATTCCTCGAAGTTCGATTTGTCGAGAAAGGGAAATAACAGTGTGAAAATGGTTGATTTTAACATTGTGAGATTGAGAATGTAACATACGAGGAAGAATTGAAGAAACGGAGATGCGACCATGGCTACTCCACTCCCTCTTGCAAACTCTGTTATGTTATTTGGGGTGAATGGAGAGAAAAACGATTAAACTGCTCCTCGTCTTTGGAAAACAGTGTCAGATTAGATGTTTCTAATCTTAACAAAAATCTAATCCAAAAAATAATGATTTATTTGAATATTAACTAACAAAGTTAGATACTAATTAAACATTTTTAACTTGGTATCTATTAGCTATTCTATTAGGGAGAAAAATGTTAGAATCTTATAAGACGCGAGGTCTGTCTTAAAAACTTATTATTAAGTGGGGGAGTCACACCGTTTTAATATTAAAAAATTGATATGTGATAATATAAAGTTATTGATAGTTGATAGGTGGATCACATTTAAGAATTTTGTGTGGAATGTTGCATTGGAAGAATTGAGTATTTATTAAGTACCACTATTAAAAAATTATAAAGAAGTTATGTGTAAGCATAAACTCATTTAAGTACCCAAAAGTGGATTTCCTCGTTGTGGATGCTCTGATCTAAAATGACTTTAAAAGATCAATTTGGTGGTTTTCTTAAAGAAAAACATACCGCTTGGAGTTTAATGGATATTTTCATTTTTTATCTTTTTTAAGGACTTGTTCAGGTAGGCTATTTTAATCTATCTAGTTCCTTGGTCACTTTGACATGTTTGAGTGATGTTAATGATATCAAACTCTAGAGTTAACTTGTAAATCCTTGGTCACTTTGAGTTGTTTGAGTGATGTTAATGATATCAAACTCTAGAGTTAACTTGTAAAGTCGCTTGAGTTTACGTTTTTAGAGATGAATCATTGACTCGAGAGTAAACTCGTTTTTTGTAAAATCGAAGCTTACAATGAGTTTGCATTTAAATCGATGAAATCGGATAAACACGTCCGATTTTAAGCGAGTTAACAATTTTACTTTTCCAAAAAGTTTTGAAAATATACTTCTTTAGGTACAATTTTGAATTGTCTTTAATAGATTATTCCTACCTAAAGGAATTATACAAATCAATGCACATTTTAGAAAATTAATGGCATGATTGGTTAACTAATATAGTGTTCATAAATATTTAAAAACCGGTTTTCATGGAATTTAATTAAAGAAACACTTGAACATATTTAAAAAAATTGAGAATGATAGCCATTGTAAATATATGAATTAACATTTTCTTTAATTAGAAAAGTGACTAATAATAATAACAGTGATATTTTTCCAAATATTTTTTAGAAAATATTACTTTGTTCGAAAATTGAATGCAAAAGATAAATGTTAATTAATACAGAGCAATGTTATCATTTTTCACTAACATTTGCAACTAGGACCATCCCTGCTTGAGGATTGAGAATGAATACTGAATACCAATATACAATGTGGTGTAGATTACTATTACACAAAATACATACTTACATGACTTGTGGTGAATGATACAAAATGATAGATTAAAACAATGTGGTCCTATAGTTATCTTCTACTATGAAAAAATTGTAGAATTTCTATGCAGCAACTATTTGTTTTCTCTTTTTGTGGAAAAAGAAGTAGGATTGAATTAGGTCTTTACAATCTCTATGAAAGCTGGATCAAAATATTGAACTAAGCATGGAGAGCAGCAACTTTCTCCGTCAACTCGTCCACGGCTTCATCATTGGCCTCTGGAATTGGCTCCTCCTATGGAAAAGCAATGCCATTTACAGAATCCGGAGAGAAACACGTCAAAAAGTACAGATTTATATTTAAATAAAAAGGTCATTTGAAAACATTGATGTACAAAACTAAAATTTTAAAAGAAAGAATAGTTAAACATTGAGCTTATCAGCTGACATAAGCAATTGTGCTACTATTTGGGAGAGCTTATGGGAAATACTCATGACATGTCCATAAGCTATTTTCAGCTTATTTCCATAAGCTCCCTAGAATAGCTTATAGCTTTATGTGAAAACAGTTCAACTTTATTTTATCATTTGTTATAGAAATAGCTTATACATAGCACTTATATAATATAAAAGTTTATGATATAAGCGTTTAATAAGCTATTTATTCAAGCAGAGCCTAAAAGCATGCAGTTTTGTAATTTGTAGGGACTGGAAAGCGGGTACAAAGACTAAATGAAATTTGAGATAATTATAAGGACCAAAACTATATTTATCATACGGAAAAAAAAAATGTAAGATGGAGATTGAAAGGACTAATTTGTAAGGATATCATGTTCACTATATGCACAATTCTGAATACCAAAATAATAAGATAGTTGAGAAAAATGTCACCAATGACATTGTTACTTGTCAGAATAGGGAAATCAAAATCAACTATTGAATATATTCTAATGATTTTCTTTCTAACCAAGAAAGGAGGTAGTTGAATACCTCGGGATTTTTACTTTGTTTGACATCTATACATTTTGAACCGCTAATGCTGGCACTCTTCAACAGACATCGTGTCATGTTTGACAGTCCATTTTGTGCATCTGCGTTACCAGAATCTGTTGCACCTGGATGGCTATGAAGATTTAATCCGACTGGCTTTTCACAATCATTATTTTGATTATTCTCATCCTTGGGAGCAGGAACCCGCTCTCTGAAAGAAAAGAGAAAAAAACTCCAAATTTGAAATTTTCAATGCATGTTATTAAGCAATATTCCAAGTCTTGTCTATGAAGATTGCAGATACAATAATTAATCTCGATTGAAATTTCAAACCCATTATGGTAATACAAAATTAAAATTATAAATAAAATAAACCTTCAAAGGAACACACATAATTACCTAGGTAAGGAGGCATGATGTCTCAGCAATGGAGAGCCTCCTCGTTCACCTTTCCCATAATTATCCTCAAGATGTGCAAACTGTTGTTTGAACCGATCAACCCCACTGTGTCACAGATAACAGAATTATGGACTCAAATCCGAAGAATGCAACAATTTTCAAGAACGTGCATTTCTTATATGGGATGCAAGCACGAGAAATTAACCATCAGCTGTTTCTCATGAGTCAATACTATAATTTGTACAAGAATTGTTTTATCGATAAAAATGGATAATTAGGAATTGAAATTTTAATAGTATGAAAAACTAAACTTGCATGCTATGAAGCACAGACACCAGACACGACACTCACACGTCGACGTTGATAAAATTTTGAGAAAATGACATAATTAAATGTAATGACAAGTCTCGGACACGATATGTATCGGACACCAGGACACTCCTTCAATCAAAAGTGCCTGTAGTTGTACAACAGAGCTTGCATGCTCCTACACAAAAGAGAAACTTGCAGGCTGATCTTTTGCTAATGGAGGATCTAGTTTTGCACATGTATTTGTATAGAAAATAAAAAATATCCACCAGAACTTTGGTGCAACAAACCAATAAGGGCTCATTTGTTGGCCGTGATAGATATGACAAGAGAATTGGATAAGAATAGGATAGGATGAGTTTGATAAGATCTTAACTGGTGAGCACCATATAGTATTAAACAACCCTATTGATACGTTTGATATGGGATAGATAATGCATGATATAATAAATTGTGCAAATGATAATTATCATTTTGTAAGATGGCAGGCGGTGGTGGTGAAAGGTGAAGCGTAATGACAGAAGGTATCCAGCGATGGAGGGTGCCCGGTGACAGTACAGAAAGAGGGTGCTCCGTGGTAGCAATGAATATATTAGGCGAGAGAGATGGTGAAGGAGGGTATCGAGTGGTGACAGCAATAAAATGCGTGTTGCAGAGGGTACCTGATATAGTGGTGGATGGTGGTGGAGGGTGCCTGGCAGTAGTGGTGGTGGTAGTTGTAGACGGTGCCTGGTGGCAGAGGGAAAAAATTGTTGGGTTGTGACGGCGGAGGGTGTCGTGTAGTAGCGTAAGATTTCGGCAGAGGAAGCAGTGGTGGGGGTTACTAGGCAACAAGTGCTGCCATGAGGGAAGGACAAGAAAAAGGAAGAAAAAAGTAACAGTGAAAAATAAAAGAAAAAAATTTGTTACATTACTTTATCCTACTCGTATCTAACTGGACTTGTTCTCCACATAAAGTTGACAGTAGGATAAGCAAACATGACAACCTTATTCTATCCTATTCCCTCACAAAACATAGGAGCATAATAAGATAGGATAATTATTCTTATCCTAGCTTCCTTGTCCTTGCCGCCAAACAAACCCTTAATGTATACAATACTAAGGATCCTGATAATGGTTGTAAAACTAGGTCAACTGAATGTCTTGTTTCGTTTAGGAGAGACCATGTCTAGAGATAGGACAGATATGTCATCTAAGCAAATTTGCTTCCATATGCATCAGGCCATAATTTACAAATGCATGCTGGTTAAGCCATAGAGAACCAGATTATTAAAAACAAGAACTTAGATTGAACTGAGTATTTAGCTTAGGTTATAAATTATTTAAAAATCACTATGAAATCATTATACATCCCTACCTTGGATACATGAAGCTTGTTTGATCTCCACCACTAAGATATTCTTGGAGCATCTGGGGATGATACTCTAAAATCTGTTAAGTGCAAATATATAACAAGTTATTAACAAGGCACAAAGCAGAAGACAAAAAATCAAACCAAGTTATCGAAATGAATGGTCAGACCTCTCGATAAATCAGCTCTCTAACGTCATCTTTGGTCAATTTTCTTCTCTCAAATTCAAACTCAAGTTTTGAAATTGCTTGAGTGGACGGTTCACGGTCAACATTTGACAAACCGTGAAAGTAGGGATCAGATAGTGCCTGCAATCACAAGCGTGACAAAAAAGTAAGGAACTCGGTGCACTGCATCAGCCATACTTATTTTACAGCTACTTCGTTAGGTGCATTCGACAAGGTTGGTAAATTTCAACCTCTTCAGCTGTAGGACGATCTTTAGGGTCAAATGCAAGTAAACGCTCCAGCAAATTAAGAGCCAATGGATCTACATTTGGAAATTTTTTGGAGAATGGAACTGGTTGCTTTTTCCGCATACTGCTAAGGTACCTTCTAGCTTTCTCGTTTCGAATCTGTAAAATTAAGATTAAAATTATTTACAAGAGGACAAGGGAGAGGAAGTAAAGAAAGCCTGAAAGGTGTTTACTGAAACAAATTATATTGAAAATTGTCACAGCATAAGATATCGAGCCTTTTAAAACCAGAAAGTAGAAGTTTATAAAGAATTAATAATTAAATATCATTCAGAGTTGTCAATCGCGAATTGTGGATAATTGCACTTTGTTCAAATTCCGATGTGCAGCGGTGCTATAGTACCTCTATGTCCGCTATTTGATAATATTTTGTCCTGAATAGCATATCGTGCATCAAAAGTGATTTGTTCAAATTTTGATATGCTTAAGCGTTATAGTTGCTATTTCACAACACCGATATCATTAGCAATTAGATTCATCACATGTCATAAGCTTGACTATTGATATTACAAACTACACACTGGATTTGGACAAACTAACCTTCGAAATGGATTCAGTAGGAGGAGTACCAAGCAAATCAGTCATGAGGTCTAACTGGTGCACCACATTTTTCCCAGGAAACAATGGCTTACCACTAAGCATTTCTGCAAATATGCATCCAATGCTCCAAATATCAATTGCTGGAGTATACTGCAAAAGACAAGAATTTGAAATTACATACTTATTTCAATACTTTCAATTTCTTTTTTGATACACCACTGTTGTCAACCGTGGATAGCAGAAATAGTAATTTGTTCAATTCCGCTACACTAATATTAGAGTGTTATAGTGCTGCTATAGCTTCTATTTGACCACACTTTGTACCAAATCACAAATCACAAAACAATAACGGTTTATTAAAATTTCACTACACTATAACAAGATTTCCACGTAGAAAGTGTTGTATATGCCAATATCCAGGATTTAAACTTATATGTACGACATTTAACAAGAGATTATTGGACTAATATAACAGGGCATGATTGGAAGGCTTACTTTTGAGAAAAAAGAACCACATAGTTCAGGTGCACGATACCACCGAGTCGCAACATAGTCCTTAGTACAAGTAAAATGAATCAGCAAGGTTATTAAAAGGATAATTTTTAACAAACAAAATAAGTGCAATAGATTGCCATTGTATGCACGATAGAATGCTTACGGTCCAGAATATAGCTGACGGAGCATCATTGAATGAAACACGAGCAAGCCCAAAATCACATATTTTTAGTTTGCAATCAGCATTGGCTAAAATATTTTTTGGCTTCAAATCACGGTGAAACACATTCGCTGCAAGAAAAAGATCATCTTAGTTTAAGATCACGATCAGCACAGGCATGGGACTTAGTTACAAGCACACCTGTATGTGTATATTTCAGGCCCCGAAGAAGTTGGTACAAGAAAAATTGATAGTGCTCAGGAGTAAGATCGTCATTTGCTTTAATTACTTGATGAAGGTCAGACTCCATTAACTCGAACACGACATAGACATCCTTGAACTCTCTTCGTGAAGGAGGAAGCATTATATGTTTAATTTCTACTATATCAGGATGTCGTAGCAAACGAAGGAGTTTAATTTCTCTTAGTATCCGTGTGGCATCCGATACATGCTCAAAAACATCGTTGATTTTTTTAATTGCAACTTTTTCCCCAGAAATAGTATCCACGGCAGAAACCACTACACCGTAACTTCCTTTTCCAACCACTTCTTGGACTTGGTACCGACTTGCCTCTCCATACTCGGTAAAAAATTCTACCTCTCCTGCACCCTGCTCGATAACCAGAAACGATTATGTAGAAATAATTAATAACATGTAAAGATAATTTAAGGACCAAAGATTCATTTGATCTTCTCTTTTGAATAATTGCAAATTCGGCATTAACAGGCACAGGAAGCATCATGAAACAAAAGGATAATACTATGAACACGTTCTTGCAAATTCGCATATACTAGAGATGCCCTTAGTGTTGGCACTTCTTCCGATTGTACATCAAAGTCAGAACACGAGAAATTTCAGAACACAAGCCATCAAGCAATGCCTTAAGATAAGCCATTAATGAGAATAAATCAAAGCCATGGTAATTTCTAACAATGACTTTTCCTCTTTATTTTCTATTGCTAAGAAAACATAACAATAACAATAAAAGACAAACCAAGCATGATAAGGAAAGGAAGGCCTGTCTGGATTGGCTTGTTTGAGCTTATACATTGGCATAAGCATTTGTGAGATTGTTTGGGAGATAGGGCCTAATTCAATATTTGAGCTTACCTATTGACATACTCACTTTTATCATAAGCACTTAATTAAACTATTTACACAAACAAAGCCTAACTCAATAACTAATAAAACTGAATGCTGCCTCGTACCATGAAGAAGCATCAAATGAAATCAATGACAACAGTCTCTATCTAACATCAAAATCTTCTAGCATCAAATGTAATCAAACAAAGTCAAAGCCAAAATTCTCAATAACAAAAAAAACTCCAACCCAATTGAATAAATCAATTGTAAATCATAAAACAAAACAAACACAAAAAGTGTTGGTTAAAAAATTGAAACTTTACAACAACCACCGTCACCCAAATAAGCTGAACTACAAAACCAATCAACATTATTACATTACAAAGTCAAATCACATAAACATATCAAAAGGGTCGATCTTCATTGAACCCAAAAACAAAAATTGAAACTTTGCAACAACCACCATTCCCCAAATAAGCTAAACTACAAAATCAATCAACATTATCATAATACAAAGTCAAATCACATAAACATATCAAAAGGGTCGATCATCATTGTACCAAAAAGCATAAAAATGGAACCTTTTTGAGACGATCCATGGAAGAAGGTATGAAAAGTGAACGTGTAGGAACTTTGAGAAGATTTAAAGAAGAAGGGTCGTTGTAATTGTTGTTTGAATCATTGTTTGAATGAAGAGGGTCATTGGCATTGTTTTGATGAAGTGAATGAGAGTTAATAGAAATGGTACGATGAAAGAATCGACGAATGGCATGAACGAGTGTACCTCCACCACCCATATACACTTCCTTCCTCCTCAATCTTCGCCACTTCTCCAACCCAACATCACATACATTATTGATTCTCTCTCTCTCTTTTTTCTTCTTCTTTTTTTGGAATTTTCTGTGCCCGAATGTTACGGAGAACTATGATTCTTGGAGTTTTTTTGGATTTTTATTCAATTTTACTGTTTTATGGTGTAATAAAAAATATGAACAACAGCTTGGGAACAATGCATATAATATATGTAATGTTCAAATTTTATTAATATTTTACGTATAAATTGCTTCTTTTCTTTTTTTTCCAGTTTGAAGGAATGGAGAATTTGTGTTCAAACTCTGACCTTTATATATTAGTATTTATGTATTTATCAATCGAGTGGTATTAATAGAACTTAGGCATTAATATATAGATTAATTGTTGAAATTAAAAACATAAATTAACGAAATTTTTGAATGGTAAATGTTAGTACCTTGGTTGTTATCTTAGTATTCTATCCATTAATATGATTTGAATCTTGGATTTTTAACCCTTTAATGAAAGGGTTGTAATGTCCAATAGCTCTAATCAATGTTCAAATCTACTCAAAGATGTGTCTACGTTAATGTCTAACTATATCTTAAACAAAAATTACCTTTGATGAATTGAACATGTGAACCATAAGTGTTAAATTAACGTTATTTACTTATGTAACTCATGACATGTAATAACTTTAAAACTTTTGAAAAACATTCAATTCTTATAAATAATTTTTTTCTCATTAAAATTCTTATAAACTCAAGTTTTTTATTGGCATTTTCCTATTGTTACTTCTTTCCAACACATTTGTTCAAAGTTGAATTAAAGGATTAAATTCCTAACTAAATAGCTCTAAAGAGGTGTGCACTCGCTTTATAAGAATAACTATGGTTTGGTGATCCAAAGTTAGGGGTGCATGCTTTGAAACAAAGGAAAATCACCCAGCGAGGGACGGCGATTTAAGTTCCAGTTGAGTGATGACGAAAACTCATTGGAGAATAGACGTTTATTCGACCAACAAACAACTCACTCACCCGACAAGGGTACTATTTTAGAATCTATAAATAATGGTTTGCAACCTCGTTTAAGGCCATTTGTTGTTTTGACAAGTTTAGAAAGAGAGAAAAAAAGGTTAGGAGAGAGAAATAAGACAAAATCGAGGTGGAACATCGTAAATAAGGTCGATTGATACAATATTGTGTCATTCTCTCATTTATATCGTAAGTTATACATATTATGTGTAACTAATCTCTCTTTGAGTTAATATTAGGTTTAATTTGTTACGAATCTAATGTAAATATGTAGTATGACGAGTTATATATAAATCATATTTTATTACGTTGATGTCTCTATTTTTACATTTTATACTTTTTCGACGTGCAATCCAAAAGGGATCTTTTGATCTAGCAATGCTCAACATATATTTCATTTGTAAGGACATGAGTAAAGGTATTTATAGATGCTAGTTATGAGACATCGTATTAGGTTTGCAATCACATACATTATTGGAGCATAATGTCTTTCTATTAGTTAATTGGGCGAGACATCGGAGGTTAGAGCATAAAAAGGATCTTCTGATATATGTGAGGCATTGAGATGTATGGAGGACAATAAGTGAATGTATAATTGAAATAGGGAAAATATATAATCGATCAACCACTACCAACCATTTGTTTATGACCACCACTTTTAACAATGAAAACAATTGAACAATTCTTTTACCAAGTCCTTGTGGGTCGATAATTGTAAATCATTAACTCTACTAAATGCAAACCTATCAAATGGCGTCGTAGTGAGGACTTGCAACAATTGAACATTCTATTAACCTTTAATTATTTAAAGTTTTGTGAGAGTTTTAATTTAGTACATTTGTTTTCTTTACTTTTGTAAAAAAAAAATTGTACATATTTGTTTGATAATACTTTCAATTATTTCCCGTTATTCTTGATGAGTTTGGTATGGCTTGTTGTGTTTTGTATGTGAAGTAAAGATCCAACCGATCAATTGCTCTACGATTCAGGAATCGAGAGGACAACAAGGAGAAGTCTAAAGCAAACCAAACACAAAACCGCACAATGTGAACCATCTATTTTAATTTATTCTGATTCACCAACAACAATCAACGTGGCAAACCACAAATGAATATCATATAGTCTACGACAACTAGCTCTTGTACACTAATATGTTCGCTTGAATGGACCACGAGGACCCCATAACTCATTTTGATAGGAGGATCATAGGGCATTTCTGACTATGAAGAAAAGTTAGTGTTCATGAGGCTATCTCACACTCTTTTATCTGAAAAGCCAGAAATTGGCACCTTAATCTACATGTTGTAGTAAGCAATAAATATACTAAATTGGAAAACAAGTTCATAAACCACTTTTATCCTCAAAGAAAAGGTGCAAGGTGCAAATATCGCATCTGATGTATTCTCTCAACGAGCAATTGAGTCTTTATGTGAAGCACCATAACACAAACAAATAGGACACCTTGCAAACAGGGCCGGCCCATAGCCCGTCGGGGCTGGGCGACGACACCGGGCCTCAAATTTTTGGGGGCCCATATATTTTTTTTTTATATGTAAGGTCCTATAGTAAGTGTTATATAGAGGTAAGAGCGAGAACTTAACAAACTGTTAAGAATACTTTAGTGGTAGGTCATTATGTTCATGATCGCATGGCCAGGGGTTCAACTCTTGCTAGGTGTCTTTTTTATATTTTTTTCCCTTTACACTGCTTCTTTTTCGTGGGGCCTAATATATTTTAATTTTAATCACTTTTTTTGCCCAAACTAATTCCTTTTGTTTAATTGAAGAAGAAAACCCTTTATTTAATCTATGAATTATCTGTCACAATTAGAATTATTGGGATGTTATTATAATTTACTTTAAAAAATTGTTTTTTTTCTATTTTTATCAGGGGCCAATTTATAAGATTAAAACGGGGCCAACGAATTGTTTAAGACGGCCCTGCTTGCAAATGGTATAGTTGAGCATTACAAATATATATATATATATATATATATATATATATATTCACCGCTAACACCGAGAAGGTTGCCCTAGGAGTAAACCAGTGGTGCTCTAGGAATTGGGGGAGAGTAAAACAGTATTGGCAAATCATGTGGAAGGAAAGGAACCAAAAAGTGCTGAAAGATGCCACTGTAACGAGTTAGAAGCACTGTGCAAATTCATGTTTGGTGATGACGATCACGTCGAGGAAATCACATAATCTTTCTTAAGTTGATATTTTAGTGATAACAAAATTATTTAAACATATATATCATAGGGATTGATGTGCGTTGTTTTGTTAAAGATTTCTTCAAATTTCTTTAAAATGAGATATTATAAACACACGATGCATAGGTATATATCCAAGGAAACATGATTATGAGAATCAAAATGTGTTAAGAATGACTTCATATTTGTTAGAAGGAGTTCAAAATAAGATCAAAAGTATATCGTTAGCACTTCATAAAGAAGACATGCTTGAGCGAGGAAATAAGAGATCAAATGCAAATCTCGTGTCAATCGAGGAATTATCAAAATATTCATTCATGTGAACTAGATGACTTGTGATAAAAAAAAATCAGAAACATTTTAGATTGCATATCAGGAATATCCCAATGGGAAGTCAAGAAACACTTTAGTTCAAGTTCAAAAAAGGCATTTGTTCAAAAGTTCATAATCAATCTCGTATATAAATTTCAAGATCAATTTTGAGATCATAATTGAAATCAACGGTACTTTAGACTGCAAGTCAGTTATATCAGTATTGCAAGTCAAAATCACAAAAGATTGAAATTTTGAAGATCGTGATGGACTTCATAACGGTAAATACATAATATGCCAAGTTGAATGATGAAAAAACATTGTCAATGTATGTTGGAAGATCATGTTCTTGGATCGTATGTTAAGATGCAAAGCACGAGGCATAACTACTAGTTCTTGAGAAACTTGGTCATCAAGGCAAGGAACCAAATAACAAAATAACCGCTGGTTTTGGATAAATTTGATCAGAACCTTGGGTGATATTGATAAGTGCCGTGAAGTAGTTAAAATCATCTTTGAATTAAGGCATTTTTATTACTTATCTTACAAGTAATCTAAGTAAAAGCCGAGAGATAAATGATAATTGTCCTATTACGCTTTATTTCTCTTACTCTATCCCTTTTGTGCAGGAATTGAGCTCAAGGCACCAAGCAAGGAAGGAAAAGAACCAAGAAAAAAGAGGCAAAGATCATGGCAACTCACCATCAACTCGCAACGGCGAGCAAGGAAAGGCGAGCAGCTCGCCACCAACTCGCAACGGCGAAACCAAGGCGAGCACATGGCAGAGAATTTTTCTCCCTTCGCCTCCAACTCGCCATGGCGAACTAGAGGCGAGCAGAGCTCACAATGGCGCATGATTTTACTCGCGAGGCGAGTTAGGGCGGCCAAAACTCCTCAGAGGTGACGTGGCACAAACCCATAGGCGAAGGAAGCGCAACTCGCCATGGCGAGTGATTCTGCTCGCGAGGCGAGTACATGCAGATCAGAAACTCTATAAAAGCCTCCTCTTTCATTTTCAGAGAAAATTAATTAGAATTTTAGAGAGAGAACAGGGCGAAAATCTTGGGTCTTCATAGAGCAAGAGTGATTGAGTGAGAATTCATCAAGATCCTTGGAGGAATCAAAGTTTTGGCATGGATTCACAACTTTTCTTCCACTTTTGTAAAGTTCACATGACAATGATGAGCTAATTCTTCTTAGTTGGGATTAGAGGTACTTGATTGAGCCTAAAATGTATTCCTTTGATCTTGTATTATATGATTCTAGCAATTTACATGATATTGAAGTTATTCTTGCAATCCAATTCCTATCTTTGATTTAATTGTTATTGAAAAGTACCTTTGAATCTAGGTTTAGAATATTCATCTATCAAAACAACAATTCTAGACATAAGATTGATGTTTTGATAATCACACAAAGTATTGGAACGTAAAACTTTCGGATCGTAGAATAGATTGAGAAATCATCGATTAAACGATACGATCGACAATTGGCTTGTTCAATAGTTTGGGAAATCAACTATCGAAGAATACAATTGGTTTCACAAGATTATTTGGACACGAATAATCTTGTTGAGCGATACGTGATAATATCGGTAAAACGCTAGAGTCATTATACGTGATTATTAGGTTATGTTTGACGCTTAATCAGGGAACCCTAATTCCAACGTTTCTACGCCTTGTTACTCTCAACATTTACGTTTACACTTTAGTTTATATAGTTAAACAAACAAACAATCAATCTTTTAACTTAGAATGATATTTCGTGTCGAACGGTCCATGATATCGCACTAGTCCTTGAGGAGACGACTTATAAATACTTATCTTGTTTGATGCAAAAATACTACATCAAAATGGCGCCGCTGCCGGGGACTGGAGTTTAGATATCATAGATAGTACGACTATTTTATCGTTTTAAGACAATTTTGCACTTATTCATTTTTTTGAATAGATTCGTTCATTAACCTTTTTGTTACTAATCTCGTTTGGATAGATCTTTGAACTTTTGTATGCGAGGTACAGTTCCTCCACGAGACCTAGAATACGATCCTGAGATTGAAAGAACGGCTCGCAGAAACAATAGCAAAACAAGAAGGGAGAAGATACTAGCCAAGCAAGTACAGCAAGAAGGAACTTCAACTTTCACTCCTTCTTTACCTACAATCATAGAAGAAACAATGGCTCAACCCGAAGCTAATCAAAGTGTGATGCCGTGTTGGACAAGTCCAAGAAGGCTAGCACACCTTGGAAAGGAAAAGGAAAAGCAAGTGGAACTAAAGTCCAGCACCATACAACTTGTTTCTAATCATCCCTTTGCCGGGTTAGACCATGAAGACCCGTATCAACATCTCTCAGTGTTCTATGCTTTAGCAAATAGTCTTGGCGCATCCGAGGCTGAAGAAGAAGCAGGGTTCTTGAGGTTGTTTCAGCATTCACTCATCAGCAAAGCTCGGGAGTGGTATCTCGATCAACCACCGGATATTCTTAAAGATTGGAATGCATTGGAGAAAGCGTTTCAAGAGAGATTCTTCCCGGATCATAGACACATGGACACCAAAACCGCAATAGCCATGTTCGCACAGGGAGCTGACGAATCATTATGTGAAGCATGGGAGCGCTTCAAATCATTACTAAGAAAGTGTCATAAGAATGGATTTGACGATACAACTCAAATCCATATGTTCCGAGGAGGATTGCAACCGGAGCCAAAACTCATTCTTGATGCGGTCGCGCATGGTTCATTGATGGCTCTGAGTCCTAGAGAAGCCGTCGATATCATTAACAAGATGTCACTCAATGATAGAGCGGCTAAACATAATCGAAGTGGGGCACTCCGGAAGCCCGGAATTCTTGAGTTGGGGTCAAGCGATGCAAATCTAGCACAAAACAAAATTTTGACTCAACAACTCGAAGATATGAAGAACCAAATGAAAGAGATGCCGAAACTCATCAAAGAACAATTGCAAAGAGAACAACGGCATCAACAAGTTCACTTTTGTGAGATGTGTTCCGGTGACCATCCGACAGGTTATTGTCCACCACTTGAAGAAGAAGTTAACTATGTGGGAAATCAACAAAGACCGGGACAATTCCAAGGTCAATATTCGGGGAATTCAAATCAACAACGATACCCGAATAACAACAATTTTCAAAGAGGAAATAACTTCGGGCAACCATGGAGGTCTACTGTCGGACCTTCAAATCAACAGCCATTCAACAACAACTTTCAACAATATCCACCACAACAAGATAGAACACAAAAGCTTGAAGACACCCTCAACCAATTCATGCAACTTACAATGGCCAATCAACAAAACAACACCGCGTCTATAAAGACTCTTGAGACGCAAATGGGACAACAAGCTCAACACTTAAGCCAAATCTCACAAATATTGGCAAATCAACAAGGAGGGACCTTCACAGCTAATACGCAAAACAATCCCAACAATGGCAACAATGGAAATAACGAGCAATGCAAAGCCATTTCTACCAGAAGTGGCAAGGTAATTGGACAAGGGATTGGTGATAACTTGGAGGTGGAGAGGCAAGTTGTTGATAATGAAGAAGAGGTGGATGGAGAAGAGAATGAGAAGTAGGTGGTAGATGTACATAGTAGTGATGAGGATGTAAATAATAGAAGTTTAGTTGAAAATAAAAAATCAAAAAATCAAAAAAAGGAAGAATTAGTTGAAAAGGATGTGGGGAAGAACAAGAAGAAAGAAGTCGGGAAGGATGTGCCGGCTCACAAGTTTCCATATCCTAAAGCTCAATCAAAGAAAGACGTGGAAAAGCATTTCAAGAGGTTCCTTGATATTTTCAAAAGATTAGAGATCAACATCCCTTTTGCCGAGGCTCTTGAACAAATGCCGACCTACGCCAAGTTTATGAAAGAAATTCTATCCAAGAAGCGTCGATATAGTGATGAAGAAACCATTCAATTGGACGCAAATTGTAGTGCAATCATCCAGAGACGTTTGCCGAAAAAAGAGAAAGATCCCGGAAGAGTCACATTGCCCGTGGCTATTGGAGGCGTCAATGTCGGTAAAGCTTTAATTGATTTAGGCTCAAGTATCAATCTTATTCCATACTCAGTTGTCACGAGGGTCGGTGGCCTAGATCTTAAGTTAACAAAAATGACCCTCCAGCTGGCCGATAAATCCATAACCCGACCAATGGGAATAGCCGAGGACGTCTTGGTTAAAGTGGATAAATTTGTATTCCCCGTTGACTTTGTGGTCATGGATATTGAAGAAGACGATGATGTGCCACTAATTCTTGGTAGAACATTCATGCTTGCTGCACGCATGATGATAGATTATGATGATGGATTGATGAAGGTGCGGCTCGATAATGAAGAGATCAACTTCAATCTCCATGATGCAATGAAACATTCCAAAGACAAAGGAGCTTGTTTCAAGGTAGATGCAATGGATGAGGTGATCATGGATACAAGGAAGCAATTGCATTAGCCTACAACTCTTGAAAGAGTGCTCACTGATGCACTCAATGTTCTTAGTGTAGAAGAGGATAAGGAGATTGAAGAATGCCTGAAAGAGCTTGAAACTTTGAAGGAGATTCCTCCAAATAAAGCAAAAATGGAGGAATTGAAAGACAAAGACAAGGTGGAAGAACCAAAGATTGAAATGAAAGTCTTGCCATCACATCTCAAATATGTGTTTCTTGAAGACGATGGCACAAAACCAGTGATCATTAGCAGCTCTTTGTCAAAGAATGAAGAAAAGAAATTGGTTGAAGTGCTCAAGCGCAACAAGGAGGCAATATGCTGGAAATTGTCTGACCTTAAAGGTATTAGCCCTTCATACTGTATGCATAAGATCAATATGGAGGATAACTTCAAACCGGTGGCTCAACCTCAACGCCGGTTAAACCCTACAATGAAAGAAGTAGTTCGAAAGGAGGTGGTTAAGTTGCTTGAGGCCGGCATGATCTATCCCATCTCGGATAGTTCTTGGGTAAGCCCGGTACAAGTAGTGCCGAAGAAAGGTGGTATGACAGTAGTAAGGAATGAAAAAAATGAGCTCATACCAACAAGAACCGTCACAGGGTGGCGGATGTGTATTGATTATCGGAGACTTAACCAAGCCACAAGGAAAGACCATTTTCCATTACCGTTCATGGATCAAATGCTTGAACGATTGTCCGGGCAAGCATATTATTGTTTCCTTGACGGCTATTCGGGCTACAATCAAATTACAGTCAACCCAGAGGATCATGAGAAGACGGCATTCACTTGTCCCTTTGGAATCTTTGCATATAGAAGGATGCCGTTCGGCCTATGCAATGCGCCCGCAACATTTCAAAGGTGTATGCAAGCTATATTCTCTGATTTGATTGAGAAGAGCATTGAGGTATTCATGGATGATTTCTCTGTTTTCGGATCATCTTATGATGTATGCTTGAATAATTTAGACACCGTACTGAAACGGTGTAAAGAAACCAATCTTGTGCTTAACTGGGAGAAATGCCATTTTATGGTGACTGAGGGCATAGTACTTGGTCACAAGATCTCATCAAGAGGCATAGAAGTTGACAAGGCAAAGATTGATGTAATAGGGAAGCTACCACCACCAGTCAATGTCAAAGGCGTTCGTAGTTTTCTTGGCCATGCCGGTTTTTACCGGAGATTCATCAAGGACTTCTCAAAGATAGCAAAGCCATTGAGCAACTTGCTCAACAAAGATAAGTCTTTTGTTTTTGATAATGACTGCCTAATTGCATTTGAAACTTTAAAGGAGCGGTTGACCTCCGCACCAATAATCACAGCTCCTAATTGGAACATAAACTTTGAATTAATGTGCGATGCTAGTGATTATGCTGTTGGTGCGGTATTAGGTCAACGCAAGAACAAAATCTTTCATGCTATACACTATGCAAGTAAAGTTTTAAATGCAGCACAAATTAATTATGCTACCACAGAAAAGGAATTACTTGCAATAGTGTATGCATTCGAAAAGTTTCGTTCATACCTTGTAGGTTCCAAGATTGTGGTGTACACTGACCATGCAGCCATCAAGTATCTTCTCACTAAGTCCGATTCAAAACCAAGGCTCATCCGGTGGATGTTGCTACTTCAAGAGTTAGACTTAGAGATAAAGGACAAGAAAGGCACGGAGAATCTTGTAGCTGACCACCTATCAAGGCTAATGAACAAAGAAGTGACAAAGAATGAACCGGAAGTTCATGAGGAATTTCCCGACGAGAAGTTGTTTGCAATCAATGAAAGGCCATGGTTTGCCGATATGGCGAACTACAAAGCAACCGAGTTCATTCCCGAAGACTTTACTTGGCAACAACGCAAGAAATTCCTCCACGAAGCCAATCACTATGTATGGGATGAGCCATACTTGTTTAAGATTGGAGCCGATAACCTCTTGCGTAGGTGTGTTGATAATGAAGAGGCAAAGAAAATATTGTGGCAATGCCACAATTCCCCTTATGGAGGTCACTTCAACGGGGAGAGAACCGCCGCAAAAGTACTCCAATCCGGTTTTTATTGGCCGACACTTTTCAAAGACGCCTACACTCATTGCAAGTTTTGTGATGAATGCCAAAGAACCGGATCAATGTCAAAGCGGAATGAAATGCCTTTACAAAGCATTCTTGAAGTGGAAGTGTTTGATTGTTGGGGTATCGACTTTGTCGGCCCTTTCCCTTCATCATACTCCAATGAATACATCTTGGTAGCCGTTGACTATGTCTCAAAGTGGGTGGAGGCCGTCGCATCGCCAAAAGCCGATAACAAGACGGTGGTGAAGTTTCTAAAGAAGAATATCTTCACCCGCTTCAGAACACCAAGAGTTCTAATAAGCGATGGAGGTTCACACTTTTGCAACACACAATTAGCCAAGGCTCTTGCTGATTATGGTGTGAAACATAAGGTGGCATCACCTTATCATCCACAAACAAACGGCCAAGCCGAGGTTTCAAACCGAGAAGTGAAAAAGATTCTTGAAAAAACAGTCTCGGCATCCCGAAAAGATTGGTCGGAAAAGCTTGATGAAGCTCTTTGGGCCTATAGGACAGCGTACAAGTCTCCTATAGGGCTCACTCCCTTTCAAATGGTCTATGGCAAGTCATGTCATTTACCGGTTGAGCTCGAACATAAGGCATTCTGGGCACTCAAGCTGTTGAACTTCGATCATGAGAAAGCCGGTGAAAAGAGGAAAATTCAAATGCACCAACTTGAAGAGATGAGAAACCAAGCCTATGAATCTTCAAAACTCTACAAAGAAAAGGTTAAGAAGTACCATGATAAGAAGATCGTTCAAAGGCACTTCAGGCCGGAACAAATGGTTTTGCTGTTCAACTCAAGATTGAGGCTCTTTCCAGACAAATTGAAGTCTAAATGGTCCGGTCCTTTCATGGTTAAAGAAGTTAAACCATATGGTGCAGTGGAGCTCGAAGACCCAGCTACAAAAGCTAGCTGGACAGTGAATGGCCAGAGGTTAAAGCCCTATTATGATGGTGAAGTTGATCGGCTCACATCGACAATTTCACTAGACAATCCGTGAACTCAAAAGAAAAAGGCGTCGAGCTAAAAGACGTTAAACAAGCGCTTGTTGGGAGGCAACCCAATTTTGTAAGTTTTTTATTATTTTGCATGCATATTAGGAGTAGGAATAGTAGTGCATAACAAGGCAAACAGAAGCACAAAGAAAACACAAAAAAACCTGAACTGCTACAACTCGCGAGGCGAGTAATACCACTCGCCATGGCGAGTGAAATGATCATTGACTGCGTTGACTACCAAATCACTCGCCATTGCGAGTAAATCACTCGCCGTTGCGAGTAACCGCAGAATTAGCAGTTACGTTTTCCCAAGCCACTAACCCTCAATAACTTCCCCCCCAACTACTCACTACCCACTTTATTTCAAATAAAAGCTTATTTTCGGTTTCATCTCTCTCCCCTCATAACATCAAATTTCTCTCTTCCAAACCCTAAAAAATTTCTCAAAAGAAATCACCCAAATCATCACCAAGTCAAGCTTCCAAATCCAACAACATCTTTGCACTTGCATAACATCAAATCAGGTTTGTTTGCATTCTAATTTTTCATTGAAAATCATATATGAACAAACCCTAGGTTAGTGTATAATTTGGGAATAAGTTATACAATGGATACCTATATGTATGAGATACACCAAAATCATGCAAGATTTCACATGCCACTCATGCCAATCCACGTTTTTTGTTAAACCCTTTTGTATACAAAGTTTTCAATAAAATGGGTTGTATGGGACAAATTCGATTTGTCAACAAAATGCATGATTTAGTTTATCTCATAGACTTTATAGGGGTCGGAATTGATAGATTTAGGGTTAGGGTTCTCTTAATTGATGATTTCTGGTGAAAAAACGAGGAAAATCAAAATTCTGGGTCAACTCGCCATGACGAGTTTCATCGCTCGCAATGGCGAGTATTCATAGGGAACCCAGAATTTTGTTCAGAACTCGCCATTGCGAGTAAACTTACTCGCGAGGCGAGTTGTTTTAAAATTCAGGGCTTAAATTTTGTTGATTGGCTAACTTTGTTTATCCGTTTTCCATACTGTTATTTAATTGTTTTATGGTGTTGTATGGATTTTCTGATTACTTTGCAGATATGGCCCCTAAAAACACACAAACCGGAAAACGAAAGAAAGGCGAACCTTCTTCATCCCAACCCACAAGTGACCTACCCTTCGAAAGAGAGAGATTTAAATCTCGCCTCCACCAGGACCGCTATGTAGAATTGCTCAAACAAACAATGTGGCCTGAAAAAGTCTTCAACATAAACTCTGAGGGACCTTATAAAGAATTGTTGAGACTTTTAACAAATCAAGGGTGGGAAAGACTACTCCAGCCCACAACCAATCTGAATGCCGAGCTGGTGCGTGAGTTCTACGTCAATGCTCTTCCAGAAAACCCTCACACCGACCCCTTCACTTTTGAAACCTTTGTGAGAGGTAGAACCATACGCTTCGATCGTGAAGCGATTAACAAATACTTGGGCAACCCATTCCAATTGCGGTATCCGGATGAAATCGATACCTTTCATGAGAACCAAAATAAGGGAGTGTTTGACATCGTTTCTGTGAGGGATGAGATTAAAAGAACCATTTTGCTCGAGGGGGAGAACTACGATGTGAGTGAAGCAGGAAGGGAGTTCAGAGCCAGATATGCAGTATTGAATAATACTGCCAAATTCATCTTCAAATTCATCCTCCATAATGTCAAACCCAATAGTCATCGGTCTGATTGCACTGTTGATGTCTGCCCTCTGATCCACTACATCATGACAGGCAGAAAGGTTGACATTGCCCGCACCATTGCTTGGGAATTAAAACTTGTCACCCTTCAAGGAAAGAGCGAGAAGAAAACCCGCCTTTCTTTTCCTGGATTGATCATGGGTTTGATCAAAGACTCCAAAATGAGAATGCCTACTCAAATTCATGAGAAGATAAAGAACCCCATTGATGATGAGTTTGTTAAACGTTTCATCATGAATGACAAGAAGAAAGATAAAGGCAAGCAAGTTTCATCATCCCATGCACCTCCACCTCAACCTGAGCCCCAGAATGACCCAATGTCAGTCCCACCCACTGCTGCCTTTGACTTTGCTAGCTACGCTCAGTGGCAGCACACCTGCAACATGCATACCTGGAACATGCTATCCGCTACAAACCGGGCCAACACTTACTTCCAGCAGTCCCATTACTTAATGCAACAGCAGGCAGGGTATCCCCCAGAGATTATGGAGCAGTTCATGACTCCCCCCGCTTTTCAGGCTTATGTGAATTGGCCTGCGGACACGCCAAATGCCTTTGGTGGGGGTGAATATTTTGCTGAAGCGGGACATGATGCTGGTAATGAAGATTTGGAGCAGGATGATGAAGAGCAAGTTCACAGTGCAACCTCCACAAGAGGCGATGACGATGGATCAGATGATATGCAAGGATGGGAAGAAAAAGACTTGAAAGCTCACCTTTTAATGAGTGACATTTTAAAAGCTTTCAGTCAATTCTTTTCTTCTTCTTTATCTTTATCTGGCCACTATTTTGATGTTACTCTTAAACAATTTTTGCTTCTGTTATTATTTTGGGCACTTTGATTCCTAACTCTGTTTAATTGGTATTTTGTTTAGTACTTGTTTAGTACTCGTATTGTGATGTACTTTGATAACAGTATTTTGATGTTAGTTAAATGTCGTATTGTGGTTTGAAAAGTTTGTTAGTTCTTTAGTTATGATCAAGTACTTTATTTTGTGTTAATTGTGAAAATGTGGAAGTTCGAAATATTGTGTATCACTCTTACTCGAATTTCAAAGAAAATGCTCAAAAGCTTCAAATTTCAAAGTGCTTGAAAGATAGCCAAAAAGATTGAGCATCTCAGATGTGTGATAATGATAAATGTTGTGAGAAAAGCGCCAAACCAAGGTACAAGTTTCCAGTTTTTCTAGATGTTTACTTGAATCTGAAACGAGTACTTTGCACAAATTTCATTTCATTTAGTTCTCCGCAATAATGTAATTGTTTGTGAACCACTTAGTTCTAGCCTAAATGAGAGGAAACCTCAATGTGTTGTACTATATGCAAGGAGACCGACATTCATTGTTTAACTCGGTCATTTTATGTTAAATCCAATAATTGTTTTGAATCGTATGAAGGCATGGAAATGATCAAGGCACATTTTTGTTAATGAGTGAAACACAGTTGACCACAAATAGCCTACCTTGTGAGAAGAGAGAGTATTCGCCAACCCACTTGAGCCAAATGAATCAGAGTCCTCAATTATGAACTGTCAAATCATAAGCACAATGCTGGATGAATTTGTCCTTAGAATTTTTTTAAAAAAATCCAGTTCATTTTTGACGCATTTCAGGACTCTGAGATGTTTTTAATTGTTGAACCCTAAAACCTTCATTGTTTAATTGTCCCTTTTGCCATAGAATAGGGGAACATTCAAATAGGATATGTTTTACTCAAGTTGGGGAGAAAAGGTATATGTGAGTCAATTGTCAAGAAAAGTGGTGTAATCTTACTTTGTGATCAAGACAACATTGTTTATAAATGCAAAAAGAAAAGGAAAGAAAAGGTGTATATGATAAAAAGAAAAAGAAGAAAAAGAAAAAAATAGAAAGATCCAAAAGGGATGAATAGAATAAGTTGTCAAGATCAAGGTGTATTATGTTTAAACACCTAAGGTGTGATTAAGGGATTATTGTAAATTTGTTTTTTTTTTTTTTGAATATAAATAGAAGGAATGTTCCCTTATACTTGGCCATTTGAATTCAATGACCCACAAATGTCCTTTCTTTTGTAGCCAAGCCAAGTTACAACCCACAAAGACCTTTTGATCCATGCTTTTATGCTTTTTGAAATGATATTTGGATGGACACATAACTTGATCTGGATGTTAACTTGATTGTCGGATGTGTGTTCATAACCCTCACTCATTAAATTACTTTGTTTTATCTACTGACAGAGAAGAGTGTTAGGTGTGGTTCGTAAATAAGTATGTTATTGACTTGAACTGTGTGATATAAACTTTGTGCTTAGGACTTATTTCACATTTGCAGTAGATTTCCAGGTTAGTCGGAAACTTCAGACTTGCAGGCACGGTCACTTTGAATCATTCATCTGAAAAAAAGTCTTCAAAACCTTTTGACTGGTGTCTTGTATTGAACTTCTTTGTTTTCAATCTTTTGTTTGAGGACAAACAAAGAGTTAAGTTGGGGAGAGTTTGATAAGTGCCGTGAAGTAGTTAAAATCATCTTTGAATTAAGGCATTTTTATTACTTATCTTACAAGTAATCTAAGGAAAAGCCGAGAGATAAATGATAATTGTCATATTACGCTTTATTTCTCTTACTCTATCCCTTTTGTGCAGGAATTGAGCTCAAGGCACCAAGCAAGGAAGGAAAAGAACCAAGAAAAAAGAGGCAAAGATCATGGCAACTCGTCATCAACTCGCAACGGCGAGCAAGGAAAGGCGAGCAGCTCGCCACCAACTCGCAACGGCGAAACCTGTAACGCCCACTTTATTTATTTAATTATTTTATTAGAGTATATAGTATATTATTATATATTATATGATTTTAATGATGTTTGTGATGTATGAGATGATGTTGTGGTGTGACGTTTATTTTATTGTTTAATAAAATAAAATATGTGATGAAAATTAAGATGTGATATAAAAACAAATATTTTGAGAGATGGGGTTGTTTTCATAAATAAGATAGAGTTGTGGGGATAAGTGAGAATAGAAAGATGTATAAAAGGAAAAATTAGGTTTAGAGGGAAAACAGTCAGTACGTTCAGACTTTTGCAAAAAGAAGAGAAAAGTGGCCGGAGAAGAGAGAACCTCAATTCTGCGAACATACCAGGTAAGGGTGAGCCGAACTCAATTATATTATACTGTAATTCATCTGTTATGATTAACCTAAGAATTAGAGAGAGTTTTGAGAGAATTCCAAAATTAGGGTTTAATGAATTTTATGACGAATTGGTGTTAGAATGATGTAAATTGATGTAGAGACCTGTTGCAGAACCTAGATTAATCACTAGGACTATAATTCTGATAGATTAGAGGCATAAAACGAAGAGTTGGACGAGTTTTAGCGATGATTTGAGCGAACCCGCAGCCTGTTCTGCGACCGCTCGCCGTGGCGAGCAGACCTACTCGCCGTGGCGAGCAGAACAGTTTAACTCGCGAGGCGAGCAATATCACTCGCCGTGGCGAGCAACCCTTTAGTGCGCGCGAGGCGAGCAACATCACTCGCCGTAGCGAGCAAGTGGCAGAATGTAATTTAAGTAGCTCGCCGTGGCGAGCAGTCCCACTCGCCACAGCGAGCAACGTGGTCTCAGACCACTATAACTTGAGTTTTAGAACTCTGTTTTGAGCGAGGCTTTGAGGGTAGACTTTTGGATAGCATTAGAGATGTTTAAGACCTAAATTAGAACCTGTAATGACGCTGTAAGATGATTTTAAGACGTTGGCGTTAATCTATGATTAAAATGATTATTAAGTGAGGTTTATGAACGAAGTACAAATGATGTTTGTGATGATAACTATGTGCTGTAAATAAATATGTTAAGTGTGCTGAGCTGCTGCCATGTATTGTATAATTGCGTGTGTCAATAAAGAGTCGTATTTGATGTTAAGACGTTGTAATATCTTGTTTAAGAATTAAAGAGTCGAGTCCATGCATTCGCATATTTTGAGACGGTGGAGCTTATGCTCAAAGCGACGGTGGAGCATTTGCTCAAAGCGACGGTGAAGCTTATTAAAGCTAAAATATTGGTACCACATGCATGATGTTAAGATGTTAGAGTTGCATTTGTCGAGTCATGTGTCTGAGATGTTTTGAGATGGTTGTTTATGAAGATTTCTAAGATGATTTGTATATGTGGATGTTTGAGACGTTTCTGTTCTATGTGATGAAGAATGTTGTTATTGTTAAGCATAACTATTTGAATTATATGTTAATATAATTGTAGTGAATCTCACCCCTTCTGTTGGAATTGCCGCCTTGTGGGCAAGTGCAGGTGACCAAGCTTAGGTTCGTCGATGTGAGAGGTTTCTGTGGAGTCTTAGGAGCTCTGATACGTAACGGGATGGGGATTATTATTATTTCTATTCCTTTTATGTATCATGTTGATTTATTATGATGTTTGCGACGTAACTTGTTTTGAGATGTTTTAAGAGGCCTTTGTGCCGAGACTTATTCATTCAAGATTTTGAGAAGTTTATGAATTCCGCTGCTATGTTTGAATATTGTTTAAGAATAAATTATTATTCAATTTGATTTTCAAAAGATTTTATGAAACGTGACATCCTGATTTATGTGTTATACTCTGATTAAATGTATGAAAATTGTTAAGCTGGGATTTCGGGGTGTTACAATTGGTATCAGAGCAGGTCGGTCCGTCCGGCCAATTAGAGAGTCGAGTGACGGTGTCTTAGAGTTAGAATATTATAGTTATATTTTCTAACTTATGTTTGCTTTGTAGAGGAATAAGATGGCTGGAAGAAATGATGCTGCTCTTGCTGCTGCTTTGCAAGCAATGGCCCAAGCGGTGGGAAATCAGAACAACGCTGGTGGAAACGACGGGACGAGAATGTTAGAGACCTTTCTGAGGAACCACCCGCCTACCTTCAAAGGGCGATATGATCCTGACGGGGCTCAGACGTGGCTCAAGGAAGTTGAGCGGATCTTTAGAGTGATGCAGTGCGAAGATGGTCAAATGGTACGGTTTGGTACCCATATGTTGGCGGAGGAGGCTGATGACTGGTGGGTTGGTATTCGACCTATCCTTGAAGAAGGAGGTGCTGATGTGACTTGGGCGGTGTTTAGGAGAGAATTCCTGAACCGTTACTTTCCTGAGGATGTCCGGGGAAAGAAGGAGATCGAGTTCCTTGAGTTGAAGCAAGGAAATATGTCTGTGACGGAGTATGCTTCGAAGTTTGTGGAACTGGCAAAGTTCTACCCCCATTATACTGTTGAGAATGCTGAGTTTTCCAAGTGCATCAAATTTGAGAATGGCTTGCGTCCTGAGATTAAGAGGGCGATTGGTTATCAGAAGATTTGAAATTTCTCTGAGCTGGTGAGTAGTTGCAGGATTTATGAGGAGGATACCAAGGCTCACTACAAGGTAGTGAATGATAGAAAAGCTAGGGGTCAGCAGAGTCGACCCAAACCTTATGATGCTCCCAGAGATAAGGGTAAGCAAAGAGTGAATGATGAGAGGCGACCACAGAAGAAGGATGCTCCTGCTGAGATTACCTGTTATAATTGCGGGCAGAAAGGCCACAAGAGTAATGCGTGTCCTGTTGATGTGAAGAGGTGTTACCGATGCGGACAGAAAGGGCATATTACCGCAGACTGCAAGTTTGATGATGTTGTGTGTTTCAACTGTGACGAGCAAGGACATATTGGCTCGCAATGCAAGAAGCCAAAGAAAGTTAGGACTACTGGAAGGGTTTTCGCGTTGACCGGCACTCAGACTGAGAACGAGGATCGCTTGATCAGAGGTACTTGCTATGTTAATGATATACCTTTAGTTGCTATTATAGATACTGGCGCTACGCATTGTTTTGTTGCTTATGATTGTGCTGTTAAGTTGGGTCTTGTTATGTCTGATATGAATGGAGAGATGGTTGTCGAAACTCCAGCTAAGGGTTCGGTGACTACTTCACGTGTGTGTTTAAGTTGTCCGTTGTCTATGTTCGATCGTAATTTTGAGATGGATTTAGTCTGCCTACCTTTGACCGGTATGGATGTAATTCTCGGGATGAATTGGTTAGAGTATAACCGTGTGCTTATCAACTGTTTTCGCAAGACAGTGTATTTCTTGTCTGAAGAGGAGGAAAGTGGAGCAGAATTTTTATCTACCAAGCAGCTGAAACAATTAGAACGAGATGGAGTTTTGATGTTTTCTCTGATGGCATCCTTATCTATTGAGAATCAAGAGAAGATTGACGAACTGCAAGTGGTGTGTGATTTTCCTGAAGTATTTCCTGATGAGATTTCTGATGTGCCTCCTGAAAGAGAAGTTGAATTTGCGATTGATCTTGTTCCTGGAACGAAGCCTGTGTCCATGACACCTTACCGTATGTCAGCTTCTGAATTAGCTGAGTTAAAGAAGCAATTGGAGGATCTGCTTGAGAAGAAGTTTATAAGGCCAAGTGTTTCGCCTTGGGGAGCGCCTGTATTGCTAGTGAAGAAGAAAGATGGGAGTATGAGACTATGTATTGACTATCGACAGTTGAACAAGGTAACTATAAAGAATAGGTATCCACTTCTGAGGATTGACGATTTGATGGATCAGTTAGTGGGTGCACGTGTGTTTAGCAAGATTGACTTAAGGTCGGGTTATCATCAGATAAAAGTGAAGGATGAAGATATGCAGAAGACGGCCTTTAGAACTCGATATGGTCATTATGAGTATAAAGTGATGCCTTTCGGTGTTACGAACGCGCCAGGAGTATTTATGGAGTATATGAATCGGACCTTCCAGGCATTTTTGGATCGTTTTGTGGTGGTGTTTATTGACGACATTCTGATTTATTCCAAATCCGAAGAAGAACATGCTGAACATTTGAAGATTGTCTTGCAAGTATTGAAAGAAAAGAAGTTGTATGCTAAATTGTCTAAGTGTGAGTTCTGGTTGAAGGAGGTTAGTTTTCTTGGTCACATTATTTCTGGTGAGGGAATAGCAGTTGACACGTCTAAAGTTGAAGCAGTGTCGCAATGGGAGACTCCGAGGTCGGTTACGGAGATTAGAAGCTTTTTGGGATTGGCAGGTTACTACAGAAGGTTTATAGAAGGGTTTTCTAAGTTGGCACTTCCGTTAACGCAGTTGACGTGTAAAGGTAAAGCCTTTGTGTGGGATGCTCAATGTGAGAGTAGCTTCAATGAGTTGAAGAAGCGGTTGACGACAGCTCCAGTTTTAATTTTGCCAAAGTCTGAAGTACCTTTTGTGGTGTATTGTGATGCGTCTAAGTTGGGTTTAGGTGGTGTACTGATGCAAGACGGTAAAGTGGTTGCTTATGCATCCAGGCAGTTGAGGATTCATGAACGAAATTATCCCACCCATGATCTTGAGTTGGCTGCAGTAGTATTTGTGTTGAAAATTTGGAGACACTATTTGTATGGTTCGAGGTTTGAAGTGTTTAGTGATCACAAGAGCTTGAAGTACCTGTTTGATCAGAAAGAATTAAATATGAGACAGAGGAGATGGCTCGAGTTATTGAAGGATTATGATTTTGATTTGAGTTACCATCCGGGTAAGGCTAACGTAGTTGCTGATGCCTTGAGTAGGAAAACGCTGCATATGTCTGCTATGATGGCGGAAGAGTTCGAACTATTGGAACAATTCAGAGATTTGAGTTTGGTTTGTGAAAGATCACATCAGAGTGTAAAGCTAGGAATGTTGAAGATTGACAATGAGTTTCTGAAAAATATTAAGGAAGCGCAGAAAGAAGATGTTAAGTTTGTAGATTTGCTTGTTGCAAGTAACCAGACTGCAGATGGTGACTTTAGAGTCGATGATCACGGTGTGTTGAGGTTCCGAGGTAGAATCTGTATTCCGGACAACGATGAGATGAAGAAGGCAATCCTGGAAGAGAGCCATAGAAGTAGCTTGAGTATTCACCCAGGAGCTACGAAGATGTATCATGATTTGAAGAAGTTGTTTTGGTGGTCTGGATTAAAACGTGATGTGGCACAATTCGTGTATTCTTGCCTAGTTTGTCAGAAATCGAAGATAGAACATCAGAAACCTGCTGGTATGATGGTACCGTTGGATGTGCCAGAGTGGATATGGGATAGCATATCCATGGATTTTGTGACGAGTTTGCCAACTACTCCAAGAGGGAACGATGCTATTTGGGTGATTGTTGATAGGTTAACAAAGTCAGTTCATTTTCTACCAATCAATATCACTTTTCCTATGGTTCGGTTAGCAGAGATTTACATTCAAGAGATAGTAAGATTGCATGGTGTTCCTTCGAGCATTGTGTCAGATAGAGATCCAAGATTCACTTCTAGATTTTGGAAAAGTTTGCAAGAAGCTTTAGGGTCTCAGTTGAAGTTGAGCTCGGCGTATCATCCGCAGACAGATGGTCAATCCGAGAGGACGATTCAATCGTTGGAAGATTTGTTGAGGGTGTGTGTACTCGAACAAGGAGGAGCTTGGGATAATCACCTCCCGTTGATAGAATTCACTTACAATAACAGTTACCATTCTAGTATTGGAATGACACCTTTCGAGGCTTTGTATGGAAGAAGATGTAGAACCCCGTTGTGTTGGTTTGAGTCGGGTGAAAGTGTGGTTTTAGGACCAGAGATTGTGCAACAAACCACTGAGAAGGTAAGAATAATCCAAGAGAAGATGAAAGCGTCGCAGAGTCGACAAAAGAGTTATCATGACAAGCGTAGAAAGGACCTTGAGTTCCAAGAAGGAGATCATGTGTTTTGCGAGTTACTCCAATGACCGGTGTAGGTCGTGCCTTGAAGTCGAAGAAGTTGACTCCAAAGTTTATTGGTCCGTATCAGATATCAGAGAGGATTGGGACGGTGGCTTATCGCGTTGGATTACCACCGCATTTATCGAATTTGCACGATGTTTTTCACGTGTCGCAACTAAGGAAGTACGTTCCGGATCCATCTCATGTGATCCAAAGTGACGATGTACAAGTGAGGGACAACCTTACGGTTGAAACTCTACCTTTGAGGATCGATGATCACAAGGTGAAGTTGTTGAGAGGCAAAGAGATACCTCTAGTGAGAGTGGTTTGGAGTGGAGCGACTGGTGAAAGCTTAACTTGGGAGCTTGAAAGTAAGATGTTGGAGTCATACCCAGAGTTGTTTAATCGAGGTAAGATTTTCGAGGACGAAAATCCTTTAAGTGGGGGAGAGTTGTAACGCCCACTTTATTTATTTAATTATTTTATTAGAGTATATAGTATATTATTATATATTATATGATTTTAATGATGTTTGTGATGTATGAGATGATGTTGTGGTGTGACGTTTATTTTATTGTTTAATAAAATAAAATATGTGATGAAAATTAAGATGTGATATAAAAACAAATATTTTGAGAGATGGGGTTGTTTTCATAAATAAGATAGAGTTGTGGGGATAAGTGAGAATAGAAAGATGTATAAAAGGAAAAATTAGGTTTAGAGGGAAAACAGTCAGTACGTTCAGACTTTTGCAAAAAGAAGAGAAAAGTGGCCGGAGAAGAGAGAACCTCAATTCTGCGAACATACCAGGTAAGGGTGAGCCGAACTCAATTATATTATACTGTAATTCATCTGTTATGATTAACCTAAGAATTAGAGAGAGTTTTGAGAGAATTCCAAAATTAGGGTTTAATGAATTTTATGACGAATTGGTGTTAGAATGATGTAAATTGATGTAGAGACCTGTTGCAGAACCTAGATTAATCACTAGGACTATAATTCTGATAGATTAGAGGCATAAAACGAAGAGTTGGACGAGTTTTAGCGATGATTTGAGCGAACCCGCAGCCTGTTCTGCGACCGCTCGCCGTGGCGAGCAGACCTACTCGCCGTGGCGAGCAGAACAGTTTAACTCGCGAGGCGAGCAATATCACTCGCCGTGGCGAGCAACCCTTTAGTGCGCGCGAGGCGAGCAACATCACTCGCCGTAGCGAGCAAGTGGCAGAATGTAATTTAAGTAGCTCGCCGTGGCGAGCAGTCCCACTCGCCACAGCGAGCAACGTGGTCTCAGACCACTATAACTTGAGTTTTAGAACTCTGTTTTGAGCGAGGCTTTGAGGGTAGACTTTTGGATAGCATTAGAGATGTTTAAGACCTAAATTAGAACCTGTAATGACGCTGTAAGATGATTTTAAGACGTTGGCGTTAATCTATGATTAAAATGATTATTAAGTGAGGTTTATGAACGAAGTACAAATGATGTTTGTGATGATAACTATGTGCTGTAAATAAATATGTTAAGTGTGCTGAGCTGCTGCCATGTATTGTATAATTGCGTGTGTCAATAAAGAGTCGTATTTGATGTTAAGACGTTGTAATATCTTGTTTAAGAATTAAAGAGTCGAGTCCATGCATTCGCATATTTTGAGACGGTGGAGCTTATGCTCAAAGCGACGGTGGAGCATTTGCTCAAAGCGACGGTGAAGCTTATTAAAGCTAAAATATTGGTACCACATGCATGATGTTAAGATGTTAGAGTTGCATTTGTCGAGTCATGTGTCTGAGATGTTTTGAGATGGTTGTTTATGAAGATTTCTAAGATGATTTGTATATGTGGATGTTTGAGACGTTTCTGTTCTATGTGATGAAGAATGTTGTTATTGTTAAGCATAACTATTTGAATTATATGTTAATATAATTGTAGTGAATCTCACCCCTTCTGTTGGAATTGCCGCCTTGTGGGCAAGTGCAGGTGACCAAGCTTAGGTTCGTCGATGTGAGAGGTTTCTGTGGAGTCTTAGGAGCTCTGATACGTAACGGGATGGGGATTATTATTATTTCTATTCCTTTTATGTATCATGTTGATTTATTATGATGTTTGCGACGTAACTTGTTTTGAGATGTTTTAAGAGGCCTTTGTGCCGAGACTTATTCATTCAAGATTTTGAGAAGTTTATGAATTCCGCTGCTATGTTTGAATATTGTTTAAGAATAAATTATTATTCAATTTGATTTTCAAAAGATTTTATGAAACGTGACATCCTGATTTATGTGTTATACTCTGATTAAATGTATGAAAATTGTTAAGCTGGGATTTCGGGGTGTTACAAAACCAAGGCGAGCACATGGCAGAGACTTTTTCTCCCTTCGCCTCCAACTCGCCATGGCGAACTAGAGGCGAGCAGAGCTCACAATGGCGCATGATTTTACTCGCGAGGCGAGTTAGGGCGGCCAAAACTCCTCAGAGGTGACGTGGCACAAACCCATAGGCGAAGGAAGCGCAACTCGCCATGGCGAGTGATTCTGCTCGCGAGGCGAGTACATGCAGATCAGAAACTCTATAAAAGCCTCCTCTTTCATTTTCAGAGAAAATTAATTAGAATTTTAGAGAGAGAACAGGGCGAAAATCTTGGGTCTTCATAGAGCAAGAGTGATTGAGTGAGAATTCATCAAGATCCTTGGAGGAATCAAAGTCTTGGTATGGATTCACAACTTTTCTTCCACTTTTGTAAAGTTCACATGACAATGATGAGCTAATTCTTCTTAGTTGGGATTAGAGGTACTTGATTGAGCCTAAAATGTATTCCTTTGATCTTGTATTATATGATTCTAGCAATTTACATGATATTGAAGTTATTCTTGCAATCCAATTCCTATCTTTGATTTAATTGTTATTGAAAAGTACCTTTGAATCTAGGTTTAGAATATTCATCTATCAAAACAACAATTCTAGACATAAGATTGATGTTTTGATAATCACACAAAGTATTGGAACGTAAAACTTTCGGATCGTTGAATAGATTGAGAAATTGTCGATTAAACGATACGATCGACAATTGGCTTGTTCAATAGTTTGGGAAATCAACTATCGAAGAATACAATTGGTTTCACGAGATTATTTGGACACGAATAATCTTGTTGAGCGATACGTGATAATATCGGTAAAACGCTAGAGTCATTATACGTGATTATTAGGTTATGTTTGACGCTTAATCAGGGAACCCTAATTCCAACGTTTCTACGCCTTGTTACTCTCAACATTTACGTTTACACTTTAGTTTATATAGTTAAACAAACAAACAATCAATCTTTTAACTTAGAATGATATTTCGTGTCGAACGGTCCATGATATCGCACTAGTCCCTGAGGAGACGACTTATAAATACTTATCTTGTTTGATACAAAAATACTACATCAGATATTTCAAAGAATATTGTTCAAAGTTTGAAAGATTGTTTTTTCATCTTTGAGAATCATAAAGAGCTTTCTAAGACTCAACCAAACTGTAACATATGATCCAAAAAAAATAAAATGTAATTTCCAAAATCTTCTCATTTGCAAAGAGAAAACGTTCTTTTAAAAAGTGAAGTTAGGGGTCTTAAACTTGACTTAAAAAGTTCTGTGAAGTTAACAAAATACCAATCAAAACAATGTTGGATCTCAATCGGGAATGATTGGTATAACTGGTATTGGTTTGGACATGTCTAAAAAACCAAAGTTATATAAAAACCTGTTTGTACGAAAAAGTAAGAAAGTTGATGAAAAATCAAACTGTATTATTATAATAAACAAAGAAAAATACTAATTGTGCCCTTAGGATATATGTTAAAATTTCTATTAATAAAAATTATGTATTGAAAATTGTGTTAATTTATTGCTCAAAATGTTTAATTATTTTTTTCTTCAATAAATTCTTACCATTAATGGAATGACATCAATGCTTAACATGTGCACTAAAGACACAAGTTAGCATGACACTATAATAAATACAAAATCTTAGATATGTATTTCTTAGAAAAAAATGTCAAATGAGAAAAACAAATTTCATCAAAACTAAACCTGCTCAAGGGTTAAGAGCATACATTTTTTAAAATAAAAAAGGAAATGTTCTTGATGCAAAAGAATTGATCGTGTTCACACACAAAAGCAGTGGGTTCAGTTACGATCGCTTATTGACCAACCAATAATACAACACACGAGACATTTGTTTACACCTAAAAATAATTATCATGTTGGACGAGATCGACATATATGCGATCGAGGATTATGCGACATAATTCCCAACCAATGGAAGGTTAGGCCAATCCTAATACAACCAATCAAAAGAAAGTTTATTGTTTCAAGTCTATTGACTAAGTACGTAGGTCTTGAGGAACTCATACTGAGTTAAAGCAACGTAGGATTGAACAATGATGCTTAAAACCCATGCCCCATGTTTATGGTATCACTAACCGTAAACGGTGATGAGAAAATAAACACGCTCATACGAGAGCTACGTACCAAGGACCTTGTCAACTGATCATGTCGTGAAGGAGGAAAATGAGAGTTGAACGTGAGGCTTTGCGAACCTCTTAACGAGGGAAAACTGATGCTTTAAACTCAAAATTAGTTGAATAAAGGATTGAGATTGTAGGTTATGTCGTTTGACCAATAAGAATATTTTTGCCTATAAATACTTGAGCAATGCTATATCTCTAGAAAAATAACATCAAGAATTCTTCAAGAATAAAGAGCAACCAATCACAATGCACTATTTGCCACAATTCAAAGAGATGTGACTGAAAAATAGGAAGTGAATAAATAAATCATGCAATTAAAACTTGCCACATGTGTTTTGAAATATTCTTGATGCTATTTTTCTAGAGAAATAACATTTTCCTAAATACTTCTTTTGTAAACTATAAAAATGGACACATCAATCAAAACACAATGTCTTTGTCTTGTTTTTTATATGCATTTCACAGTCTAGTAGCAAAACACCCAAACAATTATACTTAACGCTTTAATGATGCAATTAATGAATCCATAACTAAGGGACGAAGTTCATTCTTCAAAGATAATGCATAAAAAAAAAGGAAATCACAGTTAAGGACCTAAGTCGATACCTCGACAAAATTCATGCTCTCTCAACAATAAAACAAAAATAATCAAAACTAAAGATGTGGTGAAAATTGTGTATATGAATGAAAAAATGTCTTGTTAGCCTTCGCTTTGTTTCACAGTCGGAGTAGCTAATAGACTTCAAAGTTGTAAATTTAATTTTGACATGTTTACTTGCTCTCAAGTTAAATTAATCTTGTCTATAAAATTGATCTAATTTGAAATCATATTTGCAACTTTTGATTTTAAATGTGATTTTTACAATAAAATTTACTGTTCAATTCACTGTGATGTCGATATATCAAAACATAAACTACATAAGACTCTACTTACTTTTAAGTAAAATCAATTTATTCAAAATCAATGTTTTTTTATCGCAATACCAAATATACACTTAGGATATTTGTTATGACTTTTTTAAAAATGATCCTTATAATTATAATCTTTTTGATATAATTTGTCAACAAATTTTTTTTAAAGAGAGCTTCACATGAGAAACTGGTTTGAATAATTTTTGGTATGATTTTTTTCTAAAATATAATTTCAAAAAATGTTTAAAATGAGAAGCAATTTTGAACAACTTCTCGTAAAAATTATTTGAGAGATACCTTTTAGAAAAATTGTGATTTTTATTATGTTAAATCTTTAAAAATACATATCTAAGTTAATTAATGTCAAAATTATTCTTTTGACTGTACCAAAAAAAACTACTTTTTTTGGTAAAAAAAAAGTTGTTCTTTTAATATAACAAACAAGTTTAAAATAAACTTATACTATTTTTGAGTAAATTTTCATGAAAATAATTTTCCGAAATACCACAAAGAATTTTTCTTTTCTTTTCAGAGATAGATTATAACAAACTGACCCTTAATAAAAATATTAACCTTAATATTTTTCAGAGTTTGAATTTCGTCCATAACATCCAATGTAACAATTTGTTGACCCTTACTCTTTAATATGTTGCATTATACTCGTTTACGGTTTGACCATGTTTGGATTGAGCTTATGAAAAAAGCTTATGCAAATATATAAGTTTTTATATTAATTCATAAGTTCTCATTAATGAAAACTTTATTTTCATGAGTTGTTTTTCATAAACTACATTGACAAGTTCATGAATAATAAATAAAAACTTATTTTTCTACATAAGTTGTTTTCATAAACTCAATCGAAATAGACATTTCAAGTCAAATAAAACGCATACTACATGACATCAGCACCACAAAAATCTCCTCAGGACAAGTAATAAATATTTGAACACAACTTTTGTAGTTTTGCACCTTGGTGTGTGGTCCACGTTGGGTAGATAGCGTATGCAAGCAGTAAATGACTAAACAAGGAGAGTTCCAATTTCAAATCAAATTATTTTGATTTTGATTTTCCTAATCTGCCTCTTGTTTTTCAAAAGGGCGGGAGTATTTGATTTCATATGAAATTTGAATTATAGTTTTGGCGAACTAAAATAATTTCAAACCTAATCCAATCCAATGGATGATGTTGTGGTTTTTTTGTCACATTACGTTACCCTTTCATTAATTCTCTTGGACTTTCCCACTTTATTTCACTTTTGATCCTAAATAATTTTTCAATATATAGTGTCTCAATTAATTAACACAAGCCCACCGTTGTTCTCTTTGAACCTATGAATAAAAATCAATAAAGTTGATAAATTAGCAATTCAAATGTTTTAAAATGATGTAATTTGTATAAATCAATAATATCAACAAAAATTGTTAACGGTCTAATTTTTGGAGAAAGTAAGTATGATAATTAGAAGTTCGACAAAAAGTAATTAGATAAGAATTGTTTTTGTTCTTAATAAAACTTTTATGCACATGTATTCAATTAAATGACATCATATCGACACTCCTAAAATATGTTTTTTAGGGATAGTTTCTAAAAATTAAGAATCAAGAACATCATATATAATATAAACGTAATCTATTATTTGATTTTTAGTAAGTAAGATCAAACGAGTAATTAGTTTACCCAAGATCGCTTAGATGAGACGTTCTCTCTAGCTTAACCAAGATCTTGAGTTTGAATCCAGACAATTTTGACCATTCAACAACGTTAAAATTCTTAAGAAGAGTTTGCCGCCCGTTTAGGCTGCAAGGCTAATGGGATTAGACTCCGCAATTGCGCGCGAATGATACTCGATTTACACCAAGAAAAAAGACTGATTGGTTTTTGGAATCGAACTCAAAAACACTTATTTTAAATTGTTTCAACGCCCCTTAATTCATCAATTGAACTACGTTCGCCTAAGATTTCCCGTATGTTTATCATAGTAAATCTTGTAATTTTCTTTGATATAACAAATCTTGTGATTTTAGTCACATAATTGATGTCTCAATTATTTTTTGACAAACCATAACTCATTTGTTTTCGCAGAGATCACTAAAACCATTAAGTTAACCCTTGACAAAGAAAACCATTAAGTTCGCCTACAATAAACAAAATCCTCAAAATATTTATCTAATAATGTTGAATGTATTTTGCTAAGAATGTGTGTGGATTTAATAAAAATAGAGGAACAAAGGAGAAAAGGGAAAAACAAGGGGCAGAAATGCAAAAACCAAAATGGCAAATCTAGGACAGAGTAAACAAATCCAACAGAAGTAAAAACATTAGATAGAAGCAAACAAGGAAAATGACAGCTGTAGAGGCCCACGTCACTGATCCTAGTGACTAGTCTTGGAATGAACGGTGAAGATGATATCAATTGCCAACCTCATGTATTATCTTCACCGTCAATTCGTCATCATGTTATGCGTTTCATCACTGAAACCCATCACTCCTACTCCTAGTCTCCTAAGGTTAGCTTTGTTTCACTTTTAAAAGGGAAAAAATAAATTAGAAGTATCAATTTAATTAATTTTGACTTTTTTTTACAAAATTTTGACATATTTTAGAAAAGAAGTTATTTTATGGAAAATATTAACGAGTCTCTTCGAAGAGTTTAAATGGTAAATTTTTATAAAATTTTTGGGGTTAAATATTGTTTTCGTCCCTGTAAATATGTTAACTTTTCATTTTAGTCCCTCTAAAAAATTTCTTCCATTTTTAGTCCCTTTAAAATTTTCCATTTTCACTTTTGGTTTCTCCTTTAAAGCAAACTCATATGTTGAGTTCATATTTTTGAATAACATTTTGTAGAAAAATCATAATTTTATAAGAATATCTCCTAAAAAAAAATTAGAATTTTTTAACAAAACATAACTTTAATATGAATTTTTATATTTTTTAAGGTTAACGATTAATACATAATTCGTGTTTTGTTAATTTTTTTAATGAAATTGTGCATAAATATGTGGAATATTATAAAAATATCTCTATTTTTTTAATTTTTTTCCAACAAAACATAAATTAAATATAAATTTTTAACCGCCAAAAATAAAAAAATTCATATTTAATTTATATTTTGTTAAAAAAAATCTAATTTTATTAGGAAAGATTTTTATAATGGTATAAATTTTTGAGAATTTTTTTATTCAAAAGTATAAATTTTAAATACGAGCTTACTTAAAATGAGGGGGCAAAAGAGAAGATGATTTTTTTTTGAGACTAAAAATCAATTTTTTTAGAGAAACTAAATCAAAAAATTAACATATTTATAGGGACCAAAAACATATTTAACTCTAAAAAAATTCCATATTTGTAAATTGGTTAGACCATACAAACCATGCATCTTCTTGTTTAAAAGTAGGGTAATGTTAACTTGTGCCCTAAGAACACATGTTAAGTAATCCAAAAAAAGAAATATTCATTTAAACTTTGTGCATTCAATTCATTAAAACTTTGAAGGATCAATTTAATGCACGCATTCCAATACATTATTTATATATTTGGCTTATAAACTTGTACATTGATGGCACAAGTTAACATTCCCTTAGTATGTATACATATTTCCACTTTAATCGTGGTGGATTGACAATCCAAAATAATTTTGCACATACGACCAATCAAAATATTTTGAATTGCCATGTCATTTGAAAACAGAGCAGTAATTTATTTAATGTGGCAATTTAAAATATTTTGATTGGTCGCATGTACAAAATTGTTTTCGACTGTCAACACGCTACCATTAAACTCCTATCTTAAAGTCAAATACACTCCCTATAAAAGTCACACTTTTCCAATTAGTTTACATAAATTTTTGTCAAAATTTAGCCCTTATTTTGATTTTATATGAACTAAATGCACCGACTAAAATAAGTCAATATCCGTTTTTTTCATAAAAATACAAAAGAAAAAGTAGGATTGAATAAATTTTATACATAGACTAAAATACAAAGTTCATATTTATAGTGATTAAAGTATATCTAACTCACTTGAAAAAAAATAAAAATTCTAACTCATTATACTATTCCCTAAAAAATACTCATTTTATATTATATTTATTTTTGGATTAAGTAAGTTTATCATCCTTTAAAATTTAGTGAATTTTGATTTTAGTCTCAATGAAATAAAATGGGATGTTTTACTCTCTTAATTTTTTAATTTTGCTTCGGTCCTTAATGTGTAGTTTATTTTCACATAAAAGTAAAGTTTATAACCCTTTTATGTTCCTTAAAAAACCCTTGTTATATTGAAGATGTATCCAAATTATGTCCGATTATTATTTTCAACTTCTATATATCCATATTATTATCATGTTCATAAAATGTCAAAAATATGTCCATTAGGGATTGAAAGCTAAACTCGAGCAAAACCTTCCTAGTTTATTTTTTAGACACTAATATCAAATTTTGCTATATTTTTAAGGACGGAAAATTTATTTAAACTTATATTCCTAATTAAAGTCAATTTCACTAATCAATTTAATAAAATGATTTAAACTCAAGTGATAATGACATTTTATCGACAACCCTTAAAAAACGATCTTTTATTGACAAACTATTTCAAACCACCAAAGTCTCCTTCTTCTTAAAACAAAAGGTTTGCGAAAAAAGTTACCATTAGCTCTAGCAAAATTATAATAATAGAAATGTTAACGAGTGTCTCCGAGACATTTTTTTAACGATCTTAAATGGTAAATTTTTATAAAAACTTGTGTATTTAATGCATTGAAAATTGGATTATTTGACTTTTTTAATAAATTATTTTCTAATTTGGATTGCTTAAAGCGTGCCTCAGAGACACTCATTAAAAAAACCCTATAGTACGCTAAATTTTAGAATGTAGTTTGTCGTTTAATTTTAAGGGTCAAGCTAACAAATACGCTAAAAACATTTGTTAATAATTTAAAAATAGAAATTATTATAAATTTTAGGTAAAAAAATTACTTATTATTGTTTTAATGTCTTAAATACACAATTTTCAATAAAAAAATATTCACTTAAAACTTGTTAGCATTTTCCTAATTTTAATTCAACCTTATCCTCAAAAAATAATTAGACCCAAACATGACTAAAATCCTGGGAGTAAGGCTAAAATCCTTCAAAAAGCGTTACTTGATTAATTGCTTATTGTCTCATTCTCATTTCATTTGAAATTTTAGATTCCAATTTCCACCACACACCTCACACTTATTTCACATTTCCACCTAACTATTCTATCATCTATCTCTTCTTCATTTTTATATTATTATAAAATAAACATTTTCACACTCTCTCTCTCTCTCTCTAAATACCCTAATTTCATCTTTATTCATTTCATTTCCAATTTTTCGAATATCTTCTTCTTTCTCTCTCCTCATGGACCCATCTTCGATCTCTTCACCAGCTCCGCCTCCCAACACCGTCCCCTTCGCCGTCGAACCTAACAACCACCCTCTTCAACCCCCACAACAACTTCCTTCTTTCAACCATCCACCTTACGCTGAGGTAATCTTCTCTCTCTCTCTAAATCCTCTCTGTTTCTCTCTCTAAAATCTTGATAAATAATTATGCTTTGTTTGTTGTTGTTGCAGATGATATACACAGCAATTGAAGCATTGAAGGAGAAAGATGGTTCAAGCAAAAGAGCAATATCAAAATACATAGAACATGTTTACAGAGACCAACTTCCGAATTCACAATCTCATCAAAACTTGTTAACTCATCACTTGAAGCGTTTGAAATCTGAAGGTTTACTTCAAATGATCAAAAACTCATACATAATCCCTAGATCCAACTCATTACCAGCTCCTTCCCCTCCTCCTCCCACCGCTTCACCTTCTTCCAGACCTCGTGGTAGGCCCAGAAAAGCCCAAACCCCTCAACCCCAGGCCCAGGCCCAGGCCCAAGACAACAATACCAACTTTGTTGTTAATAATAATAATAATAATAATCCACCTCAGCTACAGCTACAGCCACAGCCACTTCCTTTTGCTGCTGTTACTACTACTAATAGTAATAACAGCAGCAACCCGGCTGCGGCTCAGACACAGGCTCAGCAGAATGCTTCTGCTGAGCCTGTTTGGGCCGCACTTGGGCTTAATGATGAGCCTGTTGCTATTCAGCCTAGTACTACTGTTCTTGAAGGAAGCAAGAGAAGACCGGGCCGTCCTAAAAAGGGAACAACCTTGAGTCCTCCAGGACCAATTCAAGATGGTTCGGGTCCGGTTTCACTATCAACAACACCGTCTCGAGGGAGAGGACGTCCACCTGGTTCGAAAGCTAAATCTAAGAAAAGACCAGGACGTCCTCCTAAGATTCAGCTGGAGAGTTTGACTCCGGCTTCTGGTACTAGTACTGGTACTGGTGGTTCGAAGAGAAGACCAGGGCGTCCACCGAAGAATGAACAGCAGAATCCAACTGTGATACCGTTTGCTTCACCTGTGCAGGAAGAGACAGTGCAGGCTGGAGTGGAAGGGGTAGCTGTTTTGACTCCGAGATCTAGAGGAAGGCCAAGAAAGAATGTGAATGCTGTTGCTGCTGTGCCGGTTGCTGCGGTTGCTGCTACTGGTAGAGGCAGAGGACGTGGAAGAGGCCGCGGTGGTGTTGCTGGAAGAGGACGTGGAAGAGGACGTCCTAGACTTAATCTGCTGGCTCAATCTTTTGGGAGAAGGCCTGTGGGTCGACCCAAGAAGGTGAATTTTTTTAATCTTTTTGATTGTTCTGGTGAAATTGATAATTTTGTTATAATTTATGTGTTTTTCTTGATTTGTAGATGAATGAGTGGTTTTGGATATGCAAGATTTACCGAAATAAATTTTGTAGTTAAATTTTTTCCGATGAAATTGATAATATTGTATGATATTATGCGTTTTTTTTTTTTTTTTTATATGTTGTTGAATTAGTGATTTTAGATGTGCAGGATTCATGAAATTTTCCTTTGTAGTCAAAAGTTTATGTTTTTTGATTTTTCTGTTGAAATTGATGATTTTGTTGTGATGCTATGTGTTTTTCTTGATTTGTAGTTGAATTAGTGGTTTTAGATATGTAGGATTTATGAAATTATGTTCTGTAGTCAAAAGTTTATATTTTTTGTTTTTTCTGTTGAAATTGATAATTTTGTCGTGACGCCGTACGTTTTTCTTGACTTGTAGTTGAATTAGCGGTTTTCGATATGCAAGATTTATGAAATTGTCTTTTTGTAGTTAAAATTTTGTTTTTGATAAATTTGTTATATGTATATATATAATTTTTTTCTTTCTGGTTTTGAAGTTTTATATGCTTTTGGATGTGCTAGACCTACGAAATCAAGTTTTGTAGTTTTTGTTTTTTTAATTTTTGTTATTATTGTGTTGAAATTGATAATTTTGTTATAATACTCTGTTTTTCCTGGTTTTGAAGTATAAGGAATGGTTTTGGATGTGCACATTTTATGAAATTATTATTATTATTTGTGGATAAAAGTTTTGTTTTTAAATTTTTCTGTTGAAATCGGTAATTTTGTAACAATGTTTACTGTTTTTCTTGTTTTGAAGTTTAATGAATGGTTTTGGATGTGCAAGATTTATGAATTTTTATTTTTGACAGTTAAATGTTTGTTTTTTAATTTTTTTGTTGAAATTGATAATTTTGCTGCAATGTTATGTTTTTTTTTTCTTGTTCAAAGTTTTTTTTCTATTTTTGAATTTGGATTGTTCTAAATCTTTGCTGGATTGATTGTGTTAGTAGGATTTATATATTTCCATGTTTGTACCCTCTTACTATTATGAAGATTTTTCCTTTTTGGGGTAGATTAACTTGAACTGAATATGGTACTGTCTGGTTTTTGTTACGAATATCTATGCATTGTTTCAGGAAAATTAAAAGAAAGAAAGAAATTAATGTATATTGAATTACATTCCTAGATGTATTTGCATGTTTTTTTTTGTTTGACAAAGGATGTATTTGGATGTTATTAACTCTGAAATGTAATAATTTTTGTGAATAAAACACTTTGAAATGTGATTTATCAAATAAAAGTTTATTTTATGTGTGTTTCTGTTTATGGTAGTATATAGGTACTTAAGTTAACTTTTCCTTAAAAATAAGTTAACTCCTTTTTAAAAATTATACTGCTCAATTTCATTATCTGTGGTTATATAAATTAAACATTTGAGCTTAAATAACTTAAGTTCTTTAATTTTGATTTGATTTTTTTATGAACTCTGTTTTTGGCGGTGATAATAATAAGTTAATAACCAAGTGATTTACAGTTGGAAACCTGAGATGTTTTCATTTGATTGACAAATTCACTTTGTAGAACTATTTTGAGATGCAGCAATTTAACATGCATAGATTTGCAATCGTGTTTTTAAAAGCTGGAATTTTAATCTTTAAACTAAAAGTTTACTTTGTAGGACTGTACTTTATAGTACTGTTCCGACTTGCAGAATTAACATCAGTGAATTTTGCAATCTAAAAATGGATTTTTTCTCTCAAAAAAACAGTAGATTTTTCTGGATTATGTAAAATGTGTACAAGTTGTATTTGAAAATATTGTTATGATTTTAAAATTTGTTCCGAAGATACTATATCAAGTTTTTATGTCTGATTGTTTTAAGGTGAATATTGGATTATACAAAATATGAACAAGTTTAATTTGAAAATATTTGTATGATTTTAAATTTGTTCCTAAGATACTATATCAAGCTATTATGTGTGACTGTTTTAAGGTGAATGTCATCAATTTGCTATTGTTAGCTGTTGTACTTTTTTCAGGATTTTTTTATATATATAAATAAGGTCTAGTTAACGAGTGCCCCGGGGCACTCTTTAAGCTATCCAAAATAAGAAATTATTCTTTAAAAAGTCAAATATGCATTAATTACATGCATTTTCATAATATACTTACATTTCCCATATAAATATATTGTTATCGTTTTTTGGACTGGTTAAATATTTTGTTGTTAAAAACTGCTTTAGTATTTCTCCCTACATTGCCAATGGACCATATGAACGGAAAACAGTGCAGTTTTATGTATCAATTGATAGTTCTATACAAAAATAAGTTTTTTTCTTGGGGTAATTTTTAATTTGAAGGTGAATAGGTGATAATAATGTTAATAATTGAAAGTATTTTGGTGTAATATTGAGTTTTATGTTTTTAAACTGCAAGTTGACTCTCTAGATTAATATGTCATGTTGACTTTAACATGAGTGAAATATGAAGACTTATAATTGAACTTTTTGGACCGGACTAAAGAAAAATATGTACGATTTTAATGTCTGAGTTTCTGTATGTTTAATGTTGTTTTTGTCCTCAAGTTGTTTCAATTGCTCTTGGATTTCTATTTATTTGTTTTGCTTTCTAAATTTCTATTTATTACTTTTATTTGCAACCCACATATTTTTTTGCATCATTTTTAGTGAGTGATGAACAACTTCTGATAGTACAATATTTGTATAAAATGATCTTTGTGCTTTATATAATATTTGCAAATTCTATATCATATTTTTTGTGCGGTTTTAATTTGTTTTTGTTCCTTGGATTTTTAGTGAAGTTATTACTTTGTTGTTTTAAGTTGAAGTTTTTGAAATACTTCATTATTGTTTGATGTCTTGCTTTCTGTTTTGCCTTCTAAGTTTACATGAAATTTCATTGTTTTCAGTCTATCGTATCATTTTTGTGGGATAGTAGTACACAATCCGTATAAAAGGAACTATATGCAAATATATAGGGGAAAAGCATGTAGATTCCCTATATATATATATATATATATATATATATATATATATATTATGATTTAATAATAATTTGTTCCCCAAGATGATAAAGTAACTTTTGTGTTGTGTTGTTAAATAGTGGCGCTATAGTACTACTATTGCTAGCAAAACTTGAATGAATATTTGAAATAACTTTTGTGTTGTGTTGTTAAATAGCTGCGATACACAATATTGTACGAAACATTATGAAATACTAGTGGCTATAGCATTGTTGCGTAGCGGAATTTGAGTGAACCGTTATTTTCCATTATCCGCAATTGACAACATTGCTTTTGCGTTTGAATTTTATTGTTTGAATTACTTTATTAATTTTGCCTTTCTTTGTTTTATATCTGCCTTGTTAAACTCATTTTCCCTGTATTCCCTATATGATTTATGATTATTATTAGTTAAACCCTATTGTATAATTGTTTTTGAATTTCAACAGTCACTTGATTTTCCACTGTAAGTTTATTACTATTACACATTTTTATCTTTTTCAGCAGAGATACTGTGAATTCTGGGGTCCAAATTGAAAATGACTGTTATGTAGTGTGAGCGTTTATCGAACATGATTTTTGAAAGCACAAGTTTTTGTGAAATTGTTTTAGTTAAAATTGAGTTTGAAGTGAATGACTTGCTTAAAATCTTAACATATGCTTTAATCTCTATCTTCCTAAGCATTTATAAACTGTTCTTATTTGCATATTTTATTGCTCATATTGATTGGACAGAGAACAACACCTTCTACTGCCAATGCTCCAGAAAATGCTGCTAAAGAAGACGATCTCAAGAGGAAACTTGAACACTTTGTAAGCTGAAATAAATAGTCTTTGGTTTCAATTATCAATTATTTCTATTTATTATATTTTCCAAGTTATCTTATTTAATCCACTGTACATTTATTTGCAGCAAGGAAAAGTTAAGGAATCTCTTGCCGTACTTAGGCCTCATTTTAACCATGAAAGTCCGGTCACTGCAATTGCGGCTATTCAAGAGTTGGAAATACTAGTAGCCATGGATCTTAATGAACCACTAAAGGATGAAACACTTCCGCAGCAACAGAACCTGTCGGCACAAGATCAGCCGCAGCAGCAGCAGCAGCAGCAGCTGCCACAACCACCACCACAACAACAACTTCCACCACCACAAATTGTGGCTCATCCGCAGGTACTTCCACAATATCCATTTTTGGCACAGGAATACCATTACCAGCAACAGCAGCCGCAGTTGTACCAGCAATCACAGCTATACCAGCCACCGCCGCCACAACAGAACCAGTTTCATCCTTAGGAATCAACATCATCTAGGAGGAGTTACATGGCCAGTGGTCAAATGGTTGTGAAGCTAGGAAGATTTAATTATGGTCTTCAATTTGATTATGAACAACTTTGTACAAGTGTGTTTTAACATAAGACACATGATGAGGTGACAGATTTGTAAAGCGAGTAGGCGGTAGCAGATCTGAATTTTCTAAGTGAAAATGACTGTTCAGTTTTAGTTTGTTGTTGTTGTTGTTGTGTTGCGCCGTTTTTAGATTGACCCCGTAAGTGATTTTTAGATATTTAGAGTACTGATGATGATTCTGTTATTTAAGTTATATTTGTTTGACTATGACAGCTTAAGTTTAGTCCATTATTGTCCATGCTGGTTGGCCTCTTTTAATCTGTTATTCTCTACTGCAGCCTGATATGTGTGTCTCACTTTCTGCCTCTTTGTTTGAATCATGTGGTTGTTTTCATTTGATTGATTGATGCTTAAGCTATCATAATTTAGAATGAGATTGCTAGCTTTGCTGTCCATTTTTAACTTCTTGGATGTTGTTTGGAAGTGTGAAACAATGGATGCAAAGGAAAAAAGCATCCAGATAATTGTTAGTTGCAGTAGTATTGGAATGGCTGCATTTGTATGAAATCTCTTCTCATTTTTGTGGTTGTGTAAACAATTATGTGTTCTAATTTTTAGTGTCACAACTCTGGTTATGTGATTGAGTGGAGTAATTTCCATCTTTGTTGTTTTAAATTGAAAAGAACTATTTGAAAAATTAGATTTTATTTTCTGATCATTTTATGGAAATTACCTATCCTAATAAAGAGTTACCCACCGTTTGAAACTCAGCCATATATAGGTAGGATAGGTAATTATCGTACGATTAAAGCTCTATTTGCTAAAGTTAAACTATAAGTTTATAAGTTAGTTGATTGTCGAAAAACTAATTTATAGTTGATAATGGATACAACTGATAGTAGCTTATAGCTCAAATGCCAGCCGATTAAAGTCCAAATGTTTGTTAAATTTAACTTTTATAAATAAGAAATGACATAAAAATACATATTTATTTAATTTTAATTTTTTTTTTTATGTATAGAAATGAAAACACCCATCTTCAACCATTAATCAAAATAAAATTCTATTTGAAGGATTTTGGTGTCTCGTGTAAGGAGAACATAAAATAACTGTCCTGAACAAAACTCTTCATATGCCAATTCTTTGTTGTTGTCCCTAAAAAGTACCTCAATAACGTCTTCCATCATCTGCAAAAAAAAAAAAATGCATTCCTTCAATATTTACGTCTCTTCACACTTTTTATTTTATTTTTCGTTACTCCCATTATTTAACCATTTTTGACACCTCGTTTTATTTTTTTAAGAAGCTAAAATGAAATATGTGAAAGTCTGAAAAAACCAACATAAGAAGTGCCAAAAGACCAAATGAAAGAGTATCAAATTACGTCGGAATGACAATGTAACAAAACAAAAAGTGGGGATAAGCCAGCTAGAGATATCATATCAAAGTTTCCCAAAAAAATCACAAGAGAGGAATAAATGTTTTGCGTCATCCGTTATGCCGCAATCACCTGCGCAAAGCTGATCATTTGGTTGAAGGACTTGTCTCTTAATTAAATTATCCGTTATTGGTAACCGGCTCCGAAGCAGACACCAAGCAAAGAGGCTGATTTTGAGAGGCACCTCTTTGTTTCAAATTTTGGTTACATGAGCGGTGGCCAAATTATTTTCGACTGTTGACAACAAATGGTTATAAACACCTGTGACACCTCGTTTCGTTTGGATGGACAAAAGCATAAAATGTCAAATGTACTACATGAGTTCAATTAAGATTTTTTGGTTATACTATTGTTTTTTTACAATGTTTTACTAATTCTATGAACAATAGTTTTTTCCCCTTCCTTACAGCTCTATGAACAATAGCTAGATATAAATAGAAAGAGCAAGATGCAGATTAGTACAATTGAAGAACAAGAAGCAAACAATGGTGTAATAAAGTGTAGAAATGCTTATAAGAAAAAACAATGTGATGTTTTAAGTTAACGGGCAGTTGTGAAAAACGTAAAAAATTAAAATAAAAAAAAAGTTTGTTTTTTTTTTCTTCCAAAACAAAGTTAATTATTATCATTAATCAACCAATTTTCAATACAAAAAGGATAAGAATAAAAAATACGGTGATTAACTCAAAAACAGGACGCCCTAGCTAAAATATGAGCAACCATGATCGTTTGTCTCGTAACAAACTTCATCTCGAAGTTGAAAAAATAAAATAAAAAAGTTAAAAATGACATAAAGTGGAAAAACGTATAAGATATAAGCTCGCAGGAGAAGCTTGTTACCAAACATCATATATTGATCCAACAAGCTTATGAGCTAATTTAATAAACTATAAACCAACTTATCAATGTTACCAAACACAACCTAGGAAGCATCATAAAAACCACCAACTTCCATTGCAAGAATGAACAAAGTCAAGCTTCTAGATTAACATTCAAACCAAATTTCGTACATTAGTAAATTAGGAGCTGGATATTTCATCTATCAAGATATAGTATATAGAGTTGTATTGAGATTTAGCGTGTTTTGACAACGGTTACGTGGAGCATTTGGAAACACCGCAATCTCCAAATTTAGGAAGATGTAACAGAAACGAGCGCCACGGTTGTAACGCGTGCTATGAATATGGTGACAGATTGGCACCTGGCTAATGCGCCAGATATGCTGGCTTCAGGTTTGACTGTCCCCACCTCGCATCAACGCAGAACAATGTGGCAACCCCCTGAGGTTGGTAGATACAAATGCAACATACATGCAGCTTTTTCTTCTCACTTTAACCGTACATGCATAGATATCTGTGTTCGGGATGCAGAAGGTATTTTTGTTTTGGCTAAAACTCCTACTTTTCCCTGCACAGTTTCAGTGGACGTGGGTGAGGCTTTAAGATTGCATTCCGCTCTGCAATGGTTTAGTGATATGCAGATTGATAATGTGGATTTTGAAACAGACTCTAAGTTGACAGTTGATGCCTTCCTTTCTAATAGGAATGACTTGTCCGAATTTGGTTGTATTATTTCTTCTTGTCGCTCTTTGTTTAATGCTTTCTTTTCTAACTCTAGGATGAAGTTTGTTAGGAGACAAGCCAACTCGGTCGCTCATGCTCTTGCAAAAGAGGCCACGTCTTTAGCTAGTCCCGTCGTTTATTTTGATATACCCAATTGTATTGAAACTCTTATTATCAATGAAATACTATAAACATGCTTCCTTAAAAAAAACACTAATATAAACCAAAGCGAACAATTGTTAATGCCGTTAAAAATAAAATAGCCAGTTCATGGTGTGTGGGAGCAAACCATATGTACCCAAAGTACAATTTTCTTTTATTAGAGATCAAACAAAAAGTCCAATCAACCAATAAGATTAGCTCGAATTACATATGAAAAATTATCAAAGAAATTTTACCTTATACACCTACAAACAATTATACTCTTATCTCTATATTTTGTTGAACCGACTATTCTACCCTTATATAAATTAAAACCCTTCACTTTTATCGAAATGTTTTCAAACTTTTTCAGAGAACAAAGAGAGATTAAATGTTCAAATACAAACAAGTTTTTTTGCTGCACAATTTTTTCGAAAAACTTGTGTGCGCCGCTTTCTTGAAAGTTTTTTGGTTTATAAAATGTTTTGGGAAAAGTTTTCTTATAAAATCTTAATTGAATACATCCCCTTAATTATATGATAGAGCTACATATGAATATGCAATAGGCGGGGACGGTTCTATGGTCCGACGACTCCGGGCACTCGTCCAAGTTTCGGGCTAATTTTTTTGCATTTTCTTATGTAAATTTCTATGAATTTTTTATATAAACTCCTATGAATTGGACAATTTCCTTCGATTTTTTGATTATTTGCTTGCAATTTCATATGTAAACACCTATAAATATGTTGCAATTTTTTTTGCCTGGACTTTACAATAATCCTGGCTTCGCCATTGGCAATAGCACGACTTAGGGCACAACACACTTAATAAGCATGAACCAAACTCAATTAGAACATGACGGAGACTGTACTCCCCTAATAGTTACTCTTTCCATCACATTTATGATGATTTTGTAATTTAAGAGTGAAATCTTATTTAGTCATTAGAGTTTTGTTATTTTTCTATTTAAGCTAAACCGTTGTAGCCAAAGATGCAACTTTTATTCATTCAATAATATGTTAAAGAGTTTTTACAATTTTTGGTGGATTCTGAAATCATATTTTCACAAGTTTATCGTTTACAAAATTAGTTACTTTTCTATCTAAGTCGAGCGTCTTCCGAATGCATCATTGAAAAACGTTGGAACATGGCTTACATTGCATGCCTTCCATTATTAACGGATATGGATAGTCTGATGCCCCTCTCTTGTTGCCCTTTAAGTTTTTATCTCTTTTTTTCTAAAGGATTTCACTATGGTCACATTTTCCTTTAATAGAAACCCTACATAAATTCAACTTGTCAATATTAAAGAATTTGTACAGAGATGGGACCAAAGCAATCATTTTTAATTGTGAACTAGAATAAGCAAAACCATTGAAAAGTTATGTTGGGTCCATATCATTTTGCTAAATAATATAATTGTGTGGTGAAATTTAGAAGCAGCTGTCAGCGGCTTCATAAAAGATTTGTTAGAGGCAGACATGCCATACTTTGGCAATTAGATCCAATGATCAGTAATGAAGCAGAACCACATAACAAATATGAAAATACTTTAAGATTATGTGTTCAATTGTATATAACTTTTTCTTCATTCTCAGCCTCTAATTTGAGTTGGTGTACTTTTTGTTTCCCTATGCTGTGTGGGTTTGATATGTCACTCTCAAAAATGGACCCCCTCAATTTAAAAAAAATCGAGGAAGTATAAATATTGATCATTGATTGATCTCTACATTATCAATTGATGATGAATAAAATTAATGATAAGTCTTGATTATTGATAACCAAAAGATCAATAGTTAAAATTTTCATATCGATTTTTCAATTATTATTTTTTTCAACTGAGAGAATCCATTCATCTTTAGTAGGATGTCGAATGAGTAACGCAACATTTTTCTTTACGAGTATCCAATGAGTTACAAGTAAATGCATGTTTAAATGCAAAGTAACTGTGATATTTCATCCGTTTCAAAATACATGTCGTTTTTGAGAATAATTTTGTTTCATTTTACTTGTCTCTTTCAAGTTTCAAAGCAACTGATTTATCAATAATACCTTATATATTTATTGTAAAGAAAGAAATAATAAATAGGTAAGGATATTATAGAAAAACATAGAATTTCATAAAAAAATAACAAAATTTATTTGATTAATTTTCTCAAAAACGACAAGTATTATAAAACAAAGGAGTATATTACTTGTTTATAGAATTAATATTGTCAATTCATCCCGTAGAGCATAATTCAACTAGAAATACTATAATTATTAGATAAAACACTTTTACTCGGATTTGAATCTATAACTTTACAATTTAGGTATTCGAGTTTTAATAATTTTTACCACTTCGTCTACATATCCGAAAAGAAAGTTGATAGTTTATCTACTTGCAAAATCAATTTTTTTTTATCAAACATATATATTCATAATAAATTAGGGTCTATTTGAATAAGCAACTTAGTTAAACATTTACTAGACTTTTGATCCGTACGTGCATGAGTCCTATCGACCATAATAGAAATCGATAAATGATCTTTGATTCGTGAGATACACATGCATCTATCAATAAACACAAATTAGATTATTAGAGATCAAATATCACAATCAAATTCGTCTCAATACGACCTTAATGTCACTTGATAGAGAAAACATAATCTATTAAAGACTATTTAATCACAATATAAGTATTGAGGTAATTATTCTCTTTTTTCTTTATAACTAAAAAAAAACACTCTTCTTTTTTAATTATAAAGAATATAGTATTTGTTAGGTTAAATTGCTGCTAACCTAATGCAGCGTTTTAGGATCTGTTTGGTTCGAGAGTTTTGGAGGGGAGGGGATGAGAGATTTTTAATTTGATGTGTTTGATTCAATTCGTAGAAGGGAGGGGAGGGAAGGGGAGAGGAGCAAATCTCATTAATATTTTATTGCATTGCCATAATTATCCTTAAATTAATTTCAAATCTCAATATTAACCTTATAACAACTTTTATTATTATTAGATTATATTATTTTGTAACAATCTTATTATTATTAGGTTATCTTATTCTAGTAACAATTTTTATTATTTTGTTATATTTTCCTTATAACAACTTTTATTATAGACTTAAATGCTCTTTTGGTCCCTTAAGTATTTAACAGGTATCGCTTTGATCCCTTAACTAAAAAAAGACCGTTTGAGTACTTTAAGTTTTTTTTAGTCTTGTCTTGGTCCTTTCCGTTCCGTTAGGGTTTAAAAAAAAAGTTAACTCCTGGACATGTGTCACCTTTTCATTGGTTCTAAAAAAAATTAATTTTTTTAAAATATTTTTTTACAAAAATTCCCAATGCCAATGAGAAAGTGACACGTGTCTAGAGTTAACACGTGTCACCTTGTCATTGGTTCTGAAAATTTGTATTTTACAAAAAAAATTTAAAAAATTATTTTTATAATTTTTTTTGTAAAAAAAATTCTCAAAGCCAATGACAAGGTGACACATGTCCATACTTAACGTTTTGTATTTAACCTAACAGAAACCTAACAGAAGGGACCAAAACGAGACTATAAAAAAACTTAAAGTACTCAAACAGTCTTGTTTATATATATGATGCATGAAGCAAAATACATGAGCCAGTTTGAGATAAAATAAACAGCTTAGATATGCGTTACTCTTTCGTCGGTTTCTGAAATCGTAAAAGCTAGCGGTTTCTTTTATTTAATTAAGTTTAAGGGTAGAACAGTAAAATAATCTTAAAATCTCTCCCCTACCATCCCCTTGTGAACCAAACACATTTTTAATTAAAAATATCTTCCCTCCCCTCCCCTCCCCTCCGTTAAAATCCCCCCCCTCCTAATTCTCGAACCAAACGGATCCTTAGAGGGAAATTATTAGGTTAAGTTGTTGCAGACCTAATAAAATTAATAAATATAAGAAAAAAAAGTTTAGAGAAACAATAGATATATACAAACGATAATACAACAGGATATGAATGAAAAGTTCATCAGTGAAGAGAAATAGTAGAGATTGCTGCATTTTAGAACGAATTTGTTAAGTTAAATTGCTGTTAACCTAATGCAACATTAGAGGTAAAATATTAGGTTAATTTGCTGCAGGCTTAACAAAATTAATAAATAAGAGGTATAAAATAGTTAATTTGAAAATAAATTTTAGATTTAAGTGGATAAACTTGAAAACTCTGCCACTTTAAATTAACAATAATTATGAGTTAAAAAATAATTATATTGGAGAACACCAACATTTCAAAATTTGTTTAATACAAACATGATGGACCACCTTTTTGTGGAAAAGTGAATCCAAACCTACATAATTTATTTAATATATGTTGAACCACCTTTGTCTTACTTGAAAAATGAATCCAAACCTACAATAAGTTGATTAGCTGTTTAATTTGTTTTCCCACCAAGTTAATTTTATTTAGAAAATAAATCACTTGCAATCAGTTTTATGCTAAAGTCATCTATGACCCTTTTTCTTAATTTAACAACGACCATCGATATAAAGTCGATCAATTCTAATCATATTCATTTGACGTTAAAGACAATTTCATATATAAAGACTACATAAATACAAGATGGAGTATCTTCGATTCATATGCGATTTAAATTAGCTTTGCACACCACATTATTTTCCAAAAAGTTTACTATAGAAGATGAAGTCCAATCTTGTCTTAAAAAGAAATCCTTATACTTCTCATATGGGTGATGAGTCATCCTTCCCTTTGTGTCGTGGACCCCACTTTTGTTGCCACCTTTTTCCTTTTCTCTCTCTAATGACTTTCCTTTCTGGTCTAAATTCTTAATTCTTAACTACCTTTTATCATCCATTCTTCAACGCTATTCCTATTCCTTCTATTTTTGTGCAATACTTAGAAATATATATTTTTTCTTTCTCAAATGATTCAAATGCTCAATGATTCCTTATATTCCTTTTTTGTGATAACATATGTGGTAATAGTAACATATATGTAGTTTTAGGTTGTTGAGTTACACATGTTTTGTTTGTTATATGTTGTTGTCTCCTATAAAAGAAACTTCTTCCAACCATTTGGATCACCTTAATTGGACAAAGATTCTAAAGTTTATGGCTTGGTTGAAACCCTGCATGATGTTCTTTGGTTAAAGTGTTTTTTTTCTTTCCCAACAAGGTGGAAGAAAAAAAAAAGTTTTTTGATTAGTTTTTTAACTACTTTGCATAGTTTTCAGTTTCAACTGTCCGATCTCAAATTAACGGTCGAGATTGTTTGAAAATGATTTTGTTATGTGTAATTTGAGTCGTCTGGTTTCAAATTAATGGCCGAGATCGTTTACTGCGTGTAAAAGCACTCTTTAGCATTTAGTATTGTAAAAGATATGAAAAACATTCTTAAGAAGTTTCATATCATGTCTAAGAAATCAGAAAATGAACAAAGGATTGCTTCATCAGAGGGAAACAAGTCAAATCATGGTTCATCTTCTATGAGGCTTTTGAGTTCTAGTTGGTTGCATTCAGTTGTTAATAGGAAGAATCTTAGGTCTACATCTTTGAACCAAGGAAAAGTTGAGAGGATGGAGTCATCTGATATTGTGAGAAATGTTGGTTTGGATGTTGTTTCGGATTCGGATAGATGTGATTCAGGTTGTTTTGTAAGTGGTTCAAGGGATCATGAAGTGGAGGAAGAGTATCAATTGAAACTGGCTTTGGAGTTGAGTGCAAAGGAGGATCCTGAAGCTGTGCAGATTGAAGCTGTGAAGCAGATTAGTTTAGGGTCTTGTGATCCTGATAATACACCAGCTGAAATTGTTGCATACAGATACTGGGTGAGTTACTTTGTTTATTTTAAGCACATTGACTTTAGGTTGAGGATATTGGAACTTGGAAGATATAAGTTTCAAGTTTGATAATTGTGTTATTCTTAAAGAAATATGAGTCTTCTAGAAGTTTGTAGAGAATTTCAGATGTGTTGTTGATGGTGCTATCTCATTGACAGTTTAGAATATAAGAATTTGACTGATATAAATTTCATGTTTGATTGTTCTGCTGTTAGACTAAGGATTTTATTTTTTTTAATTGAAGCTTAAGGGATTAAGATTATGATTCTTTTATGATTTAAAGATTGCTTTCATAAATAACAACTACATATTTGCCATAGAAAAAATATTATTGTCCAGATTCGAGTTTGGAAGAAGAAAGCCACAGGTTTTTCTACGTTGGCTTTGTTGATGAGGATTTCCTGCATTTTGTAACTTACCCTGATTATCTGTTTGAGTAAATAGCCATTTTGGTCCTTGAATGTGTGATTTGTTGTCGCTATAACCCCGGAATGTATAGAAAATATTCATGAACGTGCCTTTTTTTAGTCAGTTTAGTTCTTCTATAGGTCTTTCATTGGTAAGTTTGGTTTTCGGATGTCTCTTTTGTTAGTCAGTTTGGTCTATGATTTTATAACTTTGGTACTTTCAAGGACTATAATGACACGGCCTCACACATTGGACCAAATTGACTATTTATTCTATGTGTTTAGTGTGAATAAGAAGTTGATACTTCCGGAGGAATTCATAATTTTCCCTTGTTTACTGTCAAATTTTCCATCACGAGATTATACTAAATGTTAGTATATAATGTGGTTGGCTTGGTATACTTTGTTGGGTTTGTTTACTTAAAGCCTATTACGCGACCTTTGGTTTTTCAATAATTTCGGTTAATTTCTGCTTGTGTTTCTCGATATTTGTCTTTAAAAGAAGGTTTAGGTTGTACACGTTGAGGTGATTAGGATTTAGGATTCAATAGATTGCTGTGAATAGCTTGAATTGTTTTGGATGATCCTTAAATGAGATGATTTTGAAATAAAATGAACTTATTCTCATAAGTTTCTTGGCTATAATTTGTCCTAGATATATAAAATTTCTAACTTATCTCATATGGTAGATTTATCCGTGCTTCACAGAATTACAATGCTCTTGGTTATGATGACAAAGTTCTGGATGGCTTCTATGATCTGTATGGGATATTAACCAAGTCAAACACTGCAAGAATTCCTTCTCTTGTAGATCTTCAAGGAACACCAATCTCAGGTAATGTCAAATGGGAAGCTGTTTTGGTCAATAGGGCTGCTGATTCTAATTTGTTGAAACTTGAGCAGAAAGCCCTTGAGCTGACTGGAAAATTGAGACGTGATTTGGAAGTAGTTGTAGATACCGATTTGGTTCGCAAGCTTGCATTATTTGTGGCTGATTATATGGGTGGACCAGTCGGAAATCCTGAAAACATGTCAAAAGCATGGAGAAGTCTTAGTTATAGTCTGAAAACAACTCTTGGTAGCATGGTTTTGCCGCTCGGTTCTTTGACTATTGGATTAGCTCGGCACCGCGCATTATTATTTAAGGTACCTAGGCTTTCTGATACTCAAAATGTTACTTTAAATTAAATTTAATAAGATTATCTTGATATTTGTATCTGTTTAGTTTTCAAGAAATTCTGTTATTGCAATAAAATTTACTGCTTTAATAATAAATGTAGGTTCTAGCTGATAATTTGAGTATTCCATCACGGTTGGTGAAAGGAAAGCAATATACAGGTTCTGATGACGTGGCAATAAACTTTGTCAAGATCGATGATGGAAGGTAATTGATATCAAATTTTTTGTTGAGTCATATTGCCCTTGTTGTTGTAGCTTTTTGTTGATTTTTCAATCAATCTTGTAAAGACGCTAATATTGACTATCATCTCATTCTTCTCAAATAGTGGCCTGTTCAAATTCTGCTATACAAAAATGCTATAGAGCCGCTTTACCCTCTATCTGACAACATTTTGTACTAAATTGTCTATTGCGGAACGATAGCGATTTGTTAACATTCTGTTGCGCTATTAGCACTATAACACTGCTATTTAACAATTTTGTTAAAGTAAGAGTTGCAAAGACTTTTTCAGTATCTATAAGATATGTTTGCTGTAAATTTCAGGGAGTACATTGTTGACCTTATGGCAGATCCTGGAACTCTTATTCCATCTGATGCTACCGGATCACATATTGAGTATGACGAGTCGTTTTTTATGGCAAGTCCTTCATCAAGAGACCTCGATTCGTCTCGTGTTGCATCATCCAGCAGTGGAGTTGGAAGTTCATCGGAAGAAACTTCAGATTTTGTGATGTCAGACAGAGGAAACAGATCAAAACATCATCATGTTAAGAAGATCATTAAGCAGGAATCTCTTTGTAGACCTAATCATCGATATGAGCATGCAAGATCGTCTTCTTGGAGTGAAGGGATCGGTTCCTCGGTACTGACCAAAATGAAGGCTAAAAACGTTTCACAATTTATGATCGATACAGCCTTGGAAAACCCTCACTTAGCTCAGAAACTTCATGATGTTTTGCTTGAAAGTGGTGTTGTTCCTCCTCCAAATTTATTTTCTGACATTTATCACGAAGAATTAGTTTTCTCAACAGAAGAAAAAGATGAACATAAACAAGGACGCAAACATCAAGAAATGGAATTCGACGATAATCTTGGTCCTGCTAGATTTAAGCCTGTAGAAGGTTTAGGAACTAAATTCCCTCTTCATAAAAGGGAAGGAGTTGAAAAATTTATACCAACTCAGGTAAAATACGGGGAAAATGTTCCAGTTGCTGCAGCAGCAGCTGCAGCGGCAGCAGTTGTTGCATCTTCTATGGTAGTTGCAGTGGCGAGGTCAAGCATTGACTCCAACATTCAGCTTTCAGTCTCGGCAGCTGCTACTGCTACTGCTGCGGCTGTAGTAGCAACCACTGCTGTAGTAAGTAAGTATGAGCACAGCAGTCGAAGTGACGGGGATACTGAGAGTTCTGGAACACATTTGGAAGGTGATAGAAGGTCTGGTAGCTCAGTTGTAAGTAATTGCAGTGCAAAATCCGACTGTTCTTCTTTAGACGATGTTGCCGAGTATGAAATTCCATGGGAGGAAATCACTCTCGGCGAGCGTATTGGACTTGGTATTAACTGTACTTTTTTGAATTAGATTTTGTTACATTATTTTCTTTGATGGTGCTATTTATTTGGTTTTACAAATGAAAACTTGATTACTTGCAGGATCTTATGGAGAGGTGTTTCATGGTGAATGGAGAGGAACTGTGAGTTTCTTATATTTTTTAACATAATCAATTGTATTATTCTCATCAAAGAATATGTTATACATCTTTGTTTTATTCTGCTTTTTGGTTTGAAGTGAAATGTAAAGTGTTAAGACTTTGCTTCTACAGTAACACACTTTACTGCTACAGTAACACTTGTTTATATGCAACTAATTTTATTAAGGCTCTATTTGGATAAACAATTTAATTAAGTGCTTATAGCATAAGAAGTTATTTCTATAACAAAAAATAAACTAAAGTCAATCACTTTTCATTTAAGCTATAAGCTATCTCCCAAACAGTACCGCAAGTGCTTATACTAGTAGATAAGCACAATAAGCCTATCCAAACATGCTCTAAATGTAAATCTTTTCATGATTGAATGTGTACCGATAATTACGAGCTTTACTTTCATTATAATATGTACAAAATAGTTATCAATTTTATTGCCATATTTACTGCTAGATGCTAGCTTACTTGTCTACCTACAAATTTTTCTTGTCAAATTTTTTGGGGGCAATTTTGTTCCTTATTGTAGATTATTGCATTCACAGCAAAGTTTCATTCTTTGGTTTGTAGGAAGTTGCTGTCAAAAGGTTTCTAGATCAAGATATATCTGGTGAGGCACTTGAAGAATTCATAAGTGAGGTATAAGTCACTTATCCTCCCTCACTATGTGTGTGTGTCCATATATAATGTATGGAGCCACTATATTTTTTTTCAACACATTAGATTATAGAGCAATTATTTGTGGTTTTCAGTAAGTTCATGTGCATCTTTATGGTGAGTTCCAAGGTCTTGATTATGCTACCAATACATTTAGATGATGGGAAAACATATTTAACGTATGATATTATTTATAGATACCAGAAAACTTATGGTATTTAATTGCAAATAGGTCAGAATAATGAAAAGATTGAGGCATCCAAATGTGGTTCTCTTCATGGGAGCTGTAATTCGACCGCCAAATCTTTCAATTGTTACTGAATATCTTCCAAGGTAACTTAAATTCTTCATTTTCAAGAGTTTCATAGAGCCCCCCATATTTGACTCTTGGAATGCTAAGATGTACATAATCTGTATGCAGAGGAAGTTTGTATAGATTAATTCATCGGCCAAACAATCAATTAGATGAGCGAAAGCGTTTGCGAATGGCCCTTGATACTGTAAGATTCTATTGTCTTTCAATGCAATGCTGCTGAATTCAGAAAATTATTGCTATAACCGCCAAATATTCAGGCTCGAGGAATGAACTACTTGCACAACTGCAGTCCAGTGATAGTGCATCGCGATTTGAAGTCTCCAAATCTTCTCGTTGATAAAAATTGGGTTGTAAAGGTAATTCAATTTCATAATTAGAGTTCCTTAATAATATGAGAAATGCTATATATTGACATGACAATGTTTTTTTCGTCTGTTGAATAGGTATGTGACTTTGGCTTATCGCGTATGAAGCACAGTACATTTCTTTCTTCAAGATCAACTGCAGGAACAGTAAGCTATCATAAAACTCTCCATTTGGATTTGTTTATTCTTTCATCCTCATTCTTGCTTAATTGTTCATGCTACTGAAAATCATTCTATAAATCTGCATATATGTTATTGCATATGCTCAGTTCTTGCATTATCATTCTATGTGTATCTGCATTTGTGAATAAAAGCTTACTTCATTTTGTATATTATGTTTTAGGCCGAGTGGATGGCTCCCGAAATGTTGAGAAATGAACCGTCAAATGAAAAGTAAGGGCCTGTTGCTTACTCTCTAAATATATTTTCAGTTTTCATTTTTCTAGTATTTGCGTTCATTTTAAATTTCTAACACAGAGATGAAAAGCTCATTTAGTGAAGAATCGTGATAGAGAGAAAGTTATAAAAATGCATTTTCAGAACAGTGGAAACAGTGTTTTAACATTTTCAAAATTTATGAAAATGCTAGACCTGTTTTTTAAAATCGTAAAAGAAAATGTGATAGAAATATATGATCTATATTTCTTATGTTTATTAATTGAAGTGAAAATAAGAACACAACATGGAAAGTAATGCCCTAATCTTTTTAACTCTTGGTCTTTGTTGTTATTTTTCTTGAGAATAAGGAGGCGTGGCAGCAACCATTCCCGTCTTTCCATGTCTCTTATATTCAAAACATTGTCTTAAAATGTCTTGTCGCATATTTTCTTGGTTTTGTGATGTTAACAAGTGATGATCCATTATCCAGGTGTGATGTTTATAGCTTTGGGATCATATTATGGGAGCTATCTACTTTGCAGCAACCTTGGAGAGGAATGAATTCAATGCAAGTTGTTGGTGCTGTGGGTTTTCAACATCGTCGTCTCGACATTCCTGATAACATTGACCCTTCCATTTCAGATATTGTCAGAAAATGCTGGCAAACGTGAGTATACGTCATTTTTCATCTTATCCTGTTTAACCAACATTTATGAATCACATTGGTTAATAGTAATAAAAAGGAGGGGGGATTCTGAATTCTGCATATTATAACGTCTTTGTTGAGATCACTATGGACGAAAACATTCTTAATATTAGTGATTTAAAAAGCGAACTGGACATCAAACTGGCAAGACCTCCAAGTCATAGTTTAACTGCTTTAAACTACTCGAACAGGGACGGAATCACGTTCGACCACCTCAAGTAACTGAACTGTAGACAGTGCCGGTTCATGGTTCAATTTTAGTTGTGTATTTTTGTTATTACCATGAAATAATTAATTTTTGTGGTGATTAAATTCTACTCTCTTGCATTGCAGAGATTCAAAGTTAAGACCTACATTTGCTGAGATATTGGCCGCGCTAAAGCCATTACAGAAGCCAATTGTCGGTTCTCAAGTGCCTCGACCAACTGCGTCAGGTAGGCACGGCAAGGCTCAATCACCAGCTTCAGAAAGATAGGAAACAATCATACAACTAACCAAATGTTTGCTCATTTTACTACTAATAAAAGTGGAGGACTTTGTTGTATAGTACATTTTAAATGAAAAAATTTGAGTGCTCCTCTTTGTTCTTTTCAATTCAATTTTGTTGCTTTTCTTTTCCTTTTTCTTTCTTTGTTTTTCTATGTTTTGTTGGTTTTCTTTCTGTAATCTTCTCTGCAGTCATTTGTCAAAGTTGCATCTATTGTTTGTTCTTTTGTAATTGTCATAATGATTTTTAAATTTTGATGTTGATAGTTAGTTATGAAATTTTGTAGCTGTAACTTGAACAGTTGAAGTTAATCAATTTTATAAATGTTTGTTGCTGTAAAAATAGTGTCCATATAATATGTATCAATGCCTTGACTTTTTGTTCCTAATAATAGCATGTATGAGTTAACAAACAAATAGTGCAGACATTTTATTTTTTTTATCAAATAGCACGGTGGTTAGAAATTCACCTTTAAGATGAATAAGTGAGGTATTCGGAGTTCGAACTCTGACCCTTGTATATATTATGCAATGTCCCTATCAACTGAGCTAAGCTCACGAGGACGGCGTAGACAATTATTAGTGGGTACATAGACTAATAGTTGGAATGCTTTATAATTATTAGTGTCGTATTAGATAGATTATGAGCTGGTATACTAATAATTGTTTCTACTAATTGCTAACTGCTTAAACAAACTCCAAAGTTGACTTTGAATTATGATCACAACACACCCCTTTTACATCAAAAGTCAGTAATGAAATTAAGTTCAATATCTCTCTGAGAAGGTACCGATGGAATACACAAACCAACTCTGGTTGACTTGTGATCAGTCAATTCATATATCCTTTTAAACATGATTTTGTTTTTTCAGTAATAAACAGTTTAAGCGAGTTGTATCACAAGTTCTGACAAAAAAAGATTTATAAATTATCCATCAACGAGGTCTTAACGCTTATAACGAGAGTTAAATTTATTTACTTTAGCATAAACATGTTTCCTTCAATAAGGTCCTTAATTTTTGTTTACTATGTTTTTAACAAAATTTATGCTTTCTCGGTTACAAGGAGCCGCAAGGTGGATCACTAGTAAAGTAATCCGAAACATATTCTTTCACGACTCCACACATAATTCATGAATTTTTGTTGAAAATCTATTGTATACACAATATAAGTTCTCTCATTTCTCTCAAATAAAAAGAAAAGGTCTCTCATTTAAATCATGTTTTATACATACATACATATATATATATATATATATATATATATATATATATATATATATATATTAATCAGAAATCGAACTCTTGAACACTTATTTTAAGATATCCGAGTCTCTTAGTTAACAAATAATAATATCTACTAACAAAATCAAATTATATAAGAAATCAATATTTACATTTTTACTTTAACTCACACCTTACAAATTGCCATGAGCTTGATGTATTAAATAAAAGCTCAAAGTAAAAGAAAATATATAAAGAAAAATAATTTATAACAAGTTAATTAATCATACTTGCAAAATAGCAAAAAATTATGATGCAAGTTCTCATCCTGAACAACAATTGACTTGTTTAGTAGCAGTCACTTCATCAGCTATATGAATTTCCTTCCCATTAGGAAGACCTAATTTTGTCCCATTCATTTTATCTTCCAAACTTTTATGGCTTATGATATCATGGATCTTAGTAATCATTTCTAAGAATGCCTCCTCAACATTTAAATTTTGCAAAGCAGAAGTTTCCATAAAACACAAACCTTCTTTTTCTGCAAACCCTTTTCCTTCTTCTTTCTCAACCTCTCTTGATTGACTCAAATCAGATTTATTTGCTACTAGAATGATCACCATGTCTTCATTTCCAAATTCTCTAAGCTCATGTAACCATTTTTTTATATTAACAAAAGTTATTATCCTAGTTATGTCATAGACTAGCATTGCCCCCAATGCTCCTCTATAGTATGAGCTTGTGATAGCTCTAAACCTACCATGAAATTGTACACATATTTATGAGAATGAAATATAAGATCAAAATCAAGTAATGATGATCATAATTGAAAGATAACTAACATTGTAAAATTTTAAAATAGAGTAAAATAGAAAGCATTTTGACGGGTTATGGAGCTTATCATGTAAACAAAAAAAAAAGTATATTTTTATCAAGTATTTCCTGTGCACAATTGCATATACTAATCATCTGAGTCATGTATGACCTCAATGAGTGACAAAACTCTCCTGCTTATCATGTAACAAGAAAAGTATTTTTTTATCAAGTATTCCCTATGCGCAATTGTATATACTAATCATCCGAGTCAGGTATGACCTCAATGGATGACACAACTCTCCTGCATGTTAGATTTGGTGAGCTTTATAAAGAAGATATTGATTATTGAGTTATGGATTGTGGGGTTGGTGACCAAAACCATCTTTGTGTCACATGCTTTTCCTCGACCTATTGATAGTCGACTTGGTTATTTTTGTTCTTACTCACTATACACAATCACTTTCTAACGTTGTTTTCTTATGCATAGACTGCACATGTCCAATTCTTGTCCTAGACCCACCCCACCCAACCTTACTCCAATCAAAGATTTGCATTGAATTGAAAATAACCTGGTTTCAATTTACTACACTTCAACACAGATCTAGACATTTTAAGTGGTGGGGACAAAGCAAATTAATATAAATAAATTTATTACATTTAATTCTTGATGACATTCATAGTGAATGAGATATTGCAATTGTCACTCATTCTACAAAAGATAACTCAAGAAGTGAAAATAGCAACATATTTTCCATATGTACTAGCTTTTTTGGTTAACCCTCCCATTTCTATAGGAGAAGGACTCTAATAATAATCTAGAGTTTGATCGAAGGTAAATAAAATCTGATAAAAAATTGTTCCACCAAAAATTAAACTCGGGTTTTAACGAACAATTTATCTTTACATGATCGTTAACCATTTAAGTTCAGTTAAAGAAAGAGAAAGAAATTGTGCTCAACTAAAAAATAGCGAGGATGACAATGAAAACCAATTTAAATTTGAAAAATTAAAACAAAAAATGCTTTTAAATTTTGAAAAATACAAAGAATAATAAAGTTACATGATGCCAAGATGAAATTAAATTTGGACGAGGTTCTAAAAAAAGCATTGATTTTTGTTTTTTTTATGAAAAAGAAAGAAAAAAATAAACAAAGCATGAGAGAAACGAGTTTTCAAGGCATCTACCATCACATAACTAATTAATGGAGTTGGATATTGAGTCCATGACACATTGCAACAATCCAATTTATAATCATATTTTGCTAAGAAGTCAGCACAACTGTTCCTCACCCTCAAGAAATGATTGAAAGTCAAAATCCAAGGATAATCCTTAAAGTTTTGAATATTTTTACTTTTCTTTAACATAATTTAGAGGAATTATTGTCAGAAAAGTACTCTTATAAACAATTTAATTCAAACAAACCTTAAAACGTCCTACATAATTCAATAATAAACCGTGTTAATTATTTTTTTATAGATAAACCATATACCGTGTTGACATTATATAAGTTGTGAGCTTAATTCAACAAGGATAATGCATAATATATATAAGGTTCTCTTTAAACCCCGACCAAAAAAAAAATTGATATAAAAAAAACTATATTTTCTTTTTGACTGAATGTACCTTCGTCCTTCAAACAGGGAGCATTTGTTCTAATAAATCTATAAACATATTGAATATATAAACCTTTTCTTTTGACGAAAAATTATATATAAACCTAATGTCAAGCTTATAATCCAATTCATGATAATCCCATTGTCATCAAGGTCCCACCTAAAATTATTCTAGTTAATATAAACTTATAGTATGTGGATTTGTTTTTTAAAAAACTTATATTATGTGCTTTCACCAAAAAATAACCAAACCTACACTCAATTGGCAACCCTGACTTTTAATTAGATTTTGCTTGTTTATTTTGTACATTTTCAAATTTAAGATATCGTTATCAAGGTCACGTTATGAGTAGTAAATTTGAAAAATAATTAATTGCTTTCCTTTAGTTTTATTTATTCACGATAACATCCAAAAGCAAACAACAAACAAAGTTAGTTAACAAAATAAATGCAGCAACAAACAAAAAGGGTGGGACCAATGTTTGTGGGATGTAGATAAGGGATGAAAAGATTAACACTAATAATATAAAGTCAAATAAAGTATAATTCATTTTAAAATCTTCTAGATTAAGAAACCAAGTAAACGCCAACTTTGAACACTGAATATGCTAGTGCTAGTTGGAAAAGGATGAAACCAACTAAAGCCAAGAAGAAGAAAAAAGCAAAAAGACTAGAAGTATCTTGCAACTGAGTTCATATGCATTCTGCATTTTCAATATTTAAAAAGGTTTATAAAGGAGAGATACTTTTTAGATTAGACGTGTTTCGGTGTCAGACACGTTTCTGATGCCGATACATATAATTAAACTGAATTATGAGATATTTTCAAATTATTGACAGTGTCAACGTGTCAGTGTCGTGTCCGGTGTCTGTATTTGTACTTCGTAAGTTTTTCGTAATAGTGAATATTCAAGAGTTATGGTAATCCAAAGTCGACTAAATAGGATAGATAAAATCAGACGATGATTGTTCCAGGAAGGATTCAAACTTGGGTTACATAAATTTGGTAAATTAACCATTGAAACAAAACCTTTCCTAAGATGTTGAAGACAAGAAAAAGGGACAAAACAATTGAGAAAACAAGACTAAAGAGATGACATACTTAAAGAAAACAATACATAAACATATTAATCGAAAGTAGTTGAAAAAGACTTACCTTTCTTGGCCGGCAGTGTCCCATATTTGTGCTTTGATGAGCTTGTCTCTAACCTTGATGTTCTTATAACCAAATTCCACACCTATGGTTGGCTTAGAATCAAGTAGAAATTCATCTTTTGTAAACCTTGAAATAAGATTTGATTTCCCAACTCCAGAATCTCCAATTAGAACAGTTTTGAAGAGGTAATCACACTGCTCATCAAATGTATCAGCCATATATAATATAATGATTATATATGATCCTTAATTAATTTATCTCCAAACCCCTTTAGTTCCAAAGAAAGAAGACTTATGAGGAGGTGAGAAAACACTTGAAACCAAATGATATTGATGTTTGTGTATAAAGTATAGAAGGATATATATTGCTCAAAAAGAAGGATATATATGGAGTAAGTAATGAGAAGGTGCATGGTCATCATCATAATTATATGCACGGTGACATAATAAATTAAAGATTAAGCAAGGGGGCACTATCAAGTTATTGTATGTGGTAGTACTAGTACTAGCTTTACAACCATAGCAGTCCAAAACAATAAATGAAATAACATAAAGGTTTATTTTGTTACAAAAATAACATAAAGGTTGGTTCAACTTATGATCGATATTAATTATTTACATACTAATGTATTGTTAAAAATTATTTTGAATGTTATACAATCAAATTTCTTCATACCTAATATGAGATTAGAGACATTTAAGCTTTTACATATAAATTGAAGAATATCCCTGTAAGCAACATGATCTTCTTACATCATTATACTTGCGATATACTCTCTCTAATCATTGTCATAAACAAAATTTACTTTTTAATTTTATCGAATGATTGATGTATTTAGCTTTTAGCATAGATTGCATATATCAGTTATTCAATAAATTTAAAAAGTTATTTCTTGCTTATAATTGTGAAATTAAATATAAGGATAAAATCAATTATACAAGTGAAATCAAGAGTTAGAATAAATTATTATCGAGAATATTAAAATCAATTGTATCGTTTCCCTCGTGTTCCATCATTATACTGCTTGAATGCTTGTACTTGGCAATCATTTGACGATTGGTCATTCTGCAAAGTTGTGAGCTCTGTAGGATGGGGTGAATCACTTCTTACGGAGTACGAGTGGGAATCAGGGAAGAATTTTAACATGGAATATATGGAGATTGAGAAATTATATATATATATATATATATATATATTATTTTTAATGGAGCTGTTTTTTATTTATTTATATAAATAATGGAGCTGTGGTTGATTGTAGTAGATTGGTTGATTGCATTAAAAGTTCTCTATGTGAGTGCTTTATTTGTCCGAAGGGAGGTGATATGTCTCGTGACGATCGAGGTTGTTGAACGATGGTTCACGATGTTACGTTGTGCGGGAAACCGAGTCTTTACGGTGGTGGAGAAAGGTGTATGTTGCACATTAGTATTCCAACGCTCAAGTCAACATCTGAAAGAGGTGGTTATGTATGAAATGTGGCAATAACAAAGTGTACTGTGAGGGTGACGTTGTATCACTCTTGTAAAGAACGCTAACTGTCCCCATGAAACGCGGCACCATCTTTGGAGGCAGTTGGTGATGACATGGCAGTGGAGATGGAGTCAAGGCGCCGCATAGGACTTCGCGTGCTTCCTCGTCATATTTTGCCTTCTTTGTTTTGGCTTAATAGACCGTGCTTTTTCGGGCTTCTAGTAGGTCCGGAAGAAGAGGTAATCTAAGCATGCCCTTTTCTAATTGGTGGAGGTGTCCACTTCATGTTTTCGTAAAACAATACTTTTTTAATTGATTAGAGTATATCATGTACATTTGTCAATAATATTTGGTAATTGTTTTTAAACACTTGAAAACACAAAGCTATAGTTAATTACCACTAAAATCATTTTTTAAATTGGTGTAAGTAATTTAAAAAATGTCAAAGACAATTAATTACCATTTGATAGATGCCTCTGAGCTATTGCTAATGATAGGTCTTATATAGCAAATATCATAAGAAAGCAACTCTTATGGTTGTCTGGCTAGAATGACATTTTCAAGTTACGACAGCACATATTGAGGCTATCTCTATTCACACCCTCTCGTTTTCTTAACTTGCCACCCTAGCTCACTGTTTTTTCATCATTGTAAAAAATATATTTTCCCGGAACAGCTCCCATTTTAGGAACTTTTGTTTACAGATCCAACTTTATTTGGGAGCCACTTCCCCTCTCTCTTTAAAGGATTAGGGTATATCATGTATACATGTTAATAATATTTGGTAATTGTCCTTTAGGCACTTGGAAAATGCCGAATGGTAGTTAATTACCATTTTTTTATTTTGTATGTGAAGATTTTTTTGTCCTTTTATTTACCTAGAGATAACTGACGTCTAAGGCTTAAAATTCAACGGCTAGTTTGTACGTATCTTATTGGTCAATTTAAATACACATGATTACATGCATTCTCACCGGATTCCAAGATAATATACAAGTTCAATTGAACATGTTTAATATCATAGCCAATCGTAATTTTATAGAAGTTACAAGGTTAGTTTAAAATCACAGTGATTTATCATAATTCTAACAAATTTGCCGTGATTTTATGCACTAAGTTTATTATTTGTGGTTTTACATCAAATTAATTTGTAGGAAAATGCATAAACGACATGGTATATTTCCTTTTGTTCTGTTTATGAGCAAACATATCTAAGTATACACTTACTAAATATGTGTATTGTGATTAATGTTCTCAATATAATAAAATAAATGTATTTCTCAAACCATTTTAAGATCATCAAATATGATTATCTTTTTAGTTTTATTTATTCGATGGTGAGAGAAAACGTGAATCAAATCGAACAAGTTGCCCTGTTTTATTCATTCGATGCCAAAGAAATCTAGTGAAAGGAAAGGAGACAAGCATAAGATAATTAAATTGACGAAGAAATCAAGTGTGCATGCGAGTAATGAGAAAAATACAAGCCCCAAAATGAAGAGATGGCGAGCAAACAACTGCCATATTTTGCAATTGAATGTGATAAAGCAATATCTTCTTTGGTGCGATCACAAAGCGGTATATCCTGGAGCAGTTCGGGAAAGACATTGTAAATTTATAATACCCAATGTCAATCCCGACTCTGACTCACGATATTCCTATCTGTCGATCAATACCTCAATATTATGTTCACTCAAAAACTCTTTCCTCCTCTACCAAGTGCTCTCTCTGTTATACCTTTGTTCATATTTATAGGTAAACTCTCCGTGTTATGGAATAAATAATAACTTTTACAATTATTTAATTTCTCCTTTCCAACATTTGTTTTTTTTTCTTTTCATAACCGTTTTGTGGCAACTTTGCATGTGAGTGTACTTTGTGGTGAATGTATTGCAGGCAACACAAGCAAAGGAGATCATGAGGATATATAGTTGACCAGTCAATAACCAAAACTAGGTGAACAGTGGAATGGTTTGGAGATAGATTGGTTGAAAAGCTAACCGTCTTCCAATCATGCAATACCATGCATGTGGTATTTTTATGTTATTTTCATCTAAACTAAATTGAAATTTTAAATAAATTTTGCCAATATATGGGCTTTTGTTTTCTAGGATTTTGTTTATCCGACCAAACTCCTATAGTAACACATTGGCTTTTGTTTTCTTGTTTCTTTTTGTTTATCTATCTGACTGTCATGCTGGCAGTAGAAATTAAGATAGGAAGAGATATACGAATATTAAGGAAAAAAGTGGAACCCAAAATAAGAACTAACTTTAACTCAAAGTAGAAAGGGTTGTTATTTTGTATCTTTTGATCGTTTGTTTGATTGTATTTGTTTCATGTATCTAGGACATGAACTTTATGTTTTATCTTATTATTTTAGCAATATTAAGTGGTGTTATTATTCATAGCAAATGAACACATAAGATTACAGTCGTTTGATTAGGGAACTTATTGGAATACATGGGATGTTTCATAGCCAAAGGAACTACACTAATGTGAGTTTTGGTCGTTGTATACAACTGGAAAGAATCATATGAAGACATTTCTGAAGGTGGTGGATCCTGTTAAGTGTTAAATGTTAGTAGTTTCAAATTGATGGAGTAAGCCTTTCTATGTCTTTTAAAGTGTGTGATGTAGATTAGTTGCAACGGATTTAGAGTTTATCTTTATTCACTGTATTCTCGTTAATAAATTTTGCTTGCACTTCAAGAAAACATAAAATCACCGGGGCAAGTTTATCGGCAGCCGAAAATCCACGGAAGACTTCCACAATTTTTATGTCATCTGTGGCCAAAACAGCCGGAAATGGATCTGCAAAAACTCAAATTTTGTTGTCTTCTTCGACAGTTTTGTAATGATTACGGCAGCCTTGAAAGAACATCTATTTATCTTAAAAAAAAAAAAACTTGTTTTGCTGCGGATTTAGCTGCCGATAATTTTCAGGATTTAAAATCACTGCTAAATGCATATTCATTATTATTATTATTTTTTCAAAATACACTGCCGGAATTGGTTTTTAAGCGCTCGATAACGTTTCTTACTCTTTTTTTTTATAAATAAATTCAAAACACTAGGCTACCGGAACGTATAGGTTGCCATCTTATAAATACTCCCTCTCATTTCTCATCATTCTGTCATGCTCATTTCTCACAATTTTCTTATCTCTACATCATAGTCTCTCAACCACCAATAATATTTTTATTTTTATTTTTATTTTCATTTTGAATCTCCTTCCACTCATTTTTTTTGTTTAAGGGAAATATAAAAGTTGAGAGAAACTTTTCAGTCCACCATGTTGCTTGCATGTCATGTGAAGAAATTAAGTGTCCTTTTCGCGCTACAAGAGAACGCATGAGAGGAGGGTGAAACCTAAATTGAATATGAAGTTAAAACTTAAAAGGGAAACACACATTCAATGTGTGATCGATTCATCCCTACATGCGATCAAGTGAAGAGGATAAGGAAAGTTTATATCATAAGATGAACATTTAGGGTTGTTTGCCGTGTTTGATTGATTTTGGCAAAAGCCGAGTGAAAAATGGAAGAAGAATGAAGAAAAAAAGTGTGTCAATAATTTTTGAGGAAGAGAGACACGCAAATCAAATCGGAAATGCTTAATGGCACAACTGGATTTATCATCAGATCCCCACGACCATGTTTTCCACTTGACACTATTTCATATCTTTAATTTATTTTAATTAAAACTTAATTTTAAAAAGAAAGTGAAGCCACTTAATGTGTCATGAGTTTCGTTGGTATATGATTGTTGTGAAGTGAAAGTAAATATTTGTGAATCATTCTCCGGATGAGGTTTTGAAACATCTCATTGCGAGTAGTTGTTTTCTTTGGAAATATGCACACATAATGGGTAAGTAAAGAACAAAAATAAACAAACATTTTTTTTATGAACCTTTGTAATTTACATACAAGTATAGAACACATAACAATCAGAAAGAGAGACTGATATAATTTTTCAGAATATTCTTGGGGATTAAAATGTGTTTTATTGTGATTCAAAATATTTTGTTTAAAACAACAACAACCAATCGTAAACCCATTAAAGAAGATCAACTAATCAAACAACGCCATAATATTCCAGCACAAACTCATTAATCTCCAAGTCCTTTCTAATAGTTTTTGTTGTTGGAGACTGAATTGATCCTTCAATCCATCACACGACATGTAGACAGCATGGTGAATGACGACATGGTAGATGAAAATGTTACACATAAAAATAGGAGAAATTCTTAGGGAGCTTCTACGGTACACCTGCAAATTAAGGTGTACCGGTACTCCTACTTCAAATTTTTTTAAATTAACTATTATTTTTATGGAATAAAAAGTTAACTGTTGATATTTATATTTTAGAAAATGCCGTTTCATAAGAAAAAACATCATTTCATTGTTTATAAAAATTATACTATTTTTAAAAAAAAATTATTGTAAAAAATAATCAAAATTCTCTATTATGAGTACTAAAAATTCAGAAAAATTAAATTTTATTTCGTTGACGTTTTTGGTAAATAAGGTTTAATTATAGGTGATAGAAAACAATTTTTCTCTTCAAAAAATAACACATTTAACTATTAATTTATTGATTTGGTGTATCAATACACTCAAATTTTTGGGTGTACCATAGAAAATGCCAAATTCTTATGTGAAATCTTCCCGCAACTTATCATTCTTACACCATCCAATTAAAATATGACACCTCATTATTGTTAGAGAGATAATGTAACCATGTTGTTGGAGAGAGAATGTAACCATGGCCAAAGAGAGTCGGTTAATGCTTCATGTTTCCATTTCTTAATTTTTTTAATCGGTTTTCCATTTCTTAATTAAATTATATATATTTTTTAATTTAATAATGAGGTGTTATATTTTAATTGGATAAATGTAAGAATGATGTGTTGGGTGAGAGTTCACAGAAGAGTTTCCCTAAAAATAAAATAAAAACACTCAGAGTGTGTTTGGATGGAGGGTTTAGGAGGGGAAGAGAGGGGAGAACTCACTTTTATTTTTCAAATTACGAACATGTAAAATGAATTAACAACATGATAAATGATAACATAATACTTTAAAAACACTTAATTTATTTTAAAAATACATTTTACATTGTTCATAATTTAAAAATAAAAGTGAGCCATCCCTTCCCTTCTCCTCCTAAACCCTAAATCCAAACACACCCTCAGTTTTTATATGATAATTTATTTCAGTGACTTAAATAAAATCTTGATTTATTTTTGTACCGAACTAACTTGAGTCATGAGTTTTTTTGTGAAGGACCATTTTAGGTGTTTACTCTTTTTTAGTCAAAAGGGTGGTTATCAAATTCTATGATGAAAATATATATGTAACTAGATTTTAGTGTTAGGGCCCGTTGTAAGATACTCTATACCCATCTCAGTTGAGCATAGCAAGTGGTGAGGGAAAGGGAAGAAGGAAAAATATCATATCGGAGGGTCTACCTCCAAATCTACTGTACTACCCAATTCTATGGCTATTAATAACTTGTCCACTATATACAATTTTCCTTTGAAATTGTAAGTTTCGTTAATTACCTTTTGAAATTAACAAAACTTCAATTATCCTCTTGAAATTGCACAACGTTAATCAATTTACCCCATCCGTCAAATTTTTCTGTTAATCAACATGACGTTTTGCACATACCCCCATAAAGTTTTGCACTTATGTGAAAAATGCCTCCCAAACTTAAATTTTTTTTATATATTTTTTTTATCCTTGACTCAAAACACCACTTGGAATAAAATCATCACTTGGAGTAGAAGCAGCATTTGCAGGAACACATAAAAACACTTGTTTAGCTTGACTTTGAAGTCCATTGATTCCAAGCATTAACAAGATTGTTAGTGTTTCCATTTGAGTATTGACATTGAAGATTATTATAAAACTGAACCCAAACATAATCAAATAAACCAGTATTTATAGCTGAATCCAAATAAGCATCAGGGTAAGGACATTGTGATGCTGCAGACAAATAAATTGATTAACGTTGTGCAAGTTCATCACCAACTTCAATATCAAAAACGAGTTGATGCCTTTGCTTTGACAAGTTTGGATATCTTTACTAAAGTTTGTGCAACCATTTGTGGCTGGATCATGGATTACAATGGCCTGCAAGGTTTAGTTGTGGATTTTGGCCATTGCCAAAATGGATAGAAAAGCTATGTTTACAAATTGGTAGTTGTTTGTGTTCCAAGCATCTGCTGAGGAGCCTTCATTTCCCTTTTGAAGGATGCTGCTATCTTTTGAGTAAGTATAAGAAGAATAAAAAATATAAATTTTCAAGTTAAGGGGCATTTTGGACATAAGTGCAAAATTTTAGGAGGTATTTGCAAAACGTAATTTGACTAACAGAAGAATTTGAGGGAGGGTAAATTGATTAACGTTGTGCAATTTCAGGAGGTAATTGAAGTTTTATTAATTTTAGAGAGTAATTGACGAAACTTACAATTTCAGAGGTGTAATTGCCTATTTACTCCTATAATTGATACCAAATAAACTAATTGATGGCGGACAAACTTATATTGTCGATAGTGAATAAACTAATTGATAGCGGATAAATTTCTATAGCTAATAGAGAATAAACTAATTTGAAGCAGATAAATTTATATGGTTGACAGGTCTGTGTGTGCATAACTCAGCTGGCATGATATGCTGGACTGAAATTCGAACCTCAAACACCACACTTCGCATTTATTCACAGCACTTCACACTTATTCACAGCATAGCTGTTAGACAAAAAAAATTAACTAATTGATAACGGTGGCTAATTAAATTTGCATTGTTTGATGAAATTGGCGATTTAACTAAGAAAAAATATAAGCCAATCCAAACGGTTATAAGTTATAAACAATCCGTAATAAGCTTAAAATTTTGGTTTACCAAATAAGCTTAAAATTTTGTTATCATAAACCAAACATACATTCAGATTAACTCAAACATAGAAATCTAAAATAATAATTTAAGCATAATAAAAAAAAAACGTGAAGAGCAAAAGTTTGATTCCAATTACAAATTTGATAATATACGAAATTTCAATTTTCGTCTTCGATTTAGATCTAAATCTAGAGTTTCAGTAGAGCAATTCGCTCATTATTTATCTATATTTATTCATTTATGTTAAAAGCAAAGCGAAAACGTCTCTTACCGGAGATTCACCGGCGGCGATGAAGACTGAGAAAATCTCTACCGTCTAACTAACAGACTCGTTAACGGTGTGAATCTTAACTTTCGCTGTCATCATCTGCTTAAATTCTTCAAAGTTAACACTACCGTCACCGTCAGAATCAACAGACTTAATCATCTCTTGACATTCCTCAACGGAACACTTCATTCCAAGACGATCCAGTGCAAGATGAAGCTCTTCCGTCGAAATGAGTCCGTTTTTGTCTTTATCGTACAGATCGAAGGCGTCGCGAAGAGCTGAATCGCCGCCGTCGGTGGTGTCGGAGCGGCAGAACGCGGCGAATTCAGATAAGTTGATGAAACCGTCGTGGTCGGTGCTGAGTTCTTCCATGACGCGTCGGAGTTCTTCTTGTTGTGGTACGTCGGATCTGAGAGTTCGAAGAACGGTTTCGAGTTCGTTGACGGAGATCTTGCCGTCGCCGTTTGCGTCGAAGTTGTTGAAGACTTTTTTGAGTTCGTCCATGTCTTCGACGAGTGGTGGAGTTGGGTCGGATTCTACTGGAACGGGTTCGTTTGTTGCCATTGTTTTGAAGATTATTCAGTTTGGGATGGTAGCGTTTGGAGAAGAAGATAATAATTGACTGAAGGTGCTACTTGAGTTGGCTTCGTTGTTAGCTAGTATAGTACAAGAAGACTATGGTCAATGAATGTCCAAAGGGTAGTGTTAACTTGTGCCCTTAAATGCACATGTTAAGAAACCTAAAAATTATTTTTTAGATTCTCAGCGCGATAATTTGAATTTCAGCTATGAAGTAAGTATACTATGAGAAAAACTTATTCTATTTAAAAATGGTATTCATGTTTGTTCACCCAATTTGTTATTTGATGAAATTCATTAATCATTTGAGTTCAATCACTCGACTAATAAATATGTTGAAATTGCTAGGTTGATCGGTGTTAAATATTGACTCATTTATTTATGTATTATCTCTGTTGCTAATTATAAGCAATTTTTTTTAGATTCATTCAATTAATAATGTATGTGGGTCATACCACATGCATCATTGCTTGAATTAATCTAAAAAGTCAAATTTACTTATAATTAACGATGGAAGGAGTATGAATTTTCACATGGTTATTATCATATCGTTGATCTATACCTAAAGTTCAACGACACTGGCTCCTAATTAATCAATCATTCAATCTATAAGAAATAGACTCTTTGCAAAATAAAGTCAAACAAATGCGTCTTTGATCTAAAATAATTGAATCATCACTCAAATAATTATTATATGGGTTTGGCTATCCTGTGCAATATTACACATGTTAATGTTAATGATACTAAAAAAAGCAACTTTTTATTGAAAATCACAACTGTTTTTAAAAAAATTATATATTTAATTGAAAATACACAAGTTCCAATATGCACTTACTACTTTAAACTTCTTAAAATGTGCAAATTTGCACATGTTAGAAAAATTATCGTTGGATATGGTTTTGAATCATCTCTTAAATAATTATTGTGTTGATGGTTATGCTAATGATTTGACATGAAGAAAACGTTAGTTATGTGCGGTTGTTATAAAAATAAAGAGACCATGGTATTTATTTTTGTTGGTTGTATTCTCATTTTGATTCCTTACTTGTTGGTTCTATTCTGAATTCTGATGGTACCATGGTATTTTAGATTTTTAAGTTGTATTTGTTGTTATACATAGTCATTTAAATTTGTCGGTATAATTCCTCACTTGTCTGCTGGTTTCAGGGAAGGGATAGTGACGTTTTTTTTGGATCTGTCTGAAAATTCATATTTAGTCCTCACAAAATACAAAAATATAATTTTAGTCCTTAAAAGTTAAAAATCTATGTGTTTTTTTAGTCCTCTAAAAGTTAAAAAGCTATGTGATTTTGATTTAAGAGAGGAAGAAATAAGGGAAATGAAGAAGGAGGAAGGTGATTATTATTTTATTTATTTATTTTAACTTAAAGAACGAGAACTTCTGATTTAAGGCTTTTAAAAAATTTGAGATTTAAATTGTCTCCAAAATATAAACATTGCACCTAAATGTTCCAAATTTTGGTATTAAATACATTTGGTCTGTGACATAACATCTTGAATGTCCAAAAACATCGGTTGGGTCAAAAATTCGATTGAATTTCTAATGCGTCATTTTCTTCAATAAAAATAGCAGATAACTTATAATTTATGACTGTTTTATAATTGATGGTTGATAGTTGATAACTGAGAAATAGTAAATTAGTTGAAGTGTTTGATAAAAATAATGGTTCAACAAGTTGATAAATGTAAAATGAGCTTCTTAATCATAATAAATTTATAGCAATGAACATTTATGTATTTATTATATTTTTCTGTTAATTTTTTTTTAATTAGTGTTTAAAAAATATATATCTGGGTTAAAAAATAATTTTGTAATATATTGAGTTTTTTGTAAAAATTGTGAAAAACAGAAAAGTAATTAAAGTGTATATTGGCTAATTGTATAAACTGTTGAAAACCTTGTTTAACCTATTAGGCATTTTAGTAGTTCACCATAATGAGACAGCAAATCAACTTCATCATGCTAACCTTGGCCAACAAACAAACATATATGTGTAGATGATTTGATTATATGAATGACTATATGACTAATGACTTTTTTTAATGAACTATTAAATAATGACATAATAGTTACTATAGGCTTATGGTGTGTCCAAGATTTTAATTTATCTGCTTAGACTAAAAGTTTCATCAATGTGATGTTTGGGCATCTCACGCCTCACTCAAACAAAGTAAAATAATGACTACCATCCAACAAGTTCATGAGATGAAGTCTTATATGGTTCATCATTTCAGCACACATATACACATTCTATTTAATTTCTTTTTTATTTTTTTTAACCTTTTGTTTTAATCGTGTGTCTAAATAGAATGTTCAAATACCTGTGATCAACCAAATATTATTTTATTTTCTAATATTACTTTATTCAAATATGTGTGTTCCGTCTATATACAACGCCTTTATTTTGTAATTTTTGGATGATCGATCTCTATTCGTCTCGTGTATGGACCACGATTTTTAATAAAATTTTGCCGTTAAAAAAGAACTTTGTCAAAATCGCCTCTACATATTTTTTTCCAAAGAGAGACAACAATAAACCAAACTAGAGATCATGCACTGTTCTTAACAACAATTGCAATGAAGTTTGGTAAATCCAAATCACAATGAAATTTATATAAATTCTATCAATTATAAAACTCTAAAATCAAATTCAAATCACAACAATTGCAAACTCATTGGCAAATAAGTAAACGTACTACTAAGATTTTCATGCCTACCCTACTAGAGATCATTGTTTTGAACAATTCAACACTTCAACTACTTCCATTTGAATAAAAATCTCGACAACTACCATAGCACATGAATCAGTTACAAACTCAGAATGGTACACATAACAAGACACATAGGAGTAGTTCATTAACCTAGTACAACAAACATTAAAAGTAACAAACAAACTATAAACTAAATGTAATCGATCAATTCAGGGACAGAAAGTGACCAAATAATTAGCCTTAGAACAAGTAACAATACTTGTAGGATCATCAAAGGCATAAGAGTAAGCCTTAGGGCAAGCCAACTTAAAGATTCTCGAATAACTCGTGGGCTTACAAGCCTGTGGGCTTCCATAACTACCCGTGCAACAATACCTAGGTGAGTTAAAAGCATAACAAGCACTCTTACAACCCACCACGTGATTCATGTCACTTGACCTAACTTGAAGGCTCATGGGACACATAACGTTAAGATCCCTAACGCAACCAGCGAATTCACATTTTCCGTTACCATTTAATGGCGTTATCGTTAACGGAAGATTGTAACCATCGACGAGACTAACATCGTAGAAATCTTGGTCATTGCCGAGAGTGAATTCGGCTAGTGTTGCTGGTGGTGTGCCGCCAAGGCCATTACATGAGAGTATACCACCGCAGTCTCCAGTGGTGCAGTGACCGTGGCCTGTAGCGTCGAAGGAGCAGTTGTCGCGGGCCCATATGCGACCCGACCAAAGTGGTGGAAGTTGGAGTGTGTAGGCATTGTTGGATGGAAGGTTGAAACCTCCTTGGGCTATGATAGGCTTTCCTGCAGTTGGCTGTAGCCCGGGCCAGATTTGGTGTGGACACTTGTTGTAAAGTGTTATTGTTGTTGCTGATACCTCAGTCACTGTTTCAAGAAAACAAGTTGTAAAATTTAAATAAAACTTTACAGAGTAATGGTATTAAGGCATTCATATTTTTGATACACATGCTATACTTGGTTGATCACATTTAAATTGTAGTTAGTTTAGTTGAGTATATAATTAATTTAATTCATTATTAAAATTGTGGTTAATTCAACTAATGATAAACCACACGTTCATATTTTTCAGCATAGTCTAAATGAATCATATATTAAACTAAATTAAGCATAATTTTGCATGTCATTGACCATATGTTGTAGATAAAGAGAAACTGAATGTTCATGAAATTTTTACTTTTCATTTTACAACAAGTTGTGAATGTGATGTGGTTTAGAAGGTAGTAAATGTGTGGGAGGGAGAGGAGAGGAAGTTACCTGCAATGTTAGAGATGAGGAAGAGAGTAAGGATGAATCTTAGCATTGTGTTTGCTACTTGCTTTTAAAATGCCCTTTTTGTGTTGGTAGATTATAGGGATAGCAAACCGTTGCTTTTATAGAGAAAAAGGGTGTGGACCAAGTAAATGGAACTGCAAAATGGAGATAGGATGGAACGAGGATGAGGGTTTTTGGAACTACTAGGTATGCCGTCCATGATAGGTCGTGATAGAACAACCACATTTTCTTATATTAAGGACCGTGTGTGGCAAATGATTATTTCTTGGAGTAGTAAGCGTCTCTCTAAAGCAGGTCGGGAAGTTATGATAAAGCCAGTTCTCCAAGCCATTCCTTCTTACGTCATGAGTCTATTCCACTTATCAACTACGCTGATTACTACCATCGAAAGAATGATGAACTCGTTTTGGTGGGGTCATGGTAGAACTTCGCACAGAGGTATAAATTGGTTGAGCTGGGAAAAGCTTTCGATGCACAAGAATAACGGCGGTCTTGGTTTCAAGGACTTATCTGCCTTTAATCTTGCGATGCTAGGAAAGCAAGGATGGAAATTTCTTACTGATTCTCAATCACCCATTTCTCGCATTTTTAAGGCTCGATACTTTCCGAATAGTTCCTATCTCAGTGCTACCATCGGTCACAATCCGAGTTACGTATGGCGTAGCATTTTGCGTGCCCGATTTATTGTGCGTGGTGGGGCTCGTTGGAGTATTGGTTCTGGTATGACAATTCCAGTTCTCGATGCACACTGGCTGCCTAACCGTTGAGTTTATTGATGGTAATATAGAGGGAGACTACCATATTTGTAATTTTAAAGTTAACAGTTTATTATCTGAGAATGGTAAGGTTTGGAATGTGCCTCTTATTAGGCAAGTGTTTAGCAACGACATTGTTGAAGCCATTTTGAATACGCCTTTGCATGAACAGGTTCAGAATGATCGTCTTATTTGGAAAGTGGAGATGAACGGTTTTTATTTGGTCGCAGCGCTTACCGTCTTTGTGTTAAAGAGCTGGTTGATGTTTCCCACCTCCATCGTCCGGGTAATTGGCGAGACATCTGGCGCCTTAAGATCCCACCGAAGGTTAAACTTTTAGTTTGGCGTATGTGTAGGGGATGTTTGCCTACTAGAGTTCAGTTGCAAGACAAAGGAGTTTCGTGTTCGACGAATTGTGCTAGCTATAGTTATGAGTATGAGCATCTCAACCACCTTATGTTCGAGTGCCCGTTTGCTTTTCAAGTTTGGATGTCAGATGGTATGTGGCAGGATGTGCAAAATGTGGCCATGAATTCAGACTCTGCTGTCAACACTGTTTTCTATTTACTCCAAAACTCGTCTATGGATATTCAAAAGCGTTTTGCTGCTATTTGTTGGAGTTTATGGAAGTATCAGAATCTCAAAATTTGGGAAGAGGTTACGGAGAATAGCGTGTAGGTTGTTGACAGAGCTCGACAGTTATTGGATGATTGGCATGAGGTCAATTTACCGAGGCTAGCTGACCTGCAGCAGACGGGCAATCAACAACTGCATTCTGGTGCGTCTGTGCAGCAGCCTGCTCAGCATTCTCCCATGTCTGTGCAGCTGGCTGTGCAGCAGCAAAGCCCACATATAGGCCCTGCTATCCCGCAGTGGCAGTCTCCAAGTAATGGCAGGTTCAAATGCAACGTAGACGCGGCCTTTTCGGACCATTTTCAGCGGACAGGTATATGGGTTAGTGTTCGAGATGATGTAACACCCCGTTTTCCCCAACTTTAAAATAACATAGATTAATTAGAGTTTTTCAACGTAAACGGAATGTCACACTTCTTTTCATAAAATCATAAATGGAATAAAGAAAATCCTTTAATACATCGCAACAGAAATATTTCAACTTTTCAAAACAATCTTTGGCACAAGGGCCTCAACACAAAATCTCATAAATTTAGTTCATCAACATGTTCATAAAACAATACGTAAGGAATAGAAAGCGACAACAAAATTCTCATCCCGTTACGTATCAGAGCACTTAAGACACATGCGAGAAATACCTCACACGACCGCAACTATTCTTGGTTACCTGCAAGTACATCAAATACATTTAACAACATGGACGTCATCAATTAATCATAATAATTCTTCATGTAGTACTTCTTTAACAACTCATAAGCTACATTATGTAATCATCATAACAACATCAATTAGTAATACAAATAACCACGTAGTTCATCTTTAATAATACTTCATATAAACAACATAAGCAACAATCAACTTCAAATCATCTTTAACGATACTTCGCATAAACAACATAAACAACAACATATAACTCTTCATTAACGATTAATTGATAATTATCAACTCGACAACTTAGACCACTCGACAACTTCGACATCGACTACGCAACTTCAACTCGACTATGCAACTTAGACATCTTATTCATGCATGTGGTACCAATCCAGGGCGTCAAGCCCTCAACGTAATAAGTATTAATATACTTCCAGGGCGTCAAGCCCTCATCGCAAATGAGCTAAAGCTCCAGGGCATCAAGCCCTCAACGTGTAGAGTAAAAACTCAAAGGGCACCAAGCCCCCATTTGAAATGGGTATGCATGGACTCAACATCATACAACTTACACAACATCGACATCTTAGGATTCCAACAATTTGGATCAACAACTCCTAATCTTAGACTGACACATGCGGCTTTTAGTCAATAATAAACAACAACATGACAACACATCAAATATTTCAAGATATGACAATATCATAAACAATCACATAGTTCATCGCTTATAGTTCTCAAAAGGCATATACAATTATATATGTATCTCAAATTATTCAACAACAATATTCATATTAATTCAGACTCACTGAAAGACAATACAATTATAACCAACTTCATGTAACATCATATTCATCAACTTATACATTCATATAATAATTCATCAATCATGAACATATCATATAACATCATATTCATCAACATATACATTCATATACTAATTCATCATTCAGGAAAAACATCATATATTATCATCAACATATACATTCATATAATAATTCACTAAAGCCTTCTTGGAGTATTTTCATCATAACTCAAACACCAAAAATCATTTTCAAGTCAAACCAAAGTCAATGGAAAGCTAACACAATTATCTACAACTTTCATGTTTACACCAAAGGTCAATTCTGTACCTATTAATATCAGTTTTCATTTCAAATTTGGGAAAGGTTGTGCTGAAATTCATAAATATTCACTGTGACCTACGTGCAGTAATATGACCATAACTCAAGTTCTATAAATCATTTAGAATTCAAACCAACGGCATTAAAAAGCTAATTCAAAACAGAAACGGGTGAAAAGTGAGTGTTTTTCCAGTTTTGGCTTTCAGAAAATCGGTGGCCGAATTCGTTTACGGGAAAGAACAGTTTTCACTCCAAAAACTCAATTTTTGATCCCTTAATTACCCAAAATGATTTACAATGATGTTTACAGATCAAATAGGAAATATAGAAATCAAAACAACATAGGAACATGCATCAAACAACACAATTCATCTCATTTTATCAATTAACATAAACTTTCTAACCCTAACTCAAGAACACAACAATTCATTAAATTTCAGAATTATATACTATGATTATCGAAGGAAATCCCACCCTTACCTTAGATTAGACTATCGGACTCTACGAGATTGCTCCTCTTCTCACAAGATTCTCCTCTTTCTCTGACTTCTCACTTTTCTCCCTTTTTCTCCAAAAACTGAATTGTACCTTATGTACAATTCTAACCTAGTTTTCCTTTTTATATCTCTTCTATCTAATTTATCTTATTTCACTTATTCTCTTAAACTCTTTTAAATCCCTAAATCAGCCTCTCAACTCAATATTCTATTTAAAAATGTATATAAATTACTTCCATAACAAATATCAAATATATTTCTATAGCAAATAACAAGTATATTTTTTTACACAAAATAACATGTATATTTCTATAACAAATATATTTCTATAACAAATAACAAATATATTTTTACACCAAATAACATATATATATATATATATATATATATATATATATTTCTACACCAAATAACAAATATATTTTCTACACCAGATAACATATATATTATACTAATAAATACCAACATATAACATAACAAAATATCACTTATCAAAATAAATCGACTAAATTATAAAAATATATCTAAACTCAATAAAATAAATAAATAATAAAATAGGGCGTTACAGATGACGCGGGAACCTTTGTGCTGGCTAAGGTGCAGCAGTTTGATCATATTTATCCAATCGCAATAGGTGAAGCATTGAGCCTTTATCATGCTATCCAATGGATGAAAAATATGCATTTTGATAATATCAATTTTGAGTTTAATTCCAAAATCACGAGAGATGTGTTCCATTCCCGCAAGACAAATGTTTCAGAATTTGGTAGTATTGTTGGTGCGTGTCGAGATTTGTTCTCCACTTCTTTTACAAACTCTAGGGTTGAGTTTATCCGGCGACAAGCGAATGCAACGGCTCATGCCTTAGCAAGAGAAACCACTTCCTTAACTAGTCCCAATATTTATTATGATATCCCTTTTTGTATTGAAACTATTATTATTAAAGAAATGCTATAAGCATCTCTTATTAAAAAAAAAGTCTCTTATAATGTGCTTTTTAACAAAGTAAAACTACCACAAATTTTAAAAAATAAAAACAACTTTTACAACATAAGTTGACCCTTAAGATTGATAGGTTTAACTTTATTTATTTATTTAAGGTTTAAATATTTAAAGTTAAATAAGTTTTTTACTTAACCAATAAAAATATCACTAACTTTGTTTTTTTTTTGTTGTTGTTAATTTTGATTTATCTTACACGAGGTGATAGTAAGAAAATGCGCAGTAAGTCTAAATACACCGGTTGTAGCTTTTGATTGGACGTGAGTTCACACCGTTGAAACTAATGTTTATTTAAAGCTTTTATATTACGAAACGATGGTTATACCTTTTGATCCGGATGCTACCACGTGTAAGGACCTCGAATTTGGAACTCTATTGTAAAAAATGTTGGCCTCATTCATTAACTATGTGTTTTAGTTCAAATTAAGGGATGATAACTCCAATTGTTGGTATAGCTCACCCTTTGTTAGATAAGGAACTATTTATACTCATGTGTCTTATGTTCAATATCATGATATGAATTGGAGTATTGGTGATGTTGTTAATGGGAATGATTGGCAACTTTGTCGCCTATATTCCATGCTTCCCACTAATATTATTAATAAGATTCAATTGGCTCCTCCTTTTCTTGTGCATGATATTCTTGATGTGTGGAGGTTGATCAACTTCACATTTATTATATAATATGTTTTAGAAGGCCACCAATGGTTAATGGAAGCACATACGAGAAGAAAGTTGAAGTTGGATTTGGCATCTGTGTTCTTTTCCGGTATTCAATTCTACTTATGACAATTATGCCACAACTCTATTCCTTTTAGGTTCTATTTATTGTCTATTAATCTTATCTCTTCTACTTTATGTCATATTTGTAATGAAGGTTGTGAAGATATGTTACATGCTACGTTTTCCATCTTGTATGCTATGTATGTTTGGTCCTTTTGTTTCCCCAGCCAGTCACTCATCTTGATCAAGATAATTTGTGTACTTGGATGTAGGCATGGCAACAAAACCCATGTTCATGAGTACCCGCCCAAACCAACCCCGATTTGACTGGGTTTGGGTTTTCCCCAATTTCAAAATACGGGTACGGGACGGGTAACAGGGATATATGTACCCACCCCAAACTCATATCCCAAACCCTACCCGAATGTAGAAAGGTCAGATTTTTGTTTTTGTTGAGTGAGTTGATAATGATATGTCATGTTATTTGGTTTGATAATTGTCATGATATAATAACTTTCACAGATAGTTAAAAGAGAAACCGTATTATTCGATAAGAAAATGTTAAAATTATCACAAATTGTTGGATAATGTATTACAACATTACCATTGAAGCTTCAAAAAAGTCTTTTTTTTATTAAAAAAAAGGCTAAAATGCACTTTTGGTCCCCCAAGTTTCACAAACTTGCGATTTTGGTCCCCCAAGTTTAAAATTAACACTTTTGGTCCCTTAAGTTTTACCCCGTTTGCTAATATATGGTCCTCTAGATTTTGACTCAGTCAAAGTTGGCATGGCGCTATTTTTTAATGTGTTTTGTTGATGTGGATATTATTAAAAATAAATTAAATCCAGCTCTGATAATTGTAATTTATAATAAAAGAAAAAACATAAAACAATGAAAGGTCACGCGAGCTCTGATAATTCCATTTTCAAATTAGAACTCAAAATCAAACTTGCAATTTGGGGCTTAGGTTTCATTCTCATCTCAATAAAAAATAAAAAACATAGAGAAAACAATCATGAAATCGAAACCGAACATGAATTGGACCCGCATAAATTTACAGGTTGTAAGGTGAATTTTTTTTAAGGTACAAAGGATGGAATATTAGTTTATTTTGCTAAACAAAGTCATTGTTAAACAAAGTCTTAATACTTAATTCATTAATTTTCATTTATTGTTAAACAAAGACAAGGAATTGTTTCAAAACTGGAAACAGAGATTGTTTATGGAGAAGAAGAAAGAATAACAATGGAGATTTGGGTGTGGTAGAAGAAGAACAATGGAGGTTTTTGGGTATTTACGGAGAAGAAGATAAGAAAGATGAGAAAGATCCGTTGCATAGAAACAGTCACATGAGATTTTTTTTAATTTTTATTTTTTTTACACGTCATCTGCTTATGTGTCAACTTGTTTTTTTAAAAAAGCGCCATGCCAGCTTTGACTGAGTCAAAATCAAGGGGGACCATGGATTTGCAAAAGGGGTAAAACTTAAGCGATCAAAAGTGCTGTTTTTAAACTTGGAGGACCAAAATCGCAAGTTTGTGAAACTTGGGGAATAAAAGTGCATTTTAGTCTAAAAAAAATTGATTCCTTGCAGGGACGAGAATGCGGTGGGAATACCCGAGCCCCTTGGGGACGTGGATGAGATTTAATTTCTCAACCCCGTTGGGTATGGGTAGGGTAACGGGTAAGTATATGAGAGTAGGGGATGGGGATGGGGAAGACAAAACCCGTCCCCACCCCACCCCATTGCCATGCCTACTTGGATGAAAGAATTTACTCCAAATAATGGCTCCATTGGAATCATTATCATGTGGAAGATATGGTGTTCTCGCAACAAATATATCTTTGAAGATATTAAACATTACGTCCAAAGACATTAGCGCTCTAGTGTTATCTCCTTTGCATTATGTCTTGAAAGTTGTTGGGATATTGACTTTAGGTGTCGTGTCTCGTTGATTCAACTTGTTTTTGACCTCATCCAAAGGATTTAGATGCATATCACAAGTATGAAATTTGATCCTAGCTATTAAGCACCTTTTTCGTGGAGATTTGGTGGTCAGTTTGCAACACACTCTTTTTGGAGTTATGCTATAGCTAATTTCCTCGTTAAAAAAGATGTTATAAGTGATAGTAGTTTTGTTATTTTGCACTAAGCACCCTTATACGATCTTTGTCCTATGTCCTTTTAGTACAAAGCATGCATATACGACAAAATGATTGGTTTCAATTGTATGATGTAGTAATCCTATCATTAAACTCAGTCATTAATGGAACATATATGCATGCGTAATCATTAATTGAATATATGCATGTGTAAAACAATTGTATTCGATAATATACATATTGTTTAAATTTAACGGTGTTGGATTGACAATTTTACACACGGAATAAATCAAAACATTCTTAATTAGCACGTAGATTAAAAACATTAACATGTGACAATTCAAAATATATTTTAATTGATTGTATGTAATATTTATTCTTGAGTGGAAAAATATATTTGATATAAATGTTTAAGGTACGCTAAGTGATACTACGATACAAAGATTCTGGGTGCTGAGCCCCGAAGGTTTTTCATTGCGGCCAAAAGACAAACACCACACAGCAATGTCAATTTCTGTATTCAGATCAATTCCCATTTTCAATTCTCTTCCAATCTCCACTTTCCTCCTTCGCTTCTACTCATTCAATCAACCTCTTCCCTCATTCATCCCCAATGTCGAAGACGCCGTTTCATCTTTCAATCGCATCCTCAACATCAACCCTACACCACCCATCTTCGAATTCGGTAAAATTCTATCTTCCCTTGTTAAAATGAATCACTTCCATACATCTATTTCATTTTCTCATCAAATGGAACTCAAAGGAATTCAACCTAACATTGTTACTTTAACCATTTTGATTAATTCTTTCTGCCACTTGAATCAACTCAATTTCGCTTTTTCTATACTGGGTAAGATTATTAAGCTAGGTTACGAGCCTAATACTGTAACGTTAACTACACTTATCAACGGTCTTTGTCTTAACGGCGAGGTTAAGAAAGCATTTCATTTCTATGATGATGTTATAGCAAAGGAGTTTCAGTTGAATCAGTTTAGTTATGGGATTTTGATTAACGGATTATGTAAATCCGGTGAAACTAAAGCTGCATTGTCGTTGCTTAGAATGATTGAAGGGTTGTCTGTTAAGCCTGATGTGGTAATGTATACTACAATCATTGATAGTTTGTGTAAGGATAAACTTGTGACCGATGCTTATGAGTTGTATTCTGAAATGGTTGAAAAGAAGATTTTTCCGAATGTTGTTACTTATAGTACGTTAATATATGGTTTTTGTATTGTGGGTCAGTTGAAAGATGCTGTTGTGTTGTTTAATGAAATGATGTTGAAAAATATTGACCCGGATGTTTATACTTTTAATATATTGATTGATGGGTTGTGTAAGAATGGAGAGATGAAAAAAGCTAGAAATTTGTTGGGTTTGATGATAAAAAGTGGAGTGAAACTTAATGTTGTTACTTATAGTTCTTTAATGGATGGGTATTTTCAAGTCAATGAAGCGAATAAAGCGAAAGATGTATTCGAGATTATGGTGCGATGGGGTGTGAGTCCTAATCTTCACAGCTATAATATTATGATTGATGGATTGTGTAATAGTAAAATGGTGGATGAAGCTGTGAATCTCTTTAAGGAAATGCATTCACGAAATACGGTTCCTAATACGGTGACGTACAATTCTCTTATTTATGGACTTTGCAAATCTGGAAGAATTTCGTATGTTTTGGATCTTATTGATCAGATGTGCGATAGAGGTCAACCAGCTAATGTGATCACGTACACTTCCTTGATGGATGCTTTGTGCAAAAACCATAATCTTGACAAGGCAATTGAGTTGTTTACGAAAATTAAGGATTGGGGTATTCAGGCAGATGTGACCACATACACAGTACTAATTGATGGATTGTGCAAAGGTGGAAGGCTTAAGAATGCACTAGAGGTTTTCAGGATACTTCTAATTAAAGGTTATCATCTAGATGTCTTGACGTATACTGTTATGATCAGTGGCCTTTGTAAAGAGGGCTTGTTTGATGAAGTATTGGCACTGCTCTCAAAAATGGAAGAGAATGGTTGCGTTCCTGATGCGGTAACTTATGAAACAATTATTTGTGCTCTATTTGGAAAAGGCAAGATAGATATGGCAGAGAAACTTCTTTGTGAAATGATTGGTAGATGCCTATTATAAGAGTGAAACAAGGTGAGATGCTCTCTAGTTACAAATTAATTTATTTAAATTTTCAGGACTACCATCCTATCTTTAAATCCTTTTATAGTCACATAAAAATGAAGATGGACTGCACTGTGGGCTAACTTTGAATTTAGTTTTTTTTATTAAAGTTAGATGCTGTTAGGTTCATATTGTTATTGAAAGAATAGTAGTGGTCAATTTGTCTTCTGTTTTTGTCTAGTCTCGACGTATTGCAGTTGCAGCTATAGTTTGTTAATATCAGCTCTGTTAGTAACTTAGCATATTGTAAGTATGCTAATATTCAGTTAGTTGGACTGTTAGTGTTATAGCCAACTATATAAATAATAATATCAAAATACAATAATAATAACAGCTCTCCGCAGATGTTAATTGACACCTCATTCATTCCCCTTGGAATATATTCAAATATGGACGTTGATTCATTCTTAATCTGCTGAATCTTTCGTGCTTTTGTTTGATCATTTGTTTTGCTATTGGGTTCGTGATAATAAATATTCTTTCCACTAAGTTTGGATCCTCGTCTCTTTTGATATTAGCATCTAGTGGGGGGTGTGACTTGAGATCCTCAGGTCATATTCAGGGCCGTTTCTTAGATTTTGGTGGCCTAGGGCGAACTTACAATCACAATAAACAATAAATGGTAACTAATTCCATTACTAACAAGCACACCTCCCTTTTAAAAACTAAGCCATTTTTTTAGGGCCTAATAGACCCCTAAAAAAATATTTTAGGGCCTAAATTTCGTATTTATTTTTTGGGGCCTAGGGCGGTCGCCCTCTTCGCCCTGCCTCAGATACGGCCCTGGTCATGTTAACTAAGAGCTGCAAAAAGCTACTATAAGCTTTTTTAAAGTTTTTCTCTCTCAATCTACCCGTTAACATCATCAAATCTTCATGATTTCTCTTTTTTATTGCAGATTTTGCTATTCTGATGTCTTGGATCACAACAATTTTGTTCACAGGCTCGAGTTTGGTCCTTTCCAATTGTATAGTTTGATTAATTTACAGGTTTATTAGTTATAGCTTCAATATGATTTTCTTCCTACAACCTGTATATAAAAACTAGCTGCTCATCATAGTCCTCCATAATTGTTGGCCTCACCCTTTGTATTATGGTTCTGATTAGTTTATAATATCAAATAAATTGTTTCGGCAGTATGGTGTCTGAAGCAAGTTAGTCTTTAGAGACCCAATTTTCTTATAAAGTTCATTTGCCCGAGTTCTATATAACGGCTTTTGTCTATTTTTCTGTTTGATTGTGAAAGCAGCCAAGGATTTCAGTACAGACAGTCATATGATTGGTTTAATTTTTATTTAAACCCCTAGTGATTGATGGTTTGATAAAAATCAATTTGATTCGTAGAAAAAAAGCCAAGGATTTCAGTATAGAAAGTTATATGATTGGCTTTTGTCTCAAGGTGTTTTGTGTGGGATTTCAAAATTAGAAATTGTGCATTTGTTTTGTAGAATAAAAGATAGATTTGTTGGTGTTATTCCTCGTGGATAGATATAGATATTAGATATCGGCACTAATGCCCTCTGCTGAAATAACATACATCAGGCCAACAATTTGACATATAGATATGATACAAAAAATTCACTCGAAACTGTAAGTCCTATGTAGTCTCTCCATTCTAGTTTGATTTTTTATGGTTTAAAATGTGAATCTTTTCCAGTTATTTTCTCTATTAGTACATAATGATTTTTCCTCCTTAACCCTTAGAGTGTGTCTGGATAGGGAATTTTATTAACGGAATGTAATTTTCTAGGGGAGTGGAAATGATTTGTCTTCAAATATCTGGTTTGGATAAAAATAGAGAACTTGTAAAATCCCCAGAATTTTACAGGGTATTTTGTCTTTGCAAAATTGGAAGATTTCGAATACCATCTTTTGAGTGATAATTTCAAAATTCCCACTAATTTCAAAATTACCATCAATTTTGTTTTGTTGTATGAATTTAGAATTTTAAGTTGAGTAATTTTAGCTTTTCTTCATAGAAAGGTTGTACTATCCTTCATAATTAGAATTTCAGTTTTTTCCTACTAAACTTTGTCCTTGCTGGTACTGGATGCACTTTATTTTTTTTATATATTGTATGACAATCTTAATTAATAAACTTAAAAACTTATTAATTGTATTTTGATAAATTTCTTAAAAAGTTAGCCATAAACTCAACAAGTTGGGCTATGTATTGAATGGTCGCTGGTTGTATGCTTCATGTTTTGAATGACGTTGGTTGTATACTTCATGTTTTGAATGGTTGCAGTAATATTATTTTATGGTGGTTGCTATTTGTATGCTTCATGTTTTGAACGGTCCTGTTATTTGCTGGTTCTATGTTTCATGTCAGTCTTGATGATGAGTTGTTTGATGATATATATACCCGTCACCCCAACCCAACCATGAATCAGGAAAATACCCACTTCTTTTTCACATGGACTTGACTTATGTTAACAGCACGGTGTGTATTTTTTTGTAAGTTATGTTTTTGGGAGTCATGTATTGTGTCCGTTCTATGATGTTGGGGTTTGAATTGTTTTGTCATAGGCAATTGACCTCTATATTCGGGAATTGGATAGTCTGAGATTTGAGCTATCCACGAAGAGGTGCTCTGATAAGCTGTCTAGTGTCATGCAGTTGCAAAGTTTTAGTTTTGTGTCTTATGTTGCTATACACTTTCAAATTTCTCAGATATCATAAACCTTTCAATAACTGGACTCAATAATTAAAATATTTATATATTCTGCTGCATTTGAAATGATTTGTTCGCAGGATTCAAATGATTTAACTCGTAAGAGGCATTCAACACAAGGAGATGGAATCCTCAATGATGCTGCAAGATCAAAGATTCTGAAAAAAGAAGGTAAAATTGAAAAGGATTGAAGGAATTGAAGTCTGTGATTTATAGCATCAGAATAGGTAACACTGTGATTTATGGCATCAGAATACTGTGAACCTATAAACCCATGAAACATAGAGCTCTAGATTTTGAGTTCCACTGTTGGTATCGATGTTGTGCCATAGGCACAGAATATAGATATGTTGCTTTTCCATGAAACTCTAAAGGTAGGACAAACACTGCAGAAAGTGAAGGTGGGACTTGGTGAGGAAAGTGAATCAGTCTGCGCAGACTTCGAATTTGCTTAAATTAGTTTTCCTGCATAAAATAAAATAGATTCTGTCTGCATTACTTGATGAGTTGGACATGGGCTCAGTTGGTGGTTAAACAGAATTGGGTAGCTGTGGTACTGGAAGATTGAAGAAGCGGGGGAATATATGAAGGAAAGGGCGAAAGTAAAGATCAAAGTTGTTGAAAGCAAAATCCTTTACTGATGTTTTAAAGATAACAAACAAATTTACTTTTATTTATATTGTTATCTACTAACGAATTTTGTGAGAAATGTTTCATGAGAATGTTCGGCAAATACAAGAGAACATTCCGGCCTCACAAGGGATAACAAAATCGTTCCAAAAATGGAAATGAACAAATATGATCTTTTTGGGACAAAGAAACAAAGGGAATTAAATATACTTTCTCCTGCACATGTGCTGAAAAGGAAAAGAATAAAATCTTCTTTGTGTCCTCATATGCAATTTCGATCCATTAAGGAATAAACATGAAAAGAATATTCCAAAGGATCAATCTTGATCACCAAGTTACATGACATCAGCAAAGTGACATCATCAAAAGTCATTAAGTGGACAACAAGTTTCAAAAGCCTGATCACAACTCATCACCAGCTAGCAAGCACGTGCTCTACAACTTTGTGCAAGATTGGTTGGAACAGAGAGAGAATGTTCTGGGCGTACAGAAGAAACATTCTTTGCATGCTTTCTCCCCAAGTCTCTTTTGGAGCCTATTTTCGAATTCAAATTGGAAGCACAACAGCTCTTTGTTAGCTTGCTTTCCAAGGGATTCCAGCTCTATAAATAGAAGAGGTCAGTCAAGGAGAAATGCAAGAGTTTGAAATACAAAACATTTATCTCTCATAAGCAAAAGGCTATCAATCTCTTCAACATATCTTTCTACAATCACAAAGCAAACTCCATGATTTTTCACTATATTTATCATCTTTGTCTCATTAAATTGAGAACATCTTTTTGAGTTTGTATTTGTAAAATATCTCTTTTGTTTGAGATATCATCGAAAATCTCTTTGAGATTCCATTTTCTACCAAAATCCATCACCATACAAAGTGTAATCTAGATCTCAAGTCTATTGGGCTTAATAGTTTGAGATAGGAAAGTTCCAACCTTTCTTGTGCGAAAGCAAAGAATTGTAGAAGCCTGCTGAGGTTGATAATACAGGGGTTACGGACTGATCTGGTGTGATCAAGACCTTATAGTGTTGGTTAGAAGTTTCTGCCAACTGTATACTATAGTGGATAATCTCACACGAGGTGTGGGGACTGGAAGTAGCCGGGTTTGGTGAACCAGGATAACTCTCCTGTGTTATTCTTCTTTCTCTCTATCTCTTTATATTTACACACACACACTAACACACGCATTTATTTTTACTCATCTCCAGAACATTCTGGTCCAAATTAATCTCAACCATATTAATCCAGAGTTCTCTGGTCCTAAATTAATTATAACTTTATAAGTTAATTAAACTGCCTCCAGAACATTCTGGTCCAAGATAAAACAACTGCATAATATTTAACTAAAGTATAAATTCAGCAAATAATATTGTTTATCATTCTGCCTTTATATTTCTCCAGAACATTCTGGTCCTTACTAAAACTAACTTTTTAATTCAGCTTAATATTATTTTTCATTATACTTATATTATATATCTCCAGAATATTCTGGTCCCTTATATATATATATATATATATATATTGATTATTCATTTCTCTTAACTAACATTAACCAAGTATTCTCTTGAGTATATAAACTTGATTTAAGTTTTCAGGAATAATTTTAAAAGGGTCACAATTCAAACCCTCCCTTTCTTGTGACGTTTATTGCTACTTCAATTGGCATCAGAGCACGGTCTCTAAAAAGGTAAAGCACTTAACACGTGCTAGAGGAAAAGATTCAGGAAGAAGCAATGTCTTACATACCAGAAGGTCTTTCATGCACAAAACCGCCATTGTTCAATGGAAAGAATTATTACTTTTGGAAAGGAAAAATGGAATTATTCCCAAAGTCTCAAGATGTAGATATGTGGAAAATTATCACTGAAGGTAATTTTGTACCACAAACCACTGATGCAGTCACAACAATAGTGACCATTAAACCTGAAACATCATGGACTGACACAGACAAAAAGAAGGTACTCTTAAACTCTAAAGCTCAACTCTTTTTACAATGTTCACTAACCATGGAAGAAAGTGAAAGAATTTATGAATGCAATACGACAAAAGAAATATGGGATACTTTAAAAATTCATCACGAAGGAACAAGCCATGTTAAAGAAACAAGGATAGATATTGGAGTACGAAAATTTGAAATTTTCGAAATGAGTGAAGATGAAAACATTGATGAAATGTATTCAAGATTCACCTTAATAGTGAATGAGTTAAGGTCATTGGGAAAAATATATTCTTCTCATGACAGAATTAGAAAAATACTGAGATGTCTCCCAAATACATGGAGACCAATGGTTACAGCAACCACTCAAGCCAAAGATTTAAATTTATTGGCTTTAGAAGATCTCATTGGAACACTTAGAGCTCATGAAGTTCTACTCCTAGAAGACAAACCAATTAAAAAAGGAAAAACACTTGCCCTAAAAGCATCCCAATCTACCCAAGAAAATCTAGATGAAATACCCTTACAACCCAAAGAAAATAAAGAAACAGAAGAGGAACAAATTGTTCAAGAAGAAGCAGAAAATGAACTAGCACTCATCTCAAAGAAAATTCAAAGAATGATGAGGAGGAGAGATCAGATAAAAAGATACTTTCCAAACAGAAGAGAAAACTCAAAAAAGGAAGTTGACAAAAGTCAAGTCACCTGCTATGGATGCAACAAGCTAGGTCACTACAAAAATGAATGTCTACTGAACAAAAAGAGTCAAAAGTCTCCATTCAAGAAATCTGCATTAATCACATGGGACGATCTTGACGAACCACAAGCAGAAGAAGAAGAAGAAGAAGCAAATATGTGCCTAATGACAAACTCAGACAATGAAGAGAATCTGGGGTACCTAAGATACCACTAACTCAAAATGCAGGAATCATCACAAAGTGCAAGGAGAAAGCCATGGTACTTAGACAGTGGTTGCTCTAGACACATGACGGGTGACAAACACTGCTTTATTTCCTTCATAAAGAAAGAAGGAGGAGCAGTAACCTTTGGTAACAATGACAAAGGTAAAATCAAAGGTAAATGTATCATTGGTAAAAATAACTCTGCTAAAATAGAAGATGTTCAATATGTTGAAGGATTAAAACATAACCTACTAAGCATAAGTCAATTATGCGACAGTGGTTTTGAAGTAATCTTTAAACCCAACATATGTGAAGTCAAACAAGTTTCTACAGGAAATATTTTCTTTACCGGGTCTCGTAAGAAAAATCTTTATGTTTTATACTTAGATGACATTCCAGCCGAAACTTGTTTTTTGTCCATTGATAAAGATAAATGGATTTGGCACAAAAGAGCTGGACATGTTAGTATGAAAACTATTTCAAAAATTTCACAACTAGACTTAGTAAGAGGTCTTCCAAAAATTAATTTTGATAAAGATAAAATATGTGAAGCTTGTGTTCGAGGAAAACAAGTCAAAAGCAGTTTTAAATCAAACAACATTGTTTCTACTAAAAAACCCCTTGAACTTCTTCACATAGATTTATTTGGACCGGTTAGAACCGCAAGTCTTGCTGGAAAACAATATGGTTTTGTTATAGTCGATGACTTTTCCAGATACACATGGGTTTTGTTTTTAAAACACAAAGATGAAGCATTTGAAGCTTTTGAAATTTTTTGCAATCTTGTTCAAAATGAAAAGGAATCAAACATCATCTCCGTAAGAAGTGATCATGGCGGTGAATTTGAAAACTTATCATTCAAAACATTTTTTTGATAAAAAGGGAATTTCACACAACTTTTCATGTGCAAGAACTCCTCAACAAAACGGAGTTGTTGAAAGAAAAAATCGAACTTTACAAGAAATGGCAAGAACTATGATTAACGAATCAAATGTTGGAAAATATTTTTGGGCTGAAGCCATTAACACATCTTGCTATATTATAAATCGAGTTTCAATTAGAAAAATTCTCAACAAAACCCCCTATGAACTCTGGAAAAATAGAAAACCAAACATTTCTTATTTTCACATTTTTGGTTGTTTTTGTTACATTTTAAATGATAAAGAAAACCTAGGAAAATTTGATTCAAAATCAGACAAAGGAATCTTTTTAGGTTACGCAACAAATTCCAAAGGTTATAGAATATATAACTTGAAAAATCAAACCATGGAAATAAGCATGCATGTCGTGTTTGATGAGTTTGATGATTTAATTACTAACAAGGATGATGATGAGGAAAGTTTGAAAAATCAAGAAATTATAAGTAATACAGATCAAGTTTCTCCCTCTCAAACTCCTCCAAAAAGCTGGAAGATTGTTGGTGATCATCCTCCAGAACAAATCATTGGAAATACATTTGATGGAATCAGGACAAGATTATCCTTCAAAGATCATGACAACAACATGGCTATGATTTCACATATTGAACCAAAAAATATACATGAAGTCGTGTGTGAAGAATCATGGGTAAAAGCCATGGAAGAAGAACTCTCAATTTGAAAGAAACAAGGTATGGAATCTCGTTTCAAAACCACAAGATCAATCTATAATTGGAACCAGATGGGTGTTTCGAAACAAGTTAGATGAAGAAGGAAGAGTTATCAGAAATAAAGCCAGACTGGTTGCCCAAGGTTATAATCAACAAGAAGGTATTGACTATGATGAAACTTTTGCTCCAGTAGCCAGGTTAGAAGCAATTCGTATTCTTCTTGCATATGCATCTCATAAAAATATTAAACTTTTTCAAATGGATGTTAAAAGTGCATTCTTAAACGGATTCTTAAATGAAGAAGTTTACGTACACCAACCACCAGGTTTTGAAAACTCTACCAAACCTAATCATGTGTTTAAACTTACTAAAGCATTATATGGTTTAAAGCAAGCTCCACGAGCTTGGTATGAAAGGTTAAGTACATTCTTGATCAAAAATAATTTTTCTAGAGGAAAAATTGACACAACACTTTTTAGAAAAGATGATAAATCAGATTTTTTTAATTGTCCAAATTTATGTGGACGATATTATTTTTGGATCCACAAATGAAAAAATGTGTGAGGAATTTTCAGGACTCATGCAAAGTGAATTTGAAATGAGTATGATGGGAGAATTAAGATTTTTTCTTGGTTTACAAATTAAACAAGAAACAAATGGAATTTTTATTTGTCAAGAAAAATATATTAAAGATCTTCTCAAAAAATACAAAATGAATGAAGCCAAGATTATGGCAACTCCCATGCATCCTTCTTATAGTCTAGATAAAGACGAGAAAGGAAAAAATATTTCTGAAAAAGAATATAGGGGAATGATTGGTTCCCTATTGTACTTAACTGCTAGTAGACCAGATATTGTCTTTGCAGTAGGTTTATGTGCACGATTTCAAACCTCTTCAAGAGAGTCACATTTAACCGCAGTCAAAAGAATTTTCAGATATCTAGTCGGTACTACTGATCTTGGCCTTTGGTATAGCAAAGGGTCTTATTTTGATTTGACAGCTTATTGTGATGCTGACTACGCTGGAGACAAGATAGAAAGAAAAAGCACAAGTGGCACTTGTCAATTTCTCGGGAAAGCATTAATTAGTTGGTCGTGCAAAAAACAAAACACTATTGCCTTGTCAACCACTGAAGCTGAATACGTGTCAGCAACTAACTGTTGCTCTCAAGTATTATGGGTAAGAAATCAATTGGAAGATTTCTCAATCAGGTATGAAAATATTCCCATATTTTGTGATAATACGAGTGCTATAAATTTATCTAAAAATCCCATTCAGCATTCAAGATCAAAACACATTGAAATAAAACATCATTTTATTAGGGATCATGTTAACAAAAAGGAAATTGAATTAATTTTTGTTGATACTGAAAATCAACTAGCTGATATCTTCACAAAACCACTAGTTGAAGATCGTTTTAATTTCATTAAAGAAAAGTTACATATTATTAAAAAACCTTAACTTAGTTGGCCCAGAACGTTCCAGAGAACATTCTCTTATCTCCCTTGGCCTTCACGTTTGTCTTTTAAGAAAAGTGAAATCAATTTAATATTTTTGTTTCTATAAATATCTATATCTGATTAAAAATGAAAACATATTTCAAAATCAGAAGATGCCATTATCATCGCATTAAATGCACATCATAGAAACTACCATTTTTGTTAAAACCACCATCAATCAAAATTAAAGCTGGTTTTTTTGCCTTCTCTCTCTTCCTTACGTCTCTCTCTCCCTACTTTCATCAGAAAAGAGCAAAAATCTTCTCTCTTTTCTTTTATCTATAAAAAACCTTTCATCTTCTCTCAACAAACTCAGAAATTTCACCATGGCAAGAACAAAAGGAAAAGGAAGTAGAGCCAAAACTCCATCTCCCACTCCTTCACCTCGGTCACCATCTCCTCCTCCTCCACCATCTCCACCTGACTTAAACAAACCTCCACCATCTCCAAACTCTCCACCACTCTCGCCGCCGCCGTCAGAAATCTCTTCGCCGCCTCTCTCACCACCACCATCAGAGACAACAGTGTCTCCTTGTCCAACTCAACAACAACCAAAATCTCCTGAAGATGAACCACCCTTGAATGTCATGCCACTTGACATGATATCTAAACCCTTGTTCCAAGCTGCTCCACCAAACATCACTCAAATTGCTCCTCACCTAAAAGCTATGTCTCAATCAAAGCCAACAAAAACCAAATCTTCTCAATCTGTTGGTATTCGCAGATCTAACAGAATTAGGGCTGGTATTGGAATCAGAAAAACCCAAAGTGTGGATAATACCATATATGAGATTCCTGATTCAGATGAAGAATCAAACCCCAAAGAAACTATTCCAACAGAACCTTCTGTTGATGTCTCCCACGAGGCTTCTTCACCTCCAAAAGCTTTTGAAAAGTCACAAACTGTGGCTTCAAATACTAGGAAAACAACTAAGGAAGTTCCTATCCCTAAGGACGTGCCTAAACCGCCTCCTATCAAGAAAGATAAGGGAAAAGGAAAAGCTGACTCTGCTTCTACAAAAGCGCCTCAAAAAGCTCCTAAGCCTAAAAAGAAAAACACCTCAAAACTTTCTGTTTCAAAATCAAAGTACATTCCTTTGATTGATCCTGACTTTGAAGAAGAATTTCAAGAAAAATGGAGCACCAGACCCATTGCAAATGGACGATTTGTGGACTTTCCAGCTTTGGAGAAAGAAGAAATTTTTTTAAAATCCATCACTGACCTTCTTGGATGGACTTCGTTCCTTCAAATTCGAGAAAGGTATTATCCCGAAGTTGTTCAATCTTTTTACTTTATGTCTGAGACATTCGCTGAGAAAAGTCTCATAGTGTCCACTGTGAAAGGGGTTAAGATCTCACTTACCCCTAAAGACATAGGAGAAATGTTTAACATTCCTGACTCTGGAAACTGTGTCTATGGTGATTCTTGGGATGAACAGTTAGGAGTAGATTTAGAAGAAGTTTACCAAAAAGTTTTCTTGCCTGAAACTCATGGTCTTGTCGCATTTAACCTTCAAAAACTTCCTAAAATGTTTAATTTGCTAAGTCAACACAGCTTAATTCCTAGAAGTGGTAATCACGGTCTTGTCACTAAAAATGATCTTATGATCATTTACCACATGTTTTTTGAAAAACGTCTATGTCTTCCTCATGTGATCATTCATCACATGATGGCTGCTGCTGTAAAAGACAACAAAAAGTATTGCTTGCCCTATGGTATGATGCTCACTAAATTTTTTAGGGAAAAAGGAGTTGTTTTAGAAAATGAAGAATCATTTTTTGATAATTCCAAGTTCACTCCTAAAAATATCAGTCACATGAAAATTGATCCCACTATCCTTCCATCCAAAAGGAAAAGGGAAGATTGTGAAAATGAGGCGGAGTCCCCTCATAGTCCAGTGCGAGAAGTCTCACCAGAACATTCTCCTCTGATCCCAGATCGTTCTCTGCAGTCTTCACCTGTTTCTGCTGAGCATTTAGAACTCTTGGCAAATCTTAAAAAGCAATCATTATTTTCTGCTGCACAAGCAACTGAGGTTCTTCATGATCTTCAAAACAAAAGTCCTCAGCCTTTCACAAATATGTCTCAGTTTAGTAATCTTCATGTGTCCTCTCCACATGACAGTTATCCAGCTTTGTTTAATGACAACTCTGTGAGCAAATTCTTTAATTCTGCTCCAAACACCTCTGTACCTTTACAATCTTTTAGTACCTTGCAATCCAATACTCCTACTCTACCCTCTATGCCTACCAATGCGTGTGGACATGGCCCATCTAATGATCCAAAAGATCAGAGGCCTCCTAAAAGGTCTAAGCTTGAAAAGGACATTAGCAAAATCAGGAAAGATTTACCTAGGCGTTTGAAGGACAAAGAGCTATTCTCAGCTATCAAGTCTACAATAATATTGAGCATCAAATTCAAAGGGATTGGCAAACTCGGGTTTTGAGCGTGAGGTACAATGTCCCTCCACCTGTTTCGCACCCATTTCCACCACCACTTTTCACTATGCCCGTGCCTGCTACTACTTCCTCCTCTGATGACTCCTCACCAACGCCTTAGTAAGCTTGGTGGATCATTCTCCTTTTTGATGAAACAAAGGGGGAGAAAGAAAAGAGGAAGATTGAAGATGTGAAAGCAAAAACTGGCCTTTTTGGAAATATTTTGACAGCTGCTGCTGATATTGCTTCTGCAATCTTATGTTTTTACTAGTTTATATAACTCTTATGCATATGAAACTCTGTTATATTTTGGTCTGTAATATGCTAACTGATATGCTGCTACTTTACTACTATGCTGCTGCCTGTTTCTATATTATATGCATCATATGCTTTTATATTGAATCATGATATATTTCTCTTTTAGAAACAAATGATTATATGATTCTAATGTTGTTAACTTGACATGATCTTTTTAAGGAAACAAATGATTCCTAAAATCAAAATCTGCCATATGCATCTTGTCAATTCATGACAGTTTATCATTCTCAATTTTTAAATGATATTGGATGCTTAAATTGAGGGGGAGTTTTTATGATAAACTTATTTCTCAAAAATTATCAAAAATCGTATTTGATCAAAGGGAAATCAAAAGAAATTTTAAACATGTTTGTTATCATCAAAAAGGGGGAGATTGTTGAAAGCAAAATCCTTTATTGATGTTTTAAAGATAACAAACAAATTTACTTTTATTTATATTGTTATCTACTAACGAATTTTGTGAGAAATGTTTCATGAGAATGTTCGGCAAATACAAGAGAACATTCTGGCCTCACAAGGGATAACAAAATCGTTCCAAAAATTGAAATGAACAAATATGATCTTTTTGGGACAAAGAAACAAAGGGAATTAAATATACTTTCTCCTGCACATGTGCTGAAAAGGAAAAGAATAAAATCTTCTTTGTGTCCTCATATGCAATTTCGATCCATTAAGGAATAAACATGAAAAGAATATTCCAAAGGATCAATCTTGATCACCAAGTTACATGACATCAGCAAAGTGACATCATCAAAAGTCATTAAGTGGACAACAAGTTTCAAAAGCCTGATCACAACTCATCACCAGCTAGCAAGCACGTGCTCTACAACTTTATGCAAGATTGGTTGGAACAGAGAGAATGTTCTGGGCGTACAGAAGAAACATTCTTTGCATGCTTTCTCCCCAAGTCTCTTTTGGAGCCTATTTTCGAATTCAAATTGGAAGCACAACAGCTCTTTGTTAGCTTGCTTTCCAAGGGATTCCAGCTCTATAAATAGAAGAGGTCAGTCAAGGAGAAATGCAAGAGTTTGAAATACAAAACATTTATCTCTCAAAAGCAAAAGGCTATCAATCTCTTCAACATATCTTTCTACAATCACAAAACAAACTCCATGATTTTTCACTATATTTATCATCTTTGTCTCATTAAATTGAGAACATCTTTTTGAGTTTGTATTTGTAAAATATCTCTTTTGTTTGAGATATCATCGAAAATCTCTTTGAGATTCCATTTTCTACCAAAATCCATCACCATACAAAGTGTAATCTAGATCTCAAGTCTATTGGGCTTAATAGTTTGAGATAGGAAAGTTCCAACCTTTCTTGTGCGAAAGCAAAGAATTGTAGAAGCCTGCTGAGGTTGATAATACAGGGGTTACGGACTGATCTGGTGTGATCAAGACCTTATAGTGTTGGTTAGAAGTTTCTGCCAACTGTATACTATAGTGGATAATCTCACACGAGGTGTGGGGACTGGAAGTAGCCGGGTTTGGTGAACCAGGATAACTCTCCTGTGTTATTCTTCTTTCTCTCTATCTCTTTATATTTACACACACACACACACACTAACACACGCATTTATTTTTACTCATCTCCAGAACATTCTGGTCCAAATTAATCTCAACCATATTAATCCAGAGTTCTCTGGTCCTAAATTAATTATAACTTTATAAGTTAATTAAACTGCCTCCAGAACATTCTGGTCCAAGATAAAACAACTGCATAATATTTAACTAAAGTTTAAATTCAGCAAATAATATTGTTTATCATTCTGCCTTTATATTTCTCCAGAACATTCTGGTCCTTACTAAAACTAACTTTTTAATTCAGCTTAATATTATTTTTCATTATACTTATATTATATATCTCCAGAATATTCTGGTCCCTTATATATATATATATATATATATATATATATATATATATATATTGATTATTCATTTCTCTTAACTAACATTAACCAAGTATTCTCTTGAGTATATAAACTTGATTTAAGTTTTCAGGAATAATTTTAAAAGGGTCACAATTCAAACCCCCCCTTTCTTGTGACGTTTATTGCTACTTCAATTGGCATCAGAGCACGGTCTCTAAAAAGGTAAAGCACTTAACACGTGCTAGAGGAAAAGATTCAGGAAGAAGCAATGTCTTACATACCAGAAGGTCTTTCATGCACAAAACCGCCATTGTTCAATGGAAAGAATTATTACTTTTGGAAAGGAAAAATGGAATTATTCCTAAAGTCTCAAGATGTAGATATGTGGAAAATTATCACTGAAGGTAATTTTGTACCACAAACCACTGATGCAGTCACAACAATAATTTTGTACCACAAACTCTTTGATATCAACAACAATTATTGAGTTCTGTGTTGTTGGTCATGCATGTGTGTCATTTTTTAGCAGCTTGCAGTGATACTACCACTCACTGTGGTGCATACTTTGGAGAACCTTTTCACCAAACGAGTCTTGGAAAGGTGTCTGCCTCATTCACTCGCACCATTAAAGCTGCAGAGCTTTTCATTTCCGTCATCCTTTCTGCCATGTTCCTTGGAAAGGTTATAATGCTATTCTTTTCTTTTTCCTTCAACCTGCCATTGCTTATTGTAATCAGTTGCAGCAGTAAATTTGACGATAATTGATAAGTAATTTGTCATTGATGTTGCGGTGCACTATTGTCAAGTGATTCCTTGAAATCCTTCAGTGATTTTTGATTTGTGTATTATGATTTAAACAGATCTATATCTATCTGAGGAAAAGCCTTCGGCTAATGACACCTTATTTTCCTGCCATTTTATCTATATATCCGTGCAAACTTGCACGTAATCTTTACTAGTTTTCAACTGAAATTGCAGACAACTTTTTGTATAATTACTTAAATTAAAAAAATAAAAATACTAGATAACTAATAGATTACATATGCACTTTGTTTTTACCTCATGCAAATTTATACAATTTATTACTTCTCCTCACAGGGCTACTACATCGTTGGATGCTTTCGATTGAAGCCATGTTATCTGAGGACTAAACACAATTTTTGTTGTCTTCTTCCGTTGATGTGAACGATTTAGGGTCTGGTGCCTGTGTCGAATTGTTCTAACTGAACAAAAGACTAACTGAGAGGGACTTAGTGATTACTCTTAGGTAGAAGACAATATTAGGGAACCAGATTCGCATTGTGTAGAAGTAAATTCTATTAAGCCTTTTGTTGTCAGTGTCCATATAGACTTGACAGTTTCCATTTCATCTCCTGTAATAAAGCTGAACGCATTTGTTTCAAAAAGGTAGGAATGACGATCTGGATTTCACTTATGTCTATAAATGTTTCTTTGAAAAAATCGATACGCGTTTGCCTTTTAGTGAGCTTAAATGAGAAGTGCTCTGTTGACTGAGCATTGCTACTACCTAATTGTTGGTCAACCAGATCTCAATTTATTTTCTTGTTTGAATCCAAAGTTTCTCCTGTTTACAAGAACCATTTTTCCAAGGTCACATGCTATAGAGAACCTTAAACCAAAAACCAACCAAAGATATACCAAGAAAGTATGTGTAAGACGTACCAATTTGAAGCATCAGAAGGGGTTTCAGCCCTCAACGACCCACCAATTTTAGAGTTGGACATTAAAAGAGCAAAAGAAACAAAGTCGCAACAGTATATTGACATACATATAGAAAGGACGAACGATGCCGAAACAAACAAGATATCAAAATAGCATGAAGATATACAATGGAGGACAAAGCTCATATGGAAATAAAGTTTAAAAAGAGGGAAAATGGAAGGTTTATAAGAAAGAGTTTTGTCACCCACAGTCACAGACACTTTTTAAAGATTTTAAAAGAAGAAATTATTTTATATAAAATTAAAATATTTTGATTTTCAATGTATTGATTACACATATTTTTACCATTTAAAAGTCTCAGAGTGCCCGAGGACATTTGTTAATATTTCCCTTATAAGAAAAACAGTGGGCACCCTTCATCAACATTTGTGAATGGTTGAAGCTTAATCATTATAATCAAACGATGAAACACATAGTAGATCAAACGATCCTCATCTATGTCTTTCTACTAAAGACATGCAATGCAACCATTGAGTTGTCAACTTAGCAAAACTTTTAGACTTACACCTAGGGGTGGGCATGGTTCGGTTAACCATCAAAACTGAACCGAACTGAACCATATTGTTGAAATGGTTCTGAAAAACTGAACTAAACCATTTAAGGTTTGGAAGTAACCAAACCGAACCAAAGTTATGGTTCGGTTAACCATTTGCTTACCTATTAACCAAATCGAACTGAACCAAAACAAATATTTTTGAACCAAAACAAATATTTTTTATCCAATGAATAAAACCACTTTTATTAAAAAATATAACAAATTAAAATTAAAAGCAAGAATAATTTATTTCTTCAAAACAACTTATTTAATGCAAAACAACTTATTGCGATCTCTTTTTAAAAAAACGGCTTATTCAAAACAACTTATTTTATGCAAAACTTCTTATTTTATAAAACAACTTATTCAAAACAGCTTATTTTAAAACAACTTATTTTAAAAAACAACTTATTTTTGCAAAACAGCTTATTATAAAAAATAACTTATTCAAAAATGCTTATTTTATGAAAAATAGCTTATTACGATCTATTTTAAAAAACAATTTATTCAAAACAACTTATTTTAAAAAACAGCTTATTTTATGAAAAATAGCCTATTACGATCTATTTTTAAAATCAGTTTATTCAAAACAACTTATTTTATGCAAAACAACTTCTTTTAAAAAACAACTTATTTTTGCAAAACAGCTTATTTTAAAAAACAGCTTATTCAAAAAAGCTTATTTTATGAAAAATAGCTTATTACGATTTATTTTTAAAAAACAGTTTATTCAAAACAACTTATTTTTGCAAAACAACTTATTTTAAAAAACAACTTATTCAAAAAAGCTTATTTTATGAAAAATATCTTATTAGGACCTATTTTTAAAAACAGTTTATTCAAAATAACTTATTTTATGCAAAACAACTTATTTTAAAATACAGTTTATTTAAAACAGCTTATTTTAAAACAACTTATTTTATGAAAAACAACTTATTTTAAAAACAGTTTATTCAAAAGAGAATATTTTAAAAAACAACTTATTCAAAACAGCTTATTTTATGCATATAATAAGTTGTTTTAAAATAAGCTGTTTTGAATAAGTTGTTTTTAAAAGTAAGTTGTTATGCATAAAATAAGTTGTTTTTTATAATAGGCTGTTTTGAATAAGATGTTTTTAAAATAAGCTGTTTTAAATTAAGTTGTTTCGAATATGTTTTTTTTTTAAAATAAGCTGTTTTGCTTAAAAATAAGTTGTTTTCAATATGTTGTATTTAAATTAAGTAGTTTTGAATAAACTGTTTTGTAAAATAAGATGTTTAAGCTATTTTGAATAAGGTATTTTTTAAAATAAGTTGTTTTGAATAAGCTCTTTTTAAAAATAAGTTGTTTTGAATAAGTTCTTTTTTTAAATAAGCTGTTTTCATAAAACAAGTTGTTTTGAATAAGCTGTTTTTAAAATAAGTTGTTTTGTATAAAATAAGCTGTTTTAAAATAAGTTGTTTTGAATAAGCTGATTTTTAAAATAAGTTGTTTTTAAAATAGATATGGTTAACGGTTCGGTTCAGTTCGGATAATAAGGGGATAAAACTGCTATTAAGTCTTCAAAGCACAGCAAAAAAACAGAAAAACAATACAAGATTTCCTAAATTGCTAATTAATACTACAAAAACCTCAATGAGTCTGAATAAATCAAACAAGAATTCAAATTAATAGAAAATGATATCTCCTGTTATATCTTAAAAAATTGTCTCACTTCAGTATATGACCGATCAAGATCCATGAAACTGTGAAAAAGAAAACAAAAATGGGCGAGATACTAGTAGCTGAAGATGCACTTTGCGTGGTAGGAGTGGTGGTGGTTGTCGTGGAAGGTGTGGTGGTTGTTGCGGCGGGGATGCCATCAGAAGGTGAGCCTTTCCTTGATAGTAATGGTGTTGCAGAAGGAGCAGCAGAAGCAGAAGAAGCGTTGACCTTAACAGAGAGTTTCATGCCACTTATGCAATGTCCAGGAACAGCGCATATAAAGTAATATGTTCCTGCTCTTTTGAGGGGAATGGTTGTGGCACCGCTACTGTCTGTACTAATTGAATTTCTAGTTATGCATGATTTATAGTCACTTTCTTTAACTTCATCCACCGTGTGCCCGACTCCATAGTTGAACACTGTCATAGTAAAGTTACATACATTAGTTTTGTAAATTATGGTTGCAATTTAAAACTAAACAGATAAAACTTCAATTTTCTTGTCATTATTGAGTTGTGAATAATAAAGAAAGGTTTATAGTTCATACTTACCAAGACTGTCACCAACTACAAAGGTTTTGTCACTAGCCCATGTGCTATAATCAGAACCGATTGTCCAACCTGAAGTATCTCCAACGGTGTGCACAGTTGCAAGAGTTGGCAGTGCCATGTTGATTGCTAAAAAGAAGGCTAAAACCAAAGCATTAGAGAATTCCATTCTATGAAATAGTGAGCAGAAAGAAGGAAAACAGATGGCTATGTTTTTTTAGAGAAAGGAAGGTATGAGGATGTTGTTGGGATAATGGGTCTGCTTCTTTATATAATAGCAAGCAAGAACACGATATGCCAAGGTTTCTTTTTTTCTTTCTTTAAACAAACTTTTGTCTGTTACGAATTAAGATTTGTTAGCGAAAAAAGATATATTTTTGGTTACTTACGGAAGAAAAGATATGAAAAATTAAGGTTTTTTTTTTCTTTTTTAAATAAAGTTTTTTCTAAACAAACTTTTGTTACATTATAACGATGAATCTTGTAGAGTAGAAATTCTATAAGAAAGAAAGATTGTAACATTGTTAAAAGATTTACTATAGTATTTTTTTATTTTTTTGAGTAAAGTTGAAACCATAATAGAAATCTAAATTTTGATTAAAGAAGTTGTAGGTAAGTATTTTTTATTTTTTTTGGAAAGATGGAGTTAGTTGAAGATCATAGTTATACTTTGAATAATATGAAGTTGAAGAAAGAATATATCAATTGTTTGTCGCAGAAGAAAAATATGAAAATCAAATTTTTTTTTGTTACAATAAAAATCAAATTTATTGGAAATAAAGAGTGTGTTTCAAAAAAAGGGAATTTAAGTGTATTAAAATGAGAGTATAAGAGAAAAGAAGCTCCAAAAAGTTCACTTCTATAATTTAATGTTACTATTCTAAAACAAAAATTAAATGGAGGGAGTAATTAATTAACATCTTTGGGTGATAAAAATATTTACCTGTTTCTTTTTAACCGTCGTTTTAGAGAATAATACGCTTCGAATTAAAGATTTTTTGTTTAATTTTTTCTATTATACCTATTTTAATTCATCAATTAATTCTTATTGCTTTTAAACGCACTCTCTTTTCGATAAATTTGATTATCTATCTTTGTCCTATAATAAAGTTACTCTTTCTCCCTCCAACAAAATCTTTTTTTCTTCTTGCACCCATTCTATCTCTCCACCATAACAATAACAAGAAATTTATTTAATAATTGTAAAGAAAAATAAAAATTTCAACTTCACAATAATCAATGAGTCTTTCACTCATTATTTCAACTTAGTTGTTAAACTTTGAAATTATTCTCTGGTACGTCTGTGCAAAGGAGAATGTGTTTTCAGTACTAATATAAATTTCATTTTGCTTTGTTAAAAATAAGAGTCTTTCACTCTTTCTTCTTTTGAATGAAGTTTTATTTTGTTATTCAGTCTTTCACTTCTTTTGAATGCACTTTGAGTGGTAGGAAGATGATGAGTATGTCATTTATATTATTGAATTTCAACGATTAGATTTTTTGACAATTGCATTAGATGCTTCAACTTGAAATTCATATAGTTGCTTAATAGATAATAGGCTAAACTACAATTTTCGCCTCTTAAATTTCAAAATGTTGCGATTTTGGCCCCCTATTAAAAAAAATGGCAAAAGTGACCCCCCCATGTTTAGAGAAATATGCTTTTTTGACCCCATAACATAAGAGAAATATGTGTTTTGACCCCTTATCTTTACAAAAAGTTGCGATTATGACCCTTTTTTTGGGACACGTGGCGTCTTCTCAACAATTTTAGGACGAAAAGGGCCAAAATCACATTTTTTTAATAGGGGATCAAAATCGCAACATTTTAAAACTTAAGGGGTCGAGAGAGAGAGAGAGAGAGGGAGGAGGGAGGGAGAGAGAGAGATTTTGGAGTCTGAAATATTTGATATAACTTACCAAACTTCATCTGTTTCAGGCTACTAGCTTGCTATCCACAATTGAATGGAAAGTTCTCAGAAGAATATATAGGTGTGTAGATAATGGAAAATTTAGGAAAAGAAGCTTACGGTTGGATAATGATATTAAACAAACTATAAGAAAACTTGTTAAGAGAGAAATGGATTCCTAATGTGATCGTTAACATCACTCAAACAACTCAAAGTCACTGAGGGACTAGATAGATAGATTGAAGAATAGTTTAAGGATTGATCTAGTCTTGGAATGCTTGTTGAGCTTGTTTTGTTGTTAAGGCCGGTGTCCTCAAGAATGATGCCCTAACTAGCTGTGCAGTAGTCTCCATTCATATATGTTGGAAGTTTAACAACATGCCTCAAATTCTTGAATTTTAAGCACAATGGATGCATGCTATACTACAATAAATCTATGACTTCACAACACGTGTATAGAAGCATAGATTTCAATTATCTTTAAAGTTTAAACAACATACAATCTTTCCAAGAATAAAAGTTAACATTGAAATCAACAATTATGCCGAAAATAGAGTCATGCTTCCTACAAGCATGCAATTTCTAGATTCTAAACAGTATTAGCATTTCACCCTTAAGTTTATCCTTCTAAAATAGTTAAGCTTCCTAAGATTAGAATGATGTAGAAGTACAAGTATAACTAAGATAAAATAAATGAAGTTACTTGTTTTGTGCCAATTCAATTAATAAGCCATAAGATAGGCTCACCAAGTCAAATCTCAATGACCCTGTTTTCCTACAACTGGTACTTCTTCTTAAGTTCAATTATGTTTAAGAAATTCGGTCACAATGCTGTAAAAATTATAACTTTACGTGCATCCTCCAGTTTTGAAGGTTCCATAACTAACTTGGTCTAAATGATATCCCAGCGCTACCACCTTATCATGAAAATGCAATGCTTGATGTATCTGACCTTTGAGACAGAGACCCTTGATGATTGCAGTCAATGTTATGTAACATTTTGAGAATCTTTGCCAAAACAGAGAAAGCAAAAGGGATGAGAATGTTGCAATTGATGAGAAAGGGAAACAACAGTGCGGTAATGTGGGAGGAGTGGGATTCTGAGATAGCAAGCGATTGAACATGGAAAGAGAAGCATCAACGACATCATTATTATTATGGAATGTGATTGAAGTTGAAGAATAAGGAATGAAATTGAAATGGATGAAACTTTTTTTGAACAAAAACAGAAACAGGAAAAACATACCTCGGCAACATTGAAGAGGAAAAAGAATAACGAAGCATTGTTGTCTCCCAGAATGACGTATTTAGTAAGAGTAAAAAGTCATTGGATTTTACAAAAGTTAATCAATTTCGTCACTCCGTCAAGTCTCATCGTTAACGGTGATGGCGTGTGACGTTTGCTGACGTGAATTGTCAACTCAAATGCCACGTATTTAACGACCAAATTGATCGAAATTTTTTAATTTATATTTGGACTTTTTTTAAATGAAAGTCTTACAAATTTTTATATTGTCAAATTGATCCTTGAATTATTCACTAAAAATCAAGATGGCTCTTGAATCATGTCACTCCCTATCAAACTGATCCCTCGATTATTTATCAATAAAAATCATTAACACGATTGATTAAGATGAACACAAGAGAAAAGACACGAAAATTGCTCATGGACATTCAAGGGGAAGTGTAATGAATAATATTTATATGACGTGGATGTTCATTTCCCTAAGGCTTTCTATGTTCCTTAACTCCTATGAGCGAATGCCTATGTTCATTGTTATTGCACTTAGTCTTATGTACTTGTAAGTTACAACTTTTGTATGCTATAAATAGGACCTACATTACCATGTTAAAATACACACTTGTGAAGTGATATAATATACTCTCTTATTCTCTCTTTATCTCTTTTTCCTTATTCTTCTATATCATACAATATTTTATGATACTATTGATTAATTTCATAACATCCTCAAAGTACCGATGAATTTTAAAGATGAATCATATTAACTTGTGCCTTAAAGATCAAAGTTATAAAAACCACAAATGTTTTAAAAATGGTAATTTTTTTGGTAATAAAAGAGGGCTGACGCCCAGAAAACGAAAAGAACTACAAAGTTACATGAATGTTTCTAGGCATACTAGCCCCAGAAAAATCATCAAAAAGGAGACTAGTGACCTCCCTAGGAGGAGCATCCATAACATGAATGTTAAAAGAGTCTATAGAGAAACTAAGATTGGCTAGCCTATCAGCACTCCTGTTTCCTTCTTGCCATATATGATTGAAATGCACCTGCCAATTCAACTTTAAGAGCTCCTGTATACGGCGCACCAAGGTGGGCGGATTGCCATTGATATTGATTTTCCCTGTGATCATGTCAACCAGAGTTTTTGAGTCACTTTCCACTTGAAGATGATGGAAACCGTGTCTCCTAGCAAGCTGCATTCCCAAGTACATTCCCCACATTTTAGCACAAAGCACGTCACAATTTCCGATCTTGCGAGTGTATCCTTTAAGCCATCTACCATCTGAGTTTCGGATTAGACCACCACAACCAGCTAGACCCAATGAATCTTTGTATGCTCCATCACAATTAAGCTTAACCCACCTCTCCTGAGGTCTTTTCCAGCCAATAAAAATAGTGTCGTATTGGTGAGTTTTCAAAGGATGGTGGGAGTAGTTGTCTATGTCTTCAACCATTTTGAGAATAGCATATGTTGGGTCAGTCGGACGCCGAAAATCATCCTCAAAAATAGTTTTGTTCCTCCACATCCATATGTGCCAGCAAGCCACAAAAAAAATTGTTCTCCACTTTTTATTCTGAATACCATGCAGCTGACGATTGATATTCTTGAAGATCCAATCCCTACAGAGATTTGATTTGAAGGGACTAACCTTATCCAAATTTGGGTTGTTGTAGGGCAATCCCGCAAGACATGAATAGCGGTTTCATTGTCCCTATCACATTCAGAGCATGTGGCAGATATTCCAACACCCCACTTGCTCTTACGGTAATTAGTGAGAAGTCGCTCATGAGCCGCCATCCACATAAAAGTTTGAATTCTATGAGGGCCTTTCCAACTCCACAAGGCCTTCCAATCTTCCTCGATAGGCTGAGCTCTATTGTTTAGAGATTCATAGGCACTTTGAATTGTGAAGTTCCTAGTGTTGGTTCATCCCCAAGCAGTATTGTCAGGTCCGTCCTCGTCCTTGGGAGCTGGGATGGCGAGTACCTGAAAAGCAAAGGTAGACGGTAATTTTTAACTCTTTAAAAATTAGAATACAAATTTTCTCCTTCCTTTACTCCTTTATGTCAAATTGGAAGTACGGAGATCAGGGGAGGACCTAGACTTTTAATATTGATGTGGTTAAAATATCAAAGAAACTATATAAGCGAATTAGTTACACGTGAAGCATAATAGCAAAAATGGTTTGGATGGGTCCTTTTTACCAAAATAACCCTGTCAATTACATTTATTTCTTACACTTTCGAAGAAATAATCTCATTAAAATATGAAAATAAACCAATCAAATTTCCATATATTGGAATAAATTGCTAAAACGTCGAGTCGGTCACACCTTTTTCAAAATATTTTTGGTAAAAGGATGTCACTTGTTTTTGTTTTTGTAGAATTAATTTGTAGATTTTTCTTCATCATCTAGTGCCTATGGGAACTATCAACACATGATACAGAAGTTATGAAAGATGCTACTAATCTCTAATATCACAACAAATCATCTTGCTTCAGATTTCACACTCATCCTTTTTCCCAATTTTCTTTGGTTTTGATCCATCCTGTTCAATTGAAGAATTTGTTTGGTTTATTATTGTCATCAGATTTCTAAGAGATGATTAACAAACAGAAACCGCCCTCTATCTCCTATTTGCCGTTACTGTATTGTTCTTGTGATCAATACAGTAACCTTGATAAAAACAGTGTATGTGTACATATTTGGTCGAATACCCTGGTCTTTCAATTTTGTCAATAATGAAATTGCCTTGTCAACATGATGGTTTTTGCATAAAGCATCCAATATAGAACCATAAGTAACTATATTAGGTGGTTGACCTCTGTCATGCATCTCTTTGACTAGCTTTAAAGCATAAGAGATTTTCCCCGATTTACACAAACCATCAATAAGGGAACTGTAAGTTACCACATTAGGAATAATTTGTTTGTGATGCATTTCTTTGAAGAGTTTCATGCCTTCATCTGTCATTTTAATCTTACAAAACCCATTAATCAAGATACTGTAACTTTGAACATTAGGATTCACTCCCCCTGAACCATAATGTTGAATATAGTCTTAGCCTTATTCACTTCTTTAACTAGGCAATATCCATCCATTAAAGAGTTATAAGTAACAACATCAGGTTTGATGTCTTGTTTCGTCATCATAGCTAACACATTTTTAGCTTCTTTCACCCTTCCTTCCTTACAAATCCATCGACCATAATTGGATTGATGTTTTCCAATATCGTTTTATTGAACAAACCAATTGCATCTTTCAATTTACCAACAATGCAAAAGCCACTAATTAAAGCACTGTAAGTGAAAACATCAGGGGAAATTCTCTTAGAAACCATTTCAGAATATAAATCAAAAGCATCATTATCAAGTTTATCTTTGCACATGCTATCAATAATGGTGTTGTACATTACCACGTTAGGTTGAACCAATTTTCCATCAACTCGTCTCAGCAATTGTAAGGCAGCTCTTGTTTGTCCAACTTTACATAATCCGTTGATTATGGTACCGTAACTAACTTGGTTCAATTGAAATCCAAGGGCTACTAGCTTGTCATGAAAGTGCAATGCTTGATGAATCTGACCTTTGAGACGGAGACCCTTGGTGAGTGTAGTCAAAGTTATGACATTTGGGTGATAACCCTTTTTGAGAATGTTGGCAAATACAGAAAAAGAAAGAGAGTTGTGACCCAAATGACAAAAGCAATTAATTAAGATGCTGAAATTAACCAAGTCTGAAGCAATTCCTTTTAATTCCATTTGTCGATGAAGGGAAACAACAATGGAGTAATGATTGGCCTTGACAAGAGAACCTAAAATATTACCAAATTCAAAGATGGATGGCGTAGGATTCTTCTGATGGAGCAACCGATTGAATGAGGAAACGAGACTGTTTGTTGTCATCTTCATGGAATAGAGAGTATAGCCTTATCGAGCTTGAAGAAGAAGAAGAAGAAGAAGAAGAAGAAGAAAAGGATAATAAACGAATCAGAAAATTTGGGTTTGAAAATTTAGGGATGAATATAGAGACGGAAGAAACATATCTGAAATTTAAAAACAACATTGTGGGTTGGTTTGGACTGTGAATTATTGTTTGATAGATACGGTGCTTATTTCATTTGATTTCAGATTCATATATCATAATTTGTATCATACAATATAATAAAGCAAGGATTGTATTCTAGCAAGTTTGACATTTGTCAGTTAATCGGGATGCTTACCTCTTTTAAACTTACTATTATTAGTAATATTTCCTAATTAGCCGTGATTTTTTCTCAATTGTAGCATCCATTTTCCATTCCTTTTCTCCACACTAATTTGGTGATTTACTCCATTTTTTTCTTCCCAATTTCTCCCTTTTGCGTCATCAATGACCACTGTTCTTTCTACAAATATGAGAAGGTAGGATTGTTTCTACTGTTTAATTTAATGGCGAACCTTCTTTCGTCTGGTTTCTTTTTCCTTCACATTCTCTGCTTCATAATTGAATACATTTGACTTCTCTTCTATGAAACACGGATACTTCTCGGATTAGGCGTGTCATGGTGTCGGACACGTGTCGTGTTCGACACTGACACTTGTAATTACATTGAATTATGTGATTTTTTCAAATTATTAGCTGTGTCGGTGTGTCAGTGTCCGGTGTCCGTACCCGTGCTTCATAGCTTCTCTTTCAATGGTTTACATTTATTTCGTGAAATGTGCTCAAAAATGGATTATGCAGGTTCATGGGAGATTGGTAGGTGAAGCAGTAAGGTACTTTATATTTCTTCTTCAATTTTCTGATGTTATATTTCATCATTTGAGATAGTTTATTAAATTAATATTGGGATAGCTGAGATACACTTCTTAAATTTCTTCTCTTTATCAACAAATCAAAGAATTTGAAGCTACGCATAATGTTTCTGAAAATAAAGTAAAAATGAACAGGGTAGAATGTGGTATGTTATGGTACTGTATTATATGTATGTGCTTATTATTGAAATAAATATTCATATTTTTAGTTTGTGCATATCTTATAGAATTTTGTGGTGGGATATAACATGATAAAGAAGCTAATTTGTTCCTTGAATCACATTCCTTATGTCGGATATGTGGATATTTCTTTTGTTGAGTATATACATGGAAACTGAACATTCAAGTGTTCTAACACTACCAATTTGGCCTTTTTGTCTCTCCTTTCATTGGATGTGTGAAAACTTTTTCCTATCTTTTGTTTGAGGCAATCTATAATTTTGTAAATCTCTTAAGTACAAGACTGTTTTTTTTTTTTTTGTAATATTAATGAATTGTTTTTCAAATTATTGAACAATATTTTTAGGAGTGTGAGAAATTGATTACTTTCACTTGAAGGCTGGAAATTTCTTGATGTATTTTATAATCTTCATCCCTGCGTGGTTGAATTTGTATGACTAATGATTTTGAGTCCTCTCTCCTTCACCATGTTTAGTATTCCATGTTTAGTATTTGCAATTTATATGGTTATTTGACCTGAAAGGGTAACGGCGTAAGCTTTTAATAACTTAAATGACTGATCTGAAACTTTAAAAACTTAAAGACCTGTCCGGTACAAATGTAAAACTTAAATGATCCAAGGAGGTATTTGACCTATTTGTTATAAACATATAACTTAAAGGACCGCGAGAGGTATTTGACCTATTAATAATACACTAAACGGAAAAATAATAGGCTTTATGTAAAATATATTATAAAAATAAAATTACAGTATGAAAATTATCAATTATTTTTAAAACATATGAATTAGTGCAATATATAAGATTAAACACCAACAAACAACATAATAATGCAATATATAATACTAATAAAAGAACAAATAAGTATTAATATTTACTTTTGCGGTTCGATTTGATTTGGTTCGGTTTTGAGAAAGTGATCTAAAATCCGAACCGATTCTTGCGGTTTTTGGTTTTTTTTGAATCGGTTTGGATTTGAACACCCCTAATTGTAATTGATAAACTAGTATTTACCCGACGTTTCCCGAGTTAGACAAATGATATATGGTGATCAAAATTCTATATGCATGTTATCCGCAAATAAAATTCACCACGGACTAGTATGATACAGATATAAGTTTATTTTACTTTATTTACGTGTACTCATTAAGATATTTGTTCCCTCAAAACATAAGGGGGAGGGGCCAAAAAATTTATTGACTTTTTAAATAGGGGATAAAAAACATGTTTTAGAAAAAAAATGTATCAAAATTTAACAATTTTGAAAACAGGAGATCAAAATTGCATTTAAACTTTTTCTTTATTATATTCAAATTAATTATTGTGTTCTAGACATTCGTTAACTGATTCCACCAACTACGCCATTATTAACTCTAACTCTACACCAAAGGGAAATAAAAAAATTGGATAGAGAAAAGGGACATGTGACACTTGATCCAATAAAATGGGATATTGTATATCATAAAAAATGCTATAAAGAGAAACAAGTTGATAGTAATCTGTAATCACTAGGTATGAGTGGATGTGCATTCTTTGATAGATTGGGCATAGAAATCACTAGCAACTTTTTTTGGGGTTGACTAAAACCATGCTCAATTTGCATTGATGGGAGAAGGTTCAACATTATCTTAGTATCATCGATCATTGCTATTGAATACCTCATTTCCCACAGTTATTTTGATTTGCTAAAGATAAGGTTGAACATTGTGCTGAATCCAAGTCTGAGCTTTTGAAAGGTCTGTCATATTCTGCAGATACTCATTTCCTGCATATGGTTCCTGGTCTTTATCTTTCGATGGAACAAATTTTAACAATCTCTTCTGCAATGTATAATGTTAATTCCAAAATACAAGCATCTCATAAGGAATTGGAGGTAGAAAACCAATCCTCCCTAGACTTTACAAACCACTATTAGCCTTTCATTACTTCTCTTCACCTTTCCTCAGAGGCAAACATCTAAAAAGTACACATCAAGCAGATTCCAAAGTTTCAGAAACCTCATACTAACAAAATATTTTTTTTTTTTAATTTCACTCTATGTTTCAAAATAAATTGAGGCATAGTTACAATGCTACGAAACTTTCAGATCGTCTAATTGTATTGTTTTTATAGAGGTGTTTGCAAAAAACTAACTCAAAATTCGATTTCTAGATCAAGATTTCTTTGGTTTTACTATTTTAATTTTTGGTATTTTAAAAATTCATAATTATTTCGTCCCTTGGTGGAAAACCATGAAAAAATTAAAGAACTATGTCACTTTTTCGGAATTTATATCTAGTGAAAAATATTAGGTTCAAGATAGGAAGAATCTCAAATTATAGAGGCAAAATCTGTATTTCTTTAGTACATAGTCATTATTTACACTTCGTGTATATTGGTCAATTTGAATAATTAACTCGATTTTTTTTAGTATACGAAATGACCCAATATTAATTTTTTCATTTTTGACAAACGACCCAACATTAGTCGAAAGTAACGTTATCATTCAAATTAATTTAGTCACGATTCAAAACGATTATAAAAAACAAATAGTCGTTTCATAATTCATAGTGCTAAAAAATACAAAATATTTTAAAAAAATCCAGTAACTTGTTTTCTTTTTATCAAAAAATGCATCGCTAACATTTTTATTTTCTTTCCATCAGCGGTGAAGCTAGCCATCTTTGTAAGAGGGGGCCAAGTATAAAGAAAAGAAGATATACGAGGCGGCCAACTTGTTTTGATACTTTCACAAAACAATTCTGTAGTCCAAAAGTAAGCCTTGAACCACACGTTAAGCTCTTACATTCTTATATATAGTAAGAGCTTCATCCATTACCTGAGCTTGAGCGAGCAATTCTGCTCTTTTTCTTACCTGAGCTTGAAAGAACAATTCAGCTCTTTTTGTTTCCTCAGTTTGAGTATGCAATGCAGCTCTATATCTTGCCTCAGCTCGAGCGAGCGATCCAGCTGTATATATATCAGGAGGATGATGCTGAGTAGAGCAATAGTCTGTAAGCATAGAAGTACGATCAATGACTTTCTCTATTTTACCAGGTTATAATCATCCATTCTTACCAAGTTTTTAGTTATATTTATATCATTTCTTGCTTTTTAGTTTTTAATTCTGATGTACCGGTGATTAATTTAATCTGTTTCATATATATGAATAACATTCTTTTGCAAGTTATTTCGGAGAACTTATGAAAATAAGCTGAAAAATCTTATGCCATTAATTAAAAATTCAATTAAGCTAATCCAACCAGGTCCTACGACCAAAGAAATGACGTTTTTTATTATGTTAAAGATTTGTATTCTAGTAAATAAATTGTGGGAAGCTTTTAAGAACTAAAATTAGTTCTGAAAAATTACAATTATTATTCTTATTTTTAATAAAAATGGAATGACAATTAAAGTTACTTGGAAGTGGATTTTGGTTATGAAGAGAATGCTTCTATTGTATATGCTGCCTTAGCTGTTGAAGAACCAAATCCTCTCATCATTTTCTTATTAGAATGTTGTCTTTTTCAAACCTAAGGTACAATTTCTCTCTTCCAAATCCCAACAATTTCATTCTTCGTAGTTTTATGTTACACTCGCAACCTAATTTCTATTTACAGAATGATGATGTTCATGACCATTATGTTTCCTCTGTTCAATCGCATGCTCAATATGAAACCTACCCCACCCATCTTCAAATTCGGTAAGATCTTAGGTTCCCTTGTTAAAATCAACCATTTCCACACTGTTATTTCCCTTTCTCGACAAATGGAACTCCGACGAATTGACACTGATGTTGTTAATTTGAGCATCTTGATTAATTGTTTCTGCCAACTCCATCAACTCAATTATGCATTTTCTGTTTTGGCCAAGATACAATAGCTAGGTTATCCACCTAATACCGTAACAATTATTACACTCATCAAAGGTCTCTGTCTTAGCGGTCAGGTTAGGAAAGCACTGCACTTTCACGATGATATTATAGCTAAGGAATTTAAACTGGATCATGTTAGTTATGGAACCCTGATCAACGGGTTGTGTAAAACGGGAGAAACAAGAGCTGCCCTGCAGGTTCTTCGAAAGATTGAAAGGATTCTTGTTAAGCCTAATGTGCTCATATACACCACAATCATTAATAGTCTTTGTAAAGATAAGCTCGTAATTGATGCTTATGATTTATATTTTGAAATGATTGTTAAGAAAATTTCTCTGATGTTGTAACTGTTGCGAATTCGATGAAAAAATCACACCAATAAAATACTTGATGTGTGGATCAAGGAATAATCAAACAACCAATACAAGTGGGTAACAGTTATAATCACAAACAAAAGTAGAAAACAGCGAGAGAAAGAAGAGAGAGCACAAAAGAATTTGTTTATTCAGTTCAGTCCAAATTGACCTAATCTGGGGGAGAGAGCAGCCCTCCGTTTCACTATAATAATGAGTAACTTTACAAAAGAGATATCAATGGGTTACAAGAATAAGTCTCCCGCCTAATTCTACCCAAAGTCCCAATCTCTTCCCGTAACCAAGAGACTCAATCCTAATAGTGTTTCCCAAGGTGAATCAACCCTCAAACCCTAGTGTTTGTTCCAAAGAGACAAACTTTATACAAACCCTAGTTTTGTTGTTGCCTTTCTAAATCTTGTTTCAGCCCCCTCTATCTCAAGGTTTGCTCTGATACAAAGCCTATATTTATAGTAAAACTAACTCCCATAAAATTGTAACAAATCTGGCCCAAAAATACGTTTCTGAAATATGCTGATACGACACATCGGGTGCCGAGCTCCTCCATTCGGGCGCCGAAAATTTCCGATTGAAAAGGCTCCATTAGGCAGCCAAAAATCGGGTCCCGGACTCCACAGTTCAGGCGCCGATTTTAGCCTTTCCAGCAAACATCATTTTTGCTTCCAAACTCCAATCTTGAGTCACTTTCAAACAGTAACCTATAATACTCTAGTATAAGGCTTCTGCATTGCGGGTCAATTAAACCGGATGTCTATACCTTTACTATATTGGTTGATGGTTTATGTAAGGGAGAGGTGGAAAAAGCTAGAAATGTGAGGGCTATTATGATAAAACATGGCGTCGAACATGATGTTGTTACTTATAGTTCTTTAATGGATGGATATTTCTTGGTTAAAGAAGTGAATAAAGCGAAATATGTATTCACCGTTATTTCTCAAAAGGGAGTGAAACCTAATCTGCACATGTACAATATTATTACAAACGGATTATGTAAGAATAAAATGGTGGATGAAGCCGTGAATCTCTTAAAAGCAATGCATTCCAAAAGAATGACTCAGACAGATTCACGTACAGTTCGCTTATTGATGGACTTTGCAAATCGGGGAGAAACTCTTATGTTTGGGATCTTATAGTTGAGATGCATGAAAGAGGTCAACCTGCTGATGTGATCACTTACAATTCTTTATTGGATGCATTGTGCAAAAACCATCAGGTTGACAAGGCAATCACATTATTAATGAAGATCAAAGACCAAGGAATTCAGCCAAATATGTATACATACACATTACTAGTTGATGGATTATGCAAAAATGGAAGACTTAAGGATGCACAAGCAGTTTATCATGATCTTCTAATTAAGGGATATCATCTAGGTGTTATAATGTATAATGTGATGGTTAATGGGCTCTGTAAAGAGGGCTTGTTTGATGAAGCATTGTCCATATTGTCAAAAATGGATGACGACAATTGCACTCCAGATGTTGTAACTTACGAAACTGTTATCCGTGCTTTATTCAAAAACGACAAGAATGATAAGGCAGTGAAACTTCTTCGTGAAATGATTGATAGAGATGTTCTGTAATGTAAAACTAGTTGAGATGCTTTCAAGTTACAATTTGCTTTTTTGAATTTGAAAATGACCATCTAATCTTTATTTATTTTCATAGCAATAAAAGAAAAATTAGTGCAGTTGACTCAAGATTACATCTGTTTTCATTAAAAGTTGTACCTTTCTTATAACTGAATTACTAAGACTTGTCTTTCTTCACTTCCTCTCCTTTGTCCTCTTGTAAATCTTGCAGAAGGGTGTATTAGCAACTCTGAAATCTACCTATGTGAGTCTCATGTTTGAGTAAATTGGAATTCAAATTAGGATAACTTGATGGGATAGGAGTGTTAATATCAGCCATAGAGCCAACATGTTTGTATCATCTGAGAGCAACATACTTTGGTTGTCTATTGTCTCCACATTTCATTATATGCACTCGACATGATCGAAAAATCTTTCATTATTTGCCTAATTCTTATTGTTATAGCATTGTTGCCTAATTCTGTTGCAGATGCTATAACTAAAATCATAGAAATAGTTCATTATATGCATTCGACATAATCGAAAAATCGTATTAACCTCCAGCCTTGCCCAACTCATTATCATTTGCAGTTTAGCTCACCCTCTTCTTGATAAGTGCCTTGAAGTAGTTAAAATCATCTTTGAATTAAGGCATTTTTATTACTTATCTTACAAGTAATCTAAGGAAAAGCCGAGAGATAAATGATAATTGTCCTATTACGCTTTATTTCTCTTACTCTATCCCTTTTGTGCAGGAATTGAGCTCAAGACACCAAGCAAGGAAGGAAAAGAACCAAGAAAAAAGAGGCAAAGATCATGGCAACTCGCCATCAACTCGCAACGGCGAGCAAGGAAAGGCGAGCAGCTCGCCACCAACTCGCAACGGCGAGTCCAAGGCGAGCACATGGCAGAGAGTTTTTCTCCCTTCGCCTTCAACTCGCCATGGCGAACTAGAGGCGAGCAGAGCTCGCAATGGCGCATGATTTTACTCGCGAGGCGAGTTAGGGCGGCCAAAACTCTTCAGAGGTGACGTGGCAAAAACCCATAGGCGAAGAAAGCGCAACTCGCCATGGCGAGTGATTCTACTCGCGAGGCGAGTACATGCAGATCAGAAACTCTATAAAAGCCTCCTCTTTCATTTCAGAAATGACTGTCACATATTTTAGAGAGAGAACAGGGCGAAAATCTTGGGTTTTCATAGAGCAAGAGTGATTGAGTGAGAATTCATCAAGATCCTTGGAGAAATCAAAGTCTCGGCATGGATTCACAACTTTTCTTCCACTTTTGTAAAGCTCACATGACAATGATGAGCTAATTCTTCTTAGTTGGGATTAGAGGTACTTGATTGAGCCTAAAATGTAATCCTTTGATCTTGTATAACATGATTCTAGCAATTTATTTGATATTGAAGTTATTCTTGCAATCCAATTCCTATCTTAGATTTAATTGTTATTGAAAAGTACCTTTGAATCTATGTTTAGAATATTCATCTATCAATACAACAATTCTAGACATAGGATTGATGTTTTGATAATCACACAAAGTATCGGAATGTAAAACTTTCGGATCGTTGAATAGATTGAGAAATCGTCGATTAAACGATACGATCGACAATTAGATTCTTCAATAGTTTGGGAAATCAACTATTGAAGAATACAATTGGTTTCAAGAGATTATTTGGACACGAATAATCTTGTTGAGCGATACGTGATAATATCGGTAAAACGCTAGAGTCATTATACGTGATTATTAGGTTATGTTTGACGCTTAATCAGGGAACCCTAATTCCAATGTTTCTTAGCCTTGTTACTCTCAACATTTACTTTTACGCTTTAGTTTATGTAGTTAAACAAACAAACAATCAATCTTTTAACTTAGAATGGTATTTCGTGTCGAACAGTCCATGATATCGCACTAGTCCCTGAGGAGACGATTTATAAATACTTATCTTGTTTGATGCAAAAAGACTACATCAAAATGGCGCCGCTGCCGGGGACTGGCGTTTAGATATCATAGATAGTACGACTAGTTTATCGTTTTAAGACAATTTTGCACTTATTCATTTTTGTGAATAGATTCATTCATTAACCTTTTTGTTACTAATCTCGTTTGGATAGATCTTTGAACTTTTGTATGCGAGGTACAGTTCCTCCACGAGACCTAGAATACGATCCTGAGATTGAAAGAACGGCTCGCAGAAACAATAGCAAAACAAGAAGGGAGAAGATACTAGCCAAGCAAGTACAGCAAGAAGGAACTTCAACTTTCACTCCTTCTCTACCTACAATCATAGAAGAACCAATGGCTCAACCCGAAGCTAATCAAAGTGTAATGCCGTGTTGGACTAGTCCAAGAAGGCTAGCACACCTTGGAAAGGAAAAGGAAAAGCAAGTGGAACTAAAGTCCAGCACCATACAACTTGTTTCTAATCATCCCTTTGCCGGGTTAGACCATGAAGACCCGTATCAACATCTCTCAGTGTTCTATGCTTTAGCAAATAGTCTTGGGGCATCCGAGGCTGAAGAAGAAGCAGGGTTCTTGAGGTTGTTTCAGCATTCACTCATCGGCAAAGCTCGGGAGTGGTATCTCGATCAACCACCGGATATTCTTAAAGATTGGAATGCATTGGAGAAAGCGTTTCAAGAGAGATTCTTCCCGGATCATAGACACATGGACACCAAAACCGCAATAGCCATGTTCGCACAAGGAGCTGACGAATCATTATGTGAAGCATGGGAGCGCTTCAAATCATTACTAAGAAAGTGTCCTAAGCATGGATTTGACGATACAACTCAGATCCATATGTTCCGAGGAGGATTGCAACCGGAGCCAAAACTCATTCTTGATGCGGCTGCGCATGGTTCATTGATGGCTCCGAGTCCTAGAGAAGCCGTCGATATCATTAACAAGATGTCACTCAATGATAGAGCAGCTAAACATAATCGAAGTGGGGCACTCCGGAAGCCCGGAATTCTTGAGTTGGGGTCAAGCGATGCAAATCTGGCACAAAACAAAATTTTGACTCAACAACTCGAAGATATGAAGAACCAAATGAAAGAGATGCCGAAACTCATCAAAGAACAATTGCAAAGAGAGCAACGGCATCAACAAGTTCACTTTTGTGAGTTGTGCTCCGGTGATCATCCAACGGGTTATTGCCCACCTCAACTTGAAGAAGAAGTCAATTATGTGGGCAACCAACAAAGGCCGGCACAATTTCAAAATCAATTTCCAGGCAATGGTAATCAACAACGGTATCCGAATAACAACAATTTTCAAAGAGGTAACAACTTCGGACAACCGTGGAGATCAAATGCCGGGCCTTCAAACCAACAATCATTCAACAACAACTTTCAACAATATCCTCCACAACAAGATAGAACACAAAAGCTTGAAGACACCCTCAACCAATTCATGCAACTTACAATGGCCAACCAACAAAACAACACCGCGTCCATAAAGAACCTTGAGACGCAAATGGGGCAACAAGCTCAACACTTGAGCCAAATCTCTCAAATTTTGGCCAACCAACAAGGAGGGACCTTCACAGCAAACACACAAAACAATCCCAACAATGGCAAGAATGAACAATGCAAAGCCATCACAACAAGGAGCGGAAAAGTGATTGGGCGAGGGATTGGGGATAACTTGGAAGTGGAGCAACAAGTCGTTGAAAATGAAGAAGAGGTGGATGAAGAAGTGAGTGAGAAGGAAGAGGTGGATGTATATAGTGATAGTGAAGATGTAAATAGTAGAAGTGTAGTAGAAAAAAATCAAAAAAATGAAGAAGTAATTGAGAAGGATGTGGGGAAGAGCAAGAAGAAAGAAGCCGGGAAGGATGTGCCGGCTCACAAGCTTCCATATCCCAAAGCACAATCAAAGAAAGATTTGGAAAAGCATTTCAAGAGGTTCCTTGATATTTTCAAAAGGTTAGAGATCAATATTCCCTTTTCCGAAGCTCTTGAACAAATGCCAACTTATGCCAAGTTCATGAAAGATCTCTTGTCCAAGAAGCGTCGCTACAAAGACAATGAAATAATTCAACTTGATGCAAATTGTAGCGCAATCATCCAACGACGTTTGCCAAAGAAAGAAAAAGATCCCGGAAGAGTAACATTGCCGGTAGCAATTGGAAACGTCAATGTCGGTAAAGCTTTAATTGATTTAGGCTCAAGTATTAATCTTATTCCATACTCGGTTGTCAAACGAGTTGGAGGCCTAGATATGAAGTTGACTCGGATGACTCTACAACTAGCCGACAAGTCCGTGGCAAGACCAATGGGAATCGCCGAAGATGTCTTGGTTAAAGTGGATAAATTTGTGTTTCCCGTTGACTTTGTGGTCATGGACATCGAGGAAGATGATGATGTACCGCTAATTCTTGGTAGAGCATTCATGCGTGCCGCACGAATGATGATAGACTATGATGATGGATTGATGAAGGTGCGGCTTGATAATGAAGAGATCAATTTCAATCTTTATAGTGCAATGAAGCACCCCAAAGACAAGGGAGCATGTTTCAAGGTGGATGCAATGGATGAAGTCATCATGGACACAAGAAAACAATTGCATAAGCCTACTGCTCTTGAAAGAGTGCTCACCGACGCATTAAGTGTTCTTAGTGCGGAAGAAGAGAAAGAGATAGAAGAATGCTTGAAAGAGTTGGAGACCTTGAAAGAAATTCCTCCAAAGAAAGCAAAAATGGAGGAATTGAAAGAAAAAGAAAAGGTTGAAGAATCCAAAGTTGAATTGAAAGTCTTGCCGTCTCATCTCAAATATGTGTTCCTTGAAGAAGACGGCACCAAACCGGTAATTATAAGCAACTCTTTATCAAGCAATGAAGAACAGAAGTTGGTGGAAGTTCTTAAAGAAAACAAAGAAGCGATAGGATGGAAATTGTCGGATCTTAAAGGCATAAGCCCCTCCTATTGTATGCACAAGATCAACATGGAAGAGAACTTCAAACCGGTGGCCCAACCACAACGCCGGTTGAATCCAACAATGAAAGAGGTAGTCCGTAAGGAAGTGGTTAAGTTACTTGAAGCCGGAATGATATATCCAATCTCGGATAGTGCGTGGGTTAGTCCGGTGCAAGTAGTGCCAAAGAAAGGTGGCATGACGGTGATCACCAATGAAAAGAATGAGCTCATACCAACAAGAACCGTCACCGGGTGGCGGATGTGCATTGATTACCGAAGACTTAACCAAGCTACAAGAAAAGATCATTTCCCATTGCCTTTCATGGACCAAATGCTTGAGCGATTGGCCGGGCAAGCTTATTATTGTTTTCTTGATGGCTACTCGGGCTACAACCAAATCACCGTCAATCCGGAGGACCATGAGAAGACGGCATTCACTTGTCCTTTTGGAGTCTTTGCTTATAGAAGAATGCCGTTCGGTTTATGCAATGCACCGGCTACATTCCAAAGGTGTATGCAAGCGATATTCTCCGACTTAATTGAGAAGAGTATCGAGGTATTTATGGATGATTTCTCGGTGTTTGGTTCATCTTATGATGTTTTCTTGAACAACTTAGACACCGTCCTTAAACGGTGTAAAGAAACCAATCTTGTGCTTAATTGGGAAAAATGCCATTTCATGGTGACCGAGGGCATTGTTCTTGGTCACAAGATCTCATCAAGAGGCATTGAAGTTGACAAGGCGAAGATTGAGGTTATCGGAAAGCTCCCACCATCGATAAATGTCAAAGGGGTCCGTAGCTTTCTTGGCCATGCCGGGTTTTACCGGCGATTCATCAAAGACTTCTCAAAGATTGCAAAGCCATTGAGCAATTTGCTCAACAAAGATAAGTCTTTTCTCTTTGATAATGAATGTCTTATTGCATTTGAAACTTTAAAAGAGAGGTTGACCACCGCACCAATAATCACAGCTCCAAATTGGAATTTAAACTTTGAATTAATGTGTGATGCTAGTGATTATGCTGTTGGTGCCGTGCTTGGTCAACGAAAGAACAAAATTTTCCATGCTATACATTATGCAAGCAAGGTTTTGAATGATGCACAAATAAATTATGCTACCACTGAAAAAGAGTTGCTTGCAATTGTATATGCATTGGAAAAATTTCGTTCTTACCTCGTAGGTTCCAAAATTGTTGTTTACACTGACCATGCAGCTATCAAGTATCTCCTCACCAAGTCCGACTCAAAACCAAGGCTCATCCGATGGATGTTGCTATTACAAGAGTTTGACTTAGAGATTAAAGACAAGAAAGGAACGGAGAATCTTGTAGCGGATCATCTCTCTAGGTTAATGAACGCCGAGGTAACCAAGAAAGAACCGGAGGTTCTTGAAGAATTTCCGGATGAAAAGTTGTTTGCAATCAAGGAAAGACCATGGTTTGCCGACATGGCAAACTACAAAGCAACTGAATTCATTCCCGAAGACTTTACTTGGCAACAACGCAAGAAATTCCTCCATGAAGCTAACCACTATGTATGGGATGAGCCTTACTTGTTCAAGATTGGAGCGGATAACCTCTTGCGTAGATGTGTTGACAATGAAGAAGCAAAGAAAATATTGTGGCAATGTCACAACTCCCCCTATGGAGGTCACTTCAATGGGGAGAGAACCGCCGCAAAAGTACTCCAATCCGGTTTCTATTGGCCGACACTTTTCAAAGATGCCTACACTCATTGCAAGTTTTGTGATGAATGCCAGAGAACCGGATCAATGTCAAAGCGGAGTGAAATGCCTCTACAAAGCATTCTTGAAGTGGAAGTGTTCGATTGTTGAGGTATCGACTTTGTTGGCCCTTTTCCTTCATCATACTCAAATGAATACATTTTGGTAGCCGTTGACTATGTCTCAAAGTGGGTGGAGGCCGTAGCATCACCAAAAGCCGATAGCAAGACGGTGGTGAAGTTTCTAAAGAAGAATATCTTCACCCGCTTCGGAACACCAAGAGTTCTAATAAGCGATGGAGGTTCACACTTTTGCAACACACAATTAGCCAAGGCTCTTGCTCATTATGGTGTGAAACATAAGGTGGCATCACCTTATCATCCACAAACAAACGGCCAAGCCGAGGTTTCGAACCGAGAAGTGAAAAAGATTCTTGAAAAAACAGTCTCGGCATCCCGAAAAGATTGGTCGGCAAAGCTTGATGAAGCTCTTTGGGCCTATAGGACAGCGTACAAGTCTCCTATAGGGCTCACTCCCTTTCAAATGGTCTATGGCAAATCATGTCATTTACCGGTTGAGCTCGAACATAAGGCATTCTGGGCACTCAAGCTGTTGAACTTTGATCATGAGAAAGCCGGTGAAAAAAGGAAAATTCAAATGCACCAACTTGAAGAGATGAGAAACCAAGCCTATGAATCTTCAAAACTCTACAAAGAAAAGGTTAAGAAGTATCATGATAAGAAGATCGTTCAAAGGCACTTCAAACCGGGACAAATGGTTTTGCTGTTCAACTCATGATTGAGGCTCTTCCCAGGCAAATTGAAGTCTAAATGGTCCGGTCCTTTCATGGTTAAAGAAGTTAAACCATATGGTGCAGTGGAGCTCGAAGATCCAGCTACAAAAGCTAGCTGGACAGTGAATGGCCAGAGGTTAAAGCCCTATTTTGGTGGTGAAGTTGATCGGCTCACATCGACAATTTCACTAGGCAATCCGTGAACTCAAAAGAAAAAGGCGTCGAGCTAAAAGACGTTAAACAAGCGCATGTTGGGAGGCAGCCCAATTTTGTAAGTTTTTCATTGTTTTGCATGCATATTAGGAGTAGGAATAGTAGTGCATAACAAGGCAAGCAGAAGCACAAAGAAAACACAAAACTTGAACTGCTACAACTCGCGAGGCGAGTAATACCACTCGCCATGGCGAGTGAAATGTTCATTGACTGCGTTGACTACCAAATCACTCGCCATTGCGAGTAAATCACTCGCCGTTGCGAGTAACCACAGAATTAGCAGTTACGTTTTCCAAAGCCACTAACCCTAAAAACCTTCATTAACTCCCCCAACCACCCACTACCCACCTAATACTTCAAAAAAAATTCGGTTTCACTTCTAGCTCTCCCCTCATAACATCAAATCCCTCTTCCAAACCCTAAAAATCTCAAAAGAAATTACCCACACAAATCCTCACCAAGTCCAATCAAGTCAAGCCTCCAAATCAAACAACATCTTTGCACTTGCATAACATCAAATCAGGTTTGTGTGCATTTTAATTTTTCATTAAAACTCATACATGAATAAACCCTAGGATAGTGGATAAATTGTGAATAAGCTATCAAATGGATACCTATATGTCTGAGATATACCAAAATCATGCAAGATTTCACATGCTACTCATGCCAATCCACGTTTTTTGTTAAACCCTTTTGTATACAAAGTTTTCAATAAAATGGGTTGTATGGGACAAATTCGATTTGTCAACGAAATGCATGATTTAGTTTATCTCATAGACCTTATAGGGGTCGGAATTGATAGATTTAGGGTTAGGGTCCTTTTAATTGCTGATTTCTGGTGAAAAAACGAAGAAAATCAAAATTTTGGGTCAACTCGCCATGGCGAGCTTCATCACTCGCAATGGCGAGTATTCATAGGAAACCCAGAATTTTGTTCATAACTCGCCATTGCGAGTAAACTTACTCGCGAGGCGAGTTGTTTCAGAATTCAGGGCTTAAATTTTCTTTGTTGGCTAAATTTGTTTATCAGTTTTCCATATTGTATTTAATTGTTTTATGGTGTTGTATGGATTTTCTGATTGTTTTGCAGATATGGCCCCTAAGAACACACAAACCGGGAAACGAAAGAAAGGTGAACCGTCTTCATCCCAACCCACAAGTGACCTACCCTTCGAAAGAGAGAGATTTAAATCTCGCCTCCACCAGGACCGCTATGTAGAGTTACTTAAACAAACAATGTGGCCTGAGAAAGTCTTCAGCATAAACCCTGAGGGACCTTATAAAGAGTTGTTGAGACTTCTAACAAATCAAGGGTGGGAAAGACTACTCCAGCCCACAACCAATTTGAATGCCGAGCTGGTGCGTGAGTTCTACGCCAATGCTCTTCCAGAAAACCCTCACACCGACCCCTTCACTTTTGAAACCTTTGTGAGAGGTAGAACCATACGCTTCGATCGTGAAGCGATTAACAAATACTTGGGCAACCCATTCCAATTGCGGTATCCGGATGAAATCGATACCTTTCATGAGAACCAGAATAAGGGAGTGTTTGAAATCGTTTCTGTGAAGGATGAGATTAAAAGAACCATTTTGCTTGAGGGAGAGAACTATGATGTGAGTGAAGCAGGGAGAGAGTTCAGAGCCAGATATGCAGTATTGAATAATACTGCCAAATTCATCTTCAAATTCATCCTCCATAATGTCAAACCCAATAGTCATCTGTCTGACTGCACTGTTGATGTTTGCCCTCTAATCCACTACATCATGACGGGCAGGAAGGTTGACATTGCTCGCACCATTGCTTGGGAATTAAAACTTGTCACCCTTCAAGGAAAGAGCGAGAAGAAAACCCGCCTTTCCTTTCCTGGACTAATCATGGGTTTGATCAAAGATTCCAAGATGAGAATGCCAACTCAAATTCATGAGAAGATAAAGAACCCCATTGATGATGAGTTTGTTAAAAGCTTCATCATGAATGACAAGAAGAAAGATAAAGGCAAGCAAGCTTCTTCATCCCATGCACCTCCACCTCAACCTGAGCCCCAAAATGACCCAATGCCAGTCCCACCCACTACTGCCTTCGACTTTGCTAGCTACGCTCAGTGGCAGCATACCTGCAACATGCATACCTAGAACATGCTATCCGCTACAAATCGGGCCAACACTTACTTCCAGCAGTCCCAGTACTTAATGCAGCAGCAGGCAGGGTATCCCCCAGAGATTATGGAGCAGTTCATGACTCCCCCCGCTTTTCAGGCTTATGTGAATTGGCCTGCGGACACGCCAAATGCCTTTGGTGGGGGTGAATATTTTGCTGAAGCGGGACATGATGCGGGTGATGAAGATTTGGAGCAGGATGATGAAGAGCAAGTTCACAGTGCAACCTCCACAAGAGGCGATGACGATGGATCGGATGATATGCAAGGATGAGAAGAAAAAGACTTGAAAGCTCACCTTTTAATGAGTGACATTTTAAAAGCTTTCAGTCAATTCTTTTCATCTTCTTTATCTTTATCTGGCCACTATTTTGATGTTACTCTTAAACAATTTTTGCTTCTGTTATTATTTTGGGCACTTTGATTCTTAACTCTGTTTAATTGGTATTTTGTTTAGTACTTGTTTAGTACTCGTATTGTGATGTACTTTGATAACAGTGTTGTGATGTTAGTTAAATGTCGTATTGTGGTTTGAAAAGTTTGTTAGTTCTGTAGTTATAATCAAGTACTTTATTTTGTGTTAATTGTGAAAATGTGGGAGTTCGAAATATTGTGTATCACTCTTACTCGAATTTCAAAGAAAATGCTCAAAAGCTTCAAATTTCAAAAGTGCTTGGAAGAGAGCCAAAAAGATTGAGCATCTCAGATGAGTGATAATGATAAATGTTGTGAGAAAAGCGCCAAACCAAGGTACAAGTTTCCAGTTTTTCTAGATGTTTACTTGAATCTGAAACGAGTACTTTGCACAAATTTCATTTCATTTAGTGCTCCGCAATAATGTAATTGTTTGTGAACCACTTAGTTCTAGCCTAAATGTGAGGAAACCTCAATGTGTTGTACTATATGCAAGGAGACCGGCATTCATTGTTTAACTCGGTCGTTTTATGTTAAATCCAATAATTGTTTCGAATCGTATGAAGGCATGGAAATGATCAAGGCACATTTTTGTAATGAGTGAAACACATTTGGCCACAAATAGCCTACCTTGTGAGAAGAGAGAGTATTTGCTAACCCACTTGAGCCAAATGAATCAGAGTCCTCAATTATGAACTGTCAAATCATAAGCACAATGCTGGATGAATTTGTCCTTAGAATTTTTTTTTAAAAATCCAGTTCATTTTTGACGCAATTCAGGACTCTGAGATGTTTTTAATTGTTGAACCCTAAAACCTTCATTGTTTAATTGTCCCTTTTGCCATAGAATAGGGGAACATTCAAATAGGGTATGTTTTACTCAAGTTGGGGAGAAAAGGTATATGTGAATCAAGTGTCAAGAAAAGTGGTGTAATCTTATTTTGTGATCAAGACAACATTGTTTATAAATGCAAAAAGAAAAGGAAAGAAAAAGTTGTATATGAGATGAAGAAAAAGATAGAAAGATCCAAAAGAAATGAATAGAATAAGTTGTCAAGATCAAGGTGTATTATATTTAAACACCTTGGGTGTGATTAAGGGATTATTGTAAATTTGTTTTTTGGAATGTAAATAGAAAGAATGTTCCCTTATACTTGGCCATTTGAATTCAATGACCCACAAATGTCCTTTCTTTTATAGCCAAGCCAAGTTACAACCCACAAAGACCTTTTGATCCATGCTTTTATGCTTTTTGAAATGATATTTGGATGGACACATAACTTGATCTGGATGTTAACTTGATTGTCGGATGTGTGTTCATAACCCTCACTCATTAAATTACTTTGTTTTATCTACTTACAGAGAAGAGTGTTAGGTGTGGTTCGTAAATAAGTATGTTATTGACTTGAACTGTGTGATATAAACTTTGTGCTTAGGACTCATTTCACATTTGCAGTAGATTTCCAGATTAGTCGGAAACTTCAGACCTGCAGGCGCAGTCACTTTGAATCATTCATCTGAAAAAGTTTTTAAAACCTTTTGACTGGTGTCTTGTATTGAACTTCTTTGTTTTCAATCTTTTGTTTGAGGACAAACAAAGAGTTAAGTTGGGGAGAGTTTGATAAGTGCCTTGAAGTAGTTAAAATCATCTTTGAATTAAGGCATTTTTATTACTTATCTTACAAGTAATCTAAGGAAAAGCCGAGAGATAAATGATAATTGTCCTATTACGCTTTATTTCTCTTACTCTATCCCTTTTGTGCAGGAATTGAGCTCAAGACACCAAGCATGGAAGGAAAAGAACCAAGAAAAAAGAGACAAAGATCATGGCAACTCGCCATCAACTCGCAACGGCGAGCAAGGAAAGGCGAGCAGCTCGCCACCAACTCGCAACGGCGAGTCCAAGGCGAGCACATGGCAGAGAGTTTTTCTCCCTTCGCCTTCAACTCGCCATGGCGAACTAGAGGCGAGCAGAGCTCGCAATGGCGCATGATTTTACTCGCGAGGCGAGTTAGGGCGGCCAAAACTCTTCAGAGGTGACGTGGCAAAAACCCATAGGCGAAGAAAGCGCAACTCGCCATGGCGAGTGATTCTGCTCGCGAGGCGAGTACATGCAGATCAGAAACTCTATAAAAGCCTCCTCTTTCATTTCAGAAATGACTGTCACATATTTTAGAGAGAGAACAGGGCGAAAATCTTGGGTTTTCATAGAGCAAGAGTGATTGAGTGAGAATTCATCAAGATCCTTGGAGAAATCAAAGTCTTGGCATGGATTCACAACTTTTCTTCCACTTTTGTAAAGCTCACATGACAATGATGAGCTAATTCTTCTTAGTTGGGATTAGAGGTACTTGATTGAGCCTAAAATGTAATCCTTTGATCTTGTATAACATGATTCTAGCAATTTATTTGATATTGAAGTTATTCTTGCAATCCAATTCCTATCTTAGATTTAATTGTTATTGAAAAGTACCTTTGAATCTATGTTTAGAATATTCATCTATCAATACAACAATTCTAGACATAGGATTGATGTTTTGATAATCACACAAAGTATCGGAATGTAAAACTTTCGGGTCGTTGAATAGATTGAGAAATCGTCGATTAAACGATACAATCGACAATTAGATTCTTCAATAGTTTGGGAAATCAACTATTGAAGAATACAATTGGTTTCAAGAGATTATTTGGACACGGATAATCTTGTTGAGCGATACGTGATAATATCGGTAAAACGCTAGAGTCATTATACGTGATTATTAGGTTATGTTTGACGCTTAATCAGGGAACCCTAATTCCAATGTTTCTTAGCCTTGTTACTCTCAACATTTACTTTTACGCTTTAGTTTATGTAGTTAAACAAACAAATAATCAATCTTTTAACTTAGAATGGTATTTCGTGTCGAACAGTCCATGATATCGCACTAGTCCCTGAGGAGACGATTTATAAATACTTATCTTGTTTGATGCAAAAAGACTACATCACTTCTTCCGATTGATCTTCTTCATTTCCCCTTCCTGATCTCCCAGCTTATGGCTAGAGCAATGGGAGGGGGATTAAAATCCACACAGCAGTGAAACTAAGAAACCTAAAAATTAAGAGAAAATTTTATGTTGACAGCTTTTTGGTTGTCCAACACCGAATATAAATACCGCATAACTATTATTTCATTTTTTAATTAGTTTTCTTCTCTCTCTCAAAGTCACATCGATGATGCCTAAAAATAAAAAAATAAAAAAATAATATAGAGAACTGACAAAACTTTATTTCATGCTATTAACATTATGGACAGCTAAAACACCAAATTATCGAAGTCACCGAGTTACATTACTATTATAATTGAACCTATCACTGTCGACGATGCTCTTATCCTTACCCGAAATCTGTTCTGGATTTATCTATGGGATTAGAATCTGGCGTTTCAGTTAAGATCCTAGCTGCTGAAGATTCGTCATCTCCGTTTTCGGAAGCTGAGCTAGCAGCATCATCCATCTCCTTCTCTGGACATTCAATGTGGAGACACTCAGCAACTTCATTGTTATAACTATCATAGTCATGACTCCGACTTGAAGGTGTAAAGTCTTCTTTCTTGACAACATTAAACACAATTCCATTAAGCATTCTTTCGGGCTGCAAAAAATCACCTTCAGTTAGAATTATGCTAGACCCATTCATGACGACTCTGTTGCCATTTTCTCTCGGATCGGATTCTGAATTCTCGGAGCATCTATCCGGTGTTGTTAATCTGGGACTGTGATACTGAAATTCACGAGGGCTAAAACTAGTTCCCATTCCTCTATTTAGGTCAGTATCAACTTCTAAGTTTTGGACAAAGTCGATGAACCTATCTGCCGAAGTAGTTCTCATCAAAGGACCGCCAGATCTGGTCCAAGTATTCAAGTCAGCACTTTCGGATTCACTGTCACTTACATCTTGCATGTTTCGGTGGTACTTGGAAATTTTACCAGTGGATCCACCGGAACCACTAACCCCATGATTAAATGAAGCAGCAGTGTCTGCAAGAAAGTCTTCAAGAGATCCTGTAGAATTCTCTCGTGCAATGACATTCCATGATGGAATTCTTTTTATAGCACTGAATTTGGTACTACTTGGAAAACCATGAGAAGCAGAAGCAGCTCTCTCAGCACTTCTTTTGAGTCTTCTCATATGATTAAGAATTGCAACACACTCGTCGAGAGCAAGCTCAATTCCACAATTAGCTTTAATGGCTGAAAGTTTCTCCCAAGTGCATCTTCTCCCTTGGTTAGCTGCCTTTTGAAGCTCCGCATGAGAAGGGTTTTGGATAATTTTCGAGTACTGATACACGACGTAGGAAACATACATAAGTTAACCATTATTTCAGTAAATCATCCTTAATAAATCATACAAGGGACTCTTTGGCTTAAGAGTATGTTTTTTGTTTTCTTGTCTCATTGTCCCTTAATTGAAAATCCGACCATTGTTTTCAACTTTATTACCTGCTTTAGAAGATTTGTACAAGAAGCATAAAAACAAGAAAACCAAAAAAGTTGTATTCACTATTTTCTACACAAATCGTTGAAAACTGGAAACAAAATAAAAACAGTGGGCAAGTTTACAACCAATAGTTATAATAAAAAGCCAAGACAAAACTTTTTATCAAACAGAGACAAAAAAATTTCATAATTTTTACAAGAATATATTAAAATTTAAAACGGCCTCTAAAACTTTCTTCATAAATTTAATATATAGAGTTGAAGTTATTTCTTTTATCTTCAAATAAATATCCTGTTTGTTTAATTGTTCTTAAGCTTCCTATACCTGAGCAAGAGTAGCAGGCATAACAACTGTTACATCACCCTCCCAATCTTGAGCAAACAACTTTGCAAGTCCGCCTAATGGAAAACCGAGTTCCAGTATTTGATTGCATCGATGTTTCACCTCCATCTCTACCAGATGAGCAAGCTACAAAATTAAAACCACCAGTGTTATTATAGTTGCATACTTAGAATGTTATAGAAGTAGCATACTGCAGTGCAGATCCAATGGCTAACATGTACGATGTCTTAATATCATTTCTATGATTTTTCCGTTCTACATTTCCCATTAAGTCATATTCTTTATAAGGAACGGACAATCTGACTTAATGGGAAATGTAGATGCGAAAAATCATATAAGAAAATAATACAGGAAATGATAGTTCAGACACATCCATGTGTATGTATTATCATCCTTATATTGATATTCAAGTCCATGAACATACCTTGGCAGCAAAGTTACCTCCATAAGCTCGTACAAACTCTTTCAGTCTCAACAATGGCGCAATATGAGGATTGGCCTGACTGACAATAAAATGATTGACATTAAACAAGTCTTTCAACTGCATCATAGGAAGATCAATTTCCAAGCTACCATCCCTCCAACGACGCACCTGTGAGGAACCCTCTTCAGGCCCCAAATTAAATGGAGGATGGTAAGGAACAATATTTCCACTTCTATCCTTTGCCATCAATTCTTGAGCCTCAAAAAGGCCAGGAAAGGCGCAAGAAGCTGTGACTGCACTCCATATAACAACATGGGGTGAAGTCAAGTAGTTAAGGCATCTAGGGGGTTCATGTTTTCTCGGGGAGCAAACTGTAATCCCAAGAACTCGACCTGTCATATCGTAAGCTTCTTGAAATGTAAGGTTGCTTGTTAGATGCCTCAACATAATCTGCAACTGTCTGATCTCATGAACTGCACCGAATGTTGTGACCCTCTTCACGATCGTAAAAATCCCACCCATTTGATCAAAAAACTGTAAGGAGTGCAATGAATCCTCAAAAAAGCTTTGAAGCTCAGGCCAAGACCTAGTTGCAACAATAGAGCACATAATGGATCCTACACTTGAACCAGAAATTATCCTAGGCATAAGCTTATGTTCTACAAGCGTTTTAACTACACCGACATGAAAAGCTCCAAGAGAAGCACCCCCACTTAAGAGCAAAGCAGTCCTTCCAAAAGCATGTCTAGTTTCATGCATGAAAGAAAGCTTTTCTTCCAACGCAAGTTCCTCCGAATCAGAATGACAAACCATTCTCAACTGAGTGGAAACCTCATCAATATACTCCTTAATCTGTCTAGGCACATGAAGCCTACCTTTATGAAGCTCAGGGTTACACATATTACCTAGATTTCTAATAAGATCAGCTCTCATACAAAATATAATATCTCTAAGACACCCTTCTTGTCTGCGATGTCGCAATTCTTCAAGCTTGTTCCTTACCAATTCTACATCATAAAAATCTGATTCATTCATCTTTGGTGTCTCCTTATCAAGCATTCTAGATGCATGAGCCCACTCCTCATATGTCAAAGCTCCTCTCATCATATTTCTCCAAAATTTCCTCCTATATGCTAATTCAGCCCTTACCTTAACATTACTGTAACGTCTTAACATGAAAGCAACAATTGCCATAATGGCTAATATCCCCCGAGGGTTTCTTGGATGCAACGATGATATAATCGGTCCCCAAAATTTCCTAATCCTATAAAACACATCCAATAACTCTATATATAATTGATACCTTAAATGTGAAATAGATTTGCAGAAAAGAACCCTGAAAGCAATTGTTCGGCCAAAAATTCCCGAAGGGCCAATCGGAAAAAGACCAACACTAGCTTCATTACTTATACCGTCCATCCCTAACTAGGGCTTGTTGAAATTTATGTATGCTTTTTTATATGGAAATTGGTTTATATAAAGGAATTAAATTACACTGGGAATCTAATATACAATGATGAAATTTGTGAAGGGGTCCTCCTAAAAAATTAGTGGATAAAATGAATTAAAAAAAAAAGACGTAATCATGCATGCATGCATGCATCAAAATTATTATTCTTTTTGAAAGAAATAACCTGAATTCATTATCATGCATGCATCACAATTATTATATATTTGATGGTTGAATTGAAGAAATGAAGGGAACAAAACATACACAAATTTGGATTAAAATGAAGCAAATATAAAACATGAATCAATTAACATGCACAAATTTGGATATATGATAAAAGGGATAATATAAGAATAATAAGCAAAGGAAGAAAAAGTTCCCGCTAAGCCATGAAATGAAGGAAGGAGAGGCTTAGCGAGAACAAAAGTCTGAATGAATGAAGAAATGAAAAAAGAATAAGGAAGGTATGGGGAACATTGGGATTTTGGAGGTTGAGATAGTTATGGTGATGCTCTTTTGTACAAAAAATTTGTTTCTATTTTCATTTAATATTAATTATAGTTTTGTCAATAATAAGCATGGTATTTATTGCAAAACAAATATCTAAATCTAAACTATATATAATTGGTAGTTTACCTATAAGCCAATTATTAAATGTAAAACCTCTCAACTTTCATTCTAAGCAAAACTATTCCTACATGATTTTGTCAACTGATTTAAGTTAGGCGTCAAAGAGTTAGAGGTCCAGAGTTTAAATCCGAAAAAAAAAACAACTAACATAACAATTAACATATTAATATTTATCATTTAAAAACAAAAAAAAAACAAAATTTTCCTACATGACATACTCTCGTGGGTCCATATAACATTTATCATTCGAAAACAAAACTTTCCTACGTAAATTTGGAAAAAAATAAGGCTTATTCAATCGGTCGGTCCCTTAACTTAATTGATTGTCTCAATTTGGTCCCCTAACTATAATTTGTACCAACTTGGTCCCCTATGTTTTGCTCTGTTACTAGTTTTAGTCCTTCATGTTAGTTTCTCTTAAAAAAAACGTTAACTTATGTACCAATTTGGTCCTCTATGTTTTGCTCCGTTACTAGTTTTAGTCCTTTCTGTTAACGTTTTTTTTAGAGAAACTAACAGAAATGACTAAAACTAGTAACGAAGCAGAACATAGGGGACCAAATTGATACAAATTATAGTTAAGGGACCAAATTGAGACAATCAATTAAGTTAAAGGACCGGATGATTGAATAAGCCAAAAAATAAATAAACTTTCCTACATGACATACTCTCAGGGGTCCTCTAATTTACATAAATTGTAAAATTGTTATGAATAATAAAGTTGGTGGATGTCCATTCTTGATCTTCCAAATTCTTATAACTCCCATTAGTGAATGAATTGTTAGTGCTCTTTGATTGCATATGATCGTTCACTTGCTTATTTGTATCCTATAAATACTCATGTTTTGATGTAAAGATACACTTGTGAAAAGAATAATATACTAAGCTTTCATCTTTGATATTGTCTTTTAGTTTATTTCATAACACATTGAGAATGTAATCTAATTCTCGAAGAATTAATTAATTTTTTTAAAAGATCCCTTAAGGGTTGCTCAAATAATAAATTTTCTTGATCATTGTTTATGAAGATATGAAATATAGTTCTTGAAGAACTAAGATTTAAAATTAAACCATCCTTAAAGGATTTCCAAATTTTGATTTTACTGTCTTATTGTTCATAGAGTTTTGTGGAGTTCTTGACCACAATTCAAATATATAAGATCTATTTTATCTTAGCATAAGTTCTATCAAAAGAATTCAAATAAAAAAAAATTATTTATGCCTCTTGAATGTTCTCCTGAAGTAGCAACATTGAGAAAATAATGTTAAGAAAATTTTGAAAGATAAATCACACTTGTGATTGAATATAAGATTAGTCATTGATTGAAAAGATGATGTCTGCATGATAAATTAAAATTTATTTCTAGATTGAATCATCCATACTATTTGTTTCATATAATTTTTGCGCCACATATATATATTTTTTGTGTGGAGAAATCACATCTGTGATTGAATATAAGAGTAGTCATTGATTGAATATGTGATCGATTGAAGTTGATCTTCTTTCAATAGAAATCAAAAGAAAGCTGCAACAAGACGCGAAATCAAGCAACGTTGCACAAGACGACGAACAGCACAACGCCACACTCGAACGACAAAATCACGAAAAAACACAAAGGAAAAAACTTAATATATGTGTAAATCACTTATTTAGAATGAAAGAAAGGGTATAAAAGATGCAAGTGGTAATTCTAGGTCAAAAAATGACCTAAAACCACCCTTTTTCAATGAGTAAAAGAGAAAGAGAACTTAAATAAAAGGTGGAGTTTCTTTCAGGTAAAAAACTAGGACCAGCTTCACAACACTACCTTTGTCACTGTAAGCCTCCTTTATTTCCCATTATCTAACATTCTAGAAGGACTTTCTTCTTCTTTCTTAGGGTTTCTGAAACCTAGTGAGGAGCATCTCTCTACGCAGCCATCATAAGTTTCAGTTTTCATTTGATTCTATAATTGCTCTTTCCCTAATTTGTTACACCGATCACCACTATTTTCCTCATGAAACACCTCTCCATTAAAGTCAAAGAAGATGAGCTCAAAATTCAGATAGATGAAAACCAAGTAGTTGTTGATTCTCTTGAAGGATGTGATGTTCTGGTTGGACGTTTCCTCATGTCCGATTCCATATGATGAAAGAAAATGCGTCGAAATTCATGAAACCGGTATGTCAAATGTCCATTAAGGAGGTTGATCCCAATCACTCTCTCTTCTGGTTCTCTAATCCTTGCTGCATGGAACGCGTTCTCAAGAAAGGACAGTGGTCTTTTGACGATCACATCCTTGGGCATAAGGCTTCTGCAACAAGGGAACACGCCTAAATATATTCCTCTTAATCACGCACCGATAACCGACTATTTTGTAGGTTATCATGTTGCACTTATCCTCCATAGTCAATGAGAAATTGAGTGAATGCATGCCCAATAGCATATCTAATAAGTGACTGTTTAGGAGTTTATGGCTTTAAGTAGTTTTTAGTGTTAATTAATCATTTTGATGCTTATTTTTAGGTAAAACTCATGTGTTAGCCTTATTTAAGAGAAATTGTTTCATTAATTTTTATAATATTATAAGAATCTCTCCAAAAAAATATTAAAATTTTTAACAAAACATGAATTAAATATGAATTTTTTATGATTTTGCCACTAAAAATCATATTTAATGCATGTTTTGTAAGAAAATCTAATTTATTTTGGAGCAGATTCTTATAACGTGATAAGTATTTGTGGAAATTTTCACTCAAAAATTTGAATGCTACACATAATTTAACTTAAAAGTATGGACCAAAAATGCTGATGAAATTTTATTTTAAGATTTTTTTTTGTGGTGACCAAAAGTGCTGATGCAATGTTCTACAAAATTGAGTGAGTTCTGATGGCTTGCACGTGGACCTTGCACATATTTGTTTCGAATGTCTTTTTACCGTACAAATTTGGCGTAAGACTAGTCCTTGCAATGCGGTTTTTATGAACCGACAATATTGAAGGAAGTAAGGTTCTTAAAACCCATGTCACATTGGTTTTTATGAACCGACAATTTGTTGATGTTATACATTAATAAATGGCTAATTCAAATATGTATCAAAGGTAAGAAAATAGGAGATAATGTGGATAAGTGAACAAAAAATAGCCAATAATCAAGCTGTATTTACGTAATAATGTATACACGTGTATTAAAGCATTAATTACATTTTATAATTAGACGAGACATGTGTACAATTTATTTTGTGCAAGATTAATATTTATTATAAAGATGAAGATAAAGATTACATGGTCAATACAAATATTGGATTCCCAAATCACAAACTTCAATCATTGTCTTTTCTCTCATTTTATTCAAAGACAAAGTTACTGTCCAATTAGGGATTTTTGTTAGGCATGACAATAATAGATCTTTTAGTATCACATTAAGAAATTGAAAACCAAGAAGCATGTGGGAAATATTTCTGAAAAAACTCATATCTTTCCACTTTTTTATGTATCAGCTTGTGTTCTAAGCTGATTTAACCTACACAAAGCAGAATCCGTTCCAATTATTGAGCATAGAAGTAACAAGATGAAACATAATAAACTATAAACTAATATAATTAATGATCATGTCAGGCTGAGATTTCCACAGCCATGGAACCATCAAAATGACAACTCTAATATATACTGCTTATAATGCATTAAGAGATAACAGGGAGAGAATAAAGATTAACAAGCAATTGCGGCTGATTCATCAACTGAACAATATACATCATTGGAACCCTTGACTTCCATAAAGATAGGTTGATTTGTTGAAGATAACAGCCTGGCCCATATTCTATCAGTTATGACAACATTATTTTGTGATTCTATGCATAGCATTGCAACAAAAAATGAGAGTTAATTAGCAGAAAGAGTACCATTGTTGCAGCCAAAACCGAGAGTTAGCAGAAAGAGTAACCATGACTGAAAATGATATCTAGTATTGTTGAAAAATAATCAAAAATTGAACTGAACCTTAGACCGAGCTGCACCGAAAGAACCAATCCTAATATTAGACACAATTTGGTTTTTGGTTTTTTAATCTGGTGTAACCTGCCATTGCTCCGATGAACGGAACTTTGAGCATGAAGTGTGCAGTACAAATTGTCAGAAGCATTACTTGGGACAGCTCGGATCGTGTAGGTTGGATCTGTAACACAGAAAGGAGAAGAAAATATTTTGAAGTTATTGATTCCCCTTTATTGTTGATGCACACATTAATTTTTTTACAAACTTTAATTCTTCCAAACCTATATATTTGAGAGTTTTGGCCAGCGTCTTCGTAAAATCGCGACCCTATAATATCCATAGCAATGACTGCAAATAGAACAAATAACAATGTTTGTTTCCTTAACGAGCTTGTTACCAGAAGCTTCATGTTTGTAAAATAGCGACACTATAATATCTACTTACATCAAATCAAGCCTTAACACTTCTTGTTTGTTGACAGATTGCATGCCATCAGAAAGAAGTTCCTGTTTGCACCTTCTGCAATCACAATAACCATGTGACCGTTTTCTTTGAGTCTTTTATCTAATATATTCATAAAGTTTACCCGGACCTTCTAAGTACAAAGGTCAGTCAAGAATTGAGAAATTAACTGTCCACATACCTATTTGCAAGAGTAGCACACATTGCAATAAATCCTTCACACTGAATCAATGCTGTCAATTGTGAATCGCGGAAAATAGTGGTTGGTTCAAATTCAACTACGCAACAATGCTATAGTGCTGCTATATCCGCTACTTGACAATATTTTGTACAAAATAGTATGTCGCGGAACAATAGAGATTTGTTCAAATTCAATTACACTATAGTGCCTATATTATTCCTATGGATTATCTATCAGATCACTAAATTTGCAAAGATAGATTAAAAAAATTATATCAGAAAGTAAGCATTAAGATTTAGAGAGTGAGTATAAACAAAGTGTCATGTTAACCAGTGTCCGGGCACTGGTTAAGGAAGTAAAAAGAAGAATTGTAAGTCAAAAAAGTCACTTTTTAAACTTTTAATGTCATTGATTACACAACTTAGAATACAAATATTACTATATTTGCTTCCTTAAACACTGTTCTGGTTAACATTTCCCATAAACAAAAAAAATGACAGACCCTGCACATTAAAAAGAAATGAAATTGTGATGCATAATTGACATTTACTTGGTACTTCCCCTAAATATAATGGCATGGATATTGCTGACAGAATGTAATGAAAGTTCAAATATAGATTTATTGCTCATCAAATTACAATGTTTTCGATCTATAAGTTATTTTTACATAAAACTCGTCCGATAACGACAAAAGATAATTATTTTTATTGATATACAAACAAGATTAGTTTGCAAATAGAAAGAGGCTAAACATTCAAAATCAAATTAATAAAGCAAAGATTAAATGGTTTCTTATTTTACTTGACAATAATTGTGATGTGCACAATTGAAGAGCTACTTTGCATACAAGAAAAACAGTTAGTTATTTATTCCTCCGATTGGAAGAATGCTTTCCTTGTAAATTACTAGGTGACAACCCCAACTCGGTGCTTTAATACCAAACTCCCCAATCATAATTCGATGGTTGAACCGGCTCCTTGGGTCGAAACCTTTGGCTGACAAGGTATTCAGGCAGCGTGTCCTGTTGAATACTACCTATTACGGTGTATGTAGATGTCGATGAAAAAGATTGAGTATGCTCGTAAAAAATGGATGGACTCACACTTGAGGGAGAGAAGGTTGGTATATCAATTGTGAGTAAAAAGTCCTACTTTGGATAGAAAATTGAATGTTGAACACTTTATAAGTGAGAGGACCCATAAAACCTAATATCTTAAGATTTTGGGTTAACGTGTGGTATTCGACTTATTTATATGATTATTTAAAACTAAATATGACGATTCCTGATACCCATCTTCAAGAGTATGTTAAAATTTTACTTTTCTTGTGTAGTAAGGAAAAAAAAGAGGCAACACACGTCACAAGCTATATTGCTAAACCTCAATAGGATGAGAGGTAGACATGTTGTGAGGGTAAAATATGCAATAGAGAGGGAGTGATTTGGTGGGAGGAAGATCCGAAAGGTTTATCTCTCAATTGTGATTTCACTCGGATGACTTTGAAGTTTGATGACTTTTATTTTAGTATTGAGTTTGGTGATTTTGTTTTTAACTCTCTTAACCAATCATTCTGGAATACTTCTTAGATGGATACAAAGACTTGGTCACATCCTTCGCTCACACTAAAAAGGTAGAAAATGAAGAAAAAATAATAATTGAATAAGTGTTTTTTAAGTAATCATGCTATATGCATTTTTACGAGTGTATGATCAAATCATGTGTCTAAATCCTTGCTCATCATTTTATCCCATTTAAATAGTTTATTTTAATGTCTCATTCGTCCCTTAAAATACGCTAAAGTAATCAAAATCATCAAACTACAAAGTCGGCCAAGTGAAATCGGTCCAATCGGAAGTAGGTTAGCTTTGTTCACTACTACTTACCACTTAAACACTTTATTACCAAATCTTTCTCATCTTTACAAGTAAGCAGTTCATCAAATATGTGTTGCTAAAATAACATATTTGCTGCCTAATCCTAAGTTATGCAAAAGGTGGTCAAAGCACTTCAGGGAGCAGAAAATAAGATTAAAATATGATGCAGGGCAGGAATAAGCTTGGTCTGATGACTTGATCACATCAGTATGTTTTCTGTTTGGAAACTCAAGTACAAGTGATGGAGTCTAGTAATAATAATGTGAACTAAATGAGAATAATAATAAAACTGTAAAAAGGTTCTCAACATGATTAATAAACTCAGGAAAGAGATTGGATCCTTACTCATGCATGTCTGATTTTGTTAGAAAATGGTGAAGAGTTATGATATATTACATAAGTTCGTTTTTTGATGTTATACAAGGTTGGGATGTGGAAGTGCATCGCCCGTGCACAAATAAATTTGGTGTTCTACTTGTATAATTGTTGAACTAATACAAGATTGCAGAATGTTCACATGTCTTGTGATAGTTCTTAATGTTGGACGGCAATGGGGTCTAGATGACTTTGAATTTCCATTATGCCTAATCCAGAAAATTGGTAGATTGCAGTTTTAGTTTTTGATATGACAGCTGAAGAACAATTGATAATGGTAGTGACCAACTAGTTGTTGGAGGTATCGTGCCCTCTTTAGTACTGTAGCACCATTACTTCTGATAAAAGGAGTGTTTACTGTCCGGTAAGTATTTGACACTAACCTATACTAACACATGTGATCGTATTCAATTAATTTATTTTTAAAAATTGTTACCGATGTCATTGAATCAATTCATGTCTAGTGTCTGTGTTTATGTCGGTACTCATAGGTTGTGCCGCTGGCTGTTGTTCAAGTCAAAGACATGTAATAAAATAAATCTGGAATTGACTCTTGTTACAGCTGCACAAATTTATTTTGAAAATGCTAGATATTATACATTCCTAAAAGCTTTTACAGCAACTCATACAACTATAATGGTTGCTGAGTATATTAATTTTAGTTACAAACTCATTAAAAGAAGTAAAATATTAATTACTATGGTTGTCATTTTCTGGCTTGAAATTTTGACTTAAATTATATAAAAACTGCTAAGCTTTGCCATTTACCTGCATAATTTTGCAGGCTGTATGGTTGTCTCTTTTCTTGTTTTAAATATGATATATGTGTACTTTCCCATCTATGCATAAAAAATATCATACCTTACAAGTATATGTACAATGGAAAATCAAAACTCAACTTCTATAAATATTGCAAACTAAAATTCTTAGCTTGTATAAACTTGTGCTTGTATTATTGTATACACTTCTATAAATATGCCACTAAACTTGGTTGATTCCCTTTTATTTTGAACCTTCAAACATAATTATCAAATTGCATCAAATCATTGATATCATAAACAAATTAGGATAGGTTTATCGCTATATTAAATTTTCTTTGTTTCACCGGAAAAACGAAAATAATGCATTTAAATAGCCACATCCGAGCACAACCGAAGATGTATCACAGAAAACAAGGGAAGATCGAGGATGCTGGCATGAAATGAATAAGGAGGGATTGTGGGAGTGAGGTATGGAAGGAAGTTACATAAGGAATACTTATGTGAGAAGAATCATAATAGAATTTTGTTATAGTTAGAGGATTGGTCAAAGAGAATGTTCTCTGCTGAGAGAGCCATTTGGCTAGGCTGGTAGGTAGTGATATTATCAGATTTTCTTTTCCTTTATGTTTACACTAATAAATATAAATTGAACTCTGAACATGACAGTGAATGCAAAGAAAATTCATAAAATGATGAAGCACAATCACAGAAAATTGGGAAGAAAAGGATAGTTAAAAAAATGCAATAGTGAGTCAATTGCACTAACCATCTTTTATAACTATGAAAAGAAATAAAGACTAGATCGTCGTATTCAAATTCAAAATGACAAATTGTAACTTGAAAGCATCTCATCTAGTTTTACATTACAATAGACCTCTAACAATCATTTCATTAAGAAGTTTCACCGCCTTATCATTCTTGTCGTTTACAAACAAAGCACGAATAAGAGTTTCGTATGTTGCATCAGGGTGCAACCGTTGTCTTCCATTTTTGACACTGAGGACAATGCTGCATCAAACAAGCCCTCTTTACAAAGCCCATTGACCATCACATTATACATTCTAACATGTAAAGGATAGCCCTTACTCAGAAGATTCCGATAAACCACTTGTGCATCCTTAAGTCTTCCATTTTTGCATAGTCCATCAACAAGTATAGTGTATGTATACATATCTGGCTGAATGCCTTGGTCTTTGATCTTCGTTAATAATGCAATTGCCTTGTCAACCTGATGGTTTTTGTACAAAGCATCCAATATAGAACTGTAAGTTATCACATTAGTTGGTTGACCTCTATTATGCATCTCATCAATAAGATCCCAAACATCAGAGATTTTCCCTTATTTGCAAAGTCCATCAATAAGTGAACTGTATGTGACAGTGTTAGGAGTCATACTTTTGGAATGCTTTTCTTAAAAGAGAATCACAGCTTCGTCCACCATTTTATTCTTACATAATTCATTAATCATGATGTTGTAGCTGTGAACATCAAGAGATACTCCCCTTCGAGCAATAATGTTGAATACATATGTGGCCTTGTTCACTTCTTTAAACAAGAAACACCCATCCATTAAAGAGTTATAAGTAACAACATTGGGTTCCACGCCTTGTTTTATCATAATAGCTAACACATTTCTAGCTTTTTTCACCTCTCCTTCCTTACATAAACCATCAACCAATATATTAAAGGTATACACATCTGGGTTTATGTTTTTTAACAACATTTGATTCAACAAACCAAGTGCTCTTTTGAATTAGCCTACAATGCAAAAGCCATATACTAGAGTATTATGTTACAATATTAGGAAAAATTCTCTTGACAATCATTTCAGAATATAAATTAAAGGCATCAATCACGAGCTTATCTTTACAGAGACTATCAATGATTGTGGAGTACATTACCACATTACGCTTAACGAGCACCCCTTCAATCTTTCTAAGAACCTGCAAGGCAGCTCTTGTTTCTCCTACTTTACATAACCCGTTGATCAGGGTCCCATAACTAACATGGTCTAGTTTAAACCCATTTGCTATAACATGATCGTGAAAGTGCAGTGCTTACTTAACCTGACCACTACGACACATGCCTGGGATAAATGTAGTCAATGTTATGGTATCAGGTTCAAAACCCAGCTTGAGAATCTTACTCAATACAGAAAATACATAATTGAGTTGACCCAAGTGGCAGAAACAGTTGACTAAGATGTTCCAATTAACAATATCAGTTTGAATTCCTTGAAGTTCCATTTGTCGAGAAAGGGAAATAACAGTGTGGACATGGTTGATTTTAACAAGGGAACCTGAGTGTAAGATAATGGAATGCTTGCCTTTCTCATTACTGAATAGGATGTCTATATACAATTGTAGGTCAACTATCTAATTATGTTACAGCATAATTACAGGGAAAACATTAAAACTAATTATGGCAAATATTCTATTCTATCACACCCCCGCAGTCGAAGCGGGAGGTTCACGGACGCTTAGACTGGTCCGAAAGTCATCAAAAAGAACATGCGGGAGCCCTTTGGTGAAGATGTCTGCAATCTGATGTCTGGAGGGAACATGAAGTACGCGTGCCTGACCACGAGCTACTCTTTCCCGGACAAAATGAATGTCCATCTCAATATGTTTGGTACGCTGATGCTGCACAGGATTACCAGATAGATAGATGGCACTAACATTGTCACAATATACCAGAGTGGCATGAGGAATAGGAAAATGGAGCTCTAGAAGAAGGTTGCGGATCCAACAGGATTCAGAGACAACATTTGCAACACCTCTATATTCAGCTTCAGCACTAGAACGAGAGAGAGTAGGCTGCCTTTTGGAAGACCAAGAGATAAGATTGTCACCAAGAAAAACACAGTACCCAGATGTAGAGCGTCTAGTGTCAGGACATCCACCCCAATCAGCGTCAGTGTAAGAGATCAGCTTAGTAATGGGGGATGGTGATAAATGTAGACCAAGATGTATGGTCCCTTGTACATAACGTAGTATGCGCTTAAGAGCAATCATGTGTTCTGTGCTGGGTGCATGCATGTGAAGACAGATTTGTTGAACTGCATATGAGATGTCGGGTCTAGTGAACGTTAGGTACTGTAAGGCTCCTGCAAGACTGCGATATAAAGAAGGATCCTCATAAGGTGTGCCAGAGGAGGTGCTAAGTTTCTGCTTGGTATCGACAGGTGTGGCAGACGGTTTGCAAGATGTCATGCCAGCACGCTCGATGATCTCAGAAGCATAGGTGCTTTGACTAAGAAAGAGGCCACCAGGATGACGAGATACAACAATACCCAAAAAATAACTCAGGGGGCCTAGGTCCTTCATCGCGAATTCAGATGCTAAGAGTGACATAATTGATTTACGAAGAGCATGAGTAGAGGTGATAAGTATGATGTCGTCCACATAAAGAAGAATGTAGGCCATATCAGACTGTTGTCGATATATGAAGAGAGAGTGGTCTGATGTGCTATGTTGGAAACCAATGGTGGATACATAGTCAGCAAAACGTTGGTACCATGCCCTTGGCGCTTGCTTGAGACCATAAAGTGACTTCTTCAAACGACACACATAATCTGGATGTTGAAAATCACGGAAACCCAAAGGCTGATGCATGTAAACAGTTTCATTAAGATCACCATGTAAAAAGGCATTATGGACATCCAGTTGATGAATGGGCCAGGATTTTGAGAGAGCAATGGTGAGCACTGTTCTGATGGTGGCAGGTTTAACCACCGGGCTGAAAGTCTCATCACAATCCACACCTGCAACCTGTGACCTGCCATCACCTACAAGACGAGCCTTATACCGCTCAAATGAGCCATCAGAATTTTTCTTATGTTTAAAAATCCACATACATCGAATAAGATTAGCATCACAAGGACGAGGAACTAAATCCCACGTCTTATTTCTAATAAGAGCATCAAATTCAGATTGCATTGCGGATTTCCAATTCGGATCGGATAAGGCTAGTTTGAGGTTTTTAGGTATTGGAGAGATGGCGTGGTCAGAGTGAGAGATTGATAAGTTAAAAATTTTGCGAGGTTTGATAATGCCTTTCATGCTACGGGTAGTGATGGTTCGTGTAGGCGGAGGTGGATGCGGTTGGATCGGTGATTTTGGGAGAGAGGAAGATGTAGTGGACGAGCTGGTGGGAGAGGCAGTAGATGGAGACGGTTGGTTTATTGAGGAGATTGGTTGATCAATTGTGGTTGTTGGTGTAGGTTGGTTGTGTGTGACAGGTGGTAACATTTGATTGTGCCACTGATGTATAAGGTAAGGGTGTAGGTCATCATCTAGGAAATGATAAGAGTTTGGCGATGGGGAATGCATCTTGGTGAAGGGAAATTGAGTTTCATCAAAGATAACATGCCTCGAAATTATTAATTTTCTGTTTGACAAATCATAACACTTGTAACCTCTATGATTCGAGGGATAACTCAAAAAGACACACGGAGTAGAGCGGGGTTGTAATTTATGAATGGTGGGTGACGGAAACAGGGGATAACATAAACAACCAAAAACTCGTAGATGTGTGTAAGTGGGATCACGGTGATATAGGAGTTGTGTTGGTGATTGATTTTGAAGTGTTTTACATGGAAGAATGTTTAACAGATAAGTTGCCATGTGAAGAGCATGATGCCAAAACGACGGGGGAACAAAAGAATGAGCTAACATAGTGCGTATCATGTTATTAATGGTTCTTATTTTGCGTTCCGCTTTCCCATTTTGTGAGGATGTGTGGGGACAAGAGAAACGAAAAACAAGGCCATGATCAATACAATATTTTTGAAAACGCTCATTATTATATTCACCGCCATTGTCACATTGAAATGTTTTGACATTTTGCAAAAATTGAGTTTGAATGAGTTGAGTAAGTGACTTGAACGTTTCAAACACGAGAGATTTTCTGCTAATAGGAAAAGTCCACAAAAAGTTTGTAAAATCATCTAAAAATAAGACATAATATCTATGACCAGCAGAACTTAAAATTGGAGACGTCCATAAATCACTATGTAAAATATCAAAAGGCATCAAAGTCGTAGTTTGAGAATCAAAAAATGGTAATTTAACATGTTTGCCGAAAACACAAGAGTCACAAACAACAGAAGAATTAAAAGGTTCACAACATATGAACTTATTTTTGCGAAGGGAATTCAAAACAGATATGCCAGGATGACCAAGACGACTATGCCAAATACTGGATGTGAGACCGGCAAAATTGGGAGGAGTGGTAACTAGATAAAGATCTCCACGACTGTCACATCTGAGAAGGGTGATCCCCGTCTGAAAATCAGAGACAGTAAAACCAAAAGGGTCAAAAGAAACAGAAACATTGTTGTCAGTGGTGAGTCGTCTCACAGAAATTAAATTTTTAATAATTTTCGGGGCATGCAGGACATGGTTAAGGTGAAGGGGTTGGTGAGATGTGGTTATTTGTGTGTGTCCGGTGCCGTGAATTGGAATTCCATGGCCACTGCCAACAATAACTTTCTGATTTGAATTACTTACTGGAAAATAAGACGAGAGATTACCTTGTGATGCAGCCGTGTGAGATGTCGCTCCAGTATCCATGTACCACTGATTGTCAGGAGTGTGGAGTGACATGGTGTGCATTGCTGTCTCAATGTCTGTCGGAATCTGGGATGAGGTAGAGGCTGCATACACCTGAGGACGCTGTCCTAAAATGCCTGGCTGCTTAGAGGGACCGGCAGGGCGTTTCCACTGAGCGGTGGGATAAGGACACGGTGGCGTAGCCCATGGTGGTGGAGTCCAACCCCATGGTTGCCAGGTTAGGTACTGCTGTTGCTGTTGCCAAGGAGGCGCAGACCAAGGTGAAGGGGCGCTAGGAGCTCCAGACTGAGTTGCACTGCGGTTACCACGTCCCCCTCCGCGACCCTGGTTGCCACGGGAGCGAGAACGGTTGCCCGGGCGGCGGTTGCCACGCTGAGAGGTGTCTTCAGTTGGTTTCGGCTGAGTGGTGTGCATGACAGCATGAGAGCCTGTGTTTGCCATCTTAGCCATGCCAGCTTCTTCCAAAGTGAGCATAGAACGAGCCTGGTAGAATGCCGGAAGAGGGTTGCTCTGGCGAATCAAAGTAGCAACACTGCGGTAAGCTTCTGGGAGACCAGAGATCAGCTGAAGTACCAGACGATGATTGTTGACAGGAGAGCCAACATTTCTCAACTGATCAGACAACATCTTAAGACGTTGGCAATAAGCAGAGACATTGGGAAAATCCTCCATGCGGGTGTTAGAGAATTCTTGCTCAAGAGTGACAGCCCGAGCATTTTGGTTGTCCTGAAAAATGTCAGTCAAACGATTCCAGGCTTCCATAGCAGTGGAGTCTGGTTCCAGGATGGTGGTCAGCAAGTCAGTGGAGATTGTGGAGTATATCCACTGAAGGACGGTGGAGTCAAGGGTGTTCCACTCCTCAAATTCAACACTGGAGGAATCTGCTGGTTTGGTATTGTCCTTAGAGGGGACAATATGATGTAGTACCCGGTGAGAACGAGCATGAATGCGGAATAGCTCGGCCCAGGTGCCATATTGGTCTTTTTCCATCTCAAGAACAATAGGAATGTGATTCTTAATGTTGGAAACAGCGAAGGCAGGATGAAACCTTGTTTTGGAACCTGCCGATGAAGAGGAGGTGTGTGTCATCTTGCCGGAAACAGGAGTGGTGTCTTTGTCGTTGCTGCTGTTGTTGCTGTTATCGGATTCAGACATGATTTGCAGTTGGGAATAAACCAAATCACGAACAGAGGATATGGCTAAGTGCAGTCACGTACAGTACCAACAATAATAAGAACAGAATCTGAATGTGAACAATCACGATTAGACAAGTGCAGGTGCAGGGAAGAGAAACGGTATGTGGTGGTGTTGTCTTCGTCGGAACAGAGCAATCAGTAACAACAGAAGGCTGAGGGCACACAGACTGATGTGTAATCACGAACAGAGCAATCGGTGAACTGATGCGTAATCGCGGTGGAGGAGAGGGCACACGAGCCCGATACGAATCTGCAGGTGAACAGATTGCGTGATGAAGAACCTGGAGACGCGATCGACAAAATGCTAGAACAGAGAGCGATGGATTGCGTTTACAACAGGGTGCTGTTCGTCGGCGGCCGCGTGAAGAAGGAGGAGGTACGGCGGCGGCGGATTAAGGAACAGCAGGCGCGTGGAAGAAGAAGCACGCGTTCTGTTTTCTTCCCTTTTTTTGTTGTTTTTTTTTTTTTTTAATGAAAGGGATCGGTTAGGATTGATACCATGTAAGATAATGGAATGCTTGCCTTTCTCATTACTGAATAGGATGTCTATATACAATTGTAGGTCAACTATCTAATTATGTTACAGCATAATTACAGGGAAAACATTAAAACTAATTATGGCAAATATTCTATTCTATCACTGAGATCTTACCGAATTTGAAGATGGGTGGGTTAGGGTTCGTATTGAGCATTCCATTGAATGAGGAAACATAATCATGAACATCATCATTGTGTAAATGGGAATTAGGTTGAGAGAGTAACATAAAACTACGAAGAATGAAATTGTTGGGACTTGGAAGAGAGAAATTGTACCTTAGCCTTGAAAAGGACAACATTCTAATAAGAAAATGATGGGAGGATTTGGTTCTTCAAATTGGAAGTCAGAGAAATAATAATGTGCAAGGGTTCTTAATATGTATGCAAGATGAAGTCAATGTAGCAAATGATATCAATCCAATCAATGACTATTTGTGGTAAAATGAAGGATACATATACTAAAAGAATTTCTAGAAGAAGGGGAAGAAGTTCAGAGGGAGAGATTACATATTAGTATCAGCTTCTCTCTCTAGTACAGTTTTCTCTTGTTCCATACTCATCTCCTAGACATAACATACATGGACCTAGTAGACTTAACATTGTTACGCATGACCCTTTAGAATCTTCTTAGAAGGTCAACGATCTATGGTATTAGGAAGCTAAAAGTTTTAAACGCAAATGAATAAAAGTATGTTGATTGTTAGAATGCGTCTTCTCATGTTTGCCCACTTTGCTTAATGTAACTTTGAGGGTTGCATGTCCCATCATAAAATATTTTCTTGTCCCTAATCCCACAAGTGAAAAAATCCTAGTCAAGTCCACATGCATGTTTCCCTCTTACCCACCCATACACTAGAACATCTGTTAGCTTAAGTGTTGATCTTCCATTCGGTGGGTTAGACAAGAAGTTCACATGTGTCTCCTTCTTCATCGATACTCCCATTCACCTATATATATCAAAAAGGTTACATTTAACAAAGTCATGCATGTATTTAAATTTTAAAGTGTGGAATCTCTTTACAATGAACTTCATGCTCGCAAACGTATATCCAGAAACATATCTCATCAACAGAAAATAATGGAATCATAAGGCAATATTTGAAGATAATATGTTACTCTAATGGTGACATATGCTAACATAATCCATCAAAAGGGATAGTTTGAAAAAAATCATGAGCATGTGCTTCTATGAAAACACCAAAAAACTTCTTTCTATCTTGTGAGAGAATACAATAATTATAAGAGATAAATAGTGTTCAGTGATGCAATTCAGGATAATAATTGCATTATAAACTTAGCGCATTTTCTAGAAGTGGCTCTCATCAACTTCTTGTAAAGTTCATTTTTCTTTGTTAAATAGAAGTCGCCTATCTTTTTAGGAGCATTTAATTTTGGTGTTTGGCCTAGCTAACTTTTTATTTTAAGAAGATAAGTGAAAAAAAAGTCCGGCCAAACCAGTGAGGGCATTGGAGTATTGGAAATAGGCTCAGGTTTTTATGCCCAAACTATTCATCAACCCACCCTATAATTTTTCAACTTTTGTTTTTCATTGTTGTTATTTCTACTTGAGTTGTGTAATTTATGAGTTCTAATTTTACAACTCACTTTTTCATTGTAGATAGACATTGGTGTCTCACACACACATAACTCATACATTAGAGAGTCGTTGGGATAGTTAGGTCATACATAATACCAAGCATGGAGTAGTTACAAAAGATATGCCATATTTTGTTACAAATCATATTTTGACGTACCAATAAATATCATCTTAACTCATACACTCCCTCCTCACTCTCCTTCTCAAATCTAAAATCATTCTCTTCATATTCCCTCAACTCCAAAATCACAATGTAAATTTCACTTGTTTCATAATTTCTCATGAAAAATTTTATGCATGCAACAAAAAAAAATGTAACAGGATGCACAAACCTAAAAAATCCAAATTTCATCTCTTCAAGAAATTCCATATCAGATGCATGGATTCTAAATCCAGTATAACCTAGCTCTGATACCACATGTAAATGTAACAGGATCTTTATTTAGATTTAGAACACCAAATCATTAACAAAATTGTAAAGTACATACCTGAAGCCATGATTAAATTGATTTCTAGTAAAGAACTTTGATGACACTAGAATAACATACACACTTGTATATGACACTAGAATAGCTAGAATAACATACACAATTGTGATAACTTCCATCTTGCATGGGAAAGGAAGAGCTTTCAAAAGGAGGAGATTGTTTTTCTCTGTATTGGAGTCAAGAGGGGATCCTGCCTTTTTATAGAAAACTTGTAGCCAATATCCACCCATCATATATATCAGGCCCATTAGGCCCTACACTATAACATAACACACTTAACAATTGGGTTAAACTCAATAATATATCTTTACTTGTGGTAATTATCAAAACCCAGTAAAAATGACAACTAGTGGGTCTATAGAATTAAATATCAGGTCATACATTCAACCCATTTTGCTAAAACAAAATTACACCAATCAATAGAAGTCCAAACATAAATCATTCTAACATAATGAGATTAGTTATGGGATATTAATCAACGGGTTATGTAATCCGGAGAAACGAAAGTTGCAATGCAGGTTCTTCGAAGGATTGAATAGAAATCTGTTAGACCTAATGTAGTAATGTACAACACTATTATGGATAGTCTATGCAAGAATAAATCAGTAATTGATGCCAGTGATTTATATTCTGAAATGCTTGTCAAGAGAATTTCTCCGGATGTGATCACTTACAGTTCTTTAATACATGGCTTTTGCATTGTCGGTCAATTCAAAGAAGCACTTGGTTTGTTAAATCAAATGTTATTAAAAAACATAAACCCAGATGTATATACCTTTACTATATTGGTTGATGGTTTATGTAAGGAAGGAGAGGTGAAAAAAGCTAGAAATGTGTTGGCTGTTATGATAAAACAATGCGTGGAACCTGATATTGTTACTTATAATTCTTTGATGGATGGTATTTCTTGGTTAAAGAAGTCAACAAAGCCAAACATGTATTCAACACTATTTCTCAAAGGGAAGTGTCTCCTAATATTAATAGCTACAATGTCATGATTAACGGATTATGTAATAATAAAATGGTGGATGAAGTTGTGAATCTTTTCAAAGAAATGCATTTAAAAAACATGGCTCCTGATACTGTAACATACAATTCACTTATTGACGGACTTTGCAAATCGAGAAGAGTCTCTGATGTTTGGGATCTCATAGATGAGATGCATAATAGAGGCCAACTTTCTAATGTGATCACTTACAATTCTTTATTGAATGCTTCGTGCAAAATCCATCAGGTTGACAAAGCAATTGTGTTGTTAACGAAGATGAAAGACAAAGGAATTCAGCCAGATATGTGTACATACACTATACTTGTTGATGGACTATGTAAAAATGGAAGACTTAAGGATACACAAAGTGTTTATCAAAATATTCTATTTAAGGGCTACCCTTTACATATTAGAATGTATACTGTGATGATTAATGAACTATGTAAAGAGGGTTTTTTCGATGAAGCATTGTCCTTACTCTCACAAATGGAAGACAGCGGTTGCATTCCTGATGCAATAACTTATGAAACTCTTATTCGTGCTTTGTTTGAAAGCGACAGAAATGATAAGGCGGTGAAACTTCTTCGTGAAATGATTGCAAGAGGTTTACTCTAAAGAGTAAAACTAGGTGAGATGCTTTCTAGTTACAGTTTGTTATTGTTAATTTTATAACAACCATCAAATATTTATTTGCTTTTACTCCTACTTAAAAAGGAAATTCGACTCTACAGATTTTGTTTAACTGATCAATCTCTAAAACATCTTAAACTATAAGAGTTACTCATTTAAATTTCCTGTCAGCATCTGCTTTTATCCATGAGGCGGTGACCAATTGTTTGCTTGCTTCCTTTTTGCATTGTTAGATTGTATCGTTTAAGTATGTTCTCATTTGTGGACAAAGCATAATCCATGGAGTAAGTTCCAGTTAAACTCAGGAGCTGCAAGAGGTGTAGTAGACAGGATAAGACACTGGGAAGCTGATTGCAATTTGCAGAGAAAGAACCTGAATTGAAGTGAATCCGATTGGTGTTGTTAGTGATATAAAGGCTTCTGATTTTGGATTAAATTTGTCCTAAAATTTGTGTTGTCAGATGGTTACAAGTCCAAATACTATTTTGGAAAGACTGCTTCTTTTCCCACTCGATAAGTTTCTCGTGTGTGTTATGCACTTCGTATTATAGAATCCGAACCGACTTAAACACCTCATAAAAACGTCCAAAATCACGTTAAAACATTTCAGATTTTAAAATCCGAATAGGGTACATGAGAAACTCATAAAGTGGAAAAAGTGATGGCATTTTGGAAAAGATCTTTAAGTATTTAGGAATGACCAGCCTCTCTTAACATGATGAACAAAAAATGAATCCAAGTTTAGAGAGGTGATCACATTTATTTCTTACAATGCCTCAAATACAAATAGGTCACATGAAAAACCTACGAAAGAAAACTTTGAATGAACTTGAGTCACGTTGAATGTGTTGGTGTATGAAAACTTCGATTAGTAGTAGATAGTCACATTTTGTGTGTGCAAAGGTTGTTCGAAAATATTTACATAAATTTAAAACTCAATTGTTTTACTCAAAAAGAAAATTTAAAACTTTGCCAAATAATTAATAACAATTAAAACTCGTTATCAATTTTGATTATTCGTAAATAGACGAAATGATAATAATCATTTGAAACTCACACACTTGAGTTGAACACTCGTTCACGGCGTTGTCAATAAACCACCTGACTAATACTCTTTCCGTTTCAAGATACATGTCGCAAATTTACAATTTGCACTATTCACATAATTTATTTTGACCATATTTTTTAACTAATATATAAATGCAAATGTTACCGTATAATATGTTTGATTTGTTTTGATGAATATTTTCAAAATATCAAATTTTTATAATTTTTAATTATATATAATTATTTTGGAATGGAGAGAGTATTTGAAAAAGAAGCCTAGCTCTGTCAAATCATCAAGAATCGTTTTCCTGGTAAAACTGATTCCAAATCCAAAATCCGTATACACTGCCAGTGTATAGAATAGAAATGGTATTCACATCACAATCGTTGCAACCAAACTCATGATGAGGAAGTTATCATTGTTAAGGTACTCGTCTCTCTTCTCTGTTCCTTCTACTCGCAATTCGTTTCTTCTTCGTCGATTACACATTCAGCCTCTTCCTTCCTTCATTGACAATCTCGACGACGCAGTTTCATCATTCAATCGTATTCTCCATATAAACAACCCTACCCCAATCATCTTTGAATTTAACAAGATTTTATCTTCCCTTGCTAAGTTGAATCATTACCCTACTGCTATTTATTTTTCGAAACAAATGGAACTCAAACAAATTCAACCTGATATTTATACTTTAAGCATCTTGATTAATTGTTTTTGCCAACTGGGTCAAATCAATTTTGCATTTTCTATATTGGGTAAGATTCTTAAGCTAGGTTACGAGCCGAATACTGTAACATTAACTACACTTATCAAAGGTCTTTGTCTTAATGGTGAGGTTAGGAAAGCCCTTTACTTTCATGACGATGTTATAGCAAAGGGATTTCATCTTAATCATGTTAGTTATGCAACATTGATCAACGGATTATGTAAATCCGGAGAAACAAAAGCTGCCCTACAGTTGCTTAGAAAGATTGAAGGGTTATTGTTGGTTAGACCTGATGTGATAATGTACACTGCAATCATTGATAGTTTGTGTAAAGATAAACTCGTAGGTGATGCCTATGATTTATATTTTGAAATGATTTTCAAGAGAGTTTTTCCTAATGTTGTCACTTACAGTAGTTTAATATATGGTTTTTGCATTGTGGGCCAATTCAAAGAAGCACTTGGTTTGTTCAATGAAATGATACTCAAAAACAACAACCCCAATGTGTATACCTTCAATATATTGGTTGATGGTCTTTGTAAGGAAGGAGAGATGAAAAGAGCTAAAAGTGTTTTGACTGTTATGATAAAACAACATGTGGAACCTGATGTTGTTACTTATAATTCTTTGATGGATGGGTATTTCTTGGTAAAAGAAGTGAATAATGCCACATATGTATTCGACACACTTGCTCGAAGAGGAGTGACTCCTAATGTTCTTAGCTACAGTGTCATGATTAATGGATTATGTAAGGTTAAAATGGTGGATGAAGCTGTGATTCTCTTTAAAGAAATGCATTCCAAAAGTATGACTCCTAATACTATAACATACAATTCCCTTATTGACAGGCTTTGCAAATCGGGGAGAATCTCTGATGTTTGGTATCTTATAGATGAGATGCATGATAGAGGTCAATCTGCTAATGTGATCACTGACACTTCTTTATTGGATACTTTGTTCAAAAACCATCAGGTTGACAAGGCTAATGCATTATTTATGGAAATAAACGACTTGGGAGTTAAGCCAGATGTCTACACATATAGTATATTAATTGATAGATTGTGCAAATCTGGAAGAATTGCAGATGCTTGGTATCTTATAGATGAGATGCACGATAGAGGCCAACCAGCTAATGTGGTCACATACACTTCCTTAATAGACGGTTTGTGCAAAAACCATAATCTTGACAAAGCAATTGCTTTATTTACAAAAATGAAGGACTTGGGAGTTGAGCCAAATGTGTACACATACAATATATTAATTGATGGACTGTGCAAATCTAGAAGAATCACTGATGCTTGGTATCTTATAGATGAGATGCACGATAGAGGTCAACCCGCTAATGTGATCACATACACTTCCATAATAGACGGTTTGTGCAAAAACCATAATTTTGACAAGGCAATTGCATTATTTACGAAAATGAAGGACTTGGGAGTTGAGCCAAATATGTACACATACAATATATTAATTGACGGACTGTGCAACTGTGGTAGACTTATGGAGGCGTGAGAAGTTTTTCAGATACTTCTAATTAATGGATATCATTTAAATGTTTGCACATATAATGTTATGATCATTGGGCTTTGTAGAGACGGTTTGTTTGATGCAGCATTGTCCTTGATGTCAAAAATGGAAGACAATGGTTTGACTCCTGATGTCGTAACTTATGAAACTATTATTCGTGCTTTGTTCAAAAACCGCAAGAATGATAAGGCAGAGAAGCTTCTTCATAAAATGATTGATATAGGTCTACTTTAAGAGTAAAACTAGGTTAGTTGCTTTCTATTTACAATTTTTTATTTTGAATTTGAATACGACCGACAATTCTTTATTTCCTTTTATTGTCACAAAAAGGAAAATAGACCAGTGATCTGTTTTTGCTTGTTTTGCTTGACTTGACATCTTGATATATGAGGCGGCAAATACTCAGTTAGTTATGTTATCATTCTTTTTGTATTTTAAATTTTAGTGAGTCAAACAATTATTGTTATTGTCAAATGTAAATCTTAATAATAATATAGAATATTGGTAACTCTCAATTGATATTAAGCTAATACCTCCCCAATTCTCACATTAGAATATAAAGTATGTATGTATAACTTTATTGTGTATGCATAAAACTCATAAGTACATAACCAATTATATACAACTATTTTACCTTTTATATATGGAAATTATAAATTGGTTGTATCTAACAATTGAAATTATGGAGTTATGATGTCTATTTGCAGACAAAAGTTTGACAACATTAGTTAAGGTGTTAAGGCTCAACAATGATAGATTAGCTTTGATTTTTGACAGTATAGGTAACAGTCTACTTTCCTGCTTTAATTATTCCAATTAGAGACTATATACTGATGTGCATATCAGTTACTATAAGGGTATTGAATCAATTATATTTACATATCCATGGATGATTACGTGTAAGGGTATTGAACCAATTATACCTACATATCCAAGAGATTTAACGAAGTAAAGACGAAGTTGTTTTTTTGGTCAACTTGAACTTTGACCGTCCATGATTTCCGCTAAAACATCTCCGTGTATTCAATAAAAGTGCAAAGCGTACTGATTCGTTGTTTTTCATGTGTGTTGGCGTCATACTATATGGTGGTGCTGTTTCTTATATCACTTTTTTTAACAGTCTACGACTCTTTTACATTCTTATATTTTTCAGGCTGATCTACTTGCATATCACATTTTCTTGGTTCTTCGTCACGCCTGTGATGGGTAGATAAAGATCATATGATACTTTAATAATGGTTAAAATTTTAGCAATATTTGCCTGTGCAACTTCTGGTGAACTTTTATAAGGCACTTGTTATGATAATTTATCAGATAAAAAATGAAATAGATTTCTGTGACATTATTATCCCTGGTAGGATGACTCTGTTGATGTATTGATATGTTTCTAATTTTCTTTTTTCTAATTGAACTGTAATTTCAACTCTCATAGTATATTCTTCTTTAGGTCCTTCTTTTTACTATTGTTTAGCTCTCTAAATTTAGAACCTCACTTATTTATGGTTTTACTATGTATAACTGTTTTGCGTATTTTGAACTGTTTTATCTCTTATTCTTGACTCTCTAATGAAAAACAGAGAGAAGAAACTATTTGATATGAATCTGAACTTTGTATATTATTGTTATGATGTAAAAACAGTGCAGTCCCTATTTATATAGATGCATATCAGTAACAGAAAACCAGCTAAGGAATAAATGTTCTGTATTAGAGAACTAACTGCTTAGAGTAAGCAAAGTCAAGGTGGTTGAGAATATGAGGAAGGAGCAGCCACTTAAAATCTTTGTGCTATTTGTTTGTCCATCTGTCGATAAACATTGGTTTCTTATAAATTTGACTTTTACATGTTAGTATATTGTTGTAAGTTCAAATTTGCGGGACTTTTGAATCCCCTCAATTTGCTGGTCTTGGTATGCAAAAGCCGTCTTGGACTAGGCTAGGCTGACACTACTTGAAAGGAAACTGAAGCACTAGGGATCTAGATCCCTTATTTATTATTTAGGTTTCAAAATTTGGGCCCTCAAATATGTTTTAGGTATATATTAAGGCCACTTTTGTATTCAACACTATCGCTGGAAAGGGAGTGACTCCTGATGTTCAAAGCTACTTTGTTTTAGATATAAAATGGTGAATGAAGATGTGAATCTCTTCAAAGAACTGCACTTAAAAAACATGACTCCTAATACTATAACATACAATTCACTTATTGATGGACTTTGCGAATCAGGGGAAATATCTGATGTTTTGGATCTTATAGATGAGATGCTTGTCTTGCTTCGCTGCCTTGCAGTTGTCCCGATATATTTTTTCTAAAATCCGTAAATAAAAAAATTTCATATTCTTTTTCCTGTTTTCTTTACCATTTTTTCTTCATCTGTTGAAGGATCAAAATCATATTCTTCGTACTTGTGTCCTGAACAGAATTAAATTAAGAGTAATGATATTTTTACAACCATTTTCTGACAATTTTTGTGATAATTTTCTCTCTTATACTCACTCCCAATTCGTTTCTTCTTCATCGATTACACATTCAGCCTCTTCCTTCGTTCATTGACAACTTTGATGATGGTGTTTCCTCATTCAATCACATTCTCCATATGAAGAATCCTACCCCACCCATCTTCGAATTTGGTAAGATTTTATCTTCCCTGGTTAAAATGAATCATCTCCACACCACTGTTCATTTTCTCATCAAATTCAACTCAAAGGATTTCAACCTAACATTGTTACTTTAAACATCTTGATTAATTCTTTCTGTCGTCTGAATCAAATCAATTTCGCTTTTTCTATATTGGGTAAGATTCTCAAGTTAGGTTATAAGGCTGATACCGTAACGTTAACTACACTTATGAAAGGTCTTTGTCTTAATGGCGAGGTTAAGGAAGCCCTTCACTTTCATGACGATGTTATAGCAAAGGGGTTTCGCCTTGATCATGTTAGTTATGGGACCTTGATCAATGGGTTATGTAAATTCGGAGAAACAAAAGCTGCCCTGCAGTTGTTTAGAAAGATTGAAGGGCTATTGGTGAAACCAAATGTGATAATGTACAATACAATCATTGATAGTTTGTGCAAGGATAAACTTGTTGCTGACGCCCTTTTACTATATTCTGAAATGACTGTCAAGAAAATTTCTCCTGATGTTGTCACTTATAGTACTCTAATATATGGTCTTTCATTGTGGGTCAAATGAACAAAGTAGTTGATTTGTTAAATGAAATGTCGTTGCAAAACATCAGTCCAAATGTTTGTACTTTTAATACATTGGTCGATGGTTTATGTAAGGAAGGAGAGGTGAAGAAAGCTACAAGTGTGTTACCTGTTATGATAAAACAAGGTGTGGAACTTGATGTTGTTACTTATACTTGATGGGTATTTCTTGGTAAAAGAAGTCAACAAAGCAACCTTTGTATTCAACATTATGGCTCAAAGGGGAGTGTCTCCTAATGTTGTTACTTATACTTCTTTGATGAATGGGTATTTCTTGGTTAAAGAAGTCAACAAGGCCAAACATGAATTCAGCACTCTTTCTCTAAGGGGAGTGACTCCTGATGTTCATACCTACAATGTCATGATTAACGGATTATGTAAGAATAAAATGGCGGATGAAGCTGTGAATCTTTTCAAAGAAATGCATTTAAAAAACATGGCTCCTGATACTGTAACATACAGTTCACTTATTGATGGACTTTGCAAGTCGGGAAGAGTCTCTGATGGTTGGGATCTTATAGATAAGATGCATAATAGAGGTCAACCTGCTGATGCGATCACTTACAATTCTTTATTGGATGCTTTGTGCAAAATCCATCAGGTTGACAAGGCAATTGCGTTGTTACTAAAGATGAAAGACGAAGGAATTCAGCCAGATATGTGTGCATACACTATACTTGTTGATGGACTGTGCAAAAATGGAAGACTTAAGGATGCACAAAGGGTTTATCGGGATCTTACGATTAAAGGTTATCATTTAGATGTTAGGATGTATACTGTGATGATTAATGGGCTCTGTAAAGAGGGTTTTTTCGATGAAGCATTGTCCTTATTCTCAAAAATGGAAGACAACGGTTCCACTCCTGATGCAGTAACTTATGAAACTCTTATTCGTGCTTTGTTTAAAAGCGACAGAAATGATAAGGCGGTGAAACTTCTTCGTGAAATGATTGCTAGAGGTCTGTTCTAAAGAGTAAAACTAAGTGAGATGCTTTCTAGTTACTTTTTGTTATTCTGAATGTTAAAACAAGCAACCAATATTTATTTGCTTTTACTGCCACTTAAAAAGGAAATTGGACTCTGCAGGAAGCTAAATTCAGCTTTAGTTTTTGGTAAAAGTCATGTGTTGTAAGGTTCATATTCATGTTTAACTTAGTGGATGATCGGTTTTTATTTTATTTTTCATCACTTGACATCTTGTAGCTGGCGTATGTTTATACTTCATACTCAGTTCTTTTTGAATTCTATTAGTCTTTTAATGTTCTGGTAAAAAATAAATCATAACTAAAATAGTATTGAATAATTGTAAATCTCAATTGATGTTAAGCTAATTCCTCACTGATGGTTTGCTGAAGAAAAAAAAAAATAAACACCTCACCTTAGAATATTAGCAGATATGAACATTAAATTCTTTCTCAATCCACTGAGTCACTAATGCTTTCATTTGATTCTCTGATTAATATGGTTCTTGTAACGCCATATTTTTATTATTTAGTTATTTTATTGAGTCTAGTGTTATTTTAAATATTTTATTTGAATATTTGTTATGTGATGATTTTTAGTATTTATTAGTAAGTTGTTATGATATAAATAATGAAAGAATCTAATTAGATTAAATTTAATGAGGCATAAGGGTAGATTGGTAAATGGAGGAGTTTGTTAGGTTAAGAATAGGAGAGGTTAGGAATAAGGGGGATTTGTTAGGTTAAAAAAGATTAAGTGAGAAACAAACTCTAGCTGGTTATAAATAGAGGATAACATTAAACAATTAGAGTTAGAACAAGAAAACAGTTTTTGGAGAAAACAGAGAGTACGTAGAAGCAGTTTTTGAGAGATAAAGAGAAGTTTGTAGAGTTCTGTAAACTAACCTTCTTTAATCATAAGTATATAATTTTGAAAAGGTGTTTAATCTCTTGTTGAATTTTTGATGTTGTAGAAGTTAGGTTTTTGATTGAATTAGATTGATGAAAGTATAGATAATCCCATGAATTGAGTTTTGCAGCCTTAAATAGTGGATAATTCAGTAGGTTAACAAAGAATTAGTGTTTGAATGATAGCTTAATCATTGGGTGAATATTAGGGTCGAGTTTGGAGAGTATATGATCAAGAACGGAGTCGAAAAGGGTTCTCCAAAGTGAAATCGCAGCAAAACTGTGAATTTGTTGTCATCGTGCGTTTCTTGTTATCTCGATTTGACAAGTTTAAGTTCCGAACTGGGTTTTGATGTCTTCACAAAAGTTTTATATAAGGATGTTAGCTTTCACTAGCCTTTGGAGTGACTCAATTTAAACGTCTAGAACTCTAGATATGATTAAAATACTACACAGGGGTCAACAAGGTCGTGCTATTTGTCGATTTCTATAACTGAATAACAAAAATAAACTGGGACTTTTCTGTTCATAATTAGGTTTTGATGTAAACATGAAAGTTTTAGATAATTAAGTTAGCTTTCCAATGACTTTGGTTTGACTTGAAAATGTTTTGTGGATTTTGAATTATGATAGAAACACTCCAAGTAGGTCTTGGAAGACTTTTAAGAAAATTTAGAATAACCGCTTCTAAATCAACCCGAAACTTTTGGTTTGCTTCCAAACTTCGAATCCTAAGTATTACGAGTTTAATTAGAATGGTTAAGAGTATCTAATTTATGACTTGATGAATCAAACTTAGTTTTCTTTTGATAATGAATTGGTGAATCATATTGATATGTTGTTGTCGATTTATGGTTGAATCTATGATTAAATGATGTTATTGTTGTTGCATTCTGAGTCGTATCATTGCATAAGCATTTGTTAAATGTAGGGGGCTTGATGTCTGTCGATGTTATTGTTGTTGCATTTTGAGTCGTATCATTGCATAAGCATTTGTCAAACGTAGGGGCTTGATGCCTGTCAAGTCGAATTACAACTTTAACGGAGGGAGTTTGACGCTCTGTTGACGAAGGGGGCTTGATGCATGTCAAGTCGAATTACGACTTTAACGGAAGGAGCTTGACGCTCTGTCGACGAAGGGGGCTTGATGCCTGTCAAGTCGAATTACGACATTAACGTTGGGAGCTTAACGCTCCGTTGGTACCACATGCATTTGTTGAGTCGTTGTTGTTGCATTTGTTGAGTCGTTGTCGTTGCATTGTTGAACGAAGTTGATTGATTCCTTTATGTGAATTAATTGTTGATGATTAGTTGTTGTTGTTCTATGTTGATTGATTCCTTTATGTGAATCAATTGTTGATGATTAGTTGTTGCTGTTCTATGTTGATTGATTTCTTTATGTAAATTAATTGTTGATGATTAGTTGTTGCTGTTTTATGTTAATTGATTCATTTATGTGAATTAATTGTTGATGATTACTTGTTGTTGTTTTATGTTGATTAATTATTCTTTATGAATTGTTGCTTATTATTAATGAATGTGAAAACTCACCCTTTCTGTTTGAATGTTGCTTCTACGTGGGTAACGTGCAGATATCTAGGAGTAACCGCTGATGTGAGTTGAGTTCTCGTGTCGTCTTAGGAGTCATGCTCTGATACGTAACGAGGGATATTCATGTGTTTTGTTTTTCTTTTGTTACGTATCTCTTTATAAGATGTTGTTAAACCATTTTTTTAATTAGAGTTTTTATTATGTTGATGATGTTGAATATTTTCCGCTGCAACATTGTTTTTATTATTAAAAACAGTTGTTTTAAATAATTAGGGAATTTAACTCCATTTGTAATAAATGATATTTTGAAGAACGTAAATGTGACATCCTATTTTACGTACAAATTTGGATACTTAACACTTTCGATATCAACTTCTAGTGGGAGAGTTACTAGTTGCTTGAGATTCTTCGCAAAGAGTTGGTTTGAGTGAATTTTGCCCTAAGCTAGTTGTAAACATCTTCATGATTTCTCTTTTATTACAGGTTTTTCTATTTTTCTCTCTTGGGATCACACAACATTATTGTTTACATCTTCTTGCCATTTGCCAAGTTTGCTGAATTTCTAGTTTTATAAGTTATAACTTCAATGCATATACAGTTACTGCTCGTCAAAATAGTCCTCCATAATTGTTGGTCTGACCTCTTGTATCAAATCTCCGGTTAAGTTATTTGGGAGTTCGGCTTCTAGATCGAGTCAATATATAGCGGTCTGAATCAGCAATTAAATACATTTTTCTTATAAATTTCATTTGCATTATTAACCCTCCCAGTTTCCAAAATCTAAATTCCCTTCAACCGCTTTTGATTATCATTATATTTGATTGCGAAAGCAGCTATACTGTTGCATAGCACACCGATTACTGATTGCCAAAACTCCAATCTATTTTAAGTCTAATAAAATAATTGAACTAGTCTATAAAATTAGAATTATGCAGTTGTAAAATAAAATTAAAAAATGCAGTTGCATATGTATCCCTCCCAATCTCTGTTAACTGAATTCTTTATGAGTGTATATCATTGTGTTTGATTGGAAAATCAGCCAACAGGTTTAGTACGAACGCTTATATGATTGGCTTCATATGATGTGTTGAAGAAAAAGCCAGTTTCTTATAGCTTCTTGAGTGTGATTTCTTAAGCTAGAAAAATGTGTTGATTGCCAGATTTTGTCCAACTTATCAATCTGGTTTGTGTGAAATGGCATGAATATGATGACAGTTGTTTGTTGGTTGTATGGTTGAATCCTTAGCTTGTTTCTGAATTTGATGGTTGATCTGTATTTGATTTAACACTAGGGAATTTTAAGGTTTACTAGTGATTGGTTTTGCTTCAACATTTTATAAATAGAGATATCAGTCTACTTTCTCAATTATTAAGACCAGTGATATCAATTTATTGATTATAAGCTTCTATTAAGGTTTTACTGTCTTGGTTTTTCGATCGCACCCTGCTGCATTCACATGAAACATCTTAAACTATAAGAATTATTCATTTAAATTTCCTGTCAGCATCTGCTTTTACCCGTGAGGCCATGACCAGTAGGTATCTTCTAGCTTATATTCATCTAGGCACAATTCCCTTTTGTCCTTTGCTTAATCTAAGTGGTATCTGTGCAATTTCTCTACTCAAGCTATTATTATACTTAGACTCAATAGCTAATTGATTCCTCTGATGCTGTCTAAAATTATGTGGAGGGATACCTAAAGCTAGTACTAGGAGGTCCAGTATTATTCTCATTACCAATCTCATTTTCCTTCCAAATAGGTGTACATAATCTAGGTGACCTTGGCAAAGGGTCATTGATTTTCCTACACTATAAGAATTGTTCATCAATTTAACAATTCACTAGTATGCAGTCTTTTTCTTTCATTCAGTGTTCATTCCTCCTTTTTGCATTGCAGTAGCCAGCCGCGAAAACTTCAGTTTAACAATTCACTAGCTTGTATATCAACGCCGACATTCTTTCCTAAACTATTTAAGTGGATCACTGAATTAGTGATGTATAATACATTCATACTAACAAAGTTCGTTTGTGGACAAAGCATAATCCATACAGATTATTGAGCATACAAGTATGTTCTCATTTGCATCACCACGTCTGCTAAAGACCAAATTACTAGCAACATGTCTTGACATTCTAAAAGAATTTGTGGGAAGGGAACCATGGAGTAAGTTCCAGTTAAACTCAGGAGCTGCAGGAAGGAAGTTGATTGCAATTCGCACAGAGAAAGAACCTGAGTTGAACTGAATTAAATTGGTGTTCTTATTTTGGAAGTTGATAAAAAAGCTTCTGATTTTGGATTGAATTTGCCCTGCGATTTGTGTTGTCAGATAGTTACAAGTCCAAATACCATTTTGGAAAAGATTTTTATGCATCAGCTGGGATTATAAGGATTCAAGAAACATAGAGGGCATCTCAGTTAACACATTTGTTGCATTAATTGAATCTAAGTTAATTTGTGGAGATTGGTCCAAATGAATCTCAAGTTGCATGCATATGATACTTTTATTCAATTAAATAATAAAAAAAATTAAATCTTTATTTTTTACTTAAAGTATAAGAAGTTTTAATGTTACCTTTTTTCTTTCAATTTTATCTTTTGTTAAAAAAATATATTTTATCTTATCATTTTTTACCAATAAAATAATTTAATTTTCCCAAATAATCGAATAAAATCTTATAACTTCTATTATTTTAATTAATAAACGTGGAAAGATTGACATGTTATTTCTCGTCTTGATGCTAGTATCATTTATAATAGGAATGATCAGTCACAACATGATGACCAGGAAATGGATCCAAATTCAAAGAGGTGATCACATTTATTGTTGACAATGCCTCAAATACAATTACTTTTAGGCATGACTCGTATCTACAGTTACCTGCCCAAACCCACTCCGATTTGGTTTTCCCCACTTTAATTGAGTTTGAGTATGAGTTTGGGTTTTGATCGCTAATTATCCATACACATATTTCGGATTATAAAAATTGAACTTAATTTGGATGTTTTTAGATGGAATAATTATAAGTGGATACACAATTTTTGACACAAAAACAATACCATGGACAAAACAGTAATATAGGGATAATTTGGTAATCCACTCATTTCTTCCTCTTATTCTCACCTGCAACTGCAATCGCACTTCATCTTCATCAGTCATGACGGCCGTCCTCACCATCGTCGTCGTCGACCTCCAACACCTTCAGATTTGAACACACCTGTCTCTCAAGTAAAACGGGAACAAAAGTTGGAGGTAGTAAACTGATTCCACCAAATTCACCATTCATTTACACTGTCAGTGTTTAGAAATGGCATTCACAATTGTGAGGATGTTATCATCATTGTCAAGGTACACAACTCCCAATTCGTTCATTCTTCGTCAATTACACGTTCAGCCTCTTCCTTCGTTCATTGACAATGTTGATGATGCTGTTTCCTCATTCAATCGCATTCTCAACATGAACCCTACCCAACCTATCTTCGAATTCGGTAAAATTCTATCTTCCCTTGTTAAGTTGGAGCATTTCAACACCGCTATTTCATTTTCTCATCAAATGGAACTCAAAGGAATTCAACCTAGCATTGTTACTTTAAGCATTTTGATTAATTCTTTCTGCCATTTGAATCAACTCAATTTCGCTTTTTCTATATTCGGTAAGATTCTAAAGTTAGGTTATGAGCCTAATACTGTAACCTTGAATACACTCATGAAAGGTCTTTGTCTTAATGGCGAGGTTAGGAAAGCTCTTTACTTTCATGATCATGTTATAGCAAAGGGATTTCATCTTAACAAGGGTAGTTATGAGATCTTGATCAACGGGTTATGTAAATCAGGAGAAACACGAGCTGCCCTACAATTGCTTAGAAAGATTGAAGGCTTGTTGGTTAAGCCTGATGTCGTCATGTACAACACAATCATTGACGGTCTCTGTAAAGATAAGCTTGTTAGTGATGGGTATGAATTATATTATGAAATGATTGTTAAGAAAATTTATCCCGATGTCGTCACTTACAATACTCTAATATATGGTTTTTTCATTTTGGGTCAAATGAAAGAAGCAGTTGGTTTGTTAAATGAAATGAGGTTGAAAAACATCACCCCGAATGTTCGTACTTTTAATACATTGGTTGATGGCTTATGTAAGGAAGGAGAGGTCAAAAAAACTAGAAATGTGTTGGCTGTTATGATAAAACAACGTGTGGAACCTAATATTGTTACTTTTAATTCTTTAATGGATGGTTATTTCTTGGTTAAAGAAGTCCACAAGGCCAAACATGTATTCAAGACTCTAAGGGGAGTTACTTCTAATGTTCGTAGCTACAATATCATGATTAATGGGTTATGTAAGAATAAAATGGTGGATGAAGCCGTAAATCTCTTCAAAAAAATGCATTCCGAAAATATGGTACCTAATACTGTGACATACAATTCCCTTATTGATGGACTTTGCAAATCAGGGAGAATATCTGATGTTTGGGATTTTATAGATGAGATGCATGATAGAGGTCAACCAGCGAACATTATCACTTACAATTCTTTATTAGATGGATTGTGCAAAAACCATCAGGTTGAGAAGGCAATCACATTGTTATCGAAGATCAAGAACCAAGGAATTCAGCCAGATATGTATACATACACTATACTTGTTGATGGACTGTGCAAAAATGGAAAACTTAGGGATGCACAGAAGGTTTATCAGGATCTTCTGAATAAGGGCTATCATTTAAATGCTAGGATATATACTGTGATGATTGATGGGCTTTGTAAAGAAGGGTTTTTTGATGAAGCATTGACCTTTTTCTCAAAAATGAAAGACAGCGGTTGCACTCCTAATGGTGTAACTTATGAAATTATTATTCGTGCTTTGTTTGAAAGCGACAGAAATGATAAGGCGGTGAAACTTCTTCATGAAATGATTGCTAGAGGTCTACTCTAAAGAGTAAAACTAGGGAAGATATTTTCCAGTTACAATTTGTTATTATGAATTTAAAACAACCATCCAATATTTATTTGCTTTTACTGCCACTTAAATAGGAAATTGGATTCTTCAGCAAGCTAACTACAGCTGAAGTTTTAGGTAAAAGTCATGTGATGTAAGGTTCATATTGATGTTGTAACAACAATAGTGGATGATCTATTTTTATTTTATTTTTTCTTCTCTTGACATTTTATAGCTGGAGTATGTTTACACCTTATACTCAGTTCTTTCAGCATTACATTAGTCTTTTAATGTTCAGTAACTCAGAGTGTTATTGTTCTAGTAAAAAATAAATCATATCATAAATATTATTGAATAATTGTAAATCTCAATTGATGTTAAGTTAATACCTCACCAATGGTTTGGTCAAAAAAGAAAGAAAAAAAACCTCACCAATGCTTACCTTAGAATATAAGCAGATATGAACATGAATTCTTTCTTAATCTGCTGAGACACTAATGCTTTTATTTGATTCTCTGTTTTATTAATGTGGTTCTTTTCATAAAATTTGGATATCAACTTCTAGTGGGGGAGTTACTAGTTGTTTGAGATTCTTAGGCCAAACTAACATAGATGTGAAAAAGTTGGTTTGAGAGAAATTTGCCCTAAGCTAGTTGTACACAGACATCTTCATGATTTCTCTTTTATTGCAGGTTCTTCTACTTTTCTCTCTTGGGATCACAGAACAATATTGTTTACTTGTTATTCATTCTTGTTCTTGCCAATTCCCAAGTTTGCTAAATTTCTAATTTTATAAGTTATAACTTTAATGAATATACAATTAATCTGAAATGTTAGAAAGCTGATTTATGTATTAGTTTTAGTATTTTTTGAATTTACTCTTGCTCTTAGTGCATGTCTTGGCAGGACTTTTTACCTCGTAAAACAATTATTAGTTTGTGTTTCATGATTCATTTATTATGTCTTGGCTGAAAATGGAATACTGTTGTATCTGTCCACTCTGAAGTTGATAGCGGCGTCCTGTAGTGGCCCTTAGACGTTATGTGAAACATCGCTGTGTTGCGTTTTTGAGTAGCGGATTCAGGGTTGATACAGTGAAGGCACTGTCAATATAGTCTTTCTATGCATCAAAATTACAAAAACATCTCTTAAGTGTGTCTTTTGTTAGTAATTTAATGGACCAAATTGGCTAACAGAAGATACATTCAAGGATAAACTAACAGAAGACGCATTCAAGGGCCAAGTTGATTAAAAACACATTTGTTTTGTGGGTGGCATTGTATTTAAAATCACAAAAATATCCTCTAATGTGTCTCTTGTTGATCAGTTTGTTCTTTAAATCTGTCTTCCGTTAATCAGTTCGGTTCTTAAATTTGTCTTTCGTTAATTAGTTTGGTTGTCAAATGTGTTTTTTGTTAGTTAGTTAGATTAGTCATGTTAAGGCACTCTGGTGCTTAAGTGAGATTGTTTCTCAACTGTTTGCTAGGAGAAGTGGAATATGATGCATGCCTTTGGTTAGAGGGGATTATGCATTGTCTTCTTGTGCTGAGTACCTTGGGGCTTAGGGCTGAGTATTGTGAGGATATATGTCATCACTCTTGGATACAATTCCTGCACAATCATAAAAAGGATTCTGGTATGGGGAATTGGAGGCAACTAGGGTCTGACTCTTCTTCATGAGTTGAATTATGATTTGGCTTATATCATCTTTTTAGGTATGCCCCAGGATTAAAAGGTATTTAATTAAAAAGTTTGTTTCCCACCCTTCACACGTTTGGTTTGGATTATATAATCTTAAATGTTGTAGGGCGTTTGAGGTTGTTTTTAACGTGTTTATACACATTTCGGATTACATAATCCGAAATGTTGTAGGGCACGCGAGAAACTAGTAGAGTGGGATAAGAAATTGTCATTTGATTAACATTTAGAAAATATGTGTCTTCGATAGAGCTGGGTATATGTATCGGAACCCATAGCCGACTGGAATGACTTGCTTAACCTATAGCCCAGGTGGGGTGGGGTGGACTGTTTGAACCATGTGTTATGTGATTTATGTTTTAGGAAAGTAAAAAGTCGTCTCAAAGGTATGAATGCCTTTAAAAAGATTGGCTCCCAAAAGAGAACTATTCTCAAATTGGAAGCCCAAATTTTAAAAAATCAAGAAAGATTTTGAACTTTTTAAAATCTAGCATGCATCTCTAAAGAATGAACAATTTAAAATTCCTGCTAAAGAGTATTAAAATGAAATAAAAATAAATAGTTTGCAATTATATACCAATAATCAACCTAAAATTTTGTTGTAAGTTTTGGAAAATGCTAAGTGCCATTTTAATGAGATTAGTGGTTTGTACTAATCTGAAATAAAAGTAAGTGTATGTCTCCTAAACTAAACGCGCTACCTGGAAAAGTGATAGATGGTACTTTTTTTTTGGTACTATAGATGGTACATAAATTATTTTTTTTTGGTCAAGTAGCCTAGTGGCTAGAGCTCACATATTTTAAATATGGAAAAGTGAGATGTCAGGGGTTCGAACCCCTGCCCCTGCATATATAATGCAATATCCCTGCCAATTGAACTATGCTCACGGGGACCGATGGTACATAAATTTTACCCTGCCAATTGAACTATGCTCACGGGGACCGATGGTACATAAATTTTATCTCCACCAAATGTGTAATTAGAATAAAATAATTAATGTCCAACCCTATCTGACAAGGAAAAAAAATCTTAACATACTAACTTTTTCCTTTCAAAATACAAAACATACTAACACTTTTTATTTTAAAAAAAAGACATTATAGTATTAATTTAATTTTATAGTTAGAATAAAATTATTAATGTTATATTAAAATATAAAGTGCCATTTATTTCGTAATATTTATTTTGTTGGTGTAAATTGATTATTTTATTAAGAGAGAGTAAGAGTGTAAGTACAATCTAGAGAACAACTACAAGTTTTTCTTTTTTTATCAAAAGAAAAAACTAAAGCAAAAGAAAAACAAAACAAAAAACTACAAACGAGGGGACTGAGGTCCCATAGCATTAGTCAGACAATATCTCAATAAAGGAGAAGAACAAATAGGGATGATCCTAAGTTCATGAGTAAGTGAGGCGTCAGGTTTAGCGAGTCAATCTACTCAAGAGTTTCATTCATGCAAGGTATGAACAAAACCAACATTTCAATCTCTCAACATATAAGAACAAATTTATTCAATCAAATGAGCATGAGAGTGAGTAGGTAGGATCTTGTCCTTTGTAAAAGTCAAAGTTGTTTGAGAGTCTGACTCAAAAATGATATCCTTAAAATCAAGATCTCAAGTGATTTGTAACCTATTAGAAATAGCATGAAGCTCCTCATTAATATTAGCAGTATGACCGTAACTTTCATCAAAACCAATGATCCAACCACCTACAGAATTCCTTAAAAGACCCCTGAATCCTGATCTACCAGGGTTACTATTCGAATTATCATCATGACTTTAATCACATTATTAACGTAACTTTAATCACATTTTCTGGAGGAGACTGCCAAGAACCTAATCTAGGAGTCCGGATAGGAGAAAACCACCAAAAATCATTTTAATGGAATTATAAAGAGAGTAAGTTTAGGTAAGAATAAACTAAATGAGGTAATTAATGTTAGAGAAAGTTTCGTCATTTCTAGACTTCCAAATAAATCAACATCCAACAAAAAAGAGTGTATTATACCGACCAGTTACATACATCTTAAACAACTGCAGGGTTAGTTGATTACAGTGGAACGTGGGTTCAATCCGCTCCATGCATTTAGTGTGTGTGACTTGTATCACTAAACTCTTTGGAAAAAAGGAAGTAAAAGATTATAAAGCTATATTCATTGTTTACTATGATTATGAATGACATGTAAGAGAAGAATAAAGTTTGCAACAACTGCTGGTGGAAACAATTAAGACATGTGCACTCTCTCTCGTGCTCTCTCACTCAGCAAATTAAAAACCCTCCATTCATGTGAAAACTCTAACCATCCCTCTACAGCCAACCACACACAATAATTCATCATTAAATACAATTTACCTAACCTACTAGTAATGTCTTTGCATGTTAGTCCCTATCCACATATATGCCACAGTAATAAAGGTGTTCATGAAATCATATTTTTAAAACCTAACTTCAGTTTAAAGGGAAGGTTTGCATAGTCACAACCATTTTGGTCACACTACTTAAACACATACATATTTGGAAAAAAAATATAGAAAGAAAAAAAATTAAATGATATGTATTTTTTTTGGTGTGGTCAAATTATTCAAATAGTTGTGACCAACCAAGTATTTTTATCGTTTTAAATTCATGTAAATTTATTCTAGATTTGAGTAAATATGATGTATAAGTCTAATTAATCTAAGACACAATCTAAGTAAAACAAAATGTTTATTGTTTAGTTATGTTTAAAAGAAAAGAAAAAAGACCATGCAATTGATTAATATATCATATTATACATTATAATTGCTTGCTTTGAATCTCACTCACAAAAAGCTAGCTCTAAGCAACCAAACATTTTCTACCCTTTGTTGTTGTGAAAAATGCAATTTCTTCTATGAAATTTCAACCATCGATCAAATTAATCTCAAACTTTATACGAATTATCAATTTTATCCATAAAATCGTAACATGTCAATCAAAAAATTCATATGTTAAATCATTTTTTAGATAGCATAATTTCACACGTTAAATAAATGTGACACTAGATAAGAACTTCACATATCGTGTCTCTAGAGACGGAATTGCTAATCCCTACAAATTTAGAGATTAATTTTACTTATGGTTACAATTTAAGAACTAAATTCACTGTTGACTCATTTGTTTTCCTTTGCTTTTTCCTTTGTTCCTACCCAATATATAACTTAGACTCTTCATTTTTTATCACAAGAAAAGGTACACTTTCCTTCCATTCTCATCATCTTAAACCTTCAACACCATCATGTCATTATCACTTCCACTTCCATATCAAATTATCCTTTTCCTCTACATTCTCTTCTTCCCTTCCTACATGAGTCTCACTCATACTAACTCAACATCATCAACCCTTAATCCCATTTCCCCTACCACATTAACAATCCCTTCATTCCAAGAACAATCTTATGTTAAAGGGTGTCCTTTATCTCTCTCAAATGAACTCTTCAATGGCATAAAAACTGCATGTAGTTCATCAAAACATGGTTCTAATAGCAAACTCGACCGTAGCCGATGTTGTCCGGTTCTTGCAGCATGGTTATACTCTTCATACTCCTCCACTGCCCTTGGAAACCATTCATCATCGTCGTCGTCGTCGTCAAGAGCATCATTTGACATGCCTTTGGTGCCAGATGATTCAGAAACATGTGTGGACGGTTTAGAAAAGGCTTTGAAAGTGAGAGGAATTGAGCTTATAAAGCCAAATGAGAGTTGTGATTTGGTATATTGTTATTGTGGAATTAGGCTGCACCCTTTTAACTGTCCTGCTGCATTTTCTGTTACAAAAAGTGGAGAACTTGTTGGAGATGGAAGTGTGAGGAGGTTGGAGAAGAATTGCTTGAGTAGGAAGAAAAATGGTAGTGGATTTCAAGGTCTTGGAGGATGTTCTAAGTGTTTGAATAGTCTCTATTTGGTGAGTTTTCCTTCTACAAATATTATAACTTTTTTCTTCTATGGTATGTTTTGATGTTCTTTGTTTGGTACTTTGTGACATTGAGTTTGATGGATCTTGCTGAAAATTGATGAAGATTGGGCTATGTTTGGATAAACAACTTAATTAAGTGTTTATAATCCAAGTACTTACCATATACTCCGGGATGAAATATAAGTAAAAATGATAGTTGAAAAGATTACCTATGTGGACTAAATTTTAAACTACCATTTTTCCTTATATTTAATTTCAAAGTAAGTGTTTCATGGGTTAGTTTATTTGAGCTTAACAACTGGCATAAGCACTTGTGAGATTGTTTGAGAAGGTTTACAGAAACAACTTATGCGTTGTCCATAAGCTGTTTTAAGCTTATTCACATAAGCTCTCTAGAATAACTTATTAAAACAGTTTATAGTTTATATAAAAACAGTTCAACTTTATATTATCTTTTGTTGTAGAAATAACTTATACATAAGCACTTATATAATAAACACTTATAAACTAAGCTGTGTCCAAACATTAATGTATGATGGATGCTTTTTTAAGTGTTTGCTCAATGCTTTGGAGCTGTGTAGTTCATAGACTACTGGTACACTTTAATGTCATAAATTCAAGTTATTAAATAAACCTTAATGTTTCTAGAAATTAAGCACATGCAATGTCACTATCTTGGTACAACAGAATAGCTTTTGGTTCTGTGGTTTAGATATGGAGAAGACAGTTGAGAGTTAAGTGTATTCAGTTGTCACTTTTGGTTACTCTCTCTTTTGATAACTTTGGTTGCAAAATAATTTTATGGAAAGCTTCACATTAAGTAGATGTCATGTGTGACTCAAATAAAATATGGTCCTACATATGTAAAACAACCTATATTTGTTATGATTATTATGACAATAAAGTGTAATTAGTAAAATATTAAAACAACATAAACCTAGTCAATTTGGCTGTTCTTCTTCTTAGACTTCCCCAATCATAAATATGTTTCTTAACTTAGTAATTTAATTTTATAATCTTACATTATCATCTAAAAATTTATTTCATAATGCAAGGTGTCACAAATGTTGTTTGTTGCATTTTAAGACATTATTCTAGGTTTCTGCCTCAACCAATAAAATAGATAAATAATTGCATTTTGTGAAGCACTCATTTTTTATTTTTTTTGCAAATGTAAGTGGTTAATTTATTAGAGCGAGAGGGAGTTTATTAGCACGAGATGTCGTACCCTAAACCTTTTTTTTAATACATCTTCGTCGTCCCAATCCATATTAGCGGACTACACCTTCGGACACACATTTTGTCACACTTAAACTTTGATTAGGTAGTGATCTAGTGTTTTAACCTTCGAAGTAGAGTTTTGAAGATTTCTCTTTGAGTAAATGTTACATCAACCAAAATGTTTGTTACTTAAAAAGCTATGATGCACCAAACCTCTTTTATGCTATCATCATTCATATTTTATGCTACTTTTGTTTCATATTCTAAAATTGAAAGATTACTTCTAAGCAGCTTAACAAAAAAACTTCAAATTCAAGCAAAAAAGAGGACAGGACCACAAAGATTCATAACAAAGATTGTGAGCTAATGGGCTTGACATGGCTTCTATCGAAGAATCGGACGGCTTATATTCACACGGTTACTAACGTTCTTCGTGCTTTGTTGTTGAACAAAGATGGATCTAAACCAAAATCATGCACTCTAAATAGTGATGGAATGCCTCTAGCTGTTGATTCCTCTGAATTCTATGATCAATCTTCATCAACCAAACTCCAACCTACTTTGTCTCTTTCTTTGTTATTGTTACTTTGTTTGGTACAATGTATGCATGTTATTGTGCTATCCTCATGACTCAAGTTAGAACAAACAGATATTGATCTCAAACATGTCATTTTGTAGATTTTATAATCCCTCTTTTGGTGCTTAGGAATGCAATTTTATGTTGTTATAGTAATTGAGATAGTGTAAGGGTAATTAATTGATATGAAAGAAAAATACTAGTAAGTATCTAATTCTCTTTTTCAAGCACATTGTTTTTTATTAGTTGAAATTCTTGAATCTCATATTGATATGACACTATGATTTAGCGTGTTTGAAAAATTGTCAAATTACACCGTTGACGTACGTTTTACAAACTCTAAAAAAAAAAAGTAGTTTCACAATTTCACGATCAAAATGCAAAGAGATGCGAAAATGTCAAGTGTGACGTGTATCCAGACACATAGTTTTTTGTATGCTTGGAAATCATTTTTTCACAACCAATTAGTGTGACTTATTTTGAAAATATTGTGACTAGAGAGTAAAAAATATCTGGAATGTTGTTAGAAGCTAGCACTAAAAAATATAGTGTTTTTATTTTGGTGGGACAGAGACAAGTGCATTGTTTTAAAGGGGAAACATTTGGGACTTGTTTGTGTGGCTTCCCTTTGAGACTATTTATGAGCTTCACAAGATATTTATGAACATTGCTTTATATCCATATATGTTATATTGTCTACACTTAATGTGGTGAGGTGTTAGAGAATATTGTTAGTTAAATTATTCCAAGGACAAAGATATGTCACAAGTTCAGCATGAAGAAAATAGAATTCAACAATTGGGGAAAAACCTCATAGTAAAAAAAGAAGTTAATGACATTTTGTCTATATTATACTTGTGGAAGATATAGAAAGCTAAAAAAACGGTGGATCCATATGTTATATAAGAAAAGCCATGTTGACCATGATAATTAAGCTTATATCCATGTTAAAGTTGGAGTAAACAATGGTAATTAGAGCTTAATTGGAAGATAAAAAATGTGAAATGGTAAAAATGGTCTTCTAAATATGATATGTGAAATGGTAAAAATGGTCTTCTAAATATGTATTAAAGCAGCATATTCACAAAATGGTAAAAATGGCCTTTTTGCAGGAATGTTATGTATGGCAAAGTTCTTGTAACAATTGCATGTAGGTTATTATTAAAAATCACAAAGGTTTTTTTTTAAGGAATGAAAATCACAAAGTTGGTGATTTCTATGCTATAAATATACACCCCTTGTTGACTAATTTGTGGGTCACATTGGGCCTTCACCTTGTTCTCGGGTACTGACTGATTTGGGCTTGTAATTTTGGGCTTAATGCATCTGTAACGGAAAATTGTTACTTTTCCCACCATAAGAGTTTCTTGCACGCCTATTCGGATTTAAAAATCCAGAATGTTTTAACGTATTTTTGGAGGTTTTTATGTTGTTTGGATTCTATAATCCAAACTGCATAAGACGTACGAAAAAATCGTAAGATAGAAAAAGAAGCAGTTGTAAAGGAAAGTATGCTACATTCGATCCACTAAACAAATGACGGTATTTCAATAGATAAAGGATGGGTGCTTGTTTTTTCACCTCTATTTTTTTTTTCAGCCATCAATTCCTTTTGAGAGTATATCAATGGTTGATACTTTAATTGTTCATGCATGATTTTTTAAACACATGTATCTAATATATTAACTATTAAACCTTTAGGCATTGTTTGGGAGTTTGGAGGGGAGAAAAATAGATAGATTTGAAAAGTGTGAAATATGAGGAAAATAGAGAAATCTTTCACATTTTTTCAAAGATTATTTTGTTAGATAATAATAAATTAATGCTTATAATTAATATTTTTTTATTTTAAGGATATTATAACCACAGATTAATTTTAAAGAATCCTAAAACCCTCCTCCAATACAATTTTATAGTTCCTCCAAATGAGGAGGATTTTGTGTTACGAAGACCCCCCACCACCACCACCCAAAGCTCTCCCTTGTCAATTTTCTCTATTTCTTTCACTTGTTCATTCCTCTTTTTAATAACACTCTTCTCCTATCTCATCCCCTCCAAACTCACAAACAAAATTTCAGGGGTTTGGCATGTAAGCTTGGGACCTAGGAGTGTACTCTCATTTAAGTCTTAGGTTTGAATAATCTAGATATCAACAATTCATATGTTGGACTACTCCATACAAGATTTTATTGTGATTTCAATTTAGCCTCCATTAATGGTCGATGGAATTGATCCTTTGATTTTAATCAGTCCTTAGGTTGAATACCAATTTTTTTTTAAAAAATAATAATAATAAATAATATCAACTATTACTATGTTTATCAAAGATTGATATTACTCATTTTCTTTTCTAAAGAGAGTTGCTTGCATTAGAAAATATGATCCCCTTTATTGTCACTTCTTCTTTCACATTTTTCTTAAGCACTAATAAAAGTTAGTGATGAAATATAAAGGAAGGATTTTCAACATTTAATCACTAATGATAGAGACCAGAAAATCAATCACTCAAATTGTGACCAGTAGTTTAACAAGTTCTTACAAAACGATCATTAAATTTGTTACAAAATCTTTTAGTCACCGATTTAAAGATTGATTTAAAAACGGACCCAAAATTTCCACATTTTATATCAATCACTAGAAATTTTAGTAGTGATAAGGATTTGATTGTATTAAATCAAAGAGACAAAATTTTAGACTAAAACTTTGAAAATGGTTCCTTTCAAACTCGATCGAGTTTCAAGTTGAACCGATTATTATCGAATCGAACCGAAATCGGATGAATTAGGTTCGATTCGGCTCATTTTCAGTCCTAATATGTACCATTAGTGATTAAAGGTTGAAAATCCTTCCTTTATATTTCAATTTCATCATGATTTGTCATACCGATTTAAAGATTGATTTGAAAAATGGTCGTTATATGGACCCGAAATTTCCACATTCTATATCAATCACTAGAAATTTTTGGAGTGATAAGGATTTGATTGTATTAAATCAATGAGACAAAATTTTAGACTGAGACTATATATAGATTCGGTTGTCGTATTGACCATATACTATATTTTGAAATCCATATGTATCCTTTCCTAACAAACTGACATGGAGTTGAAGATATATTTTGGCTTATTTTCAACAATCTCGTGGTGGAAGGTTGGCTATATCTTCTATACAAACGAATACTTTATTTTTTATGAGTTTATACAACGTATACATATAGTACAAGCATGTGGGAAGAAATTTGGGTTACACGTGATAATGGTCCGTTGGAATACTAGCTTTTCCATTAGCACGTGGTGGAACCTTTTAAGAGATTCTAAGGGCATATATATTAACTAAATAACATATATGGTAGTAGTTTATTGATATATTAATATCATAAAACAATGAAATTTGCTCTTCTCCCAACAAAAAATATCACTTCCATATAAACTAACCAAAATATTTCTCGTCGTGAGTTAACTTACGCTCGGTAAGATAAAGTTTAATCTGCGTGAGTTAACTCACATTGAGTTATAACCTACATGAGTTAACTCACGCGTTGGGGTTAGAGCCTATATGAGTTAACTCACGCGTTGGGGTTATAACCTACATGAGTTAACTCGGGCTGCGGTTATAACTTACATGAGTTAACTCACGCTCAGTTATATAACCTATGTGAGTTAAGTCACGCTGCGTGTAATACATGCGTGAGTTAACTCCACGTGAGAATATTTTAGATAGTTCAGTTAAAAATTAGCAAAACTTGATAGGAAAAGTGCAATATTGAGGTTGAATCTAAGATAACGAATTTAGGAAATTTCAAATATCACCTTAAAAAGATGAATTTAGACTTCGTTTCCCTCGTTAAATTTCAATCTGGTTCTCATAATACTTACAAATTATGCAAGTTGCTTTCTATGTCTCAAATATTTACACATTAGTTCAATTTATTTTTCAAATTTATGAGTAACTTGGTCTCTATAAATTTTCAAATAATTGCATATTAATCCCTGTTCAATTTTCAAATTTGTATACTGGTCCCTATTTAAAAAAGTCACAAATATGATCCAAATTTTCATATTTTAAAATCGGTCCCTCGACTTTTTTAGTTTTAATTTGACCTAGATCTTTTACAATACCCATTTTCGATCACTTCTCACTATATATTTATATTTTTATCTCAAAAAAGTTATAATTTTTAAAATAATCCAACGAAGTGTAAAAATGAAGAATTTGAAAAATTAGAAATGATGAGAATTCAATTAAAATATTTGAATTGCCTAAAATTATAATTTTTTTCAAAAACATTCAATTCTCACATTTAAGTTTCAAACACACTCGAGTTGTTAAAACTAGTTTAGAAATGTCGTGTAAATTTTTGACACGTCATTAATTGAGCATCTAAATATTCATTGTACATTGATTGATTCATCGTTATTTTTTTGGCTGGTAGGTGGATTGGTTTAAACTAAATAATTAAAGGAGTTGAAGAGTTAAATCTAAATAGTATGAACCAAACGAACACCGTAACAAAACGTGAAATTAAACAACGCCGCACAAGACGACGACGAACAACACAACACCGTATTTAGACGACGAAATTACGAACAAAACACAAAATAAAACATTTGATATATGTGAAAATCACTTATTTAGATCGGAAAAAAATGAGGGAAAAAGAAGTAGATGGGTGATTCCATGTCAAAAATTATATAATAAGGAACCCCTCTAAATGTTCTTCATATTATTTTATTTTTGTACAAGATAATTTTTTAATAAATAAGGAATCCATATTTTCTTATTATGGAATTTATTATGGAATCATAAAATTGCATGCAGGAGGAGACGCCGTCCACCGACATAAAGCGGCGACCATAGTGTTTCAGACGTAGCCAAAAGTCAAAACGTTGGGACTACCACTGCATGACGAAATTGCCCTCCAACTATTATTGCAACAAATCTCGTGATGTTTTTTGTCCTATAAAATATTAAGATATCCTGGTCCATGATTTGAAAGTTGACACTTAACATTGTCCACTTAAATGATACTAAAACCAAAATATTTTAGAAAAATGTGTAACATATGGTCCTCTATTTTGTTTCATTGTCAACTTTTTCTTTTGGAAGGGGATCTCTCATTGACAACTTGGTCATTTCCTTGGCGCGGGTGGGTTACGGTGCGCAACACAAGTAGGTCTCGTATGGTGGGAGATATACTATTACTTGTTTTTTTTTTAACCCAATGCATTACCGGCTCTAGTGGAGTAACGTATTATAACAATTATATTTACATATTCAATGTAAAGGTTAATTTCGGTATTTCGTTTTTAGTAGCTATCCTTTTTTCGTTGGCTCTTTCTCCTGAAAGAAGTGTAGAATACCCATTTCCTTCAGATTTAAACAACCTCAATTTGAAAATTTTGAGTTCATAATCTATCTTTGTTTTCAATCCGAGTTTTTATGTATTTTAGTTTTTGTATTTTTAATTTTATGTTGTATTAATTAAAGTTGTATTATGTTATTTTCATTTTAATGTGTTTAAAAAATAGTTGCATGTTGTTTTTACAAGGAAAATAGTTGTATTTTGTCATCTGTATTTAAATTACAAGCTAATTTAATGATCAGTTAAATATGTTTTTTATTCCTATAAATATATCAACTTTTTTGTTTTAGTCCCTCTAAAATTTCCTTTAAATTTTCGTCCGTATAAAATTTTAATTGCTGCTTTTGGTTCCTACATTTAAGTCAACTCATATTAATTAACATTTGTATTTTTTAATAAAATTGTGCATAAATGTGTAGAATATTATAAACATCTCTCTAAAAAAATAGAATTTTTTAAAAATATATGAATTAAATATAATTTTTTAACAACCATACATGTAAAAATTTATATTTAAGTCATGTACAACACAGATGTACAACATAAAAGCGGCTGATAAAAAAGTAACGTTAGTTTTTGTTTTGTGCTAGTTTTTTGTGAGTTTGATTTGTGGTTACGAAGGTAAAAGAGGGTTAACGGGGACAATTAGTGACATGGATTAGTAATCTCATTGTTATTTTATAATTGGCTAACAGCAAGAACAGTTCATAAGGAACAGTGTGTAAGTTTTCTCTTTTAAATTAAATTTATTCTTATTTATTTGTTACATGTGTTGTTTGTATTTAAAAGTAGGGGTATTTTTGGAAGAAAAAAAAGTTCAACATAAAAGTGTGTTGAAAGGGATAGTTAGTTTTCTTTACGTATAATATAGATAATTAGATAAAGAGCAATTGTAAAAAAAATATTATTAAACCTTTGAAAATAACCGTTCGTGGGATTTTTGAAGACAATCCCAAAAGCACTGTTTTCTAACTATAATTCCAACTCATATTTTTTTTTGAACAAGCTAAAATGGAATTATATAACAAAGCAGCCCTGAAAGCACAAGGTGTGCCCCATAACTACTACAGGAACCAAGAGTTTACAACAAATACAAACTGAACACCGCAGCGCCACATTAGCCTATACACAAACAACAAGCAAGAAGGCATGACCACCACTGCTGGGTACCAAACACAAATGTAGCTTTTTTATCTTCCAACTCATATTAAAAACAATTTTCAAAGATCAGTAGGTCACAGCTACCAAAGATCACAACCATCAATTCATTATCATACATATTCAATGGTTGATATTTATTTTGCAAAAAACAAAAAAAAAGTTCAAATCACCTACGGTGGAAGACCTAAAGAGGTCTCCTATCGTAGCCATTGCCTACATGCCTATATCTTTATGTATAATGAGAATTTGGTATCTCAGTTTTAACATGTTCAATGTTTTGTTTTTCTATGTATTTGACTGAGTTTTGATTGATATTGCAAATGATATGTTAAGTGAAAATCTATCTAGAAAATGTCTTGCATCTAATTTGGTTTGTTTTTATGATAGAGATGAAAGTATATTTTAATAACATGAAAATGAGTTTGTAAATTTGAGAATCTACCCAGAAAGTTTCACTTCGTTAAAATTTAGCCTCAAATGTTATGTGGTGGATGAAAAAACACGTGCATTTTGAAGACTAGAGAACTAAAATCGCATATTAATTTAGAAATTATACGACTAAGATAAGATCATAAATAAGGTTGTAAAACATAAGTTGTGTAGCAAGTATCCTATGATATCTGAACAAAAAAAATAGTATCCTACCGGGAACGGACCCAAAAATACCGTACTGTGAGGATCATGTGTATATATTATGTCTAACGATAAGTATATTATATACACCTCCTAGTCATTATTATAAGTTAAAATCAACATTTTAAAATCATTTAATACATGATATATGTGATTTATATTTTTTTTTTGAACAAACAAAAATGAGATATTATATAAATAAAGTTAATTTACCCTGCACAAGACATGCAAAAGATAAACCAACCATAAAATTTACAACATTCAGGTGCTGGAAATCTGAAAGCACCCACAAAAATCTAATGTAAATTACACCTGAACACCTTTGCAAGTTGGAAAATAACATACTAAAAAAATCACTCGCCCCATTAAACACCGGCCAAACATCCTCACCTCCACTGCAATATATGAACACTTTATCGCCCCCCGTAGGAGTAACAACCACATTAGTGAACCCAGCATCCTCAACCTGTTGTTGAACATCTAATGCCGAATCCACCGCTATCACGGACGCTACCATACCAGATGTTGCCCAATTACGGTCCTCAACACACGACTTGTACGCGGGAATAAACTGAATGTTTGGTTAGCCCTTTTGTTCATAGTTAAATGTCTTCAAAGAAGCTTTCTTCCCAACCTCCAAACGGATTGTTCCATTGCTTCCCCTGCTCCCTCCATCACGTTCTCCTTCTCGACCCCAGCCTTCCCAAATCCCAACCACCGCACCTAACACCTCCCCTTTCACGGCCTCCTCCACCCTCCTCACCTTAGACTTCCTCACTAATTCCCCCACCGACAACTCGACCAACCCAACAAACACAAACTTTCCTTCCTCACTCGGCCTAAACTCCTTCGCAGGACCCTCCCTCCTCTCTTTTTTTCCTCCCTCAACCTGCTTCTCCACCAACGGCATCCCCGCCTTTCTAACAATTTTGACTCCCTCCCCTATGTTCGACACACCCAACGTCACCTCCCCACCCTCCTTTCTCACCACGACCTTCGAAGAATTAACAGTAACAACATCATTATGGGCAAACCGATCATACTGAGCCTCGTGAGCCCTCACACAACAATCCCTAATCCGAACGTTATTCAAAGCATGTAAGAGTTTCTCTTTATTTTTAACGTTAACATACCTTACAAACCCGAATTCCTGGCCCCTTGCGTTCCTGTAACGTGCAATATACACATCTGATAAAATGCCACATACCTCAAAAGCTTGTTGTAGTCGGAATAGAGGCATGTTGTCCGGAAAATTCGAAACATAGAACGAAACCTTACTCCCTTGTAAACCTTCAGAAGCAAATGTACCAGATCCATGCCATTCTGCATAAGCTACTCGGCCTCCCATATTGTTGGAAGAACCGTCGAAAACCCTGTTGTTGGAAGAACCATCGTAAACCCTAGTCCCTTCGCGCTGCCTGTCTTGAAAGCCATCCTTGAAAACTCTGTCGAAAACTTGTTGTCGACCTTGTCAGTTGATTGTAACCGCTCCTTTTTGCCCGTCTGAACCTCTTGATCCATCCCGACCTATATGTTCCAGTTCCGTCGCTTTCCTCTTCCTAGACCGCACCACAGACCAATTTCCCTTATCCCCCCATTTTCTGCCACCCAGGCTGGACCCCGATCCCACTTCCGGAGATAAGCTCCGATGTGGTGGCCCTAGGTTAGCCCTAGAGATAATGCCGCTCCTACTCTCTGTTACTCTCGTCGCTTTTTTTTTTTTTGCTTTCCAAAACTTATTTTTACTTTTATTATGTGTGTGGTCTATATTATAGACCATGTACATCGTTTATTCAATGAATATAAACAATCTATTTTTGTTTATAATAGTGATCGGAAGGTGTATGAAATATTTTTGTATGCTTTTTTTACATATATTATTATATATTTAGAATGTTTTGATGGAATTATCATATATATTTTATTACACTTACAATATTACATATGACTGCTAGTTTCTTTCAAAAATAATAAGTATAATTATGCTAGCTAGTGAACAAATTTCATGGACATGGTATTGAGAAACTACAAAAATGTAGTGAGGGCCATGGCACACAGACCCTTGAACGTGGGTCCGTCCCTGTATCCTACGATATCTATTACGAGAGAGAAAAGTGAGAGAACGTGGTTGCTGGTTTGAGAGAGAAATCGTAAATAAGGAAGAGGGTAGGATGAGATTTTACAAAATTGTCTCTGCTTTAATGTTGAAATGTCAAAATTATCCATGATGTTGTATTTGTGTCAAATAAATTGTGTTCAGTTATCATTCATGTGAACATACACTTTAAAACTATATTTAAGTGTAAAAAGTTTTGTGAAGATAGCTCATAGTAAACCAACTCCAAAATGTTATTTTAATGGTGAACACAGATGCATAATGATATCCGTGAAATTTAGTTCGCTATGTATCTCTCTTCTAATCACTTATTTTCATATTAATTTATTTAAAATAAATACAAATTTTGCTTACATGATATCAGTCTAAAGAGAAACGCCTATTTCATTTGGACCATATGAGATAAGCCAAAATACTGATGAAGACCAAGCCATTAAGGAGCCCATACTTGATTGTTTCTCTTGTTGCATGGGATGACACTCTACCTCATTGCATGTGAGGCACATGGAAGTTGCATGTGCTTAAGTGACAAGTAGCATTAGAAATTGTTGCATGTAATACACTTGGCTTCTTGCATGTAACCATTTTAGTTGTTCTTCACCTATGAATAAGGTTCATATTCCTCTTAATCAAATTTAAAAGGTGAGGCCTACGCTGCCTTTGAAAATTGGTGGGCAATTTACCCAAACCAATAAAAAACAGCCAAGTGTAACTCCATTATAAAAATAACATTTATTATTTTATTTTGCAATTTTAACATGTATTTTATTATTTACATTTTCACCCCATTTTAAATTAATGGCATTTTATAATTCAAACCATCAAATTAATTAGATTTTCCCCTTCAATCCAATCACTCTCCAACTTACCAGGATACACACACCCTTGATCATATAACTTAACCACTTGACCAATACATCTCTTATGAAATGATTTGGAATGCAAAATATATGTTATTAATCAGCAACATTTTTTTTCCAAGGAATATGTGTATATTATTTAATAGTAATATTTCTAAAATAAAACAATATGAAGTCATTTATTTGTTTTTTTTATATTTTAAATATTATTCTTTTATATGTAAAAAAACCGGTTAAATATTTGCATTCTGTTCGCTGAGGATTTTATTTGCTTATGTATGTCTTTGTAATTTTTTATGTATTCATATGAGAAAGTTAATATGAGAAAATTTCGAAAACTAATAACTCTTTTTAAAATATCAACGTTAATCTAGTGTTTTTATTAAATATTTGTTTATTTTATTTGCAAAACATTGTTAAATAATTGGACTACACTCGTCGTAAAATTTACGTGCTTTTATTGCGGAAGCAAATTTTTATATACCGATATAAAAAAGTCAATGTGATAAAATTTTTAAAATTCATGATTAAATTAAAATTCATATCTTCTTCTCTAAGAAAAATAAAATCATATCTTCTATCAAGACATTTGTTGGGGAAGCAGGAGCCCTTCTGAAAGAAGTTATTCATGAGCAGATGAAACTATTTTTTGTGAAATAAGCTAATTAAAACAAATATGAATGATTCCATAATAATTCAAAAAAAAAATTGTTTTTTGAGATTTTATCATTACAGTGATCGAGAGAATGTGAAAATTTTGTTTTTGCAACTTGATTCCATAATCAATGATCCAAGAATAAATATTTTATATCACATATGTTAAGAGAACTCACATATAGACATGACAACAAAACTCATACCCGTGGGTACCCGCCCAAATCAAATCCAATTTTACGGGTTTTCTCCGCTTTGACTGAGTTTAGGTATGAGTTTGGGTTTTCCCCGATTTTAAAACACTGGTATGGGATGGGTAACGGGGATATAGGTACCCACCCCAAACTCATACACAAACCCGTCCCGAATGTAGAAAATTAATTTATTACCCCTTTTATATAATAACATTGATCGGTTTGGTACGTTTTAATCGTTGGAGTAATAGCCTTCCATGCTGATTATGTTTTACATGGGATAGTGTGTCAGATCAACTTACACCGAAAATTTTGATTTTCGAAATTCCAATTCCTGCTTCCTTCTTTTATTCCAATAAGGTCATATTCAACGGTTCTATTGATTATATTAGATACCGTTAGTCTGTTGGGTCTCTTTTGATTGTAGAGTAATGTCCTTCCATTTTGACTAAGTTTCTAATGGGATAATTTGTCAGATCGACTTACACCGAAGATTTCAATTTTCGAAATTCCAGTTCCTGCTTCTTTCTTATTCCAATAAGGTCATATTCAACGGTCTGATTGAATATATATATATATATATATATATATATATATATATGATACCGTTAGTCGGTTGGGTCCGTTTTGATCATTGTAGTAATGTTCTTCCATGTTGACTAGGTTTCAAGTGGGATAGTTTATCAAATCGACTTACACCGAAGATTCTGATTTTCGAAGTTCCAGTTCGTGCTTCTTTCTTATTCCTACTAGGTCATATTCAACGATTCAATTGATTATATTAGATTTTGTTAGTCTGTTGGGTCTCTTTTGATTGTAGGAGTAATGTCCTTCCATTTTGACTAAGTTTCTAATGAGATAATTTTTCATATCGACTTACACCGAAGATTTCAATTTTCGAAATTCCAGTTCCTGCTTCTTTCTTATTCCAATAAGGTCATATTGAACGGTCTGATTGATTATATTTGATATCGTTAGTCAGTTGGGTCTGTTTTGATTGTAGGAGTAATGTCATTCAATGTTGATGATGTAAGATTTTTACGTGTTATATTTCTATTTACATGTGCGTATAATAGATTCGTTTCCGCAGGGATTGGTGTGTCTCATAAGTAGTTTAACGTCAAATATCATTTCAAGTTTTGGGTATAATTTGTTTGTTTGTGTAAGACTATGTTTACTATTCGACATAAAAGTAAAGCGAGCAGAGATAGAGCTTTTCCGCTTGTGGTTAGAAACATCAACCAAGCGTAACAACTGCAATCTCTCGATCGATTAATAGATTCTAGCTTTTCAAACAAAGTTATCACAATCATTCGACAATACCATTCATATCTAAATGGTATCGTTAATTCTAAGAGTTCGTTTAAATATCGATTTCCCAAACATTTAAACGATCACAAAATCGATTGGGTGATTTAACCGACGATTTCCCAATCGATCAAACCATCCAAAAGCATGAAGTTCTAGATTAAAAGCGATTATCAAAGATTAACATCTATGTCTAGATTGATAATTTAAGATAGATAGTTATTCCATTCCTAGATTTAAAAGCATGTGTCCAATACATTTTAAACCTCAATAAAGCATTAAAAGCAAGAATAACCACAACAATGAATAAATAGCTAGAATCATATATTAAAGGATCAAAAGGTTACATAATAGCTTGTTTGTGTACCTCAAAACCACAAGAGAAGATATAGACTACATATATCTATGATAGCCATGCAAGGAATGAGAAGAAGATGAAGATTCTATGACAAGATCCATGATGTCTCAACAAATCTTGGCTTGAATCTACTTCTAACTCCCTTGTTGTATGTTTCTCTCTCTAGAAAAGCTCTAACCTCTCTCTAAAAACCAGAAAATTTGATAAAACAGTGGTAAAGAATGACTTGAGAAAAAGGAAAAAGCTACTAAAAGGGGCTGAAAACGTGACATCTCGCTTGAAGCTAGATTATGTCGCTTCAAGCGAGATGTCCAAAATCCACAACTGGCCAATGGGGACTTGCCATGTGGCCCTTATCCTACTTCAGGGTGCACTTCGTTTGGAGCGAAGGTTGAGCGAGTCAGAAGCGAACTTGCTTGATGCATTCTGTCTAAATCTCGCTTCAAGCGAGCTGAAGTCGCTTCAAGCGAGATACAGTTCTTCAGGAGCGTGTTGGAAGCGAAGAGAATTGTTGCTCTCTGCCTAAATCTCGCTTCAAGCAATAACCTCTCGCTTCAAGCGAGATGTCTTCTTCTAGGAGCGAAGCTGAAGCGACCAGGAAGCGAATTCCAAAGTTGCTTTCTGCCTAAATCTCGCTTGAAGCGAGCTGAAGTCGCTTCAAGCGAGGTGAACTTGATTCAGGCAAATTCTTGGTCCTTGCTTGTCTCGTTCCTACACAAAATTAGGAGAGTAAGGCATGTGAAGCGTAAAAGACAAAATTTGCAACAAATCAAAGCTTTTCCTTAGCAAGGGACAAAGTACAAGAAGGTTAAGGGTTCAACAAAGTGAAAATATCAAAGTCCTAAAACGAGTCAAACATAAACTGAATTTAGAAAAATTTGGGCAATTTCAATGAGCGTGGTGCTCATGAAAGTTGACAGTTCATGTTTGAGGACTTGATTCATTTGGCTCAGATTGGGGTGTCAGATACTCACTCTTCTCACGGGTAGGCTTTATGTGGTCAAAAGTGTTTCATCTCAATTTCAAAAATGCCTTGATCCTTTCCATGCTTTCATACCATTCAAAACAATTATCAGATTTAACATAACAAAAACAAGTTAGACAATGATTATTGGTCTCCAGCATATAATATACAATTTGAAGCTACCTCACATTTAGGCTAAGTACTAAGTGGTTCAAGAACGGTCATGTTTATGAGAAGAGTTAGGTGAAATAGATTTTATGCGAAGTACTAGTTTCAAATTCTAGTAAAGACCTAGAAAAACGGGAAACCAATACCTTGGCTTTGCGCTTTATCACAACTAATATCATTATCACACACCTGATTTGTGCTCAATCCTTTGTCTCTTTCGAGCGTTTCAACAGTTAATGTTCATGAGCAGTTTTCTTCTATGAGAGACAACACACAAACAAGATTTAACACAAGGTTCATCCAAAGCATATTAGTGAAAACAAACGACAAACTAAGTTATTAAAACCATGAACTTAAAACAAAGTACTAAAGAAAAAGTGCATAATAATGAAAAATTAACAAAGTTCCCAAGTGTAAGCATAAACAATGAAGAAAAAATAGTCTGAAACATAAAGCTAAGAGCATAAAAAAACACAGTGAACTGCTGTCACTAAGCATCATCCTCTGTCATCTCATCATCAGAACTCGCTTCCCTCTCCTCATCCTCATTTGCTGCACCTGATTGCTCGCCCCCTCCAAAAAAATTCGGCCTGTCCCTAGGCCATCCGCAATACTCCATGAAGATGTCAGGGGTCATCATATAGGACGGGTCCAAAGGATGCATGCGAGCATCATAGTAAGTCTGATGCATGCCTCGCTGGCTCCTGAAAAGGGCAGCATTCTGATCCATGATGAAATTATCCCGCTGCTTCTGTCTAATGGCCCTCTCATCCTGCTGGTGCATCCAAGCAGACATGGCGGAAAAATCAAAAGTGGCAGGAGACTGGGGGACCTGCTGTGGTGGAGCTGGCTGTGACGGGGCTGACTGTGGCGCGACTGGCTGTGGCTCGACTGCGGGAGGAATCTCCTGGGAAGGAACTGGTATCCTGCCGCTCGATCTGCGGATGGCTCCCCGAATATACATGTCATCAATCAGATGAGATAACACTTCATGAGAGGGTAAGGGGATCTGCACACCCTTAGACTGAAGTAACCCCAAAACAAACCCGGGGAAAGTAATCCTGGTCTCAGGTCTAGTGACACCACTCAAAGCTATGTGCTTCAGCTCCTCTGAGATAATCCGAGCAATGTCTACCTCCTTGCCGCGACAAATGTGCCAGATGAGCGGGGTGACAGCTTTAGTGACAGTCGAGACATGACTCTTCGGCCACACATTATGCACCAAAAATTTGAAAACAATTGCAGCCTTAATATTCATATCTGCAAAGGCGGCAATATTACGGTTACCACTACCGCTTCTGGATGCCACATACTGCCTCCCAGGCAGCAAAATCTCTCTCTTAATCTGGTCATGAGGCCAATTACCCGTCAGAGCAGTCTCTCCATACTCACAGAGGGCAGGGACAGTAGGGTCTTCACCAGGAGGTAGATCAAAAGGGTTTCCGAGGTAATCATTAATGGTGTCCCTATCAAACTGAATTGTGATACCCCTCACTTTAGTGGAATAGGTGAAATTCGCCTCCATGTCCTTGTTATCGCAGCTTGGAACTGCATTAGCATAAAATTCTCTCAGGAGGTCTAGGTTGATGTGTGGGTAAGGTTGGAGGAGTTTCTGCCACTGCCTGTCAGAGAAAATCTTATGGATTTCAGCAAAGTCGCCCTCAGGGTTAATGTTAAAGACCTTGTCATGCCAAGTTTCTTTCTTTTCGAGATCAAGAAACCTAGCATAAGCCTTTCCGGACTTGAAACGGGTGGCATCAGGGTTCCTGGGTGTGGGTAAAGGACGGTCCACGGTGGAGGAGGAAGCCTTGCGTTTGGATCCGGATTTAGGTTTAGGTCCCATCTGCAAAACAACCAGAGAAATTCCAATACAGCAGATAATTCATTAGAACATGTATGAAATTAAAGAAAGTAAAACAGATTGGTCCCCACGCACAAAAATTTTTTTTGGCAAGTCTGTGTAGAACTCGCTTAGAACTCGCTTGAAGCGAGGTCAGAAGCGAGTTTGCTTGAACAAATCTGGGTAATTTCGCTTGAAGCGACAAAATCTCGCTTGAAGCGAAATATCACCCAAGTTTGTTCATCTTCCACATGAACACTCGCTTCAAGCGAAAACTTCTCGCTTCAAGCAAAGTTCGTCCAGACCTGCGTTTTTCAAAAGAATTCCAGCAGTACACATGCAAATCCAAACTACCATTACTCTAATTCGCCTAACCACATCATATAACCTACAAGCCAGTCTCTAATCAAACAAGTTTTCTAACCTAACCTAACCATTTCTAAAATTGACAAAACATGAAATTTTTTTAAAAAAAATTAAAAAAGAAGAGGAAAGATTCAAACCTGTTGTGATGTTTGTGATGTTTGATGCAAATGCAGTTGAGAAAAATGATTGCAAATGAGAACTTGACTTGATTTGACCAAGAACAATTTGGTAATGGAAATGGTTTTTTTTTTGAGAGAAAGAGTGAAGAGTGGAAAAGAAAAACGTAAGAAGGAAAAAAAAATGAGTGGGTTGGGGAGTTATGGTCTCGGGAACCGCTCCCAACGTCTGAAAAGTCAGTATTTCGCTTGAAGCGACAAATTCTCGCTTCAATCGAAATTTGAAAGTGCAAAACTCGCTTGAGCGAGATGCAGCTCGCTTCAAGCGAAATTCACCCAGTTTTCTCAAATGTTTACTTATGCTTAGCTTGAACACTAGTGACTTAATTCCTACATGCAATAAAACTTAAAATTGACTTACAAAACTGGGTTGCCTCCCAGCAAGCGCTCGTTTTGCGTCATGAGCTCGACGCCTTTTTTGATGACAGCATCATGGATCGCTTAGTAAAATTGTCGACGTTTGCCGATCAACTTCACCACCAAAGTAGGGCTTCAACCTTTGCCCATTAACGGTCCAATTGGCCTTTGTTGTTGGATCTTCCAAAACCACCGCACCATAAGGCTTTACCTCTTTGATTAAAAACGGACCGGACCACTTGGATTTGAGCTTGCCCGGAAATAATCTCAATCTTGAGTTAAAAAGCAACACCATTTGTCCGGGCTCGAAGTTTCTTTTCATGATCCGCTTGTCATGATAGCTCTTCACCTTGTCCTTGTACACTTTTGAAGATTCATAAGCTTGATTCCTCATTTCCTCAAGTTCATGCATTTGAATTTTTCTTTTCTCCCCCGCTTGCTCTTGGTCAAAATCCAAAAACTTTAGCGCCCAAAACGCCTTGTGCTCCAATTCAACCGGCAAGTGGCATGCCTTCCCATACACCAATTGGAATGGTGTGAAACCCGTAGGTGCCTTAAAAGCGGTCCTATAGGCCCACAACGCTTCATCAAGCTTCAATGCCCAATCTTTCCGTGATGAAGACACGGTCTTTTCCAAGATTTTTTTGATTTCCCGATTGGACACCTCGGCTTGGCCATTTGTTTGTGGATGATACGGTGAAGCAACCTTATGCTTTACTCCATAGTGCTCAAGAGCTTTGGCTAGTTGTGAATTGCAAAAATGAGATCCACCATCGCTAATAAGCACCCTCGGAGTTCCAAAGCGAGTGAAGATGTTCTTCTTTAAGAATTTGATCACCGTCTTGCTATCGGCTTTTGGTGATGCAATAGCTTCCACCCACTTGGAGACATAGTCAACGGCCACCAAAATGTATTCATTGGTAAAAGAGGATGGAAAAGGGCCAACAAAATCAATCCCCCAACAATCAAACACTTCCACCTCAAGAAGGCTTTGTAACGGCATCTCATTCTTTTTTGAAATTGCACCGGTTCTTTGGCACTTATCACATTGTTGACAATGTGCATAAGCATCTTTGAAGAGAGTAGGCCAAAAGAATCCGGATTGAAGAACTTTTGCCGCCGTTCTTTGTCCGTTGAAGTGTCCACCATAGGGCGAATTATGACAATGCCATAGAATCTTGCTTGCTTCATCTTGAGCAACACATCTTCTCAAAAGATTGTCCGCTCCGGTTTTGAACAAATAAGGGTCATCCCACAAGTAATGATTGGAGTCCTGTAGAAACTTCTTCTTCATTTGATAATTGAAATCCTCCGGTATGACACCCTTTGCTTTGTAATTTGCCATATCGGCAAACCATGGCCTCTCTTGCACCATGAGTAACTTCTCATCCGGAAACTCTTCCCGGACCTCTTGTTCCTTCTCGGTTACCTCAATGTTTACAAGCCTTGAAAGGTGATCGGCCACCAAATTCTCGGTCCCCTTTTTGTCCTTGATCTCAAGGTCAAACTCTTGTAGCAAGAGCATCCACCGGATGAGCCTCGGTTTAGAATCGGCTTTGGTGATCAAGTACTTAATTGTTGCATGGTCAGTGAACACAACAACTTTTGAACCAATAAGATAAGAACGAAATTTTTCTAATGCATATACAATTGCAAGCAATTCTTTTTCGGTAGTTGCATAATTGATTTGAGCATCGTTTAAGACCTTGCTTGCATAGTGGATAGCATGAAAAACTTTGTTCTTTCTTTGGCCTAACACGGCACCCACAGCATAATCACTAGCATCACACATGAGTTCAAAATTTAGGGTCCAATTAGGAGCCGTGATTATGGGTGCGGTTGTCAAGCTTTCTTTCAATATTTTAAAAGCATTTAAACATTCTTGATCAAATTCGAAAGACTTATCTTTGTTGAGCAAATTGCTCAATGGCTTTGCAATCTTTGAGAAGTCTTTGATGAAGCGCCGGTAGAATCCGGCATGACCAAGAAAACTTCTTACCCCTTTGACATTTACGGGCGGTGGGAGCTTTCCGATGACATCAACCTTAGCTTGATCTACCTCGATACCCCTCGAAGAAATCTTGTGACCAAGGACAATACCCTCGGTAACCATGAAATGACATTTCTCCCAATTGAGCACCAAATTAGTTTCAACACACCGCTTCAGTACGATGTCCAAGTTTTTCAAACACGAATCAAATGAAGAACCAAAAACCGAAAAATCATCCATGAAGACCTCCATGCATTTCTCAGTTAAATCGGAGAAGATGGCTTGAACACACCGTTGAAAGGTAGCGGGTGCGTTGCATAAGCCAAAGGGCATTCTTCTATAAGCAAAAATACCAAAAGGACAAGTGAAAGCTGTCTTCTCATGATCTTCCGGGTTGACGATGATTTGGTTGTAGCCGGAATAGCCATCAAGGAAACAATAGAAGGCTTGACCGGAGAGTCTTTCAAGCATTTGATCCATAAAGGGCAATGGGAAGTGATCCTTCCTTGTAGCTTGATTGAGTCTTCTATAATCAATGCACATTCTCCATCCGGTGACGGTCCTAGTTGGAATCAACTCATTTTTCTCATTTGTGATCACTGTCATACCTCCTTTCTTTGGAACTACTTGAACCGGACTAACACATGCACTGTCCGAGATCGGATATATCATACCGGCTTCTAATAGCTTCACCACTTCCTTGCGCACCACCTCTTTCATTGTTGGATTCAAGCGACGTTGTGGTTGTGCTACCGGTTTGAAATCATCTTCCATCATTATTTTGTGCATACAATAAGATGGACTTATCCCTTTCAAGTCGGACAACTTCCACCCTATAGCTTCTTTGTTGGACTTTAGAATTTCCACCAAACTTTCTTCTTCCTTGACGGTTAAAGCGCTACTTATGATGACCGGTTTGACATTACCTTCTTCAAGAAAGACATACTTGAGATGTGATGGTAAGACCTTTAATTCCACCTTGGCATCTTCAACCTTAGATTCTTCATCGGACCCCTCTTTCAACTCCTCAAGTTTAGCATGATGAGGAGGAATTTCCTTCAAGGTGTCTAGCTCTTTTAAGCAATCTTCAATCTCTCTTGCTTCTTCGGCACCAATAAAATTAAGTGCATCCGTCAAAGCACTTTCAAGGGGTGTTCGGTTAAGAAATTGCTTCTGATTGGTCATGATGACTTCTTCGGTTGCATCCACTTTAAAACATGCGCCCTTATCCTTGAAGTACTTAATGGCATCACGAATATTGAAGTGTACCTCTTCATTATCAAACCTCACCTTTATGATGTTGTCATCGAGGTCAATCATCATCCGCGCCGTTTGCATGAAGTTTCTTCCCAAAAGAATAGGCACATCGTCATCCTCCTCAATATCCATAATCACAAAATCAGCCGGGAACACAAATTTGTCAACTTTTACTAGCACATCTTCCGATATTCCTAAAGGCTTTGCGAAGGATTTATCGGCCAATTGCAAAGTCATCCCTGTCCGCTTCACACATAGTTCACCAACTCTTTTAGTGACAGACCAAGGCATGAGATTGATGCTTGAACCAAGATCAAGTAGTGCCTTGCCAACAGCGGTGGTTCCTATAGCTACCGGTAGAGTGACTCTCCCCGGATCTTGTTCCTTCTTTGGCAACCTCCTTTGAATGATGGCACTACAATTCGCATCAAGTTGAATGACTTCTTCATCGTTGACTCTTCTCTTCTTGGAAAGGATATCTTTCATGAACTTAGCATACGCCGGCATTTGTTCCAAGGCTTCTGAAAATGGAATATCAATTTGTAACTTCTTGAAAAGTTCAAGAAACCTTGCATATTGCCTTTCCTTGTCTTTCTTTGATGGAGCTTGTGGGTAAGGTAAATGTTGAGTCGACAACTTCTTCTCAACTTTCTTCTTTGTTTCCTTCTCATTCACCACATCTTTCCCTTCTTTCTCCATCTCATTCTTTTCAACTACTCCTTTTTTTTTCATTTTTTTCATTTTCAACTAAGTCTCCTTTATTTTCTTCCTCTCCTTCTCTCCCAGCACCTTCCTCTTCATCAGCTTCCTCAAAATCAAATTCCTCTACAACCTTCCGCTCCACTTCCAAATCATCAACACCTATCCCTCGGCCAATCACTTTGCCACTTCTTGTTGATATGGCTTTGCAATGCTCTTGCCCTTTTGGGTTGGCTTGTGTGTTGGCGGTGAAGGCTCCCCCTTGTTGGTTAGCTTGAGCCATTTGTTGTGCCATTTGCCCCATTTGTGTTTCGAGGTTCTTGATCGAAGCCTCGTTGCTCTTTTGGTTAGCTAAGGACAATTGCATGAATTGGTTCAAGGTCTCGTCCGTGTTTGGAGGACGGTTTTTTTGTTGTTGAAGGTTTTGTGGTGGATATTGATAATAATTGTTGTAAGGATGTTGGTAATAATTGGGTGGTTGAAAGTAGTGAGGTGGTGGTTGTCTCCATGGTTGGCCAAATGAGTTTCCTCGTGGAAAGTTGTTGTTTCCCGGATATCTCCCTTGATTAGAACTACCGGCTTGTTGACCTTGTTGTTGATTTGGCCTCTGTTGGTTTCCCAAAAAATTTACCTCTTCTAAAGATGGTGGTGGACAATAGCTGGTGGGATGATCACCGAAACACAACTCGCAAGCATTCGTTTGTGAAGAACCCCCATCTTTGTGGAATTGTTCCATGATTTGCTTGGGTAAACTCTCCATTTTCTTTTGCATTGCGTCCATTTGTTGAGTGAGGAGTTTGTTTTGTGCTAACACCACATCATTTGTCTCCAATTCAAGAATATCTGCTTTCCTTTGTGAAGGATTTCTATTATGAGCAGATTTGCGAGAGTTAAGCGCCATTTGATCAATGATCCTTACCGCCTCTTGTAGAGTTTTCAACATTAGAGAACCATTTGCCGATGCTTCTAACAAAATCTTGGATTCACTTTGAAGACCTTGGCGGAAAAGGTAGATTTGCATTTGACTATCATAACCATGCTTGGGACAATTCCTCAACAAAGATTTGTAGCGCTCCCATGCATCACAAAGTGACTCACTAGCACCTTGACTGAATGTTGTAACTGCAGTTTTAGCTTCTAGGTGCCTATCTTCCGAAAATAACCTCTCGGAAAAAGCTTTCTCCAATACCGGTCAATCGGTCATGGTTGAAGTTGGTAGATCTAAGAACCATTCTTTAGCTTTCCCTATCAATGAAATAGGAAATAATCTTGTGAACACATTCTCTTCATCCGCTTCACTAGCTCCAAGTGTACCGGCTAGACTATAGAAGGTGGTGAGATGCTTGTATGGATCTTCGTGATCTAACCCAGAAAATGGATGAGATGTCATGAGTTGAATCATTCCCGTCTTCATCTCAAATTGCCTAGCATTCGGCCTCCCAAGACGAGCGAGTCTTCTTGGACTAACCCAACATGGAAGCACATTTTCTTCTTCATCACCCCCAGGTGGTGGTAAGGCATTCATTATGATGCCTGGTTGACTTCTTGTAGGAGATGTCAGAGGAGATAACTCTGGGGATGATTGTGGAGATTCGGTTGTGGAAGGAGGAGAACCGAAAGTTCCTTCTTGCTGAGACAGCCTAGCCAAAATCTTTTCTTTCTTTGTTTTGTTGTTGTTCCTACGAGCTGATTTCTCTATTTCAGGATCAAACTGAAGTTGGTCTTTAGAAACGGTACCTCGCATAAACAAAGTTCAGAAGACTATACCAGGTGGTTAGCAATAAAAGGAAAAATGAATGATATATGAGTATATATGTACAAGAAATAATCTTTGTGCAAAATTGCTTAAAATGATAAGTTAGTTACACTACTTATGACACTATTGCCAATCCTCGGCAGCGGCGCCATTTTGATGTTAGATTTTTACGTGTCATATTTCTATTTACATGTGCGTATAATAGATTCGTTTCCGCAGGGATTGGTGTGTCTCATAAGTAGTTTAACGTCAAATATCATTTCAAGTTTTAGGTATAATTTGTTTGTTTGTGTAAGACTATGTTTACTATTCGACATAAAAGTAAAGCGAGCAGAGATAGAGCTTTTCCGCTTGTGGTTAGAAACATCAACCAAACGTAACAACTGCAATCTCTCGATCGATTAATAGATTCTAGCTTTTCAAACAAAGTTATCACAATCATTCGACAATACCATTCATATCTAAATGGTATCGTTAATTCTAAGAGTTCGTTTAAATATCAATTTCGCAAACATTTAAACGATCACAAAATCGATTGGGTGATTTAACCGACGATTTCCCAATCGATCAAACCATCCAAAAGCATGAAGTTCTAGATTAAAAGCGATTATCAAAGATTAACATCTATGTCTAGATTGATAATTTAAGATAGATAGTTATTCCATTCCTAGATTTAAAAGCATGTGTCCAATACATTTTAAACCTCAATAAAGCATTAAAAGCAAGAATAACCACAACAATGAATAAATAGCTAGAATCATATATTAAAGGGTCAAAAGGTTACGTAATAGCTTGTTTGTGTACCTCAAAACCACAAGAGAAGATATAGACTACATATATCTATGATAGCCATGCAAGGAATGAGAAGAAGATGAAGATTCTATGACAAGATCCATGATGTCTCAACAAATCTTGGCTTGAATCTACTTCTAACTCCCTTGTTGTATGTTTCTCTCTCTAGAAAAGCTCTAACCTCTCTCTAAAAACCAGAAAATTTGATAAAACAGTGGTAAAGAATGGCTTGAGAAAAAGGAAAAAGCTACTAAAAGGGGCTGAAAACGTGACATCTCGCTTGAAGCTAGATTATGTCGCTTCAAGCGAGATGTCCAAAATCCACAACTGGCCAATGGGGACTTGCCATGTGGCCCTTATCCTACTTCAGGGTGCACTTCGCTTGGAGCGAAGGTTGAGCGAGTCAGAAGCGAACTTGCTTGATGCATTCTGTCTAAATCTCGCTTCAAGCGAGCTGAAGTCGCTTCAAGCGAGATACAGTTCTTCAGGAGCGTGTTGGAAGCGAGCTGGAAGCGAAGAGAATTGTTGCTCTCTGCCTAAATCTCGCTTCAAGCAATAACCTCTCGCTTCAAGCGAGATGTCTTCTTCTAGGAGCGAAGCTGAAGCGACCAGGAAGTGAATTCCAAAGTTGCTTTCTGCCTAAATCTCGCTTGAAGCGAGCTGAAGTCGCTTCAAGCGAGGTGAACTTGATTCAGGCAAATTCTTGGTCCTTGCTTGTCTCGTTCCTGCACAAAATTAGGAGAGTAAGGCATGTGAAGCGTAAAAGACAAAATTTGCAACAAATCAAAGCTTTTCCTTAGCAATCTTGTAAAACAAGTAATAAAATGCTCAAGTTATCACATGGAAAATACTAGTTTTGAGCACTTATCAGTTGACTAGGTTTCTAATGGGATAGTTTGTCAGATCGACCTACACCTAAGATTTCGATTTTCAAAGTTCCAGTTCCCACTTCGATATTATTCCAATAAGGTCATATTCGACGGTCTGATTTATTATATTTGATAGTGTTAGTCGATTGATCGTCGGTGTAATGTCCTTCCATGTTGACTAGATTTTTAATATGATAGTTTATCAGATCGACTTACACCAAAGATTTCGATCTCTGAAATTCTTGTTCCTGCTTCGTTCTTATTCCAATAAGGTCATATTCAACGGTGCAATTTTTTATATTTGATAACGTTATTTGGTTGGGTCTGTTTTGATCGTTAACGTAATGTCATTCCGTGTTGACCAGATTTCTAATGGGACAGTTTGTCAGATCGACTTACACTAAAGATTCCGATTTGCTAAATTTTTTGTTTCTGCTTCGTTCTTATTCCAATAACGTAATATTCAATGGCCAGATTGATTATGTTTGATACCATTAGTCAGTTGGGTCTGTTTTAATCGTTAGAGTAATGTCCTTCCATGTTGATTAGATTTTTAATGGGATAGATTGTTAGATTGACTTGTTCTGAAGATTGTCAAGATAAATATAACGCTTAATACCTTTAAATAGTTCATCTGGTACAAAAGAAATGTCGAACCTAAAATAAATCACAAATCAATTGATCACAAATGAAACATTGTTGCAGTTCATCGAATCTAGATAAATAATATGAATTTATATAAAAGAATATTATCTACAATATAAAAATATAAAATCAAATGAATGAATTTATATTGTTTTATTTTAGAAATATTTAGTATTATGTGATAGGATCAAATGACACCAAGGTGTCAAATTAAATTTGACACCAAATCTTAACCATTAATTCAACCTTAATCTGACGTCTCTCATCAATTCATTAAATGCTCACATGCTTTCAAATGATTCATATTTTAATTTTAGAAATAATTTATTCTTTCTTCTTTAGATTAATTATTTACATCAAAAAAAGATTAATTATTCACCAAAAAATCTATGATGGTATTATTACAATTTGTTTACACTATTCACGGTTATCCTTTTTTTTTTAAGAGCTTATCATCCTCATATCTTTATTTTTTATTTTTTTTAAACGATCCTTGTATCTTTATTTCTATTAACATTTTTTTTTCCTTAAAAAAAATTAACCTTTTTTATTTTTATTTTTCTCTTATATCTTTATTTCTATTAACCTTTTTTATTTTTATCTTTCTTAGAAGAACCCAAAGAAAATTGATTTATAAAGAGGACCAAGGATAATGAATGAACAATTACACCCAAAATTATAAAGAACATATGCTACTAAACGAAAGCAAAACATAAATACTAAAACACCCGATACAAGAATATTAGCAGCGTTTTGTCAACAAAAAAATAATATTAGCAGCATGAACTCAGGAATCATATGATCCATCAAATGAAAGTGTAGTCAATACAAACATGATACAAAGATAATCCAACAAAAATTAGTAAATAGAATCTCTAAAAAAATAGTAGGAAGAAATCAAATGGCAATCATCTACTTATTGGTGCAAAATATAAGGAAAATAGTAAGTAATTAACCAAGAGAAGAAAGAATAAATTATTTCTAAAATTAAAATTTGGCTCATTGAATCAAGCATGTGAGAATTTAATGAATTGATGAGAGACGTTAGATTAAAGCTAGATTAATGGTTAGGATTTGGTGTCAATTGATCATATCCCTTCATATATATACACATATTCCCTAAAAAAATGTTGACTAATAACATATATTTTGCATTCCAATTCAGTCCTAAAAAATTTATTGGTCAAGTGGTTAAGTTATATGATTAAGAGTGTGTGTATTTTGGTTCGATTCCCAGGATTTTTGCAAAGATGGTTTAAATTGTAAAATGTCATTAATTTAAAATTTAAAATGAGGTGAAAATGTAAATAATAAAATACATTTTAAAATTGCAAATTTAAATAGTAAAGATTAATTTTTTAATGGAGTACATTTGGCTGTTTTTTTTTATTGGTTTGGGTAAATTGCCTACCAATTTTCAAAGGTAATTTGGAAAATAAAAATCAACGGTGAATGTTTCAAAATAGAGTGCCTGCATTTTTTCATCACAGCACATCATGTACAATATGTCTAACCTTCTTGTATCTCTTTCCTTTGAGAACTTCACTATGCCGCAAGAAATAGATACTTGTCGTCAGGGCTGGTCCTTAGATTTTTGGAGCTCTAGGCCAAACAATAAAATTGTGCCTTTTTAATTATTTTAATATTTTTCTTATTACATTTTTTGTTGCAAAAGATTCATTTTTAATCAAAAATCTCTAAAAATATATTCTCAATAGAATTAATCAAAGCGAATTAAAAAAAAAATATATCGATATAGTACTAACTACTAAGTAAAAATAATATTTTTGGTGTTCTTAAAAAAATGATGCTCTGAACTACCGCCCCACCCACCCTCAGGGCCACCCTCGCTTGTTGCCTTAGCTAACAATTGATTCTGCCTAAGACAAGGACAAGAGATGAATATATAACTACAATATTGGTGTTAAACATTACGTGCAAGGAAGAGGAAAAACGAGCTAAAAGAATTTCAAAAGAGTTTAAATAAAAAGGTACAATCAAATAGAAGAACATCAAGAAGTTAAGAAGTCTAAACAACTAAGAGGATTAGTCCACCAAAGATTAAGATCAAAAGAAAATATACGTGGTTGTCCACTACCAAATATGATTTTTCAAACAATCATTGATTTGAGAATATGACATTTACTTGTGGCCCAATAACCTATTGTTACAGGCATACCAAATGATCCAAGTGCAAGGTAGCCAAATATCTCGGAAAAAACTGCAAATCATTTTTAAGCGCAAAATGGTCATTAAATTGTTGTGCATGACAAATAACATCATTTGACAAAGCATTTGAGATACCTAGCTAGTTCAAAATGAAATACCAAACACTCGTAGAAATAGCGCAATCAAAGAATAAGTGTTGGCATGACCGCTCGTGTTTTCCAGAAAGAGCCAATTTTAATTGGTTGAATTGTGTTTCGCGACCACTTCGGAAAGTTTTTTCTCTAGATATATAGCACTACTGTTACTCAAATTCACAACCATGAAGCAAAGAGAAGACTCTTAATTATTGATGTCGTGATTAATCAAATTGAGATTTGTTAGAAGCTGAGTTTAAATTAGTCTTCATGATAATAGAAAAACCTTTAATGGAACCAATTTATTCCAAATCAAAAGAGGTAAAAGATCCTCTTCGCATCTTCTTAAGTGAGCAAAAGATAGACACATTTTCCGGAGAAAGTCTCGCTATGATCATATCTCCATACCACCTTTCTAAAACATTTCCTTGCAAAAGCAAGGAGCGTAATTTTGATTGTAATCTTCCATATCCAAGCAAAAAAAAAAAAAAAATCTCCAATGCCACTCTCCACTTTTACTCATCAAACCAGATCTAAAAAAATATTTTATATCCAAAGATTTTTATCTAGAGATAAATTGTAAACTCTCTCAAAAGACAACCCTCCGATCAAGGGTCGTGCCAAAACAACGTTGACTCACCATTACCTATCACCCTAAAGAAATAGACATCAAACCAATTTAAGAATTGATAGAAAAAAGTTAATAAATCGAAAAGACGACAATATTAGCAACATATTCTTACACACATTCTTTAGCATATACATTCTCTTTTATTTGTTGAAATTTATACAGATTCCAGTAAATTTACATGTTACATAGATGATTTCGTGGAATTCATGTAACTTTCAACCAATTAATGAGACTAGGTTGAAAAATAAAAAATAATTAGTTTGTTGTTAGCCTTCTCTTCAAAAGTAGAGTAAGTACTGCAAATTATAGATGGTCCGAGATTAATTTAAGGTCAGAATATGCCTAGCAGCCAAGGTAATATAATTAAATACAACATCACGTGATTAAGTCTGATAATTTTTAAAGTTTAAGAATGTCTCATATGAATACTCTTATTAATTTAAGTGATTTTATTTTCTTTTCATTTTTTTTTTCTGGACATATGCGTGAGTTTTCTAACTTTCTTTATCCATGTTACAGGTACAAATATTCCTCTATTACATTAATGTTTGTTTAGTCTTGTTGTTGTAAATCTGACAGTGCCGGATAGCACTTGGGTGATATAGCATTCGGTGACATTGATCAATCACAATATTACAAGTGTAAAAAAAAAAACAAAAAAAATATTGTAAATGAGAAAGAAGAAAGTCACTTGTGACATTGTGGTTTGCCAATGTCACCCAAGTGCCATCCCACCGTGTCACAATTCTAAAAAGAAAAATAACCTCCACCTAAGCTCTGCCTATGAACCCCATAGATGTAATTTCCAAGGCCCCATAAATTACATCTTGTTAAATTAATTTCCAAGATAGTCTCCGCCTAAGCATAGGGTGCATAAACAGAGGCTTAAACAATAGCCTTTGTTTATACACCCATAGCTTGAACATTAATTTCCAAGGCCCCTAAATTGATAACTCATGTAAATGAGCTTCACTATATCGTAAGTATTTGTCCAAGCTCGTTTTGCTTAATTAAACAAAAGATATAATATAGACATCTATTTTGTGACAACTTTTTAACCTAGAAATACATGCTTACTCCTACGGTACATTGGCATGGTGCTTTGGAGGTTTTTTATCTTTTGCTTTTACAAAAATATCCCTATATACATACAGTTATCAAAATAGTTGTTGAAAAATATGGTGCATAGACGGAGGCGGTATAGTTTTTAAGGGTATGTTTGGATTGAAGATTTAAGAGGGGAATAGAGGGTTTAGTTTTCTTTTTTAAACTACGAATTATATAGCATATTTTTCTAAAATAAATCAATTGTGATTGAAGTATCATATTATCGTTTATCATGTTAATATGTTAACTTCTTAAAAGATATTTCATAATGTCAATAATTTAAAAATGAAAAGTGAATCATCCCCTCTTTTCTCCTCCTAAACCTTCCAGTCAAACACACCCTAAAATTTCTCCCAATCTAATGTGAAGGTCAAATGAGAGAGGCATACATAACCGAACCTAAGATTTTATTAAAAAAAAAAAGGGAAATAAGGGTCTTAAAGTGTAACTTTTTATGAAAGTTTGTGTAATCAGGGCATTGGAAATTGAAAACTTTGACATTTTTAAAGAATAATTTTCTTAATTTAGTTTGGGAGTGTGCTCCTCCTCGAGTTCTCATGTACGATTCTCTTCGATGCCAATTTAAGTGAGTTAGTTTAACTTCTTCAATTTTTTCTTCTTAATTTAGCATGTTTAAAGAGTGCCCCGGAGCACTCGTTAACAAGACTTAAAAAAAAATAGCCCAACCTAAGATGTCATTTTTGTACACTCATAGATTAGATACATAGGCACGAGCTTAGAGGTACACGCATGCCATGTAAGGGTCCCATGATTACGACACATTGCCAAATGTACATTTACAATTTATTCGAGTCCAATTTATTTCTAATTTTAGCTTTTAGCTTTTAATGGGCAAAATAGAAATTTTCCTCAAACATGTCCTATAAAACCAAACTCACTCATGTGGTAATGAATGAAACATTATCTAGTGTCAGTGTTTCACTTCACTAGTGTTGTCTTTGATGAAAATGGTGATGTTGGATTCACAACAGCATCAATGTTTCTATATCATGTTTTTCTTCTTCTTAATTGTTCTTGTTAGTTCAGTTAATGGAGTTGCAGTACCTGAAACAGTGCATTTGGATACTGGTGGGTTGAGTAGAGATGTTTTTCCTAAAGGGTTTGTGTTTGGAGTTGCAACTTCTGCTTATCAAGTTGAGGGTATGGCTAGCAAAGAGGGTCGTGGCCCTAGTATTTGGGATGTTTTCATCAAAAAACCTGGTTTGTGTTTCTTACTTAATCTCAATTAATTATTCTTAATTAGTCAAAAAATAATAATCTAATTTTTTTTCTTGATAAAGAGAGACCATATAAAAAAGTGTGTTTTTATTGGAAGTAAGAAAATCTTGTTTTAATGAAATTATATTGGGAAAATGCATGTTTTGTCTTTAGACATGACATAATTGAAGCATTTTAACCAATAGATATGACATAATTGAAGTATTTTTTCTAATTTTAAAGACATCTATTTAAAAATATATTAATCTCTTTTATAAAAAAAAAATTGGTAAGATTTTGATTTGGTCTGCCTGTTTGTCGGAAAAAGAGACTCTCTTTAAAACAATCACGATGGAAAGTGCACATCTTTACACTGTACGAATTTCTTTTTTCTTAAAAGAGCAATGATGAGATGATTGTGATAAATTTTCCAGTCCAAAAAATACTTCTTTTTGGTCAAATATTTTTTTTTTACAATAATTTTTGGTTAAGCATTTTTTTTAAAATTAAAATGTTAAATATCCCATTGTTTCAATTCATAACAGGGATTGTTGCAAATAATGGCACAGGAGAAGTTTCTGTTGATCAATATCATCGCTACAAAGTAAGCGCCTTTAAAGCTTAAACACATTAGAAATTTAATTGAAGTTACATAACTTTTGTCACAAGCAATCCAAAATCCTTAGTATGAACCTTACATTTAACTTGCCAAATAACATATTATATAATGTGCATTTGATCATATATATGTGTGTGTGGCCGCGCGCGTGTGAGCTCAAGTATGTTCAATTTGACAGGAAGATATAGATCTCATGGCAAAGCTAAATTTTGATCAATACCGGTTCTCAATCTCATGGTCCAGAATTTTTCCAAGTAATTCAAATGTTTCTATGTACATATTTGATCAAAACATGATGAAACAAATTCATAGCTCCCTTAATAATTGATTAAACTATTGACGCAGATGGAACTGGCAAAGTAAATTGGAAAGGTGTAGCATACTACAACAGATTGATCGATTACCTGCTAGAAAAGGGTAATTTTCTACATAGCCATAGTTTAAATACTTACACATAGTTTTGGAAATGTAATGTTAAATATTAATTGCTTATTGTGTTTCTGTTCCTTAAACCTATGTTGCAGGCATTACTCCTTATGCAAATCTCTACCATTATGACCTTCCTTTAGCTCTTGAGTTGAAATACAACGGTTTATTAAGCCGTAATGTTGTGTAAGTACTCAAATACCCTATGGCCATGAAAAAATGTGATTTTATTTTATCTGGACTAAAAATGAAATTCTGAAAGATCAATGTTATAAAATTGGACAGGAAAGATTTTGCGGATTATGCAGATTTTTGTTTCAAGACATATGGAGATAGAGTTAAGAACTGGATGACCTTCAATGAACCAAGAGTTGTTGCTGCTCTTGGCTATGACAATGGCTTTTTTGCCCCTGGAAGGTGTTCAAAAGAATATGGAAATTGCACAGCTGGAAATTCAGGAACTGAGCCTTATACTGTAGCTCATAATTTGATATTGTCACATGCTGCTGCTGCTCAAAGATATAGAGAGAAATACCAGGTAATATTAGTATTTTGATTTTTTTTTAGTTTAGGTATATGTTTAGATTATCGGTGAGTTTATCAGAACCACGATATGCCATAGTGATTTCGGCAAAAACTACACTTTGCAGCTTCAACAAAGTCACATGGTGCAACTGTGATTTCGTTAAATTCACTGTGATTCTCATCATGCACCAAGTGGTTTATTCGATTTGTTTTGATGTTTTTATCTTGTGGGTTTTGTTAGGAAAAGCAAAAGGGTAAGATTGGAATTTTGTTGGATTTTGTTTGGTATGAGCCTCTTACAAGATCAAAGGCTGATAACTATGCTGCTCAAAGAGCTAGAGACTTTCATATTGGATGGTAAAAATTGTTGGCTTTTCTAATTGAAGAAATTGTTGGTGTTGTTCTCCAACTAGAACAACAGAAACAACGCCATAAGAATTGTACCTAAGTTTTGTCGTTTTATTAATTTCTTAGTGTATATTTAAGGTCTTTAATTTCCACAGGTTCATTCATCCCCTTGTTTATGGTGAGTATCCAAGAACTATGCAAAATATTGTTGGTAACAGACTTCCAAAGTTCACTAAGGAGGAGGTGAAACTTGTGAAGGGCTCCATTGATTTTGTTGGTATCAATCAATATACTACTTATTACATGTATGATCCTCATCAAGCAAAACCAAAAGTCCCTGGCTATCAATCAGATTGGAATGTAGGGTTTGCTTGTAAGATAATGCTTCCTTCAACCAAATTTCAGAAGTCTCTTAGTATCACTCTCCAATTTAGGCTCTAAAATATGTAAATATAATAAGTAATCACAAAAGTATATGAAATCCGTCAATTTTAGTCATTGTTATTACGTTATTAGCGACTATGTTGACGAATTTCATATACTTCAGAAACTACTTGTTATTTTTATATACTTTAGTGACTGAATTGTATAGAGAGTAATACTTTGGAAAGTAAGTTGATGATTATTTTTCTTGTTAATGTCCATGACTGACATTGATTTTCTTGCTAAATATGGAAGATGCTAAGAATGGAGTGCCTGTTGGACCAAGAGTAAGTTTGAAACAAGTGAAAGTTAATTAATCATGATAAAACTATTAGTGCAAATGCAATTACTTAATAATATGTGATACTTTTCAGGCATATTCATATTGGCTTTACAATGTACCATGGGGCTTGTACAAATCAATAATGTACATCAAGGAGCATTATAAAAACCCAACTATGTTCTTATCTGAAAATGGTAAAAGTTGACACTAGTTTCTACCTTTATTTGAATGCTTCATTTTATTAGTCTTAACCTATGAAGCAAGGATACTGGATATGTCACAAACACTGACACTTTGGCACAACTAATAATTTGAAAAAATCACACAATTCAGTGTAATTACAAGTGTCGGCGTCGTGTCAGTGTCGGACACGACATGTGTCTGACACCGGAACACGCCTAATTCGAGGAGTGTCCGTGCTTCATAGGTCTTAACCTCCTTTTTGTAAGGATGAATGTTCAATTGAAAGGAAATATGAAATTTGGTTTTTAATGTCATGTAAATATTTAATGATTTGTAGGCATGGATGATCCTGGTAATGTAACATTTTCCAAGGGTCTGCATGACACAACAAGAATAAACTATTACAAAGGCTATTTGACTCAACTAAAGAAAGCTATAGATGATGGAGCAAATGTATTTGGATACCATGCTTGGTCATTGCTTGATAACTTTGAATGGAGATTAGGGTACACATCAAGGTTTGGTATTGTCTATGTTGACTTCAAAACTCTCAAGAGAACCCCTAAGATGTCTGCATATTGGTTCAAGCAGCTACTTACCAAAAAGAAGTAAATTGTTGAGCTAAAAAAATGCTTCTTAAGTTTCTAATTGTGGTAGTGAATAATGTTTTGTGGCTTTGGATAAAAGACCTCTTTTTGGTCTCTACAATGTAATCATGTGACTTGAGTAGTGCAAGTCTTGGCATAAAGTTATCTTTTAAATAAAACATCATGAGTTTAGATTCAAAATTGAATTCATCAACCTCCACCATTTCTAACAATTATGATGTGCTGGAAATAATCTATGTAATTACTACTATATCTCATTCTCACAAGTCACAAATGATGTTTAAGAATTAGAATTTGTATAAATACTTAGACAAACACGTTTTAAAAACTCAAATTAAATTGTCATTATTTTCCTGAAAAAGTTACTCCTTAATATATAACTTAAACAAACATCCTCTTTCAACATTGTTCAGCTCCTACTACTAAGCTTATGAAACTTTGTTTTTAAAAGATTTTGGAGAAAGTGAAGAAAAAAAAAAGATATATATCTTCTAGTGCCTTGTGAAGCAACAACGAAGACATCAAATACAACATTGACACAAACTATCTGTAATAATTTATGAAAATAAAAGTGATTAAATAATCACATGTGTCAGTATCATGTCGGTGTTGGAACACCTTAATGAGACGTGTTTATGTTACACACACGTGACAGGTTGGCTCATTTGACAGATTATGAATTGCTTTTCTAAAAAATGTATAAATTCTCTAACTAGGATACAACAAAACTCATGAGCATATTGAAGGATTACACTTTTGAAAAGAAACTCAGAATAGTTCTAATGTTACTCCCCTTTTTCTTCTTGGATTTCTTTTCATTTCCACCACTTCCTTTCAAATCAGAACTATTCCTAATCTTAGACTTTACACTTTCTTGTGACTCCATATTCAAGCATAAAGCATCACAATTTTCCTCTTCAGTCACTCCTGAAACCTGTTCATCGGTGACTTCTACTTCATCTAAGCAAACATTCTCAATTTTCCTTTTCTTTGAGAGATTTATAGACCCTTTTTCTTGAAAGTTATTTGGTGACATGTAATCATCAAGATCTATATATTCAGCACTGCTTACAATAGAAATTTCTTCCATTGTTTCCTCTTTCTGAACCAAATTTATTTCCTCCTCATGTTTTCTTATCCTAAAAGGATTGTTGTTAGGAACCTTCAAATGAGTTTCATCAAATGTAAATGGCTTTTTCATTGTTTCATTTGTTTCCAATGGCATGATTAGTTTCTGAAGTGTCATTACTTCATTGGAATACTTATCTTTATCTGAGAGCCTTGTCACTGCAGATAAAGAGAAATGTCAATGAGAATACAACATATACCATGCTAGAAAACTGAATTAAATACCTAGTTCGCACATTATCAATATTCCAAAATGGTATCTGGAATCGAAAAAATACCAGTCAAGTTTATGAATCTGCTACCATAAACATACCTAACATTATACACTTAGTTCCAAATTCATATACGATATTACAAACTTGATGTCATTCTAGTCCGTGTAAATATTATGGACGAATGAATTTGATTAAGATTTTGTAATTTTAAAGATGATTTTGGAATATCGATAATGTGAAAGACTAGATTTATACAGTCCTACAATTTCAACTTTCAAGTAGATGATTGATAATTATTCCAGAAAAATATGCATAAAGTTGATAATGTACTTCACAAAGAAATTAACTTATGCAACGACAGGATAAAAAAAATATTACACCGAGACTCAATCATATCTCACCATGTAAATATTTGGAGCAATACTTCAGAAAAGAATATTCTTACATGACATCACTGTAAAATATGATTGAAAACTGTGTAATTTTTTTATATTGTCGATGCAAAGTTGTCAAACTATTTTACAAGTATAGTTAGTACAAACAAAATGCATCTCAAATTTATATTGACTTGCCTGTACAATTTTCATTCATTTTCTGGGAGCCAAAGATTGAAAAACAATTCTCCTGTTTAAATGGTGAAGGAACTTCACTTTTCCTGAGTTGACCAATGGTATGGGGATCAATGGGGTGTAAAGGAAGTCTAGAACATTCATATTTATCAAAGGCTTCCTTAGTTGATGGATTCAAGTCTCCTTCAGCTATTGCTTTGACTATAGTTGAGGGAATTTCTCTAATTACATTTGGATTTGGTCAAGGAAAAAATTATATGTTCAGCAATCATATATTAAAGCTGATGACATATATAAGGCATGTTTGAATTGACTTATTTGAATTTAACTACTGACATAAGCACTTTGAGATTGTTTAAGAGAGCTTCTGGAAAGAGCTTATGACATGTCCATAAGTTGTTTTCAACTTGCTTTCATAACTCCTTGGCATAGCTTATGAAAACAGCTTAAAGTTTATATTAAAACAGTTCGATTTTAATTCATCTTTTAAAATAGAAATAGCTTCCGTATAATCACTTATATGATCAGATCTTATGCTATAAGCTCTTAATTAAGTTGTTTATCCAAATAGAAACAACGTCATAATCTAAGTGCAAGCGCTAAATCAAGCTATACATATTCCGAAACTCTAGATAAATATTATCAGATACGGTCTCTGATTGATGCAACAAATGCAGAACGGAGAGGTTGAGAATATTGAAAATAATGGAAGATTTAAGTAAAAGTCCAATAAATCAAGGATACGGCCCCAAAAAATTGAGGTCTTTGTTAAGTGACTCAAGAAAACTTTCTGGAAGAGGCTTCATGTGCTTGAGCTCTTTGGTATTGATATCATATCTACACAAATATTTGAAAAGAAGATGTTACCATTGAAGTTAATAATAAATACTTAATAAGAAAATCAGAAATAGTTTTAGTATATTAGTACATTCGAGCATGCTCAAAAACAGCAAGTGCATCCTTGAAGGATTTCGCATAATCTTCCGGCATTTGATCACCTTTCTCAAGCTTAAGAACAGACAAGATCTGTTATAAAGAACTCATATATTAGTCTCATAATGACTTTAGGCAACATCGGCAACAACTTGTATCAATTTGAACTTTAAATATCTATGTGATAATAGGCAATTACTGTTTTCTAGTATACACCAAAAGTGAATGTCACCTAAGAAATGACGACTGTGTAGTGTGTGCACAACGCGCATGTGTGTTTTATAAGAAGCTTCACACTAATATATCAAGCAAGTAATTATTTGGTAGGACAGATCTTTTGTAATTTTAGAGTCATTTAATCTTATATTCTAACTGAATTCACTTCCACAAGTACTTACACGGTCGATATTCCGATACTTTGAAACTAGGGCATGCGCTCGAGCAACACCAATGCCAGGAACAGATGGAAGAAAATCACAGCCAGCTAAAACACACATACCTAAAAGAAGAGGGGAAAAAATGCTCTTTCAGCTTGTAATAAACCAAAAAAATAATGGCAAATTCCTAGTTTCTTATCAATGTGTTCATCATTCCAAGTAGATACAACTGTAAATTGCGAACGAGTTTTGTGCAGAAAAGTTCTGCAGCATTCTAATTTTCATTCTTTCAATAAAAAAAAAGACACATGCATATTTTTAAGCACGTATTACTGCATTCAACAAGAAAATCACCTGTGAAAAGTTTCATATCGAAACTTTGAAACGAAGGTTTACAAGAATTGGCAGAAAAAACCTTCTCTAACTCTATTCTTTCGCCATTCCCGTCACGGTCCATCTTAAAAATAACCTGTTCAAAACAACTGCGGATTAAAATCCAAAACACAGGACTTCTATGAAATTGAAAGATAAAGTGGTAAACCTGGACGCACAAGATCATAGTTTCAGAGAAGTTCTTACAGCTGGACAACCATATGCAATCAGATCACTATCTTCAGTGATCACTGCTGCAATGCCACCTTTTTCGGTTTCGAGGTTGGACAAGTATGCTAACTGAGCATCTGCTTCATATGGAGCTACAACAAACTCAATGTTCTCTGATTTCAGAGTCTGCAACAAAATTATACGAAGGAATTACTCTAGAGTGCACATTATTCATAATTATTGTTCAAGATGAACGTTATTATTCTCAAAATTATATGTGTAGAGCATACCTGAATCAGCTTATGAGCCATAACGGGAGTAATATTGATTGCTCTCTACACACAAATATAGAAAATGCTTCAATTATTTTGCTTCATATGCATAAGCATCATCATGTCAAATAGAAAATACAGTAAACATTTGTCACTTCATATCTACTAATATAATCACTTCTTAGACTGTTTGAGAGAGCATATGACATGCCCATAAGCTCTCCAAGATAGTTTATGAAAACAGCTATAGCTTATATCAAGTGTTATAGGCTTATAGCTCTCCAGGATAGTTCTTGATTAGACTTCTTATCAAGTGCACTTGTTAGCATTTCCCAAAAATAATTTGATATTACCTTATCTTTTCTATAAAAAGAGCTTAAACATAAGCACTGATATTATAAGCACTTATGTAATAAGTTTTTAATTAAGTTGTTTGTCCATGGCCAAAAAAATATAAAATTGGCATCATTACACATACCTTATCCATTTATTTCTTTTGACAAGTCATAACTATTCAAGTAAAGCCTAGGATTCATCTAATTAATCAACATAAGAAATAAAATAAACCCCCTAAATAACCATTGTTTTTTCTTTTCCATTTCAAAACTGAAAAATGTTTCTAACCTGAAAGAGTTCTGAAGCAGCATTAACATTCCCTTCTTTGAGCTTAGCCATTGCCAACTCACGATTAGTATTCCTTTTTCTAAACGACCAAATCAAACAAACATCATAAACTGAAAAACAGAACAAACATAAGATTGAAGAAATTGATTCAAATCCTTGAAAGCTCAAATAAATAAAAGCATACTTGTTCCTCTCTTTCTCAGTTGCTGCTTTGCAAGGAACATTGCCGCCATCAAAAACAACAACTGGTGTTACTTTATAGTACCGAAGCAAATTCACTCGATGCATGAAGTATTCAATATACCGTAATTTCCTTTCACTATTAGAATCAAGACAAAGCTCCATACTACATGAATAAGCTACAAACAAAACAAACAAACAAACAAACAAAAAAAACTAATCAAAATGTATTAGATATAATAGCAAATTACAATAATTAGTTACACAGGTGAGTTTACTAGTTAGTTATTCTAATTGACTATACACATCCTTGCATCCCTTCATGTAAACAACAATTCTCTCATTAATCATTATATTTTTCTATTCTTTTCTCTCATGTATGAGTTCTATCAAGAATTGTAATATGTGTCAGAGAGATAATCATTACGCAACTTTCTTTCTCAAAATCTTCTTGAGAAAATTTTCAGCAAACTCATTTGATCAAATCATGTTGAGTATGGCTCATAGGCCCAAAAAAGGGGCAAGGAGCGAGGGAGTTGAGATAGCGCAATGTTGTGAAGCTCCCTTCACCCCTGCCCTTTCATTTGGCCTAGACCTGCGTAAGGGCCAGTTGTTTGTTGTGGAGCGATAGCCCCCTGTGGTATGGTTCAGGGGTATTATTGTAATCTGGGGAAGGTACTATTATATATAGGCATTGCAATACCCTAATTTACTAAAGTAATATACTGAACTGCGACTGCTCTATGGTCACAGAGGTAGGCACATTTGGCCGAACTATGTAAACAAACGATTGTGTTCCATTGTTTATGATTTGTATTTCTTTATTCTTCTTTTACCATTCATTGTTCTAACAAATTCTTCAAATTGCAATAACAATATAATGACAGAGTAAAACTTTTTAGATTAATTTCTATGCACTGACAGAGTAAAACTTTTTACACATGTGTCCAACCAAATCACATTACAATGCCACTTTTATATGTTAGTTCCTAAAATATTTACAAGGCATGATTCAATCGAATGCATGTGTAAAAAAGTTTTACACCGTCGGTGTATATAAATTAAATCCATATACTTTTCTATCATGTTCTATCAAGACTTGTAATATGGTATCAGAGAGTAATTATTCCACAACTTACTTTCTACTTTCACAAATTTTTAACAAACTTATTTGATCAAATAAAAAAAACTCTTAAAATTGCAATAACAACATAATGAGTGAATTTCAAAACTTTATCAAAATCAAATTTTTACTCACCCCCTTTATGAAGCCATGAATATGCATCAATACCCACCTGAAGATTTTGCAATATGAATTAAAAGAAGCTAAAAGAATGAAAATTAAACACAACCCAGATGAAATTTTGAGTAAAAATAAAAAACTTTGAATGGAATTTAGTTGAATCTTACTCGTTTTCCAGCGTAGTTCTTGATGTGAATTGGTTCAACGTAAGGTTTCATGAATCTGAGAAGATCTTTGATTCCCATTTGCAATGTTCGTAGGTTTTTGTTTCTGGGTTTTGGGTTTTTTTCGATTTTTCTTTAATTTTTGTTAATCTTTTATTTGATTTTTTTTAATATTATTATAGAGACAGAAAATGGCGGGAAAAGCGGTAATTGGCGAAATGAAACGAGGTAACACGAGGAAAACTATGTTCCGTGTAAACTTGACTAGTGAAGATGCGTGTGGTTGGAGTTTACTTTTCTGCCCCTTCAACTGCTCTTTATGATGAAAATTTCTGCCCTTTCAATTGCTATTTTTGTTGAAAAATATCATTCGAAAGTTATATGTTAAAAGAAGTTAAAATTAAAATTAAAATGTCGTTTGGTAGTTACGAACCGAAAGGTTTTAGCATTTTTTTGGGGTTTGAAAAGTACATCTTGATAGTTATTGGTTGTAGTGCGAGGACGATATGAGTATTTCATTGAAATTAGTGTTTTAAAGTGGACTTTAGCGTGAGTTTAGGTATACTCCATTTAACACTTGCTTCATTTATTCCATTTAGGGGTTTGGATGCAAGACATGTGGCAAAAAAAAAATTAAGGGCTGAGATTTAAAGTTTAAAAAAGAGTTTGTTTAATAAAATATAAATGAAATCTCTCTTATTGTTCACCTTCCCCTCCCCCGGCGATCTCAATCTTCTTCCTCCTTTTCCTCTCATCAACCGCCCACTTTCACCTTCATCGTCGCCTGTTTGCGCCACTGATGTCCTATCAGACAAAGCACTATGATCATAAAAGTTGCTTGTTAATTTTAACACCGATCTTGCAATTTCTTTGTTATTATTTCAACTTACAAGATACAAATTCGAGCCTTTTTGGTGGTTGTTTTGATGCTGTATACATAATTTTCTCAATCAAATATTTCACAAATAATACACTGACCCGTAACAATAGCAGCAACGATGAATTTGTTTGTGACTGCGGCGGCGAGACGACAATGAGCAAAATAAGGAAGAGGGACGACGTTGTTATTGACTAAGTTGGTGACGGGAAGCGGTGGGGGTGGCGATGGATGGCAATAAGAGGAGAGGGGAGAAGAAGATTGACATCGCAGGGGGAGAGGGAACGTGAGTGAGAGAGGAGAAGTTGCATTTTTTTGTTTTTATTAAATAAATAAATACTTTTTAAAAAGTTTAAATTTCAACCCTTAATTATTATTTTGCCACATGTCTTATATCCAAACCCCTAAAAGGATTAGATGGAGCAAGTGTTAAATGGAGCATACCTGAACTCCTCTAGCGTAGGCTCAAGCTAGATACACTTTTGCATTATGAAATGCACCATTTCATCTGCATCAATACAAAGACTATTACTTTTTATCATTTTATTAAATTTTCGTGCATCCTATTTTTATTTGAAAATACCCTTTGTTCAGATTGTATATCCGAACGGTTATTCGGATTATAAAATCCGAACGGAGCAAAAAATTGAAGGCTCGTAACGTCTCAGATTATACATTACGTCTATTTCTTCATTTTTTAGAAAAATAAGGGTGGATTCTAGGGTGAGAGCTCTATTAAGTCCCTCACCGGTGTACCATTTAAATTGGCCGTTAGATGAAAAAAGGTGTACACGATATCTTTAGTTACAAACCACAGGATTATGATTTTTCTCTCCTCCTTTACAACCACACTCATTCTCTCTTTGCGGCTGCTCTTTTATCTTTCACTCACACAACCTGCACTTTTTCTTCTTCTTAAAATGACCTTTATGCCTCTTTCACCCTATTCCTCTTTTATTGAAAATGTCGAAAAACAACCATAATAAAGGTTAGCATGAATTTTGATTGTCTTAGCACCACCAACATAATTTATTGTATTCATGGTCACAAAACTTCACATCAAAATCAGTTTAAGACTAAAAAGTTCTCAAAATTCATTGTACCCATAACAAATTTTTAAAACTTTGACATGATATAGTCAAAAAGAAGAAGCCTACAATACAAACGGGTAACGGAAGATAAGAGTGGTATAACAAAATTATTTATTGAATCCAATCTTCAATCATTGTTTTTTAAGATTTGTAAAAGTCAATGTCGGAACTGAGAATCATAAAACAATAAATTCAAGGGAAACCAAATGAAAGAGAAGAAAGGATTAAATTTTTGTGATTTGAAAGAAGACGGTGACATTCATACAAACACTTAACAAACAACTTCCTTCTCCACTTCCACGCCTCTCCCTCATCTCTCCACCCCAAAGAAAACATATTAGTTACTGTTATCCAAGGATCAATAGCCAAATCAAACAACCGCGTAAACATGTCCCTAAAAGAAATCCACCTAACCATGGGCCGGTCCAAAAATATGTATTGACCCACTGCCTAATACCCGATGAGCATTACCCCTAAACCAACTTCCAATAGGCAAACCCAAAATTTCGACCTACGTGCATTACAATTCATAACACCTGCCGTCTCTATTAACGAAGAATCTGCAACATTAACACCAACCAACTAGCTTTTGTTGAAGTTAACTTTCAAACCCAATATAGCTTAAAAAAGGATTAAACTTGCACGCATTGATCAAACATTTGTCCAGCCTTTCTCACCTAAAATCAAAGTATCATCGGCACAACCTACTCATCGACGCCGAGCAATGCGGAACACACATATGCTTACTAGTTGATTAATGAAAATGCTTGGTTAATTTTGATAGAAGATTAATTAATTCATTATTTTTTTAAGGATAATTCATTCATTAATGAAAACGCTTACCCATTTTCACTTAGTTGATTCGCCGTGATGGGTACAACAAAACGCATTGGGTGATGGAAAAATAGCTGATTTTTTTTTATTGTATTTCAATTCTCTCTTTTGCTTTTAATGAAAGTAGTTGAGGAGATAGACAAAAAAATGTAAATATATGAAGCAGTGTGATGATAGAAGTGTGGTTAAACATATTATTAAAATAAGAATAGTATTATACTATTTTTCAACAACAATGATAGAAATGCACTTGGAAAATATTTTTGTTGATGTTTTATATTAGAGTACCCGTGTCTTTATTTTCTAAAATTTGTGTATTACGTACCTATGCATCAAAGAAGGGAATGTTATTGCAGGTTAGGATCATTTTTCAGTTTAAAAAAAAAGTTATTTAGATTTTAGAAGGTTATGGTTTATGCTGATTACTCCAAGGATTTTGTCTTGAAAATGTTATTGGATGCCATCAAAATTACCTGAACTTAGGCTTTACTAGAATAGTTATGACTTGTTAAAAGAAAGAAATGAATAAATAAGACTTATGTCATAATCGCTTATCATGTAAGTTCTTAAATATAAACGACTTCTATAACAAAAGATAAAAACAAGTAAAATTATTTTCATATAAGCTAGAAGCAATTTTTATAAGCTATTCCAGCGAGCTTATGAAAATTAGTTGAAAACAACTTATGGATATCTTCTCTCAAAAAAAAAAAAAAAACTTATGGATATCTCATAAGCGCTGTCAAACAATCTTAAAAGTAAAACTGAAGCATTTTCCATACTAATTCAAGTATGCTACAAAAGTAAAGTTTTGAGAAATACTAATGCTACTCTTGAACAAGAATCTTTAAGTAATGTACACTCTAGACTCTAGAGTAATTTCCTTCATGTACCACATGAATCAGATTCTAAGTGTCCAATCTTGCAGTAGTGATTACAGAAGATAGTGATATGATAGTAAATGGTTCTCCAGCTGTATGATCTCCGAAACTATGATTTTGTGCATCGAGGTTTACTACTTTAACATTCAATTTCATAGGAGTCCTGTGTTTTGGATTCTAATTCGCTTTTGTTTTGAACAAGTTGTTTATAAGATAGATCTCGAGGGGACTAGTGAATGAATAGAATTATAAGAGGTATTTTCGGCTGAATCTAGTAAACCTTCATTTCGGAGTATAGATATGAAGCTTTTCACAAGTAATTTGTTGAATGCATTTGTGTTTTTGAAAGTATGAAAATTAGAATGCTGCAGAACTTTAAAACACAAAACTCGTTCACAATAGACGGTTGAAAAATCGATTTTTCCTCCTTCCAGGCATGTGTGTTTTAACTGGATGTGATTTTCTTCCATGTGTTCCTGACGTTGATGTTGCTTGAGATTATGCCCTTGTTTCAAAGTATCAGAATATGGTTTGTGTAAGTATATTTTGAACTGTTAATAGCCATTATCGTCGATTACTTGTCTAAGTGAATTTAATTAGAATAGAAGATCCATTGCTTCTAAAATTATAGAGGTTATGCCAAATCCTTCAATTAATATGTTTTCAGCACGCTCGAATGTACTAATATATTAGAACTATTTCTGGTTTTTATTATTAGCTCCAATGATTATGTTTTCTTCTGAAATATTTGTGTTGATATGATATCACTACGAAAAATTTCTCGAGTCATCTGACGAAACCCTCAATTATTTGGGACCGTATCCTTGATTTGTTGTATTCTGTCGTCATTTTTAAGCTAGTAGTTTTTCACGAGTCTTCCAGCATGCTCAAGATTCTAAACCTGTCCATCCTACATTAGTTGCATCTAGTGTTGTCAATTACGGATCGTAGAAAATAACAGTTTGTTCAAATTAATGCGAATATGACACAGAACTATAGAACTGATATAGCTATATGCCATGTGATGAAAAACTATATATAAATCCCAACTACAGAAGAGAACCATTAGCAAGCATGATAACAAATATATGAAAAACTATCTTCAAGTGCCCTTCTAGTAAAATGAGACCTAAAAACAAAACAATGCAAAGACCAAACTGTCTAGGACTAAAACAAAAGGAGTAACCTTCAACATGGAAGGATTTCGACACCATGACAGCGACACAACATCAGGAACACCTGAATTGTACTGTAAAAATTGCAGCATAACACCAGAAAAAACACATTCATCTTGCACCGTCACACAACACTACCTGCAGAACTACGAGCCATCAATCACATTCATCTACTCAAAAATAGATTCTGATCCGCTGTTTATACAACAAAATCATGAAATTAGCAACACCTGTTTTAAATAACTAGCCCACAAAATCTTTGAAGCAATACCATTCATACACAGTGCATTTCAGCCATGCCACACCATATTTTCATAACACATAAGATATCAGAACCACATCAGAGGCAATAGGATGACATTTAGTTTGCACACTGCAATGCAGATTTAAGATGCATTACATCAGATCTTCGCAAACCATAAAATAAAGTTGATGAAGCAAAGTTCGTATTCACAATCAGTTTCTAAATTTGCTACCAACATGATAATAATTTTGATATGCTCAACCGACAAGCCACTCTGTATACAAGGTAAAATTCTAATAATCAGTGTCGTACGCTTTGACACTTTTTATTCCTCCAACCCGAAGAAGGACTTCCTTATGAAGGAGTATCGTAATACAAAATGCATCTTGAATGCAATAATTCTCAATCATTTGTTTACTCAAATCAAACCGAACCAGTTCTCCATCATTTGATATAAAGAATATATCACCTTTATTCCCTCCTCCAATAGGATAGTCAGCACAATCTAATGGTCCAACAACGAAGAGTTTAGTCCATGATTCTTTCACACCGAGTTCACCTAAAATTGATATGTGAACACTTGTTGACTTATTTTCATAGCTTGAGATAAAAGCAACGGATTCATTTAACGTCACCAATCGTCTATTCACCAATACAAAACCAAAATGATCATGCACATATGAGGGTAGGGGTGTTCTAAAGAATATATCGCTGGTCAAGTCAACTGACACCATGCAATCATCAAATCCATCCCACCAATGACACACTCCATTTGTGTGTATTCCGATACCTGAAGGATAATAGCCGGTAGGTATATCTACATCAAGTTTCTCCCATGAGTTACTTCTTAAGCTGTATACCTCCCACATGGAGTCATGTGGTGGTAATGAGATATAACTTTCACTTTCAAAATCAGTTAGAGGCATACAATGGGCTGCATGTCGAATTACCTTAAGGTCATTTCTAACATGGTCATAGCCAAATCCATGAAGTGAAAACATAACACTTTCATAAGAAGGTGGCGGGGACTCAAGAGGAGTAGGAGGAAGGACCTTGAATTCCTTGGTAGTTACGTTCCAAATTGTAATTTTCGGTATTACCAAACCTTGGTAAAAACAAATAGTGCCATCAGCAACAGAATCCAATATATATAAACCTTCATTATCTTGAATTGGAGGTGGCCAATCTAATTTGACCTTAGTCTCAAATTTCTCCCCATTCAGAGAAAACATTGCCTGACGTTGTATATTTGTCTCAAGTGAATCTAAGGCGAGACATGAATTATCCACATAAGAGTAATTTTTATTAGATGCAAAATTGAGGCGGTACATGTTCATGAAATATGGTTGTATAAGTCTGACTTGATATTGATAGTTTTACATTACATTTTTTAAAAATATATAGATATATGGATGGTAAATTGGTTGTTTTAAATTACACTATATGCACTTGCTTACACCAAAACATAATTAAGTGTTTGCCCATTAAAACAAACAATCAAGTTATCCCGTGAGTCAAGTTATTGATACTCAAAGCTTGATTAGCCAAACCACATAAAATAAGTCGAATCAAAGGACGTGATCCCAAGCGGATACTTGGCATGTCCCTCCTCTTCCAGGTCCATCACAAGGGAACCGAAAACCAAGATTTGCTTTATCCGGTATCAATCGTGAGCTACGAGCAAATAGAACTCCCATACACAGTGCATTTCAGCCATGCCACACCATATTTTCATAACACATAAGATATCAGAACCACATCAGAGGCAATAGGATGACATTTAGTTTGCACACTGCAATGCAGATTTAAGATGCATTACATCAGATCTTCGCAAACCATAAAATAAAGTTGATGAAGCAAAGTTCGTATTCACAATCAGTTTCTAAATTTGCTACCAACATGATAATAATTTTGATATGCTCAACCGACAAGCCACTCTGTATACAAGGTAAAATTCTAATAATCAGTGTCGTACGCTTTGACACTTTTTATTCCTCCAACCGGAAGAAGGACTTCCTTATGAAGGAGTATCGTAATACAAAATGCATCTTGAATGCAATAATTCTCAATCATTTGTTTACTCAAATCAAACCGAACCAGTTCTCCATCATTTGATATAAAGAATATATCACCTTTATTCCCTCCTCCAATAGGATAGTCAGCACAATCTAATGGTCCAACAACGAAGAGTTTAGTCCATGATTCTTTCACACCGAGTTCACCTAAAATTGATATGTGAACACTTGTTGACTTATTTTCATAGCTTGAGATAAAAGCAACGGATTCATTTAACGTCACCAATCGTCTATCCACCAATACAAAACCAAAATGATCATGCACATATGAGGGTAGGGGTGTTCTAAAGAATATATCGCTGGTCAAGTCAACTGACACCATGCAATCATCAAATCCATCCCACCAATGACACACTCCATTTGTGTGTATTCCGATACCTGAAGGATAATAGCCGGTAGGTATATCTACATCAAGTTTCTCCCATGAGTTACTTCTTAAGCTGTATACCTCCCACATGGAGTCATGTGGTGGTAATGAGATATAACTTTCACTTTCAAAATCAGTTAGAGGCATACAATGGGCTGCATGTCGAATTACCTTAAGGTCATTTCTAACATGGTCATAGCCAAATCCATGAAGTGAAAACATAACACTTTCATAAGAAGGTGGCGGGGACTCAAGAGGAGTAGGAGGAAGGACCTTGAATTCCTTGGTAGTTACGTTCCAAATTGTAATTTTCGGTATTACCAAACCTTGGTAAAAACAAATAGTGCCATCAGCAACAGAATCCAATATATATAAACCTTCATTATCTTGAATTGGAGGTGGCCAATCTAATTTGACCTTAGTCTCAAATTTCTCCCCATTCAGAGAAAACATTGCCTGACGTTGTATATTTGTCTCAAGTGAATCTAAGGCGAGACATGAATTATCCACATAAGAGTAATTTTTATTAGATGCAAAATTGAGGCGGTACATGTTCATGAAATATGGTTGTATAAGTCTGACTTGATATTGATAGTTTTACATTACATTTTTTAAAAATATATAGATATATGGATGGTAAATTGGTTGTTTTAAATTACACTATATGTACTTGCTTACACCAAAACATAATTAAGTGTTTGCCCATTAAAACAAACAATCAAGTTATCCCGTGAGTCAAGTTATTGATACTCAAAGCTTGATTAGCCAAACCACATAAAATAAGTCGAATCAAAGGACGTGATCCCAAGCGGATACTTGGCATGTCCCTCCTCTTCCAGGTCCATCACAAGGGAACCGAAAACCAAGATTTGCTTTATCCGGTATCAATCGTGAGCTACGAGCAAATAGAACTCCCATACACAGTGCATTTCAGCCATGCCACACCATATTTTCATAACACATAAGATATCAGAACCACATCAGAGGCAATAGGATGACATTTAGTTTGCACACTGCAATGCAGATTTAAGATGCATTACATCAGATCTTCGCAAACCATAAAATAAAGTTGATGAAGCAAAGTTCGTATTCACAATCAGTTTCTAAATTTGCTACCAACATGATAATAATTTTGATATGCTCAACCGACAAGCCACTCTGTATACAAGGTAAAATTCTAATAATCAGTGTCGTACGCTTTGACACTTTTTATTCCTCCAACCGGAAGAAGGACTTCCTTATGAAGGAGTATCGTAATACAAAATGCATCTTGAATGCAATAATTCTCAATCATTTGTTTACTCAAATCAAACCGAACCAGTTCTCCATCATTTGATATAAAGAATATATCACCTTTATTCCCTCCTCCAATAGGATAGTCAGCACAATCTAATGGTCCAACAACGAAGAGTTTAGTCCATGATTCTTTCACACCGAGTTCACCTAAAATTGATATGTGAACACTTGTTGACTTATTTTCATAGCTTGAGATAAAAGCAACGGATTCATTTAACGTCACCAATCGTCTATCCACCAATACAAAACCAAAATGATCATGCACATATGAGGGTAGGGGTGTTCTAAAGAATATATCGCTGGTCAAGTCAACTGACACCATGCAATCATCAAATCCATCCCACCAATGACACACTCCATTTGTGTGTATTCCGATACCTGAAGGATAATAGCCGGTAGGTATATCTACATCAAGTTTCTCCCATGAGTTACTTCTTAAGCTGTATACCTCCCACATGGAGTCATGTGGTGGTAATGAGATATAACTTTCACTTTCAAAATCAGTTAGAGGCATACAATGGGCTGCATGTCGAATTACCTTAAGGTCATTTCTAACATGGTCATAGCCAAATCCATGAAGTGAAAACATAACACTTTCATAAGAAGGTGGCGGGGACTCAAGAGGAGTAGGAGGAAGGACCTTGAATTCCTTGGTAGTTACGTTCCAAATTGTAATTTTCGGTATTACCAAACCTTGGTAAAAACAAATAGTGCCATCAGCAACAGAATCCAATATATATAAACCTTCATTATCTTGAATTGGAGGTGGCCAATCTAATTTGACCTTAGTCTCAAATTTCTCCCCATTCAGAGAAAACATTGCCTGACGTTGTATATTTGTCTCAAGTGAATCTAAGGCGAGACATGAATTATCCACATAAGAGTAATTTTTATTAGATGCAAAATTGAGGCGGTACATGTTCATGAAATATGGTTGTATAAGTCTGACTTGATATTGATAGTTTTACATTACATTTTTTAAAAATATATAGATATATGGATGGTAAATTGGTTGTTTTAAATTACACTATATGCACTTGCTTACACCAAAACATAATTAAGTGTTTGCCCATTAAAACAAACAATCAAGTTATCCCGTGAGTCAAGTTATTGATACTCAAAGCTTGATTAGCCAAACCACATAAAATAAGTCGAATCAAAGGACGTGATCCCAAGCGGATACTTGGCATGTCCCTCCTCTTCCAGGTCCATCACAAGGGAACCGAAAACCAAGATTTGCTTTATCCGGTATCAATCGTGAGCTACGAGCAAATAGAACTCCCATACACAGTGCATTTCAGCCATGCCACACCATATTTTCATAACACATAAGATATCAGAACCACATCAGAGGCAATAGGATGACATTTAGTTTGCACACTGCAATGCAGATTTAAGATGCATTACATCAGATCTTCGCAAACCATAAAATAAAGTTGATGAAGCAAAGTTCGTATTCACAATCAGTTTCTAAATTTGCTACCAACATGATAATAATTTTGATATGCTCAACCGACAAGCCACTCTGTATACAAGGTAAAATTCTAATAATCAGTGTCGTACGCTTTGACACTTTTTATTCCTCCAACCGGAAGAAGGACTTCCTTATGAAGGAGTATCGTAATACAAAATGCATCTTGAATGCAATAATTCTCAATCATTTGTTTACTCAAATCAAACCGAACCAGTTCTCCATCATTTGATATAAAGAATATATCACCTTTATTCCCTCCTCCAATAGGATAGTCAGCACAATCTAATGGTCCAACAACGAAGAGTTTAGTCCATGATTCTTTCACACCGAGTTCACCTAAAATTGATATGTGAACACTTGTTGACTTATTTTCATAGCTTGAGATAAAAGCAACGGATTCATTTAACGTCACCAATCGTCTATCCACCAATACAAAACCAAAATGATCATGCACATATGAGGGTAGGGGTGTTCTAAAGAATATATCGCTGGTCAAGTCAACTGACACCATGCAATCATCAAATCCATCCCACCAATGACACACTCCATTTGTGTGTATTCCGATACCTGAAGGATAATAGCCGGTAGGTATATCTACATCAAGTTTCTCCCATGAGTTACTTCTTAAGCTGTATACCTCCCACATGGAGTCATGTGGTGGTAATGAGATATAACTTTCACTTTCAAAATCAGTTAGAGGCATACAATGGGCTGCATGTCGAATTACCTTAAGGTCATTTCTAACATGGTCATAGCCAAATCCATGAAGTGAAAACATAACACTTTCATAAGAAGGTGGCGGGGACTCAAGAGGAGTAGGAGGAAGGACCTTGAATTCCTTGGTAGTTACGTTCCAAATTGTAATTTTCGGTATTACCAAACCTTGGTAAAAACAAATAGTGCCATCAGCAACAGAATCCAATATATATAAACCTTCATTATCTTGAATTGGAGGTGGCCAATCTAATTTGACCTTAGTCTCAAATTTCTCCCCATTCAGAGAAAACATTGCCTGACGTTGTATATTTGTCTCAAGTGAATCTAAGGCGAGACATGAATTATCCACATAAGAGTAATTTTTATTAGATGCAAAATTGAGGCGGTACATGTTCATGAAATATGGTTGTATAAGTCTGACTTGATATTGATAGTTTTACATTACATTTTTTAAAAATATATAGATATATGGATGGTAAATTGGTTGTTTTAAATTACACTATATGCACTTGCTTACACCAAAACATAATTAAGTGTTTGCCCATTAAAACAAACAATCAAGTTATCCCGTGAGTCAAGTTATTGATACTCAAAACTTGATTAGCCAAACCACATAAAATAAGTCGAATCAAAGGAGAAGCTATTAACCTATTCAAATGGGGTGATTTTCTAGCGGTTCACATGATCATTAGTTTGAATTAATTCAAATAATTTAAAATCATCGAGTACACGAAGATAATAGACCAAATGTGACGATTTTGAGCGAGATAAAGGTGCCCACAATTCAGATCATGTTTGAAAAAATGCACATAATTAATGGATTAACTATCAGCTCACTAGACAGCCGTACATACAACTGGTGGTGGTTCTTTTCCTCCGTTGAATCCACCGTCGTTGAGTCATTTTGTCACTGTTATGACAATTGCTGGAAGTGTATTTAGTGGTTGTTTCCGGATGTTCACTGCAGTTGTTCTGTGAAATTTCAAAAGAAAGAAGAGTTTGTTGGTGGCAGTTTGAACAGCAAAACAAAACCGAATCAATGAAGTCCAAAAATGCTAAATCAAACCAAGCCACAAACAGTAGGCAGAAGAGAATGGATCTCAATGAAATCAATATTAAGGTTTCAATGGTGACACTGAAGCAGTTGTATAAGACCAAGCTCTTTACAGAACAAAATATTAACAATAATACATTACACGTAACCAAACTACCAACTATCTGCCATGAAACCAATGCTAATATTCAACAATGACTTATGTTCTCTTTTTAACATTTCTATTCATTATAAATAAGTTTTAAAGATAATTAATACATCATATCCAACCGATGCATTCAAAACACCAAAGACCCCTTGAACCTATCTCTTATAGTTGACGTTCTCATCCCAACAACATATGGCAGAGACCTTCATGGCTTGAATACTTATAGACCCACAGAATGCATTCTACAGCAAGCAGTGCATTTTCACTACTGATACACCTGCAGAACCACAAAAGAAGCCCTGCACAAACACTTAACAAAACCTGAATTCAGACAGTTCTGCAGCTCCACTAATATTACTCCTTTATAGAATTAAGGCATCCCCAAGAAAAAAGCTCCATATACCCATCACATATCAACATAAATGCAGAAGAAGAAAAAAACAAGGATTCTGAGGCAGCAGGAAAAATATCCGGAATAGTAGCTTCACCTTCAAGTTAGTCCTTATCAAGACTAGTAGTGTGCTCCAAATGCTACTACACACACAGGTAGCCTCAATTTCCACCCAACAGCCAATAATCTATTCAGCATTTTCTATCTGTACATAACCATCAGGCAGCCAAGATACACACCTTGATTGCATATACTCCACCTTATATTGCAAACAACCACTAGCATAGCAGAAAAATACAAGATACTCCCCCTTGATTGCATACACACCTTATATCTCATGCTGGAAGAGTACGTCATGTGCATCTGAACACCCCACCAATCCTTCACTTTCATCCAAACCCTCCTACTAAACCACAGCAGCTTCTTCAGTCACCACCTTTGACCTCTTTTGTCACCAAAAATAAACCACATGAGCAGTTCAGTCCTTGGGGGTGCTAGCCCCCTCCACACTCCCACCATGCTTTGGCGAACGATCTGATTGAGAACATTACATCATTGTTTAATTTCCACCGACTTTTATCTAATGATGAATTTGTTGGAATCACCACTTGAATCAATGACAATATCAATTCCAGAAGCTCATACACTTTATATACAAAATGAAATCCTAATAACCACAGTCATACATTTTTTAGTCCTCCGATCGGGAGAAGGACTTCCTTATAAAGGAGTATTTCAATATAAAGGACATGCATGTTTAATACCAAGCTTCTCAATCATTTGGGTACTCTTAACCGAGCAAGTTCATCATCTTTTGATCTAAAGAATATATGCCTTTGTTTCCTGCTCCAATAGGATGGTCAATACAACGCAACGGAACAAAAACAAAAAGTTTAGTCCATGATTCTTTCACACCGAGTTCACCCAAAAGTGATATGTGAAAAGCAGCAGGTGTATTTGCATAGCTTGTTTCATGGGTTGAGATACAAGCAATGGACCCATTTAACACCACAAAGCGTCTATCCACTAATTCAAAATCATAATGATCATCCACATATAAGGGTAGGGGTGTTCTAAAGAACACATCTTTGCTCAAGTCAAATGACACCAAACAAGCTTCACGTTCATCCCACCAATGACACACTCCATTCTTGTAAACTCGGGAACCTGAAGTAAGATAACCAGTAGGCATATCTACATCAAGTTTTCTCCCAGAATTACTTCTTAAGCTATATACCTCCCACAAGGAGTCGTGTGGTGGTAAATAACATCCTTCAGAGTCAGTAAAACTCAGAATATGCGCTGCATGTCGAATCACCTTATATGGTCATCGCTAATAGGATCATAACCAAATCCATGAAAAGCTAATAAAAACAGTTTCATAAGAAGGTGGTGTGAACTCAAGGGGACTCGAAGGAAGGACCTTGAATTCCTTAGTAGTTAGGTTCCAAAATACAACTTTTGGAATTTTAAAACCTTGGTATAAACGAAGAGTGTCGTTTGTGGCAGTATAACCCAACATTCTAATACCTTGGTCATCCTCGTGAAACGAAGGTGGCCAATCTAATTTGACTTTATTCTCAAACCTCCTACCAGAATGCGAAAACAAGGCATCATGGAGTTTGTAGGTTGGCTCCTCTAAGTCTAATGTGAGACATGAATGATTGACGTTATTGGATAAGAAATTGTTGCGGTACATGTTCATGAAGAAAAGGTTTTTGAATAAAAGAGACCATGATTTACGTACGCATCTAAATCGAACCAAAGATTTAAGAGGAAGTTTTGAAAGAATGGCGAATGTGAAGTCATATTCCACTTTTCCTAGCTAACAGTTGAGAAACAAACTCACTTAAGCACCGGGGTGCCTTAACATGACTAAACTAACTAACAAAAAATACATTTAACAACAAAACTAATTAGCGAAAGACAAATTTAAGAACTGAACTGATTAACGAAAGACAAATATAAAGATCAAACTGATCAATTAGAGACATATTAGAGAATATTTTTGTAACTTTAATAATGCCTCTAAAAAATGTGTTATTAATCAACTTGGCCCTCAAATGTGTCTTCGGTTAGTTTTATCCTTCAATGTATCTTCCGTTAGTCAATTTGGTCCACAAAATTACTAACAAAAGACACACTTAGTATCAAAATTAGTGTTTCCTCAATTATAGCATGTATACATAATGCTTTACATTACATTATAATATACATTATGTATGCATGAGTTCCACATCCTGCTTCCTATGCTAAATGAAGGAAAATCAGCAAAGAAATAAAGTAAAGGAGATAGACGACATCAAAGAGTAATTATTTCATGTTAAGAAAATATCACCTTACAACCGTGGCTAAAAACCAGTCAATGGTAATCAGGTTACGTGCTTAAATGTGCAAAAAAGTGTAGATGCAACTGAGACAAATCCTACGGACAATGGAGTGTTTGCTTCACTTATCAGCCCTGCTTCCGCTACTTAAAAACACAACACAATAATGTTTCACATAACGTCTAAGGGCTTCAACAGGACGCCGCTATCTGTAACGCCCTATTTTATTTAATTAATTATTTTATTAAGTTTGGAGTCTTTTATTAATTATTTAATTAATTGTAATATTTGTTGAGATGTGATGTTGTGTGTTGATGTTGGTGATAATTATTATTAAGTTGTTTTGTTATATTTAGTGAAGAAATATAATAAAGTTTGTTTAAGAAAAATAAAATAAATTAAGTAGGGATGATTTGGTAATTAGATGAGTTTGTTAGAAAAGATTAGGAGAGGCTATAAATAGGAGGGAGTGGTAGAAGATTAGGTTAGAAACCATAAACCAGAGAAACAGAGAGAACGTGAAAGTGCAGCTTTTGGGAGAAAATTGTAGAGTTCTGTAAAACCAAGAAAATCCAAGGTAAGGGTGAGACTAGCTTTCTTTAATTCTAAGCACATGAATTCTAAAATTAATTTGATCATGTTGTTGATTTGTGTTGTTTAAGAAATTAGGGTTGAATCAATTAGGTTGCTAAAAGCTTAGATAATCCGTTGAATTAATGTAAAAACTGTTGCATAGGTGGAAGTGATTCAGTAGATGACGTTTCTCATCAATTTTGGAGAGTTTGGATGTCAAAAATTGGGTTTTTGGGGCAAATTCAGAGTTGATGTTTGTACTGTTCATCCCCCTGTTCGTCGTCGCTCGCCACAACGAGCGATTATCCTCGCCTCGCGAGTGACCCCAGTTGTCACTCGCTACGGCGAGTACTTTGCTCGCAACGGCGAGCGCATGGCAGAGAGTCACCCTCTCTTCGCCACGGCGAGTAACCCCCACTCGCCATGACGAGTTAGGCAGTAGGTGTCTCGACCTTGTGTTTTGAACATGTTTCTATCTTGAGTTGGACTTAGGTTTAAATTATGAAGTTGTTGTTGACTCAGTAGAGTATCCCAGTAGTTGTAGTTGACATGAAAAACCTTTCGTGGATGTTTGATTATGTGCATTATATGCTATATAGTTGCCTGTTGTTCAAGTTGTATCGTTGCATGTTGTTCAAGTTGTATTGTTGCATGTTGTTAAGTTGTCGTGTCGCATAACCATTGGTCTAGGTTGAGGGCTTGATGCTCTGTCAAATTGTTAAGTTGGGGGCTTGATGCCTGTTTAGTCGAATTATGACATCCTGTTGAGAGCTTGACGCTCTGTTGGTACCACATGCATAAATATTAGACATGACAACTAAAACCGCCTCCGCTAGCCCCGGCCGCCCCCGCCCCGAATTTAACAGGGAAAAGCCGATTTAATTAGGTGCGGGTGTGGGGGAAATATGAGTTTTTAGTACGGGGGCGGGGTCGGGGGATGGGTGTTCAATTTTTACACCCGATATGTTTGGGGGCGGGGGCGGGTGCATGCAAGCGGGGGTGGGGACGGAGATGCGTAAACCCGCCCCCGCCCCGCCCCGTTGCCATGTCTAATAAATATATTGCATATTATTGAGTTGTTGTTGTTGATGCATTGTCGAGTCATCATTGTTGCATTGTTGAATGTTTGTTGTTTGTAATTCATTAATAATTGTTAACTGAAATTACATGAAATTCTTGTCTAAATAATAAGTGTTGCAGTTGTGTGTTGATTAAATGTTGCTTTTGAATTTGTTCCTTATTATTAATGAATGTGAAATCTCACTCCTTCTGCTTGAAAATGTTGCTCTTCGTATGAGTAACTTGCAGGTGATCCAGAATAGTGCAGATGTGAGTTGATCCTCGTGTCGTCATAGGAGTTTTGCTCTGATATGTAACGGGATGGGGATATCTTCTATGTTTTGTTGTTTTTCCTTAATACTTAACTTTTAAGATGTTCTTAGATCATTTTAATTGGTATTTTAATTATGTTGATGAAGTTGAGGCCTAGTGCCAAGTTTTGGATTTTAAGTTGAATAATTTTCCGCTGCGACTTTATTTTAAATATTATAAGCAGGTGTTTTATTTTAAATAGTGAGTTTTAACTCCAATTACGTTGAAACGATTTTTGGAATAAAAAAAAAAGGTAGTGTGACATCCTGTATTATGTTGAACTCTGATAAATTTAAGCATTATTTATACGTTAGGGAAAACAAATCGTTACACTATCAACTACAGAGTGGACACACATACATCCGTATGCCATTTTCAGCCAAGACATAATAAATGAATCATGAATCCCAAACTAATAATTGTTTTATGAGGTAAAAAGTCCTGCCAAGACATGCACCAAGACCAAGAGTAAATTCAAAAAATACTAAAACTAATACATAAAACCAAAATGCTCTGACGACAGAAGCCATAGTTGTAAATATCAAAGCTCGCAACAAATGCTAGGAGATTAAGTACTATATAAAGTATTAAAAAATCAAATCAGCATAACAGAAGAAGTTCCAGAATCAGAGCAAAAAGTAAAATTGTACCAAGTATTTTGCTTAGGAAATAAATTATTTGAAAACCATTGTAGAATAGTAGCATTGCGTGAAATCATAAGAGAAAACTGAGTTTGAGAAATGGATAGAATGGAATACTCAGTATTACTACATTCATACCTCAGATAGATGGGGGTATTCTTGTAGTATTTGGGGATAATACTCTGATAAATCATCGAAAATGTATACATTTCAGCTTACTAACATTTCAGATTTATGTATGGCCATACATAAATCAGCTTTCTAACATTTCAGATTAATTGTATATGCGTTGAAGTTATAACTTATAAAACTAGAAATTCAGCAAACTTGGGAATTGGCAAGAACAAAAGTAAAGAACATGTAAACAAGATTATGAATATGAACCTTACAACACACGACTTTTACCAAAAAGAAAGCTGTAGTTAGCTTGCTGCAGAAGCTAACTTCCATTTTAAGTGGCAATAAAAGCAAATAAATATTTGATAATTGTTTTAAAATTCATAATAACAAATTGTAACTAGAAAGCGTCTCACCTAGTTTTACTCTTTAGAGTAGACCTCTAGCAATCATTTCACGAAAAAGTTTCACCGCATTATCATTTCTATTGCTTTCAAACAAAGCACGAATGATAATTTCATAAGTTACACAATCAGGAGTGCACCCGTTGTCTTCCATTTTTGAGAGTAAGGACAATGCTTCATCAAAAAACCCTTCTTTACAAAGCCCATTAATCATCACAGTATATACCCTAGCATCTAAATGATAGCCCTTATTCAGAAGTACCTGATAAACCTCTTGTGCATCCCTAAGTTTTCCATTTTTGCACAGTCCATCAACAAGTATAGTGTATGTATACATATTTGGCTGAATTCCTTGGTTCTTGATCTTCATTAACAATGTGATTGCCTTGTCAACCTGATGGTTTTTGCACAATCCATCTAATAAAGAACTGTAAGTGATAATGTTCGCTGGTTGACCTCTATCATGCATCTCATATATAAAATCCCAAGCATCAGATATTCTCCCTGATTTGCAAAGTCCATCAATTAGGGAATTGTATGCTACAGTGTCAGGAACCATATTTTTGTAATGCATTTCTTTGAAGAGATTTACGGCTTCATCCACCATTTTATTCTTACAAAATCCGTTAATCATAACACTATAGCTTTGAACATCAGGAGTTACTCCCCTTCGAGCAATAGTGTTGAATACATATGTGGCCTTGTTCACTTCTTTAACCAAGAAATATCCATCCATTAAAGAACTGTAAGTAACAACATTGGGTTCAATGCCTTGTTTTATCATAATAGCTAACACATTTCTAGCTCTTTTCACCTCTCCTTCCTTACATAAACCATCGACCAATGTAGTGAAAGTAAGAACATTCGGACTGATGTTTTTCGAGAGCATGTCATTTAACATACCAACTGCTTCTTTGAATTGACCCACAATGCAAAATCCATAGATTAAACTATTGAAAGTGACGACATCAGGATAAATTTTCTTAACAATCATTTTAGAATATAAATCATATGCATCACTTACTAGTTTATCTTTACACAAACTATCAATGATTGCAGTGTACATTATCACATCAGGTCTAACCAATAATAACCCTTCAATCTTTCTAAGCAACTGCAGGGCAGCTCTTGTTTCTCCGGATTTACATAACCCGTTGATCAATGTCCCATAACTAACATGATTAAGATGAAATCCCTTTGCTATAACATCTTCATGAAAGTAAAAGGCTTTCTTAACCTCGCCATTAAGACAAAGACCTTTGATAAGTGTAGTTAATGTTACAGTATTCGGCTCGTAACCTAGCTTAAGAATCTTACCCAATGTAGAAAATGCAAAATTGATTTGACCCAGTTGGCAAAAACAATTAATCAAGATGCTTAAAGTATAAATGTCAGGTTGAATTCCTTTAAGTTCCATTTGTTGAGAAAAATAAATAGCAGTAGGATAATGATTCAACTTAGCAAGAGAAGATAAAATCTTGTTGAATTCGAAGATGGGTGGGGTAGGGTTGTTGATATGGAGAATGCGATTGAACGAGGAAAGAGGTTGAGTGTGTAATCGACGAAGAGAGAGAGTTGCGTACCTTAACATTGTCACATAGTGAGTTTGGTTGCAACGATTGCGAATGCCAATTCTAAACACCGACAGTGTAAATGAATGGTGAATTTGGTGGAATCAGTACCACCTTCCCTTTTGATACCCGAACATTTGACTCTTACTCAACGAATGTTTAAAAAGGAAATGTTAACAAATACCCTAAACGTATTTGATAAGAAATTTAAAATAGAAATTTTGTTTTGGAACTTCTGCATTCAATGCATTGAAACTTTAAAAAACAACTTTTTCTACATAAAAGTTATCAATTATTTCTATTTTTTGAGTACTTAACAAGTGCCATAAACAAGACTCATGTTTTAAAAAAGGTTTTGACTCTTTTCTTTTGTTTTTTTATTAGGCTAGAGCGTAAAAACAACAAGAAAGAGAATAGGTGATAGATCAACTATACTCTAATCTTGAGCCTAGCGCTCATATATATTATTAAAAAAAAAGGAAAAAAAATACAGATAAACCCCTGTAATAACACATCAGTTGTATCAGCCCTTTTGAGCTCAAAACCATCCGAATTCGCCGACACAAGAAGTTGTCGAAGGACATACCGGACACCGAGGCTTAGGATACGACCGCCAACACGGATTAACCGAACCCTGCACCCATAACCCACCGTACATAAACAACAGTAAGCATTTCACGTCCATTTCTAGCCCATCATCTGTAATAGAACCCATAAACACAATCACGTCCACTGCGATACTTTTGAAGAACCAGCAAACCAGATCTGCATAACAAACCCAGTCAACCACATACACGGATCCGCCGACACAAACATGCCCTCTTGCAAACTGAAACAGATCTGCATGACGACCACCATCGTTTCGACGGCACACCTGGCGAGAGAGTAACATGACGACGTCGACGATTGAAAAACGCCGGAAGACCGCCTGTGAGTGTTGCGGAGGTCGTACCTCTTCGCATCACTGCTGACCATGGTTACATCTTGTGATTGAGAGAGTTTGGATTAGGGAGAGGGGAGAGCGTGACGGCGGAAGGTTGAAGACGGTAAAGGTCCGGTTGTGGAAAAAAAGAGAAGAGCGTGACAGCGGAAAGCTACGCGAATTTTCTTCTCCTATCCCTCCTTAAAAAAAACCAATTGAAAACCGAAATCTCATTCGACAAAACATTGTAAGTTTTGTCAATTACTCCTTGATATTAACAAAAACTTCAATTATTCTCTGAAATTACATAACGTTAATCAATTTACCTCCTCTGTTAAATTCCTCCATTAGTCAAAATGATGTAAACGTTAATCAATTTACCTCCTCTGTCAAATTCCTTTGTTAGTCAACATGATGTGACATTTGACTGTCTATGTAGCACTGCTACGTGTCTGACGTGTCATGCCACGTCACATGCGGTAATGTGTTTCAAAACAAAATTACAGTTATGAGCAAATACTCTCCCTGGAGTTTTGCACTTATGTGCAAAACGCCTATGAACTTGAAAATTTATATATATATTTTTCTTATCCTTGACTCAAAAGATACTAAACGTAAACAATTAACAGTTAACTTTAATATTTTAAGCTCTACAAGCATACATGTTTCTACCTTTATGTGAATTTCAATTTATTTATTTTTTTGCATATGAAATTGGAAAGATTTTATCTGCTTTCTTTTGTATCATATTTGAATATTGAGTCGTCTCCGTCATTACTCTGCTCTTTAGAAAAACGTAATACACTACATCGGTGGGTCCTACACGAGTTATCTAAAGAGCCTTGTGTGGGTTTTACCGTTGTGACACATTAAATCAGTGATGCACTACATAAGATGTTTTATTTCTTAAAAAATAACTCCAATAAAGACGAAGGGGGGATTCAAGAAAACTCTAATCGTTGTTAATCATCTGAATCACAAAAACCTAATCTTGCATTGGGCAGGACAATTTAACCATGCAATTCTATTCACTTTCATTTACTTTTCGCTTTTGAAATAAGTTTCACTAATTATTAAGTTGAACAACAATCCATGTGGAGAACGATAATCTTACTACTTTCCTACTTGTTCCGATTTGGTGCACTTGCCAATTTCGTCAATCATCCAACATAAAAAAAAATATTAATTAAACAATATTACAAAAAAAAATAAAAAATTAAACTCATTGAATGAAATTATTTCGTAGTTAAAATTTGGTATAAAATGTTGAGATATTTTTTATATAAAAAATTAATTTAGTAAAAATAAAAAAAATATGAAAATTAACATGAGTGTGACCACGTGCATAAAAACAAATTAAATTTGAATTAAAATTAAATAATTAAATTGGTTAAAAGACCATGTTAAAATAAAATTAGAAATTAAAAAAAAAAGTAGATATAATCAAAATGTATATGCATAGTTTTCTCCCCCTAATTATTCTACATAAAATATAAAAAATATACTTAACAACTAAATGAAATACTTTGCAGTTAGTATCAACTATCAAGTACGTCTTTGCAGTTGCGCATTGTGAATTCTCAATTTACAAAATGAAAAAAAAAATATGAAGATAAAAGAAAAAGTGAAGATCAACTTAGATGAGACTCGACCCAATTCAAAATACCATCAATCATTCCAAGATTTCCTTGTTTAACTTCAAATTATTGTACTCCTTTTACTTGTGAGCTTCATAATCTGGTTATATAATTCTGACTTGATATTGATAGTTACATTACATTTTTCAAAAATTATATATATGGATGGTAGATTGGTAGTTGTAAATCACACTCTATGCACTTGTTTACACCAAAACATCATCAAGTGTTTTCCGATTATAACAAACAATCAAGTTATGTCGTGAGTCCAGTTATTGATACTCAAACCTCAAGTAGTCAAACCACATAAAATAAGCCGAATCAAAGGAGAAGCTTTTAACCTATTGGAACAACAAAGAATGAGCTTATATGAAATTCAAATGAGGCGATTTCCCACCGGATTACATGATTATTAGATTGAATTAATGCAAATAATTTAAATCAACGAGTACAAGAAGATAATGGAACTTGAGTACTTGTAACTGTCAGGATCAAATGTGAGGATTTTGAGCGAGAAAAAGGTGCTGACAGTTCACATCACGTTTGAAGAAGTGCACACAATTAATCACTAACAATCAGCTCACTACACAACCGTACATGCAACTGTTGGAGGTTCTTTTCCTCTGCAGAAGTCATTTTGCGACTGTTATGATGCTGGAAGTGTATTTAGTGGTTGTTTCCGGATATTCACTGCAGTTGTTCTGTGAAATTTCAAAAGAAAGAAGAGTTTGTTGGTAGCGGTTTGAACAGCAAAACAGAACCAGCCAAACATACTATACACCATTATTAGAGTTTGGCAATTTGGCAAATGACTACGAAGATATTGTCTTCAGCGTACCTGTCAAGGTATAGGAGCAACATTGTCAACGGTGGATGGTGGAATATAGCCGAAGGCCAAAAATCCACTATATAAAGACGCCAGCGCGACCTATGGTGCCGTGATGGCAGGCATTCCTTCACAAATTTCCTATGGCAGTTGTCCAAAAATCCACCATGGTAGCGCTATACACATGTCTAAGACTAGAGAAATAACGTCAGTGACATATGTTCTTTTGGCTACTTCTCATGCTCGGCCTCAAAGTCATTTCATCTCCGTTAAGACACAACATATGCATTACCTCCACTCAAAACCCAAGTAATTCCAACCATGAACATACCATAAATCCCACTTTGATATCAAGATGCAGTACAATGTCCAGACCCGCCATAAGACTTATCATCAGCATAATCAACTCTTCCACACCGATCATACCTACCATAATAATCATATTCGGATCTGCTGTAATCAGATGATGAAAACAAAGTCGGATATATCATAATCTATGTAACTTACGGAAGTAACTAATATCAGCAGCAAGAATATCACAAAAAACGCAGCAGCAAGACTGCTACCATCTAACCAGTAACAAGAAAAACTATTTCAAGCAATAAGAAACAAAGTTATAATTGTGTTACTCATCTAGTAAGCAACAAGCAACAAGCAAAACTATTACAAGTGTAGAAAAAAGGATCCAAAGGTGAAAATGGTGGAGAAGAAAGAAGAAAAACCAGAAAATTAGAGAAAATAATAAAGTTTTGTGAACAAAGTACAAAATGCTAAGATACTTTGATACATTAAACTTAAGCATACACTACAAATATATAGAGCCAAGCCATAAGCTTGCTTGTAAGACTCAACATAAAATCTGCACTAAATCTACTCTTAAGCACTAGTCATCATTACCTAAGAATACTAGACACCATTACCTAGGGACTGTTTTACTTACTTAATAAGCAGCAATCTAATTATGACACTAATTTAAACAAGCAACAATCTAATGACAGAAAATAACAGCAACACAAGTAATTATTAAATCAGAAAAATATCAATCTCCAACAACAACCAACATAGCTATAAGTGTGTTACTACTTAGAAGGGAAGCATACAAGTTATAACAATGTTCCTACTATCAATTAACTTTAACCAAATTCTACCAAATATTAACAGAAAATTCTAAAAGAAAGTTTATCATCATGATTTGAATTATTTACCCCATTGTTCATCAAATCAGGATACTCACTAACAAAACTCTCCTTGGTGGTCAACGTTTTTTCTACAAAACAAACAACAAAAACAATATGCTGCATAGAATGAAACAAAGTATCCACTGTTGGAGCAGCTCATATTATTTGGGCTCCTATGAATCAATCAAATAGACAATGAAAACCCAATCTAGGTGTATCAAACAACCTAATATTCGTGAATCAAACCATACTTATTACTTACCCTATCAATACCACCTTCACCTTTCTACCAAACAAACATGATTTTCCAAAGCCAATCTTAGCACACTACTTAATAAATCACATGGTAATTTAGATACGAGGTAAAACAAAGATCAAATTAAGATTAAAAAACCACATTCTAAATCGCAATCATGAAAACAATTAAAAAAACCAAATTCAAGTACCCATCTTTTGTAAGCATTGACATCAAGTTTTGAAGCCAAAGCAACTTTTAGAAGTTAAAAACTGAGAAAGATACAAGAGGAATGAAATCTCTGACATCAAGTTTGAGAGGGCACCCAATCATGTGCTACACCATGGTTCTTTAAGATACAAGAGAAATGAGATCAACTTAGAAGACCTTGAAGCATAATTACACCTCTAAATATTATACACCACTAAAAACATCATAAACTAGACAAAGCATATTATGATACCAGTATACCATGATGTGGTAACAGTTCCCCCATTCTTAATTGACTTCCACAGGCATACCGGTGCATTCAAACCACCATCTGGCAGACCTTGATGGCTTGAATACATACAGACCCACAGAGTTGGCAGCAGTAAGAGACGCCATCTAGGATCACTGATCGGTACACCTCTCATTGATAGAACATGCACAATGCGTTACAACAACAATTGGTAATACGAGCTGACAATGCATTCTACAGCAAGCGATACACATTCTGCACCACAAAAGAGACCCTGCACAGACACTTAACAAAACCTGAAAAAACTGGCCTGAATTCAGACAGTTCTGCAGCTCCACCAATATTACCCATCACATTTCAACATAAATGCAGAAAAGAACAAGGATTCCGAGGCAGCAAGAAAAGTATCCAGAATAATAGCTTCACCTTTAAATTAGTCCTTGTCAAGACTAGCAGTGTGCTCCAAATGCTACTGCACACACGGGTAGCCTCAATTTCCACCCAACAACCAATAACCTATTCAGCATTTTCTATCTCATGCTGGAGCCAATAGGAAAGTTACTCAGCCAACAATCAACCAGAGTGTTGGAGCGTACGTCACTTGCATCTGAACACCCCACCAATCCTTCACTTTCATCCAAATCCTCCTACTAAACCACAACAGCTTCTTCAGTCACCACCTTTAACCTCTTTTGTCTGCTTGTTGTATTCAATCTGTCACCAAAATTAACCACATCAGTAGTTCAGTCCTTGGGGGTGCTAGCCCCCTCCAAACTCCCACCACGCTTTGGCGAACGATTTGATTGCGAACATTACATCATTATTTAATTTCCACCGGCTTTTAACTAATGATAAATTTGTCGGAATCACCACTTGAATCAATGACAATCTCTCCTCCAGAAGCTCATACACTGAATACAAGGTGAAATCCTAATAACCACAGTCATACATTTTTTAGTCCTCCGATCGGGAGAAGGACTTCCTTATAAAGGAGTGTCTGAATATAAAGCACATCTTTAATACCAAGCTTCTCAATCATTTGGGTACTCATATCAAACCGAACAAGTTCATCATCTTTTGATCTAAAGTATATATCGCCTTTGTTTCCTGCTCCAATAGGATAGTCAATACAAGGGAACGGACCAAACACAAAAAGTTTCGTCCATGATTCTTTCACACCGAGTTCACCCAAAAGTGATATGTTAAATGCAGTTGGTGTATTTACATAGCTTGTTTCATAGGTAGATATACAAGCAACGGACCCATTTAACACCATAAAGCGTCTATCAACTAAATCAAAATCATAATCATCATCCACATATAAAGGCAGGGATGTTCTAAAGAACACATCTCTGCTCAAGTCAAATGACACCAAACAAGCTTCACGTTCATCCCACCAATGACACACTCCATTCTTGTACACTCGGGAATCTGAAGTAAGATAACCAGTAGGCATATCTACATCAAGTTTTCTCCAAGAATTACTTCTTAAGCTATATACCTCCCACAAGGAGTCGTGTGGTGGGAAATAACAACCTTCATAGTCAGTAAAACTCAGAATATGGGCTGCATGTCGAATCACCTTATGGTCATCGCGAATAGGATCATAACCAAATCCATGCAAGCTAATAAAAACAGTTTCATAAGAAGGTGGCTTGAACTCAAGGGGACTCGAAGGAAGGACCTTGAATTCCTTAGTAGTTAGGTTCCAAAATACAACTTTTGGAATTTTAAAACCTTGGTATAAACAAAGAGTGTCGTCTGCGGCAGTATAACCCAATATTCTAATACCTTGGTTATCCTCGTGAAACGGAGGTGGCCAATCTAATTTGACTTTATTCTCAAACCTCTCACCAGAATGCAAAAACAAGGCATCATGGAGATCGTAGGTTGGCTCATCTAAGTCTAATGTGAGACATGAATGATCGACATAAAAAAAATTATTATTGGATATGAAATTGTTGCGGTACAAGTTCATAAAATAAAGGTTTTTGAATAAAAGAGACCATGATTTACGTACGCATCTAAATCGAACCAAAGATTTAAGAGGAAGTTTTGAAAGAATGGAGAATTTGAAGTCATCAGGTATGTGATTGCTAACCTTTTCAATTGTCGGAGGATCCGTCATCTCCTCAAACAAAACGATTGAGCGATTCAAGATAATTGTTTCAACATATAAGAGTGGGGAAAATTGCACATGTAACACAATCTAAAAGATTTTTAATGCTGTTGCATGTCCAATGATGTTTTCCACAGTTGATGGGTCAGGATATCCGATCCATCATTAACCCATAAATTTTCACGATATTTTCTTTTCTCACCCTATGTATCTTTTGTACGCCCTCTAAATTTACATTTTTACTTTGTTTGGATTTTTGGATACAATATTCGAACTTGATTTACTCAAACTTTTCATTAAAATGACATGATTTAAAGTAAAATAAACACGTAATCAAGAATTCACAATTACTTTACATTAACATAATGCTTATTACAACAAAATATTAAACACCTAATTCTAAACATGTGGTACAACAAGATGGAAGGAGAGGGAGGAAAAAGTTTGTCATTCATCTCGCGCACCCTATAAAGAAGATTAGAATACAAAATGATAGAGTGGGAGAAGGTGGCTGTGATTAGTAATCTCATAACCATCCGTAACTGGAGTGAAGATTTGCAGAATGGAACACCCTCTCTGACCATTCATATTATCCCCACAAGATGGCAATAACCTTTGTTTTAATTGTTAATTCTCAAAACAATTGTTTGGATAATGTTATGATATTTTTTGTTCTTAAACTTTGCTCGAAAATAATCTAAATATGTTCACTATTCACGCCCTATGTTTAATAAACACAACCAAACCATATCTAGAATTTTGCTCAATAGATCAGGTTGATGCATATCAACATGTGTTTATATAAAATAAGTTCATTTTTTTAAGATGCCTAAAAACTTGAAGGTTGAACTTCCCAGAATATGACCAACTTTATTAAAGGGGAAGGAAGAACAATTTTGGGAAAAAGAATGAAACATGTTCGTTAGATAAAAGCTCCATAGTCCTCTCCTCGTGAGCTTAGCTCAGTTGGTAGGGACAATGCATAATATATGCAAGTTTTCGGGTTCGAACCCTGGCCACCATAAAAAAAGAAGATAAAAGCTCCATATACCCATCACATATCAATATAAATGCAGAAAGAAAGAAAAAAACGACTCCGAGACGGCAGGAACAGTATTTGGAATAGCAGCTTCACCTTTAAGTTAGTCCTTATCAAGGCTAGCAGTATGCCAAAATGGACCTGTTCCACACACACAGGTAGCCGATAATCTATTCAGCATTTTCTATCTGTAAATACACCATCAGGCAGCCAAGATACACACCTTGATTGCATAGCAGAAAAATACAAGATAACCTGAAATTATACAAAAGTAATAGCAACAGAAAACAGATCTTGACTCCATCATCATTCTATCTACTCATTGCCGCAAACAAATCCACAAACCACAAGAATCCGATGCAAGAATTCATAAAAAATTTGACCGCTTGCATAGCCACCACAAGTAAAACACCTCAGTCAGCACCCCAAATGGTCTCATCTACATCATGTTTTCCAGTTTGTTACTGATAAATCTCAAATTCCATGGACATGATTCCTTACGGTGAACACAAGCACGGGCATTTCTGGAATCTAATTCAACTATGATATCTTCTTGCACCATCCATTCTTGTGCAAAGACAATTCTGTTTCTTTGATTCAAAATACGGCATAAAGAAAGTTGTCCCTATCTCATGCTGGAAACCACTAGGAAAACTACTCAACCAACAATCAAACCACTGTGTTGGTGGCTTGGAGCATAAGTCATAGGTATCTGAACACCCCACCAATCCTTCACTTTCATCCAAATCCTCCTACTTAACTTGCAATGTAGCAAAAGATGTCTAAATGTTTCGTCCTCAATTTCACAAAACGGGCATAAGGCAGTAGCTTCTTCATTCACCACCTTTATCCTCTTTAGTCTGCTTGTTGTATTCAGTTTGTGACGAATAATAAACCATATGAGTAGTTCAGTCCTTGGGGGTGCTAGCTCCCTCCACACTCGACTCGTAGGATGGGACAAAGCATCCAACTTCCACCACGCTTTGGCGAACAATTTCATTGAGAACATTACATCATTGTTGAATTTCCACCGGCTTTTATCTAATGATGAATTTGTTGGAATCACCACTTGAATCAATGACAATATCTCTTCCAAAAGCTCATACACTTTATATACAAGGTGAGATCCTAATAACCACAGTCATTCATGTTTTAGTCCTCCGATCGTGAGAAGGACTTCCTTATAAAGGAGTGTCTGAATGTAAAACACATCTTTAATACTAAGCTTCTCAATCATTTGGGTACTCATATCAAACCGAACAAGTTCATCATCTTTTGATCTAAAGAATATATCGCCTTTGTTTCCTGTCCCCATAGGATGGTCAATACAAGGCAATGGACCGAAAATAAAAAGTTCAGTCCATGATTCTTTCACACCGAGTTCACCCAAAAGCGATACGTGAAAAGTAGTTGGTGTATTTGTATAGCTTGTTTCATAGGTTGAGATACAAGCAACGGACCCATTTAACACCACAAAGCGTCTATCCACTATTTCAAAATCATAATGATCATCCACATATAAGGGCAGGGGTGTTCTAAAGAACACATCTTTGCTCAAGTCAAATGACACCAAACAAGCTTCATGTTAATCCCACACATGACACACTCCATTCTAGTACACTCGGGAACCTAAAGTAAGATAACCAATAGGCATATCTACATCAAGTTTTCTCCAAGAATTAGTTCTTAAGCTATATACCTCCTACAGAGAGTCGTGTGGTGGGATATAACGTCAAAGTCAGTAAAACTCAGAATATGTGTTGCATGTCGAATCACCTTATGGTCATCACTAATAGGATCATAACCAAATCCATGAAGTGCATGTTTGGTACTGTGTTTTCAAAACGGAGTTTGATGAAAATCACGGCGAAAAACCACGTTAACGTAAAAGCTAGTATTTGGAGCTTCTAGAAATCACGGCAAAAATACATCAGGAAGAATGCAAGTGTGCTTTTGTGTGTTGCAAACGTGAAACCAAACACATGCGAAAGCTCACAAAAACATTTTCAAAAGAAGTGGTGTGAACTCAAGCGGACTCGAAGGAAGGACCTTGAATTCTTTAGTAGTTAAGTTCCAAAATACAACTTTTGGAACTTTAAAACCTTGGTAAAAACAAGAAGTGTCGCCAACATCATTATAACCCCAACATTTTAATACCTTGGTCTTCATCGTGAAACGGAGGAGGCCAATCTAATTTGACCTTATTCTCGAACCTCTCACCAAAATGAGAAAACAATGCATAATAGAGTTCGTAGGATGGTTCATTTAAATCTAAGGTGAGACATGAATCATCCACATAAGAGTAATTTTTAATAGATGCAAAATTGACGCAGTACATGTTCATGAAATAAAGGTTTTCGAATATAATAGATCATGATTTACTCACGCATCTAAATCAAACAAAGATTTAATAGAAAGTTTTGAAAGAGATGAATGTTAGCAACACATTTTTTCAATTTGGTTAAAATTTACGTGGGTCCACCAAATCATGTAGGTCTCAGATAAATTTGGTGGAAAGTGTGAAAAAATGTGTGTTACTATCATTTGTTAAAATTCACGTGGGTCCCACCAAATCATGTAGCTCTACTCCGCGATAAGCAGAAGAATTGACAATTAATGGAAAACAGAGATTGAATGTGTCCCTCCACCATATCTGTACAAATAGAATAAACCATTTATACAGAATGGTAAAGGGATCGTCCTAGGATCGCTAATCATCAAAATAAATAAAAAAATGAAGATAATTTTTCTTCTTTATTCTTGCCAACTCGATCTTGTTGCACCAGGCAACAAACCTTCGTGAACCATTTCACGAAGTATGTGTCCAGATAATCCAAAGTCTCGATAATTAGCTCTTGGTCTTCCGGTCGAAAAACAACGTCGACGAAGACGTGTAGGTGCACTATTACGCGGCAGTGCTTCTAACTTTGCCTGAATTTCCCATTTCTCACTTAAGGACTAAGCTTTGCTTATTTCTTTTTTTAGAGATCTTCGAATCAAATGATATTTTTGTTCCAATTTTCGCCTCTTCTTCTCCCTCTCAATAAAATTTTTCTTTGCCATGATGGTTCATTTCCTATTAGTATCAATGATAGAAGTCGGATCCTGGATGTAGAAATAGAAGAAGGTGGTTTCCCTTCTTCATACAAAGAAATGATATTTTTGCAGATACAATTAAAGAATCAAATTAACCAACCTAGATAAATTTGGTGGAAAGTGTGTTAAAATGTGTGTTACTTGTCAAATCTTTTTTTCTTTCAAATGTAGAACGTAAAGTCAATGTGTTGCTAACCTTTTCAATTGTTGGAGGATCCATCGATTTTGATCTCCCCATATTCTCAAACACAAAGGCAAACGCTAGACACGACTAAGATTAAGCACGCCAAACATAATCTAACAATTCCGTCAATGAAATATGATAATTGTTTGATTGCCTATATGGTTTTTGGTGTTTTCCTTACGGTAAGAAATGTGAAATGATTTTTGTGTTTCCTAGCCGGCCCAACTTTTCTTCTTTGATATATCAAACGGAATGATCTAAGATTAATTTTGACCCGAAATCATCATTCTAATTTTTTTTTTCTTTCTTTTTTTGTTAAATAAATGATTTTCAGCTTTCCCCATTCACATATCTTGATTAGTTTTATTTCATTGTATATCTCAACTTTGTTTATTTTGATTTTCGTCATTGTGTGTTGTGTTTTTTATTTACCATCTTAGCGTGGTGTTTATCTAATTCATAATGAAAGATTAGTTTTGATCAAATGCATATTCAATCAATGATTTTTGCGTCGTCGACTTTGCACATATGGAAATATGAGTATTTAGGTGACTTGAATATAGTCATATTCGTAGGCATATGTACTATGTTGTTTTATGTTATTAACATAGATGTTTATTCACATATTCATCTTTTTTGTTTATAATGATTTTGAATTTGTATCGTATTGATGTACTCTATATGTTCTTGACCGGTCAAAGACCTAAGCCCAATTGCTTAGGCCGAATATCCAATCAAACTCAGATACTACATTTGGCAGTTTACTCGCAACACACTCCTTCCCCACTCGGGGGGGGTGGGGGTGCCCAGTCTCGGTTCAAACGAACTATAACGTCTCTTTCCCACGTTCCCGTGAATATTTCACTGACGGTTACACTTCTTGCGATTTCGTAACCGCCAGAAGAACGTGGGCCATTACAACGGCTATGCATTCACCTACCTCTATATAAGAGGCTCTCCGCAACCTCCAATGTAGAATCTCTTTCACTTCTAAACCCTCATTCTGAACCTCTACTGACTTGAGCGTCGGAGTGTCAGCAGGTACACACCCCGCCGTTCCAGTAACCAACTGACGCACTTTCACCACCATCAACCACCGCATTAAAGAAGCTCCGACAATTACCTTATGATCAGGTACGATCACTATCAATTTAAATGAATAAATATCGTTTATTTTTATACAAAAATATTTCATTGTATTTGTGGCATTAATATCATGCCACAATATTTGAACGTCAATAATTTTTATATTCTTAGAAAGATTTCATTAACATCGTCTTGTGTTATTTTTTACCATTATATATTGATTATGTTGAGTTTAATTTTCTTCTTCCAATAATAATGTGGACACAATCACTATAAAATTAACGTTGATGAGTCTCATAAAAAAGTCATAAGGGCTTCGACATATAGAGGACTGATTAGAGATCATTATGGTAGGTTCATTTGTGGCTTTTACAATAGACTCGGCACATGCTATGCTGTGTGGGCGAAACTCTAAGTTCTAGTGGTTGTTAACAGGATAATATCAAATTATTTTATAAAAGTTTTGAGTACACCACAAAATACAACAAATCAAGGACACGGTCCCAAATAATTGAGGGTTTCGTCAAGTGACTCGAGAAAATTTTCTAGAAAAGGTTTCATGTGCTTGAGTTCTCTGGCATTGATATCATATATCTATACAAATATTTTAGAAGAAAACATAATGATTGGAGTGAATAACAAATACTCAACATAAAAATCAAGTATTTAAGTACATTCAAGCGCGATGAAAGACTACAAGAGCATCTTTGAAAGATTTGGCGTAATTCTCGTCTTTTTCAAACTTAAGAACAGACAATATATGTAAAACATGATATATTGGTCAGAATGTCTGACGCAACAACTTTACTTGTATCGGTAAATGAAGATCATGTATTGTAGTGTGTGTGAGAGTTGCAAAAAGTTCTAAATCAGTGGTCTATCAAACTAGTTTGGAGATTGGAGAGAACTTCTATAATTTTAGAAGCAATGAATCTTCTATTCTAATTGAATTCACTTAGACAAGTAATCGACGATAATGATTATTAACCGCTAAAAATACACTTATGCAATCCATATTTCGATGCTTCGAAACTATGGCATGACTCGAGCAACATCAACGCATGGAACAGATGGAAGAAAATCACATTCAGCTAAAACACACATGCCTGGAAGCAGGAGAAATCGATTTTTTAATTGTCTATTGCGAACGAGCTTTGTGTTTAAAAGTTTTGCAGCATTCTGATTTTCATACTTTCAAAAGCACAAATGCACTCAACAAACAACAAGATCACCTGTGTAAAGCTTCATATCTAAACTCCGAAATGATGGTTTACTAGATTCAGCAGATGAAACCTCGCAATCCATCTTATAAACAACTTGTTCAAAACAAAAGCGGATTAGAATCCAAAATAAAGGACTCCAATGAAATTGAATGTTAAAGTAGTAAACCTCGACGCACAAAATCATAGTTTCGGAGAAGATCTTACAGCTGGACAGTCATATAATATCATATCACTATCTTCTGTGATCATTACTGCAACACCGCCCTTTTTGATTTCGAGGTTGGACACTGAGCATCTGCTTCATATACATGAAGGAAATTACTCTAGAGTGTACATTACTTGAAAATTATTGTTCAAGAGTAGCATTAGTATTTCTCAAAATTTTACGTTTCGAACAAACCTGAATTAGCATGGAAAATGCTTCAATTTTACTCTTAAGATTGTTTGACAGAGCTTATGAGATATCCATAAGCTCTCCAGAATAGCTTATAAAAATTGCTTCTAGCTTATATGAAAATAATTTGACTTGTTTTTATCTTTTGTTATAGAAATTGTTTATATTTTAGTACTTACATGATAAGCGATTATGTCATAAGCCTTATTTGTTCATTTCTTTCTTTTAACAAGTCATAACTATTCTTGTAAAGTCTAAGATTCATCTAATTTTGATGGCATGCAATAACATCTTCAAGACAATATCCTTGGAGTAATCAGCATAAGCACTAACCTTCTAATATCTAAATAACCATTTTTTAGTTGGTTTTAAAACTGAAAAATGATCATAACCTGTAAGAGCTCTGAAGCAGCAATAACATTCCCTTCTTTGAGCTTATTCACTGCCAACCTATGATGCATAGGCATGTAATACTGCAAATTTTAAAAAATGAAGATACATGTACATTGATATAAAACATCAACAAAAATATTTTCGGAGTGCATTATTACCATTGTTGTTGAAAAAACATGCCTTGAAAAAAAAAAATCAATTGGAATAGAAAATAGTATAATACTATTCTCACGTGTTTGTGTTTAACCAGATATCTATCATCAAAATGCCTTATAGATTTACAAAACGTTGACGATGAGAACAACAGTTTTATTTTTAATTTGATAGTACTAAAACCGTACCTCAACACCCACGTATCAATTTACGCGCGATTGAGTTATATAAACAAATAATTTGCTTTGAGTGCAAGCAGTGTGGGACTAAACTTTGTTTCAGTTGTGATGTCATAATCACTTTCGGATTTATGTATAAAAATGCATCTCGACTTTTGATGCTATTCCTATTTTCTAGCACATTTGGTTTCAATTAATGCAAAATCCTTTGATGCTATTCAATAGGTTTATATTGATTTCCTGGTTCCTGATCAGCAGCAACAGTGGTAGGAGAGTGTTGCGTACTAAATAGAATATTTGCAATTTTGCATTACTTTGTAAAATCTGAAGGTGGTTCTGTTATTCTCTGTGATAGCATTGTCAGGCCTTTGCTGCCGTTTACGTCTGGTTTGCCTGTTTCAGGTCCGTTTTGAGACTGGTTTCTTCTCGTTTGGCGCTTCTGTGTTGGTATCCGGATATCTTAGTATTGGTTTTCTCTGGTTTTGAGTTTCTGTCAATGTTTACTGATATGAAGGTGGTGGTATTTCTATCTATGTTTAGTGGCGTCGTAGCTGAGCAAAGAAACTTTTATAAGGTAACAAGCATGACTGAAACATAGAATGCAAGACTGTGTTTCAAAAACAATGACAGCAGGAAAAAACTAATTAAGATACTTACATTCCTATAGCATATATATTTAACAGAACAGATAATATTGTTCAATTTATTAAAAAATGACCGCAAAGTAAAGCCATGATATGTACATTAGCTTGCAAGTTCAAGATCCCAAATATCATTCTTACAAATTGGAGGTCATTGAGTAAAGGAAATATCATTCTTACAAATAAGAAAAGAAAGTGCATATAGGAAAGAACCCTGATAATCAATCAATTATTTGTCCAATAGAAAGAGAGCTTTCCATGTAATCGACAATCTGACAACAACTGAATTCCCCTTTAAGACCAAGCTCATCAATCACTTGGGTGCTTAAATTATACCTGACTAGTTCGCCATCTTTTCTTCTGAAGAATAAATCACCATTCTTTCCCTCTCCAATAGGATGCTCAATGCAAGGTAAAGGCCCAATAATAAAGAGTTTAGTCCAAGATTCCTTTACACCGAGTTCACCCAAAATAGATATGTGAAAAGTAGTCATTTCTACATAGTTTGAGATCAAAGCAATGTGGTCATTTAATACCATCAAGTATCTCAACAAATAGACAGAATCAAAACTATCATTCATATATAAGGGCAGGGGTGTTGTACAAAACACCTCATTGATTAAGTCAAATGACACCAAATATCCTTTATGCTCAAATTCATCTTGATACCAATGACATATTCCCTCCATGTATACATAGACACCTACCAGGCCGTGATGAGCACGAGGCAGATCTAGATCAAGTTTTCTCCAAGAGTTGCTTCTTAGGTTGTATATCTCCCACATGTCGTCACGTAAGAGCCTGATTGGCTCACCTTCCATATCATCTTCAAAATCATCAGGTACATCTAGATATTCTACATATCGAATGACTTTGTAGTCATCTCTAACATGGTCGTAACCAAACCCATGAACATAATAATAGACTTCCTCATAAATTACAGGTGATTCGGTAGGGCTGGGAGGAAGGACCTTGTATTCCTCGGTGGCTGGGTTCCATAATACAACAACAGGTTCTCGTCCTTGATAGAGACAAACAATTTTGTTAATAACCGGACCTAAAATATGAATAGCTATATTATCCTGTTGAAATGGAGGTGGCCAATCTAATTTGACCTTATTCTCAAACATCTCACCAAAACGCAAATATAACACATGATGAACCATCCTCCTCATAAGTACTGGATATGAACCATCCTCCTCATAAGTACTAGATATGAAATAATTACGGTACATGTTCGTGAAATGAGGATTTTCAAATAAACGAGACCATGATTTACGTACGCAACTAAACCGTTTCAAAGATTTAAGAGGCAATTTGGACAGAATGGAAAATGCAAGATCATTATGAATATGATTGCTAACCTTTTCAGCTGTAACAGAATCTGTTGATTTCATCATCTTCTCAGAAGATGGTTTACTCGTGAAGCTAGTAGCAATTGCTGTGAAATTGAAGTGTTTGTTGATTTCTTGTTTCCGTTTTACTCTAGTTATATAGAAAAACTTGTTGGTAAAAGGAAAAGAAAAAAAAGTATATAGGAAAATTAAATTCATTATTAACTTTTTGAGGCAATCAGTAATTAAAGTTTTCTTTTGACTTCTTATCAAAAAATTAAATTCTTTTGATTTTTTTTAATAAAAATTAAATTCATTTGACTGATTATTACTTCTTTTTTTATACTAACTTTTGACTGATTATTATATACACCATTTGACCACCATTAAAAACAAAAAATCAATATTTTAAATTCATTTATTAAATGATATATGTGGTCTAAAATAAAATAAATATGAATCATTAATTGATAAATCTAAAATGGAAAGTTTTGCTTATAATAGTGACCGGAGCTTTATAATTATAATTAATAATATATATATATATATATATAGACACACACACTATATAAAAAGAAAACTATCCCTTTGAGCGTTTCATTTGGGTTGGTTTTTTCTTTCCAAAAATACCCTTAATTTTCAATGCAATACAAATAACACATGCAACAAATAGATAAGAATAAATTTAAATATTAAAATAAATGTAACAAACACGATATGAATATATATATATATATATGTTTTTTTTCCTTTATCATTTAAAAAGTATAACTAACTAGATTTTATTGTTTTTGAAGAAAGTATAACTAACTAGATGAATATATTTATACTTACTTTTTCATTATTCTAATTATACTCTTAAAACAACTTTCTCTATAATAAAGATTGTAGTTCGTGTCATTAAAAAAAAAAAGCAACCAACATTTATATTTGTACTTTTAATCAAAATCAAAATATCACAACAAAAACACCGTTCATAATTTTCAAACGTTAGCGCAATAAAAAGAGCGGAAAGACGGGCATGAAGTCCCCGTATTTTCGCTAGTACTATATATAAAGAAAGCTACCTCTTTTAGCACTTTTGAGTTGGACTTTTCTTTCCAAAAATACCCTTAATTTTCAATACAAATAGCACATTTAACAAATAGATAAGAATAAATTTAAATATTAAAACAAATGTAACAAACATGATATGAATATATGTATATCTGTTTTTTTTTCCTTTATCATTTAAAAAATATAATAAACAAGATGAGTATATTTATACTTACTTTTTTATTATCTCAATTATACCTTTAACAACTTTTTCTGTAATAAAGATTGTTGTTCGTGTCATTAAAAAAAGCAACAAACATTTATATTTTTACTTTTAATCAAAACCAAAATTTCATAAGAAAAAGTATACCGTTCATAATTTTCAAATGTTAGCGCAATAAAAAGAAAGGAAAGACGGGCACGGAATCTTTTTGCTAGTGGTTTATAATAAAGACGATATACATGATTATATATTAACTACTATCTATAATGTGGTATCTTCACTTCTTTCTTTTTGATGGCATCTTCACTTTTGTTGACATGATGTTATTTTTGTAGGCTTAATTTATATTTTGTTGCTTAAGTTAATTTTGGGTTTTCTTTTGGTCCCTTGAGTTTTTTCTTTTATTATTTTGATCCTATAAGTCATAAATATTATTCGATTTTGTCTCTTGAGGTGTTTACGCTTTATTTTGGTCCCTTAAATTATGAACATTATACAGTCTCTTTAAGTTACAAATATTAAGACATTTTGATCGAAAAGGAGGGATGAAATGGTCTTAAATTTGCAACTTAAAAGATCAAATCCTCTAATATTTGTAAGTTAAATGACCAACATGAAAGGAAAAAAAAAATTAAGGACAAAATTGTCTAACATTTGTTATAAAGGATCGAAATGAAACGAAAAAAACTTAAGTAATCAATTTAAAAATTAAAATTAACCTAAATAACCAAAATTAACTTAGCCTTACTTTATTTTGTTCTATGATTGATTTTTTATTTTTTTTACAAAACCTAAATTGATACTCCATTTGTTTCGCAATACTTTATGTTTTGCAGAAGAATTTTGTTTCACTTTTATTGTCACTTTCGAGTTTCAGTGCAACATTTTTTATTGTTTTATCAATATTACCCTTATCTATTTGTTGTAGTGAGTGAAATAATAGAATGAAATAATAAATGGTTAAGTGTATTATAGAAAAAACATAAACAATTTCATCAAAAATAACAATATTTGATTTTTTGGTATGTGTAAATTCTTCAAAAATGACAAGCATTGTGAAATGGAGGAAGTAAGTGATGTAATATTGATTTTAACTGAGGAATGCTAGCAACACACATTCTCTTTGATTGATTAAAATTCACATGAATCTCACCAAATCATGGAAAATTATTGTTGACACACTAAAGAATGCTGAAACACACTAGTAAAAGACCAAAATGCCCCTCGACAGTTAAGTACCGAGGAATTAAAGACATGGCGGTAGTTAACTACCGCCGGTTCCATCGGCAGTTAACTGCCGATGCGTCCTAAACTTATGCTGAAACAGAAACATCAGTTTTCCACTTTCTCATTTGTACCAAAAGTTCTCAATTTCTCTCCAATTCCTCCAATTTCCATTTTCACGATTTGCAAGCAATCATCTCCACATTATCACAAGTAAGTAGCATTAATCAATGTAATCTTAATGTTAGTTTGTTTAGGTTTATTTTTGTTTATTTTAAAAAAAAAAAATTGCCTAGTTTGCATGTGGTTAGGGTTTATGAATGAATTGATATCTTGAAGATTGCATGTGTAGTCTATGAATTGATAAATGAATGTAGTTGTTGTAATTGATGTTTAAATGATGTTTAAGTATAATGTGGTTTTGAATGGTGCCAAATGAACACAATTTGAATATGTTAGATACTTTGCACACAAAAAAATTTCACTTTCTCATTCGTACCAAAAGTTCTCAATTTCTCTCCAATTCCTCCAATTTCCATTTTCACGATTTGCAAGCAATCATCTCCACATTATCACAAGTAAGTAGCATTAATCAATGTAATCTTAATGTTAGTTTGTTTAGGTTTATTTTTGTTTATTTTTTTTAAAAAAAATTGCCTAGTTTGCATGTGGTTAGGGTTTATGAATGAATTGATATCTTGAAGATTGCATGTGTAGTCTATGAATTGGTAAATGAATGTAGTTGTTGTAATTGATGTTTAAATGATGTTTAAGTATAATGTGGTTTTGAATGGTGCCAAATGAACACAATTTGAATATGTTAGATACTTTGCACACAAAAAAAATTCACTTTCTCATTCGTACCAAAAGTTCTCAATTTCTCTCCAATTCCTCCAATTTCCATTTTCACGATTTGCAAGCAATCATCTCCACATTATCACAAGTAAGTAGCATTAATCAATGTAATCTTAATGTTAGTTTGTTTAGGTTTATTTTTGTTTATTTTTATAAAAAAAAAATTGCCTAGTTTGCATGTGGTTAGGGTTTATGAATGAATTGATATCTTGAAGATTGCATGTGTAGTCTATGAATTGATAAATGAATGTAGTTGTTGTAATTGATGTTTAAATGATGTTTAAGTATAATGTGGTTTTGAATGGTGCCAAATGAACACAATTTGAATATGTTAGATACTTTGCACACAATGTTTGATAAAATGCCCCAATGAAAATTATTTTGATTATTTAGTTAGTTTAGGTTATGGAAATGATGTTAATTGTAATTTTATAAAGTGTATATTGATTATTGATTATTTAGTTAGTTTAGGTTATGAAAATGATGGAAATCCACACAAAGTGTATGATAAAGTGTTTGATTATAGATAATTGTAGTTGCTGGAAATGATGTTTAGGTTATGTTTATGTTGAATGTGGTTGAAAGTGGTTTTGATTTTCATCGATGAATATATGTTGTGAATGATGTTTAGTTTATGTTTAAGTTGAATGATGTTAATTTTTTAAATTTTTGTGTAGATATGTCTGCTCAGGAGCATAGCCAGCAAATTGATCCATCTAAGCTTATAGGTGGTAGACGTGCTATGACACAAAATGTCAGGCGGGCTAGGAAAAACACGCACATCCCAAAGAGGGGAAGAGGTAAAGGTCGGAGGGTGTCTGGTGAAAGGAGTTCTCAGGCTACACAGCCTGAACAATCGCAGGTGGCTGACCCGACACAGGTGGAGTGTCGTGATTATCAGGATCAGATACACGATGCCACTGATGGTGGTTAAGATCAGCAACATATTTCAGATGGTAGTGTGCATGTATTAGACCAGGATGACATTGCAGTAGCGACAACTCCAACAATGTTACCTGATCAGCCTCCCTTTCCATGAGGACCAGAAGATACATCTCTCATGTTCTCTTATGCCAACCATGTTGCATTGCCGCTATGGTATAATTCAAACAATGTAAGTGTTATTTTCAATTCTCTTAATTATTATATGCAATACTTATTCAATTGGCGCACGTAAGTTAAATTTAATTTCCGCACGTAATTTAAATTTAAATTGGCGCACGTAATTTAAATTTAAATTGGCGCACATAAGTTAAATTTGATTGACGCGCGTAATTTAAATTTAAATTGGCGCACATAAAATAAATATAATTGGCGCATGTGCGTGTAAATTTAAATTGGTGCACGTAAGTTAAATTTAATTGGCGTACGTAAGATAAATATAATTGGCGCAGGTGCGTGTAAATTTTAATGTTTTAATTTTTTATTTAAATGTTTACAATGTTTATGTTGTTTAAAATATGTTTTATTTTTATTATTTCAGATTCGTAAAGAGCGTAAAGTAAAAGCTATTAATCATGGGGCTAAGATTTTGGATCTCCGACGTCCACACGATAATCAGTCATGATTTTGGGATCCGCTTAAGGCGACCGGGCTACATGATTTGATTTACATGGGCTACGCCATTGTGCTTCATGCTTTGTTGATGACTTTATGCTAGTGGTGGCATGCTGAGACCAACAATTTTCACATGCCTGTGGGGGAGATGACGATTACTTTGGATGATGTCGCATGTCTGATGCATGTTCCGATCGAAGGGCGAATGTTGAGACATCCAAAGATGATGTCTCGGGCTGATGGATCAGATCTGATGGTGAGACACTTAGGTGTGACGCAGTTGGTGGCAGTGACAAATTGCAATATGGAGTATGGTGGTTACATTAGTTATAAAGCGTTTAAGGACTATTTTGAGGGCTACCTCAATTATGCTACCAAATTGTCGGATGCACAGACTCCATAGGAGGTACAGAAGTTGGAAAGGGTTATGACTGCTTGTGTGAAGTGTTACCTCCTGTACTTGGTTGGATGCTTGTTGTTTGGTGATAAAAGCAACAAACGCATCGAGTTGGTCTATGTGACTGTAACACCCCGAAAATCCCAAGTATAAAAATTCATAATAAAATCAGAGTATATCATATTCGGGATGTCACATTTCATAAAAATCTCTTTAATAAAAAGAATAATAATTCTTCATCATAAAAATATTCAAAACGTAGCAGCGGAATCATAATTCAAACTCTTTAAAAAGATTAGTTCTTCGCACCAATGTCATAATTAATTCAAAAACGATACATAAAGGAATAGAAACAAATGATAATCCCCATCCCGTTACGTATCAGAGCTCCTAAGACTCCACAAGGACCTCTCACATCGCCAATCCTACGCTTGGTCACCTGCACTTGCCCACGAGGCGGCAATTCCAACAGAAGGGGTGAGATTCACATCAATTATATTAACATATAACTCAAATATTTATGCTTAACAACAACAACGATATTCATCACATAGAACAGAAATGTCTCAAACATCCACATATACAAATCATCTTAAAACATTCTTCACACAACAAATCATCTCATAACGTCTTAGACACAAGACTCGACAAATGCAACTCGACTATGCAACTCTAACATCTTAAACATCATGCATGTGGTACCAATATTTAAGCTTAAATAAGCTTCACCGTCGCTTTGAGCAAAATGCTCCACCGTCGCTTTGAGCATAAGCTCCACCGTCGTTAATTATGCAAATGCATGAACTCGACTTATATACTTAAACAAGTTACACACAACATCTTGACATCATATACGACTCTTTACCGACACATGCAATTATAACAGTACATGGCAGCAGCTCAACACATTAACACATATTCACAGCACATAATCCTTGTCGCAAATATCATTTAAACATCATTCATACAACTCACTTAACAAGCATATAAATCATAGATTAAGGTCAACAGTTAAGAGTCATCTTACAGCATCATTACAGGTTGTAATTTAGGTCTTAAACATCTCTAATACTATCTAGAAGTCTACCCTCAAAGCCTCGCTCAAAACAGAGTTCTAAAACTCAAGTTATAGTGGTCTGAGACCACATTGCTCGCTATGGCGAGTAGTTCTGCTCGCCACGGCGAGCTATCAATTTTTCATTCTGCCAGTGCTCGCTACGGCGAGTGTTGTTGCTCGCCTCGCGCGCGCTAAAGGGGTTGCTCGCCACGGCGAGTGATGTTGCTCGCCTCGCGAGTTAAACTGTTCTGCTCGCCACGGCGAGTAGGTCTGCTCGCTACGGTGAACGGTCGCAGAACAGGTGCGGGTTCGCTCAAACCCTCGCTAAAACTCGTCCAATCTCTCATACTAAGGCTCTAATCATTCAGAATTACGATCCTAGTGTCTAACCTAGGTTATGTAACATGTTTCTACATCAGTTCACGTCATTCTCTCATCAATTCATCACAAAATCTACCAAAACCCTAACTTAAGAACTCCCTCTAAACCCTTCCCAATCCCTTAGTTAATCATAAACAATGAATTACAGTATAACATAATTGAAGCTAGGCTCACCCTTACCTGAATAAAATCCTGAATCAAAGCTGCGTTCTTCTCTCTTGTTCTTGCCTCTTCTAGGTTTCTCCTCTTTCTCACCAAAAACTCTGACAACGCTTACTCTGTTTTTCTTAACCTAATTCCCTCTTTAAATAACTTTTCTCCACTTGTCTTATTTTTCCACTAAATCCTCAACTTCTCTAAAATTACATAACAACTCCTCTAATGAAATATCCTATTTTATTTTACTTCACTAAACTCTCTTAAATATATATATATATATATATATATATATATATATATATATATACACACACACACACACACAACTAAGCCAAATAATACTTATGCTAAAAATAATAAATCAAATAAATATCAAATATATTCTTAAACAAAATAACAAATATTTCTATAACAAATAACAAACATATTTATAACAAAAATATCTATAACAAATAACAAACATATTATCACTTATCAAATATAAAATCATGTAAAAGTATTCAAATATTAACTAAAAATAATTAAATAAAAAGGGGGCGTTACAGTGACGACCATGGAGGACGCCTACGCGGGGATGCGTAATTATTCATGGGGAAGGATGACATTGGGATACCTATACCACTATTTATCCGAGGTCTCTTTGCCTGGAAGCACCGCTCTTGGGGGAAGCGTGACACTGCTCACTGTAAGAAATTGTCACATTTGAACCTTTACTTTATTTTTTTGATTTTTTTCCTACGTAATGACTTATTAATTTGATTTGTTTGGTTTGTGCAGGGATGGTTTTTGGCCCATTTTCCTAGCCTTTACAGTGTTGATCCAAATTCCAACTATATAGAAAACTATATGGTTGCGGCGAAATGGGCGTTACAGAAGGGTCATGGAGAGGGGGTGATGTATCGCTCATTGCTTGATCGTTTGCAGTTTGATGATGTTACCTGGAGGTCGTACGAAGAGCACATGGAGATCCAGGGTTTTGAGAAGATTTTCTGGTATTCAGGTTATGTTATGTGCGGTGTTGAGAAGGTGTATTGTCACTTGCCTAAGAGAGTTAGGTGGCAGTACAGATAAGTCCAGAACGTCCCTAGACATCCAACGGATGTTGTTGAGCTGCAACCAGATCAGATTGTGCAGGCATTCATTGACTTCTGTACTCACACGATTAAGGAGCCTGACTAGGGTGAGCCAACACATGAGGAGACATGGCGAATGGCGGATGGCTATATACTATGGTACACTAGGGTGTTTCACCCTCTGATTTTGCCACTTCTTCCAGGATATCTTCCGAGGCCAACAAATGAGGAGCAGATCATTGCACAACAGTGGGCGCAGTACGAGGTGAGAAGCTCGCTTCATACTTATGAGATGGTTAGTGGCGTTGTTGCATATGCTGATGAGCACTTGGGTTAGGAGTTGATGAGCCCTGAGTAATGGTATGCGGCCATGCGCCATGTTAGGGAGCACATCACACCCATATTGACCAGGAGACGAGCTCAGAGGCCGAGGAGGCACCATGCCGAACAGGAGCAGCAGTACCAGTATGATTACTTGTGGTTGTTGTTTAGGACTTGTTTTTTACTTTTCGTATTTTTATGATATTGATTCGTATGTTAGTATTTTGATGACATGTTCTAGTACATTGGCTTTAATCCTGTTGGTACCTTTATAACATATTGTGATAATTGTTTAATGTTCATGTGAAATATGGTCTCGTATTTTGACTTGTTTGTGTCAATTGTTGATGATTTCGCTAAAAAACAATGTTGAAACAGGTTCGTGATTCAGGCTGAATTATGTGTCAAAACAATGTTGAAACAATGTTGATGATTCCGAGCAGGTTTGATTATAGCAGGTCCAAAATTCCTTAATTATGTGTCAAGACAAGGTTAAACAATGTTGATTATAGCAGGTCCATAAATTGATGCTTCTGCTAATTCATAGGCTTCAGGACGCATCGGCAGTTAACTGCTGAGGAAAAAGGGAACCAGCGGTACCGAGGAAATTAAAAATGGCGGCAGTTAACTTTCGAATAGTATTTTGGTCTTTTACTAGCGTGTTTTAGCTTAAACACATGTGTGAACATCAATTTTACAAATCATGTGGGTCCTATATATATTTAGTGGGTCGAATGTGAATTTTAACCAATCAAATAGAGTGTGTTGAAAAATGTGTGTTCAAAGGTGTGTTGTTAGCATTTCTCTTTTACCTTTGTACACGTAGTTGTTTGCATGGAAAATTTTCCTTTAAACAAATGAACAAAAGATCAACCTAAAATTCAAGTTTGATTCTCAAGGGGTTCTTTAGTTGATAATTTATACACAACAAATTCGAGTTTGAGATGCAAGAGATATGTGATTAAAATAAAATGTAAATATAAAAAGTGAAAAAAGTAGGAAATAAAGATAAAAAAGAAGATGATATATATACTATGTATAAAGAAAATAACTTCTTTAAGCTCTTTTGGACTGATTGTTTCTCTTTTCAAAAATACCTTCAATTTTTAATACAAATAACACTTGTAACAAATAGATAAGAATAAATTTAAATATTAAAATAAAAGTGTAACAAACACAAATGTCCGATTTTTTCCTTTATTATTTAAAAAGTGTAACAAACTAGATAAGTGCACTTATACTTACATTTTCATTATCCCAACTATACCCTTAAACAACAATTTTTTCTATAATAAAGATTGTTGTTGGTGTCATTAAAAAAATAAGAATTTAGATTATATATTTTTTTATATATTGTTAGTTTCATTGAAATAGATAATTATGGTTAGTTTGATTTGTTATAATTTGAAAGTGAAAAAAATATTTATTTATTTACTTTTAATCAAAATTAAAATTTCATAAAAAACATCATTCATAATTTTCAAAAGTTAGTGCAATAAAAAGAGCGGAAAGATTGGCACGTGGGTGACTGTCTTTTTGCTAGTTATTATAAATAAAAGTTAGTTACATATCATATGAGAATAGACTTCTTATATAAGAATGATAAGAATGAATCTCAATCATTAGATTAAAATGGATGGATAGGATTAAGAGACTCTTTTTAAACAAAAATGTGCATTTCCTTATTCTATCCTCTCTCAACACTCACTGTTCATCTTCTCAAACTCCACATTCTTATGTGATTCGATCTCCTAAACGAAACTCAACTCATATTTTCTAATTAATGATTATCTCTATCTTGGATGATGTTATAGTAACATAATTATTCTTATATGGATGATTCATGTCTCACCTTAGATTCACTTGAGACAGATGAACAATGCAATGCAATGTTTTCTTTTTCTGGCAAGAAATTCGAGAAAAAGGTCAAATTTAATTGGCCACCTTCAATTCAAGAAAATGATCAAGGTTTATCTATATTGGATTTTATTGTTGATGGCACTATTTGTTTCTACCAAGGTTTGATACTTCCGAAAATTACATTTTGGAACTTAACTTCTAAGGAATTCAAGGTCCTTCCTTCTAGTCCTCATGAGTCCCCGCCATCTTCTTATGACAGGGATGTGTTTTCAATTCATGGATTTGGCCATGATCATGTTACAAATGACCATAAGGTAATTCGACATGCATCACATTGTATGTCTGTAACTGATTTTGAAAGTTATATCCCACAACATGACTCATGGAAGAAACTTGATGTAGATATGTGATGACATGTTGTCATTACGTAATTTTTAGGATTTATTTTGACATTTTATAGAGTTCTAATGCAATATGAAGGGTCCACGTGTGTTAAAAAGCAAGAAAATACATTGAACAAGAAGCATCAAATCGTGTCACGATTTACGCTACCGTGACACGATTTCCTTGGCAGAGAGACATGTTTTTGAAGCACTGGAATCGTGATACGATTTCCTGTGGCGTGACACGATTTTGAGAAGGATCTGGAAGGAATCTAGGGTTTAAGAGAGAAATCGTGACATGATTTTTGACACCGTGGCGCGATTTTGGCTTCAGGAAATTTTTCCTATTTAAGTTGAAGTCAGTTCCAGAAACATGGGTGAAGAATCCTGGAGAGAGAAAGTGAGATTTTGAGACCTGAAGACGGCTGCAAGGGCGAATTCATCACCTTGTAACCAGTTCATGTATGTTTTAATTCTTCCATTGATTATGTTATTTGTAAACTCGATTATGAGTAGCTAAATCTCATAGAGATTAGGTCTGAGATGATTCTTTGTAACCCTAATTGATCTACGTTACTGTGAAACTCTATTTATTGTGAATGACAATCTAGTCTTTATTCAATTCAATTGTTCTTAATGCTTTTTATATCCTGATCAAATATAAACATGATTTAGTGAAAATGAATGACTACTGACGATAGCTTTCTACTTAGACCTAATTGAGTTGTTCTAATAAACATGGTTAGTCTAGGAATGAATAATCGTTTGTTATTGATATTAGGTTAGCGTTCTTAAAACCTTCGACGATTATTAGACCACCTAAGGATTAGGACTATTTTGTTAACTATCGTGGGATTAGAAAATCATTCATAAGAATAGGTGCAGTATACCAATTAGAGGAACTCAGAGGATTCGATAGACCTGATCTCATCTCTCTTCATATTTTCTAAACCAAATCTATATTTTCTAACTGAATCTATATTTTCTAACCGAAACTATATTTTCTGTTATTTATTTTTATGCAATCAAATCAAATCAAATCTACTACCTATATTTTACAAAATAATATATACATCCTAAATATTTACTTTATTGTCAAATTGAGATTAACACAGTCCTCGTGGATATAAACTTATTTTATTAATTCGATAGTTTTTGTTACACTTGTCAAACATCTATCAATATGCCGGCTATCGTAATTCAGGTATCGGAGTTCACACAAATAGAGTGTGTCATTGGTGGGATAGACTTGATGATTGCATGGTGTCATTTAACTTGAGCAGTGCCATATTCTTAAGGAACACCCCTACCCTCATATGTGCATGGTAATTTTGGTTTTGTATTGGTGGATAGACGATTTGTGGCATTAAATGGATCCATTGTTTTTATCTCAAACTATCAAACAAGCTATGCAAGTCAAAAACTTTTCACATATCAATTTTAGGGGAACTCGGTGTGAAAGAATCATGGACTAAAGTCTTCATGGTTAAACCATTAGATAATGTTGACCATCCTATTGGAGCGGGGAAAAGGGTGATATATTCTTTACATCAAGAGATGGAGAACTAGTTTCGTTTGATTTGAGTATCCAAATGATCGAGAATTATTGCATTCAAGATGTATTATGTATTACGATAATCCTTCATAAGCAAGTCCTTCTTCCGGTCGGAGGAATATGAAATGTATGACACTGATTATTAGAATTTCACCTTGTATACAAGGTGGCTTGCATTTGGTCATATCAAAATTATTATCATGTAGGTAGCAAATTTAGAAACTGATTGAGAATATGAACTTTGTGGCATCAACTTTATTTTATGGCTTGTGGAAATCTGATGAAATGCATCTTAAATGTGCATTGGACTAGTGTACAAACTGAATGTCATCCTAGTGTCGTTGATGTGGTTCTGATATCTTATGTGTTATGAAAATATGGTGTGGTATGAACGGTGATGTTTCAAAGATTTTGTGAGTTGGTACATATCTACAACAGGTGTTACTATGTCCATCTGTTCTTTTTGGATTTCCAAACTGTTGTATTAGGATTTTCAAATTCTATTATCTAATGAAATTGTTACTAAGTTGAGTCACGACCATGTTGCTCTCCATAAGACGTTTCGTGGCACTGCCCAAAATTGTGGAATGTAGACTATCAACCACGCCGTCTCCAGGGTAAAACAAGCTCAACTACAACTATTCGATTAACTACTGCACTGTAGAAAACCGTTCAGGAATTACACCTCCAATATGGTACCAAGACCATTCTTTTAATACTAAAATCACTTTAATATCGTACTGTTACCACTCTATTATGGTGATGAGACCACTCAAATATGGTGTTACCACCATTCTAATTATTAACTTCTCCAACTATGATACTATGATCACTCAAATATGGTCTTACACCATTCTAACGTCTAACTTCTTCAAGAATCGAAGAAGAATATATTTTAAGATCATTCATAATTTTGAAGGGACGTTATACCGAAAAAGGGACTATAATCATAAATTATTATTTATTCTGAAGGACATAAAAATATCGAATGGACTATGAACTTAAGACCATTAATTTCGAAGGGACATTAAACCGAAAAGGGACTATGGTCTTAAGAACACTCTTAATTTCAAAGGGACAGAAAAAAGGAGATGAAGAGAAGAAAGACTCGTCAACACAAGTCAAGAAAGGGAGAAGAGAGAAAGAGTTCACGATAACTCAATTAAACTCTTTGGTGTGATTTTTGAACTGAGTAGAGTCCTCTATTTATATAGATATTTTGTAATTGTTTTAGCAAAACTTGCGGCAACAGTTACTCTAACGGATAAGATCAAAATGAAACTTATTCATTAATCAGTTCAACAACACTTGTGGATAATATCAAAAATAAACAAATCCACAAAAGTGAAGGAAACGAACTCATTGGATTTGAATGAAGGATATTCACGATTAAAAATAATAATTACTATTATTTTTATCATTATGAAGGATTTAATTAAATACTGCAATTTAAACACTACTATTGTGTGTGTTCTATTTTATATGGGACCCCCACACTCTATTTTTTCAATTCACACAACATTAGATCAAAGTATAATTACTTGTTGTTTAATCTTCAAACATCACACCAATGTTCCAACAATCCCCCACTTGAATTTAAAAAATGGTTTCAATAATAACGTCAAAACGTTTCTACAAGGTTGTTAATAAACAAAGGTGTCGCCTACAACTTAAACCGTTGCATAGCAGATAATATTCCGATTAACAAGAGTTGCTTACAACATTGAACTCTATCTCAGACATAAAACCCGCACACAAACCTTTTCATAAGGTGTATTCTAAAAACCCGTGTGTTTATGGCCCTGCACGTTTATCCCAGTTTTAACAAACGCTCCAGGTATTCTGCCCCGAATTCCATAGGAACCGGCCTCAGTTTCACATTTGTATAGGTGAGTCTATCAAGAGTACTCCTGTAGCTATGTACTCCACTCAACATAGAGTATAAATCTCATTAAGAGTTTCTATTATCTCATCCTTCTATCGCTGCAGGATTCATGCTTTCTTAATTTTTTTCATAGCATGTTCTATCACTCATGACTTGCTATTACCCATTGAACCTATTTCTTGGGATCTCCAGTCATGTAGATCGGGTTACCATCACTTGTGACCTTTGGGCATTAGTCACATCTCATTGGATGTGTTTATGACTTTCTTTCTACTAATTCCTTTCGTCAAAGGATTGACTAATTCTTTATCAGTACGTGCACGATATACTTTAACCGTTCCTTTAAAGCTCTCTAAGTATTCTGTGTTCGTGCCTTAATTATCGTCTTTTACCATTGTGGTAACGATTTTCATTTTTGTAATAGCTGCAGTACTATTACAATAAATTAACACTTCTGGCAACGGTTTCACCTGCTGAGGCAAAATCCTTAATTAATTTTAATGATAATAAACCATTATGATTAAGGAATTAATGGACTTTGATTAGTTTCTTGGTATTTAACTTGTGCTCCTAAGTGGTTAACTAAGACAAGTACAAGGTTTAATTAATACCAAGATACAAGAAATCAAATGACATTTGAATTCATGATCTAATTCTGAGTTCAGAATGAATTTTAATGATAATAAACCATTATGATTAAGGAATTAATGGACTTTGATTAGTTTCTTGGTATTTAACTTGTGCTATTGAGTGGTTAACTAAGACAAGTACAAGGTTTAATTAATACCAAGATACAAGAAATCAAATGACATTTGAATTCATGATCTAATTCTGAGTTCAGAATGTTAGATTAGAATGTTGCTCAGAAAGTTGATCAGAATGTTCAAGCAGAGTTCAGAAGGTCGTTCTTACACAAGCTTAGGAACTCAAGAACATTATCAAGAGTATGCAAGGCACACGTGACATGAATATATGTCCAGGAAAGTACACCCGCATGGATCAATCAAGCAACAAAGGCATTTATAAGGGAAATGTCTAAAAGGATACTCGATGTTCATTTAAAACTATGAACATTGAAGTACTAGGAATATTCCAACAGAATATGATCCTAGATGAGTATAATAACTGCTCTTCATTGTTGTTTCACTATTAGGATTTGATTACATCAAATGGTAGTCTTACAAATTATCCTAAGTGAAACAAATGGAACATTCTGATTGTCAGAATGTTCAGCTATGCACATGCTTACTTTATGAACGGTAAAGTTGGTGAAAAGCAAAAAGCAAAAGCAAAAGCAAATCTATCTTGCTCAATCAGAGATAGACACGCGTGAGATTTGGTACAGTACATGGACCACACAATCTCTCAAAGCATGGGCATGAAGATGCATAATCCACTTTATCTCTCCTGCACCAGTCCCTAGGCAAATCTGGGAAAGTAACTTTTTGATGTATGTGGAAAAGCCACTACTTTGGTTATTGCCCAAAAAATCATATGAAAAGCATATGACACGCCCAGAAGTTCATGTGTTCATTCATCATGATGAACCCAAATGAAGATCATGATGAACCCAAATGAAGATCATGAATAACACAACAACATTCTGAAGTTCATCTGAAGAACACAACAACATTCTGAAGTTCAGAATGTTTACCCAGAATTTCAAGTAAAAGTTTGTGGGACCCAGGGCACATGGCATAACACCATTGGACACCCTACAACGACTATATGAGCCCAACAACTCTATAAATAGAGATCTAAGGCTCAACATTACTTGCACCATTGCAAAGCATACAAGAAAGCATTTGAAACGTGTTTGAAGCTCCTGCAATTTGAATTGATCATCATTGAAGGCTCTTTTTACCTTCTTTGTAGTGTAAATCAATTTTCTCTGTTATCTCTTTTAAAGATAACTTCTTCCATTCCTTTGTTTGTTTCTCAAACATCCAACCTCCATACAAATTGTAAACAGAGTCTCATCTAACTTTAGGGGTACTAAAGTGTTAGTTTGAGCAAAGGTTGTAAAAGTTTAAGTGGTTAACTTAGCAACAAGGTGCAAGCCTGCTGAGGCTTAGAGAATACAGAATTGCAAGTGTTCAGGTGAGCACAAATTGTAAGGTGCAGGATTTGAGAGGTTATCTCAAGCATCATAGTGGAAACTCTCACAAGATTGTGAGGAGTGGACTAACCCACATTGGGTGAACCGCTATAAATATATGTGTGTTCTTTCTCTCTTCCCTATACTCTTTATTTACAGTATACACAACACACACTTACACACTTACTTTATTAAACTGTTTTTGTGTATGAACTTCAGAACGTTCTGAAGACAGAATCCTAACTTAACTATTCCAAGTAAATAACTTGAGAATCACTTTTAAGTTTCAGTATAATTTATAAAGGGTCACAATTCAACCCCCCTTCCTTGTGACTATTTTATCTACTTCATCACCAACTAAGTGTTCTCAACTAGCAAGCATCTTATCAACTTACTTCTTCAATAGTTTTCTCTAGTGTTCTCATCCCAAATACATTCCATAGTGAACTGAGTCAATATCATTTATTTCAACAAACAACTCCTCTAGTGATGCTCAATGTGTAGCCACTGGTCGCTAAATACTCATCTGAAGAGATGTTCTATTTTATATCTTGTACTATTTAAGTACAATAGGTTACTCCTCATAATGTAACCCTAGAGTCATAGTCTTCTTAATGCACCTCATGACTCTTTCAATAGTATGACAGTGTTTCTCATCCGTTTATTAGTAAACTTGCACAAGAGTTTCACGACATTGGCGATGTTGGGTCTAATACATTCAATGGCATACCCATGGACTGCCAATGATGCTCGCATGTTCTGTTTGTCTAACTCTATCTCAAGTGTTCTTACACTTGGATCATAATATATGTTTGCAAGTTTACATTCAAATAATTACATTTCCTTAAGATCTTCTCAACTATGTGAGATTCATCAAAAAATTCTCTTTTCTGATCTAGTAATCTTGAAACCAAGAATTACTTCAAATTTATCTTGGTCTTTCTTATCAATGTTGTTTGATAAACAATGATTTCACATAATTCATAGCATGAATCTTTAAATCAAATATGAGCAAGTCGTCTTCATAGAGACATATGATCGTGCAAATATTATTTGTCACTTTCATTCATTTTATACTTATTCGATAGCATTAGAATGTCAAATTTTTCATGTCATTCCTTAAGAGTTTATTTTAGACCTAACAAAGAATTATCTAATTTACATACCTTGTTTTCTTGTCCATGAATCACAAAAAATTTCAGCTTGTTCCATATAGATTTCTTCTTCTAGTTCACCATAAAAAAGACAACTTTCACATCCATTTGGAGTACTATCGAGTTATGAACGGCGTCTAAAGGGACTAGTACTCTTATGGATATGATTTTAGTGACTGGTGAATGAGTGTCGAAGAAGTCTATATTTTTATCTTTGTCTAAAACCTTTTACTACAAGGAGAGTCTTGTATTCATCAACTGTACCATCAAGTTTTAGTTCTTTCCAAAATCTAAATACAACCAATTGTTTGCAACCATGATGCAAGTCAACTAAGATCATGTTTCGTTAGAATCTAGAGAATCCATTTCATCGTTTATTGCTTCTTTTCAGAAGTTAACATCCAATGAAGACAAAGATTCTTGAAGGCCAAATGGATCATCTTCCAATATACAAACCATATAATTAGATTTATATTCTTTAGCAATTATAGCTTTCTTACCTCCTTGAGGTTCTATAACATCTCGTACGATGTTTTCATAACTATTTCTGATTACTGGAATGTGATCAGATATAGTGCCCCCACTAGTTCTTAATTTTTAAAGGAAATTTATTTTCTCCCCCACTAATGTCGTGATCCCACTAACGCCCCACTAGTGCCCCCACTGTTCTATATTTAAAGGGGTAAATATTTACATAGAAATCAACATCTTTTATTCTATGATCACTTTAGCATTTAAGTCATAAAACCTATATGTTTCGCTATTTATAGCATACCCAATGAATACACATTCATAGGTTCTACTAGTGAGTTCAACTTTCTTCGGGTCCAGAATTCAAATACAAATTAGACAATCCCAAGTTCAAAAATAAGACAAGTTGGAGTGTCTTTTCTTCAAAAATTTCTTAATTAGAATTTTTCTTCTTAGACTTGGGTACTCTATCCAATATAAATTTCAATTTTCGTTATAGAAATTGAACATATCAAGCGTATCAATTTTATTTCCAAAATTTACAGTCATCAATAAATATGATAAAATATCTTTTTTATCATTTCTATTTTATGTGTCATCAAGTTCGCACATATCATAATTTATTAAGTTTAGGGATTCAAATTCTCTAAACACTTATTTATATGAATTTTTGGTTCATTTATCTTGACTGCAAAAAATAAAAATTCTCTAATCATATAACTTTGGAATTAAGTCCAAGTTACTCAAGTTTAAAATTAAACGCTTGTTCACATGATAAATTTTGATATGTCAAATATTAAAATCACACAACTTATAAAATAGAAGGAGAATTTAATTTTGAACATATCATCAAAGGTGCAGTTTTTTCCAACAAGAATGCATGGTACACAAGTCTCTCTTTAAGTCTGAGTCAACTCAGTCTTATTCAATAGAAATCTAAAATTCAGATTCTTTCTTATTTTTATATGAAACATTTGGAACAAGTTTCTCATACTAGTTCATCAAAAAACCCTTTTCAATTTGGTTCATTCTTTGATTTTTCAATGTTGATATTTTGTACATATAAACATGGATTGCTTAGATGGTAAATTGTCCTTTTGTTCCTCGGTACAATTAGATATATTAACTTTGGTTATAACTGGACCATTTACCATTAAAAATGATATGTGAATTTGTTATAACAACAAACACTTCATTGTTTCACTTAGAAGATGTATTTCTAAAGCTTGATTTATGCTCAATGTATTTAGGGACGACTTAATCTCAATAAGTAACTTTTTCGATAAATATAACATAAAGAAACGTCTTAAAATTGTTGTTTTTGGATTTCCAAACTGTTATATTTGGATTTTCAAATTCTATTATCTACTGAAGTTATTACTAGGCTGAGTCACGACCATGTCGCTCTCTTTAAGATGTTTCGTGGCACTGCCCAAAATTGTGCAACGCAAACTATCAACCACGCCGCCTCAAGGATAAAACAAGTTCATCTACAACTGTTTGATTAACTACTGCACTATAGAAAACCATTCGAGAACCCACTTGGGTTGGTCTGGTGGTATTGGCTTGAAACCTGAGAGTGTGCTCCTCCTCAAGGTCTCAGGTTCGATTCCCACTCTACATTAGAGTGTTTAATCTTCCAACATCACACCAATGTTCCAACACTATATACACCGAAGAATAGATCTCCAATGGTAGAAAATTTCCAAGGCTTAGAAGTATATTTTACATTTAAGTTAAAGGAAGGGACAATATAAGTCTAAAATTGCCTAAAGCATGTAAAGAGTAAAACTCATCACATACATCTTGTAAGGTCTCTTGTGTAAAACTCATCACATACATCTTGTAAGGTCTCTTCTCTTATATAATTTGCATAACCCTTTAAAAGAAGTCCCCTAACCTATGCAAAAATTTAAATTTAAAATGTATTTATCAGAATAAGAATAATCATCCTTTAAACCATGTAGTTACAAAAGCTTTACTACCATGTTATGAACTGAAACTTAGAATGCAAGACTGTGTTTCAAAAACAAGACAGGAGGAAAAAACTTAAGGATGCTTAGCTTACATTCCTATATATATTTAACAGAACAGATAATATTGTTCAATTTATTAAAAAATGACCGCAAAGTAAAGCCATGGTGTGTTCATTAGCTTGTCAAGTTCAAGCTCCCAAATATACCTTATTTTACTAAAAACCGGAGGTCATTGAGGAAAGGAAATATCATTCTTACAAATAAGAACCCTAATAATCAATCATTCATTTGTCCAATAGGAAGAGAGCTTTCATTGTAATTCACAATCTGACAACAACCGAATGCCCCTTTAAGACCAAGCTCATCAATCATTCCGGTACTTAAATTAAATTTGATTAGTTCGCTATCTTTTCTTCTGAAGAATAATAAATCACCATTCTTTCCCTTCCCAATAGGATGCTCAATGCAAGGTAGAGGTCCAATAATGAAGAGTTTAGTCTAAGACTCCTTCACACCGAGTTCACCCAAAATATATATGTGAAAAGTAGTCATTTCTACATAGTTTGAGATCAACGCAATGTGATCATTGAATATCTCATAAAAAAATGCAGGATCAAAACTATCATTCATAGACAAGGACAGGGGTGTTGTACAAAACACCTCGTTGCTTAAGTCAAATGACACCAAATATCCTTTACGCTCAAATTCATCTTGATACCAATGACATACTCCATTCATGTAGACATATACACCTACCCAACCGTATTGAGCACGAGGCAGATCCAGATCAAGTTTTCTCCAAGAGTTGCTTCTTAGGTTGTATATCTCCCACACATCGTCACGTAACAACCTGATTGGCTCACCTTCCATATCACCTTCAAAATCATCATATACTTCTAGATAAGATACATATCGAATGACCTTGTAGTCATCTCTAACATGGTCATAACCAAATCCATGAATGTAATAATAGTCTTTCTCATAAAGTATAGTTGACTCGGTAGGGCTGGGAGGAAGGACCTTGTATTCCTCCGTAGCTGGGTTCCATAATAGAACAAGAGGTTTTCGTCCTTGATAGAGACAAACAATACCGTTAATAATCGGACCAAAAATATGAAAAGCTCTATTATTCTCTTGAAATGGAGATGGCCAATCTAATTTGACCTTATTCTCAAACCTCTCACCAAAAAGCAAATATAACACGTGTTGAAGGTTTGGAAAATATAGAGTCTGTTGTAGGAGGAGACATGAACCATCCTCCTCATAAGTACTGGATATGAAATAATTGCGGTACATGTTTGTAAAATTAGGATTTTCAAATAAGCAAGACCATGATTTATGTATGCAACTAAACCGCTTCAAAGATTTAAGAGGCAATTTGGACAGAATGGAAAATGCAAGATCATCATGAATATGATTGCTAACCTTTTGAACTGTAACAGAATCCGTTGATTTCATCATCTTCTCAGAAAATGAGTTTACTCGTGAAGCTAGTAGCAATTGCTGTGAAATTGAAGTGTTTGTTGATTTCTTGTTTTCGTTTTACTCTAGTTATATGGAAAAACTTGCTTTATATTTTTTTTTAATCATAGAAAGAAAGTTATATTTTGTTGGTAAAACGAAAAGAAAAAAAAGTATATAGAAAAATTAAATTCATTATTAATTTTTTGAGGGAATTAGTAATTAAAGTTTTCTTTTGACTTCTTATCAAAAATAATATTCTTTTGACTGATTATTACTTTTTTTAATACTAACTTTTGACTGATTATTATATATTAACTACTACTATATATCTATAATAGATGTGGTATCTTGAGTTTTGTTGATATGATGTTAATTTTTTAGGCTTAATTTATATTTCGCTGCTTAAGTTAATTTTAGGTTTTCTTTTGTTCCTTGAGTTTATTTTGTTTCATTTTGATCTTATAAATCACAAATATTATACGATTTTGTCATTTGAGGTGTTTATGTTTTATTTTGATCCCTTAAGTTATGAACATTCGACATTGTGGTCTCTTTAAGTTACAAAGATTAAGACATTTTGGTCCCTTTTAGGAGGGATTAAATTGTCTTAAGGTTGTAACTTAAAGGATCAAATCATATGATATTTGTAAGATAAATGACTAACACGAAACGGAAAAAAGTTAAATGACAAAATTGTCTAACCTTTGTAATTTAAAAGATCAAAATAAAACGAATTTTTTTTAAGTAATCAATGTGAAACTGAAAATTAATCTAAAGGACCAAAATTATAATTTAGTTTTTTTTATACTCCCTCCGTTTCATAATAGTTGTCGTTTTTGGAGAATCATTTTGTTTCATTTTACTTGTCATTTTCAAGTTTCAATGCAACATTTATTAAAAAAAAGGTTTTAATGCAACATTAATTTTTGTTTTGTAAAAATATCATTACCTATTTATTATACAAAGAGAAATAATAGAATGAAATAAGAAATGGTTAAGAGTATTATAGAAAAAACAAAAAAAAAATCATAAAAAATACAAATATACGGATTCTGCCATAAACATGGTTATAATTTAACCTAGTTGAGATTACGGAATTACCGGAAGGAAGATTTAGAAATTATGAAGTTTCATACCTAAGTTCATTACGTACAAATGATAAATAGGCAATGGGAACAACCATGAACAAAGTAAATTCGAGTTGTCCGGCCTATTAATACATGTCGCGTCATTTTTCGGAGATCAAGGCTATTTAATTAGCGTTTGACTCACTAATTTATTTCACGACTGAACATTTAATTTTTGAAAGAAAGTGGAAAAAAGTTCAAATACCACATTTTAGAGATTAAGGGTTCGGGGGTTGGTTACATAAAGGGAAGGTATTAGCACCCTTTATGTTCGTAGTACTCTACGAGAACCTCTTGATTTTATTTAACTTTTGTGCTATAACTTACTTGCTTTGAAAAAATGGAATTTAAAATGATTAAGAAGAAAAACCTAATTATCTACATTTTTATTGATTTGGAAGGACAAGTGTCCTTTGCCTACGTACCCGTGAGGGATCAAAACCTCGTAGTTCGGGGTAGAAATTTTGTTTGATTTGTTTGGTGTTTTTTATTAGTTTTGAAAAAAGTTTTAAAGAAAAAGCCGAGTGGCAAATTGGAATTGATTTGTATTTTTTATTTGAAAGAGACTACTCATGATAAAATTAAATTGTTTTAGACATTTGATTAAGAAAAAGAAAAAGAAAGATCACTTGATTTTTGGAATCAATGTTTATTATAAAAAATGTTTTTTGTGATTTTTGATATTCGCATGTTTTTGTTGTTTTGAATAATTAGCTGAAAATAAACTAACGGAGCGTAAAAATAGAAGCGCAGGTACCACATGGTGGCGTTGGACCACCACGAGGACCTTTAACCTAAACTACCAAGCACAATAGACATACACGCACACACGCACACATGCACCTAAAGCTATTACATAAAAACCTATTATACATTCTAAAGTCTGCGGGAAAAATAAATAAATTACATTAAAGCCTATTTACATTCTACGTTCTTGTGCGAGAAATAAAATGGAAAAAATAAATAATATACGCTTAAGCCTAATATACAAACTAATAATTTAAAATGCTTAACGATAAAATAAGAAGCAAAAATAAACTAGAATAATATAAGATGCAGTCAAATAAAATGCAGTTGAAATAAAAATGCATGGAGATAGACATGATAAAAATAATAATAGGAAAGACAAGAAAAAAGATGAACGCGGGGGTGCAGCAGTATTATGGTATATGCAGCAAAAAAAATGCTGAACTGGGCCTTAAGGAGACAAGGCGCTGGGCCTAGGGGAATTGGCTGGAGGCCGGTTCGGTTCAAGCCTGGGTCAGACCAGGAGAACCGAACCGTTTCAGGAAATATATAAGGGTTGTGGAGGTTCTTTCATTCATTTTTCTTGTTTGTTTCTCTCTCTACCTCTCACCTCTCTCTAAAACCTCTCTCTTCTCTCTCTTGTACTTCAAGAACATGAAGAGCTTCCATGAGTTTTCCGGCGAAACTCACGAAGTTTCCGGCGAGGGATGAGTTTTCCGGCGCGGTGGTCGCCGGCCAAGGGTGGTGGCGCCGCCGCGCCGGAGTTAAAAGTAACTCCTTTTTTTGTTTTTTTTTCTCTCTCTTCTACTCCTACTTCTACACTCGTTTCTACACCTAGAAATCATGAAAACAACAACTCTCAAGCTAGATCTACCAAAAGAAAGAAATAAAAAAAACTTGTACCTTTGTTTCTTGACGGATTTGATTTCGGTTTGTTGTTGTTGGTTGTGAATAGGTGATGTGTTGAACTTGATTGTTGTTTGCGATTCTGACTGGTGTTGTTTGTGAATTCTTTTCTTGTGTGGATTTCGGTCGATGTGCTTTTTGCTGCTGTTGTTTTCTTTCTCTTCGCAGGTTATCTGTGTGTAAAGTTGTATTGTGTTCAACTCTGATGTAATTTCGTTGCAGGTTTTGTGTTGGAAATTTGCGGCTGTTTGTGCCTTTTTGAGATGATTTTCGGCCCCCCCTTTTATTGTGTTCTGGCTTATGTTTTATAGTAACATGGCTAGGGTTAGTTAAAGATGAGCAGAAATTGGTGGCTTTGGATTGGGATGAGATGAACGTGTTTCTGTTCCTCGAAATTTGCTGCAGATGAGGCAGCGTGAGCTGTTGTTGGATTTGGATGAATTTTGGATATTTTTGGACAGTTAATAATAATAAAATGAAAGTGATTGAACTAAAAAATAAACATGACTAATTTAAAAAATAAGGACCAAAATTAAAATTAAGAAATTAAATAAAAGATGGAAATTAAAAGGATAAAAGTAAATAAAAACAAAATAAAAATAATGAGAGAAGAGGGCCCGATTCGGAACCAAAAATGAGGTATTTTAAAATACCTCTCTGCCGAAATTTTTATCGAAAAGTCAGCAACTGATCATGATCGAACGGCGTACGAGTGTAGGGTCAAACGACACGTGTCAGTGGTGTCTTAGGTCAAAAATTGGGGTATGACAGATGCCCATATTTAAGTTTCTTTGTCCGGAGATTTGAAGATGAAATCTTTGATTTGACGGGCCGAAGAGACTTAAATACAAAGTACACCTATTTTTGACCCTAAGATACTGTGTGAATGCATGTGACGCAATTATGAATGCAAGACGGCATGGATGACTCGACTGGGACGAGTAATGAATGCATGTGACACAGTTATGAATGCAAGACAGCATGGATGACTCGACTGGGACGAGTGATGAATGCATGTGACTCTGTTAGGGATGCCCGAATTCGTTATAAAAAGGGATCTGACTCTGTTAGGGAAATGTAGTTTCACTGGGGAAATGATTGTCTACTATTGTATTAGTTTGGAACAATGTTTTAATGAAGATAAAACTTTTTAGTGACACCTCTTGAACAGCTATGCTGGGAATGACACCATTGAAATTGAAATTGATTAGTGGCATCGCTGGAACAGCTACGCTGGGGATGACACTATTGAAATTGAAATTGAAATTGAGTAGTGGCATCGCTGGAACAGCTACGCTGGGGATGACACTTTTGAAACTGAAATTGACTAGTGGCATCGCTGGAACAGCTACGCTGGGGATGACACTATTGAAATTGAAATTGACTAGTGGCATCGTTGGAACAGCTACGCTGGGGATGACACCATTGAAATTGAAATTGACTAGTGGCATCTCTAGAACAGCTACGCTGGGGATGACACTATTGAAATTGAAATTGACTAGTGGCATCGCTGGAACAGCTACGCTGGGGATGACACTCGAGGGAATAACAGATAGACGCGGACTGTCCGTTGTTTAGGACTAGCAGCTTGAAACAAGAAAAAAAAATGTGAACTTAAGCGGTTCGTTGTTTAGAACTGTCGGCTTGAAAGCAGTAAAAATGTAAGCGGTTCGTTGTTTGGGACTGTCGGCTTGAAAGCAGTAAAAATGTAAGCGGTCCGTTGTTTAGGACTGTCGGCTTGAAAGCAGTAAAATGTAAGCGGTCCGTTGTTTAGGACTGTCGGCTTGAAAGGAGTAAAAATGTAAGCGGTCCGTTGTTTAGGACTGTCGGCTTGAAAGGAGTAAAAATGTAAGCGGTCCATTGTTTAGGACTGTCAGCTTGAAAGCAGTAAAATGTAAGCGGTCCATTGTTTAGGACTGTCGACTTGAAAGGAGTAAAAATGTAAGCGGTCCGTTGTCTGGGACTGTCGGCTTGAAACGATAAAAATGTAAACTTAAGCAGTCCATTATCTGGGACTGTCGGCTTGAAACGATAAAAATGTAAACTTAAGCGGTTCATTGTCTGGGATTGTCGGCTTGAAACGATAAAAGACTTAAAACGAAAGGATGCGGCCAAACAAGACTTTGGGTGACTGATGCAACCATGTGTGAATGATGTTGTGTATATGTTGTGTGTGAGTGAAAGTAATAATGCATGGATGTATGAATGTGTGAATGAATGTATGATTGTGTAGACTGGGTTGTGATGGGTAAACTCGACGAAACGAGACAAGACAGGTAAGATGAGAGATAGACTGACATCGCAGTACAAACACTCGGCAAACTTTCTTGAAGATGATAATATCGTGAACTAATCGGGCCATTTGCAGGGTGAAGCCTGGCACAAGATAGCAACTGATGCTTCCTGTGGAAGAGCTCATTGTTGACTGAATAGTTGGGAAGAGGTCGCCATTTGTGAACCGGCGTAGAGTGTTATGATAAATGTCATTGTTGACCAAAAGTCTGGAAGTCGCCATTTTGCATAGAGTGTCAATCTATTGGTATGCCCCAACAGTCACGCTCCTTTTTGTTTTTTTTCTTCTTTTTCTTTTGAAATCCCTAACTTTTGCCTGGACCGCCCTTTCGGGTTTTCAGTCCACCAGGAGTATATTCCTTTTTTGTGCCCCTAATTTTTGCCTGGACCGCCCTTTCGGGTTTTCAGTCCACCGAGACGCTCTCTATTGCCTAAGTCGCCTTTTCAGGTTTTCAACTTAGCGAGCTTTCATTTTTTTGTTCTTGTTTTTGGATTGTGATTGCATCTTGCTTAAAGTAGAGGTCCTCTTCATAGCGCTTAGTCATGTTTCTCTTTCGGAGTGTAGCCGTTCTCGAGGCGGATGCTGATGTGCGCTTCTCTTGCTCACGAGTTCGAAGAGTGTGTTTGTTGTTCGTGCTTTTCAAAAGATGTAAAAAAAGTTTTGTATTTTGAAATTTTTTGCTTCAAGTATTGCCATAAAAATAGAAGAAATTTTGTAAATTGAATAAATGAGAGTTCCAAATAAATGGGTACGGGCTCAAACTTGATTAATTGAGGGATGGCCTGCCAATGACATGGCTCCACGGATCTTTGAAATTTTTTGGAAAATGGTAAATGTAATGGGAAGGGTACATTGAACACAATAACTGTTATTCTCCCTAACAACTTTTGAATGCCCCTGTTCTGAGTCTTTGATTTGCAGATGCTTCGAATCGGAGGTCTTTTGATAGCTGAGTGCCCCAAGTGGACTGTGCTTGATTTGATGCAGTTACTTTGTCATGATCCTTAACTTTTGCATAGATCGCCCTTTCGGGTTTTCTATCAGGATAATCATCTTTGTTAATGTCTCTAATTTTTGCCTGGACCGCCCTTTCGGGTTTTTGGTCCACCGAGACGCTCATTTTTGCCTAAGTCCCTTTTTCAGGTTTGCGACTTATCGAGCTTTTATTTTTGACAGAGTATTTCTTGACTGCACCGGCATTCATAGGTCGTGTGATTTTGTCACCATTCGTAGTTGTAAGAAGTCATTGCACACGAGCCTTCATAGTTAGGCGTCCACTTGCCCCTGGAGTAAGGTTGGAAAGAGTGCCCTTTTGAGCACAAAGTCTGACGAACCTTCTTGTTGGAAGCTTGTTTCGACTTTTTTTTGATATAGTTGTATGAGGTCGTCATGCATTGTAAGTTCAATCAAAACTTAAGATTTCAGCAGAACTCCTGTGTCATACCCCAATTTTTGACCCAAGATCCCACCGACACGTGTCATCTGTCATACCTCTTCTCACTTTTTTTTTAGTCTTTTTAATTTTAATTTTTAATTCACTTCCATCTTTTATTTTCTATTTCACTTTTTAATTTAATTTTAGTTTAAACACATTTATCTTTTATTTATTTTTATTCATAGATGATAGGTCCAATTATTTTATCTATTCTTTTTCTATTTTTAATGTCCGATAAGTCCAAGAATTACAGCTGTTCACGGCTCATCCAAATCCAGAAAAAGGTCTTGTAACAAACTTCTTTTCATCCAAATCCAGAAAAAGGTCTTGTAACAAACTCCCTTTCATCCCAATCCAAATCATCCCAATCCAAAGCCACAATTTTCGGCAGTTTTCAACAAACCCTAGGTCTAATCCTTCACTATAAATACAACCTGCAAAACACACATTATGGGGCCAAAAAAAAATTAATTCACAACCTGCAAAGAAACCATTCTCAGAGGCTCACTCTCGTTCTTAACCCGCATCAACATCACAAGTACCAATTTTTTCATAAAACAGCCAACCAAACACCAATTTTTGCATAAAACAGCCAACCAAACACCAATTTTCGCACAAACAGCAAACCAAACACCAATTTTCGCACAAACAGCAAACCAAACAGAAGTTTCTTCACACAGACAGCAAACCAAACAGAAGTTTCTTCGCACAGACAGCATACCAAACATAAGTTTTTTCTCACAGCAGCAAACCAAACAGAAGGTTCTTCTCACAGGCAGCAAACCAAACAGAAGTTTCTTCGCACAGACAGCAAACCAAACAGAAAGGTAGTACTTTTTTCTTTTCCCTTTTAAAAAAAAAATAGATTTAGACTGCATATTTATCATCCACTTATTTATTGCGTATTTATTTTACAGCAAAGATTTTAGAATGTAAATAGGTGTTCATGTAATTTATTTATCTATTTTCCGCAGACCTTAGAATGTATTAATAGGTTTAATGTAATAGTTGTAGGTGCATGTGTGCGTGTGTGGGTGTATGCTTTATTTTCCCGCTTCTAGTTTAGGTTAGAGGTCCTCATGGTGGTCCAACGCCACCATGTGGTACCTGCGCTTTTATTTTTATGCTCCGTTAGTTTAGTTTTCAGTTTTAACTATCATTCAAAAACAACAAAAACATGCAAATAACAAAACACAAAAAAAACATTTTTAAAACAAACCTTGATCTTAAATCAAGTGATTCTTCTTTTATTTTCTTAATCAAATTCCAATCAATTTAACTTTATTTTAAGATCACTTTCTTTACTATTAAAAAACACAAACAAATACTCATTTGTCACTTCGGCTTTCTTTCATTTTAAAACATTTTTCAAAAACCATCAAAAAACACTCAACCAACCAAACACAATTTCTACCCCGAACTACGAGGTTTTGATCCCTCACGGGTACGTAGGCAAAGGACCATGTCCTTCCAAATCAATAAAAAATGTAGATAATTAGGTCTTTGTTTTCTTAAACACTTTAAATCCATTTTCAAAAGCAAGCAAGTTTATAGCACAAAAATTAAATAAAACCAAGAGGTTCTCGTAGAGTACTACGGACATAAAGGGTGCTAATACCTTCCTTTTATGTAACTAACCCCCGAACCCTAAATCTTTCTTAAAGTGGTATTTGAACCTTTTTCCACTTCTTTTGAAAAAATTAAATGTTCAGTCGTGACGTAAAATAGTGAGTCAAACGCTAATCAAATAGCCTTGATCTCCAAAAAATGACACGACATCCTGTTGACGGGATTTTGATCTCCATGAGAAGTACGACCTTCATGCCGTATACTGAGGGAAGAAGGGGGGTTGCCCCAGTTGAAATGTTTACTGAAACATGATGCCCATGTGAGGCAACGGTGCCATCTTATGCTTGTCTTTGTAAATGGCTGTCATCCTCTGGACAATCTTCTTGATTTTCGTTTGCAGCTTTGACGGCTAAGATGCCCCAGTATATGAGCGATCTTGTCGAGAATCACTTCCTTCTTCTTTTCTTCATCTTCGAACACAGGGAATTCCAAGTCGAGAGAGAGTATATGGTTAATGTATTCAACGGGCTTGTTTATGTTTAATCTGCATTTATGTTTGATTTTAGAAAGTGAATGATTATATGCAGATATTTGGAAATGATTGAGGAAAAAGGAAAAGAATTTTTTGGTTTTTTGTGTTACCATTTTTCCAGAAAAAGCACAAAACAAAAACAAAGTTGGGATCAAAACGACCTTTTTATTAATGATGGAAAATACATGAAGCAAAAAAGCCCTACACAAGTTCACTTTCGTTTCGGGCGGGACGAAAGGATTTTTTGGAAAAAGTAAACAGCAAACAAACGCATTATTTGAACAGATAATAGCGGAAGAAAACATCAACAAAGATCTGATTGCAGCTAGCCATCCCATGTGTCACAAGCACTATGTATTATGATCTGGTAGCGGATTGACCTGCGCGTTCGGAGAGTCTTAGAAGGTCAGACGGTTGGTCCGGATCAAGTTCTGGACTGCTTTCTTTAGTGCATTACAATGTTCGACGTCATGTCCAGGTGCCCCTTGATGGAAGGTACAGAAAATTTCAGGTTTATACCATCCTGGCAATTTTGTTGGTACTGGAGGAGGCGCTTTAGTCTGGACCAGATTCTCTTCAAGCAACATTGGGAGCAACTCTGCATACTTTATGGGAATTGGATCATAATGTGCTCTCTGGGCCTGATTCTGTGGATTGGGTTGTTGAGGAGCCTGTTGTTGAGGCTGTTGTATGCATAATGGCTGACATGGTGGTTGGAGGCCTCGTTGGAATTGTGGCGAATCCTTTGTAACCGTCAGCGAAGATACCAGGGTAGTTAACTTCTCTACTTCGGCCTGAAGCGTTGTCACCTCTTCACGAAGCTCGTGGACCTCTTGTTCAAGCTGATCCGTTTTATGTGTTTGCGCGAGTGTTTGCATGTGCGAGTTGAAGTTGAACGAAGACATCAGACCACCTTACTGACGGATTGACCTTTTATTGAAAAGACACAGTGTGAGACTCGGACTTGAAACTATGAATGCAGAATGATGCATGATATGTTTATGCAAAAACAGACACATTTTTTCGAAGGACTTATGAAAGCAATTTTGTAAACATCGTAATTGAAAATTTCCTTGAATAATAATTTAAAGCACCACAAGATAATTCCCCCTTTTTAACCAACTGAGCCAACGGATAGACTCCAAAATACATCACAGAGAGGCTAGAAAATGACATAGAGGATAAAAACAACTGCGAAGTTCCGCAACTCCTGAGGTGGACTACTCCTCGAAATCTGGATGAGTGTCAGCAAAGAAATCCATATCCTCTTTCTTGTTAATATGTCGTTTGAGAAGTTTGTTCTTCACTTGGATGTCAATATTCTGTGCGACAATTGTTCGACTTTGTTTGAGGAGTTCATGCTTGTGTTGTTCTATTTCTCCACTCATTGTTTCCATCTCGCGCGTAGCTTCATCGTATCTTCTTTTCCAAGTGACACTTTCAAAGGTTGACTCAGTCAATCGCTCCTGATACTCCTCCTTAGTCTTGATGGGTATGGGTAGAGATGATGATGGGGTAGTCGAGGATAAGTACCTCAGTAGGGTGTAAGGCATCCCAAAGCTTGTAGCTCTATCAATAACCCATTGGGTATAAGATCCATGCACAAAGTCTCCTTTTTTTCCCAACTGGCTTCTATTAAGTTTACGGATGCCACTCCAAGCTTGCACAAACTTATCTCTCTTGTTCGAGTAATCTTTGCCATTGTAGTAGAATTATCCGGTTAAAGGGAGGTTATCCGGTTGGGTTCTCATCGGGTATCCGAATTGCCATCGGGCAAGGATAGGGTTGTAACTAGTTCCTCCGTACATATCGAGAAGAGGCACGTTGGGGTATTCACCACAACTGGCAATGATGGTTCCGTTGTCACAAGCTGCATGGTACCAAACTATATCAGATGGAATCAGAGACATGATTTTTTGGGACCATGAATGACCTTTGAGATTGGCTTGAAAGGAATGAGTTTGAGGTAGATGAGAGGTAAACCATTTGTAGAGTAAAGGTGCACAACAAAGGATAGCTCCACGACCTGCGAAGGTCCGATCATGGATGGAATGGTATGTGTTGGCCAACAGAGTAGGGACAGGATTTTTGGTGAGAAAGATTTGAATGGCACGGATGTCCAAGTTATCAATATTTGGGAAAAGTACAAGGCCATATATGAGTATGGCTAGAATGGAGTAAAAGGCCTCGTTACTGGCTACATCAGCGAGAAAGAAGGCTTGTTGATAAAGGAACTTTGTTGTAAGGCCTTGGAGACCTCCTTTAACAATGAGGTTTGATTTTATGATGGAGGCTCCCAGATGGAGAGCGTTTGCAATGGTTGAGAGTTTAGGGACGGGTTCAAGGGCGCTGAATGGTATTTTGTCAAGCACTGGTAGACCAACCAAATAAGAGTACTTTTCGAGGGTGGGGACTAGTTGATAATCAGGGAACGTGAAGCAGTGGTAAAGAGGATCATAGAATTGGGCTAAAGTTTCCAAGTCTCCTTTCGCGACATCCGTTTTAAGGATACCAAGCAATCTCCCATGGCGAGTATGAAAATCTTCTGGACTAGATACCTTCTTCCCTAGCTCCCTTAATTTCAGCAAATCTGGTCTCTGGAAAGTGTATTTCTTAGTGTTTCTTCTTGCAATCTCCATCTATGATGTTTTACAAAAAGTTTATATAAGTCCTTCGATTGTTTGATGGAAAAAAGGTCTATGAATGAATGCATGTATGCATGATTATGCTAAAGAACAGAGAAAACATGATGAGGTTAAATCCATGATGTTGGAGTCAAGGGTGAGCGCGCCGTCTGGTAGTGACTATGGTTTTATTTGTACCTGTATCACGGGTCCTACCAAGTTCTCAAGGTCTACAACCCCCTTCCAAAGATTATTGCACAACGGAATTTACTTCCGGTCCAAAAAAATGTTCGTACGAGAGTCTCGTTCGAGTGTAGTATCGCGTATCAACTAGATCAAGATTTACTCCTGAATAGCCACCGCACTACACCCTAAAAGGCTAAGATGAGTTAAAGGTAACTAAAGGTTCTCAACTTTGACGGTCACTCGAAAATAGTATGCAAAACACGAATACTCATGTCAACATGGTATACTTCCAAGATTCCTCCATTAAGTGGGGTTATCACATGTACCACAACCAAAAATCACTCTTGGTAAGGCACTATGATTATACCACCGTCCTATCTTATGTTTCCCTCAAGTCCGGGTGGGGGACTTATCTCACCACACACGTTAAGAAAAGAGAAAGAAGAAGGAAGAACATATATACACACATTTCCATCTTTTATTTTTTGTTTTTAAGCAAGTTATGGCACAAAGAATTAAATAAAGCCAAGTTAGGCTCAACCCTCTTAGGGGAGTCCCCAGTAAAGTCGTCATTTCTGTCGCGTCATTTTTCGGAGATCAAGGTTATTTGATTAGCGTTTGACTCACTATTTATTTCACTACTGAACATTTAATTTTTAAAAGAAAGTGGAAAAGAGTTCAAATACCACATTTTAGAGATTAAGGGTTCGGGGGTTGGTTACATAAAGGGAAGGTATTAGCACCCTTTATGTTCGTGGTACTCTACGAGAACCTCTTGATTTTATTTAACTTTTATGCTATAACTTACTTGCTTTGAAAAAATGGAATTTAAAATGATTAAGAAGAAAAACCTAATTATCTACATTTTTATTGATTTGGAAGGACAAGTGTCCTTTGCCTACGTACCCGTGAGGGATCAAAACCTCGTAGTTCGAGGTAGAAATTTCGTTTGATTTGTTTGGTGTTTTTTATTAGTTTTGAAAAAAGTTTTAAAGAAAAAGCCGAGTGGCAAATTGGAATTGATTTGTATTTTTTTATTAGAAAGAGACTACTCATGATAAAATTAAATTGTTTTAGACATTTGATTAAGAAAAAGAAAAAGAAAGATCACTTGATTTTTGGAATCAATGTTTATTATAAAAAATGTTTTTTGTGATTTTTGATATTCGCATGTTTTTGTTGTTTTGAATAATTAGCTGAAAATAAACTAACGGAGCGTAAAAATAGAAGCGCAGGTACCACATGGTGGCGTTGGACCACCACGAGGACCTTTAACCTAAACTACCAAGCACAATAGACATACACGCACACACGCACACATGCACCTAAAGCTATTACATAAAAACCTATTATACATTCTAAAGTCTGCGGGAAAAATAAATAAATTACATTAAAGCCTATTTACATTCTACGTTCTTGTGCGAGAAATAAAATGGAAAAAATAAATAATATACGCTTAAGCCTAATATACAAACTAATAATTTAAAATGCTTAACGATAAAATAAGAAGCAAAAATAAACTAAAATAATATAAGATGCAGTCAAATAAAATGCAGTTGAAATAAAAATGCATGGAGATAGACATGATAAAAAAAATAATAGGAAAGACAAGAAAAAAGATGAACGCGGGGGTGCAGCAGTATTATGGTATATGCAACAAAAAAAATGCTGAACTGGGCCTTAAGGAGACAAGGCGTTGGGCCTAGGGGAATTGGCTGGAGGCCGGTTCGGTTCAAGCCTGGGTCAGACCAGGAGAACCGAACCGTTTCAGGAAATATATAAGGGTTGTGGAGGTTCTTTCATTCATTTTTCTTGTTTGTTTCTCTCTCTACCTCTCACCTCTCTCTTCTCTCTCTCGTACTTCAAGAACATGAAGAACTTCCATGAGTTTTCCGGCGAAACTCATGAAGTTTCCGACGAGGGATGAGTTTTCCGGCGCGGTGGTCGCCGGCCAAGGGTGGTGGCGCCGCCGCGCCGGAGTTAAAAGTAACTCCTTTTTTTGTTTTTTTTCTCTCTCTCTCTTCTACTCCTACTTCTACACTCGTTTCTACACCTAGAAATCATGAAAACACAACTCTCAAGCTAGATCTACCAAAAGAAAGAAATAAAAAAAACTTGTACCTTTGTTTCTTGGCGGATTTGATTTCGGTTTGTTGTTGTTGGTTGTGAATAGGTGATGTGTTGAACTTGATTGTTGTTTGCGATTCTGACTGGTGTTGTTTGTGAATTCTTTTCTTGTGTGGATTTCGGTCGATGTGCTTTTTGCTGCTGTTGTTTTCTTTCTCTTCGCAGGTTATCTGTGCGTAAAGTTGTATTGTGTTCAACTCTGATGTAATTTCGTTGCAGGTTTTTGTGTTGGAAATTTGCGGCCGTTTGTGCCTTTTTGAGATGATTTTCGGCCCCCTTCTTATTGTGTTCTGGCTTATGTTTTATAGTAACATGGCTAGGGTTTGTTAAAGATGAGCAGACATTGGTGGCTTTGGATTGGGATGAGATGAACGTGTTTTTGTTCCTCGAAATTTGCTGCAGATGAGGCAGCGTGAGTTGTTGTTGGATTTGGATGAATTTTGGATATTTTTGGACAGTTAATAATAATAAAATGAAAGTGATTGAACTAAAAAATAAACATGACTAATTTAAAAAATAAGGACCAAAATTAAAATTAAGAAATTAAATAAAAGATGGAAATTAAAAGGATAAAAGTAAATAAAAACAAAATAAAAATAATGAGAGAAGATGGCCCGATTCGGAACCAAAAATGAGGTATTTTAAAATATCTCTCTGCCGAAATTTTTATCGAAAAGTCAGCGACTGATCATGATCGAACGGCATACGAGTGTAGGGTCAAACGACACGTGTCGGTGGTGTCTTAGGTCAAAAATTGGGGTATGACAATACCCTACAAATCAATCTTCAAGATTATCGATACAAATTCTTAGCTGAAAAAGCATTATGAACAAGCAAGGACGAGTTAAAACGGACACAATATAAATATCATAACTTAATATAAAATTTATTAATAGAATTCAACAAATAAGAATGGGTTCATCTTAGAACCCTAATCAAAGAGGTTTAGTTGCTCAAGACAACATACATCATAACGAAACAATAGAAAAAACATACCCAAGAGAGAATAAGAGGAGGAAGAAATCCTACCTTGAAACTCTGATGTTTGACCTTTGCCTTGAACCGCTAGTTTTATTAATACAAAATAATGTGTGAAACAGTCTCAAATTATAGTATATGATTACTTAATTGTTTTTGTAAAGGATAAGAACATTATTCATACTTATTTGATTAGACCGATTTGATAGGCCAAAGAGATTTGTTTATGGCTCATGATCTGACATTTTTATCTAATTTTTTTTAAAACTCTAAGTCTTATCTATTTAAAAGAAAATATGATCTGACCTGATCTATTGTATGTTAGGTTGTGATCTCATGTAGATCGATGTAATATATTTTCATCCCAACTTAAGATGTGATTTTAAGAGTTTGATTGTTATTCACATGATTTATCATACCTTATTAACGGTTATAGCAACATGTCATTAATTACTAAGCATGACAACAAACCTCGTACGACGGCTGCCCGCTCGAACCAAATTTGATTTGATGGATTTTCCTCGCTTGGATCGTGTTTGGGAATGAGTTTGGTTCTTTTTTTTATGATTTCAAAACGCGGGTGCTTCAAACCCATACTCATATCCAATTACCCCTTTTTATATGAATAGAAACTCAAACTACAAGTCATTTCACTTATGTAGTCAGAATCTCAGTCTTTCAGACTACATTCACTCGCTTCTGAGTTCTCTCCCTTCTTATTCCACATCTCACACTCTCGATCTCTCTCTTCTCCATCATCATAGTTATCGATCGCCACTATCTCTTTGTTGGATAATACATTACAACATTGCGTTTGGAGCAAAAAAACTTATAATTAAAAAATAAGTATTGCGAGAATGGGAATGATGCATGAATACCTGGAAATGTTGAAGATGATGATGCAATTCAATATAAATATGATAATGTGTAAGTATACGAGGGTCGAAGATAGAAACGGAGAAAGTAAAAATTGTCTCTATCCCACTATATTTTCATGATGACAATTTTTTTTTAGGGAATTGTCATGATGACATAAAAGTTTTGGGAAAATGTTAACTTGTGCCCTCAAGGCACAAATAAATGATTTAAATATAAAAATAATTTATTGAAAAGCATGCATTGTATTTAATCTTTAACTTTTTAATGAATTAAATGCACACAATTTTAAAGGGTATTTTTCTTTTGGATTTCTTAACACGTACTCCTTCCGGTCACATTTATAAGCAAAACGCTACTTTTTAGGTTCATTGATTATTTTGATGTATTTGGTCTATAATATGTACCAAATACGTTAAGTATTCAATGAACCCAAAAAGTAGTTTTTTGTTTATAAATGTGACTGGAAGGAGTATGCCATAAGGGCTCAAGTTAACACTACCAAAAGTTTAATACTCCATCCGTTTCAAAATATAAATAAAATTGATTTTTCAGTTTCCTTCATTTAATGACGTATGTGGTCCATATTATAAACCACATACATTATTAAATGAATGAATTTAAAAAGTAAATTTTACTTATATTTTAAAACGATGGAATAATATCAAGTATAAAATTCAAATTTTACCGAACGGATTTGTAAATGAATAAAAACTTTTTATCTTTTCCCAAGATGAAAGAGTAAAGTAAATTAATAGAACGACAAAAGTAGATGCGTTTCAGTCCAAGTTCCATTATTTAAGAGAAGGAGATTGCTTCTAAGAGATAGGGTTCTCATTGTGGCATCAAGTTAGTTTAACTTCTGGTCTTTACTTTTTCCTTTTTATCTATTTGGAGAAGGGTACTACCTTATAGATCTCAAAGTCCATCGTCATCATAATATTGTGATGGATCTGATCTGTGACATGAGATCTAGTCTCTAGATTTTTTTGTAGCTTATTATTTTGTTTTTCCTATTTTTGTTAATTTCCCTTCGATTCTCATATTTTCATAAGGTTCAAAGTTCCACTTATGGAATTATATTTTTTTGACTAGATTTACTTGTTTTAAATCTAAATTATTTTGACTAGATTCACTTTTTTTGATTTTTTTTGACTAGATTCATTTGTTCACATCTATCTATTTTGTTTTAAATTTTATTTTATTTTATATAACAAACATTTGAATGAAGACGAAGCTTTGATGTGAGGGTTTGGAGCTCCTTTTAGTCCAAATATGGATCTTGCTATGTTGATAGAGCTGCTTAGCTATGGATCCCTCAACTCTACCCATCTTGTGTTTTGTGGTAGTTTTGTGGCTTCCATATCTAGGGAGCCTTATCACCTTTAGTATAATCTTTCTTTGGATTGAAGGGAGCTCTACACCTTACTCCCTTTGATTTTACAATTTATAATATATTTCAAGCCCTAGTTTTTTATGGGGTCTTAATTCTTTGCAGTATTATTTTTTAGTCTAGATCCACCCTAGATCCGTGATATCTTTGAAGTTGAGGTGATATTTTAATTTTATTTTTTCTTTTTCTTTCATTTTTTATTTAATTTAAGCAAGATCTGAGAAATAATTCTTTAATTTATGTTGATTAATTTACTTTATCCAGATCTAATTTTTTAAATTACTGTTCCAGTCTAGATCTGTGAAATCTTTGATGGTATGAGTTTTTTGTTTATCATCTTTTGTTGAAATAATTTTATTATTTTTTGACCAATAAATTAATGTTGTCAATAATAATATTTTATTATTATTTATTCCACGTTCAGATCTTGGGACTCTTCTTTAACATAGAAGAGATCTTGCATGAGAAAGATGTGTTTTAAAGTGGACTTGGATTGACCAATCACTGATGTTGCACCATGTGAAGATGTTTGAAATTCAACCACTTGTGGTGTGGCATGGCTGATGACAAGTGAAGATTTTTCGACATGTTAAGATAGATGTCATTGTTGTCAAAATAGGTTGATGTTGCAATGTTTATCTGCTTGCCTCATTTTTTGCTATTATTGAGAACGAAATGAAGTTATGAAAATGTAGCCAAACTTTGAAGTTGTGAAGTTTTCTTTTTTTTGTGTGGTCCAGTATTTTTTTCCGGTGAATGTATCTGAACTTTGGAAGTTGTAAAGTACTTTACTTTCATTGAATGTAATAAAAGTGAGACGAGGGTTAATAAATTTACTATTTTATTCACATATATAATCTGTCGATTAATTAGTCTTTCTTTGTAGGGAAATGATTATTTTCTTCTCCCTATTGACTATTCTAGAGTGATTAATCCAATGTTTCAAGTCAATCTCACATCTCTTAAAGAAAACAGACAAGCAAAATAAAATGTCATTTATGCCCCTCACTTTGCTTACCGTGGTATAAAAAATGAATAATGTCATTTGGTTAGAGATGAATACAAGAGCTTTTCGAATATAAAATGTCGTATTGCTATTTGCACTGCAACAATTAGTTGAGACTTATACTATCACGTGTATGTCTTAGAAGTTCTCCCTAATCATACAGGAGAAGTTTTCAAAATCGCAGCAAATTATATAACTATTCAATTCAAACAACTCAAGCAAATTACAAAACTATTCAATTTAAATATATGATGTGAATTTTTTTGGCTTGTTCAAAAAAAGTATATGCTGTGAATCTAAAATTATAACCTAGGGACCAATTCAAGTTTCGAGCGATCAATATAAGTCGACACTTTTAAAAATATGAGATATGCATAAATAGGGATCGCAAAAAATCCGCGTCCGTGGATAAAATCCGTCACGGACACGGAGCGGATACCTTAATGGATATTCACGGATAAAATAAACGGATATTTTAATTACCCGCTAATTAATGGATCAATTGCGAATTTAATGATATCCACACCTGCAGATATCCATATCGGCTATTAAACCGAGTAATTACATAAATAACTTTTATATCTTACAACTTTTCAAGCAAACATCATCGGTACTGTAAGTGTTATTAGTTATTACATAACTATTCAAATATGTATCTCATTCCTTTAAAAGAAAGTGAAAGTGGTCATGATTATTTAAGCAAAAAGCTTTGTTTTTGTTGAATATGATGATCTTTATTTATACTTTTGTTAAATCAAATAATTTTATATTTATTAAAGTTAAGAAACTTTATTTATGATTTTGTCGAGTCAATGATATTTGTTGTTGTTGTAATGTATGAATATTATGTTTTGCTAAAAAGAAAAGAAAATGCATGCGATAAACTTTTGTTTTTATTTTTCCAATAAAATAAAATTAACAAATTTTTTAATAAATGTTATCCATGAATATCTGTATAAATCCACGGATACCTCAAAATCTGTGGACTATCCGCTAAACGGATATCCGCGTGAATATGGATAGGGTACAAATTTCATATTTATCCAACGAAACGGATACGGATATCACACTATCCGCATCCATGGATATCCATTTACATCCCTATGCATAAAGCAAATTATGTTTTTTTTTATTGAATAAAATCAATATAAATCTACACATTTAAAATGAGAGTTAGTGGTAGAATGCAGATGTATTTCAAATAAATCTACACATTTAAAATGAAAGTTACTGGTTGAATGCAAATATATTTCATTCAATAAAAATGAGTTTTAAAATGAATGTTAAAAAGTGTCGTTCAGATTTCTCTTTTAATAAATATATCCATAGACATTTGTTAGTGTAATTTTTCTTAAAAAAACAAAATTAATACTCTTAGATTAACCAAAAAAAAGAATGAAATATAAATCTAAAAAAAAACATATTCTACTATCCCAACCCAACTTCACAAATCAAATTAAAAATAGGTTTAATACATCCCATAGTCCATTAACTTATTTTAATTTTTCAGTTTGACCACTTAACTATTAAGTGTTTCAATTTGGTCCCATAAATATTTTGTCGTTTACTATTTTAGTCATTTCTGTTAGTTTTTAACCTTAAAAGTCTAAGGTGCAACAACATTAAAAGTAGTCCACCATAAACTTTATTAATTTCATGAATTTTAACCATTTGATTTTTTTTTCAAATAAGGACCGTTAGATCATTCAGATCTAATGTATGTTACCAAGAACTATCAACACTTAATTTTAAAAACAATTTATATTTGTTAATAAATAAAAAACAATTTAAAAAATATGAAAATTGATTTTCAAAAATAAAAAAATTAGATTTTTTTTAAAAATAATATAAATTCATTTATATCAATTTAGAAATAAAAAATTAAAAAAAATGTGAAAATTACTTTTCGAAAATAAAAAAATCGTAAAAATTAAGATTTTTTTATTTTCCAAAATTTATTTTTGGTATAAAAATATAAAAAAAAACATTTTAACATTTTTTTTGAAAAAAAGCTGACCTTTTTTTAAAATTTCGATTTTTTTTATTTTGAAAATTAAAATTCATAAATTTCTAAATATCTTCTGAATTTCCAAAAAAAATTCTAATTTTTTAAATTTTGAAATAAATCTGAATGTTTTTTTTTAAATGTTAGAAAAAAAAAACCTGAATTTTAAAAATTTGAGAAAAAAAAATGCGAATATTACTTTTTGAAAATAAAAAAATCGTAAAAAGTAAGATTTTTTTTATTTCCAGAATTTATTTTTGGTAAATTTTTATTTTTTTAAAAAAACTGACCTTTTTTAAAAGTTTCAATTTTTTAAATTTTTGTTTTTTTATTTATTTTGAAAATTAAATTAAATTTTTCTAATTTTTTAAAAATTCGAAATAAATCTGAATTTTTTTTAAGAGAAGGAGAAGGAAAAAAATCAGATATGGGTGGTTCACTGTAGTATATTATGGACCTTAAATCAAACGGTTATAATCATATTAAAAATATTAAACATAAAAAAACTAACTGCTATGACCAAAATAGATAACGGCATGAGATATACGAGACCAAATTGAGACATTTTATAATTAAGCGATCAAACTGAGAAATTAAAATAAGTTAAGGGACTCGGGGATGTATTATGCCTTAAAAAAATTCACATCTTAAATTTATATAATGAGATTTATATTAAATTAACTCAAATCAAATCAACAATCTTACACAAGAGAGAAAGTAATCTTATCAACTGTTACGTTGACCAATCGACAATAAAAAATGTGATAATGCAAGTGGGGGGTGATAACGAGGATTTGGCAAGGGCATGTGATTACTTCACAAAGAAAGAGAGAATCTTTAGAAGACAGTTCTTAAGATTGATTGTGATATAATATTTAACACATGTTGTCAACGATAAACCATAAAAGTAAAGTGTTAATGATGGTATGTTGACCACGTACATTATCAACTATTATGTTAACCAATAGACAATAAAAAGTGTGATGATGCATGCGCGGCAAGGGGGATAACGAGGATTTGACATAGGACACATGATTACTTCAGAAAGAAAGAGGGAATCTTTAGAAGGCTATTTTCGAGACTGATTGTGATAAAATATCTAATGCATGTTGCCAACAATAGTTAATAAAAGTAAAGTGGTAATAATGGTAAAACAAAAATAGCCAGCATTGCCAACCCACCATGTCCACACCACTTTACTTTCATCATCATAACACATCTCACCGACTATACATTTTTTACTTTATTTTGTTTTCTAGAGTTTAATTTAGGGAATCTTTAGAAGACTGTTTTCGAGAATTATTGTGATAAAATATCTAACATATGTTGCCAACGATAATCAATAAAAGTAATGTGATAATAATTGTAAAACCAAAACAGTTTGGATTGCCGACCCACCAGGTCCACACCACCTTTCTTTCATCATAACACATCACACTGACTATTTTTTGTTTACTTTATTGTGTAGTTCCAAAGTTTAATTTAAGGAATCTTTGGAAGGTTGTTTTCAAGACTGAGTGCGATAAACTATCTAACGTATCCTACCAACTATAAACAATAAAAGTAAAGCGATAATAATGGTAAAATAAAAAATAGCTAGCATTGCAAACCCACCAAGTCCACATCATGTTACTTTCATCATAATACATCCCACCGACTATTGTTTTTTTTTTACTTTATTTTATTTTCTAGGTTTAATTTATGGAATCTTTAGAAGGTTGTTTATGAGGCGGATTGTGATAAAATATCTAACGCATGCTGCCAACGATATTTAATAAAAGTAAAGTGATAATAATGGTAAAACAAAAACAGCTAACATTGCCGATCCATCAGGTCCACACCAATTTACTTTCATCCTAACACATCCTATTGACTACTTTTTTTACTTTATTTTGTTTTCTAGAATCTAGAGTTTAATTTCGGGAATCTTCAAAAGATTGTTTCAGAGACTGATTGTGATAAAATATCTAACGAATGCTGCCAACGATAATCAATAAAAGTAAAATGATAATAATGGTAAAATCAAAACAGCTAGCATTGTCAACTCACCAGGTCCACACCACTTTACTTTCATCATAACATATCCCACCGACTATTTTTTTATACTTAATTTTGTTTTCTAGAGTTTAATTTAGAGAATCTTTGGAAGACTGTTTTCGAGACTGAGTGTGATAAAATATAGGCTACATTACACGAGGGTCCTTTAAGTTTGAGGTTTGTAATAGATTGGTCATTTAAGTTATTTTGGTCACACATAAATCCTTTAAATTTGAGGTTTGTAACAGATTGGTCCTTAAGTTATTTTGGTCACAAATAAGTCTTTAAGTTTGTAAGCATTTTTGATTTAGTCCTTCAACCACATCATTGTTTGGTTATTAGAAAGACAAAATCGAAAAAAATTACAAACTTAAAGGACTTATGTGTGACCAAAATTACTTAAAGGACTAATATGTTACAAACCTCAAACTTAAAGGACTTATGTGTCACCAAAATAACTTAAAGGACCAATCTGTTACAAACCACAAACTTAAAGGACCTCGGGTGTAATTTACCCTAAAATATATAACACATGCTACCAACGTTAAACAATAAAAGTAAAGCGATAATAATTGTAAAAGCAAAACAGCTAGCATTGTCAACCCACCAAATTCACACCACTTTACTTTCATCATAACACATGTCACCGACTATTTTTTTTATTTTTTACTTATTTTGTTTTCTAGAGTTTAATTTAGGAAATCTTTATAAGGTTGTTTCAGAGACTGATTGTGATAAAATATCTAACACATGTTGCCAACGATAATCAATAAAAGTAAAGTGGTAATAATAGTAAAACCAAAACAAAACATCTAGCATTGCCAACTCACGTGCATCAGGTTTCCGCCACTTTACTTTCATCATAACATATCCTAACGACTATTTTTTTTTACTTTATTTTGTTTTCTAGTTTAATTTAGGGAATCATTGGAATGTTGTTTTCGAAACTGAGTGTGATAAAATATCTAACGCATGCTACCAACAATAAAAGTAAACCGGTAATAATGGCAAAACAAAAATAGCTAGCATTGTCAACCCACCAGTTCCACACCATGTTACTTTTATCATAACACATCCCATCGACTAATTTTTTTTACTTTATTTTGTTTTCTAAAGTTTAATTTAAGGAATCTTTAGAATGCTTTTTCTGACATTGATTGTGATAAAATATCTAATGCATGCTGCCAATGATAATCAATAAAAGTTAAATGATAATAATGGTAAAATCAAAACAGCTGGCATTGCTAACCCACGTGTACCAGGTCCACAACACTTTACTTTCATCATAACACATCCTCTCACCGACATTTTGTTTTACTTTATTTTGTTTTCTAAAGTTTAATTTAGGGAATCTATAGAATGTTGTTTTTGAGATTGATTGTGATAAAATATCTAACACATGTTACCAACGATAAACAATAAAAGTAAAACGATAATAATGGTAAAACCAAAACAACCAACATTGCCAACCCTCATTCACCAGGTTCACACCACTTAACTTCCATCATAACACATCCCACCGACTATTATTTATTTACTTTATTTTGCTTTTTTGAGTTTAATTTTTGAAATCTTTAAAAGGTTTTTTTTAGAATGATTGTGAAAAAATATTAACCCATGCTGCCAACAATAATCAATAAAAGTTCAGTGATAATAACGGTAAAACTAAAACAGCTAACATTGTCAACCCATGTACACCAGATCCACAACACTTTACTTTCATCATAACACATCCCACCGACTATTTTTTTTTTTCTACTTTATTTTGTTTTCCAAAGTTTAATTTAGGGAATCTTTAGAATGTTGTTTTTGAGACTGATTGTGATAAAATATTTATCACATGCTGTCAACGATAATCAATATCATAACACATCCCACCGACTATTTTTTTTTCTACTTTATTTTGTTTTCTAAAGTTTAATTTAGGGAATCTTTAGAATGTTGTTTTTGAGACTGATTGTGATAAAATATTTATCACATGTTGTCAACGATAATCAATAAAATTTCAGTGATAATAATGGTAAAACCAAAATAGCTAGCATTGCCAACCCATTGCACCAGATCCTGATTTCTCTCTTTTCTCATTCCATATCTCACACTCTCGGTCTCTCTCTTCTCCATCATCATGGTCATCGATTACCACTTTCTCTTTGTTGAATAATACATTACAACATTGAACTTGGAGCAAAAAAAAAATTATTAAAAAATAAGTATTGCGAGAATGGGGATGATGCAGGAATACATGGATCCGTTGAAGACGATGATGCGATTCAATTGTTCATCTCCATTGAATATATATATATATATATGATACCGTGTAAGTATATGAGAGTCCGAGATAGAAACAGAGAAAGTGAAACCAGTCTCTACCCCGCTCTATTGACATGATGACTTTTTTTTTAGGGAATTCGCATGATGACATAAAAGTTTAATAATACTATGTGTTTTGGTGGGTTTATCTTCGAAGGTGTTATTAGGTGGTTATGATTTACCGTCTATATGCGGAACCATTTGTATCTTGTTTCGTATATACCTTGCGTTTTGCGGGGATGATGTTTAATAATATTTGCCGATTCAAAAAAATAAATTATCGAAGAGATTTGTAAAGTTGTTATTTATGTCTTTTTTTTTTCTTTGATGAAGTGATAATCCACTAAAATTAAACTCACATACAACTGTATGCTTCCGGGTTCAAACTCGAGTCATAACGTCCGCTTACAATTTCGACATTTTGTCATTTAAATGAATATAAACTTTTTATCTTTTCCGAAGATGAAATAGTAAAGTAAATTAAGTAAATTAATGGAACAACTAAAGTGGATGCGTTTCAGTCCAAGTCCCCTTTATTTAAGAGAACGAGATTGCTTCTAAGAGATAGGGTTCTCATTTCAGTATTGAGTTAGTTTAACTTCTGGTCTTGCCTTTTTCTTTTTTCCTTTTTATCTATTTGGAGAAGGTACTACCTTATAGATCTCACTGTCCGTATATATTTATATACGCAGTTCTCTTCCATCGTCATCAAAATCTTGTGATGGATCAGATCTGAGATCTAGTCTCTAGATTTTTTTGCAGCTAATTTGTTTGTTTTTCTTATTTTTGTTAGGTTCCTTTGATCCTCATATTTTCATAACTATTCGTAAGCTTCTAAGTTCCTCATATGGAACCTTTTTTTTTTACTAGATTCACTTTTTTTTTTTTGAAAGATACTAGATTCACTTGTTCACATCTACTTTATTTTACTTTGAAAATTAAATGTAAAATTATTTCTATGAAGGTGAAGCTTTGATTTTGATGTTAGGGTTTAAAGGGGTGGAGCTCCTTTTAGTCTAAATATGGATCTTGCTATGTTGATAGAGCTGCTTAGCTATGGATCCCTCAATTCTACCCATCTTGTGTTTTGTGGTAATTTTGTGGCTTCCATATCTAGGGAGCCTTATCACCTTTAGTATAATCTTTGTTTGGATTGAAGGGAGCTCTACATCTTACTCTCTTGCTTTAATTTTACATTTCGTAATATTTCAAGCCCTAGTTAATATCTCATCCTAATTCTATAGATTTACTCACTTTGTTCAAAATATAGGGCTTAAATTCTTTAAAGTATTGTCCTTAGTTTAGATCTACCCTAGATCTGTGAAATTTTTGTAGTTGAGTTGTTATTTTGATTTTTTTTGTTTTTTTAAATTTTTAATAAATTTTCAGAAAGATTTGTGAAATATTTCTCTTTTTCGGTTTATTAATTTAATTTATCCAGATCATTTTTAAATAACTTTTCAACCTTAGATATGTGAAATCTTTGATGGTTTGAGTTTTTCATTATCATCTTTATATTTATTATTCATATTCTTGGTGACAGAAAATTGTTACACAATATTTTACTAATATTTGTTCTTGTTCAAATGGATCTGGACTTGGAACTCTTAACAATCTGTTGACTCTTTTAGCATGCAGTCCTTCAATTTGATCGAACTCTACTCAACATAGAACAGATCTTGCCTGAAAAAGAAGATGTGTTTTTAAGTATACTTGGATTGACCAATGACTGATCTTGCAACAAGTGAAGATACCATTGATATTCAACCACATGTGTTGTGTGGGATCGCTAATGTCACATAAGATTCTTTGACATGTAAAGATTGATGTCATTGTTGTCAATTGATTGATGATGCTGTAATGTATTTGCTTACCTCATTATTTTGTGTATTGAGAACGATATGTAATTATGAATGTAGCCAAATTTGGAAGTTGTAAAGTGTTTTTTATTTTATTTTTGGGGTCAAGTGTGAAGTATTTGCATAGGGGGTATCAAAACAGAGGCTAAATCCATTCTAGATTTTTCATCTGCTTTTGGTCATACTATAGCTAATATGTGATATAGAGAAAGAGATGAATATCTTGGCATGACAAAAAAATAACATAAATATTAGTTTGGACTATAAAATCAGGTGAGGTTTAGCCAGGCAAAGGCTAGTTGCTTTCCATCATGAAAAAGTTGCTTCTTAACCATCAGATCATATGAGGATCATAGTTTTATGATGGACAGCCAACACTAGATTTTTACATTGTCTTCTCTAAACCAAAATTTACGGAGCATAAATTTGGTAATTAGAAATGAAATTTTCTAAAGAAATTCGGTTTAAAGAAGTTTTAGCACTTAATAAAAAATTATTCTTGAAATTACTAAAAAAAGGGCCAAATCACAAACAAAAGTTACGGTCATTTATTCTTCACAAATCAATCGAGTTAAAAATGAAATATTTTTTTTAAGTTTTTAACTTATAATGGTGTAAATTCTAATCAAATGTTGCAGTACATGTTCGATGGTTAAATTTTGAACATTTATGATTTTGCCCATTTTTCCAAATTGTAAGATATTGAATTGGGAACATATAGAAATTAGAAACCATATGAATTTGGGATAGAAGTGGTTCTGCAAATGAAGGTATAGTTTGTTTTGTGTTTGAGAATTGAAAAATTGGGAAAAAGGAATAATTGAGAAGAATAGATTTTGATGTTAAATGGTGAAGAAGAATGAATCAATATGAATGAGTTAAAACAAAGATTTGGGTGAACTAGAAAAATTGGGGTTTTTTCTTCATATACGTGGAAGAGAAATTCTAAAGTGGGAAGAGTTTATGACAATGGTGGGTGAGTTAGCATGGAGAGAGAAATATTGTGCTGAATGTCTATGACTAAACTATGTTCTTTGCTTGATCTAACCGTTAAAAGCAGCTTTCCCATGATGGGAAGCAACTAGCCTTTCCCATGCTAAACCTCACCATAAAATCATATATGAAGAGAGCTTGATTACCATAAAGTATTGAATTTGGATATAAGAGTTCAGAGGAGAGCAATAAGAAGAAGTCAAGGTGTCGCTAGGAGGATCAAGTGGTTGCATTCAAAGGGGGAAACAAAGGTCTTTCCAACACAATATTTTAGAGGAGGTTTTGAGAAATTTAAAATAAGTGCAAATGATATGTAGGACAAGATGACACATGATATTAGACAAGTAGCAAAAGAGATGTTGAGAAAATCAAGAGATTTTAGGGATAAAGAGTCTTCGTGGTGGAATAAAAGTGTTCAAAGCCAAATGAGAATTAAAAGAGAATATTTTAAAGATTGGTCAATGTGCAAAGATAACGAAACTTGGGAGAAGCAAGAATGTAAATGACACTGATCGAAGCAAGAATGAAAGCTTTTGAAGGCTTATACCAAACCGTTGGACACCAAAGAATGAGAGAAATCTATATATAGGCTTATTAAGGGACGAGAAAAAATACAAGAAATTTAAATCAAGTTAAGTGTATTGAAGGTAAATAAGATAAAATTTTGGTTCAAGAGAGATATGTAAATGATAGATGGAAAAAAATATTTTTACAAGTTAGTTAATGAAGGATATGAGATCTAATTGGAGATCGAACTCTAATATGCTAGACACGAGGGATGAGGAGCAAAACTATAACTACTATCGACGAATTCCAAATCACAAGGTAACAAAAAATAAAAAAGGATGAGTGCTGATAATGCAGTTGGGTTAGATGTAACGCCTTAGTTGTTATTATTTTTTTTTGTTAATTTTTAATATTTTATAGGATTTTAAATGGTTTATGTTGATTTGATGGTGTGGTATAATTTATTATATGATTATTTTATTGCTTAAATAAAATAGGTGAGAAATTATAATTATTGGAAGTTTGGGGATTAAAAAGAATTGGCTGATTTTTAATAGGAGTTAATTAGAATTAAGTGGGAATTAAGTGGAATTAATAGGGAGTTAGAGAAGGGGGGAAGTCAGAAATCCGTTTCACGTAGAAACAGAGAGAAACAGAGAAAAGGGAGAAAACCAAGAACCAAGGGAGAAGAGCCAAGTGAGGAGAATTGTAGAGCTTGTTCATCAAAATTCAGGTAAGGGTGAGACTAACTCTCAATTTTAGGTCATATAATTCGTTAATTGAAGTTGTTGTTGTTAAGGCTGATGAACTGAATTAGGTTGAAGATGAATTAGTTTTAAAAAACTTGATGAATTCATGAAAATGTTGTTTATTGCTGTTCTGATGTTAGTTTGTATAGAAGTAATGCAATTCATCAAAATTGGGTTTTTGGGTGTTGAAATTGGGGTTTAGGGTTGAAAAGTAGAAGTCTGTTCATACAGTTCGTAGTTCTGTAAATCGCCACTCGCCACAGCGAGCAAACCCACTCACCAGGCGAGTAAAACCAGTATAGCTCGCCATAGTGAGCAAATGCACTCGCCACGGCGAGTTGCTTTAATTAAAAATCGTTAATTGTCTTAATGATGTTTTTGGATCAATTTTTATATCAATAAGAGTACCTTAATATGTTTAGGAATGAATGACACCTTTTTACAGAATCAAATTTGGGTTTTGAGAGCTTAAAAACGATGATTTTTGGGTGAAAAATGTCAAAATGCCGAGAGCACCCAGTTTTGCTCGCCTTCAGCTCGCCATAGCGAGTAGCTCGTTTTCTTGAACTCGCCATAGCGAGTAGAGTAGCTCGCCACGGCGAGCAGTACTGTAGCGTGCTTTATTTGTTGAATCTTGCTGGGAGACTTTGTCGTGTCCTTTTGTTGTGTCCCTTCGATCAAGTTGGAGTTTATGTCATAGTTGAATATGCATATAGTAGTTGTTGTTGCTGTTGTTGAGTTGTATGCAGATATACACTATTGAGTCCATTTCATACTCATACATTGTTGAGAGCTCATGCCCTAGAGTGTTTACACTCAATCGTTGAGGGCTTATGCCCTGGAGTGTTTATCACTCAACTGTTGGGGGCTTATGCCCTGGAATGTTATTTCATTCAAACTGTTGGGGGCTTATGCCCCGGAATGCTAGTCATTCAAACGCGTTAAATGGTACCACATGCATTTGCATTAGTCGCATTGTTGTCGTCGTAGTTGTTGTTGTCGGTCGATTCGTTGATATCATAGCTTGTTGATGATGTTGTTGATTGTTTAATTATAAACTGATAGTTGATTATTATTTTCATTGATGTTGTTTAATTTAATTGATGAGTTATATTATCTATTGTTGTTTGTGAATCTCACCCCTTCTGCTTGAAAACGTTGCCTTTCCATGGGTAACTTGCAGGTAACAAAGATTAGTAGAGGTGTCGGCTTAAAGTGTCTTAGGGCTCTGATACGTAACGGGATGAAAATTTTATTACTTGCTTTCTCTTTCCTTACATATTATTTATGAATTATGAGACTTTTGATGAGGCCTGCGTGCCAAAGACTAATTTGTTGATTTGAATTAATTCCGCTGCGAAGTTTTGAAAGTTTATTATTGACTACTTTTATGAAGAATAAATAATTATTTATTCATTTGGAGATTTTTGTTGAAAGAAATGTGACATTCCTGTTATGTGAATACTATGATTTTATTTATGAATTTTATGTTGGAAAAACGGGGTGTTACATTAGACAACATACTTTTGAAGTGTGGATTTTTGTTTGTTGAGATAGAGGCATTTGGTGCCTCGTCAAACTCTTAATGGAATTATGAGAAAAAAGAAAATGTTGAATGAGTGGAGAAGAAATACTTTAATTCTGATCTATGAGAACAAGAGGGATATACAAAATTTTGGCAATTGTAGAGGAATTCAACTTATGGATTTTTTTTTATAACCAACTTAATTTGATTTATGCTTGGAAGGTCGACTATGAAATCGATATACTTAGATATATGATGGGGCACGATCAAATAAATAAAAAAGACCTTGACTTAGTTTTGGAGAAAGCATATGATAAAGTGCATATAAAGATTTTGTGAAAAGCCCTACAAAATGCCATGATTCCCATTGGAAATTACACAATTTCAATGCAATAACTACTAGATAATTTCCTTTTTCATATCCTTAACCAGTGTTCCAGGAGCACCAATTAGCATTTCCCTACATTTTATTCGATTGTGAGAGGGGGGGATCCCAAGTAATTTCCTTGATTACATGAGCCCTAAGATGATGAGTAGCAACATTAAAATGTTCAGAATGGTAAAATCCCTAATAGAATTATTTGAAACTTTTGATGTTGCATTTTCGGCTAGAGATGTGCTAGCAACAATCATAGAGATAACAGACCTCCAAGTTATACCTTTGTTGTTAAACCTAGCCTGGTTTCTAACATAGCAAATGGTGTTGATTAGATTGATCAAGGCGGAAAGCATAACCACTTTACATTGAGGGGACCATCTAGCTTCATAAGAATGGTAACTTGTTGAGCAAGCTGACTCTGATTTTGAAATTTTTGTTGAAGTTGTACGGGGAAGTTCCACTGGCCATTATGGATGTAATCACTAACAGTTGAAGAGAGCTCCCTGCTAGTGTGCTCAGGAATATCAAAGGTCCCTGTTAATGTTTCAGCTCTTTTGAGCTGACTTTTTCCCTTTCCAAAATTACCGTCAAGTTTCAATACAAATAGCACATATAACAAATAGATAAAAGTAAATTAAAATATTAAAATAAAAGTCTAACAAACACGATATAAATTTATAAATGTCCAGTTTTTTTCCTTTATACTTTAAAACGTGTAACAAACTAGATGAGTGTATCTATACTTACTTTTTTATTATCCTAATCATACCCTTAAACAACTTTTTTCTATAATAAAGATTGTTGTTGGTGTCATTAAAAAAAATTAAATTAAATTATTTTGTTATATTGATGTTGTCATTGAAATAGTTAATCATGGTTAGTTTGATTTGTTATCATTTTAAAGCAACAAACATTTATATCCTTAGTTTTAACCAAAATCAAAATATCATAAAAAAAACACTATTCATAATTTTCAAACATTAACGCAATAAAAAGAGCGGGAAGACGAGCATGTTTATGATTGTGCTCTTTTTATTGCGTTAACGTTCAAAAATTATGTGTTTTTTTTATGAAATTTTGATTTTGATTAAAAGTAAAAATACCTTTTGCTTTCGAATTATTAAACTAACCATAATTATCTATTTCAATGACACAAACAATATAAAAATATATATATAATCTAAAGTCTTTTTTTTAATGACACTAACAACAATCTTTATTTTAGAAAAAGTTATTTATGGGTATAATTGGGATAATCACAAAGTAAGTATAGATATACTCATCTAGATTGTTACATTTTTTAAAGGATAAAGGAAAAAATTGGACATATATATACTCATATCGTGTGTTACACTTTTATTTTAATATTTAAATTTACTCTTATCTATTTGTTATATGTGTTATTTGTATTGAAAGTTTACGGTAATTTTGAAAAAAGAAAAAGTCAATAAAAAAAAAACAAACAGAACATGTTATTTCTTTATATATACTCCCTCTGTCTCATATTATAAGCAAACAAAAAAAATCACACTTATTAAGAAAATTTAAACATAGTAGTTTGTAACATAGTTTTTTGTGTTATCTTTGAAATAAGTTTTATAGGAAGATGTAAAAACAATTTTCATTGGTTGTTGGTTATTGAGAAAATGAAAGAGAGAGCAAATTGAATGCACTTTGCATTTAATTTTTCTTTGAAAAAGATAATTTTTTGAAATAACATAATTAAATATGATAAAAGTTGTTCTTTTTTGCTCATAATTTAGGACAAAAAAAATAGGTTTTTTTTGCTTATAATTTGAGACGAAGGGAGTAACGTTGAATCTTTATAACATTATGGTGTCGTAGCACTTAATTGCACACTCTTTTTGCTAATTTTTTTTAAAAAATATTTGTATTTCTAAACATATATATTTATATGCACACATAAAAAATCAAACCTTAAATTAGTTGGTTAAGAAACTTAAATATTTACCTTTCTACCACACAATGTTGTATGCTCCAAGTATAGTATATTGAAGCTCATTAGAAATTACTCCAAAATTTGAAGCTGTGAAGATCTAACACAAACGCTGATATCAGCTACAATAAAAAATACACGAAGAAATATAAATTATGCATAAATATATATTTATCAAACGGTGCTTTTTTACGCACACAAACACCGACATTAGATACGACACTATTATATACAAAAAAAGGAGGAAATAATAAACTATCATAGACTTTAAGTTTAGCAATCAACCTGTTGACAAGCTTTTACATGTTGTTGTCTACTAGCACCAACATCATCGCCATTGAGTTGTAGCGAAAAGGAAATTATTTCCACGTTGTTCTTAGTCATGGGGGAATTGATTGAATTGGAACACCATACATTTTTTTGACTGAACTTGCAAGACCTAACACAAGCAAGAAAAATAAAAAAGCAAGAGAAAGAGATTTTTGAGAGTTCACAAATGTGTGACTTTTGCTTGGTAATAGATATTTTTTATAGGCTAAAGAAAGGTAAAAATGAAAGAGAAAGATATTTATTTTTTTGACTGACTTTTTTGAAAAGTTGTGTCTATTGGAGTAAATAGAAGTTGTCATGAAATATTGATAGCTTTTATTATTTTTCTTTTCAAGGATGTAATATAAATAGAAGTATGTTTATGTGATATCCACACAAAAAATAAAAAATATTGAGAGTTTAATAACTACCATATTTGTTTTGTACAAAAAAAAACTACTACTATATTTGTTCATTTCAAAATATTGTGACTTTAATACTTATTGAGACCGTTTCTTTTACTTAATTTTGAAACGATCTTTTATATATATATATATATATATATATATATATATATATATATATATCGAGATTGTTGAAGAAGATCTTTATTTAATCTTTTATTTTGAGAGGAAGATTTTAATTTATTATTGTAAATACAAACTTATCATTACTAACAAACATGTATGAGTTATGTGCACTCATTTTAGTTGTTTATTTGTATAACATTCGTACAAAATACGTGTCAGTGTAATCATATGTGAGAAAGAAAGGGGTGTTTAGAGCGCAGTTTGGACATGTTGGTATCTGCTCCAGAAAAAAAAAATCACACCAGATTCGATCTAGTCCAATTAAATACGGTTTTATTTAGACAAGTTTTTGAATATCTAAAATATAATTGTAATATTTTATTAATATTACATAAAGACGAAAAAATAGGTTTCATAAAAATAATAATATAAAATATACTAAAAATTAATAGATTGGAATTATCGATTTTGCTTGAAACATATGACATAGTAGAATACAGATTAAATTAAAATAATAATATTGTTTCGAAAAAATTAAAATCAACAAGCAATATGTTATTTGCCAAAAAAAACAAGAAATTAATGCAATATACTATACTAACAAAAAATAAATTGTTCAAATTTACGGTTAAATAGGTTTTTAGTCTCTGCAAATTAAGAGTTTTCAAATTACGTCCCTCAGAAACACATATTCACTTTTAAGTCTCTATTTTTAAGGACTAAAACTATCCATTTTTTCTAAATAACTTTTTAAATATTGTCTATTCCTACAAATAATATTATAAAGAACTATGGTACTTCCTCCGTATTTATTTACCTTGTTGGTGAGTTGTTGCTTCTACCTCCACAATAAGAAGATATACAAGGAAATGTGGATGATATGACACCCAATGTTGTGGTCAATTTGAGGGCACGAAATGACTTAATGCATTTCATTTATAATAATAGTAGAGATACAAGATGGAATCCTAATATGAATACATAAACTAGTATGACCCGGAGCAATCCTTGCTAAACTATGAACAACTTCATTGGCTTGTCTCATAATGAATCTAACATCAGAGGTTACTAGATCATAAGCTAACATGCGTCTACAATCATTAATCATTGCACTATAATTAGAAACATCGCTTTTACTACCATAAAGAATATCCATCACAGTTTTGGTATCAATTTAAAAGTCCACAATACCCAGCTAAAAGTTACGAACCCACCCGAGGGATGATAACAATCCTAAAGCCTCCCCCAAGTCCACATCAAGAAGTGGAGCAAGCCGTTATGTTTTGGCAAGCATAAATTGCCCTTTTCATCCATAATACACATGCCAATTCCAACTTTATTTAGCGTATGAGAAAAGGAAGCATCTACATTACATTTATACCGTCTGAAGCTTGGCTTTTGCCATTGTAGCACACCATGAATGTTAGCTTGTCTAAGAGCATGATTGTGCATGGGTTGGGCAGTCATCCAGCTAGTGAGGAGGGAACTTTCCCGTTCACAAATGGATGGAGCAGATTCAATAACATTATTCCAGGCCTTGTTGTTCCTATGCTTTCAAATGCTCCAGAAGGCCACACCAAATATTTGCTTCTTATGTCGCTCAAGATGTTGTAAAATAGCAAACACATTTGTCGAAAAACTTGCATCAAGATTGAAACAGCCATCAAAGCACACTTTTGCTACACAAGAATAAGAGATGAAGATTATCTTCAACCGAGTCTTCACACACGCATAGTGGTCGGGGCACCAAACACCTTTTGTTTGTATCCGAACTCTCGTAGGCAAACAATTATGGCAAGCTCTCCACAAAAAGTTCTTCACCTTCAGCGGCAACTTTAACTTCCAAACACAACTCCAATTCCCTTGTACACGATGTTGTAAAGCTTCCAAATTATCATTCATAATGTCCCTATATTCACTCATAACTGAATAACCATCATCCTTCTCAAATATTAAAGTAGGCATATCATGAGTAACTAAAGCCAAAAGCAAAGTATTAAATATACTTCTTGATGTATTATTGTCAAAGAAACCACAGATTAGGTTCGTTTTCCATTGCTTCTGATGTGTGGCCAACAAGTTTAAAACAGTAATATGTGGCCACTCCAAATATTGATCGGTGGTTGGCAAGATGCGTTCAGTGTAACACCCTTGAACCCCCACATTACTAATTTAAATAAAATAATTCAATGATTATAAGAACATATCAAGGTGTTACTCTTCATAAATTCAAACGAACATATTTAATCATGTAAATAATCAGTCGCAGCAGAAATAACATCTCAAACAACGTAAAGTCATATATCAAATCTCATATACTTCATCAATATGAACTCAATGGTTCCTCAAACATAAATCCGAAACATAAATAAAAATCCCCAACATCCTTATCAAAGCACTACTAGACACGACTCCGAAATCAAAGCATAAAAAGTAGAGTATGCGCCAAGCCGTCGAGAACTCACATCGACTAGGCATCCTTAATCTGGAAGTTTACACCACAAGGATGTAGGCGACCAACATCCACTAGAGGGTGGGATATACATTCAATATAGAGGAAATACGAACGATACTATAGTATTATGATCACAACATCATACAAATATACATAATCAATATCATATTCACATGTATTATCATTCGATTAATTAAATAGATACAACAAACTCTCACGTCATCATCACAAGGATATAACAAGTATTCACATCATCAATTTATCATCAAGTCGAAAACATAGCATTCACACTTTATCACCATCACCAAATCACACAATTACCACATGGACACACATAGTCATGTACACATATTTCACATAGATGCACATAATCTAATACACAACTTCCACATAGACTCATATGCATGCAATGCTCTACTCGACTCTATATGCATGTGGTACCATTTTGGATATCAGAGTTATGTTACCGAGTGATCCCACTGTCACTTGGACTAAATTTGAATGCATGAACATGTCATATGACTCGACAAAGCATAAACTCATACAACTTGACAACTAACATCAACATCGTTATATAACCATCATCATTATATCATCATCGTCATTTTCATCATCATCACTATATCATCATTTCACAATTCGTAATTTTCACTTAGTTAAACAATGTTTCATTCACATATCATTATCCAACTCAACTATTACTCATCACATTATCATCATATAACCATTTACAAGCCAATCATGCCATAATTCATCAATTCACTAAGTCCATCTATTTTCAATATTCACATATATCTTCATCATTCTTACATGTTATCTCTAAGACGAACATCACATTAGTTCAAGCATCACAACATTTCAACAGGGGAAAACTCTATCTCAATCTATCTCATGTTCAAGTTTCACAACCAATTCCATTTCGTCTCTAAAACCCCATAAACACTTCAATCCTAAGAAAGCTTTGATTACCTATCATTCAATCATCAAAACAACAAGATATCATCATTAAAGGAACATTGAAGAACACGCAAAACCATCCCTTAAGCACCCAAAACACAAAACAATAAAAGTCATGTCATGTGCTGGGCACCTGGCGCCAAGCTTGGCATGTCCAAGCGTTGACTCTTTGTAACTGGGCACTTAGCGCCCCAATTGCAGCGCCAACGTTGCAAAAAATGTGTAAATGTGTGTTTGACCCTCGGATTTCCCTCAAAATCAGCCCAAAAGCATTTATTTTGATCCCCAATACACCCAATGTGATTAAAATCATTTTCCAAAGTCCAAACACTTCATTTAAGCTCTTCCAACCCTTTCGAAATAACAATTTACACATCAATCATCATGGTTTTCACTCAATTAATTATAAATCTCAAAAACAACAATTCATTATAATCAAACATAGCTTTTGACACAACAACATGATTTCACAACTTTTCACATACCCATAGCAATTACAACAACCAGATCACGAAATTAAACTTAATTCATCAACAAATTCATGAAAGTATAAGAAAAGACATAACCCATAATTACTCAATTGCTCATAAATCTTATATGGTGAAAAAATATTCCCTCTCTCCTTTTAATCCAATAAGCTAGCCTCATATAAACTTTAATCTCCCTCTTCCCTTTAGTTCTTCAAGCTTTTCTCCTTTTTCTACTTAGATCCCCTTTTTCTTCTCCCTTGCCTCTTTCTCCAAAACTTAGCAAATGATTTTCTAACCCTAAATTGTGAGGACTACCACACTTTTATACCCACTTGGTTGGGGTTTGGTTCACTTAACTCTTATTGAACTTAGTCACTATTCTTCCTCATGAAAATAACACTACACATTTACTTCACTTAAACCCCGTTTTACTGTTCACTTCTATTATCTTAATTCCTCCAAGTATCTACTAACTTCATAAAAATACTGTCCACTCTTAAATTACCAAAATATCCTTTTACTCCTCAATCTCTAATAAAAGCCAACTAACCCAACAATTCAAACACATCAAATAAACAATAAATAACTAAAATAAAACTAAACTAAAAATCAGGATGTTACATTCAACATTTTGGAGCCAAGGATAGTCCCAAATTGATATTCTTTGTCCCGTACCTATGCTCCGTTAAATCCTCTTCCAATTACATCTCTCACACTCTTGATGTTGCGCTAGACATAGCTGGGATTATGGCCTATAACAGCTCCATAATAATCACCTCGAGGAAAATATTTAGCTTTGAGTACTCGGGTAATGAGATAATCTAGATTAGAAACCAACTTCCAAGTCTGCTTACCAACCATAAGCATGTTAAACTCCTTAAAACTCTCAAAACCCATACCACCAAAATCTTAAGCGTGGAAAGTCTTTTCCTTGACATCCAGTGTAAACCTTGCAAGTTTGATGAACTATGGCCCCATCAGAAGGAGTTCACCATTTTCTCAATATCATTAATAAGTGATTATGGAAGAAGGAAGACACTCGTCACCTATGAAGGAATATACTGCAAGACCAATTTAATAATAATCTCCCAACCTGTTTGTGAGATACCCATACTACTCTAGTAATTGATTTTACTCCATATGCGATCCTTAAATAAACTTAAAGGTTGCATGTTTACTTCTCCCTATCATAGACGGCAAGCCATGACATTTACCAGTACCTAACACTTGACGAACACCAATAGTAGGGTCAATGAGATTCTAGAGATCATCTAAAGTGTTGCGGCTCCAAAAATTCTGATTTTTGTAAATTAATGGCTTGCCCCGAAGCCGCTTCATAAGAAGTCAAAATGTTTTTCATAACAACTGTCTCTCTTTCATAGGCTCTCAAAAATAGAAAACAATCAATTGCAAAGAGGAAGTGAGAGATAATTGATGCACATGCGCATATCATAATGCCTCTAATATCGTTGCGACGTTCAACTTCACAAATAATATTTTCAACAACATAATTAGGCTGGTTGATAGGATATTGTCAACAACATATTAAATCTTCAAATAATATTTAGTCCATAAGGATGGAAATCAAATCTTATCATAAAAGAAAAAAATATATTTTCATATTAAATAAATCAAAGAAAGGACAAAAAAATGAAGTTATTACATTTAATTTGTTCCAAAAAAATATTTTTTCATATTAAATAAATCAAAGAAAGGACAAAAAAATATATTTTCATATTAAATAAAATTAAATTGTTCCAAAAAATTTAATTTGAATTATGACTAACATAACTAGTTGATTGTTCAATAAGTCTCTCAAATTATTCATAATTTAATTTTTTTATTAAAAGGTACGACTCAATGGAACTTTACTTACAAAAAAATCCATAAATTTTTGGGTTAATTAAGTTTTTGGTCCCTATAAATATCTGCAGTTTTGTTTTTAATCCCTATAAAAATAAATCACACTTTTTAGTCCCTACAAAATTTTCTGTTAGTGTTTTTAATCTCTGTTAAATTAAAATTTGTTTAATTATGCTTAAACTTCTATTTTTGAAAGATTTTTTGCAGATATGTTCATACATCGTAAGACACTCTTTTGTAAAATCTTTTAGTTTGTTAACATAAAATGAATTAAATATGAATTTTTCTAAAAGCCAAATTTTCAAGATTATATTAATGAAAATTTGGACCTAATAATAAAATTGAGTTACATTTTTGCGGAGGAACTTTGTGTAATGTTCCAAATAAGTATGTAAAAAATATGTTGAAAATTAAAAGTTTAAGCACAATTAAGCAAATATTTTTAATCATACTTAAACTAAAAAATATGTTGGTCCCTGTTAAATTAAAATTTGTTTAATCATACTTAAACTTTATATTTTTAAATGATTTTTAACAGACATGTTAAGAACATTATAATAATCTCTTTTATAAAAAATTAGAATTTTTTAACATGTAATGAATTAAATATAATTATTTTTAAACGCCAAAATTCAAGATAAAACTAACGAAAATTTGGACCTAAAAATAACATTTTGAGCTAACTTATTGCGACAGAACATTTTATAATGTTTTAAACAAGTATGTAAAAAATCATTAAAAAATTTAAAATTTTAAGCATAATTATATAAATTTTAATTTAACAGGGACTAAAAACACTAACAAAATTTTTTGTAAGAACTAAAAAATGTGATTTATTTTTATAAAGACTAAAAACAAAACTGCAGATATTTATAGGGATCAAAAACTTAATTAACCCTAAAAAAATTTACCGGATCGATCGAAGACTTTTGAAAAGTTTATGAGCAATCATCAAATAAACATTGTTAAAATTTTATTTAACTTTTCATCAAAACTCAAATTATTATACTCTTTCCTACGATGTAGCCAAAAAAAATGTAACAAAGACAAAACTCTTGCCTAGGAGGACAGTCAAAACATGAAAAAAATAAAAAAGAAGAAAAAAGGAATCAAATCTACCGTAATCTATATGGGAGAGAGGGGTATTCAGCTAGCCTAACGACAAAAAGACAGACAAAACATTATTCTTGGTCAATGTAGTGAATCTCAGCTATTAGTAATTCAATGCTCCTTTACTATTATGAGTTTAATTATAATATATAGAGAGGGTATGAAAAAATTATTATATGCTATAAAATTATTATATATTTGTATTTAATTGATGAATATAACAACTCATATAATTTTATATTTACTATTTGAGGTTGAGATGGTAAAATAGGTTGGATTCGTCGGGTTAGCCAGTTTAACCCGTCATTTTTAGTAAGTTGGGTTGAAATTTTGAACCCGTCACAAGTAGGGTGCACACTCCGTCTAACCCACTAAAAAGCGGGGCGTTGACGGAGCGGGTTGGTCCGTTGGGTTGAATTGTTAAACATAAACTCTCTTTTTCACTTCTTTTTATATATAAGTCACAATCAATTTTCCAATTTTCACCTTCATATAGGGGAAAAATTCAATTAATCTCATCACTTTTGTTTATGATTTTAGCCTTATATTTTTAACTATTAGTTAATTTTTAACTCATGGAATTTTTATTTTCATTGTCTTATTGATCTACTATAGAATTTTAGAAGATATAATTTATATGTTTGAATAATTATATATATATATATATATATATATATATATTGTCAAGTAGCTCACACAATTTAGTTGTAGAGAAATAGAGTGTCCAGGATTCGAACTTAACTCTATATATAATATACAATATCCTTACCAATCACACGATGAGAGTGCGTTATAATATGCTATTGCCCTAACAAACGTGTATCCAAACACTAGTTTAGACTATACAAAAACAAAATGGAGTTGTTATATCACGTCAACAATATCATTACTATTAGTATGAATTTAATTAGTAATGTTGTGTTAAATCAGGGACAAGAGATTACAGGTATTACTATTAGATAATGGACAAGACAAGGGAAATCAGGGACAACATTACCACGTGGGCCATGTTAAATCAGGGACAACATTAACACTGGCTTGAGGGGTCCATACCATGTGCATGCAGGTGGCATTTACAAGTGCACTATTGGCCATAGATATATGAATATTAAAATTCAATGAACCAGATTTATCAAGGCAACTCAAAGGTATACATTTGTAAATCGTATGTGATAGAAATTCAATTCCATAATATATACCGTACAATTATTGGTAACTGATTTAACCAAAAAAAACAAACTAAAAAGTCATTTACACTACATAACTGCTATTATAAATAGTTTCGATAAAATTTAAATATTTCATTTTTAGTCTTTATATAAAAACAAATTGAGGCTTTTTATCGGAATAATGTCCAACTATATAGATAGACTTTGTGTATTATATAGATTTTTTTTTCAACAAACAAAAATGGTGTCTATTAATAACGTCGATGAAACACCCTGCACAAGGCGTGCAAAAAGTGAATCACCGATAAGAGTTTACAAGAACAAAGTGCCTATAGACAGATGGCACATAACAGACAGATATAAGCTTTTGGTGAACTCCCATACAAAGTAAGGGATGTTTCCACCAATCATAATAACAATAGCTAAATGAAGGGTTTTTTGCTTTTACCCACAAAAAAGAATGTAACTTTACTTTCTCAAATAGAACATAAGGATGTGAAGCCGCATTTTTAAAGATACGGTCATTCCGTTCATTCCATTTGATCCAAACACACGCAAACCAGATGCCTTTCATAAATGAATGAGTACATCACGGTAATCCAGCCAAAAAAAGAAAACTGATAAAGATGATCATGTATCTCAATAGGAAACACTGCATATATACCTAGCCAATTCCAAACCTGATGCCATAAAGAGTTAGAGAAGCCGCATTCCAAGAAGAGACGTGGTGATGTCTCCAAAACGTCGCACCCTACCGGGCACAAGGAGTCCAGTGGTTGAATAATGTTCCTCCTCACCAAATTATCTCGAGTCGGAAGTCTATTACGTAGTAAACGCCAAACAAAAAGATACACCTTCGTCGGAATGAACCTATGCCAGACATCATCAACGAGGCTCCTATCCACCTGATCCCCAGAGTTGGTGATAAAGCGGTAGGAATTCCGCACCGAGTAACCATGAATAGGGTCTAACAGCCACCTTCATTTGTCAGTAACATTAGCCTGCAAAACAGTGTTATGTAGTAATAATTAACACTCCCTCACATTATCCTCCTCCCAGACTAACAAACGACACCTCCACACCCAAGCCCCTCCCCCATCTCCCCACCCTGCTCTCTCCATCTCTTCCACCGTTTATAGATGTCTCTATGATAAATGATCCCATAATTTTTAGCTTAGATAGACCTTGTGTATTATATAGATGTCTCTATGATAAATGATCTCATGATTTGTAGCTTAGGCTTAAAAATTTATTAATTTTTGTGGGGAGATGTTTATAATTTTTTAAATGAGTATATAAAATATCATTCAAAAATTTGAATATAACACGTGATTTTCGTTTATTTTTTGTTTTATAAATGAAGAGTGCGCATGAACTAACTTAAATGACTAAAGATTCAATTATAAAGAATGAACAAGTGATTTATTTAATTTTTTTTTTTGAAATATTATCCTTTTGGTATTATCCAAATAAATAAACATATTTTGATCAGTATATTATTTTCTTAGTTTTCTCTTCGCATTTTTTCTTTCAAAAAAGAAAAGTTTTCTCTTCGCATTTTCATTATATATACTCATTGTTCTAAACTTTTCGTTATAAATAAAATAAAATAAACTGCACATATATTGTTCCGTTTTTTTTAACAAAAACGGAACAATACTCATTCATAAAAAATATACTCGTTCTGTTAACCCTTATACGTCTTAATATACTCGTTCATAAAAAAAAAATCATTTATTATTTTATAATTAAACACTGTATTTTTTTATTCAGGTTTAATTACTTCTAGTTGCAGGATACATGTAAATTAGTTTTCTTACTTAACGGCAACGGTATGGTATATAGCGTATCACAAAATCATATCCATTGAATTGAAATATGATATCTCTATGGCTGTCAATGTACCTGTGTATGGGTACCCAAATTTAACAATTTGTGTACCTTAAAAGTCACCTGTGCATGCATACCACATGTTCTGCTACTGCAGATTTTATATGGGGATGATGCAGCACTGTTTGGAAGCAAAGGAACAACAAAATCTAGAATGATGTGATGGATGTGCTGTTTTTTGTGCTTGAGCATGCATAAACATTGTTACAAGATTGGAGAGCAGCTAAGTTATATCTTCAACCACCTTAATGTTACATAAAGCTTACGATACTTTAATGTGGAAGAAACCATCTGAACGTCGCTTTAAATGCAACATTGATGCTTCTTTCTTCAAACATTTAAATAAAATTGGAATAGGTATATCTATAAGAGACAAAACAGACATTTTTATATTAGCTAAAACTGAATGGTTATGTCCATTGTGTGAAGTTTATCTGGGAGAAACTCTTGGCTTATTATCTGCCTTAGACTGAGTACACAGTCTTAATCTTAATCCAATTTGACTTTGAGTTGGATGAAAAAAAAAGTTGTGGATAACTTCAATTTTTCAAAACACGATGTGATTGAGTTTGGAAGTACGGTACAAAGTTTAAAACTCTATTTAGGTCTCACTATGAAAACTCTAGTATGAAGACAACCAAATGAGATTGTTTTTGTTTTAGCTAAAACGACCGATCACATTATCATCTAATTTCCATATATCGGTAAAATGCCATATTATATTAAACACATTTTAATTAATAAAATACTATAAATTTTATTCTCTAAAAGACAACAACGTAAAACAAAATTGATTCAAATTTAATTCTTACTCGTAAAAAGTTACTTCAACGATGTTCTTTACAGATTTCAAGGATGCTTCCATCTTTTCCCCAATTTCCAATTATTTTTTTTGGTAATGGTGTTGTGATTGGTTATCGCTTTGTTTGTTTCAAGCTTCACCAGCCGTAACCAAACTATACCTATTGAGAATAGTACTTATAAATTACAAGCAGAATTAACACGTTCCTTTCTTTGAAATGAAATATAAACAACAAAGATAGTAAAAAAGTAGATATATGTGGTTAAAATTATGTAAACCACGTACTTCAAAAGGTTTTTAAGAGATTTCATTCCATTATATATCCTCGATTTAGGGAATAAATTCTCTTATATGTAATTTACACATTAAAGAATAAAGTAGGGTAACGCTTCGGTGCCTTTAGCTTCGACGCTTTTGGTGCCTTTGTTCCTATCTCTCTCAAAATCATTTATTCTCTCTTATCCAAATAATTTATTTTAATCATTCATATAACATTCTCTCTCATAAAAAATGAACTAAAGACACCTAAAAGCACCGAAGCCAAAGACAGTCAAGTGTCATCCAATAAAGTATGATCTATCACCATTCAAATTCATTTCATCTAAATTCCTCTTTTGTTTCTCTCTCTTGGTAAAATAATGAAAGATTACCCTTTACTTTCTCATGGATAAATCACATATGAAATGGGAGACAAGGAAAAAAGAGAATTGCTTTTTTGACTTCCAATGTTTCCTAAAAACATATGGAAATGACCAAAAATACCCCAACAGTAGTTAACTAACGTTGACTTATAACTAGAAAACCGGCGGTAGTTAACTACCGCTGAGTTTTTGATCATTTCCATATGTTTCTAGAAAACAATAGATGTCAAAAAAGCAAACTTCGAAGGAAAATAGGAAGAGATGGTGGTATAAAATAGAATCGACTGTCGCGTCATTTTTCGGAAAACAAGACTATTTGATTAGCTTTTGACTCACTATTTATTTCACGACAAAACATTTAATTTTTGAAAGATAGTGGAAAAAAGGTTCAAATACCACTTTAAAAAGATTTAGGGTTCGGGGGTTAGTTACGTGAAGGGAAGATATTAGCACCCTTCATGTCTGTAGTACTCTACGGGAACCTCTTGGTTTTATTTAATTTATTGTGTTATAACTTACTTAATATGAAAAAGAGGGAATTAAAAATGATTAAGAAAAGAGACCTAATTATCTACATTTTTTATTGATTTGAGAGGACAGGGTCCTTTGCCTACGTACTCGTGAGGGATCAAAACCTCGTAGTTCGGGGTAGAAATTGTGTTTGATTGGTTGAGTGTTTTTTGATGGTTTTTGAAAAATGTTTTAAAATGAAAGAAAGCCGAAGTGGCAAATGAGTATTTGTTTGTGTTTTTTAATAGTAAAGAAAGTGATCTTAAAATAAAGTTAAATTGATTGGAATTTGATTAAGAAAATAAAAGAAGAATCACTTGATTTAAGATCAAGGTTTGTTTTAAAAATGTTTTTTTGCTGTGTTTTGTTATTTGCATGTTTTTGTTGTTTTTGAATGATAGTTAAAACTGAAAACTAAACTAACGGAGCATAAAAATAAAAGCGCAGGTACCACGTGGTGGTGTTGGACCACCACGAGGACCTCTAACCTAAACTAGAAGCGGGAAAATAAAGCATACACCCACACACGCACACATGCACCTACAACTATTACATTAAACCTATTAATACATTCTAAGGTCTGCGGAAAATAGATAAATAAATTACATGAACACCTGTTTACATTCTAAAATCTTTGCTTTCTGTTTGGTTTGCTGTCTGTGCGAAGAAACTTCTGTTTGGTTTGCTGCCTGTGAGAAGAACCTTCTGTTTGGTTTGCTGCTGTGAGAAAAAACTTATGTTTGGTATGCTGTCTGTGCGAAGAAACTTCTGTTTGGTTTGCTGTCTGTGTGAAGAAACTTCTGTTTGGTTTGCTGTTTGTGCGAAAATTGGTGTTTGGTTTGCTGTTTGTGCGAAAATTGGTATTTGGTTGGCTGTTTTATGCAAAAATTGATGTTTGGTTGGCTGTTTTATGCAAAAATTGATACTTGTGATGTTGATGCGGGTTATGAACGAGAGTGAGCCTCTGAGAATGGTTTCTTTGCAGGTTGTGAATTAATTTTTTTTGGCCCCTTAATGTGTGTTTTGCAGGTTGTATTTATAGTGAAGGATTAGACCTAGGGTTTGTTGAAAACTGCCGAAAATTGTGGCTTTGGATTGGGATGAAAGGGAGTTTGTTACAAGACCTTTTTCTGGATTTGGATGAAAAGAAGTTTGTTACAAGACCTTTTTCTGGATTTGGATGAGCCGTGAACAGCTGTAATTCTTGGACTTATCGGACATTAAAAATAGAAAAAGAATAGATAAAATAATTGGACCTATCATCTATGAATAAAAATAAATAAAAGATAAATGTGTTTAAACTAAAATTAAATTAAAAAGTGAAATAGAAAATAAAAGATGGAAATGAATTAAAAATTAAAATTAAAAAGACTAAAAAAAAAAGTGAGAAGAGGTATGACAAATGACACGTGTCGGTGGGATCTTGGGTCAAAAATTGGGGTATGACATCGACGATCTCATAACATATATGAAACCTTTATATTATCGTGACATTATAGAGTTTAAAGAACAAAAGTTAGCAAAAGAAGTAAAACAGTAAAATGTAACATTGAAATTGAATAGATTAAATATTTTCGGTTGTATGGACTGTAAGTGCAACAATGTTTCATAATTTGTTAAAAAAAAGTGTATGAGCAACAATGTTTCATAATCGGTTTCAAAATAAATGAATATTGAGCTAAAAAAAGCAAAATCATTTTCTCTTTTCTTTTCCCTCAATTTGTCTGAAATATATAAAAACAATCCAGTATTCTACCACTCTACTATAAAAACAATCCAGTGTTGTTTTACCACTCTACTTTAAATGTTATGCATGTGCTCAATTTTACAAATAATTATCCCTAGACTGTCACTTTAGCAAAAAAAAAAATTGTTTCAAAATGAATATCACTTTACATTTCCAATACAACTTTAATTTTTTTCTCCCGACTTTACCCTCAATAAATATTTCAACTTTTCTCACAATTTTCAATGCAACTTTAAATTTGTATTTTTCTTGAACAGTTTAGTAAAAGTGTTATGTCTAATGATTATTTCATTCTATTCCTTAATTTATATGCAATTGACTAAAACGACACTCATTTTAAAACGGAAGGAGTATTTACTTTATCACGAGTTACGTTTTAAAAACCAAACAAACCAGTTGAACTGCAAACCAACATTGTCTACATAACAGTTGAATAATGGCCCGGATTCCGGAAGTCTGGCAAGTTTGATGTCTAATTTGATTATATTAGTGATGGCAAAACTATCCCAATGCATGCATATAGTTGTGTAACGTTTGTTAGTGTATTGTAAGTTGTAACTAAAAAATGTAATTCAAATTTCAAGATTACAAAATTCTAGCAGCCAAACAGCATGCATATATCGGGCTAGGCCGAAAACGTGTCTATACAGGCCAAGGTTCAACAAAATTCCATTGGCATGCTTTTTAAATTTCATAACTCACTATACCTTGAACTAAGCCCTCTTCTAATTCAGATTCCTGCAGTTGCCAGTCACACACAATCCAGGCCATGACCTTTTTTCTACTACAGGCAATCTGGGTCAAATTCATGATCATATTGGGTTGGAAATTACCCACCTAGTATTCCCTTATGATATGGCTTAGCCATTACACGATTTCCCAGCACATGTTTAAAACAACTGTTTTGTATTCATACGTACCTAGGATTTGGAAAACAAACAGGTATACAGACCCACATGAATTGGATCATGAGCAACAACATTATTTCCTAATGTTGTGCCGTCTTTTTCGTCTCCTTATCTTGCTTTGCAAGGTGGAAAGAGGAAGGTCATCGTCGTTTTCTTCCATGTTGATGTTTGTGGGTTCAGCATCAGCAACACCACCATGTAGATCAGTCTCCTCTTCAACGACATTGATGTTTGTCGGTTCAGCTTCAGCCACACCACCATGTAAAACAGTCTCCTCTACAACAACTTTTGACAAGGATGGCTCACTGCCGTCAGAAATGATGGTTGGTTTGTTTCCATGGAGTAACATAGATCCCATTTTCAATTTTGAAGGAGAGCAAGCATGGCATCCTTCAGTATCTTGACTCCATTTCTTTGTTTTCCTTCTCACATAGACCTGAAGAGGCTTATCATTACCATCACCATTCATATTATGTGCATCCTCTGGTTTTCTAGCTGCATTTTCACCTTCTGGTTTTCTCACTTGTTCACTAGAATCAACTTCTGTTTGGATTAACAAAACTTCAGTTCCACCAGTACCACATGTAAGAGACAATTCGTCTTGCTCATTAGATGGGATTTGATTTCCAACCTGCTTAGATACAATTTTTGTCCTAGAGAAAGACGAAGTCTGGCTCGCATTTTTGGTACATTTAGATAGTTTCTTCTTCAATTTGTTGCGCCAGCATGCAAGTGTGATGTCGTCTCCATCTTGACTTTCTGAACTCTTGCTACAGGTCTTGACCTTGTCACTAAATGCTATATTCTTCTCTACTTCCTTGAGATGAATTCGAGCCTTTTTAGCACGTCTTTTAGATCTCATATTATTGAGAACGTTGCTTTGCTCAAGCAATGGAACACCTCGATCAGAAGTCTTCATCTTATCACTATATGCTGCTATAAATTGTACTTCCTCAGGACAAATCCGAGCCTTTTTTGAATGTCTTTTAGGCTTCTCTTTCTTTGGAACTATATCTTGTTCCTCAGGACAAAATGGTACCTTCTTTTTTGCATGTCTTTTAGGCCTCTCTTTCTTGGGATCTGCATCTTGTACTTCCTCGGGACATTGTCCATTCTCTTTCGCATGTTTTCTGGACCTCTCTTTCTGGTGACTGCAAGAAACGAGTGGGAATTAAAAAACAAAGGTACACCTATAGCAAAAATCATTACACTAAACGGCCAGTACAATTTACCGGAACAATAATTCTAACAAAGCTGGCATCCTCATATAATTATGCTGTTAACAATTAATGGGAAAATTGAAGAGAAGTTTAAAGAGAATGTACCTCGACTTTCTCTTCCGCTTCCTTTGAAGATTTTCAGCACCAACATCAGATAGTGAAACTACCATATGCAAAGGAATTAAGTCATTCACTGGAAGGGCTGGCCGTTCAGATTCTCGATCGACAAAGTTCCTGGAAAGCTGAGATCTTTGCTTCTTTTTTGCTTCTTTAAGCAGATGAGCTTGTTCAGGTTGTAACACCATCCATCTCCTGACCAATGAAACAAATATATATAGGTACGGATAACATAACAAAATTTAGATTTTTAAAACAAAGATTTTCATCAAAGAAGTTAATGCTAGAAGCGTACTTCCGGCATTGACAATCAGTGCGGGGAGGCACATCTGCAGCAACCTTAGACCAGCAACATCCATATTTGGTGATTGCAGCTTCTAATCTTAAATCCTCTTCTTCAGTCCATTCACTCCATTTCAAAGAAGGGTCCAAACTATTAAGGTATCTGCCATAAAAATGCTCAAGAATTTCAACAAGAAGTCTAAACCATAAAAACACGGGGTTGCCAAAATGTTTATAATAGAATGCAATACCTGTCCCTACACTGAGATTGGATCCGGCCAGGAACATATTTGGCTATTTGCTTCCATTTCCGTCCAAACAGCATGACCGCTACTGTAAGGCGTTCGTCCTCCTCGGGGGTAAAGCTCCCTTTCCTCACAGGACAAATCGATTTTTTCCATCTGCAGAAATTACGATTTGTTGCATTAGCAGACAAAATTCAGCAGCAAATAAATAACTTCTCCTGTTCTCCAATGTACTTACATCCATTCCAATTTAGGGTGATCTTTTTTCAGTTTTTATATCAGTGACCAGGCTTTGTTAATTATTAACCTATTTTATTATCAAGAATAAGCATATCATTCTCATTTTATATTTACATTTAGCAACCTTGCAAGCGAAATATAGGAAGGATTTAAGGGCTTAAGCCTATTCCTCATGGAGTTTAAGATGCATTGTGGTAATCAAGGCAAAAAAAATGCACGGCCTCAAGAGACTAGCATCTGTCCTCTATGAGGGCACAATAATTTCTAAAGGAAGCAATTCATTCAATGGGAAAAACATAAAATGTCCCCATCAAAAAGTTGTAAACAGATACTCTCAGATAAAACCAGAATGTAAATCAACAACTCATACATAGGGCTAGATGACTGTTTGTTTTGTGTTGCTAAAACCTAAAAGAATGTCAAATGCTTGAAGCTTTAGGTAGAGTGGCATAATGCGTCTTTTCTCAATCTTCCAACCATACTACTATATAAAAAAAAGGAGTGAAGCAGTTGAGGTTCAAATTAAACTGAGCTAAAATCTAATTATCATTTGTTAGTCACTTACACCTGTGAATTAATTATTTTAATTCATCAACAGTTGTAAATGAAATACTTATGAATTGGCTTTAAACTAGCATATAACATGCACATTGTTAATTTAAGTGATAGACTACCATTGAAAATTGTTCTGATTTCAGATATTGAATTACTAGAATCACTACCAAAATGCAAAAAATTCTAAACATGTATGTAGTAAACCAAAGAGTGAACCAACCTATTCGAGCACTGGGTTCCCGTCCGCCGTTCTAAATAAGTAGCTACAGACTGCCAATCACACTGACCAAAGCATGCAACGGCATCACGAAGTTGAGCATCCTCATCCTTAGTCCATTCACTATTAATAATGGAAGGATTTAAGCTCCTTTGAAATCGTGCCAAGCATTGAAATGGAATCCTGTTTGTGGCCAGTGATACAGCAATGTCAAACCAGTTCCTGATGCCTTTCTCTTGGACAATAATCAAAAGAGATCTATCCTCGTCACAAGTCCATGAGCCATGGTTGATCAAAGGGTCTTCACAATTCAACCACCTATGGTTGCGAACATTAAAAGAATTAGTCAAGTATATGTATCAGAATCCATCCATTCACACAAATGTTATTCTATGGTCTACATTAGATTCAAGAAAGGAGTGTCACAGACATCTGTGATGACAATCATCACAGACATGTTAAGCACCACCATTTTAAAAATCAGTTCATGTACAGTCCCACCTGCATGATCTATGTTGATCTTGAACCTTTATGAAAAACCAAAAAGGATAAACTGTCTGTGATTGTGATCGTCATAGATGTCTGCAACGCCCAGGAAGAAATTCTTCATAGAAAGGTAGTAAACACGAAACAATAGTCAAAGAACTGTGTTGAATATAAAAATAATATAACACTGATAAGCATCTGAAACACATCAAACGTGCACAACAAGAGACAAGTTGATCCTCCCTACAGGCATGGTATGGGATTGACAGAACACCTTTAATACCCAAACCTAATTTTACCAAACAGGTATGGAATATTCATATACACATCATCCTAAGCAGGATCCTAATTCAATTTAATATGAACCTTACGTCTAGTCATGATCTCCCCAGCTCAAACAAAAAGTGAACTGGCATACATGGTGAATAAATCAAAGCACTATCTTAATATTTTCTTTTACCAACTTCAAACTCTATGTAAGCATCTGTCATCTACTAAACATATATATAAAATATCATTACAAAATGTTCAAACCACAGCATCTAAATATCATCAATAACTATCTCTACTTGCATAGAAAAATAGAATTCACCAATTAATAAATACATACCTTGATTCACATTCAGCACCAGTACGACCAGTAGCATACATAGACGCCAATCGATCCCAATTAACTTTGGGTAAAAATTCTCTAATCCTCGCTGGTGTTATTTCAAGACCTTTAACTGATTCGATAAGGTTATCCATGTCATTTGCATCTCCAGGTAAACACTGTGAACTGTGAAGTAGATACATTAAAGAATAAAATCAGCATTAGATACTGGAAAGGATTGCAATGAAAGGTCAGAATGGTACATTTAACACAAAAAAAACTGTCATTACCTCATTCTATCTACTGAAATTTGAAGCACCGTTTCTTGGAATTGTTGCTTAATTCCCTTCGAAAGATTTTCCCTCTCCTTATCCGACCATTTTTTCTTATCCAATGAAAGGGGAAATCTTTCCAATACCATCTTATAGTTAGCAACACGAGAATTCTGATCTGGGCCATAACACATTGCAGATGCTTTCTTATTATGGCTCTGCCAAAAGAAAAACAAATCAAGGATTACCAACCAATACTTACAGTGAAAATACCAAGAATGTCACATATGCTATGCTTATGTCTAATTTATCTTGGTTTTTGTACTAGTTCATTGTAGTTTTATATTGGGTTAAGCCACTAACTAGGAAAGATTGTTGCAACAAATTTGAAGTCCACAAGCCGCCCAACAGACAGACACTCAGACAATATCCTTATAAGCAAATACTAGTAGTTTTTACAAATCTAATCAAAGAACGTAAAGAGATAACCCAACATCTCTCTTGTTTGATATATATTACCCATTCAAATCCAATGACTATATGTACATAACATAAGCATCTAACAAAACAGACATTAATTACAGTTCTTGTGATTCACAAAATTATGCTTCAAATGAAGGAAAATCTTGAGCAATATTATTCAGCCATATACCACATTATAAATAAACAAATTTCGGAATAGTGACCATGACATCACAATGAATCAATATCAATATGAATAACAATTCGGACTAGAGTTCACAGAACCATAAAAGCATTACACAACCAACCTTTGATTTATTTGCAGCATCAGACTTCTTGGATGATATTAACTGCACACGTGGGTCCTTTCTCAATGATAAAGCACTTCCTGTTTTTCTAATGCATGAAACCTGGAAATCCTTAAGGAGTTTAACATTATCCCTTATCTTTTTGTTTTCCCCAATTTTTGCTTCAATTTCAATTAACTTACTTCTAAGAAATTTCTGGAGAGCTCTATTCTTCTTGACCGCATCAATAAAAGCTTGGGCCGATGGAGGAAAGCTTGACCTTTTCTTCGGTAATTGAGAAGACAAGCCCGCATCATTTTTACAAGTCTCGTCAGCACCACATGGCTTAATCAATTTCAACTTGCTGTCATTCTCAGGGTCTTGAGAATCAGTACACAATTCACCGGCATCTGAGTTGTCAGAGATGGAGCTCTTGACAACATCCTGCTCATCCATTAAACTCGAGGCCTGATCCCCCTCTGCCCATGATTCCTTTCCACCTTCAAGGTAACCAGTTATTTGTCACTATGCCAAGTTTTTTATCAAAAATAAAAACGCCAAGTGATATAAAAGTGACAAAATACATGATCAGTGGTAAATGGGCGCAAAAATGACATCAAAAAGACATTTTTGAGAAAACCATTGTCAAGCTCCACAAATATGGACTCTTCATGTCAATCACTCGGTGCATCAAAAACTACATATTATGTTTTTTTCTTTCAAAAAGATAACCTCTTCTTTTACTTGCACAACTCAGATATACTAGCCCAAAACGCAAGCATTAAATTAACAGAAAACCAAAACAAAACAATATTAAGCTTCAATTACCACGCACATGAAAAAGTCATATATATATATATATATATATATATATGAGCCCGTCTGTTACAGCTTTTTTCATTAAAAAACTACTTCTAAAAATTTCCATCAGTTTCTTACAGATTCTAAAAAAAATGAGAATCTGAAAGAAAAATACATATAAATACAGCTTCAAATTAGATGCTATTTTAGCATCTTATCAGAAAATCATTTTTTTATAACTGATCTTTTAATTTAAAAGGTATACTCATTCTGATAAACAAACACTAAACAGCTTCTGATTTTTCAAAAAATTAATCTCTAAATTGTTGAGTATCAAAATCACTTTTTTTATAATCCTATGTTTCAAAGCGATAGCTTCTTTTTACATACCCAGCTCAAATATACTTTCCGAAAACACATTAACAAACAGAAAACCAATATCAAACAATGTTCACTTCAGCTCCAATCACCACATACATAAACAAACCACTTAACTAAACCAATTTTTTTTCAAAGATTACTTAGGGGCTGTTTGGATTGACTTATTTTAGAGCTTATGCAAATAAATAAGCATTAATGTATTATTTATAAATTTGTTAAGGTAGTTTATGAAAAACAACTTATGAATATACAATTTTCGTTAGTAAGATCTTATGAATTAACATAAAAGCTTATTTATTTGCATAAGCTCCTTTTCATAAGCTCAAAATAACCTCAATCCAAACAGGCCTTTAAGCTACATTGTTTTTTCCTTCAGTATGCATTAACCCTAAACCAAAACAAACAAATTAACTAAAAAAAAAATCAAAATTTCATAGATTACTTAACCCACAAGCTGCATCTTTTTTCTTCAAAACACATTAACCCTAACAAAAACAAACAAATTCACAACCAAATTTTCAAATTTCAAATAATATAACAAAGATTACTTAACCTACCTCCATCATAAGCAGAAAACCGTTTGAAAATAGCGCGAACAGTTTCAAAATCATCTTCATCATCCTCATCCTCATCATCAGCTATCATCGGCACCGGCGAAGGAATAGAATTCCCCGTAGGTTTGTAGAGACTCTGAACTCTCTTTAGACATTCTAGGTCATCATCGGAGCCAGAATCCTCGTTAACGGTGGCAGTGGTGGTGAAAGGGACAATAGCGTCACCGGTGGATAAAAGCGGATCTTCTTCTCCAATTTCGTCTTCATCGTCTTCATCGGCGGTGTATCTACAGGCGCGTGCGAGAGCTGCCATGTCATCTTTAAGTCCGCCGTCATCGTCTTCATCGGAGGAGGTGGCGGAGAGGGAATTGTTATCTTCGTATTCATCGGTGCGTGGTGACATTGGATTGATTGAAGATATTAGGGTTTACAGAAAAATTGAATTTTGAAATTGAAGGTGAAACGAGAGAGAGGATTTATACGATGCCGTTTTGTTCTGCTTTTTCTGTTGTTCTGTTTTTTTTACTACACTGTTGCACTTCTCTTTCGTTTTGTTTATACTAGTTCGGGTCAAGTAAGTTAGGTTTCTCTGTGCTTTATTACTTTTTGAATGCTATTTTGACGGTTTTATCCCTTTTGAGCAAAGTTATTTAGACAACCAAAAAGTGGTTTGTCACTCTACTAGGGATGGCCGGGGTACCCATTGGGTACCATAATCCTCATCCTCATACCCGCGTTTTAAGAAAATTCTCATACTCGAGCTCATACCCACGTGGACGATAAGTTTGATACCCGTCCCCATACCCCATGTGTATCTAAGCGCCCTACCTGCACCCATTACTCGCATTTTCACAACAAAAAGATAATAAATAGCAAAAAAAAGTCACAATATAATTAAAATATGCTATGAAATCTGTTAAATCAACATATAAAATATTACGCATCATATTATTTAGCTAAATAAAAAACATCTAAAATAACTTGACAAAAAAAACATCTAAAATATAAAAAACAAATGCATATTACAATTAATATCAAAGACTTAAGATTAATTAACTAAATTTATTATAAATAAAATTATTTGTATAGTCTATATAATGTGTGGGCATGGGGCGGGGTGGGCACTAGAGTACCCGTACCCGTACCCATACCCGTTCAAATTTGCGGGCAATTACTTGTGCACAAGCTCATACCAACAATGTGGGTATTTACCCGTCTATCATGGGTATTTTTTGCGGGTGCCCATTGGGCTTGGGTCCAATTGTCATCCCTATACTTGATTTATATAAGGTTGTCAATTTGGGATCATCTAAAATTATTCTTTTAATCAAATTAACATTTGTTACTTAATTGATGTCAACGAGGAGGTAGTATAGTCCATGTTTTGACCTTGTATTATGGGATATGGTGTTTGGAAATATGAAATGTTTTGAGGGGACCGATGTTGATTGACTGCTACTGTGTAAAAGACACAAAAATCTATTGTAAATTTTAAGAGTGCTAGTACGATGTTGGTAGATATATTAAGTGGAGTTCCAATTTTGTCAATATTTGATGTTCATTGGACACCGTTTTAGTGGTTTTTAAATAAGCTTAATGTTGATGTCATGAGTCTAATAGAGGGGGATAAGTGGGGTATTGGTGTTGTGGTGAGAGTTAATGAAGGTGTTGTCGTTGCTCTAGTTTCTAACAAGTATTTTCATTACCAGATTCAGAGGTTGCAGAAGCTTTAGCTATGTAGAAGGGTTTGAAATTTGCGAAAGAGATGACTTTTATGAATCTTATAGGAGAATTTAGGGGTAGGCAAAAAAACAAAAAATTGATCTGAACTGAACTGAACCAAAAAAAAATGAACCATTACTAACAGTTGTGAAACTGAATTGAAACAGTTCAGTTCAGTTCAAAACAGTTCAGTTCAGTTCGGTAACTAAAATTCAATTTGATTTGTTTTTTCATATTTTTTTTACAAATGCATCAATAATAACAATTCAGTTCAGTTCGGAATAGTTCAGTTTGAAACAGTTCAGTTCAGTTCGAAATGCAAACAGTTCAGTTCAGTTGTTTTAATTTTTGCAAACAGCTCAGTTGTATTAGTTTTAATTGTAGTTTTTGTAGTTTAATTTTTTGGCATATTAGGTGTGAAGCCAACCCAGCTGCTCATTATTTAGCTAAATATACTCTTACGAATTTAGATTGCATATGGATCAAAGAAATTCCTTCTTGTATTTCTGCAGTCTTGACACTTGATTTATTGCCACACTTTCGTTAATAAAATTGTCTTTAACGTAAAAAAAAAAACATTTGTTACTCAGTTATATAAGGTTGTCAACTTAATAATAATTTTTTTCTCTCATTTAATCAAATTAACATAGGTTTTAGATGTATTTTTATACGTTCTCTAAAATTGTCGTATTTTAGTTGTTTAAATATCACTTCTCGTATATTGTTTTTATAAATTTAGTCATCTAAATCACATAATCTATACGAGATTGGTTTAATTGTACAATTCAGTTGTGTAAAAGTCCTGAGAAAAAATATTGAAGTACGATTTCCAAATTCGGATTTTGAAATTTGGGGTATAAAAAATCATAAAACAAAAAATTGACGTGAGCGTTTACACATTTGAATTGTGAAATCAAGACAAGGTCAAAATTGACTGAAAAAATGATTTTGAGGGCTTTTAAGAATGCATAAGGGGAAAATATGCTTTCTTAATTTCTTTTCGTTGTTTTTTATTGAGTTTTCCTTTTTAACCTTATGTATTGACTATATTGGATGATGACCAATATTTGTCGGGTCGTCTAATTAATGGGGGATTTGATCCTATGCACTTTTTCACTCTCTTTCTCTCTAATCAATTGTTCGTCTCCCTCTTACTATTACTCTCTCTCTCCCCTATATAGTGTAAATGATCCCATTCGTATTAACACTTATGAATAAGTAATTTGACTTGTATTTAAATAAACTACCGAGCCAATATATCAATGAAATTAAGCTCTATTTCGATATTTAACATAATATATTTGGAGTGTGACTTTACGCTACAACATATTTAATTTATATTCTTTAAAAAACATGGTTCTTATATAATAATATATTTAAATATATCTTCTCTGGTCTCTCTCCCCTATTCAATAGATAAGATCTATTTCACAGTGAGAGAATATAGTAGACCGAGTTATGTTTTGCAAGACATAAGTGATGAGCATAAAAATGATGTTAATTACGCGTATTTATCATCCATTTTATGTAATGCTCAAGTAAATGCAACACCTTATCCTCCTCATCTTAATGGTAATATGTTAGTTAATTGAGTTTTACATGTTAGTTTTAGTTTTTGAAGTGTTGTTTAGAAGGAATTATGTATGATTTGTTGATTGTGTGCAGGTACAAAGTGTAATTGGAAATTATGAGGAATTTGCTACAAGAATGTTACAAGATTTGTTGTTGCAAACTAGGACACAACAACAAACATAATTTAAAGTGGACCCGAAGTGGGGCAACCTTATCCCAAGAGCGCATGAGACACCTCACCATCCAAGGACAAGTAAAGAAAGTATTCTAATTGTTAACCTTATTTTAAGAGCACATGAAACATCTCACCATCAAAGGACAATCTTATCACAAAAGATAAGGGAAACAGAAAACCATTACACTTTCTCTTATAGAAAACCTCTTCAATATTTTCACTCTATCCGTCTTTTATATTCAACAGAGAACAACCGTTTCACAATTGTTGGCATACTTTTTTGTATGGTTATATTGCGAGGAGTTGAATATGAAAGAATATAGCAGTCCGAGTTAAGGTTTTATAAAGTCTAAGTAATGTGCATAGAAACGATGCCGATTACCTTTATTTATCTTATATTTTATGTAATCCTTTAGTGAATGCAATGTCTTATTCTTCTCTTACTGTAAAAATTTTAGTTAATTAGGTTTTATATGTTAGTTTTAGTATTTAAAGTGCTTTGAAAGAAATTATTTAAAGTGTTTTTGAAAGGAATTACAAGTTCAATTGAAAAATTTGGGAAATTCGCTACAACAATGTTCCAAGATTTGCTCTAGCAAACTAGAAGACAACAAAATACATAACTTAAAGTGAACCCAAAGTATGAAAACCTGATCCTAACATGGGATATTCACATGGGATGGGACATCTCACCATCAAAGGAGCCTTATCACAAAAGATAAAGGAAAGAGAAAAAAAAACCAAAAGTACTATAAAAGGATAATCTTACCACCAATAAAAGGGAGAACCGAAGGAGGATGGTTGTAACCATAATTTTCGTGCCCCATCCTCCACCTCCACCTAGGATGGCAAAACGGGCCAACCCGTATGAAAAAGGGCGGGGCGAGTCCATTAGAGGTGCAGGGTCAAAAATTTCACCAAGCACCTATTTTATGCAAATCGATGGGTTGGAGGATTCACCCGTCAATGTTTTTTTTTAAAACAATGGTTAACTAAAAACATTACACAAACAATGTAAAAAGTATAAAAAGTATATGAATGTAAGACCAGTTTAAGGAAATCAAAATATAGAACTACTGACTCCACTAAAATATAAAAATTATCATTTAAACTTATAATTATATGATCTAAAAATCTATAATAAACAAAAAAGACATAGAAAAAAAAACTCAAGAGTTCACCAATTGACAAACTATTAAAAACATGAGACTAAGGGCTCGTTTGTTATGAATTCTAAAAAAATGGATTTTCCTTTGTATTTTTAAAAATAGATTTTTTGGAAATTTACTCAAAAATAGTATAAGTTATTTCAAACTCATTTGTTATAAGTTAAAAAATATATTTTGACATTCAATAACCTAAATATTCATTGTTCAAGATTTTACATAGTGAAAATCGTATATTTTTTCAAAATGATATATTTAAAAAATGATTTTTATGAAAAGCTATTTGAAATAGCTTTTTTTTTTTTTAGAGATTTTTTCAAAATTTTAGTATCCAAAAAAATTATAACAAAATGATGAAATATCTAGAATGACATTTTAAGATAAGTTATTCAAACCGATTTTTTATTTGAAGCTTTTCCTTAAAAATTTCTTTGTTAAATTTTCTTTAACAAAAATATGTTACACTACAAGAATCTATTTTATAAAAAGCTATAACAAACGAGCCCTAAAATCATAAAACAAAAGTGATTAAATTAAGTGACTTTCTTATCTATACTCTATGAAGGAGAAAATCGAAAAATTGATTATGACTATTTTTTTTTTAATTTCAACCCGAAGGGCCAATCCACACCACCCCTTCTTTTAGCGGGTTAGGCGGGACAAACCAACTACTAGCGGCAGATTCAAATCTCAACCCACTTTGCTAAAAAATAGGCAGGTTAAACAGGCCGATCCCACGAATCGAAACCATTTTGCCATCCCGACCTCCATCTCATATCCTTCCATGGAAAACCAATGAAAGTCACTTTTGGAGAAGAAATAAGCATCGCATTTGCTACAACAACCTGTGACAGATTCTACACAACTTATGTATTTTCAGCTTTCCATTTCTTCTTTCCTTTATGTGTAACATGGATCTTTACATTCTATTTCTCTTTTTTATCTTATTTTTGTTGAATCTCGTCGTGAGCTAAACATCTTTAAGTTAGGGTATTATGATTTTATGGTGAAAGACATGTTTTGGTTGTGTTTTAGTATCTTTAATCAAGTTGATCGTCATGTTTATAAATTTTAAAGTTTAGCTTAGTCAATTGACATTTTTTTGGTATGGTGTGATAGAATATAGTAGACCAAGTTAAACTCAATGGAGGAAAAAGAAAACCTAAAATTAACTTTAGGAGCAAATATAAATTTAGCCTGAAAAAAATAATATTATATCAACAAAAGTTAAGATACCACATTTTAGATAGTAGTTAATATATACTACCTCCATTTTTTTTTTATTTTGATGTTTTAGAACTTAAACTATGTTCCAAAATATTTGATATTTTAGTATTTAATATATTTTTTTTCAAGTTTACTTTTGTTGAAAAATACACCGTAAAATAATTAAAGGAGTTGTGACCTTTGACTTATCACATAAGAATTTAATTATAAATAAGCACATTTTAGTCCAAAACATACAAATATTTCTAAAAAAAATTATTCCTTAAGTCTTGTTTCAAGAGCTAAAACATCAAAAGATAAAAAATGGAAGATATAGTATATAAAAAGTAATAATCACTCAAGAATTTATTTTTTGATAAGAAGTCAAAAGAAACTTTAATTACTAGTTGCCCTCAAAAAGTTAACGAATTTAATTTTTCTATCTACTTTTTACCAACAAAATATAGCCTTCTTTCTATGATTAAAAAGAAAATGTACATCAATTTTTCTGAAGCAAGTTTTTCTATATAACTAGAGTAAAATGGAAACAAGAAATCAACAAACATTTCGATTTCACAGCATTTGCTACTAGCTTCATGAGTAAACCATCTTCTGAGAAGATGATGAAATCAACGGATTATGTTACGGCTGAAAAGGTTAGCAATCATATTCATGATGATCTTGCATTTTCCATTATGTCCAAACTACCTCTTAAATCTTCAAAACGGTTTAGTTGCGTACGTAAATCATGGTCTCGCTTATTTGAAAATCCTTATTTCATGAACATGCACCGCAATTATTTCATATCCAGTACTTATGTGGAGGATGGTTCATCTCTCCTCCTACAACAGACTCTGCCATTTTTACCAAACCTTCCTGTGTTATATTTGCTTTTTGGTGAGAGGTTTGAGAATAAGGTCAAATTAGATTGGCCACCTCCATTTCAAGAAGATAACATAGCTATTCATATGTTAGGTCCGGTAATTAACGGCATTGTTTGTCTCTATCAAGGACGAGAACCTGTTGTTGTATTATGGAACCCAGCCATCGAGGAATACAAGGTCCTTCCTCCCAGCCCTACCGAGTCACCTATACTTTATGAGGAAGTCTATTATTATGTTCATGGCTTTGGTTATGACCATGTTAGAGATGACTACAAAGTCATTCGATATGTATCTTATAGTCTAGATGTAACTGATGATTTTGAAGGTGATATTGATGGTGAGCCAATCAAGCTGTCACGCGACAGCATGTGGCAGGTATACAACCTAAGAAGCAACTCTTGGAGAAAACTTGATCTGGATCTTTCTCGTGCTCATCACGGTTGGGTAGGTGTCTATGTGTACATGAAGGGAGTGTGTCACTGGTATCAAGATGAATTTGAACATAAAGGATATTTGGTGTCATTTGACTTAAGCAATGAGGTGTTTTGTACAACACCCCTGCCCTTGTATATGAATGATATTTTTGATGAGATACTTGATGGTATTAAATGACCACATTGCATTGATCTCAAACTATGTAGAAATGACAACTTTTCACATATCTATTTTGGGTGAACTCGGTGTGAAGGAGTCTTGGACTAAACTCTTCGATATTGGGCCTTTACCTTGCATTGAGCATCCTATCGGGGAGGGAAAGAATGGTGATCTATTCTTCAGAAGAAAAGATGGTGAACTAGTCAGGTTTAATTTAAGTACCCAAGTGATTGAAGAGATTGGTCTTAAAGGGGAATTCGGTTGTTGTCAGATTGTCAATTACAAGGAAAGCACTCTTCATATTGGACAAATAAATGATTGATTATGTTTATGCCAGTGAGGCTATTAGGATCATTAGGGTTTTTTCCTTTATGCACTTTTTTTTTTGTAAGAATGATATTTCTTTTACTCAATGACCTCCAATTTTATGTAAAATAAGCTAATGAGCACTATGGCTTTGTTTTTTAGGATTCTTCTCCCTCTTTGTTTCTTTTTAATAAATTGAACATTACTATCTGTTTGATTAAATATATATGTTATAGGAATGTAAGTTTTTTTCTTCTGTCTTGTTTTTGAAACACAGCCTTTCATTCTATGATTCAGTCTTGCTTAATCTTACTCTATTTGTGCCAAAGAAATGTTGCTTTGCTTGGCTACAATGCTTTGGTTAAAAGATAAAGTGCTTACCCATTTGTTTCTTTTTTTACATGCCTTGGATTAATGCTTCAAATTTCTAAAATTCAGTTCATAACATGGTAGTAAAGTTTTTGTAACTACATGGTTTAAAGGATGGTTCTTATTCTGATCAATACATTTTAAATTTAAATTTTTGCATAGGTTAGGGGATTTCGTTTAAAGGGTTATGCAAATTGTACAAGAGAAGAGACCTTAAAAGATGTATGAGATGATAGAGTTTTACTTTGTATATGCTTTGGGAAGTTTATTCCATAGGCATAAACTGGTAGTTGTATGAATAAATCTTTGCTGCATAATTTGTAGGGATAAAAGAAAGTACACAGCCGCCGAACTAGCAGGGTGGGAAATGCCACTAGTATTACAAACATAGATAGCAATACTACCACCTTCATGTCCGGATACCAACACAGAAGTGCCAAACCAGACGCAAAGGGCAGCAAAGGCCAGACAATGATATCGAAGAGAACAATGACACACTCCATTTGTGTGTACTCTGATACCTGAAACACGATAGCCAGTAGGCATATCTACATCAAGTTTTTTCCATGAGTTACTTCTTAAGATGTATACCTCCCACATGGAGTCGTGTGGTGGGATATAACTTTCGAAATCAGTCAGAGGCATACAATGTGCTGCATGTCGAATTTCCTTATGGTCATAGCCAAATCCGTGAAATTAAAACACAACCCTGTCATAAGAAGTTGGGAGGGACTCGAGAGGACTATGAGGAAGGACCTTGAATTCTTTGGTAGTTACGATCCAAATTGTAATTTTCGGTATTATCAAACCTTGGTAGAAACAAATAGTGCCATCAGCAACAGAATCCCCAATATATATAAACCTTGATCATTCTCTTGAATTGGAGGCGGCCAATCTAATTTGACCTTATTCTCGAATTTCTCATCAGGAAGAGAAAACAAAGCATCATGTTCTTCATTCGGCTCAAGTAACTCAATTTCATAGGAGTCCTGTGTTTTGGATTCTAATCGGTTTTTGTTTTGAACAAGTTGTTTATAAGATGGATCGCGAGGCGAATTGTGAATGAATAGAATTAGAAAATCGTTTTCTCTGATGAATTTAATAAACCTTCATTTTAGAGTTTCAATGTGAAGTATTTCACAGGTGATTTTCTTTCTGTTTGTTGAATGCAATAACATGTGGTTGAATATATCCATGTGTGTTTTTTAAAGTATGAAAATTAGAATGCTGAATAACTTTAAAACACAAAACTTGTTTGAAATAGACAGTTGAAAAAGAAAATTTTCCTCCTTCCAAGCATGTGTGTTTTAGCTAGATGTGATTTTCTTCCATTTGTTCCTGGCGTTGGTGTTGGTCGAGGTCATGTCATTGTTTCAAAGCATCAGAATATGTATTATGTAAGTATATTATTCGCTCTAATGATGATGTTTTCTTATGAAATATTTGTGCAGATATGATATCAATACCAGAGAACTCAAGCACATGAAGCCTTTTCCAGAAAATCTTCTCGAGTCACTTGATGAAAACCTCAATTATTTTGGACTGTATTCTTGATTTGTTGTATTTTGTCACCGTTTTTAGACTAAAAGTTATTCTCAATTCTTCCAGCATTCTAAATATTCTAAACCTGTCCATCCTACATTAGTTGTAGCCAGTGTTGTTGATTGCGGATCGTAGATAGAAAATATTTTGTACTAAATCTTGTGTCGCAGAAAAATAGTGGTTTGTTAAAATTACCCTAACCGCTATTTGACAACACTGTCCGACACAATTTGTATTAATGTATGTCTAAAGTTATGAGTATATATCATGTTGTATACTATACCTGTATTTAGCATTTGCACTTAGGTTATATTTGATCCATTTCAAACTAGTGTCCACAATTATGTTGAAGCAATAGCTGAAGGAAACTTGTATCCATCAACAAGAGAATTGTTTTTCATTATTTGGAACATCAACGAAAATTATTCAGGCATGTCATAAATTGGAGATGAATTGTGTTTGTTAAATTACAAGTTAATTATTTCGTGGTGTACTTTAGAATTTTGTAAAATAATTAGATGACTTCGTAACGATGGTACGAAAAAGTTTTACATTGACGTTTAATTATATTTTACATTGATGCCATAACAAAGTATTATTTTCTTTAGTATATTTACAAAAATTTACAAGCTTACATAAAAATTAAATTCATTTTTTTATGTAAATAAGAATTAAATTACGAAAATAGCATCTTCTAACAGAAGTTTCAATGCAGGAGGAAGAACATCAATGAAAATACAATTAAAATATAAAGAGTGTCAAAGATTCGCTAACAATTCAACACAACAATTAGCCTCGCGATATACAAGACAAATTGAGGTTCTCCATCTAGGACGGTAGAGAAGAGAAATCACATCTTGAAAAAGAGGTTGGAGGAAAGCATTTGAAGATAAACCCGATATAACCATATTAACAACGTCTAGAGCTTAGAGTTCCGCCCACACATAAGGGCACATGCCAAACTGTTGTAAAGGCCACAAAGGAACCTACCACGAGGATTTCTAACCAGAGGCAATTTCGAGAGAATGGACAGTCCAATATCATTATGAATATGATTGCCAACCTTTTCGGTTGAAAGAGAATCCATCGATTTCATCGCAATAGCGAGCGATAACCTCTGATGCGAAGAACGCTATCAAAACAAAATTAGAATAGATTTTAATTAGAAAAACGAAATTGATTTTTACTCCAAATCTATATGAGGCGGTTATTTGCTACTAATATTTTAGTTTCTTTTGATTAGTTATCTATTTTCTTTTAACTAAATTAGAATAGATTTTAACACCCGAAAAAAAAAAGATTAGATTAGATTTTTATATAAACAAAAAAATTGTTAAAAAGAAAAAAACAATTGTAAACAAAAAAAAAGATTAGCTAATAGTGCAAATATTATTAGACTGAGTATTTTCATCTGAATTATAACATTAACTTTTTGGTAATCGGATTGTGTGTGAGTATCAGATAGAGTGTTCGTCACCATTTCTTTCATCTTGAGCCAACTTATAATCACAAGGTTAATGAAAGTAGTCAACAAGTGATTAAATTGACTATCCTTAGGTTGGGGTCTAGTAAGCTTCGTTTGGTTCGATATTTGCTACCGTTCCTCTTGAAATTCAAATTAAATCAAACCAATGAAAAATGAGTTGTGTTTGTTGTAGGTTCAATCATATTAATCTTTTAAAAAAAAATTAAAAACTTCTCTTCGTCTATCGACACAAATTAAAATCTATTTTATGAAATGATTAAAAATCAATCCAAAAAAAGTAATAGAATAAAATGTTATGTTGAAATTATTTTAACATAATAATGTTATATTTTAACTTAAATTATTTTTTTCCTAAAAAAAACTTATTTCAAAAAAGTAAGTGTAGTATAGGCTATGAAGTAATTTTCTTGATTTGGCCAAGGTTCAACCCTCGCATCTAAAGTCCATTGACAAAGTTGAGCCTCAACAAGGCGTACAAATGCGGTTGTGGATCACCTATGCATGCAAAAAAATTGTGAAACGCTAAACAATAATTTCAAAGCCAATATGAGCCCATTAGGTAAAACAAACGGGCACCGGACCCTTGTGCTACAAGGGTGTAATCGTCAAAACATCCATACTCAAGCAGCTAGCTGAAAATCTATTGAAAGAGCAATTCACTAAAGAATTAGGTACACATTATCATTATAGAAAAAGCCTTAAAACTTCTTGAGAGCCGATTGACTTAAATGTTGGAGTGTTTTATCTTGTGCACAACCCAACATTAGTGAAGAACCACTGTCAACGTCACATCAGCTTCGTGGCAACCACTATGCTCGTCCGTTCTAATCGTGTTCAAGATCAAGTAAATGTGAAAGACATCATAACAATTTTTGTTTTTGTGTGTCTTTAAAAAATTTAATTTATGTTTTTTCACAATTATAAATTTATTGCCTGGAATATTTAATTAAATGTCCTTCGTATGGATATAATCTCATTGGTTATGTTGATGGCACTGCTGCAAGTCCAACCACAATTGATGCAACCTAGACTCATTTTAAAGTACATGATCAATTGATCCTTCATTCATGCTAGTATCTCTTCTATTGATCCCAAGGTAGACTTCACAACTAGCTTGTGACATTCTCACTGAGATGTTTGCAAGCAAAACTCTTGCAATAATCATGATGCACCTAAAAGAGAGACTCTATATATTGATTCATCAAAAGACCAAAATCCATATCTGAAGGCTTTATCTGATAAATAAGTTGTCATGAACTCTCCCTCAGGTCATTCTAATTTTGCAAGTTATTTAAGGAGGGACAAAATCGTGCCAAAAATATCTCTCGTAGCTATTGCAGTAAAAGGGAGCAATTTTATAACAAAATTAGAAAACATATAAGTAATCAAACATCACCCAGATCAACATGTCGGTTGTGTGATAAACTAGGTCATGCAATCAAGGTTTGTTACATGCTCAATCATCAAGAAACAACAATATCAATCACCAATACACAAAATCAATGTGGTACTTAAGGCTTGAAAATATGAACGATCCTTAAATTTAGCGCTTTCCTTCCTAGAACACATGCCACAAATTTACAAGGAGTCATTCATCTCTTGTGTGAAATGTGATAAATTTTCTTTCTCCTTTCACATCTTCTTCTTTAAATTTGAATTTAAGAATAAAAAGCAATGGTTCGAATTTAAGAATAAAAAACAAGTCATTCATCTCTAATGTGAAACGTGATAATTGATACTTGGATGTTGTTCATCCCTTGTTGCGGAACAAAAGTTGCGGATCTAAGTGCTAAAAAATGTAACATAAAGGACAACAATGCAATCTGTGATAGATCACTTTCGTACGTTTATCAAGAGATTTCACATTAAGCAATAAGCATGCTAAGGAACTTTATCTCAATCGTGTTATTTTTGTGATGTACTCTTTTGTGATTGTTCATCTTGCTCCTCTAGCCCCTTATGACAAACATTATATAAAAGGGGACTTCTACGGTACACTCACAAATTTGAGTGTACCGGTACATTTGTTTAACAAAATTGATAAATTAACGATCATTTTTATGAAATAAAAAACTATTTGTCAATATTTATATTTTAGAAAACATCATTTTATAATAAAAAACATTATTTCATTGTTTATATGGATCATATTAAAAAATTTACATTTTTTTCATAAAAAATAATCAATATTCTAGGATAAAATAAAACTATTTTATGTCATTTGAAGAAGTATATTTTTGGATAAAACCATTTTTTCATCGTAGCTTTGAACACGTGTGGTTTTTTAAAATCGTATGATGGGAAAAAGTTCTCATATTTTTATATCAAAAGGTTTAGACAATCTATAGCATGCAACAACAAAATTAATTTTGAGGTTCTCAACGTCATCATTATAAAAAAAAAAAAAAAATTGTTAGGGAATTGGGAAGCTTAAAGAGTAATAACGGTTCAATATTACAAGACCAACAAGAGATCAAAATATCGCATCTGTTGAAAATTGGCTTCAAATTGTGAATGCAGAGAGCCCAGACGTCGCGACACGATTTGGGCATCGTGGCACGATTTGGCCTTGTCGTGAACATGTTTTTGAGATGGAAAATCGTGACACGGTTTGAGAAAGCGTGACACGATTCAACAACTTCATCAGCAAGTTTACCTGCAAGGGACTTGTCACAACGGTTGGAAAACACAATCGCGGCACGATTGGACCAAATCGTGACACGATTTGGGACGTTTGTGCCTAGTATTTAAGTGGTTTTTGCAGTTTTTTGAAGTAGAGCTGAAGCAAGAGATCTAGGGTTTACAAAGGGGGGAACTTGAGGGTTGAATATCTTTGTAAGGAGGGTCTCTTCAGTTGGGATAAACATTGTAATCACCTTGGGTGAGTGAAAATCTTATGAGTGTGGTGAGTCAAGCAAGGGGTAGAGATTATGTATAGGCTGATTTCTTGTAACCTTTTGTAACATCTTCTCATAGTGGATTGGAGAGCTGCTCTCTCCCCCAGAGTAGGTCATATTGGCCAAACTGAGTTACCATCTCTTGTGTGTTGTTTTTTCTCTTTAAGCTCTCTTATCTCTTTATGTTTTGTTAGTGTTTGTGTTATTGTTTTTAGCTCTACACTTAGTTGTTGTTGCTTGTGTTCTCTTAGCTTGTGGTTACTACTTTCATTTGCTCCACACATCTTTGTTATTCATTGGTGTGAGATTTGAGTCAGAATTCACAACAATTGGCGTCCACCGTGGAGCAAAGGAGTGAATTGGTTTAGTGAGTACCATGAGTTCAAAGTGGGATATTGAGAAGTTCACCGAAAGTAATGATTTTGGGTTATGGAAGATGAAGAAGCAAGCGGTGTTGATACAACAAAAGTGTGAGAAAGCTTTGAAGGGTGAAGGTGTGTTGCCGGTCACCATGACACAAGCGGAGATGACCGAGATGGTGGACAAGGCTAGGAGTGTCATTGTCTTGTGCCTCGGGGACAAAGTTTTGAGGAATGTCGCAAAGGAACCAACCGCGACATCGATGTGGTCAAAGTTGGAGTCATTGTATATGACCAAATCTTTGGCTCATAGGCAATTCCTTAAGCAACAACTCTACTGATTCAAGATGGTGGAGTCAAAGACCATAATGGAGCAATTAACGGAGTTCAACAAAATCCTTGATGATTTGGAGAACATTGAGGTGCAAATTGAGGACGAAGACAAAGCTATACTCTTGTTGTGTGCTCTACCGAGATCATTTGAATCCTTTAAGGATACCATGCTTTATGGCAAAGAAGGCATTGTCACCTTGGATGAAGTTCAAGCGGCTCTAAGAACCAAGGAGTTGACCAAGTCCAAGGACTTGAGAGCGGATGAAAACAGTGAAGGCCTTAGTGTCTCAAGAGGAAATGGTGGTGGTAGAGGTAACCGGAGAAGCTCAAAGGGCGGTAACAACTCAAAGTATAAGTGCTTTAAGTGTCACAAGTTTGGTCACTTCAAGAGGGATTGTCCGGAGGACAATGACGACTCTGCGCAAGTTGTGTCTAAGGAGTATGAGGATGCGGATGCTTTGGTGGTGTGTAGTTGAGAGGATGAAGGTGAGGTTTCTCACCTTGGTATTGATGCCTTGTAAGCAGTGATCGTATGGAGAGACGTTAAACACTCAACATCAGCCTGGAGAGGCGGTGGAAATAATACTCATGGTTAGCCTGGAGAGGCGGTGGTAAGAATACTCGTGATCAACCTTTGAGGTGGAGTTACAAGGCAAAAGGCATAGTGTGTGTACACAATTGGAAGTTGAGGTAGAGAAAGCTCAACTTGAGGTGGAGTTAGTGACACCGGGAATGGTACGACTATGGAGGCCTTGAGTGTCATGCTCTAGTTGTGAGCATGTGAATTCTTTAAGAGGATGGAAGGCATTCCGGGGTTTGAAGAATGTATGGTGTGGCCATTGTGATTACCTAAAAGACCAAGGGTGATTAGATGCAAGGTGATCTTCAAGGAAGCAGGAGACGTTCCGTGGTTGAAGAGGTTTGGTGTAGTCTTGTGGAACTACCTAAAATCCTAGTGTAGTTGGATGCAAGGATCTTCAAGAGAGCAGAAGGCATTCTGAGGATTGAAGAGGCAAAGGGTGGAAGCTTGTGGAGCTATTTGGTGTAGTTGGATGCAAGGAAAACAAAGGAGAGATTAGCATTATGGTTGATGGTTAAACTAGCATCATCACCAATTAGAAGCCAAGGTGGAGAATGTTGAAAATTGGCTTCAAATTGTGAATGCAGAGAGCCCAGAAATCGTGACACGATTTGGGCATCGTGGCACGATTTGGCCTTGCCGTGAGCAGGTTTTTGAGATGGAAAATTGTGACACGATTCAACAACTTCCTCAACAAGTTTAACTAAAAGGGACTGGTCACAACAGTTGGAAAGCACAATCGTGGCACGATTTGGGACGTTTGTGACTAGTATTGAAGTGGTTTTTGCAGTTTTTTGAAGTAGAGCCGAAGCAAGAGGTCTAGGTTTACAAAGAGGGGGGGGGGGGGGGGGGGTGGGGGGGGAACTTGAGGGTTGAATATCTTTGTAAGGAGGGTCTCTTGGGTTGGGATAAACATTGTAATCACCTTGGGTGAGTGAAAATCTTATAAGTGTGGTGAGTCAAGCAAAGAGTAAAGATTAGGTATAAGCTGATTTCTTGTAACCTTTTGTAACATCTTCTCATGGTGGATTGGAAAGCTGCTCTCTCCCTTATAGTAGGTCATATTGGCCGACTTGGGTTACCATCTCTTGTGTGTTGTTTTTTCCCTTTAAGCTCCCTTATCTCTTTATGCTTTGTTAGTGTTTGTGTTATTGTTTTTAGCTCTACATTTAGTTGTTGTTGCTTGTGTTCTCTTAGCTTGTGGTTACTACTTTCATTTGCTCCACACATCTTTGTTATTCATTGGTGTGAGATTTGAGTCAGAGTTCACAACAACATCTCTACCCAAAACTTTTAGACATTAAGTATATGGATCACATGAATGTGAGTATTAGATCGGTGGAATGTTCAAATTCCAATGACGCTCACTCCTATAGAATGGTTCCGATGTTGGTCAGGTGTGAATTTCACTGGATTTCAAAATCATCTATGGAATTTCTCTGTCTTGTGGTGGTTTGGACTATGCGGAACCAACGAAATAGATTGATCTTAGAATCAGAAAATCCAGATAGGGAGCAAGTGTTTTATATGATTAAATTGCGGCTAGGATTCTGGTTGAAAGGTTGGAACATGTTGTGTCCTTTAAGTCCGGGTAATGTAGTTAGGGATGTTAACTTAGTACGGAATTGGAAATCTACAGGTAAAGTGAAAAGTAAAATCTCTTGGTGTCCTCCTCTGCCAAGCGTGTGTGGAAATGGAATATTGACGGATGTTCAAGGACGAAGCCTGGTCTGGCAAGTATAGGTGGAGTCTTGAGAGATTGTGGACTGTGCTAGCTCAGTTTGCAGCCTCTGTGGTTGTGAGAGACTTAAACGAGGTAGAATTTCGTGCAATCATTTTTGCCCTAGAATGAGAGTATTTTGTAAGGATTATTACTTTAATTCACTTTAAATCTATCAAGTGGAGTTTCATCAATCCTAAGTTTGTAGCTTTAGCATAAATCTCTCCATTCAATGTATTGAAATTCCTCAATTATGTCTTTTTTCTGATCAGTATAAAGACATTATTGAAATGAATCTAAGGGAGTTGGCTTTAGGTTTTTTTTCTTCTGGGATTGTATAATTCAATGACCCAACGACATATTATGTTATCCATTTTTTAATTTTTGATCCAACATCAAAATGAAAAAAAGAAAAAGAAAAGGAACAAAGATGCGTGATAACTTCAACATTATCTAGACAAAAACAATAATAACAGTAAAAAAAATGAGAAGATTCAACCTGGTGTTAATACTGGACTCATCCAACACGCTTACCTAGTCAACTTGGAACCAAACGATGCTATGTTAGACAAATTTATACGTATAAAGCAAAACAAATAAAAGACATAATCAAGACTTGAAGAGCGGTCAAAACCATAACATCCTTCAACTTCAGAGATATAAACATAAACACATAGCAAAATACACTTTTTTCAATTAGAGCTGTCACCTTAGGCTAAGGACTAAATTTCCCAAAGACTCTATACTCTCATACATCTTGTAAGTTTTCTCTGTACAGTTTACATAAACTTTTTCATAAAGAAAACCTTGTATTGCCTTATGCTAAAATTTCAATTAAAAGTTATGTATTAGAATAAGAATCAGACTTTAAAACCACATTGTTACAAAAACATTGCTAGTTACTACCATATTGTGAAGTGACGATTGTTCCACCGATGAACAACAACCTAATGTATTCTATGGAGGTGATAGAAGCTTACCTTCAACAACTTGTTGGAAAAGTACGAAATGTGATAGATAGAGATTAAGCATCAAAATAAATTATCCTTAATCAATTATTTTGTTTCAAAGGAATAAGTGTGAAATATGGAATTCGAAGTTAACTAGGTATATGTAAGTAATGTGATGTCTTATCTATATGATCAGGCAGAAAAAAAAATTAATATACAAAAATATTAAAAGAGATTATAACATTACAGCTTGTTGGAAAAGTATAAATTACTTCTACATAATATTGGAGGTCATTCAGTAAAGGGAAATTATCATTCTTGCAAATGAAATAAAAAACAATTCAAAAATAGAAAGAGATTAAGCATCAAAATAAAATACATAAACCAATATTCATATCATCAATTGTTTCGTAACTTTGTCTTGAACAAAATTATGATGTATGTATGTATGTATGTATATATATATATATATATATATATATATATATATATATATATGAGTCAAGATATGTTGACACAGGTGTCAACGGATTCGTTGACACAAAATCTCAACCGTTCATTTAAATTGATCTAAAGATTCACGTTTATTCACTTACAAACCTCACATGATCTCTCGTTCCTTGATTGTACATGACTAATTCTCTCTAGTATCTTTTATTGTCGAAAAATATCTACTATCTTTTATTGCCGAAAAATCCGTGGCCATATCCCTCTTCATCTTTCTTCCCAAGGCTATCATGAGTATGTACTCAAGCTTTCACCGTTGTCACAACCTCTTCAAACGTAGCTTAATAATAGTATTACTTGTCTCCAATTCTGGACTCGTAATCCTATCAACAAGGTTTCCCTCACAACAAAACATGCAACCTAGAAGAAGATGTACGTATATTTATTTATAGTCATCACCTTAATTCCTTTTCATGATCATCCCAAATTTCCATTACCACTAATAAAAATTAACTTAATTAATTCATTCATTGAATCAAATACTAGAATCCCGTGCCAATAATAAAGACATATCATAATTTTCCTTAATCCATTGATACACTAGTTTTTTCTATTGCACCACACAATCAATGTCGAAAATCTGAATTGTGGATTGAGAAAGTCATCATCATAATTCATGGGAGAAAGATGAGGAAGGATATGACCACCGATTTTTCGGCAATAAAAGATACAGAGAGAACTAGTCATGTACAATCAAAGAACGAGAGATCATGTGAGGTTTGTAAGTGAATAAATTTGAATCTTTGGATCAATTTAAATGAACGGTTGAGATTTAGTGTCAACAAATCCGTTGACACATGATGTCAACGGATCCTGACTATATATATATATATATATATATATATATATATATATATATATATAGGACATATCAAATGAGACTGTGAGAGGAGGTTTTATTATGAGAGATAAGAGTCTTAAATCATGACCCTTATATCGATCTTTACCATGTACTTATTGTTTTATACTTGCAGCGTAGCATCTTTTCAGCTTCTTCCTCCATTCATCGTTCCCTTATGCGTCTTCGCTCTTTACTAAGCAAAAATTGGGAATTCCTTTTCTCGATCTAATTTCTCTTTTCAATTTGTTTGGGAAGGCTGTACTTTGTAGTGATGTATTACCTCTATTTTTTTTTTATAAAAGAATCACAGTTTTCGAATTAAACTACCAAAGAAGGATTCAAAATTGGGATAGAATTTGTATGATGTTAACCTTTTTAAACATAGGGGGTGTATTGGATCATGATTCTAAGGGATTTTAAAAGACTTTTTAATCATCAAAAAGTCTTGTGGTATTCAATCAAGACTCTTTCCAATTTAAAAAAAGTTTTGTGTTATTCAATCAAGATTCTTTGTCATTTAAAAAAAGTCTTGTATTCAATCAAAACTCTTAATCACTTAAAAAAAGTCTAGTGGTATTCAAAATCATTCAAATTTCGAAGAATTCTTTAATAAATCAGATTTTGATGGATTTTGTGGGATTTTCTAGTGAAATTTTATCATGAAAAAGTTTTTCATTAAAAGATGAGATTTCTTATGATTGTTTTTTAAAGATTTTACTATCTCTCTCCTCCATTCTCTCTTACTCTCTTTTCCTCTTCCCTCTCTCTTTTCCTCTCTTCCTCTCTCTCTATTCTCTCTTCCCCTCTCTCTCCTTCCTTCTCTCTCTCTCTCTCTCTCTCTCTCTCTCTCTCTAGCTTTCCCCCGTACAAAATAAAGTAAAATAAATAAAAGAGTCTTTATTGAGATTTTGTGAATGAGAGTGTGTTATGATCATTTTTTTCAATTATTTTTTAAAATTCATAAAATCTGTTGAAATCTCTTGAAATCCATAAAATCATTTCAAATCCTTTGAAATCTTATCAATTAAATCCGTTGAAATCCTTAAAAGTCTTTTAAAATCATCAAAGTCATCAAAATCATACAAAGTCTTTTAAAATCCTCAAGACTTTTTTAAACAAAAATTGTCCTTTAAAATCCTAATCCAATACACCCTCCATAGTTAATGACTGGGTTATATTCAACGTGCAATTATCAATTGAAACGTGTAACAATTATTTGAACAAAAATGAGAAACATGAAGAATTGAAAAAACAAGGATAGTTGAATCCCTAATTGTGATGATGGAATAATTTTGGAAAATCATCGAATTGTCTCTCAAGTCTCCTAACGATGGCATTGAGATGAGCAGTGGAAGAAGCAAGAAGGGATTGTGAACTATCTCTTCACCGTTGTGAGTTGCCATGTGAAAGAAGGGGATCGAGAATGAGAATTGGGAGAAAAAAGAATGGTCGCGTATGGAAATGAGAGATTTGTGCAAATTTGATCTGATCCGTTAATATTAATAATTTAACTCTCTCATCTCTCATAATAAAATTCCTCTTATTTGATATGTCCTCTATATATATATATATATGTGTGTGTGTGTGTGTGTGTGGGGAAAAAAAACCTAATAACCATTGCCATAACCCTGTAGGGTGAAATCTGAGATTAAAAAAGAAAAATATTCAACCATTTATTACCAAGCTTTTTTTGTTTTTGAAAGAAAGGGAAGACGGCTTTCCTTGTAAATGACTACCTGACAACAATGACAGTATCCTTTAATACCAAGCTCCGCCATCATCTGGATTCTCAGGTTAAACAAAACCAGTTCGTTATCATTTTCTTCCGAAGAATAAATCCCCATTTTTTCCCTCTCAAATAGGACGATGAATGTCAGGTAAGAGTCCAAGAATAAAGAGTTTAGTCCAAGACTCCTTTACACCAACTTCACCCAAAATTGATATGTGAAAAGTAACTTTTTCATTATATGAGATCAAAGCAATGTGGTCATTTAATACTGTCAAGTGTCTCATCAAACATCTAAAGCGTCACATCGCACATTCAGAATCAAAATTATCAATTAAAGTTGAGGGCATGAGTGTTTTACAAAACACCTCCTTGCTTAAGTCAAATGAGAGCAAATATGTTTCTTTATCATAATCATCATCATAAGTCCACCAATGACACACACTCCATTCAAGTACACATAGACACTTACATAAGTCGACATACCACAAGGCATATCCAAATCAAGCTTCCTCCAGAAGTTACTTCTTAGGCTATATATCTCCCACACGTCGTCACGTGACACATGGTAACTATCATTTTCATCATCACCTTCAGAGTCACTATAATTTTGATAGTGACATTATAGTCATCTCTAACACGATTATAACCAAATTCATGAAGCTTTTTCAGTTTAATCTCATTACGTACCGAGGGCTCTAACTTAATAGGGCTTGGAGGAAGGACCTTATTTATTCAAAACAACTTATTACGACCTCTTTTTCAAAAACAGCTTATTCAAAACATCTTATTTATGCAAAACAACTTATTACGACCTTTTTTCAAAAAACAACTTATTTATGCAAAAACAACTTATTTATGCAAAAACAACTTATTACGACCTCTTTATCAAAAAACAGCTTATTCAAAACAACTTATTTAGGCAAAACAACTTAATACGATCTCTTTGTATAAATAAGCTGATTTGAATAAGCTGCTTTTTGAAAAGAGGTCGTAATAAGCATATTTGGATAAATAAGTTGTTTTGAATAAGTTGTTTTTGAAAAAAGAGATCGTATTAAGCTATTTTGCATAAATAATCTGTTTTGAATAGGTTGTTTTTGAAAATGAGGTTGTAATAAGTTGTTTTGTATAAATAAGTTGTTTTGAATAAGCGGTTTTTGAAAATGAGGTCGTAATAAGTTGTTTTGTATAAATAAGTTGTTTTGAATAAGTTGTTTTTGAAAAAGATTTTAATAATTCAGTAATGTCTAAAATTGGAATTTTGAATTATTATGAAGACAAAATTGTCAATTTGTATGTTTAACCCCCCAAAACCCCTCAATTTGGGAGAACTTTAAAATTGGACAAACGAAACCCTTCAAAACCCTTCAAAACTTTTCCCTTGTTTTTTTAAAACTCGCAAACAAAAGTTTACCACTCCATAAACCTTTACTTCCCCTCCCCTCCAAAACCCAACTTGCAAACAAAGCCTAAGGAAATTGACTAGATACTCGCATGCTTAACTCTTACTAACAATATAACCACACTAAAAGTATGTCAACAATCGTGAAATGAATCCTATTGGTTATGTTGATGACACCACTACACCTTTTTTGTCACAACTGATGCAACCTATATTCGTTGGAAAAGATACAATCAATTGATCCTTCATTTCATCACTAAAATTATGAAGCACAAGGAAAAGGAGATCACGATCAAATCTTGGGCGTTGCTAACCATTTTGCAATCTAAGATAAAAAAAGAAACAATTAAAATTTTGAATTGATTGTGACATAAAATCATTGGTTGTGAAAGCAAGGAAAGAAAGAGAGATCTTTCTCTTCGTGATGTGTTTGGCTATGAGAAGAGAGTGTGAAGAAAGAAATAAGTGAGAAATAGCGAGAGGAGAGAAAAATAAGTGAGAAATCAAGTAGATTTAAATTATTGTTTAGTAGAAGAGAGTGAAATTATGAATAAAAAATGGATTTGGGTGTGAAATTATGAATAGATTGAGAGTGAAAAAGGTTATAGGGTTATAGGATTGAGAGAAATGAGAAAAAGGATTTCTTATTTACGTTTGAAGATCTCGTTCCTTTTTTTTTTCTTTTCATGAATAAACCTTTTTTTTAAATAGTAATAAATAAACAAAAACATTTATTAATAAGAACGATAAACATAAAAAAATAAATCACGTAGCTGTGTCATATCACTTGATATACACACGTGAAGTTAACACATCAACATTGTTAGAGAAGAGTTGACATCACAGACTAATTGTATGGATGAACAATATTTTAGGGACCAAAACCCTAAGAAATGTTTTAGAGAGGCTAAAATCAAATGTTAATATATTTAGGAGGACAATTTACTTATTTAACCTAAATAGTTAATACCAATTTATCACTCTCCAATTCACATTGATCACACTCAAGTACATATAATGAATCGTATGTTATTGTAGTTTAAATAAAATAGAGGGTGTTACACACATCTACATGAACTCTAAATAGACTTCATCCTAACTTCAACGAGACATCAATCGAGTATGATGTAGAGGTTTCTAATATCATCGATATCAAATAATTGAATCCTATAAACCCTTTTAGCGGTAATCATTCCCATCATACAACTTTCACCTTCTACACTAATTTTTCCAATTGAAACTATCTATTTCCTAACCCAATAACTTTTCTACTTTCTATATTAACTATATGGTCATAAACCAAATAACAAGAGAGCAACTTTTACCTCGTTTTTAGACTTAAACTAAATTTATGTCCCAATTTATTTGGATTTAATCAAAGTTTAAATCATGGTTGAAGCAATTTTGACTAGATTTTATTTCTCACAAGACAGAGCTTCTCATAATTAAATATCTTATTTAGATTCACGGTATAACTAAGTTTCTCACATCCCCAACAACCTTGATGTAACTTTTTGAGTTAACAATTCTTAGGTCTTGGAAATTGGTGGATATCCCACCGTACTTCCAAACAAATACAAAGTTCTTACACTAAAACAAAGTCATTACATTAAAAAGTGGAATTTGATTTGATTCAAACTCGTGCTTAATAGCATCTTTAATTATTTAATTTGATAAATAAAGATACAACAAATAAATCCCAGATACCAATCTAATGTTGTGTAACTTGAGACTTAAAAGTGTTATGCTATCTAATGAAATGTTTGAAATAGAGTTCGATATGCGTTTCTCGTGTCCCAAATCAAAATTAATTTGATTTTAACAGAACTACAATTAATAGAGTTATGTGAACACTATCCTATAAACAAACGAAGCCTCGCATTTCAATCCACCCAAAATTAACAATTTGTGGTGTGGACAATTTCTAGATTAGTTGGTCTAAGTCGAGACAGTGAGTGATGAAATTAGTATGGGTATCCATTCGACCTAAGTTTTAAAAAAAATTTGTACAAAAAAATTAATTAAAAAATGAAATAAAACTAGGGTAAAGAAGTTAAGAAGCTACTCAAAATCAATCTTACATTACACACACCACCGCACAGTTAAACCCTTCTTCCTCCAACCGAGAGAACATACAACAAATTTCTCACTCTCTTCAATCTTCATTCGATTCGCTTCACTTCACTTCATCCATGGCTGGTAATAATTCATCATCTTCATTCCTCTTTTCAATTCACCGCATCTATATCCATATCCATTTTCACATTTTTTTTTATCATATATTCTCTATTTTCAATTTCTTCATCGTTCTTCATGAATCTGCTTTGGATCACTGTGTTCATCAAAGATTTTTCACTTCCGTGTTGTGAATCTTACCATACCTATGTTTACCACTGTTAATTTATGAATTTATGTTTATTAAGCTGATTTATTCGTTAATGTGATTATTAGGGTTCATAACTATTAATTTAGGTTTTAGTTATTATTTATTATTTAGATTTTGCTTAATTTCGGTATTTTTGGTTTAATTTCACTGATTTGGATTCGTTTTGCGTGGAAATTAATTAGTATATTGGTTTTTTGGGGTTTGGATTTGCTAATTATTTATTCAATATTGCTTAATATTGTTATTTTTAGTTTGATTTCAGTGAGTTTGATTCCTTGTGTGTGAAAATTAATTAGTATATCGAGTTTGTGGGGTGTGGATTTGCTCAATTTCGTTGTTATGAGGTTAATTTCAGTGAGGTGGATTCACTGTGTGTGAAAATTAGTTAGTATATTGGTTTTTTGGTGGTTTGAATTTGGACAAATTTTTAGCTAGGTTTACACAATCTGGAGGAATAACATTGCTTAATTTCGATATTATACGTTAACTTCTGTGAGTTTGATTGAATTCCCCATGTGTGGAAATCAATTAGTATATTGGTTTTGCCGGGATTTGATTTGCAAATTGTTTAGCTAGGTTTGCACAATTTGTAGGAATAATAGATTTTAAACTGTTTTGTTGGGATCTGATACTTAGTAGTCAATTCCACTGAATTGGAGGAATAATAGTATAATTTCGTTATTATTACTTTAATTCCACTGAATTGGTTTACCTGTGTGCCGAAATTAATTGGTTTATCTGTTTTGCGGGGTTTGAATTTGCACATTTTTTTAGCTAGGTGTACACAATTTGGAGGAGTAATACAATATAAGTTGTGGTGTCTTATAGGAGTACTTATTTGCTTTATGCTTAGTTTTTTAGTTTTGTGCTAGTAACCTTGTCTAAGATTGTAGTAAATTTATTGTGACATTGAGCTGAATTGCATTTTATAGGGATTCTTAATGAGGCGGTGTATGGTTTAATTTACAACTGTTTTTTATCATTTATTGTTTCTGAATAAAAGTTGAAGTTGAAATAGAATTCATGCTTTTTCCGGAATTGAATTAAAGTAATTGTACTTGGAGGTTTGGTCGAACTTGGAGGTGTTGATGGGAATGTCTCTGTCATTTTTATTTAATCATTGTTAATTATATCTTTGTTTTTTTTTTTGTGGTGAATGGTAGATATCGAGGAGGACATCCGTTCTTTACAGCTTGATTCAGCAGGTAATTGAAAGGCGTACTGATATTTTATTTTTTATAAATTCTTTATACTATATCAGGGTTGCGTGGTTTGATTGCATTTAAGTCATTTTATCCAATTTGTCTGAAAAAAAGTCATTTTATCCAATCTTTGATGTAAACATAGCAGAAGACAACAATGGAGTTGTAAGTCCAGATGATGGAAAGATAGAAGTCGAGGAATCTGTTAATACACATCAAGGTTGGTAGTACAGAAATGGTTTGTTTTCGTTTTTTTGGTATTTTACCCCTGGGTGCAAAACTCATTCATGACACCATGCGTTTCTTTCGCTCTTTTTTTTTTTCTTTTCAGAAGTCGAGGAATCTATTAATGCAGATGAAGGTTGGTAGGAAGTGGTTGATTTTTTGTTTTTTTTCTTCTTTGGGTACAAAACTTATTCACGACAATGTGTACCATTGTCATACTTTAAAACTATTTATTTATATACCGTTTCTGCCATTTGTGTTTTTTACTTTTTTACTTTTGTGTTTGCTCTCATTTACAAAATTTACTTTCAGCCAAGTTATCTTCATATTTTTTAGAGTAATTTGCCTCTGCTTCATATATACAGTGATAAGTGTCTCGTAGTAACACCTTTTATTCCCTTGCTTTACACAATCAGTTAAAAACCCAGAAAATGGTTAAAGTAGAAATTTAATGTTATCTGTTATGAGGACCGACAAATATTATTGAAGTTGGACTGTAATACATATATACATTAGTGTTTCCTTCTATTTCCTTTTCCTTCTTAGATTCTTGTATTTATGAGCCTATTATCAATTTTGTTTCAAAATTTATATTTATTACTTGTTAGTGTTTGTTTGGATCTTGTTTGGAACTCAATGCATCTTTTTCTATATTCAATTGTACTTTTCTTACACTCTCTTATCGTCAACTCTCGCCAGTCATTTGAAAATAATGGGAAAGTAATTTTATGTATTCTGCAATAGAATTTTACTTGCTTCTAGAACAAGGGCTAGTGCAAACTGCATCAGCTCTGTTCTAGATTGTTTTCTTGGTTGCTTGCTATCTATCTTATTTACCTTAACACTGCATTCCATAACATAAATTAATGATAGAGTTTATAGTAAGAATTTTACACTGGTGATTTCAGATCCTAAGGAAGAGGTTCAAACACAACCTATTAAGACCGAGATAAAAGGTAACAGATAAGTATTTCATTCTCATTTATGTTATAATGTTTATCTTGTGATTTGAATTTCTGTATCAAAATTAAACAGCTCATGGCTAACAAGGACGTCGATTTCCATTTTTCTGTTGTTGACACCATGACTTTGATGTGTATTGACAGATAAGGAAATTCCTCCAGTGCAAGATGAAGAAGATGATCTGGATATATCTAAGAAAAGACACTTAAATGTTGTATTTATTGGTCATGTTGGTAAGTTCATGAATTCTTAAGGTTCCTTTACCGTTATGGATTTGTAGGAGTTCTTCCGTTTGTTTTGTGTGGAGTTGTTCATGAAGTGCATTGTCATATGTGTATCATCTGATCTGATTACAGGATTTAAAGGCGTAAATTTTGCACCCCCCTCCTCCCCCTCCCTCTTGTGAAATTATGTCTTTATGGTCTATAATTATCACAATATTCTTGAATTACATCACTATTCTCTACATTATTTATGTATTTCGAACTGAGTTGTGTATGGAGTTCAAGAGTTCATAAAATTGGCCCGGCTGCAATGTTTCAATTTGAATAACAAGAGCTCTAGTTTATTATGTTCATTAATACCCTCATTCATAGTTAAGACGGCTGAGGAAGTATGAAGTTTTAAGGCATAGGAGATGATAAATGTTAATGGATTTTTAGATGCTTTAGGAGGATATGTCGTAAGCTAATAGCTGATTTAAAACACCTGAAGATAAATCAATTTAATAGATTTAAACTTTTGTATTTTCTTTTTACTGTAGGATATATGCTTAAAAATGGAACTTAGACACAAACATGGATGTTAGATGTGTATGTGCATGTGCTAAGTAGTTCCATGACCCAAAAATAGTTGGATATGGGAAAGTGCAACCCAACCAGGGCCCTAGGTTTTGACAAGTATATTCTAGAAGGTCTAGGAAGGGAATTGTTCAATGTAAAAGAGGTGAGTATTAGCTGGCTTAGTTAGTTATGGGTCACAGAAACTATTACTAAGGGGAAGAGTATAAGAGGTAGTTAATTAGATGTGCAACTAATACATATTATTGAGTTATTGTTCTTCAGCATCGTATGTATTTATATTTTAGACATTGATTGCAAACTACGGTAGGAGTTACATAAAGTTGCATCTTGATTCCAGATGCTGGTAAGTCTACAACAGGAGGCCAGATACTTTACCTCAGTGGCCAGGTTGACGAACGGACAATCCAAAAATACGAGAAAGAAGCCAAGGACAAAAGTAGAGAAAGCTGGTAAGTTCATGTATCGATTTTTCTTGATTGTGGATGACACATTTATTTATTTCTGCTTTGCTGCCTCAATCAATATTTGTTTAGTTGTTTTTATCATTAAGGCAGTGCTCTTCTTAGAACTAGTAGGAGTTGTGATTGTACATTGGTCTGGTTTACTGCAACACAGGGTCTTACCCTCTTCTTGCAGTTCACAGGTTTACTGATATATTGTTAAGTTTCGTTGCATAAGGTTATAGAGCCAACCCAATTACGTTTGTACTGAAATTGGACCAGTAAAAACACTATTGGGCCAAAATCAGTCTGACACAACTTTTTGGACAACAATCTGGCCAGCCTGATCATTGTGATTCAAAATCAGGCATCATCCTGGTTGTTTAAATCTGGCCCGCCAGCTCAAATTTATTCGACTGAAATTGGCCCAATCAACCTCTTGTGGCTGGAATTGGGCGGCTTGCCAGTTAGATAAATTATTCAGGTTAAAATTGGACCATCTAGAATTTTGTTTATTCTAGGTTTTAAATGCCTCCAAATGACTTTTCTCGAAGGAGTAACTTTTTGCTGCGATAATGGAAATGTAAACCAAACATGTAGCGAACTCAGTCACCTCTTTTCTTTATTTGGGCTATCCAAACATGTACACAAGTACCAAACTTCCCAACATAACTTGAGGAGATTATTTTAGACCTATAGAGATGGCTTCAACTTACACACCAAACCTGACTTCCCTTGAGCATCAAACCAGTATATCACTTCAAGATCACCACAAACAGATGCATTTTGAATGTCCTGTTAACGAAGCAATCATTGCTCATTGTGATTCACTAAGAAGCCTTTGAATAGCACTCTCACAAAGAATATATCAAGCTTCGTGTCCTTGGTTCTATTATGAAGAACAGGGGATTGTTTGACAATAACACTGTATTCAGAATATCGTAGAAAGTGAATTGTCAGTAATTATAATACCATCAACATGAATGCGAAAGGTTTAAAAATCCATGAAAGGTTTTAGAGAAATCAAAGCCAAGATGTTGATGAAACCCTTTAGCCACCAACCAAGCTTTGCATTTATTTATTGAATCATCAGGTTTTTCCTTAATCCTGAACACACATTCACCAAAAAAAAAAAATCCTGAATACAAATTTGTTGACGATTGCATGCCATCTTCTCTAGAACCATTCTTCTATAGTTTATGTATATGTTGTTTTCACCCAGGCTAGGTGTTGCTTTCCACATGTTTTGAAATTCAGGGCTTTTATTAAACTGATGAAAAAATTGATTCACGGTTGAGAGGTTCATCTATGGTTTATTGTGGTTGAACTGGAATATATGTTTTATTTGGGTACAAACTGGATTATGTCTTTGAATATACGGTGTCATTTGTTGGCCAACTCTGCTAGTGGGAAAGGATTTTGGTTGTTCTTGTATAATGATGAAATATAAATATAATAGTAGGAGTATTGTTACTAAAGGATAGTCATGGTGTTGTGGTTGGGGTTGCTTATTTGATTCCTTGTGGATTGCCCAACTGCAAACATTTTGCAATATTATTTCTTCTACTAACCAATTTAGCGTGGATGAACGTGGTTTAGAACCAATTCATCATTTCTTAGACTGGTTTGTAACTTCTTGGTTCACTGGACTTAAATGGATCGGCTAAGTGGTGTTAATAGGCACCGAACAAAAATAATGTAATATTGTATATACTAGAGCTACACTGCAAGCAGATTATGGAAAAATAGTATCAACACTATGGACCATGGATTGGAGTTATACTCCTTGCAGAAATGGTAAATTAAAATGGATAATATCAATTAAAAGATAAAGAAAATTAAGAGAGAGAACCAACTTCTCTACTCAGCCGAAAATCACCCCAAACCAATTCCTAATTTTCCACCCTTTTCGGATTTGCCTCCCTATATATATATATATATATATATATATATATATATATATATAATTCTCTGCCTATATCCTCTTGATTCTAGATTCTTCTCTCCCACTCCCTCTTTTCCACTTGTCCCATTTTGTTATTTCCCTCCGATTATTAATGGGCTTATCACTTAAGTGTGGGCCTAACAGGTGTCATTCTTTGTTCAACCGACTCTTCAAGCTTTGTTTTCTTGACAATGAGTCACTCAAAATATGAAAGTGTAGGATGTGGTCATATTGTTTATTTTTTTATGCTAGGCTAACTTTTTTATGGTTTGGGGATCATTTAGCTGAATGTGTATGCTTGAATGCATCTGTTGATTCTAGTTAATGATTTAAAATTTAAATGATAGGTATATGGCTTACATAATGGACACGAACGAGGAAGAGAGGGCAAAGGTATGAATGAATCTGCTGATGAAGTTTAAATATCTCATTTTATTTAATGTGGTTTTCATTTTTACTTGTTAATTATATATTCATGCATATATATAATCAGGATAATGTTGTGCTGATTGCAGGGAAAGACAGTTGAAGTTGGAAGAGCACATTTTGAGACGGAGACATCGAGGTTTACGATTTTGGATGCACCAGTGAGTATTTGCGTCATTATTCTTGAACCGTCAATACTTTCCTTAAGACCTGGGAGACCTCCCAGGGGGTCTTAGAACCTTCATAAAGGCCTGCGCGCCCTCCAGAAGGGCTCTAAGGCCCAGGGCGCCGCCTCAGCCAGCTTCTACAAGCCTCTAGAGCTCGGCAGAAAGACTTAAAGGCCCTCATTACTTGAGGCTTAAGTCACGGCAAATCAGGCCCATAGAGGGCTATAAATACCACCCTTGAGAGCCTTCTCAAGGCATGACAAATACAGATTAACCCTAATTACGATATTGTACATTTGCAAGTACAATTCTTTTAGGAATTTTCCCCCTACCAATGACGATGGTTACCACTCTCTTGTGTTTACTCAGAATCATAGTAGTTTTCAACTCTAGGTACTCGCTTACAAAATCATTTCAGTGTAAACTCGGGTAGATTTGCAGAGTTTTATATAGACTTGCTTGAAATCACAAGTTTGAGGATGGTTTCCACGTTTTTTAGGAAGCCCAGCATGCAACAGCCAAGTGATAAAGCTCTGTGTTGGACAGAATATTAACTTCAGCTGTAGTAGAACCTGACTCCACAAATGCATCTAACATCCTAATGTGAACCCATCTCCAAAGGAGGTGAAGGATCTCAACCCCATAGCTCCCAACATAAATAATACAAAGCACCAGAAATCATGAACAAAACACGTTCCAAGTTTGCAATAAACCCAACAGGGCATCAATATGAAAGAACCCCACTCTATTGAGCTGAAATGAGCTCTACCAAGTTGAATCCAAGCCGGCCTGGATATTATTATTTTTTATATTTAGCTTCTGGAGTATTAATTTGTGAGCTTTGCTTAGTTGATGTTTTTTTCTTTTTTCTTTTTATGGTCTGTTTCTTCTCGCTTCTAAGGGTTACTTCTCCATTTATTTTTTGATGCTTGATATATTCTAGCATAATACTCTTTGATCATAAAATTATAGAAATATATTTTCTTGATTTCACCAGGGAGTAGACAAAAATGTCCCTGAAATTGCACAATGTTTGGTCATTTTAGCCACATGTTACCCTCTAGATAGCATTTTGAATATTAGCTAACGAATATGAAAACCATCTGTCATTCATGTTTCATATGTAATTTTCAGGAGCTTATTTGATTTTAAGTATTTAACTTTAGAGACTTGTTGATGGGAATGGAATCTAACATGTACTAAAATGACAAATAGTTTACAAATTCAGGGACATTTTTGTCAATTTCTATTTTCTAGGGACGAACATGGTAGCACCCTAAATTTTCAAAGACAAACTTAGATACTCACTCCAATTTATAGTTTTGAATAGTTAATGGTCTCATGTTTATTCTTTGGTTTGGCGTGTTCTTTTGGCCACCTTTGCTTGTGTCAATTTTTGCTCTCTCTATATCCCCTTCTAATTCAATTTATTTTAAGAGCAACCATTTAATATTTATAAACTGCAATGCTTCTACAGGGTCATAAGAGTTATGTCCCTAACATGATCAGTGGTGCATCTCAAGCTGATATTGGAGTATTGGTTAGTTGATCTATGATGTGTGACACTTTATTGATCATCAATAGATGCTTCTTGACAACCAATTGATGATATATCTCTGTCTGTATCTCTATGCTGCATCAATCAGGTGATTTCTGCTCGAAAGGGAGAATTTGAAACTGGATATGAGAAAGGTGGTCAAACCCGTGAACATGTTCAGCTTGCAAAAACCCTGGGTGTGTCCAAGCTCGTTGTTGTTGTTAATAAAATGGATGACCCTACAGTGCAGTGGGAAAAAGAAAGGTACTCTTTCACTCTGAACTCAGCTTCAACACCAACTCCAAGTGTTTTTATTACAATTGTAATGGATTTTCTGTTTCTGTGCCCTAGGTATGATGAAATTGAGTCGAAGATGATACCATTTCTTAAGCAATCGGGTTACAATGTGAAGAAAGGTATGCTGGAACTTTATTTTTGACTTATTGTCCTATTAGGTTTTAATTATTATACATGGACACAGTACAAGTATCAGATATAATACGTATCCGATACGTTGATACATTGTTCCTCAAGAAATGTGTGTGTGTGTGTATAAATAGGAAATTTGTATCCGATACGTTGATACATTTTTATTTTTCTTTTTCTTTTTTGGTGTTAACCCTTCGGTTACTAGGGGAAGGGGCCCCCTTGTAAGCCTCGCCAAGAATTGTTCCACCTAGGAATCGAACACGGGTTCTCCTGAACGATCCTAAAGAAATATATGATGTGATACATTTATATACATGTATAAAAAATATTCAGAAAATACGGTAAATATATTATTGTAATTTAGAAATCCAAACTAAGAACACCAAAAATAGTTCATTATTGATATAGTTGAAATATCTTAATATATATTGAAGTAGGATACACTCCTACAAGAAGTTGGGCTTCTACTAGTTCATATAATCAGTGTATCTCAGTGAAATGAAGATTCATTTTCAGTAAAATAAGGAACTGTTTTCTCTCAACTGGTTAACCTCTAATTAGCAATGAAGTGAACACAGCTTGATTGGTTTCAGCAGTTAAGAACTGAGATTTGGTAGTGTTAAGGTTGTGTCACTGCCACACAAGTTTCTTTTTGCCCCATTCTTCACGCCATGTCCTGGCCAAAAGGGTTAAAATAGAAGAATTTGAGGAACTTCACCCCAACCCTAATAGTGGACTTGATAGCAGTTTGCAATTTTGCTGCAATTAGCGGTCGCAACAACTGCTATTGCTGATGGAGGCTCGCAGGCCAAAAGGGTCATGCTAAACGCAACCATTGCTATGCTATTCCGTTATTGCGGCATTATTGACAACATAGGTCTTTGGGGTAGGCTTTTAGAAAAGTTTGTGTAAAAAATTGGTCTGTGAAAGAAAGATCTCTTTTATAATCAACTTCTGGTAAATAATTTTATTATTTACTAGGCTTGACCAGTTTGGTTGGTTGTGAAGGGAAATTATTGTTGTTGTTATTAAGTATTGTCATTTATTTACCAGATGTCCTGTTTTTACCTATATCTGGGCTGATTGGTGCAAACCTAAAAACAAGACTGGATAAAAAGGTTTGTCCTTGGTGGGATGGTCCTTGCCTATTCGAAGCTCTTGACGCCATTGAGGTTCCTCTACGAGATCCAAATGGTCCTTTCAGGTACGATGTGTTTGAACTTAATATTTTGTTACTTCCTGACCCCTCTTAAAGGTCCATTTGTGTGTGTGTATGTAAGCGCGCGCAAACACATATGTATATGTATTTGTGCATTTTTTAAAATTTGACCTTGATAAGGTTGGATTTTTGGTTCTCATAGGATGCCTATACTCGACAAATTCAAAGACATGGGAACTGTTGTTATGGGAAAAGTGGAATCTGGCAGTATTCGTGAGGGAGATTCCTTGTTGATTATGCCAAATAAGGTTGGTTATTTTATCTTCTATTTTATTGATTTTTGTTTTGGGGCAATTATGAACTTTGTCCTTTCTTTTCTACTGCTTTTGATTCCCATCTGAATGTGATTGCATATTAACCTGTAGGATCATGTGAAAGTTGTTGCTATATATATTGATGAGACTCGGGTTAAACGTGCTGGACCTGGTGAAAATTTACGGGTTAGAGTATCCGGTGTTGAAGAAGAAGACATATTATCTGGGTTTGTCCTGTCTAGTGCTGGTGAGCTTTTGCTGTACTATGAAAGATGTGTTCTAGCAAATTTTTATGAATATTTTAAAAGAAATTTAATTGAATGAAAGATGCTGCCTAAAATGTTAGAGCATCAATAGTGGGACCCATTTATATTATTTTGTGAAGTGCTGAGTTGGAGAGATTTGATACTTATTAAGTATTAACATTACAAAATTATAACAATGAGTGATGTGTAAACATGGGACCCATTTAAGCACTTCAAATGTGGATGCTCTTTCACGATCATATTACATGTAGTATGTAAAAACTAGTGGCCTGTCTCCTGGTTCATTTATCACTTCTGCATGTAGTATTAAGGTCAGTCATATAGAAAAAATAGTTTGCTATGGCATGAGATGTTCAAACACGCTACTATTGTATCATGTTGTTGCAGTTTTCTTTAAGCAAGCAAGACCTTTTTTCTTTTTAGTAATTGGGTTGGGAGCCTAGGCTTAAATTCTGGTAGGTTGACATCATTCGACAATGTTGTCTGAAGGGACCTTCTTCCAGTTTTCCCTTCACACACGTCCTAGCCAATTCAATCTGTGGGACTCTTTACTTTTAGATTATGGTTGTGTTTATATGGTTATGCATTTGCTAATTGGTTGTGTTTTTTGTCCTGATCTCAGCAAATCCAATACCAGCTGTTACTGAGTTTATTGCACAGCTGCAAATTCTTGAATTGCTGGACAATGTACTTATTCACCCTCTCTCTCTTTGCATTTGTTTCTTCACAAAATTTCTCTCTATTGATCTAGAACTTCTATTGTATAAAATTAGGCAATTTTTACTGCTGGGTACAAGGCTATTCTGCACGTCCACTCTGTGGTTGAAGAATGCGAGGTTATTGAGCTCATACATCAAATTGATCCAAAGACAAGGAAGCCTATGAAAAAGAAAATTCTCTTTGTGAAAAATGGTGCAGGTGTTGTGTGCCGAATTCAGGTACATGCCCCATTGTAACCTTGGATACAAATTTGGTTTAACAAATTATTATATTGCTATACTAGGGTTTTCCAGGGATGTTAAACTATTTAAACTTATCGTGGTCATGTGGGATGATTGTTGAGTTTCAGATTGATAGAGGAATTAGCTGCTTATGGAATGGTCATTTATTATTGCTTTTTCAATATCATTAAACTTCATCTGATTTTGTTTTGGAAATGTTCTTGTAGGTTAATAACTCCATATGCATTGAGAAATTCTCTGACTTTCCACAACTTGGGAGATTCACTCTTCGCACTGAAGGTAATTTTTAAGAGATGATGTCTTTTTTTTTTGTCCAACTATGCTCTTGTAATTATGCTGAAAGCACATTACTCTGTCCTGCAGGAAAAACTATTGCCGTGGGAAGGATCAATAGCCTTTAAATTTACACCACAATTTTGACTTGAGGTAAATAATACATAAAGTCTATCCTTGCATCTTTCTCTTGTCAAGCTGCTCTGGCTTTTCATGGCCAACCTTTTTAGCGGTAACTTTTGTGTCACACATGATGGTCCTCCTTGCTTCTTTAGCGTACAATTCTGGTCAAGTATTATTTGGCATTATACTTCAATCTAAAATAGTACAAGGTTTTACTGTTTTTTGTTTTCATTGGATAATGCTATAATTTTTTTTTTAAGCTGAATAAAAATAATGATAGTAGTTGTTAATGCACAAAAATTGGGGTTCCAAGGCGAAATCAACATTCAAAAACAAAACAGAATTATGCCTACGGTCTACAAGAATTGATCTCTGTTTGCAGTCTAAATTATTAGGTGTTTATTTTAGTCCTCAACTTGCTTTTTTATAGCCTCTTATGTGGCGACTAATTGTTTGATCATGCGACTCGCGGTGGGCAAACAGCTTGGAAGAAATAACGCTATCTTTTTATAGATTATGGTTTTCAAACAGCTGGATACTCCTGCGCTGTTAGAACATTGACTACCTTATGCTTTGTGATTCATCTTTTACAATGAGAAACTAGTTTTTGACTGGTTTACCACCAGGCTGACTAAAATTCCAGTATTCATTTTTGGTTTTTATATTTGTGCAAATTAGTTATTGTATTTATATTTCAGCAGGATATTAGTTTGGACATAACGTAATTCCTGCACAGACAAATGGAGTTGGCCGCACTGAGACATAGTTTACAACATCAAATTTGAAATATATCCATGACGAAGAGTAAATTTGTTGCTATCGTCGGTACATGTGTACTTTTATGTGGTCTTTGCTGCTTCAGTGTGTGGGTGAAAACTTTCCCATGTTTCACCCATTTCAGTTGTGTTAGTTGAGAATATATACTAGAGTTGTGTTTGAAGGATCGATTTGGTCAAAACTTGGTTTAAATGATTGTTATTAAACATGGAGCATTGGTTTCAGAACATTATATTTTCTTAAAATTAGTGATGCTCAAGAGTTTTTTAATTAACGTGCAAAGCATCAACAACTATTTTTGAAACGGAGTATATAACATTCATTAAGAATTTGGAGATAAATTTTCAGCATCTGAGTTAATAACATAAAATAGGAAAATGTTTAAGCTTTACAAATATGACTATGAGTCTCGTTTGAAATATCTATGACTTTGACTCAATTTAGATGGTATCAAAATCATTAATCACTAGATCAATTTTTTTAATATGTTAACCCGTTTTTACAAGAAGGGCATGATAATCCAAGTTTTGTTGGAAGATGAAGAAAAAACAGGCACCAAGATGAGAAATTAAAACAAACAATGTTGCGGGTCTAAATGAAATGATGGGAAATTAAAACAAATGAACACAACATCAAAATGGGGGAAAACCATACCATGATGGGAAATTAAAACAAACAATGTTGCGATAAGATGACAAACTCACAAAAATTGCGAAAGAAAACAAAATATAAGTGGAAATCACTTAACTAATAAGAAACAAAAAACAATTTGGAAGAATAATTTCAGATTAAGATTTACCTTAACTACCCGGTAGATCAAGAAGAAAAAATGGTGACGATTAGGTTAAGAGAGTTGAAGAAGAGACGCAGAGGGAGAGGGACACATAGGGAGAAGGAGGGGGAGCGAGGGAGATTATTGTGTGAAAATTGGTGTTATCAATTTTCTTTTCTTTTTGATCAATTATTATTAATTTTCTCATATGTTTTGGAGATTATGCGTAATGGATATTTGACTTGTGATTTTTTGTTTGTTTTGAAAATATATAATTTACTTTGTTACTTTTCACAATATTAATTGTCATAGAAAAATATCATCTCGAACAATGAGAACATAAAAAGATTTATAGTTCAGTAAACATATTTAAAAGTTTTTTTGGACTCAATATTAACGTAAACATGTTTAAAAGTTTTTTTGGACTCAATATAACAGGTATTGATTAAGATGATAAAAGTATTTTTTGACTCAAAATTAGACATGGCAATGGGGCGGGGTGGGACAGGTTTTACATTCCCCATCTCCATATCCATTTTCATATACTTACCCGTTACCCTACCCATATCTAACGGGGATAAAAAATTAAACTCCATCTCCATACCTGACGGGTTCGAGTATCTCCGCCCCATCCCCGTCCCTGTATTGAATAATTTTTTTAAATAAAAAATAGAAGTTTTATTGCAACCCCTAGAGAAATGTTGTAATGCATTATCCAGCAATATGCTCACTTTAACACTTGTTAGACCGACTGGTTTAGTTGCTCCTTTAAATATCAATGGTAGTTTTTATAATACGACAATTATCAAACAAAATAGCATGGCATATCAACATAAAATAATTTTTTGCATTCAGGACCGGTTTGGGTATAGGTTCAGGGTGTATACCTATATATCCGTTACCCGTCCTATACCCGTGTTTTGAAATCGGAGAAAATCCAAACCATACCCAAACCCAATCAAAACGGGAAAGACCCATCAATTTGAGTTTGGTTCGGACGGATAACCACGGGTATGGGTTTTGTTGCCAGCTCTACTCAAAATTATCATTTTTTCTCTTGAGGGGAATGAATTAACAATTGTTTTGCGTAAAAGGGCAAAATATATTAGCAAGACAAGTGAAAAATATAAATGGATATGGGAAATGTGAGAAAAAGAGTCTGCATACATAACATTCCTTAGTCACACTTTAATAATGATTCTACCAAAAAAAACCTAATTATTACATGAAAGTAAAGATATTTATACGATCTTTTTATATGCAATATCTCCTATTGAGCATTCTCTTAAAATTTTGATGTATCATCATCCTCTTTACGAGACATGAATATAAATTTGTGCAAGTATGATAAACACCGAACGAGACACTAACACGTAGACACTAATAATATTTTAAAAAATAAAAATAATTAAATACAACTAAATATGTGAGCGTCGTGCCAGTGTCGAACACCATACACACCTTTAATCTAAAATGTCAGCGTTGAATAGATCATGACATACTTATAACTAAAGGAGAGTATACATGCTTATTACTTTAAACAAGTTTAACATCTGGATTTCTAATGGTCTTTAACCACATATCAGCCATGATTCTTGATGAAATGCTCCACAACAAATCTTGCCCTTTTACCAATGCATGTTTTCCTTTCTTCCCTGCCTTTCCTAATCCATATTCAATCAACCATTGCATTGAAGTTAGCCTTTGTTTCTCACTCTCCCAAGCATTCTTTCTTCCATTCCCACTCCTCACCTTAAAACCTCCCACATGCATGCTACTTACTTTGAACCTCTTCTCCTCATCATCTTCATCATGATCATCACCTTTTGTGTCCACATTTGTTGCATGAATTAACACCATCATAGGTCCTCCAACTGCTTCATATCTTCTTATTGGATCTCTCAGTTGAACAACAAACATTAATGTGATATTTGATAGTTCATCAATATCAGAACTTGCATTACTGTTTTTCGAGCTTTGGTCTCTAATCCAATCCTCAAGTGAAATAGCAGAACTCAATAGATCTTTTTCTTTGTTCCCTTCTTTGACTGAAGAAACTTCAAATGGAGCTTCTTCTTCAGCTATGCCAGCTTGAATTTTCAATGCTTCAATAGCCATGAACTCAATTTTCTGCATTGTAAAAGCTAGAATTTTCTCTGCAGTAAGTGGAATGTCATCAACATTCCAAATTCCTGTTGAAATCCTTTCTTGCCTTCCTAAACTCATTGCATTCGCCATGTCTTTCAATGCTGAAACTATCCGCGCAGCACTTGAACTTGCTCCTTCTTTGTTTCTACCTTGTATGATAGCAGAAGCTATGCCTTCAAAAGCAATCTGTTCAGCAGTTTTACCTATCAGTTCATCTATTGGCATCAATGAGAAAATTTGAGAAGTGAGTTCATCAAGATCAATTGCAGCCAGTTTCTGAAATAACTCTAATCCATTTAAGGAGTCTTGAGATGTTAACACAAAAGGCTTTGACATTTGCATTGCTAGCTTTGGAGTATCGTTTCGAGCTACATAATTGTCTAAAGGATTCATAGATGCTAAGTATCCTCCATCTCTTGTTTGAACCACACAGCCTAAGCCTTTTCCAAGATCAGGAAGATACACTTGGGAATTAGATTCTCCACATGATGAAGAATTATCATCATGTTCTTCAAGATGCAAAGGTGGAATTTCAGATTGGTTGAGTTTGTATAATCTAGACTTTTGATCCTCAAGCATATGAAGAAACTCTCTTGTAACATTTTCTTCATCAGAATCCAATCTTTGTGATTCCATGTCAAAATCTTTGCTTTGTTCTCCCATCATGGATTCAAGAGCCTTTATCTGCTTAGAAAGTGAATCAAGCTCATTTAATCTTGTTAAGTGCAATTGATCATGAACTATTTCCTTCACAATTTCACTTGAAGCCGATTTCACTTCTATAGATATCTCTGATCCTTCTCCTTCATCTTCTTTCTTCTCTTCAACTTCAATTCCTCTATCAACAACCTCGAACTCCGGAAGATCAAGGTCCTCCACCTTTTCTTTGTCATCAACAAGTTTATTCGTAGATGGATATGAATGATGAACTGGATTTGGATCATCATCAAGATCCAACTCATCCATTTCTTGAATATCTTCTGCTAATCTTCGCTGTGAAGGAGTCCAAGCATCATTTCTGTTTGTGATTCTTGGACTAGGCATGCTAAACGATGTCTTGGATCGTCGTCGAGCGAACGAAGATGTGAGGTTTTTGAACCTACTACTAGGCTTCAAATTCTCTTCATTGTTATATATTTCAACTCCTCCATCTTTCCCCATAATTTGAAATCCAAGTTTCACAACCAACTCTCCTCCTTTAGCTTTCCCTTGCAAACTAAAGCTTGTTTCCCACTGCCTAACTCGATTTCCTTGCCGGTTTTTCTCAATTGATTCTTGAACCAACTGGCTTAGATCCACTGAGTTTCTTCCAAAATCAAGCTCTTTAGCATCAACTGCAAAAAGGTATATCCAAAATGGTCTTGGCTCAAACTTAAGATTTTTACCATTACCTTGTTGATTGCAATAAACATGACACCTTAGGAAAAGTGTTTCTTCAAAATCTGCAGCACCTTGAGAAACCCTTGATGGCATTGTTTGAACAGCACCATCTTTATTCTCTTTCTTTCTAACACAAACAGAAAGTCTTAATCCATTCATTGACGAAGGAAGGGATTGAGCAGTGAGAATTTCAACAGAAAACAAACAACTTATTTTCTGCTTTCCAATATGAGAAATAGCCCTAATAGGTTTCCAATTCCAAATCCCTTTCTTGTTGTCATCTGAATTTGTTGTTTGATCAAACTTATTGCTTTCTGATTGAGTTGAGGGTGACTTGCCATTGGCATCTTCTTGATTTGTTTTTGATTTCCATGGAGATAAGGACATGCGACGCGACCGAGGTTTGTTACTTTTTTTGTTGTTGTCAAGTTTAGCAGTGTAATTATCATCTTTAGTAGATGGAACAAAAGGAACTGAGGTTCTTGGAAGAGCTAAAGAAGCTGCTCTTCTAGCTGTTGTGTGTGATTGGTAAAGGGAATCACTTAGAGCCTCTAGTTCTTCAAGGAGCTGAACATTGGAATTTCTCTTGGCAGAATTATCAGCTGCCATTACTAGGGAATGAAGAAGTTGTTGTAGCAAAGGAAATTGGAGATATTATTAATGATTATGTCTAAAAGAGAGTTTTTGGAACTTGGATGATGATAATATGGCTCACATATAAGCTTTGAAGGTTAGTTTAAAAGTAGGCTTGAGGTTGGAAGACAATAATATACTTCCTTTATTTATCTATTTTTTTTGTAAAACTCGTATCCGATTCAGGAACCGACTAATCCAAAAGGACTAATGACATTAAAGGGAATCGAACCAGAGACATTGAGGCAAATAAATTACTTCCTTTCTTTGTTGATTATCGGTTTTGTAGAAAAAATTATCTAATTTTATCAAAAGTAATAAAATTTATTTAACGTCTCTTGTACGTGTAAATAAACAATTAAAAATGAATGGAAAGGAGAATGAAGCATGTGGAAATTGTGAAGTTGTTGGTCATTTCTCAACCAAGAAAATCTTATGAATAGTATTTGTGGTGGATAAAACATGAACGGTAGCATTGTATTGATGCCTTGGTGATCAAGACAAATATGAATTTTGATAGGTAGAGTGGTCCAAATGAATTTAATGTGCTTTTTCTTCTGTAGGTACAAGTGGCCAGTGTTACGTGGGAATAGGGATTTTCAAATCAGAATCATTTAAGCAACCTTATCACAACTTTTTTATGTCCATCACTTTTTGTACATGCCATAAATTTTGATGGGGTTTCATTTCATCTATTTAATGTCTATGAAAAGACATAGATACAAAACTTTCACACAACATATACTCCCTCCATAGTCCATACCACAATAATTGTTTCGGTTGCTTATTTTACACAGATTAAAAAAAATTATAAATTCCACCAAATTATTATTATTATTTATAAATTTGGTCAAAAAGAAAAAGAAAAGACTATTAATAAAAGAAAATAATGGTAATTTTTTTCCTTTCAAATTAAGCATATCAGGCAATGATGCACTTTCCATCAAAAAATGTATTGATGTACTTTTTTTTTGATAGAAAGCCAAAACGTAATAGTTATTAGAAATTTATATATATAAGTGTATGAGTTGAATGAGTTGAAATTTAAATCTTATTTACAATGTTCAATCTAACAATTTTGACATTTTTATCGGTTGAGTTTTGTGGACGTATATTGGTAATGTTGAGTTTGATACGATGCATACAATACTATGTACATCTAAGAAGAAATATTAATATTACGTAGGGCAATTTTGTATGCATATGTGACAGTTATTATAGCACTGAAGGAGTAACAGTTTAACATATAATGTTACCATACATGAGAAACAAGAGGAAAGATATGTAGGCATGCATGCTTGAAGTTTTATTTTTGTTTCCAAATAGCATGCTTTAAGATTTTGGCTACATGGAGAAAAGATAAAATGATTGGTTTGAAACAAAAGTTACATTTCATATAGTCAAACAGAATGGTCTGGTTGTATTATGTAGCTGTCACCAATTGTTTGGCTATGATTCAACCATGCAAGTTAGTTATACATTACACATTTAAGTCTTAGGTGTTGAAAGAGAAACTCTTTTATTTCCAAGATGAAACGTGTACAAGAGCATACTCACAAAAGTATGGTTTTTTCTTGTCTTTTATGGCAATAGAAAATATGGTTCAAAAAGTTTGAAATGACAAGAGAAAGGAGGATAGGTCCACCAATCAAATGAAGAAGGTTTGAATTTGAACACAAAAGAGTCAAAAAAATTTAGATTAAAAAAAGTGAAGTTTGTCTTTCATACATGCAAGTCTATTTTTTGTTTCTAAAATTCTAATTAAGAAATTACCTTTTGTTGTTTTTATTGAAGTGGCATTTACTATATACAACTTAAGATTTGTGTACGAATATATAACGGTCCAAAATTAAAGTTATGGTAGCAAGATAAATGGACAAAATATTTCAAATGATCCGTCTCGAGGTGACACACCTTACTATATTGTCTGTTTGATTGTAAGTTGATTTAAGCATGACGATCAAGATGAATTTCTTAAAAAGGGAAGAGATTATTCAGAAATAAGAGTAGAGTGTTGGAGCATGATATTACGACGATGGTTCAAGACACAAAGTATGTATGGATGGTGGTTGCGTGGACGGTGCTAAAACAACCATTATTAGATGTCTTAGTAAAAAAGATTTCTCTTCTAATATTACTTGGCCATAAAGATTTAAGAGGGAAACAACCATTATTAGATGATTTAATGTAAATTTTCCCGATATAACTTGGTCATACTAATATTTTTGACAATTTAGTGCATAGATATAGCTATGTATCCAATTGTTTGGGGATTTACTCCTCCTATATTTTCAAGTAAATGGGACCAATAAATAAATATCTGTGAATTGTATTTAACCACATAATCACAATATAACATTAGTATTTGAAAATGCCTGTGAAGCTTTATAGTCCATTCATTTCATAGAAAACTTATTATACATAAAATCTGCTTATATGTTCAACACCACAAGAAAGCAAAGTCCAATGACAACATGAGCTTATTAGAACTTATGCATACTTGTTTACACAAATCTACTTTCATAATTTAGTATGAAATGAAATCATCTGTCTCAAACCATGCAACCATGCATTTACTATCTTATTTACTATCTTCCAATAAAAGCATATTTCAATAAAAAAAAAACTCACTTTGACCGTCATGAAACCATGCATTTAATGCCGTTACACGATCTGGACCCTCAGATCAAACTCAGATAGTCCACATTTTGATTTTGATAAACAAGATTCAAAATATAACGTGGAAATATGAACAATCTCATCTTGATGAGATGGTTCAGATCAACGACTGTACGATATCGTGAATGCAGAGCATTCAAATCCCTATCTACAAGTAACATTCTATCTCATACCCTATTTTTATTTTTATTTGTGCTCAAGTTCTGTGTTTTTAGTGGAAATACGAGGAAGATGATAGATAAAGAGGACAACTGATTTTAGTGCATGTTTGATATTAAGGTGGATTTGTTAGAATCACAATAAATCATAAAGATTTTTTAAAAGCTACACTCTGCAGCTCTTACAAAATCTCAGTGACTCACCGTGATTCTAACATATTCACTGTGATTCCAAACATACACTCGGTCCTCCTATTCACTCGATGCCAGGGAACGAACATAGTTGATGCCAAAGCTAAAATATTCAACCACCATTTCCTTTGGTGGAATGCAATCTTTGATAGTTGGAGTCTGGATGAAATTATGACCCCATTTATGAAGAGAAGGGAACCTTTCAGCATTAATAAGTTCCATTTCTCCAAGTTCTTCAAGAATTTTAAGCCAATATGATATCCAACCAGCTACAATATCAAGATATCCTATCTTCTCTCCACCAAAAAACTTTTTCCCTTGAATCTGCTTCTCAAGAAATGCAAGTGACTCAATTGCAGCATCCACAGCTTTTGCTTTTTCTTCTCCTTGGGCCACACAGGCTCCCCATACACCAAGAATACACTGTTTCCATGAAAACAAGCTTAAGTTATATTAAACAGCTAGGGCTTGAAACTAAAAGTTGTGATGAGTTGTGTTATGTGTGGCCTTTAAATAATGAATAGTTCTTGCAAAATAGCATGTGCCTATTAAGCATAATCAATCAAATGATAAGCAGTGAATCAACCATTCTAGTCCTTAAAGCTGCAAGGATAGAACAATTTGGTTTCTGAAATTATAGAAAATTTTAAAATGATTATCATTTAGTCTCTTTGTAAAAATTTCATGACTACTAAATTGATCACCGACTTACAATGACTTAGGTCAACGAGAATTTTTAACTTCAGAAACAATTCTAAAATTTCGTTAAGAAAAATGCTACAAGTGTCCTTAAAGCACCTACATTCATACCACCAAATTGGATGGTATAAATTGACCACACTCGATATATTATATTACTTCATACTTCTCAATTATTTAAATAACTCAATTTTTTTTTAAAATATTCATACTATCATCCAAAACTCTACAATCGACCTCACTAATTAGAGTCCAACAAATATGTGTTATTTGTAATTTATATATTTTTTATTCTAACACAAATATAAACCACCGTGGTTCAATTGGGGAACCGTGACAAATTTGTGTTGCTTTTCAAAGCCAAATATCCATACTTTGGCTTTGGTTAAGACAGGTAATTGTCAACCGATAATTATGTTCTTAGATAGTATTGTGTAAGCAACTAAAAAAAGTAATTTTTGTGATGTGATTATTACTTTAAAATTACTTTAATTTGTATTTTCAAGATAAATTTCCTATTTGTGTATTCTTTAAACAATATCCTTAACACATTTGTTAGCATATGATAATAAAGTCAACTGTTTCTAAAAGCTCCATAAAATAATCTCTAAAAGTACTTATGCCGACAAATAAGTTCAAATAAGCAAATTTCCATACGCATATCTACATAAAAGAACTTCTACCAAACAATTGCTAGCAAAACAGACAGAATTTTTTTATCTACAAAGAAACAAGTAAATAAAGAATTGAAAAGAATGGATAGTATGGTATTATATTCACCTTCTCATCAATAAACTTTGCCCAAAACCGAGCTAATGCTTTCTCATATGGATCTAGTGGCAACAAAGGGTTGTCCTTCCATGTCTCATCTATGTACTCAAGGATAACAAGTGATTCAGCAATTGATTTTCCATCATGAAGTAGCACTGGAACTTTCTTGTAAACAGGATTGGACTCAAGAAGTAAAGAACTCTTATTTAATAAATCTTCTTGTATGTATTCATATTTAACACCTTTTATTCTTAGAGCCCATTCAATTCTTGCACAAGGGAAGCTTTGAGGAGTGGCAATTAACTTCACTTCACCCATTATTATTGTAACTATATTTTGTAAATAAGGAAGAGAATACTCATATATGGTATTGAGTGTCACATAAGCAAATTTATATTGGAGTAAATATATATAATTTGTCTTTCTTTGACTTGGTAGGATGTAACTTTGTAATAAAAAAAATTAGCATGTTTACGTTCAGTATTTAAACATCATAATATATGTAAATTTACATTCAAATATGGTGTGCTTAGTTTAAGAAACTGAAAGCGTATTTTGAACTTGGTCATATTTTGATCTAGTCTAGTACTTTTTTCTTGGGATAAAATAAACCAAGACGCTCAAAAACGGAATCAGATGAGACATGATAGAAAAACCATATATATATATATATATATATATATGTATATATATATATATATATGCGTTAGCGCAATAAAAAGAGCAGAAAAACGGGAATGTAAGTACTCCTCATTTCTACAATACTTTTACTTTTGTTTTAGAGTGTTTGAACTTCAGATGGAGATTGATTCCTACCTTTGATGTATGGACATTTCTCAGTTTAGACGTGTCTCAGTTTAGACGTGTCTCAGTGTCGGACACCGCACGACACTTATAATTATACTGAATTATGTGATTTTTTTTTCAAATTATTAACGATATCAGTGTCAGTGTCGTGCCGGTGTCCGTGTCTGTATCCGTGCTTCATAGATTCCTGCTAAATTGGGGGTATAAGCCCCACAAGAAAGCAAACAAAAAATTTCTATGATAATAATGAAGAAGAGATCGACAAAAGTTGACAATCATTATTTTTATATTTTACAAAATCGAGATAAAGAATCATAAACACCCCCACCCCACTCCACCCAATTTTATAGGAAGATACCAAAATATATCTCACATTTGAAGAAAATTATTAGACTAAACACACCCCCTCCCCATATTTTATAGGAAGATACCAAAATATATCTCACATTTGAAGAAAATTATTAAACTCTCCTTCACTTAACTCCCCCCAATTGTGTAAAATTGTATATAACTTTTATGTTAGTATTTTTCGCTCTCAACTAGGCAAGCTCCACCACTGTAAAATTGGTGTTCATATTTCTTTGCCTTCGGATTATAAAGTTTGACACGATCTCTAAATATTTGCCAATGACAATGTTTTTTCATAGCACAAGCATCAAAAGAACGAAAGGCAGTGAAACTTTCATAACAACGTGGTTGATTTTTCATATAGATTTCACAAGTAAATGTTGATTCAAAAATATCAGACCGTGGACCAAAGAACCTAAGACATACTTTGTATAGATTTTCATAGAACCACTTAACTGTGTCAAGTTCACTTAAATTACATTTAATTTCAGCACCAATATGACTTTGGTTATTGTAATAATTGGTGCTCCTAAACAAATCCAATCCTTATCCCATGCATATGTGACTTGAGAAAATAATATGAATGTTAAAACAAATTGCATTGCAATGTTTGTAGAAATATTATCATTAACTAATTTCTTAATAGTTTTTTCTCTAATTAGTGCCATCATGGAGATTCCAATTTTAATTCTGCATATACAGTATACACAATGTTATTTTAATTAGCTAAAATAAAGTGTGGTTATAATTGTTAACGTAAAAAAAGAAAGGTTATAATTGTTGGAGAAAGAGAACTGTTAAGATGGATAAGAGGGAGAATAATTAGTTGGTGGAGCGCTTTACAAAACTTAACTTGGTTAGTAAAAATATTAATTAAGATCTAAGTTTGGCACATAGTTGCCATACATTTAATTTTAAGAAGAGTACGCTCTTTTAAATGTAAAAAGTATTTTTTAGATGAACGTATTTAAATAAGTAATAATACTTATATTTAAATAGACCAATTATCTAGTAGACCAATGAAATGTAAAAAAAAAATTAACGAGACTAAATTTCTTTTTTTATATTTAACATGACATTTTAGAGAATTTAGGTGTATATGATACCATATTTAATTTATAATAATACATTTAAATATGAAAAAAAAGTAAATAAAGAAATTTTGATTTACAAAGAAACAAGTAAATAAAGAATGGAAAATAATGGATCATATTGTTGGGGAGTTTAAGGAGCGTTTGGAGCGACAATGAGTTAAACGTCTAGAACTTGCTAAGAGAGAGACACCACACTCTTACCCAAAACTTTAAGGCAATGAGTTTACGAGTCTCCTCTCATATATATCCAACGTTTCCTCCATTTCTAGTCGATGTGGGACATAATCACGCACACTTAATATCTAACAATCTTCCCTTCAAGTTTGACTCACCCACATCACTAGGATGATCCAAACTAGGATCCCGCTCCCACCCCCCAGCAAGCCTAACCAGGCTCTGATACCAGTTTATTATTACATGACGCGAGAATAATGACAATAATAGTAAAAGACAGAATGAAAAATGACATAAGATTTAATATGGTATGCAACAATGTGCTGACTAATCCATAGGCAGAGCTACTGAAAAGAATTCCACTATAAAGTTAGTGGATACTGAATAGTAGAGCTAACACCAGCTATAGCAAAACCCACTAACTATAGGTGCAAGAAATATTAACACACAATGTTTTTATTTATATGGCTTAGTCTTTAGATATTTCTTCATATTATCTGATGTGAGACATTTTTCCAACACTAACTTAAGGCATATTTCAACAAATCTACACCTTGATTTGAATCCTCTCTAGATAACCAGATACACCAGATGTACTTGACATACGAGATGTGCCAGATGCATTACACAAAATTCCCTGATGAGCCACCTCTGCCCAAACCTTTCCCCTCCAAAGGTAATCAACAACTTCTAACACTGAACAAGTTCAAACAATGTTGAAACTTGCTATACGGAACCAGCTTGGAAAACATATCAACAATGTTGTTTGTTGTACCCACTTTGTTTACCTTGATCCTCTTCACATTTCTCAGAAAATGGTATCTCACATCAATGTGTTTTGTCATCTCATGATGAACTTGATCTTTGGTTAAACATACTGCACTCAAACTATCACAATACAATTAAGACTGATCGTGATGTGACCCAAGTCAATGACCAATACTTTCAACCAGATTCCATCCTTAGCAGCTTCTGTCAAACCCATATAATATGCCTCTATAGTAGACAGACTCACTGTGCGCTGCAAAGTAGTCTTCCAACTCATAATAGAACCACTAGAGTGAACACATAACCGGTCATCGATCTTCTACTGTCCACATCTCCAACATAATATGAATTTGAGTAACCAGATACTAGACACTGACTATCACCGACATAACTGAGATCGATATCTGATTAACCCTTGAGATAGCGAAAAATTCTCTTAACTGCTTGCCAGTGTTCCTTACCAACGTCTCCCACGAACCTGCTGACAACACTAACTGCATGTGAAAGATCCAGTCTAGTGCAGACCATAACATACATCAAGCTTCCCACCGCACTAACATAAGGAACATGTGCCATGTATTCCTTCTCCTCAGATGATTTTGGTGCAAAAGCTGCATACATATGTGCATTTGAAGAACTAGGAGTATCAATAGGCTTAGCAGTAACCATTCCAAGCCTTGATAGAATGTTCTGAATATATCCCTTATGTGACAAGAAAAGTTTCTTCTGTCTTCTATCCCTATAGATCTTCATTCCCAAAATTTTCTTAGCATCACCTAAATCATTCATTTCAAATTTTGTACTAAGTAGCCTCTTCATCTTTTAAATAACAGACTTGAAGTTCTAACGTACTTGTTTTAAGATATTCTATGTGATGTTCCAACACCAGGCACAAATTAAGAATGTTGAGTGTAATGTATAGAACATCGTGCCATCAGTAAATAAACACAACAAGGAAAATATAAAGAATAGAAAAGTAAAAGGCACAAGAGAGTTGTTGACCCAGTTCGGTGACAAACACACTTACTCTGGGGGCTACCAAGCCAGGAAGTAAATCCACTAGTGTAGTCCTTATTCATAAGCTCTCAACAAACTCCTCATTTACACTTATGACCTAGGATCTACCCGTCTAGACTTCAACCTAGGAACTCCTAGATATGAGATCCCATCTCACTATCCTACAATCAATCACAGCCCCTGTGATTATCAGATTCAAACACAAATGGTGAAGTTATCTTCAAACACAAACTACAACCTTACTTAAAAGCTTTGGTGTAGCACAACAAGTTTACAACTCAATAAGCAATCCTTAACTTGTATCAAGATGATACAAGAAATGCTCACAATAAACAAACAATATTAACCTTGCATCAACACGATACAAGAGTAGACACACAAAGAAAACGACTCAAAACCCTAAAAGCTAAACTTTTTAGAATGACGGCTTGAATGATGAATTAGGTCTTGTAGTCTTGTACGTTTCTTGTTCAGCAAGATATGAGGACGTGTATCCCTCAATAAGATAAAACACGCGTACAAATATGCATAAACCTAGGCACACTGAATCGTGCCAGGATGTTGGAACATCGTATCCAACATCTTACAAAAATGCCTAAATCATGTTGGAACATGTCATCCAACAACACAAACATGGATATTTGTTTTAGAAGCAACGCGGCCAATACAAATACCCAACAAGACTTCTTCTCTGCAACTAGCAACATATCATTTACATACAACACCAAGGAGATGAAGGAACCATCTTTGAGCTTGTTTTAGTAGACACAACTATCATACAGATTCGTCGAATAACCAATCTCAATCATGTAGCGATAAAACCGCTTATACCATTGCCTTAGAGACTATTTCAATCCATATAAGTACTTCTTTAACTTGAAAACATAATCCTATTTTTCGGGGTTCCTAAAAACCATATGGTTGAGTCATGTATATCTCCTCTTTCAACTTTCCATATAAGAAAGCTTTCTTCACATCTAGTTGACCGCACTCCAAGTCCTGATGTGCAACTATAGCAAGTAGCCCCCTAATGGAAGTGTGTCTGACTACTGGTGAGAATATCTAATTATAGTCCACTCCCTCTTTCTGACTGAAATCTCTAGTAATTAACCGAGCTTTTTACTTGACCCCCTCGGCCTACTGATGTGGGCGAGTCACACTTCAGGGGCTGTTGGAAATCAAGTGTGAGTGATTATGTTCCACATCATCTAGAAATGGATGAAACGTTGGATATATTAGAGAGGAGACTCATAAACCCATTGCCTTAAGGCTTTGGGTAAGAGTGTGGTGTCTCTCTCTTAGCGGGTCCTAGACGTTTATCCCATTGCAGCTCCAAGTGCTCCCAAGACCCCCTAACAGACGAGTATTAGAGCCTAGTTAGGCTTGGCAGGGGAGTGGGAGTGAGATCCTAGTGCGGGTCAGCCTAGTGATGTGGGTGAGTCACACTAGAGGGGAGATTATTAGAAATCAAGTGTGAGTGATACCAGTTTGCTGGGGAGTCTGGGGAGCGCTTGGAGCGGCAATGAGCTAATCATCTAGGATCCGCTATGAGAGAGACCCCACACTTTTACCTAAAACCTTAAGGCAATGGATTTATGGGTCTCATCTCTTATATAGTTTATAATAAACATTTAAATATGAAAAATAGTAAATAAATAAAAATTTTGATCTATAAAGAAACAAGTAAATAAAGAATGGAAAATAACGGATGATATGGTATTATACATTCACCTTCTCATCTATAAACTTTTCCAAAAACGAGCTAATGCTCTCTCATATATATGGATCTAGTGGCAACAAAGGGTTATCGTTCCATATCTCATCTATGTAATCAAGGATAACAAGTGCAATTGAATTTCCATCATTAAGTAGCACTAGAACTGATTTAATAAATCTTCTTGTATGTATTCATATTCAACACCTTTTATTCTTAGAGCTCATTCAATTCTTGCACTAGGGAAGCGTTGAGGAGTGGCAATTAACTTCACTTCACCCATTATTGTAACAACTATATTTTGTAAATAAGGAAGGGAATGCTCATATATGATATTGAGTGTCACATAAACAAATTTATATTGGAGTAAATATATATAATTTGTATTTCTTTGGCTTGGTAGGATGTAATTTTGTAATAAAAAAAGTTAGCATGGTTACGTTCAGTGATTGAAGCATCACAATATATGTAAATTTTACATTCAAATATGGTGTGCTTAGTTTAAGAAACTGAAAGTGACCCAAATGAACAAAGAGAAGAGTATTTTGAACTTGGTCATATTTTGATCTGGTCTAGTACCTTTTTCTTGCAATAAAATAAACCAAGACACTCAAAAACGGAATCATACTTTTGATATTTTGAGACACTTTTTTTTTACATAAAAAATGTTCCTTATATATATGAGCTTCAATTCTTCTCTGCAAGATACACTAATAAGAAACACTTTATGTTTCTCTAAAAAAAAAAACACTTTATGTTTATATTGGACTCTTTTATTTCTCTCATACTTTTTGTTTTAGTGTTGAGAGGAGGATTGATTCTTACTAAATTTCTATGAACATTTGCCATTGAAAAAAAATTCTATGTTAATACTACTACATATTTTATTTTATTTTATTATGTAAATAAAATATTATTACAGATTTTTTCCGTCCCATAAAATTGACTGGGCCCTAACCTATACTTTCCATAAGTTCACGTTTATTTATATTTTTTGGATTAAGTTCTCCTTTTTACTTTCTAACCTTTCATTGCTTCAATTTCAACTTGGGAACCTTCTTTAGAAGTTGGGATTGTTGGAGCTAACCCACACCATCTTTCAACTTGGGGAACCTTCATTGAAATATCTTTGCATGGGACTTAGAAGTTGGATTGGAGAAATAAGTATATTAGCCTGGGTGGCTGGATTGTCCTGATTACTTCTTGTTAAATTCCATTCCCATTTTTTATCTATCTCATGAAAATGCCGACGGGGAAAGAAAATTAGTAGGGTGAAGTGGAATGTTGTGTTCAAACTTTGGTATGTGTGTTCTATTGGCTTGGTTTGGTTATGATAGTTCCTCATAACATGTTCACAATGTATGAATGTTTTAATGTGGTTAAGAGATCTATGAAACACAAAAATATTTTGGTTTGTCTGGCTCATTACAGTATGACTTATTTGGAAAGCAATGAACGATAAAGTTTTTTCAAACGGGAGAAAAGAACATTTGGAAGTAGTGGACGAGATCTCAAAGGCGTCGTGGAGGTGGGGTTTGAGTCAGTTGGATATGCCACATTGTTTGTCTTATGAATGGTCATTATGGTCTGGAGTCCTTACCGGTGTATGGCGGAGATGAATCATTGTTTTCTAGAGGTGGAATAAGAAGTTTTATCTCATACCTGTAGGTAAAGGTCTTGATGTGTTTCTTTGTTGAAGTGTGACAAGCTTTTTATGTTGAGTTTGTAGAGTTGTAAGTCTAGGTTGGTTTTTGGGCGAGGGTGTTTTTCGTGACCTGCTTGGTTTCCTTATGTTTTCTTGTTGTTTTGGGAGTTGTTTTGTGGCGCGGGAGGTTTTTCCCTATATAATTTTCTTAAGCATTTTGTTTTTGTTGGGAAGGATATTGCATTGGTTTGTTTAGGCCCGATATTGTAGTTTTTACTTTTTTTTCCTTTGATGGATTTGGGAAATGTTTCTTAGAGTGCCTACGAGTTTGCTTTATAGAGAGATACACTTACGCTCAGAGGTTTACGTGTAGGTTCTTACTTTCTTAGAGGTATTTGAAATAATGACGGATAATAGGGTTCCTAAATTCAAAGTATTCTAAAGATTGCCTCACCTATTGAATCTTAAAGTACATAGCACACTCTCCTTCTCGGTAGTTATACAAATAGGTAGCCCTATCATCGTCTACCTTACCAAGGTGCAAGGAGAGTGAAGTTACTGGGTTGTTTTAAGTCGTGAAGTCACCTGTTTCCTTAGCTACTAGCTAGTTGCTTCTTGATTCTGGCAGGTATGCACCAATATTAGGTATGTCACCTCCCTAAGTATCTTTCCCTCACGCGTTCCTGTTTCCCTAGTCACTAATTAATTACTTCCTGATTAAGATAGGTATAAACCAATATTAGGTATGTGACCTCCTAAGTGCATATGCTATCAATGTTATGTTTTAGAGGAGACAAATCTTACGCGCTACAGTAAAATTTATTAACATTTGAGAAATAACCGAATAAAGACTTTAAATTAAATAAATATCCAACAAACAGAATAGAGGTCCATCTTAGACCCTAGCCTAAAAAGATTTAGTTACTCATGGTAACTAAAGACAAATTACAAAAAAAATAAAACATCCATGAGAGTCTTGGAGTGAGCAGAGAGAAACTCCTATGTGGAAGCTCCTAGTGCTTCCCTTCATCTTGAACCGCTTCGTTCTGAATGAAAAATTATGAATGAAAGGCTTAATATTTATAGAAAAAGTTTTCACTTGAAGTTGGGCTAAAAAACTGGGCTTTTCCACTTAAAAGTAGTAAAAGTTAGTTATTGCTCGTTTCTAGTGGTGCTCAGAGCACATAGCCTCTCCTCGGGGCATATGAAAATGCATAAAATGCACCCTCAAGGAGCATGGGCCATGCTCAGGACGCATGAGAGTGCGTTCCGATGCATAAATATTCGATTCTTCTTCTTTATTGGGCTACAAGTATTTTTGGATCCTCACCCGTTTCATATTTTTTGTGACCTTCCTCATTACTCCTTGTTAAGGGAAAAATATTTTTTAATAAAATTTGGATGATTCAAAAAATTTACTCCAAATTGATTGTCTATTTTTGTCAACTAATTTTAATTTCTATTTCAAAACTCAAACTAATTTGGAAGATATTTTCAAAACTATTATTCACCGTGTACCAATGAACTTGTTCAAAATTCCACTAAACAATGTGCTTTGAATTTGGTTGGTTATCCTTGACCAAATATTATGTTATATGTATATATTTCTTGAAAGAAGTTAAGAATAATATTTCCTTAAAAAAAAGTTAAGAATAATATTAATAAATAATAACATAATAATGATTAAGATATCTACAAAAATTGACAATCATTATTTTTCTTTATAACTAGCAACAAACCCGTGCTAAGCACATGCCCGTGCTCCGCACAGATTAATTTGAAGTGGGGGGGTTATGCATCAAAGCGCATTGCAATACTATATGAATTGAGAAAATAAAAAAAACTAATGATAAAGCTGATGTTAATGATAAAAAGACAATTTACTTTGACTTCACTTGATATTTTCTTAAATAACACAGACATCTCTTCTAATATTCAAACACATTAATCTTTCATCATTTTATCCATTTCAATAAATTTGTAAATATACAATTTAATTTCAGTCATTTTGGTTTGTTTTTATTTGTTTTCTCTTTTTAAAATTAAGTTAAATGAGGTTTTTTTCTCGCAATGGAGAAACGATAACAACATTTGTTTTTACCACAAAATAGAATCAAACATTAGCAATTACATAAGAGATAAAATGAGAATATAGACATGAGAAGAATTTTGGTCGATGAACATTGTGGTTGATCAATGAAAAGGAAATAATCTTCGATATATCTGTTTTATTACATCAGAATTAAAAATTAAACCACTGTGACCGAGGAACAATAAGTTGAGAAAAACCACCAAGTGAAAAATGGAAATAAAAAATTGTTGAAAATTAAATAAAGAAGTTAATTGCTCAAAATAAATAAAATTAACAAAGTTTAAACCGCGTTATATTATAAGAAAATGCTTGTCAATTTGATAAGAAAAAGAAGAGAGATTGATGTTTAGTTAAACAATAAAGCGGGTGTTGTGTTATTTAAGAAGACCTTAAGAGAGGTTAGTGTAATATTATGTAAAAATATTTAAAATGGTAAAGATTTCATTATTGATATAGATGTCGTTATGAGTCCTGTGTATGAATTGTACAACAATATTATTTAGTGACTCATTTATCATGTTTCATTGTTTTTTATAGTCATTTTTCTAAAAGATATAATAATTAATAATCTACAACAATAAAAAATAATATTTTATAATATGACATGATGACCTGACTTCTTTGATTCTCAGTTGTTTTCAAATATGTTGAGATATGCATGTTTCAAAGTGTCTTGTTTGTCTACACTCTTGTTCTTCAAGTTCGAAAGAGTTTTTATGCATGTTGATTTGTTTAGAGAGTTCTTGGCACTTGGATTTTGATATTGTGCTCACGGCCGATCCATTAATTGTTTTCCGCAGGGGTCTACTTTTCTTTTCTTTTTTGTAACCTGGTTTCGCGCCCGTGTACAGGTTTGCTTGTTGATTAGTGATTTTTTGTTATAATAGATTTTTTGTTTTAATTGTGATTAAGATTAAGATTAAATTTGTTTGTTCTTTAAAAAAGTATTAAGTTGGTTGTTTTATTGAGTGAATTTGTTTTAATTTGTTTTCAAGAGAAAAAAATATGGGAAGTTGAAGCATAAAACACAAAAGGATATAATTTTGATGATGTGTCAAATTTAAGAGGGGGTAAGATTGTATTTTTGGTAGACATTAATTTCATAATTAAAGAATAGAAGATTGTATTTTTTTTTAACTCGATATTTAGAAGTTGAATTATAAAAAAATTTGTTTTGACTGAGATTAAGATTAAATTTGTTTGTTTTTAGAAAAAAGATTAAGTTAGTGTGTTTTATTGAGTAAATTTGTTTTAATTTGTTTTTTGAAGATAAAAATAGGGGGAAGTTGATGCAAAAGACACAAAAGGATATAATTTTGATGACGTGTCAAAAAATTAAGAAGGGATAAGATTGTATTTTTGGTAGACATTAAGTTTCTTATATAGAGAATAGATTGACAATCATAAAGTTAATAACAAGTTTCGACTTCATAAATATTTATCGTCTTCATATTTATTTTCCTTCGGATTATAAATATTTATATGATCCTTAAATATTTGACAATGACAATGTTTTTTCTTATGTTTGCCTCACTTATAAACAGAGCGAAAGACAACAAACTTTTTTTTAAGTCTCCATCACGGATAAAGACTTCGCAAGACCATTTTGATGAACCACAGAACACCAAAGGTTTTTCCATTTTATTTTTAGGTTAAATTACATTTTTGGTCCCTTAACTATTTAGGTAGTATCGCTTTGATCCCTTAATTAAAATTCGATTTATTTTGGTCCCGTAACTTCTTTTTGTTACACATTTTGGTCATTTTCGTTAGTTTTAATTCAAAAACGTTAGGTTTTCTTCATCTTCTTCTCATCTTCAAATCATCTTTATTAACCTTAAACATAAAGAATCCTAGGAAAATTTCAGAAGAAAATGAAGAAAACCTAACGTTTCTGAATTAAAACTAACGGAAATAACCAAAATGTGTAACAGAGAGAAGTTAAGGGATCAAAATAAATCGAATTTTAATTAAGAGACCAAAGCGATACTACCTAAATAGTTAAGGGACCAAAAATGTAATTTAGCCTTATTTTTATAGTGTCTTGTCTTCAAACACCACACACCATCACATTCAATTTAGTCAAACATCCCATCAGATATGCAATCTTCAAAGGTCATTGTATGATATGTTCCTGCCCAACAATGCCAATCCCCCGATTGCATTTAGAATGCATAGACTATAAACTTGTGCACCATGCACTAGTTTGTTTGTAAACAAATCCTAGCCATCGATTTATTATTACTATTATTATTATTATTAATTTAGACAATTCATATCTTCTTTTAGGAATTTTTTTTTGTTTGCCCTATAATAAAAAAAAAATTCATTTATGCCCTACATAAAAAGAATGTCCAAAACTACCCTACTTTTTCTCTTTTCATGTGTTCCCCGCAAACCCAATTTGGAGGGTATGTTCCCAGCAATTTCCTTTTGTGGGGAAGACCCACAATTTTGTTATTTTGTGGTTTCTGGGCCCCCGCAAAACTGACTTGCGGGGTGCACTTTCCAGATTTTTTTTTTGTTTTTTATGCCCCATTTTGCGGGGTACACCTCCCCCTTTTTTTTCGTTTTTTTTATTATTTTTATTTTAGAATTATGATAAAAAATTATTATTCCTTTCAAAAACAATAAAAAACAATATTTGAAACAACAATTTATTTAATAAAACATGTGGATTACAAAGAACTTGAGCATGAACTCACATGTGGATTACATAAAATAGAAATACATCTCTAATAATTATAATTTCATCAATACAATATGAACAACATAAAATAAAATACACTAAAATGAAATAATTATTGGTGTTTTTCATGTTCCACACCCTGGTATACCGGCATTTCTTTTTGGATTTCTTCGTGTTGGTCGAGGCGTTAGTTGACGACGAGCTCTTTGACGATTGATTTGTGGTTGATTTTGGTCTTCGTCGTGGTCATTTGGTTCTTGCGGCAATTGATTACTTTGACCTAAAGTCATATGAAGGGATGACATATCTTCTTCTCTCCTAAGCCACATTTCTTCTAAAAATGTATCATCATTATTTTCATTTGAGTTCAATGACAGACGACTCAATGATTGATGACCGAACTCTGCGTCTAGGTTTGGTGAAAGCGCAAAATCGTACTCAGTTGCCGACATAAACATGGGTTCAAGGTTTGTTGGTTGTGGTGGATTGTTGTAGTGTGGGTTATTGCATGGTGGGTAGTTGGTATATGATGGCCCAACTTAGTTTTGATCTTGGTATCCATAGTTTTGCATTGAAGTGTTCAGGAAAGAAGTTCCATCATTAGGTTGATAACCATATTGCGGTGTAGTATGCAGTAGTGGTGGGATTGGATTTTGTTGGGGGTGTCATACCCTAATTTTTGACCTAAGATCGTTACATTCATACACCGACACGTGTCAGTTGACCCTACACTCGTACGCCGTTCGATCTTGATCAGTCCTCGACTTTTCAGTAAAAATTCGGCAGAGAGGTATTTTAAAATACCTCATTTTTTTTGGGTTCCGAATCGCGTCGCCGTCTTCTTTTATTTTCGTCCATTAATTTTAATTTTATTAGTCATTATTAAGTCCAGGTCCACACAATTCCTTTTATCATTATTATCATTTATTTATTCATTTAATGCCTTTTTATTATTGTTCATTTTTCTATATATATCATTAATTGATAAAATCTAAAAAAATATGATAATGTCAAGATTTGGTCCGATCCAAAAAAAACAGGTTGTCATGCGTAAACGCGTTTTTCACATCCTGATCCAATCCGTCCCGATCCAAAGCACGGTTTTTTCTCTGCTTTCTCAACAAACCCTAGTAATATAAATATACCCAGTATACACGCGCAGGAGGAGGGCCGGAAAAATCACAAGAAACTCGCAGTACAACAACTTGCATCGAAACATTAGATATTAAGCTTTAGAGCACAACCCAACTAGTACCACAACCGCAAGCACCACATACACAAACTGTCCAAACATTTCACGATCCAGTCACAACAACAACAACAAATTGTCCAGACACACACACACGAAGCTGACACGCAGCTATCAAAGTTTCAAATCCGAAAGCCTTGCCAAAGAACAACCTCAGCAGCACCGAATCCGATTTGAAGAAAGGGAGGTATAAAATTTCTTTCTTTTTGTAGATCTAAGTTGAGTGTTGTTGTGTTTATGATTTCTAGGTATAAAAACGTAGTAAAGAGAAAGTAGGAGAAAAGAAACAACTAAAATCGAACAAAAGGTATAATCTTTTAAACTTAGATCTAGGACTGTTGGGTAGTTATTTGGGTTTTTGGTGTTGAAAATCGAATAGAAGAAGGAAAAGAGGTTTGAAACCAAAAAAAAAACTAAAAAAGAGACCTTTTTCGTCTCCGGCGCGGCGGCGCAGCCGCGATGGCTCGCCGGCCACCGCACCGGAGAGGCCTCCGGCCACCGTGCCTTCCATCGGAGGGGATGAATGTTCATCCCTCCCCTTTAGAAACCCAGAAAGAAGAAGAATATGAGATAGGAGAGAGAAGAGAGGTTTAGTGAGAAAATGAAGAGTAGAGAGAGAATGAAGGGTTTGAAATGAATAAAAAGAACAAGAAACCCTTATTTATACTATCCATTTATAAAACCGAACCGGTTCAGAAAACCGACCCAGCAGGGTCTTCCCGAACCGACCCGCAACCCAGCATCCTTTGGCTTGTCCCAAAGCCCATCTTCAATTTTCTTCCCTTTTTACACCACCCTGGTTATTGCCTGCCTCTCTCTGTTTGCATCTCATTTTTTTCTTATCTCTATTTCTTCATGCATTTTAATTTTCTTTTGCATTCTTTATTTCCTTTGCATTTCATTATCCTTATGCTTGTTAGATTAGGCTGCACATTAATTATTATTCGCCATTTATTTATTTATTTTTATCGCATGGAACTTAGAATGTATATTAGGAGTGGTGTAAATACATATCTAGTTTAAGTTTATGCATATTTATTTTCTCACAGGCCTTAGAATGTACATTTAGGCTTTAATGTAAACCATGCATATTTATTTTTTGCAGACCCTAGAATGTATAATAGGTTTTTATGTAATAGTTTTAGGCGCATGTGTGCGTGTGTGGGTGTATGCTTTATTTTCCCGCTTCTAGTTTAGGATTAAGGTCCTCGTGGTGGTCCAACACCACCATGTGGTACCTGCGCTTTTATTTTTTACGCTCCGTTAGTTTATTTTCAGCTAATTATTCAAAAACAACAAAAACATGCAAATAACAAAAATATTTTTTACAACAAACCTTGATCCAAGATCAAGTGATCCTCTTTTATTTTCTTAATCAAATGTCTAATCGATTTAACCTTATTTTGAGTAGTTTCCTTTAATATAAAAAAACACAAACCAAATTCTTTTTGCCACTTGGCTTTTATTTTAAAACTTTTTTCAAAACAAATAAAAAACACATAACAAATCAAACGAAATTTCTACCCCGAACTACGAGGTTTTGATCCCTCACGGGTACGTAGGCAAAGGACACTCGTCATCTCAAATCAATAAAAAATGTAGATAATTAGGTCTTTTTTTCTTAATCATTTTTAATTCCCTCTTTTTCATATGAAGCAAGTTATAGCACAATAAATAAAACCAAGAGGTTCACGTAGAGTACTACGGACATGAAGGGTGCTAATACCTTCTCTTCATGTAACTAACCCTCGAACCCTAAATCCTTTTAAAGTGGTATTTGAACCTTTTTCCACTATCAATTTTTAAAATTAAATGTTCGGTCGTGAAATAAAATAGTGAGTCAAACGCTAATCAAATAGCCTTGATCTCCAAAAAATGACGCGACAGGGGGGTTGTAAGGAATTCATATGTGGCGGGATAATGTGTGTATTGGGTTGTGTAGTCAGTTGTTTGGTTGTTAATTGGTTGGGTATAGTGATCTGTAAAAGTTGAGATGAAGTCATAGGAAGATAAGTCATATGCCAAGTGTGTTGATTGATTTGTTTCAGGCTCTTGGTGTTGTGGTTCTTGTTCTGGATCTGGTTGTTGGTCTGATTCTTGGTATGTTTCATTTTGCGTTTCTCGGCGACAATCATAATCAGAAATAAACAAATGCGGATTGCATGTTGTTACAAACCATTCCATATATTCTTGATTTGGTCGAAGGTTTCCGGTGGACTGATGGCCGACTAAAGTATATAGTCGCTGATTATACCAATGCTCACACTCAGTTGGATAGTTTGAGAGGTGTGGATCAGACCAAAACTTGAACCTCTTGTCCAATTTGTGGTAGTTTCGTATGTCCTTCGTATGTCATGCGAAGAGCAAAGAAAGGTCGTCCAGCAATTACTCGTATTAGGACCGAGATGGATGTTGAGGAAAGGACTGCTAGAAAATGCGGTATATGTAGGATGACTGATCATTCACAAAAAAATTGTATTAATACCAACCATCAGTAGTAATCTTAGTGTATTTTATTTTATTAGAGATGTATATTCATTTTATGTTTTTAGAGATGTATTTCTATTTTATGTAATTTACATGTTTTATTAAATAAATTGTTGTTTCAAATCTTTTTTTTTTAATTGTTTTTGAAAGGAATAATATTTTTTATATTATAATTCTTTTTTTTGAACAAGCCAAAATAGAATTATATAACAAAGCAGTCCCAAAAGCACAAGGCGTGCCTTAGAGACTACAAAAGAAGTCAAGAGTTACATTAATTACAAACACAGCACAGCAGCCAAACACTAGCCTATACCTAAACAAACAAGAGGGCAAGACCACCATAGCTGAGTACCAAACACAAAGGTAGCTCTTTTAGCTTTCAACCATCCTAAAGACAATATCTTAACCTTATCTAATAAACGGGGAATGGGAGTAACTACATTATTAAACAGGCGATTATTTCGCTCGTTCCACACAACCCATGCACAAAGAAGCCATATAAGTTGCATAAAAGAACGTCTAGATTTAGCACCACCTGTCAAATAAGTAAACTATAGAAAATGGTCGGAAATATTATCAGCATCCATCCCATAACAACCAATCCAATCACGCACCAAATGCCAAAGGGAACCAAAAATGTTGCACAATAAAAATAGATGTTGTGCCGTTTCAGGGTGACCGCAATCAGCGACACATAAGGACATGTCAATCGATAGAACTCGTCGAGCAATCAAATTAGACTTTGTTGGAAGACGATCACGGATGAGTCTCCACGCAAAAACTGATACCTTCAAGGGAACCTGTTTATGCCACACCAGCTCCGAAGCAGAAGCCTCATCAGTATGATCTAGAGAGGTTAACAAATTATATGCACCACGAACTATGTATCCATCTGACGGCGCAGGAAGCCAAACCCATCTATATGAAACATTAGGAAACAAGATAACATCAAGAAGTAAAGCCCTACACTCCGCTAACATCTCCTCCTCCCACTGCCGCAACCTACGCCTCCACCTCCACACCTCTCCCCACTGCTCCGCATCAACAGAGAACAAGTTTGCCACAGTCAAGAACTTATTCTCTGTTAAGTCAAATAGTCGACGAAAACGATCACATAAAGGAATGCCCCTTAACCATCTATCATACCAAAACAACGTATCAGTCCCATCTCCAACCCTCCGCATCACGTGGCTATCAAACCAGCCACTCTCCCCAACATCGCCCCTGTCCCTAAATCGACTCACCTCCCTCCACCAACAAGAAACACTCCGGCCCCCAACCTCCAACCTGCCACCTAATTCGCCATACCTGGCAACTAAAACCCTATACCACAAACCACCTCTGTCCACCAACATCCGCCAACACCATTTGTTTAACAAAGCACTATTAAACTCCTTCAACTGCCTCACCCCCAAACCTCCATACTCCTTTTTCGAACAAACAGTTTTCCAGCCTATCCAAGTAATTTTTCTATGATCCTCACTACCCCACCAAAAGAAATTATTAAACAAAGATTCAAGGGAAGATATTATACCTGATGGAGCTTTGAAAAAAGAAAGAGCATAGACAGGCAGAGAAGTCAAGACAGATTTTAAAAGTACTAAGCGTCCGCCAAAAGAAAGAAACCGGCTATTCCAACTCGTAAGTCTAGCTTTAATACGCTTTACAATAGGATCCCAAAAACTAAGACGACGCGGATTACCCCCAATAGGCAAACAAAAGGAACCTTACCCACTTTACACCGTAACACCGAAGCTGCCTCACAAAGCCAAGAATCTGAGATATTAATCCCCACCAACATACTTTTATTAAAATTCACTTTCAACCCTGACATAGCTTCAAAAATAAGAAGAGTAGCACGGAGAGTTCGAACGTTCGCCCAACTTTTGACACCAAGTAACAATGTATCATTTGCGAATTGAAGATGAGACAAAACCATAGGGTTGGCCGCCCCCACACTATAACCTTGAAACATATGAGAATCAACCATTGCTTTCATCAAAATGTTAAGTCCCTCAGCCGCTAATAGAAACAAGAAAGGAGATAGAGGATCCCCTTGTCGAAGACCCCTCGACAACTGAAACTCATCTGTAGGACTGCCATTCACTTGCACAGATGCGGTGGCTGTACTAACACACACTCTCTAATCCATTTTCTCCATAACGACGGGAAAGACATCTGTTCCATAACTGCATCCAAATAACCCCGGTCAACAGAATCATACGCCTTCTCAAAATCGACCTTAAACAACAGAAGATCCTTCTTACAACGGCGAGCCTCATCCACCTCCTCATTAGCTATCAAAATACCATCAAGAATCTGTCTATTTTGCACAAAAGCTGTTTGAGATTCAGAAACGACACTGCCAAAATTAGCCAAAATTTTATACAAACTCCCCACCAAAGAGATGGGTCGGAACTCATTTAGACGGCACAGACAATCAACTTTTGGAATAAGAGCAATGAACGTAGAATTAATACCTTTAGTCAATTTGCCATTACAGTGGAACTCAGAAACAAACCGCATGATATCATCTTTTAGAATTAACCAGAACTCCTTAATGAAACCAAAATTAACTCCATCTGGGCCCGGACTTTTAAAGCTATCACAATCCCAGACAGCCGCCTTCACTTCCTCAACCGAAAAGGGCGTAATGAGATCTCCTCCTTCCACCACAAACAAAGACCGAAACGTAAGATTTTCCACACTCGGACGATCAACATTTTGCGTTTGGAAGTGACTCGCAAAATGAGAAAAGACAGCATGCCTAACTGGTTGCACGCCCTCAATCTCGACACCCTCCACCAAAACCGAGCTCAACGCGTTACGACGCCGACGAGAGGACATAACAGAATGAAATAACTTCGAATTCGCATCACCTTCAGAAAGCCACTGATTTCTAGATTGCTGCCACGAAATACTAGTCTGCAACCTGGATAACGAGTGAATGTCTGCTGTCACACCATGCATAAGGGGGGGAGGTGTATCAAATAAAAAGGGGGGGAGGTGTACCAAATGGGGGCATAAAAAACAAAAAAAAAATCTGGAAAGTGCACCCCGCAAGTCAGTTTTATATTATAATTCTAAAATAAGAAAAGGGGGGAGGTGTACCAAATGGGGGCATAAAAAACAAAAAAAAAATCTGGAAAGTGCACCCCGCAAGTCAGTTTTGCGGGGGCCCAAAAACAGTAAAAAGACAAAAACGTGAGCCTTCCCCACAAAAGGAAATTGCTGGAAACATACCCTCCAAATTGGGTTTGCGGGGAACGTATGAAAAGAGAAAAAGTAGGGTAGTTTTGGACATTCTTTTTCATGTAGGGCAGAAATGGAATTTTTTTTCATCATAGGGCAGACAAAAAAAAAAAATCTTTTTTAGTTACCTTATAAACGTTTTGTAATTTTGTCTAAATTATTTTTGACCCCACCTAAGAGTTGTTTATAATAAACTTCTTAATGAACTCTTTTTTAGCATTTGGTTTTGATTCACACTCATATGAGATTGTTTTGATTTTAAGGGGCGCTACAATTTTTTTATTACTGTTACTTTTCCTCCCTTATGAGTTACTACATGCGATATTATTATTTTTCGAAAGGAAAAAACTAGGTACAATTTATTGGGTGCTTTTCGTATGGTTCTTCACTAAATTCACTATGATTTTCTCAAATCCATAATCTTCTCATAGTTTGTTATATCCAAAAAAGAAGTATTGTTAGTTAAGAACCATACAAAAAGCACCTAAAGAATTGTACGTAAGTTTTGTCCTTTTCGAAATACCCTTTATTCAAATTCCATAACCATAACAAGATTTCAGCTTATATAATATGAAATCTTGTATTTCCTAGATTTACATAGCAACATTGATTTGCAGAATAACATTGACATATAATATTAACAAAACAAATTGAAAATGACAAAAAATTGAAACAAAAATGTAAAAAGACAAAAATTAATAAAACTCCCATTTATTAAAAGATCATATCTTTCATAGTACATTTACATTGCCATTGAAGCTTATTACACATAATAGTTAAGAACTAATGCTAAACAGGTGTTACAAGAAGACCGGGGGGGGGGGGGGGTGTGGAGAGAATGAGGTCTGTTTCTTTTCTAGGGCGAAGGAGACTTTGATGGTCAACCTTAGACCCAAAAAAATCAATTGGGCACCCAAACAAATGGTGTAAATTTGCAGAGGGACACCATGTTCGTTGACCGTTTATACAATTCCTAAAATAGTAGAGTATCATTATTGTATGAAATATTAAACAAGTGACTTCAAACACGCAGGGGGGTTGTGATCTTTAAAAAACGATTTAAATAAACATTTAAAAATATTTTAACCAAAATAAATAAAGCGTTTATAAAGGTTTTTAATAAAGATGAAAAACTAGAGCATTTGTGCTAATATAAATAACAAATAAAGTAAGAGATAAAGGGATGAGAGAAAAGACACAGAGAAGGTTTATCCTAGTTTGACCCAAAACACCAAGGCCGTCTAGTCTCCAAGGAAAAACCCCTTGAAATTTTCACTAACCAAGCTTTTAAACAGGATAAACTAGTAACCTTTCCAAAATAGCGAACACTCTGCAAACAAAATTATCATTTGTACAAGAGCCTCTAAACACTTTAATTGATATTTGATCAGGTTGTAGTATCCTACCATATAGAGTAATCATCCTAGAAATGAGTTTGTATCAATGATATACAAACTCAACTTTCTTTATGTACACCGTCCAATAATGGCACCACCCTTATTTAAAAAGGGATAATCTGGAGAGACTCTAAACACTTGGACCTCATGGATTTCAAAAGACAAATCCGACTTTGTCTTAGTAAGGATATTTTTTGGGTAAACTCATCATGGTTGGATAATTAAAGATGTTGAGTGGAAATGGGCTCTACACTGTTAATGCTTTGTAGTCATTAGAATATAAACAACAGTGGTTGAAGATACTCTGATGACCAGTAATCATGGATTATGGTGGAATAAATCCTTTTCGAGCAGAAGGCAAAATCGTCATGGATATGGTGGACTGATCTAACTAGTCAAGTTGATGGTGAATGTAATTAAATATTTATTCTCACACACACACACACACACACACACACACATATATATATATATATATATATATATAAATAGACTGATAATCTATTAAACCATAATCTAATAAACCAATCAGATTAGACTTTTTTTTTTTTTTTTTTTTTATCTTTAGGAATGATTCCTCTGGCAATGATTCCTTGTACTCTTGTGCAAGATTTATTTGATATTTTGAATCTGGAGACTCCTCTTACAAATCTTTAAAATATTCTATTCGATGATATTTTAGAAACTTGCATGCCTAAAAATGTGTGGTTTGTTTTTTTCTTTTGGACTCTACCCTACAGTACCAAAAAAAAACCTAAGAAACAATACAATATTGTTAACAAGAATATTTTTAAAAAATTCTAAATAAGATAATTATTGATAAAAAAATACTAAGTGTATTTCTAGATACATGAAATTCTGCACAAAATTTCTTGTAGCAACTTATTTTTAAACATATTAAACAATGTTTCCATAGAGGAAACAAATCATTTGCTTACATTTGTCTGCAATGAGATCTCATCTTCTTATCAAGTTTTCCGCATGCAATCAAAATTAATAAAAAAGAATATGAATGATGGAGATTTTCACGGGACTCTCTCCAACAAAAAACCTCACTAAGAGATAGAGAATCACCATATGTCCAACAACACTCATGTTTTTAGATACATTGACAAAATGATAAATGATATCTACAGAACAATTTTGACTTTTGTCCGTTATACCAAGACTTATGAATTCCAATAACATTAAACATATGTTTGGTATTACGGTGCGTCTTCCAGAATTACATTTACCCATGGTGATTTCCCATAAGCTATACTTCAGTATCTTCTATAAATCATGGCGGGTCATCGTGATTTTGATATTTCCACTATGTACCAAACATACACTCTATGACATTTGCAAAACAGAAAATGACAAAAACTTCAAATTAAAGTTAAAACACCTTTAGTTTAGATTAGTACACTAGAAACTCTATAAATTAATAATGTCGGGACCGGAGAAATTTATTAATTTAGAGAGTTCTTAATTTATCGATAAATTAATAATTATTAATTTAAAGAGTTTTTAAGTAATTATACTGTACATACCAAACAAAAAGACAAATTAGTCTATATCTCTTAGAATTACGTTACATCAAATTTTGGAACTCAATGTAAATTAATAAATATTGTATTCATATCCATTGGAAATATGACTTTTGACTTTTGAAGTGTATAGTAAATGTAAACAAGTGGAATGTTCAATGTATTCTTAAGCAAGTTTGGCATATATAAATTACATGAATGTGTTAAAAGTATTCAAACCATATCTCACTCACGAGATGACTTCTCATCTAAAAGGTGTTGCAAAATCAACTATGTCAGATTAAATACGTAAGGAGTTGTGCGAGTACAAGAGAGATAATCCTGAAAGCACACAAAAAGACTTGCAGAGATGGCTTGAGGGAAAATTTCAGTTGAAAGTTAGTCAAGGAACAATATCAAACACACTTAAGCGGTCAAATAACTATCTCTCTGCTGAAATAGAAAAGGGAAAAGCGGAGATCAAAAGACACAAACCAGCAAAATATCCTGACATGGAGAAGGTTGTTTATGAGTGGTTTCTACAGCATCAAGAACGTGTGAATATCACAAGAGAATTAATTTTGCAGAAGGCAAGAGATACAATGAAACTCTTGTACCCTCATGATGATTCAGATTTTAACTTCTCTACAGGATGGCTTGGGAAATTCAAGCACCGACATGACATAAAGTCATTTCGTCGTTTTGGCGAGAGTGGGTCTGTTGATGTACAAGACATGGAGCAGAAATTGGTATCGATTCGAGAGAAAATTGATCAGTTCCCTATGAAAGATGTTTTCAATATGGATGAAACTTGGTTGTTTTATAGGCTACAAGCTGATCGTTCACTGGCAACAAAACAACTTGAAGGAAGAAAACAAGATAAAGAAAGACTGACGGTAGTTATTTGTTGCAATGAAAATGGCTCTGAAAAAATCCCTCTATGGATTATTGGGAAATATGCAAAGCCTCGTTGCTTCAAGAATGTCAACATGAATAGCTTGGATTGTCAGTATCGAGCTAACAAAAAAGCATGGATGACTAGTGTGCTTTTTGATGAATATGTTCGTTCATTTGACCAAATGATGCATGGTAGAAGAGTTCTACTTGTGGTGGATAATTGTCCAGCACATCCAAGAAATATTGAAGGGCTAAGAAACGTTGAGTTGTTCTTCTTGCCACCCAACATGACATCAAAGATTCAACCTTGCGATGCTGGGATAATAAGAGCTTTCAAGATGCATTACCGTAGAAGGTTTTACCGCAAAATATTGGAAGGTTATGAGGTGGGACAATCTGATCCAGGGAAGATAAATGTCCTTGATGCTATCAATTTGGCAATCCCATCTTGGACGATAGATGTTCGAAAAGAAACAATAACGAATTGCTTCCGACACTGTAAAATTCGTTCAGCTAGTGACGTTGTAGGAAATTTGGATGAATCCACTTTTGATGAAGAAACTCAAGACCTCCAGACTATGATCAATCAATGTGGCTATCGTAATAAGATGGATATCGACAATCTAATGAACTACCCAGGTGAAAATGAAGCATGTTCGGAGGTTCAGAGTTTAGAAGATATTGTGCGTACTATCATTGAAAACAATGCAGAGGATGACGACGAAGATGATACGGTGTCTTTGGAGCCTGTTACGCGAAAGGAAGCACTTATGGCGTCGAACACTCTTCACAACTTTATGATACAATACAAAAATACAACACCCAATACAAAAATACAACACCTCAGCTATTGGATGCAAGAAGAAAAGTTAGAGATGAGCTCCAAACAGACTTGAACTTTAAAGGAAAACAAACAACTATTGAATCATATTTCAACAAAGTGTAATATTTTTTTTTTCAGTTTCTATGAATTATTAATTTATGATTTTCTTGGGACCGAAAATTATAATGGGATCTCCCAAAAAATTATTATCTTATTATTTTATCGAATTATTCAACTTTTTACACTGGCCCAAGTCGGGACCGGACAAATTTATTATTTTAGAGAGTTTATTAATTTACCGAGTATTAATTTAAATAGTTTCTACTGTATAGTATAAGAATCATATACCAATTCTTTATCAACAAGTGTATTTGTTGCATATCTCTCTCTATAAATTCAAATCCTAATCAACTCCAGGACAATCAACTTCCAAATCCTCAATTTTTCATTTGAATTGCAACCAAATCAAAATTACCAATTCAAACTCTCGAAACCTTAATTTCTTTTAGATGACCAATTTATCGTTAATTATCGATTTTGGTAGCTGAATTTGAAAATTGAAAATATTTCACTAAACGAATATTTGTAAAAAAAATGGAAAAATTAAACATGCGTAACAAAGTAGCTAATAGATTTTCAAACATGTTAAACATAGCTAATAGATTTTCAAACATGTTAAACAATGTTCCAAAAGCAGAATCAAATCATTTGCTTGACATTTGTTTGTAGTGAGATCTTATATGCTCATCATTTTTCCCGCATGTAGTCAAAATTAATAGAAAAAATGAATGATGTAGATTTTCACGGGACTCTCTCAAACAAAAAAAATATCACGACAGAGAGAATCGCCATCCTTCCAATGACACCCATGTTTTTAGATATGCTGACAAAATGATAAATACTACATGAAACTCACACACACACATGAAAGGTCCCGAATTCAAACTTGAAACACATGATATCTGCACAACAATTTTGACTTTTGTCAGTTAAACTAAGACTTATGAATTCCAATAACATTTAACATATGCTTGGTATCACGACTCACCTTCCAGAATTATGTTTATCCATGCTGATTTCCCATAAGCTATACTTCAGTATCTTCTGCAAATCACGATGGTTCATTGTGATTTTGATATTTCTACCGTGATACCAAACATACACTCTATGACATTTGCAAAACAGAAAATGACAAACTTTTTTTTAAAGCAAAAGTTGAGGCAGAGGGGCAAACTTCAAATTAAAGTTAAAATACCTTTAGGTTAGATTAGTATAGTATTAGAATCATATACCAATTCTTTATCAACAAGTGTATATGTTGTTTCTCTCTCTCTCTCTTAATTCAAAACCCTAAACGAATTTTTGTGACAAAAAATGGCAGAATTAAATCTATGTAAGAAAGTAGCTGATAGATTTTCAAACATGTTAAACAATGTTCCAATAGCGGAAACAAATCGTTTGCTTGGCATTTGTCTGTAGTGAGATCTCATATGCTCATCATGTTTTTCGCAAGCAGTCAATTAATCAAAAAGAATTTGAATGATGTAGATTTTAACGGAACTCTCTCTAATGAAAAACTCTCTCTAATAAAAAATCTCACGAGAGAGAATCTCATGTTTTAAAGCATGCTAATGCTAACAAAATGGCGCACACACACACACACACACACACACACACATGGTCTGTTTGAATATGCGTCGTCTTCACAAAACATGTATTTGAGTGGTACCCGAGACAAAACTTTTGTGGTTTCAAAAAGCTACTAAAGGAAGCGTCTACATTTATGTTTGTTGTCGCCATGATTTCAAGGAAACATGGGTTGTTAGAAGCATATTCAAACAACACATATGTCATACAAAATCACATTGGGATCATTGTGATTCTAATACATCCACCTTCCTATCAAACATACATTCAATTACGTTTGCAAATTAGAAAAAGACGAGTCTAAAACCTTCAAATTAAAGCTAAAATTCTTTAGATTAGATTATTAGTATCATAGACCAATTCTTTATCAACAAGTGTAGCCGTTGCATCTTTTTCTCTCTCCTCTTACGCTCCATTTCTCTTTTTTTTTTCTTCTGCATTTTGTGCTTCCAGCTACGCGCATTCTCTCTCTCTCTCTCTCTCTCTCTCTCTCTCTCTCTCTCTCAAAACCCTAATCAACTCCACTACACTCCCATTCTCAAATCATCAATTTTTCATCTGAATTTCAATCAAATCAAAATTCCCAATTAACACTCCCGAAACCCTAATTTCTTCAAAATGACCAATTTATCATAAATTGTCGATTTTTGTTGCTCAAATTGAAAATTCAATTGATTTCACAACACCATTCTTTGCGACAAAAATGACAGAATTAGATCCGGCTAAGAAAGTTGCTGATAGGTATCTCAAACGTGAGGTTCTTGGTGAAGGTACCTATGGTGTTGTTTACAAAGCCATTGATACCCAGGTAGAATTTTTTTTTTTGCTTCCAATGTTGAATTTTTTTCTTTAAGTAATTATAGTGAAATTATGGTGAGTTTCGGTGTAAAAAGTGATTTTTCTGAATAATTTTTATCTGGGCTGTGAGAATTGGACTTTTAAATGAAATTTGGAAGTTGTTAGTGTAGTTTGAATGTGTTATAGATAGACCATGAAGGAAATTTCGAGGAATTTCAGTGAAAAAGTAGGATTTTTTTGAATAATTTTTGTCCTGGTTTTGAGAATTGGACATTTGAATGATGTTTGGAAGTTGTAAGGGAAATTTAAGTGTGTTATAAATAGAGTACTAGTCAAATTATGAGGAATTTCAGTGAAAAAAGTGATTTTTTGTGGGTTGTGAGTTTGGACCTTTGATTTAAATTTGGTAGTTTTTAGAGAAGTTTGAATATGTTATAGATAGATTGTGATGAATTTCAGTGAAAAAAAAAACGATTTTTTGAATAATATATGGTACAGATAATGTGGAATTCCAGTGAAAAAATTATGATTGTTTGATTTCCTTCCTGTGTTGTGAAAATCGGACTTTTAAAATAAAATTTGGAAGTTGTTAGAGAAGTTTGAATGTATTATAGATTGATTGGGTTAAAGGAATCTTGAAATAATAGGAAAATTGATCTTTATATTGAACTCTGGAGTAATATAACGTGTGTCATATTGCGTTTAATGTGTCATACGAGAATATTCACGAGTATGTCTCGTAAGTTGTTTAAGATTTTAGATTTGATGAAGGGGTTAACATGGCTCTTAAGATTAAATATTCATGAATGCATTACTCTTCTATTACCATGCAATGGCAAATTTTAATTGAAAATTTTGTTTGGAGCGATGCGGGTTACTAGTTGATTTTTTTTTTTTTTTTTTTGAAGGAGGTTACTAGTTGATGTTGTTATGTTGATGTGTGTAAATTTCTTCATGAGCTGGCTTTTTATTCAATAGTGAAAATGATAGGACATCAATAGTACTATTATTATCATGTGGTCCTTACAAAGATGTATTTATTTCATGGACAGACGGGACAGACGGTTGCTATTAAGAAGATTCGGATTGGTAAGCAGAAAGAAGGGGTGAATTTTACTGCTCTTAGAGAAATTAAGCTGCTTAAAGAGCTCAAAGATCCCAATATCATTGAGTTGATTGATTGCTTCCCACATAAAGGGAATTTGCATCTTGTGTTTGAATTCATGGAGACAGACCTTGAAGCTGTCATAAGAGACCGAAATATTTTCCTTGCACCGGGTGATATAAAATCTTACCTTCAAATGACGCTAAAAGGTCTTGCTCATTGTCACAAAAAATGGATATTACATAGGTGGGTAATGTAAGATTTGGTCATTACAAATTGAAATGTGCTATTAGTTTATAACTGAAATGTTTTCTTGTGTATTTTCAGGGATATGAAACCAAATAATTTGTTGATTGGACCTAATGGACAACTGAAACTTGCTGATTTTGGTTTAGCACGTATATTTGGAAGCCCAGATCGCAGGTTCACTCATCAGGTTTGTTTTTCATGTATAATATCATGGGAATCCCTTTCAAAACATGGGAGTAAGCACGTAGACAACTTTAGATTTGTTCGAAAATCCGTGTTAATTGTGGTAGGCCACCCCTATGTTCTATTATTCTACACTTTTTCTTATTGTGGTCTCTTATTTGGCCACTTTGTTAGCATTTACTGTCTTGGTGCAACAACTTTAGCGTGCTTTGGTTGAAGAGGTGGGTTTAGTCCCACATCTTCTAGATATATAACCTCTGTAGTTTGTAACACCTATAATGCTGCATAATGAAGCCGGTTTTGTGGCTGGAAACCTAAAATGCTGTCTGAGCAAGCCTAGATATGTTAACGGGCCACTTTTATTATCCACTCTCAATAGCTTTGGGAGTAGGGGTTGTATTGGTGAAATCCCTCACTGGCGAGAGAATTATATAGCCCAAACAATCCTCACTTAACAAACCAGTTTTGTGGGGTTGAGTTAGGCCTAATTTGAATTCTAAGATGGACCATTTTCCTTCGATAAAACTCAGCTTTCTTACTAAACTGTGACTTTTAAAATTAAATTATACTGTTTATCATCCCATTTTCCTCATATTCTTTTACTATCAAATTGGCAAATCCATGAGATGTCAGCTCAGTGGTAAATACGTGACCCTGTAAGTACAACCTAGAGGGACGGAGTTCAAATCACATATGGCACAGTTGTAAAATGCCATCACTTCCATCATTACTAATAATACTTTCCCTATCTCCGTTGTTTTTAAATCAGCAAACTTTCCTAAAAGTTGGAGGATTATTTAAGTGTTTACTCAATGGATTTTATCTTGAATTGTCCACTTTTACTTGTTTCTGTCCCAAAAACTAATGAGAAGAGGAAATGGGAAAAAAGGATCTGGAGACAATCATACATTGATGTATTCGAGAAATGAATTAGGTTTTGAGGCATGTTTTCTAGAATTCATGATTCTCTAGGATAACCATATGAATGATATATAACCATATGAATTATATATAAGTAGCAGCTTACATACAAACTTCTACGGGATAAAAATATTTCTTTTGGAACCTTTGTCTGTTTTTCAGTTTAATTGTCTTTTCTACACGTAAGCTTTTGCCTAATATTGAACATTACACGTTTCTGTTTTATGTTTGTATTATGCATTTTCTCTTAATGTATTTTTAAATTTGACTCTTATATGTGAATAGGTATTTGCCCGGTGGTATAGAGCACCTGAGCTATTATTTGGTACCAAGCAGTATGGCCCAGGAGTAGATGTTTGGGCTGCAGCCTGTATATTTGCTGAGCTTCTTCTTCGTCGACCCTTTTTGCAGGTAAACCAAGATCATCTTCATCATGGTTATTGGGTTATATATGGATTATTTATCTGGTAAATTACAAATGGTTTATATTCTAAAAAAGATAGAATTGATGTTTTTTCTTTTGAAATTTACCATTCACTAGACTTTCAACTATTTAATCCATGTTAGGATGAAAATAACTATTAAATTTTATCATGTAGTTCAAATTGCAGTCTCAAAAAACCATTGTAGTTGTTTTACTGAATTAGGAATTAGGATGAGATCATGAGCTGATGCTGTGGTGTATATATTTTATTATATAGAAATTATTGACTACTTGCTTAAAAAAAAGAGGAAATTATTGACTATTTATTAGTTGTGGCTTCCATCTTATTCCTGCTCTGATATTTTTGTTTTGCAGCTTTCTTTACAATCCAAGTGTGCAGCGTCATCTATTGCATTGATTGATTTTATTCATTTGTTTTAGTGTGCTTGTGCATCTATCTTTCCTTTGGTTATTAATTTCATGCGCTTGGTTTTATTATTTGGTAGGGATCAAGTGATATCGACCAATTAGGAAAGATTTTTGCTGCATTTGGAACTCCATCTCCTACTCAGTGGCCTGATATGGTATACCTTCCAGATTATGTTGAATATCAATTTGTGCCGGCCCCTCCTCTGCGTTCTTTATTTCCAATGGCAACTGATGATGCTTTAGACTTGTTGTCTAAAATGTTCACATATGACCCAAAAGATAGAATTTCAGTGCAACAGGCACTAGAGCACAGGTATTGCCCTAAAATAAAGATTCTGTTAAGAAAATAAATTAATTTATTTGCTTTCTTTTTCCCTAATTTAGTCTCTCCTCTTCCACTTCAGATACTTCACTTGTCCTCCTCAACCAACAGATCCAGTTAAGCTTCCAAGACCTGCCCCTAAGAAGGAAATTAAGCCATCAGATTTGAATCCTCCAGAGGGTCCCACTGTCTTATCACCTCCGAGAAAGACTAGGAGAGTAATGCCAGGACGTGATGGACTTGAAGGCAATTCTTTGCAAGGAGATAGGGTTGACGATAATCATGGTAACCTCAAACAGACAGCTGGTGATAATACAGGGAAGAATGAGAATGCACCAATGTCGCTAGATTTTTCTGTCTTTGGATTAAAACCTCCAAATAGACCAACAATTAACAGGTAATACAACTTTGATTATCATGTCATTTCAAAGTGGCATTATAGTTTGTACTTTGTGATTTCATCTGTGTCAAACATGAAAAAAGTAGATAAATTTTTTCTCTATTGAACTTACATATTGAACCATAGTAAAATGTTATTGACAGAGAAAAATATGGAAGACTTAATACTGTCTGGTTTGTGCATAATGGAATTTCAAGGCCTAGTGTATTTTTTTTGAAATTTAAATGGTGGAGCTGTGTTAAAGCCAACTATACTAGTATTAGGTGGTATATCAAAGTGCTTCACTGTACTGCTTGTGGTAGTCTACATCAAACTTCTGAAATCATGCCGAGTCATAATATTTATTTCATTCGGAAATAAGATCATTGAGAGCATAATTATTTTTAGGTGTTGAATATGCTTAATTGCTATGTTGAAAGGCTTCACGAGTCTTGACTTGTTAGAAATCTTACAGGCAATGGATCTATAGAATACATTTAATAATGCTGCCCAAGTGTTTGTTATCTTTTAATTTATACATGTAAATGATCTTGTTTTTATTTTTTTTATTTTTTAACTTCTGTTTATTTTGTATTGCAGTGCTGACAGATCACATTTAAAAAGGAAATTAGATCTAGAATTCCAGTAACCAGAATAAGTATTCTATGACTGCCGCATTAGAACATGGCGTTTGATGTAGCTGATAAAATGCTGTGAATCAGCTTTCATTGTATGTCGTTCTTTATCTTTGTCGATCTGCTTGAAGCTGCTATGGATGTCTAGGTGTTTAAAGGAAGAAGTTGCAGTGCAAACTGTTAAACATCTCATTTCAATAGTAGTTCAGAGACCAAAAATAACTATTATTATAGAAAAAAAGGTTAACAGTAACCATACTCTCTGGACCCTTTGTTGTCATTTATGTTCTTAGTGTACAAAAAAACACAAAAAATACTTGTACAAGTCCGCGGAAGAAGGCCTTGAGTGAGGGCATTTTCTGTAGCCCTTGCTGTATCCGACTCTTGAGAAAGCAATGTTTGTGGAAACTGATTTTTTACATTAATTTGTTATTGATCATAAGAGAAATTATTGTTAAACTTTTTTAATGGTAAAGTTGTTCAGACAGATTTTGTTTCCTGAACAAAATATTTAGGAAGAGTTGTTGGTTGATTGCATGCATTTGAATGTGGTTTGTTCCATTTGCTATCCAGATGAATGCTTTGTTGGTTATTGCCAAAAAATATTACAAAATAAAAATTGTATACTTTTTATAAGAAACAGTTGTATCTATCTATGATTGTGCTACTTAAATCATGATCTAGAGTACCTTAATCAGTCTAAGCTTTTGGTTTTAGAAGTGAATGTTTTTCTTTGCTTGCACACTCTTTGACAGGTCTTGCAAGATCAATAGAGGTAAAAATTTGGCCTAGTTCAAAGTTTGCTTAGTTATCTTAGATTTTTAAAATCTCCATCTTCATCCTCAAAGTCATAACATATGGTTAGTGAGGGTTTGATAATCTCCTCTTGGATTGCTTTTGTCAACTTATAGTCTTCATATTCATTCACTGTCATCTATAGAGTTGTCATCTTTATCACACTGACATTCGTCTTTATGAAAACCACAATTTTTATACCGATTATCGAATTTTTCAATCCTTGGTCAAATAAGTGTTCCCAAGATTCTTCTTTTATACACATGGCTTGTTCAAATATACCTCTTTTGGCCTTGGTCACGAGCTTCTGCACACAAATTACGGTCTAGTCTTGATCAGTGTGTTCTTGTTTGATGAGTTCAATCACACAAACATAATCTACCCAATGAATTTTATGAATTGAGTACAAGAGATTTGATGTGTGAAGCACTCAATTCAGCAAATGATGTCTTTAGGGTTCATATGTTTTCTTTCTTTAATTTAGTTCCATGCTAAGTGGGAAATAAAGGGCTGATTATGCATTAAATCTGGAGATGGAGGAGGTAATTTCAAAATGAGAAAACATTGAGAACTCAGTTTATATAATTGAAATGTGGAGGAATATGAAATCACACAATCATGATACTTAAAAGATTAAAATTGAAATGCATCCTCATTTAAATTCTAATTCAAAAGATAAAATAGTTTCATAACCAGTATTGGTAGATTATATGCTAAGGAATAATTATGGTTTTGCAATAAGTACATGGTACTCAAATTTTGTCTCCAATTCCTAGTTCCCTCGTAAAGTTTCTAAAAATAAAATTCTAAAAGAAGTTCTTCAACTATTGAGCAGTGGAAGTGCATTAGCTTGGACTCCACTTCCTTGTACTCTTATTGCTGCCTTATTTGCCTAAACAATGAAGATAATGTTGTTAAGAGTCATTTTTAGTTGATAATAAAAATAATTTGAATATAGCGAGTAAATAGTCATTTTAATCTTTGAATGCGTGAGTTGTTATGACTATAGTATCTAAATCTATCAAAATTACAAAAATATACTTCAATATGCTTATCTTAGTTAGATTGTTTATCATATGCGTCTTTCGTTGGTTAGTTTGATCTTTAAATGTTTCTTCCGTTTGTTAGTCTAGACAACATAACAAGGAATTCCCACAAGAAACAAGGCTTATTATAATAACAACATAAATAATTAATCTATTTTTAATCCCTCAATTTAATTTAATTTAATTGAGTATAAAACTATTTAAAAGTATTAAATTGAGCATAAGTCAAATATAATAGCTACGGTCCCAAACAAATGTTATTTGTAGGGATTGAAACTAATCAATGAGCTCAACTGCTAACACTTTTCAGAAACTAGAGAATGAAAAATACCTTTTTAAAGTTTAGGGACCTAAAATGGTAGTTGAGGACTAAAAACATAAGTAAACCAATTAAATGTTACATCAATATCATTTTTAATGATAGCATAGCATGCACATTTTTTTGGTATCTGTTTTGGATCATAATATAGTATTATTATCTATATTTATTAATTAATTATGTTTAGCATGAAAGACTAACCTTCCTACAACACTAACTCCAAATGGCACCGTAAAAAACGTACCCAATATATTAATACTATAGAAGAAAAAGTACTTGGGTCAGGTATATAACAAAGCAATAAATTTATGTGTCTGAATAGAAAAGAAAAAAAAAGTATCCAAAAACACTGATGTTTGCAATTTTGGATTGGGAAGAGCACCAGATAGGAGAACCATTAATTGAAATGTACATGATTCTAAACTATAACATGGTAGTGATACAATAGAACAACAATTAGAAATTCTAATGGATAAAGTTCTCTGAAGTTTATGTACAAATATTTGGATCCTCTTCAATGATTAAAAAATAAAAATGGTCCGATAACAAACAGACTATGAACCTAACCATCATATCAAGGGCGTTCTTGAGGGGTGCAAACAACTCTACGGAGTCGACAACATTGCTCGTATTTATAGTCTTGATGAAGTAATGGCAGGTGAATTAGTCGAATTTGAAGAGGGCACTGTAAGCATTGCTTTGAATTTGGAATCTAAAAATGTTGGTGTTGTATCAATGGGTGATGATTTGCTGATACAAGAGGGAAGTTCGGTAAAAGCAACATGAAGAATTGCTCGGATACCAGTAAGTGAGGGTTATTTGGGTCGTGTTGTAAATGCCCTAGCTAGACCTATTGATGGTCGAGGAGAAATTTCATCTTCGGAATTTCGGTTAATCGAATCTCCCACTTCCGGTATTATTTCCAGACGTTCCATGTATGAGCCTCTTCAAACGGGACTTATTGGGGACAGACAAACAGGTAAAGCAACAGAAGCAACATATACAATTCTCAATCAACAGGGACAAAATGTAACATGTGTTTATGTAGCTATTGGTCAAAAAACATCCTCTGTGGTTCAAGTGGTAACTACTTTACAAGAAAGAGGGGCAATGAAGTACACTATCATAGTGGCTGAAACAACAAATTCTCCAGCTACATTACAATACCTCGCTCCTTCCACATGTACAACTCTGGTTGAATATTTTGTGTGTGTGTGTGTGTGTGTCTATATATATATATATATATATATATATATATATATATATAAAAGACTAAAAACGGCAGTTAAATATCTTAACCGTACATAAAATATCAAATTGCTTGCAATGGCCGAGTGGTAGAATTGTCGTTTTTTTTGGATAATTTCAGTTTTAGCAAGGAGTAGAACCTATGACACGACCTATAGTATTGACTATTGTCCCTTTTGCTAGCAAAACAGATATGCAGTTCAATATTTTAATTGCTTTAATATATATTTATACAACATATTGGTTTAAAAAAAATGGTGTTTTTTTTTAATTAGAGTCTCATTTTTAGTCTTAAAGCAGGGCCTCCGATTTGATCGGGACGACCCTGCTAAGAAATAAGAAACATGTTATGATAAATCATCATAACTTGTTCACAGCGTTTCGGAGCTAAGAAACAGAGAAAGGGATTGATTTATTTGATTCATTAGGATATGTCTTATTTCAGAAGCAAGGAATGATACCTTTTTTTCTTCTTTCAAATGGGAGCAAAGAACCTTCAGATGTAGTGGATGAGATGATAAAAATAACTTGTCGTGGAGGTGGGGTTTGAATCAGTTACATATGCCTCATTGTTTGTTTTATGAACGTTCATGGGATCTTTGATGATGCATGGAGAGATGAAGCTTGGAGTTCAATTTTTTCAAGAGGTGGAACAACGAGTTTTGTCGCAAGCACGTTGGTATAGTTTTATTGTTAGGGTTTTTTTTTTCATGCTATGTAACAAGTTTCTGATGTTGAGTTTTTAGAGCTATATGTCTTGGTTAGTTTTTGGTCATGGGGTGTTTTCAGTGGTCTTGGTTTCCTCGTGTATCTTTTTTTTTTTTTTTTAATAATAATTTTTGGAAGTTGTTGTGTGGTGTAGGTGGTTCTACCTGCTCTGGTTTTGATAGGCATTTTTTTCCGTATGTTTGGAAAGGTATCCGAAGAAGGTTCTTCGTTGTTGTTGTGTTCACTACTCCACTTATGATATGGGTTATAATCTTTTTGGGCATTTGAAGGAACATATGGCACGATGAAAGCATTATAAAATAGTTATTCATAACAATTTTTGTCTACATTTTTTGGTCATCGACCTTTCTTTTTGCAATGATGAAATTTGAAGTTATGATGAAATTATTTAAGGTTAATGTTAGTTTGTTAACGTTAATGTTTTGTGCTGGGTGGTTTATTTTGGATGAATTTGTTCGGATGATTTGGAAACTTCTTTAGAAGACATACTTGTTACTTTGGTTTGTTTAGCCTTGATGTAGCCGTTTCTATTTTTCTCCCTTCAATGCTTTTGGAAAATGTTTGTTAGACATCTAAAAGATGTATACACTATGATAGAGATATTAACAAGCTTTTCATTAATGTGATAGGAAAAAGAGTTAGGGTGAATTTTGCCTATTTTAAAATTCTACTATAGATTTGAGTCGTTGAAGGTGAAGAAAGTCGCAAAATCCTGAATTTTAGGATTTAAGTCGGGATTTTGACAACTATATGGTTATGGTTAGTTAACCACCATAGTTAGGTGGTTAAGATTAGTTAACCACTCTAGTTGGGGTTATAGAGAACTATAAATAAGTCATTCCATTGTATTTCAATTTATTTTTGATCAAATGTTTCTATGTATTTTTCTCAATCAAAACCTCATGGCTCCTTTTTCTTTGTTTTGTTTGAAGGAAGCCTTATGGCTCCTTTGTTTCCAATTCTTTGAATTCTCGATATCTCAACACTTGGTGCTCCCAAACAACACCAATCCCATGCATATATGACTTAAAAAAATAATATTAATATTAAAACAATTCATATTGCAATGTTTGTGGAAATATTAGCATTAACTAATTTATTCATAGTTATTTCTCTCATTGGTGCCATTGTGGAGATTCCAATCTTGCTTGTGAATATATATATTTTTTAAAGTGGTTATAATTGTTAACGTAAAAAAAGTGCTTATAATTGTTGGAAAAAACTGTTAAGATGGACATTTATATGCTATGTTAAACAAATTACATATGTTGTAATAGAAGTGAGAATACATTGGTTAAGTTTTTCAAGACTAAGTTTGGTCTGTCAAAATATTAATTAAGGTCTAAGTTTGACTCGTTCACAAGAAATTCAAATATATCGATCAATTGGCCTAAGCTAATCTTTTGGATAATTAGCGTGGAAGCCAGTCTAAGCCAATTTTCTGGATACAACAATCCTTTGAATGGATCGAATTGAAGATCAAGTCGTAAAGCTTTGATGACATTATCCTCTGAATGATCTTTAAAAGAACAATGTCGTGATTCTCTAAAAATCTCTTCATCAAAAAGAGATCACGTTTAAACAAATGAAGACAACGATAAAATAGTACAAAATGTATTATAGTGAATTTTGTGTGCTCTCCAACTAGTACAACCTATCCAACGACTCTTAATTAGTACCATATATTGTCTCATTATTACTAGAGTGAACCTATCTAACTTCTCTCTGCTGAACAATAGTATTCTCTCAAGTACAAAAGAGAAACTATTCAAACCGTTCAAGTGTCTTGTATTGTCCTTCACTCATTCTTCCAAACCAATGTGACTAGACTTCTTTTTGATATTTATGAATGATTCCTCTTGAAATGATTCCTGATAGTCTTATGCAAAATTCTTTTGATGTTTTGACTTCGGAGACTCCTCTTATAAATCTTCAGAATATTCTATTTGATATTAAGTATTTCAAGGTATTGTTTAAAAATTCCAAAATTGATAATTATTGAATAAAAATACAAGAGTATTTCCAAATACATGAAACACACAATCTCTCGTAGCAACTTATTTTAAAACTGTTGATCAATGTTCCAATAGCCGAAACATATAATTCTCTTTAGTAAGATCTCATCGGCTGATCATGTTTTCCGCATGTAGTCAAAATTAATCAAAAATAATATGAATGATGTAGATTTTTACGGGACTCTCTCCGGCGAAAATCTCACGAGATAGAATCACCATCATTCCAACAAAATTTGGACTAGTGAAAAGTCTTGGAAATCTCCATTCATCTTCAAATTCATAACATATGATTAGTGATGGTTTAGTAATCTCTTTACTTTTGTTCACTTCTAGTTTATCATAATCACTACCATCTACCATGTATAAGAGTTTATCATTGTCTTCTTATTGGATGGGTTCAACCACACAAACATAATCTACCCTGTGCATTTTATGAAGAATACAAGAGAGTTGATGTGTGAAGCACACAAAACTCAGTACATGATCTCTTTAGGGTCCATATATTTTATTAGTTAAGTTATCCATTGTGTGGTTTTAGTAGGTGCTAATGGGGAATAAACTGCTAAATATACATTAAATCGTGAAAATGGGGCGAAGTATGTAATTTCAAAACGAGAAAACTTTGAGAACTTAATTCGCACAATTGAAAAGTGGGGGAATTTGAAATCGCACAATCATGATACTTCAAAGATTAAAAGCGAAACAACGAAACGATGACTTTAGTATATATTTTCTTTATTAAATGCATCCTCATTTAAATTCTAATTCAAAAGATAAAATAGTGTCATCTCCAAGTTTTCTATTGGTGGATTATATTCTAAGGAATAGTTATGGTTTTGCAACAAGTACATGTTTCTGAATTTTGTTTCCAATCCAAGTTCCCAAATAAACTTTCTACAAATAAAATTCTCGTAGAGGTTCTTCAATTATTGAGCAATGGAAGTGCATTAGCTTGGACTCCGCTTCCTTGCACTCTTATTGCTGCTTTATTTGCCTAAACAATGAAGAAATATTGTTAAGAGCCATATAGTTGATAATAAAAATAATTTGAATATAGATGAGTAAATAGTCATCTTGGTCTTTAGATATGTCAGTTGTTATTACTGTAGTATCCGAATCTATCAAAATTACAAAAGTATACTTGAATGTGTTTTTTAAATCAGATTGTTTATCATATATATCTTTTGTTAGTTCCGTCTTTGAATGTGTCTTCCTTTGGTCAGTTTGGTATACGAACTTGCTAACAAAAGGCACATTTTGATACATTTAAATACTATAATAACACAACTCTCACATATTTAAGAATCAAATTAGTTGTTTTAGAAAAATAAAGTAACTTACTTCTTTCTCCCAATTGGTACGCCAAATGACAATAAGAAAACACACAACTTGCACAATAAGTGCTGTTACAAGACCTAAAAATAGCCCCTGTTTTTTTTAAGAATAAAGTTAATCTCAAATTTAGTAGCTCCAAATCAAGAACTTAATTTACTACTCAAAAACATAATTAAATTATGGTTAAATCTTACTTGTCCCTTCATGTGGAAGATAAAAGCCAAGACAGCAGAAAGAGGAATTCCCACAAGATAAAATGATCCTAAATTAACAAATGCTCCAAGTTTCTGCCAACCACATCCTCTTGCAACACCTATTCACAATCAAAGAATCAACTTTATAGCTAAACATAATAATTTGAGTGTTGCTGTTTTTGACATCGATTGTTTCTTAGAAACACATGAAAATGACCAAAAACACCCCAGCGGTAGTTAACTACTGCTGGCTTCAAAGCAGAAAATCGGCAGTAGTTAACTACGGCTGGGTTTTTTGGTCATTTCCATGTGTTTCTAAGAAACAATGATGTCAAAACAGCAATTTCCTAATAATTTACTGCAAAATTACAACACTAGGGTTGAGCTATTTTTACCTTGAAGTGTTGTTTGAAATGAATCTACAAAGATAGCAATTGCAAGAACTGGTGTCATGGAAGTCACATATGAAACTACTTCATATACACTGCTAAAAGCCTTGGCCCAACCTTTCCATAGTGACATAATGAAAGTAAACTCTAGAACTCCACAAATGAAGACCATGAATAAGGCCACTAACATAGCTAAAGATGCAGCATTTGGACTTCCAGCTCCTAATTCATTTGAAATTCTTGTACTATTTTGTGGAAACATGAAATAAGGCTTGTTATAGTCAATAACAACAACATATAGTAAACCATATAATTGTTACATCAAAATCATAAGTAAACAAAATAAATGTTATATCAATATCATTTTTAGTGATAGCATAGCATGCACATTTTTTTGGTATCTTTTTGGATCATAATATTTTATTATTAACCACGTTTAGCATGAAAGACTAACCTTCCTGCAACACTAACTCCAAATGGCACCATCCAGAACGTACCCAATATATTAATACTATGAAAGAAAAAGTACTTGGGTCAGGTATATAACAAATCAACAAATTGATGTGTATGAATAGAAAAGAAGAAAACCTAAACATGCATTGGCATAATCATGAGACCATGACTTGATAGAAACTTACCATATAGAAAGCACTGATGTTTGCAATTTTGGATTAGGAAGAGCACCAGACAGGAGAACCATTAGTTCAAAGGTCCATGACTCTAAACTGTAACATGGTAGTGATACAATAGAATAACAATAAGAAATTCTAAAAGATAAAGTTGTCTCAAGATTATGTACATTTGGACCCTCTTCAAGATAAAAAATAACTAATAACTGTCTACAAACAATGTAAATACTAACTAAATTTTACACATATAATCAATCTTAATTATAGCTATATTAGGTTATACAGTAAAAATTAATGAGAGGTTTATATATAAATTATCTGTACTATAATAGTATAGTTACTAAACTAAAAAAATAATAATGTGCATATTTAAAGGACTAATATAAGAAGATTACTCTACTATTAAGATTTAGGTTCTTATATATTCATCTATATCTTATCAAACTCAATTTTGGCTTTGAATAAATTACCATACCAAACCATGACTGCTGAAGGAAAAGCAAGTTTGAGAAATTGAGGAATGTTGTGCAAGGATTTCATTGATAAACCAACCCAAGTCTTTTTACATGAAGAGGAGAACTTGATGTAAAGTAGCAATAGTATCACATTAAACCAATTTGATATGCAAAGTGCAATAGCAGCTCCTTTGATACCAAACCCTAAATTTATAACCAAAGTTCAACATAGAAGGACATGTATTAAGGTAGTGAATCCATTAGCCAATACCATGGGAAAAACTATGTTTTGAGTTTGCAAGAATTTAACAATGCACCTAAGAAGGCCATTGGCAACAAGGCTTGGAATTGAGTAACGAGCAAATAGTTGAGCTTGTGCTGCAATTGCTTTGTCTTGATGTAAAATCACCAAAATAGGTTCTAAGTATGCCCAAATGATTGATAATGGTATACTAACTAGGGTGGTAACCAACATGGCTCTTTGTGTGTATATGCCAACCATATGATATTGTTTTGCTCCATATGCTTGACCACAAAATGTGTCTAGTGCACTTGACATACCCATCTGAATAAATATAAGAGTAATAAGTTAATATTAAAGAATAGTTTGATTCTTACCAAAAGAAAATGAATAGTATGATGCAAAGTAGTGGCGGAGGTAGCATAAATTTTATGAAGGGCCCAAAGATAAAGAAAACAATAACTTAGGACTTAAATTCATTATAACTATTTTACCAAAAGAAAATGAATAGTATGATGCAAAGTAGTGGCGGAGGTAGCATAAATTTTATGAAGGGCCCAAAGATAAAGAAAACAATAACTTAGGACTTAAATTATTATAACTATTTTATTAGTTAACTTAGGACTGTGTTAGTCGAATTCAACATTAATTGACTTTGCACAAAACTAATCGGGATGTACATAAGATTTTAGGTCAGGCCTAAGAGTTTGATCTTCTAGCTTTAACCAACGAAGTTTAAATCTCATATGACTGGTTGTAAAATGATGATTAGTACCCCATTAATAATTTTTTTTTTTAAGAAATCAAAATGAAATATATTAACAACGGCGATGGTAATTCCTCAGTACAAGGTGTACTAGAGGTTCCAATCCGACAATCAACCTGTCACAATGTATAATTACAAATAAGAGTCAGTCGATACCCAGACAATATAAAGGGTTCGACCACCAACTTTAAGATCCGTACACAAAAGTGGTTTTATTGGCTTTAAGCCACCACAATGAATGAAATTTAGCTTTATCTAATAGCTTCTCAATAGGTGTTTGGATGATTTGGAAACTTCCTTTAGAAGACATACTTGTTACTTTGGTTTGTTTAGCCTTGATGTAGCCGTTTCTATTTTTCTCCCTTCAAGGCTTTTGGAAAATGTTTGTTGGACATCTAAAAGGTGTATACACTATGATAGAGATATTAATAAGCTTTTCACTAATGTGATAGGAAAAAGAGTTAGGGTGAAAATACAATGTTCAATGAATGTAGAAAATAAAGGGTGTTTAATTAACATCGTTCTATGGTTTTTACTTTTCTTTTTGGGCTAGAGGTTTTTCTGTACCCTCACCCATTTCACATTCTTTTGACCTTCCTCTTTACTCCTTGTTAAGGGAAAAACAACAAAATCTCTTTTAATAAAATTTTGATTATTCAAAAAAAGAAATTACTTCAAATTGATTGTTTATTATTTTTTTCAACTAATTTTAATTTTTATTTTAAAACCCAAACTAATTTTGAAGGGCAATTTCTATGGTACACCCAATAAATTTTGCAAGAACAAATGTCATGCCGACTCTTCTTTACCACACCTCGAGACGCATAAAGTGTCACTGACATGTGCAATACCACGCTTGTGGAGATTGGTTTTAGTTGGTAACCTGTCTTTCAGCAACCGCCACGCTACAATGGACACTTTCAAAGGGACCTGCTTATGCCAGACAAGGTTCGCCGTCGCGTTAAGAGTGGGTGCTGCCATGTGTGTCAGAGCATTATAGGCGTCTCTAACTGTGTATCCGGCATGTTTGTCAAGCTCCCATTGCCACCTGTCAGAAAAATTTGCCTGCACAACAACATTAGCCAATAAAATCCTACACTCCTCTACCAACTCCTCCTCCCACACCCAAAAACCTCTCCTCCACCTCCACGCTTCACCACCCTCCTCCCAACCAAGAGAACACATGTCTGCCATTGTGCTAAACTTATTTGCTGTAAGATCAAATAAGCGAGCAAACCTCCTACACAAGGGAACATCTCCTACCCATCTATCCAACCAATATAAGGTATTTTTTCCATCCCTTAGGACATTTGATACCCTCTCTGCAAACCAGCCCCCATCAGTCTCAACCACACCATCCCTAATCTTCGCTATCTCTCTCCACCACGATGAAACACTCCGGCCCCCAACCTCCAACCTCCCTGCCTCCTCACCATATCTCGCCACTAGAACTCTATACCATAATCCGTCTCTCTCCACCAACATCCTCTAACACCACTTTCCTAACAAGGCGGTATTGAATTCCTTCGGTTGTCTCACCCCCAAACCTCCTTCCTCCCTTTGTAAACAAATAGAGCTCCAAGCAATCCAGGAAATTTTCCTGTTAACCTCACACCCTCCCCAATTTTTTTTATTAAAAATAGATTCAATGAGAGAAATGATACCTGACGGAGCTTTGAAGAAGGAAATAGCATAGACAGGAAGCGAGGTCAGGATAGACTTGAGAAGAATTAAACGGCCCCCGAAGGATAAGAAGCGACTTTGCCACCCCGCCAATCTAGTTTTAATGGTATCTATCACAGGTTCCCAAACTGCTAATTTGCGAGGGTCTCCTCCAATCGACAAACCAAGATACAAAAACGGAATTTTACCCACTATACAGTTTAATAAGGATGTCGCCTCAACCAGCCACGACTCCCCTATATTGATGCCAACCAACAAACTTTTATTAAAATTCACTTTTAGACCAAACATGTCTGCAAACAAAGTCAACACTGCCCGTAAAGCTCGCACATTTGCCCATCTTTTTTCACCTATCAAAAGTGTATCATCCACGAACTGCAAATGAGACACCACCATCGAATTGGACATGGCAACCCTGTATCCTGCGTACAAATTATTTTCAACCACGGATTTCATCAAGACATTCAACCCCTCAGCAGCCAATAAAAATAGAAAATGGGAAAGGGGATCCCCTTGACGTAAGCTCCTTTGCAAAGGAAACTCATCTGTTGGACTTCCGTTCACTAAAATTGAGATAGTAACTGTGCTCACACACTCTTTTATCCATTTTCTCCATAACACCGGAAATGGCATTTTATTCATAACCGTATCCAAGTAACCCCAATCCACCGAGTCATAAGCTTTTTCAAAATCAATTTTAAAAATCATACTCTCTTTGTTTGATTTTTGAGCCTCGTCAACCACCTCATTTGCGATTAAAATGCCATCTAGAATCTGTCTTTCTTTCACAAAAGTTGTTTGTGTATCTGATATAACCCAACCAATAATCAACCTCAACCTATTGGCCAACACTTTTGACAATATTTTATACATGCAGCCAACCAATGCTATTGGACGAAAATCATTTAATTTCTGTGGACCGTCTACTTTAGGAATAAGAGCTATAAAAGTAGAATTTATACCTCTTGATAGTTTTCCACTCCTATGAAATTCAGAAATGAATCGCATAACGTCACCTTTAATGTCTTCCCAAAAATCTTTGATGAAACCAAAATTCACTCCATCGGGACCTAGATTTTTAAAACTATCACAATCCCACACCGCAGCTTTTACTTCAGCTTCTGTAAAAGGTAAAATTAGGCTCATTCCTTCCCCATAAGACACTTGTTTGAACAATAAATTTTCAGCCCCTGGTCTTGAGATATTTTGGGCCGAAAATGGTCTTTAAAATGGGAAAAGACCACGTTCCGGATGGGTTGAACGCCTTCAACCAGGTTGCTAGTCACCAACAGCGATACAATGGAATTTATTTGACGACGACTAAAGAGAATCGAATGAAAATACTTTGAGTTTGCATCCCCATCCTTCAACCAACGGGAACGGGACTGCTGCAAAGTAATGCTATCACTAACACGTGACAAAGAATGAATGTCGTGTGTTATATTCCTCATCTCTTCCAACTCTTCCACTGATAACCCACCTTCATCCCCTTGATCATCTAACTAAGATAACCTATTTTTTAAACCTTCTATTTTTCGTGGTATATTTTTTGCATGGATAGAATGCCACTCCTTTAAGACGGCCTTGATCAATTTTAATTTTTCTCTGAGGACATAGTCGCCCCACCCTTCAACTTCAAGAGACTGCCATTTTTCTTTTACAAACTGTTTATAACCTGATAATTCTTGCCAACATTTCAACATTCTCAATGGCCGGGGTCCCCAATTTTCCTCATCCACAGACAATTGGAGCGGACAATGATCAGAGAGACCCCGAAGGAGGGCTACCTGGAAACAATTGGGCCACTGAATACACCATTCTTCAGATAATAAAAAATGATCTAACCTGCTCATAGTTGAACCATATCCTTTGAACCACGTGTAACGAAGGCCACACAACGGTAAATCTATCAACCCATTGTCATCAATAAAATGGCTGAAATGCTGAAGATCATATGTAGCACTGTTTTCCCTTTGTGACCATCTTTCCTCCACATTTCAAACCTCATTAAAATCCCCACACAGACACACCTTCACACAACTTAACAACTGCAATCTAGCTGATAAAGATTCCCATAATTCCTGTTTAGCACAGAGCTCACAAGGGGTATAAATATTAAACAAGTAGAACTCCTCATTGGTTCGAATAAATCTTTCATGAATATTAAGAACATGTTCCTGACTACCAGATGACCAAACCTCCACTTCCGTTGAATCCCACACAATTAACAAACCCCCCGAGGCCCCTACAGATGATCGATAAGAAAAAGCATGATTTGAGTCTCCCCATAACGAGTTACATAAAGAATCATCACATACATAAAGTTTTGTCTCTTGTAAACATAAAATGAAAGGACTCTTCTCTCCCACCAACCTCCTGACTTCCCTCCTTTTCTCTAAACCTCCCAACCCCCGCACGTTCCACGAAACAAGCTTCATAACACACACCAACCACGCACACACCCTACTCCACGACAGACTACTACACCCTCTCCTCCTCCTCATCTCTCCCATCCACCACAGGCGTCAACACGAGCCCTAACTCAACATTTTTTTGCTGGGATAGCACACTAAACTTGTTGTGACAGCTTTCTTTAAAAGAGACACCTATTACTTTACCAATACATTGAACATCCGCTGCCTTCGACACTTCACTTCCACTTAGAGCTAATTCGTCCAATCATTATTCACTAAACCCAAAGATGAAGATTCATTTAGTGAATTAATACTCACTGCCTCTAATGACCTTGTGACTCTCTCCCTTTGTCGACGTCGATTATGAATTTTTTGTTTCAATTCTTTCATAATTTTTGACTTCCGCAATACCTTCATAAGCTCTTCTTTATCCTTGCTTGGAAGTCTTGCCACTTTTTTTAAAGTAATAATTGGATGTCGAAGAACTTCACCTGCCTTGTTTTTGACATTATCTTTCAAGCATCTCCCACCAGAACCTCCAATTACATTCCCCACCTTTTTCAACCGCTTGTTTTTAGTAGAAATGAGGCCTATGGCTCCTTTTTGAATGTTTTGAAGCCAATCTACACTCCATGGCCTTGAATTAACCAAAGAACAAGGTGAGTAATTTTTTCCGCTTATCTTTCATTTTGACCCCACTTCATCCGTTTCATTTTGGACTACCGCCATAGGTATTACGCCCCCTGCACTTGACATTTCCTCATTCAAATCGGTCCCCATTGTGGCTTGTTTGTCTTTCTCCTTACAAGAACCGTCCTTACAAATAGATGTCTCGGATAGTGTATGTGCTTCAGTTGTCTGTTTAACAACAAGTGGACTGTTCAAACCTCCATTAGGATGAAAATTATCGAGCACCTTAATGGAATCCGTAGTCTCACTCATTGCCTTACCAGTCCCGGTCATATCAACACCTTGAATGTTGTCTGCTGCCACTAAATCTTGCACAATTTTGTCAGCTATTATCTCAACCTTTTCAATATTTTCAAAATCATCATGTATGTCCACATTTTCTTGATATACGGATACAACTTTATTCTCCTCATCATACAGAAAAACGTCATCACCTAAATTAAAACCCCATTCTTCTATGATTTTTATCTCCACCATCACTCCATCGACAAGAATATGATCTGATGTATTTACCACATCCAATGAAGTCGTGGAAATCAACACTATAGCATAATCAAACCTTTCTCTATTTAAAGAGCAGTTGTCTGTTCTTAAAAATCTTCCACAATCAAGGACACATAATTTAAAAAAGCTTTCATTCCAAGCATGTATCGGTATTCCATACAAACAAATCCAAGCTCTCCTCTGAAACGGCAATACCTCTTCTTTCCAAGACACCAAATTAGAAAAAAATTAAATCAAAAATTGTCTTGCTTCTTTCACAATAACGGAAACATCAGCACCCGAAAGCGAGTGAACAAAAACTTTGTCAGCCCCAAGCGGTATTATGTCAATGTCCTTAAACCCCGCGTCTTCCACCTTATCCTGAATAAGCGGTATCGACGCCCCATCAGTTACAGTACCAATGAAACCACATTTTTCCCAATACAAGTCCTCTTTACATGTTGTGTATTTCCGAATAAGCTTTTTATTTAATGAGTTGTTGTCTGTGCTTGCCTTCCTCACCTCCTTTCCACCAACTCCCTCACCTCCCTTCTTCCCCGCTCCTCCCACCCTCACCAAAACCGATCCTACCCTCACCCCTCCAACCCTCCATCCTTCTTCAACCCCTCCTCACCTCTACCCAATGCCCCTTCATTTCTTTTTTCTCCCTCTGGCTTCTTCTCCCTCTCCCTCACCTTCGCTCCCCCACCCTCCACCGCCTCCTTCTTACCACCTACACCCTCACCCTCCCTCGCAACTTTCCTATCAAACCTAGCAAGCACAACATGATCACAGTATTGCCCAAAACACACATTATTTAATGCTTTCAATAACTTATCGACATCATGCACCTTTGCATAACGATCTTAAAGGGTGCACACGAATAGGACAAAAAAACTCATATTTTTAGTACCCGTAAATTAATAGACGCACATGTGGATGAAGTTAGCTGGATTTAGTAAAATTATTAACATATATTGAATATAATAAACATTTGTTAAGTACCCGGACTTGTAGAATCTGTACACGTTATTAAATTAGTAAAATTATGCAATTGTCGTATTACTCAAATAAAAATCTTCTCGTCATGAAATAAAATATAAATGGATTTCATAATTAATAATTTTTGTTTGATTAACAATTTGTTGTCAAAATGAAAGCATATGCTATAATGTTTTTGTCTTATTTTTTGTCTTATCAAAGTAAAAGAAATAAATCTAAGAAGGGTCATTCAAACTCATCACACATTTGTGTAAAGCAGCCTTAGCATAAATTGGAGCAGAAAATTATTTATAGGAGAACAATTATTTGACACACTAAAATAAGATGCTGACACAACATTGAAATGCATCACCCGTGAGTTCCCAACAACTTGTGAATGTGAGATGCATGGTTATGTTATAATGTTATTGTTTGGACGAGTAAATATGGAGAGACAAGGATAAAGAGGAAATTGAATACTTTTCATTAAAATGGAGGTATAAGTTCATGCCAAGAATTTCATTAGACAATAATTAGAGTTAGGTTTTGATTACTTTGTGAGGTGTGATTGGTGAGTGAGATTGTTTTTGCCCAATCTCATCTTCAATATTACCTATCTCTGAGATAGTTTTGTTTACCTTACTGTGTCACCTGTCGATTGTCCAAGGAATTTATCTTTTGGATTTTCTTGGGTCAAACGTTCTTGTTTTGAGATCGAATATTAGTGTCTAGTTTCAAGTTTTTAGTCTGGTTTGGTGTATTCACCGGTGGACTAGGAGTTTTGAGGGGTTTCTTAGTAATTTATTTATGGAATCTTGTGGGCCGATCACTTTTGCTTCGAAATCGGGAGTCAATGTCTAGATTCAAGTTTTTGGGTTTGTGAGGCGTATTCTCCAGGGGACCTTTGGGGTCAATTAGTATTGGAATCCGAATGAGTGTTGAACCATGCGTCTTTCAAGTGTTTATTTGGGCTCAACTGTGGAAGAGAATATGAGGAGTTGTTATAGGAGTTTTGGTAGGTTTGATGGTTTCTTGGAGAGGTTTTGGTGAGAATAGCGGGAGATAGATGTTTGGATATTTTTTCGATGGCCATTCGTGCTGGAGGTTAAGAATTTGGCTCAACTTTTGTTTCTGTTTTGTGTGGAGGTTAGACATTGATTTTGGTGTTGGTAGTTAATTTTTGTATTGGTTTTTGTGGCAGCCCTCATACATGTGGTGTCTTTATTGATATTCTGATGTTGAAGGTGCATGAGTTTTTATTGGATTTTCCATTTATAATGACACCATTTGTTTTCCTGTCTACGTGCCAATCTTGTTTATATTGTATAGGGATTTGTTATTAATAAATTTTACCATTATATAATTGAAAACAAAATATTTCCTATTTCCTGAACAATTAATTCTCTCTCATAAACATTTCAAAAAATAAGCAAAAATTAGTTAAAGACATACCTGCAACTTTTAAAAATACTAGACTCGAACCCGTGCGATGCACGGGTTTTTTAGAGTTCCGTATGTAAATATCAAATTATGTGTATTATTTGAAATCATTCATTAAATGGTTATCTGAAACCATATGTTATCAATCAATAGAATATAACATTGTTTTAAAAATTGAATCGATGATCAACTTGATCAAAGTACAAACTCATTGGTTTATTGGTCAAACCATTGAATCATTGGTTAAACCGCGTGCATAATCTGGATGACCCGGTTGTTTCATTTGGTTTCTATAAAATAAAGACTGACAGACAATAGAAAAATTATTAAATCCCCAAATTTTAAAACCGTACTTTCAAGCATTGATATAATCACAATCAATATAATACATTCAATTATAATAGGATTTCAAGCATTAATATCAAAATTAGTTCGGTTTTTTTTTAAGGATCAAAATTAGTTTAGTGATAATACTATTTATAAGTTATGGATGAAATATGAATCACAATCACTTTTTTTTTTTGGGGGAAATCGAAGGAAAATGGGGGAAAAATGGATGAAAACTGAAAATTTCTGGGTTTAGATCGCGAAGGAAAAAGGAGAAAAAAGAATTCAAAACCGTTTGGAAAGAAAGAAAAAGGGATTAATTGAGTTTTTAAAAAGGGTGTTTAATATTACATATGATGTAGTGGAAGCCGAATTTTAATATTGCATTTTGCATATGCATTTGAAATTCAGTAACATGTTTAACTATGATCACTTTTATTGTGAACAATTTTACATGCATAGAAAGAAACAATAAAAGAAAAAGAGAAATAAAAAGATCAATTCACAGAATTTGAGAGTAAAAAAAGAATCTAAAAATCATAATGAATCTTCAGATCACTTCAAATTCTGGATTTCAACATAAGTAATTCAACCCGTGCAATAAAAAATTCTAACAACAATTAACACACCAAAATAACTATTTGAGAAAAAAAATGATTGCATGATAGAAGGGAGATAAAATAAAAGTTTATGGAAAGTGGAAAAGGTGGGATAAGAAGTGAGAGACCGTTTTAGAATTTGAAAGCGAAATTAATTAAACAAAAAACTTGTGTGGCGTAATGGTAAAAACTATTAAGGATGACCATATGTAAACTAGTTCAACTCCCCAAATATATAAAGATTTCAATCATAGCTGTTAATTGATCCAATATAAGACAAAGTTTTGATTATTACACCACGTTCATCGTGACATTTCGTAAAAAAAGAAATTCTTACCATTTTCCAAAATATATAGTTTTCTTTATTAAATGCATCACTCATTGAAATTCTAATTCAAAGATTACAGAGTTTCATCACCAAGTTCTGTATTGGTGGATTATATGCTATGGAATACTTACGATTTTGCTGAGTTTTTGTTTCCACTTTCCACATAAAATTCTAATGGAGAGTTTTAAACTATGGAGTAGAAACATTTTGGTCATGTGGATGAGCATTAACTTGGACTCCATTGCTTCCTACTCTTATTGCAGCCTTCTTTGCCTGAACAATGAAGATAATGTTGTTAAGAGCCAAATATGATGTTTATAGCAATAATGATATATTTGGTCCGTAAATATGCAATTTTTTGTTTTTAGTGCATGAATTTTTGTTGTTTTTATCCTAGCAAACACACTACAATATTTTTTTTTTAAAACTTAATCCCTATTGTTATGATTTGGTACTTGTAAAATTTGTTTATATTGGAATTTGTTTAAGTAATATGCAGAATATTTGATTTACGTCCCTCCAATATGTTTGAGATATTTTATATTAACAAATGTTGCTAGTGCTAAAACACAAAATAGAGACTTCAAATAATTTTAAACATATTTACCAAGACCAAAAATCGTAAAATAATTTTATATAGACAAAAAAAGTATATTTGCATGGACAAAATATATATCTAAATATATAAAAAATTATTTCAAATATAAGGGAGAGGACATACTTCTTTTTCCCAATTGGTGCACAAGGTGACAATAAGATAACACACCACTTGCACGACAAGTGCTATCACAAGTCCTAAATATAGCCCCTGTATTTATGAAGAATCAAGATAATCTCAAATATATAGTAGCTCTAAATCAAATAGTTTACTACTTAGCAACATAGGAACACATGATTAAAAATTGGTTTAATTTTACCTGTCCCTTCATGTGGTAGACAAAGGCCAATACAACTGAAAAAGGAATCCCCACAAGATAATAAGATCCTAGATTAACAAATGCACCAAGTTTCTGCCAACCACATCCTCTAGCAACACCTATAATAATCAAACAATCAGCAAAGAGAAGGCTTATATATTTTTTGGTCTATATTAATATTTTTAAAATTTTTTTTACAACTAATAACTTAATATGAACTTAATAATACAAGGACTAAGCCTTGTAACTTCAAGGTGCTGAGTTCAAATATCCTCAGAGAAGATCGTAAAATGACCTTTGATATCAAAGAAAATTTCACAGTTGCATATACAAACACTACTAAAAAAGCAAAATTTAGTGAGGGAAATTTAGAGAGGGGAAACGTAAAATATCCCTTTTTAATTCCGTCATTAAATTTTACGATCTAGGAATTTGTGAGTGATTTTATTTTTCCGTCACTAATTTTACTTTTTCTAATAGTGAAACACATGATTCGGCTGTAAACATGATTGATTTTGCTTTGAGAGTCTATAAACATTGTTTTAACAAAATCACAATATTGTAGATTTTACAAAGGCAAAACCAAACATGGACTAAGATCTATTAAATTGCATTATCTATATTGGAGTGGAGTTTGAAATGAATCTACAAAGGCAGATATTGCAACAACCGGTGTCATTGAATTCACATATGTGACTACTTCTTGTACATGGCCAAAAGCCTTTCCCCAAACTTTCCATAGTGACATAATGAAAGCAAACTCTAGAACTCCACAAGTGAATGCCATCATTAAGGTTACTATAACAGCTAAATATGCAGCATTTGGACATCCAGCTCCTAATTCATTTGAGATTCTTGTACTGTTACATGAAAACATGTAAAATGAGACTCATTATAGTCAATACCTATGAAACATGGACACTTCTCGGATTAAGTGTGTCCCGGTGTCAGACAGGATGTAATTACACTAAATTATGTGATTTTTTAATATTATTAACATGTCGGCATGTTTAATGTCAGTGTCTGTATCTGTATCCGTACTTTATAGGTCAATACCATTAACATAAATTGTTAATTACATTTTTAGTCCCCAAATCTAATATAAATGTTGTCTTAGTTCATAAAACTTTGAAAAATAGTTTTTGTGATGAAAGTTTAACCTTGGATGTGATATCGTATACAAAGATGTTTATAAGTTGGAAATATCTATTATTTTATGAATTGGGTTTGTATGATTGAATACGATCCGGCCAAATTTTAATACAATATCAGATCTATCACAGATTCATTGGAACACATTGCATTAGATATGAATACCTTATAAAGAGGGTATGTTTGAGTTAGAAGTGTTGAGAGATATGAGTATACATACAAACTAGTTTTTGTATGGTTGAGTTAGATCAAACTCAAATATTAGGAGTTTTTTCGTCTTTATTTTCTCAATGTGCTATGATTTGTTGTTGTTTTATTCTAGCATCTATGATATGATTTATTTTTTCTTATGTCGATCATTCAATAATCTTATAAGGTTATTTTTAACAGCAAAATTTATTAATATCAAGTCCTTGCACAGGACGAACAGGGATCGACAGACAGAAACTACAAAACAAAGGAACCATATATAGGCGAAACAGTTAAAAGAAAACCATCATAACACCAATACATAGACCACCTAAATTAAGGGCTATCACCAACACCAATAAGAAATATAGTCACCAAAACTACAGTCAACACCTAAATTAAAGTCAAACCCCCATAGTTACTCGCAAGTGACCACATAAACAAAATACAGTCACTTGTCGTCTGCTGCTCACCATGACCCCTCCTAAAAACCATCGAACCGATCAAAAACCCCTTAAAACATAACCTCGACCTCTCATCACCACAACTGAGCCCAATTAAACACCCAAACAATGAATTCTTCCAATGCACCTTTGGATTCCACTGCCAGTCGACCCCTAGTCTGTCGGAGATGATACCATAACAAGCCCAAAAACTTGAGTTAAGAATCTGACTCTCAATCTCAAATCAAATGTGATCGGCCCACCAGATTCCAGAAACAAATCAATAAGGTACCCCTTAACTCCCGCTCTACCGGAGAAAACGCCATAACAAACCCAAAAATTTAGAATTAAATACTAACTCTCGATCTCAAATTAAAAGTGATCGGTCCACCTGAATACACGAAACAAATCCCTAAGGCATCTAATCTGTTTGGATAGGATGGTTAGTGAGGGCAATGGATGTGGGTGCTTTTAAAGAGAAGGCAAATGATACAGTTTAGAGAGAGAAATTTGTCTTAGCAATGACTGATTTCTTCTTAGAAGAGTTAATTGAAAATAAATCAAATATAACCTAAACAAATTATATGGCAGGGATTTAAATTAATAAATAATGATCAATTGTAACACATTTTAGAATTTGGTAGATGAATAAACTTCTTTTAAAGTTTAGGGACTAAATCAAAAATAATCCTAATTTGTTGTAGACTAAAAACATATTTAATCGAAATAAATATGTCACCATTTTTAATTCTAGTGACAGCATGCACATTATTTTGGTGTCTATTTTTTATTCTAATACAATATAAATTAATAGAGTTTAGCATGCACTACTAACCTTGCAGAAACACTAATTCCAAATGGTACCATCCAAAGCATACCAGAGATATTAACACTGCAGATGATAAAGTTAATTTAGTCATATATAACAAAGCAATAATGGATGTATCTGAATTAGAAATTAACCATAAAGTTTCCACAACAAAGAGTGGGAATAATCCTCAGAACCAATAATGACTAAAAAGAAACTAACCATATAGAAAGAACTGAAGTTTGCAACTGTGGATTGGGAAGAACACCAGATAGGAGCACCATTATTTGAAATGTCCATGATTCTAAGCTGTAAAATGTTAGTGATACAATGGAGACGCAATTAGAAATTCTCTGTGGATAAATAACATATTGTATAACATTATATTGACATGGCACGATTCCTGTTTCAAAAGGTATATCTGCTAAATCATATTTAACGTTATTGTAATGTTGTAGTATTACATCTCAAAATTGATAGTAAAATTTGACCAGACGTATAGGAAAAACTTTTTCATACTATTGGAGTATAGCTACTAAACTTAAAAAAAAAAAAAAAAATATCTAATCCTAGCAACATGCAACCCTAATAGTTAAACCCTAAACAATTGGCTGGAACACACATACCAACACGCATTAAATGGGCAGCTAATATGCTTCGTTTGAAATTCGAATTTTCCACTCAATCTGATTTTATTAACCTGCCCTAATGACACCTCTCCATCTTCCATACACATTAAGTTCTATTCTATTTCACATGTGACAAATTTCCACCCATCTTCTATGTCCATAGATGACTTTTCCCTACTCCAACCAACATTAATAACGCTACACTTTCCAATGCATCACTTTCTTAAGAAATGCTTTAATTTTTGTCCAATTTTTTAGAAAAGAAAGAGACAAACATTGTTCAATTTCAAAACCCATGACCCATCCACCCACCCACCCCCCTCTCTCAATCAAACACTTCATAATCGATTATTTCTTTGCATTCCTTCTCTTAATTCCAATCTTCAAACCCTCTCCTCCTCGACTTTCCTCCTCTACCCTACATCTCTTCCGCCACCACTACAGACAAATCCCCCATCTTCATCCCGATTTCATCGTTGCATAATTCCTCTCGTTTTAGTTCAAAATCCTCCACACAAGGACATAATTGAAGATCCTTCATAGCTTCCTTCGAAAACTTCAGATTGAGGACCATTTCTTTCAATTTTTGTTTATTTTTTTCTTCTTTTGATTTAAGAATTTTGTTAACTGTGTCAAATTTCTTAGTTATTTATCAAATTTGTGTATGTTTTTTTTCTTATTTTATGGATAATGATGTGGCTATTACTGTGAATTCATATGTTGAAGATGATTGTGGTGAGACTTTGCATAAATATTCACCACAACTCATTTATTTTTGGATCTAACACCCCACTCCAAACAAACATCTATGTATCCTTCCCCAATAAAAGAAAAAAAGCAAAGTTCAGTTCACGTTTCTCCAAATGGATAAGATACCTCCACTAGTTTCTTATGATGGTCTAAAGGGCCAATCACAATCCACATCTCCATAAAGGATATGACAAAACTCATCTAACACTAATTCATTTTGTAGTTTCTTGTAAGACCAAAATATCAAACTTGTTAGCACTCACCAATTTTTTTATTCTTCTCCTTTTTACATTACTCCCCAACCTCCCTGTAATTAAAAGAGAGAACTAGCATTGGTCACTATAACTCTCTCCCTTGTTAACTTATTACCAACATTTTCCTACTCCATAATAACCAATTTTTATACATTTTCCCACTTTCCATTATAATGACAATCCGGTTTTTTTTTTTTTTTTGTAAATATTGAATTTTGATGAGTCTAAAGATTTTCTTGTTTCCCCATCCATTGGACTATGAAAAGAATGTGGGATCTCTGAACCTTTGTTGCTATTTATCAAGAAAAGTCCCAAGTCAGGTGTAGACACACGAGCATTTGGTAACACGACTACCAACTTAAAATTGGGATCTCTACTGTCCGCTGCCACAACCTTCACATCCACACTATTCTGAATCTCAACATGTTATGATCCATAAGCATCAATTTCACCAAAAACTTATTTACTTCTTCTTCTTCGTCCATCTTCTTTCGTTGAACTTACCAAATTGACAAACTTTGACGAACCCAACATATTCATTACTCTAACGGACATGCTTATATTTTTCTTTTCCCCCATTTTCACATCCCCTTTCCCAGCTCGCGTAACAAAAGTGTCATTTGAATCACATACACTTTACAACTACTCTCTTACCCTCAATTTCGTTTACAACATCCCATCCATTGTATCATATAATATGTTTCATTATAAAATAGTTGGGTCGACCCTAATTCTGCTTGAGGAACTTAATTGTTACTTTCACACCACAACACAAGTTGGGTCCAACCCATTATGTAACTAATCTACATCAGCCTGTTGACTATCAGCGCTCCCACACAACTGCTAGCCACCTCATAATATTTTCCTCTCCAAAACGTCTTCCCTACCCCACCCTTAGACATCCATTCTTTTGTTTTGTCGGCCACCTTCCTCGTAACATCATAATTGCTTCCCCTTTAACCCACATTTTCAACCAATGGGTCCCAATCAGTTGTCACACCATCCTTTTATACGCCAAATGAAGCGAAATTAATTTGGAATTGTGAGTCTGTAGTGTGAGCCTTTCCTTAAAAATTATCATCATTATCACTTAACCTAGTACTCCAACTAACATCAACTGAGATATCACTACCATAAAGTGACTCATCGTCTACATCCCCAGCCTATACACATGCCACCTTACCTGGAACTTTCCGACCGAGGTAGCAGAAAATTCAAAATTTTGTCGTTTTTCTAGATCCCGACTTTCCCTTCTTCCACCACCCTTTTCAACCATCCACAAGCCAAAATCGACCCCTTTCACCACTTGGTGTCGATGAAGAGTGGTCCTCCTTACCAAAATGTAATGATATTAACTCTCGCCACCATTACACTGTTTCCAGCCACCGTATCTTCATCAAAATCTCTGAAAATTTCAAGTTGTTCTGCCACCTTTTTAAAAACTCACCATCCTAAATATGCAGCGGTATACCATACACATCCAAAAACGTTGTTCATGTTTTTGTGACTACAATCGGCTGCCACGGGACGACTTCCTTAATATTCAAATTCCATCACCCCTTATCTTCAACCATCTTACTCCCATCCGCAACTTCACTATTTTCGTGCAGCAATACTAAACCATCACTTATTTCTACCATTTTGACGGAGGTCTTGCATCCAATATTTAGTTTTCACTCTCAAGAAATCCTCTTCATGGACTAGGGTACTCACATAAGTATTTTTTGCAGGTTGTAGATAATGGATGATTTTTCATATACTTCCAAGACCTCCGTCAATTGTTTCCTTCCCACCACCCACTACCTCATTGCCTCCCATCACTTTCATATCCGATGAAACCTTCTTATTCACCAATGCTGTCAGAAAAGACTTACCTTGTTGGACCTTCCTCTCCTTCCCTGTAAAGCCTCTCCCTTTGTTATTTCCTTTCTGTTTTCCATATTCATCTCCTAACCCCCGATCATTCTTATCAAACCTTAAGAAGTTGACCTTGAGATTGAAACACCTGCATCATATCGATTTTAGTTTCTTACTCCACACATCTACTTCCTTGACATCCCTAAATTTCACAAACTCACGCCTCCTCCCTCATTTATCAAGATTTTTTTGGAATATACACCTTTCCCACTCTCCCGAATTTAGAATGAAAGAAAAAAACCTCAAATATCCACCACTCTATCACCATATGGGAAGTTTGTGAAGAAAAAGGATGTGGTGACATGAGAAAGATGATTGATGTAACCTATCACCCCTCCCCTAACCTCTGCTTTGTGTGAACTCTCCCCCTTCTTTCTCCATTCTCTCCCTTCTTCATCCTCTCTCACATTGAAATTTACACACATATTACAAAGACTAATTTCAATATGAACAAATTTGCAAGAACTAAAATAACATAACAAGGATCAAAAGCAAAAATGATATATTTCTAAATAGGACGAAAAATAAATAAAATTATTAGACTAAATGCAAATATTTATATATTTAAACCTTCTTATATAATCATCTATATTCTATCAAAGTAAATTTTGGTTTTGTAGAGAATATCATACCAAACCATGACTGCCGATGGAAATGCGAGTTTGAGAAATTGAGGGATGTTGTGCAAGGATTCCATTGACAAACCAACCCAAGTCTTCTTACATGAAGATGAGAACTTGATGTAAAGTGCCAATATTACCACATTAAACCAATTTGAGATACAAATTGCAATAGCAGCTCCTTTAATACCAAATCCAAATTTTATAACCAAAGCCCAACATAGAAAAACATGTATTAAGCTAGTGAATCCATTAGCAAGCACCATTGGAAAAACTATATTTTGGGTTTGTAGGAATTTAACAAGGCACCTAAGAAGGCCATTGGCTGAAAGGCTTGGAATTGAGTAACGAGCAAATAGTTGAGCTTGTGCTGCAATAGTTTTGTCTTGACGCAAAATTATCAAAATGGGTTTTAAGTATGCCAAAATAAATGATAAAGGTATACTGACAAGGGTAGTCGCCAACATTGCTCTTTGTGTATATATTCCAACCATATGATATTGTTGTGCTCCATATGCTTGCCCACAAAATGTGTCTAATGCACTTGACATACCCATCTAAATAAACATAAATATGAGGTAATTAAGAATATAGTTTGATATTTTGACAAAAGATGATACATATATAAACAAAATCATAAACTTGTAAGTCCCATTAAATCTCATGGGTGTATAACTACCCATTCTTGTATGGATTTGTGCAATGTAGAGTAGTGAGTGTTCTAGTGCTCGTTTTGCCACTCATGTAGGAAAAGAGCTATATCCTTTTTTTTTACTTTATGCTTGTATGAGAAAATATTACATAATGTATTTAAATCCATTTTTTATTTTTTTATTTTAAAAAATATAAAAATATTTGTTGCGTGATGTAATTTTTTAGCGGACAGTTCATAAAAAACATTATAGAGGAAAATGATATCAATTTTACAATCCCAATTTGATAGTAATCTGTATATATTGGTTTAAAAATATAGGATTTTAACTAGTTTGTTAGACTTCTCTAAAAAAAATATATAGTTTGTTAGACTTGCTAAGAAATTAAATCGTGAGAAATTCTACTGTCATGGTGTAAAAACACTGAACCGTTCAATATTTTTAATAAACCAATAGAAATTTATTTATTCTTTAAAATTTGTTTGGAGGCAAACTAAGAATAGACTAAGATGACAATAACCACGTCTACGTGAATTTAACTCAATTGACAAAAACATTGTAATATTGTATATAATAAACGGGTTGAAGTTCGAACCCCAAATACCCATATTTTGTTGTTTCGGAAAGCACTCCGAATATTTTTTTTTTAATTTATTGTGAATATTTGTAACATACATGTACAATTTTTTTTTGAGGAAAATTAAATACATAGAAATTAAAGTGTGTAATAAATGAAATTTTGTATTTAACATCTTAAATACTACATATGTTCTTTATTTTAAGAGATAATTTAATTTTTGAATTCATTGAAAAACTGATGTATGTGATTAAGTAATTTAATTTTTAAATTCATTGAATAATTGATGTATCTGATCTTTATTATTGATCGGATACATCAGTTATTCAATGAACATAAAAAATATAAGTTTCTAAATATATTTTTAATAAAATATTATAAAAAAATTAAAGGTGATTTCAAGACTTTCATACATGCATAGACAATTGGAAATAAGGAAAATTAATGGAAATTTAAAGTGATTTTCATAAAAATAATAGGCTTAATTGCAGTTTGGTCCCCTGTTTTCACCATTTTGCAAATTTGGTCCCCCTATTTTAAAATTCGACAATTTTGGTCCCTCTATATCATATTTTGACCAAAATATAATATTTTAATGTAATTTTTTTACGATTTTATCGATGTTGATATTTTCTCATCTTCATATCATTTTCCAAGACGTCTACAACCTATCATATAAATTGTCGAATTTTAAAATAGGAGGACCAACTTTACAAAATGGTGAAAACAGGATGATCAAAACTGCAATTAAGCCTAAATGATACTAATCGTACAGTGAAAATTTCTACAATGTCTTTCATACATGCATAGATAATTAGAAATCAATAAAATTGATGGAAACTAAAATGAACAAAATCGTAACATACCAATACATTGAAACCAGTGACATTGACAAATGAAATAGCCAAAGAAGCACCAGCAAGAAGCAACTCATCTAAACGTCCAACAAACATGAGAGATATAATTTGTAAGCTGTTTTGAAACACACACACAAATATCAATGGCCCTGCTAGCCATAGCTGCTTCTTTGATTCTTCAATTATCTCCCTTTTCCCTATTTTCATTGTGCCCTCTCTTTTTCTCTCTCAAGTCTCCAAGACAAAAACACAAGTCTTGACCAAAATGATGTCAACTTCCCCTAAAAACAGCCCTCTTTGAATGTATCATTATTATTTACACCAAAGCACTATCTTTGATTCATCTTATAAGAAATTTTTAGGAGATATTTTGGGTCCTGCCTACACTACTATTAATATACCAAAATTAATTAGTTATGATATTACATTCTTATCCTTCACTCAAATAATTTAAAACAATTTTCATTAGGGGCAATTTGGTATTTTTAACATTTTACCTCTTCTCTTTCACATTTTTGCAATTTTTTATTATTATTGTTATTATTATTATTTCTTATACCACTTTCATTCTTTATTATTTTACATTTTCGTTCATTATTTATTATTTTTCATTTTGACTCTCTTTCTTTTCAATTATTTGATTACCTTCTTTTCCTTTTTCAACTTTTCTTTATTCTCTTTTTTCAATTTCACATTTCAAATGTAAATGAATTATTTTGTAATATAAATCAATTTAATATTTCTTTTTCTCCACTAATTTTGCAAATTACTACTGTCTTCTTCATATTCTCATTAGTTGGAATTCTTTTTTTCAAAATCACCAGTGATAAATATAAAAAAAAATACGAGACAAAACTCACTTGAGTTGGTCTTGTGGTATTGCCTTGGGACCTAGGAGTGTGCTCCTCCTTGAAGTCTCAGGTTCGATTATCTTTGATACCAATTTAGTTGAGCTAGTTTAGTTTCTTCGAAAATAAAAAAATATTCATAGATAAATATATTCATGACATAAAAATTCAAACCCATAAATATAAGTAAAATCTGTAAGGAGCATAGTGCAAGTATTTTAATAGATTTCACACTAAAAATGAAAAAAAATGTTTTATATAAATAATACATTAATATTGGTATTTCAAAATACACGTTTTCTATATTTCATCATATTGATTTTTTATATTGTTTTCAAATGAACATGCATAAAATTTATTTACAAGGACATAAACACATCAAATTCACATGTAATGTGGTGCAAATATTTTAACAGTATTTTGCAAATAAAATTACTACATTATTGTTTGTATTTTCAAAATACTCATGAGTTTTTAAAATTTTATCATATTGAGTTTATTTATCAATTACATATCAACAAGACATAAAAATTTGTGTTTCCGAGATATTAGAACATAAAATCCACAATGGACGCAAGTGCAAATATTTAACGGATTTTTCCAAATAAAATAAACAAATATTTTATGTAAATACTACATTAATGTTTTAAAATGACTAATGAATTTACTCCAATCTATAATATTGACCTTAAATATCAACTACAAATGAATAGTTCTATGCAAACGCACAAAACTATTATTACTAGTTTTTGTGACAAAGTCAAAAACAAACTATGCTCCTTTAATTTTTTTGTCTTTTTAATATTAATGGGCCATTATTTATATTCATCGACTTTACTATTGACCACACTTTATCATTAAGTTCAAATTTCAAAATTGTCATAAAAGTGTTAGTGCAACTTATTAGAAAAACAGTGACAACTACAATACCCATCAATAAAACTATAAAAAGCGTGTAGGGTTATCTATCTAAACAATCATTTAAAAAAAAAATCATTTATATAAGTGAACACACATGGATACAAAATCTTGTGAGAAAAATAGACTATTAAATACTAGTGTTGGATCGAGCAAACATGAGTATCATTTTTATTAGTGGGCCAGGTTTAGGGGGACTACTACTTGTCCCTTTGGATACCCATTTGTATACCTTTGCCTATATATAGCATTGCATACCGTACATAAATGTTCAAAGGCCTTAAGAAGAGTGAGGTAGAGAGTGATGAGTGTTTTCATAGATTTTCCTCATATATTATTCAATGTTGGGTAGTTGTATTTTGGTAATTTTATGACCCGTAAGTGTAGCTCAGTTGGTAACTACCAGTGATAATTTGTGTTGGGGTCAGGTTCAAACCATAAATTTTGATTGGTATATGGAGTGCCTTATAATATATGAATAATCTATTTTCTTTATATTATTTGGTACTTCATGGATTTGATGCAAACTCGATAATTCAAGAAGAATATTATACCATACAAGGTAGTAATTACATATTGTTTGCTTATAACTTTTGTTTTGTGAGAAAATCTCAATCTTTATACCTTAGTTTTTCTTTTATTATGTATTTATTCTTATGTTAGGTTTAGAAGTTTTACCGGTAAAATCATGTGATTTGGTGATGATAATGTTCAAAAACCAAAAAAAGGTGGATCTTTATTTTTACCATAAATCAATTGACTTTTTTTTATGGGTCTAGTAGCCTAGTGGCTAGAGCTCACATATTTAAATGTGAAAAGTGGATGTCCGGAGTTCGAACTCCAGCCTTTACATAAATTATACAATATCCCTACCAATTGAGCTAAGCTCACGGGGATAACCATGAATCAATGGACTTAACGGTGGAAAATTGTTCAAATTTAAAATCTAATGATATAAGACGAAATTTACATTTCAACCACATGCATCCTGAGGAAAAGAACAAGATTTTGCGGTGCATAAGAAAAGAAAGGTTGATATTGAGGTTTATGGTTAAGACTTACTCTTTCTACCCTATCCATTTCTCGTGCGCCCTATTTTTTTTCTTTCAAAAATGTCATTGAGATTTTTGGATTTTGTAATCCGAATTGATGTTTTCCTTTGTTATAGTGTGAAAAAAAAAGTTGTTTTTCACTAATTCGGATTTTGTAATCCGAAAATCTCAAAAAATATGGCGCGCTATATGATATTTTCGGATTATAGAATCCGAATACCCCCTAAACACCATTTTTTCATGGTACTGATGCAGTTCGGATTATGTAATCCGGATAACACCAACACCAATTCTGAACATGTTTGTAACATGGAAAGTCATTTTAAGGACAATATTAATATTCCTTGCTTTCATCCTTGTGTTTTTATAAAAGGTCTATTCATGTCAAATAAAATCATAAAAACACAGGGATGAGAGTTAGGAAGATTAATATTGTCCTTAAAATGACTATCCATGTTACAAACATGTTCAGAATTGGTGTTGATGTTGTCCGGATTACCTAATCCGAATTGCATTAGCACCATAAAAAAAGGGTCTAAACGATGGAATTTTGGATTTTGAGTGTGGAGTCCCGTAAGAAGTTCCTTCTAAGGGAGTTTTGATCATAAAAACAAAAGAATGAAAGCTAGGAAGATTAATATTGTCCTTAAAATGACTATCCATGTTACAAACATGTTCAGAATTGGTGCTGGTGTTGTCCGGATTATGTAATCTGAACTGCATCAGTACCATGAAAAAATGGTGTTTAGGGGGTGTTCAGATTCTATAATCCGAAAAAATCATATAGCGCACCCTATTTTTTGAGATTTTCGGATTATTTCGGATTACAAAATCCGAATTGGTGAAAAACTCATTTTTTTCACTCTATAACAAAGGAAAACACCAGTTCGGATTACAAAATCCGAAAATCTCAAGGCCATTTTTGAAAATAAATAGGGCGCGTGAGAAATGGATAGGGTTGTAAAAGTAATAGTCAAGAAAATTTGTTTTGGGCCTTTAATGTCTTTTTCGATCCTTAGGGAAGAGAAAGAAATCATATTCATGAAAATACCTCATGAAAGTTTAAGGCTAAGTTTAGATGACAAAAGAAAGTATAAGGAAAGATAGTGAAAGGAAAGAATGGTAAATGATTGAAAGTGAGTAGAAAGTGGGATGATTGTTTAGTTGTTTGGAATGAAATAAAGTGATAAGAAAGTGAAAGGAAAGAAAGATATAAAATTGACAAATGACATAAATACCTTACATTAAAATGAAATAATATATTTTAACCAAATAATGTTTTTTTTCCTCAACATCAACTAAAATTGAAAAAAATTAGCAATAGAACAAAATAAAATTAATGAATATTTAAAATGGAATGGTAAGCATGTAACAATTAAAAAGTTCTAATATTAATATTTTATTTTAATTAATTCATTGGTCTATTGTTACGTCAAAAAGCACAACCCACCATTTAAAGTATGGGTATATTGGACCTTTCACTGAATAATGCTCTTTGATGACACTCTGTCATTACTAGTTTTGTAGACTTTTTTCATGTAATTTTTAGGGTAATTCTTCAAGATTATGAAGCTAAAAGCACAACAAAGTGAAGATTTCAGATTACCAGCAAAAACCAAAAGTGTGTTTTTGACCTAAGGGTTCACGATTTTAGAGAGAAGAGGCATATTTTGGAGCGGAGGCTTTGCAGTTCTGATGGGAAACCATCAAAACTCATAGTCAATCATCCAATACATGTATAAATCCTTGTTTTTATGTTGGTTATCTTATACTTTAGCTATGAGTAACTAATCTCTTTGTGATTGAGACTTAGATGAATTTGATGTAATCTTATGGGAACCCTAATTTGTTGAACTCCTTTGAATATCAATGAAAGTCTAGTTTTAAGTCATATTACTTTGTGTTTACTGCTTTTTGTATGTTTATCATCGACTACTAACCCTAGCTTTATGAATATGCAAATTGATCTTAGAGATTGAATGACCACTAACCCTGACTTTTGACTCTGATCTAGGTAATAAGTTTAACCTAAGTAATCAAGCTAGAGATAGATCATTATTAGGTTATGACATAGGGATTAACATTATGTTAATACCTCCAACGGTTTTGAATTCACTTAAGAGATTAAGGGGTTGTCACTTGCGGGGAGAATTCTAGTTCAAGAGATTGGGTAGAGTTACTTTGTTTATCTGTCGTTGAACTAGATAAGCATTGCTTGAATTAGGAGTGCAAATTACCATAGGAGAGCTTCCGAGGATTCGAAGGTCTTAACCATACTTCTTTCTAATATTCTTAAAACCAACTTTATTTTATGTTATTTACTTTTTATGCACACAAATCTACTGCCTCAGGCACTAAAATAATTTACATATCCTAAATATTAATCTTATTTTTAAATTGAGATTAACACAGTCCTCGTGGATACGAACTTAATTTTATTACTTCGATTGATTTTGGCACACTTGCCAAATATTCATCAAGTTTTTGGCGCCGCTGCTGGGGACTATTGAATCATTTCAATTTGGTAATTTCGTTATTATTTAGGATTTCTGCCATTTATATTTTTGTTTATAAATTGAAAAAAAAATTGAGGAAAAAATTATGATTTATGCTCTTTATTTCTATTTTTTTGTGTTTTGCTACTGAAAGGTTTCTTTGAGTTTTGTAGCAATGTGGGGTAATCGATTACATGAATTATTTTGAAGAGATCAATATCCTTAGTTATGAAAAATATATGATATTTGAACATATAAAGGATTTGGAAACAAGATTGAGTATGACTTGCGAATTTTGTGGAGGTTATCATGGTAGTCTCTTTTGTGAGGAGAAATACATAGTTAAAGATGAGCAGGAAGTGGACAACATAGATTATCACTCTCAACTTCAAACTATTTTAGATGATTTCTTGATGTCAAATCAAGTTTCATTTGAGAAATATGAAGTTCAATGTGGTGATCTTGTTGAGAAAGCAGATGAGTGTGAAAGGAAATCAGTTGAGATTTAGATGATGCAACATGCCCTCTTGGTGCTAGCTGAACATTTGAAAAATAAAAATAGTAACATAGAAGAAAAACCACAGATGAGGCGCGTCGATTTGTTTCTTAAAATGGAGACTCAATCAACGGGGATGAAAGAAAATATTCATTTGCAAGAAAAGACTCATTCTTCTGTATGGTGGGAGGTCACGACGCCAAGAAGCCTATTGGTGGGTGCATGGGAACATCTAATTCTTTGTGCTAAGTTCATGGAATTCCTACCAAACAAGAGGAATAAGAAGGATGATATATTTTTTGTGTCATTTTTTCCACCCTAAGAGATGGTTGAAGCGTCAAACTCAATGACGTAAAAGAAAGCGCATGATGGGAGGAAGCCCATCCTTTTCCCTGTTTTGTTATTTGTTTATGTTATTTCCTTTTGTATCGAGTCAGATTTGAAGAGTGTCTTGATTATGATTGTATGATTCCCCTATCTGTATTGCATCTGCACTTGTTCATTATTAATGAATCTACTTTTCTTGAAATTTACCAGTTCAGTAACAAAGATTTCATCAATGGTTTGTCAAAAGTTCAAAGGAGGTAGTGCTTGCATGATTACTATCAGGGAAGTGTACGGCAGGAAAGATGCTTAGGTAGCCACAACTTCCAGAAACCACAGCTTGTAAGGTTATGGCCCAGATTTATTTTTCAGTTTTTACAAATATGAGTGTTTCTATGTAGATGCTATTTCTAAGATTTGCGATTTTTCTTTGTTATTGATTGGTCATATATTGTACACACTAAGACAAATTGCTTGTACCTTGAGCCTTTGTAGCCCACCTTTGTTTATATTGAATTATCCTTTGTTTAAACCAAGTTGAGCCACTAGGATTTAGACCCCTTGTTTCAGTGACTAACCACATTACAAGCCTAGAGACCTTAAGAATGTACCCAAAATTTTGTTGGAGTTAGGCATGTTTATGTGTGTTATTGTGAAAAGTTCAAGTTTGGGGTTGCTCTTGGAACTAGAAACATTCTAAGTTTGGGGTTGGGGTACTAGAGAAAGGAAAAGAAGATCATTTTGTGTTATGAAAAAGGAAAAAAAAAGCATGATAAAACAAGCTGAATTGTCAATTTTCAACTCAAAAAAATAATAAAAAAATAAAATGCTTAAAGAAAAAAAAGTGACATGTTGTTTCAATCAGTAAAAATTCTCTTTAGTCCCCTGATTTAATTGTGATATGATTGTGGTGCGTAGTGTGTTCTAAACAGGTAGGATGATGTCTAACTCCTTTGTTTTTCTTAAGCCTGCTTTTCAAATGATCCCACCCATAACCTAAGCCCCGTTATAACCTTAAAAGTCCTTAAAAGTGTGTATAATATTGACTTTGATTGATTCTTAGAAATTTTTCAAGTTTTGGTAATATAGTATTTCTACATGTCGACTGAGTGAACCCTGTCATATCTCAATATTGTTGCGAGAAGTTGTGGAATGGATGTGTTACCAAGCAAGTTAGCTCATCATTTTCTAACTAAGGAGATGAACTTTTGACATAACCATCGGTGGGGTAAGTGTTATTTTACTGTTATTTTTCATTTTAAGTTTGTTCCTTGAGGACAAGTAACGATGCAAGTTTGGGGTTGTGATGACACTCTGTCATTACTAGTTTTGTAGACATTTTTCATGTAATTTTTAGGGTAATTCTTCAAGATTATGAAGCTAAAAGCACAAGAAAGTGAAGATTTCAGATCACCAGCAAAAACCAAAATCAGGCGCGGAACTAAGGCATTCGGGCGCCGATTTCAAGCTAGCAAACAGCCAGGAGCTGCGTAAAAAATCGGGCCCTGAAGTGGTGAGTTCGGGGGCCGATTTTTCCTGATCCTACACGCGTTTTTCGGCTTTTGGTCACCGATTTTGTGGGCTCGGGGGCCGATTTTCACTGGCTTATAAATAGAAAAGTGTGTTCTTGACCTAAGGGTTCACGATTTTAAAGAGAAGAGGCATATTTTGGAGCGGAGGTTTTGCAGGTCTGGTGGGAAACTATCAAAACTCATAGTCAATCATCCAATACATGTATGAATCCTTGTTTTTATGTTGGTTATCTTGTACTTTAGCTATGAGTAACTAATCTCTTTGTGGTTGAGACTTACATGAATCTGATGTAATCTTATGGGAACCCTAATTTGTTGAACTCCTTTGAATATCAATTAAAGTCTAGTATTAATTCATATTACTTTGTGTTTAATGTTTTTTGTATGTTTATCATCGACTACTAACCCTAGCTTTATGAATATGCAAATTGATCTTAGAGATTGAATGACCACTAACCCTGACTTTTGACTCTGATCTAGGTAATAAGTTTAACCTAAGTAATCAAGCTAGAGATAGATCATTATTAGGTTATGACATAGGGATTAACGTTCTGTTGATACCTCCAACGGTTTCGAATTCACTTAAGAGATTAAGGGGTTGTCACTTGCGGGGAGAATGCTAGGTCAAGAAATATGGTAGAGTTACTTTGTTAATCTGTCGTTGAACTAGATAATCATTGCTTGAATTAGGAGTGAAATTACCATAGGAGAGCTTCAGATGATTCGAAGGTCTTAACCATACTTCTCTCTAATATTCTTAAAACCAACTTTATTTTATGTTTTTTACTTTTTATGGACACAAACCTACTGCCTCAGACACTAAAATAATTTACACATCCTAAATATTAACCTTATTTCGAAATTTAGATTAACACAGTCCTCGTGGATACGAACTTAATTTTATTACTTCGATTGATTTTGGTACACTTGCCAAATATCTATCAAGTTTTTGCCATACACTTTCTTTGCAATTTTGTGCTGAAACAAATTTGGTTGTTGACCCCACCAACTGCAATATTAGTTCAAATTTTAAGAAACTTTTATTCCTCTTTCCATTCTTTCCTTCTACTATCTGTTGTTTCAAACAGACCATAATGAATTTTTTTTTTAGCAGACCATTAAGGATTTGAAGGCCTTGTTTCATGGGATTAATAATGTGTTTTTATTTCGTGTGGCCGATCAAAACAATGAGTACCCTTGAACAAAAGAATTATTAAGTAGGGTATGGAATGGTTGGAAAACCATGTAGCTTGACCGATAATATGGTTTGAAGAGAAGAGCAAGGCATGACAGTGTCACATTAAGGAATTGAGAATTTGGCAACACTAACGATTAGACAATGATGAAGGACAAGAATGGATCAAAAAAGTCCCTTCATAAAGTGATATAGAAATTGTCTGATATAGTGGAAGTTAGAACAAGAATGGTTCATAAAAGTTCTCTTGGGTTTTGATGATAACAAAGTATTGAAGAAAAATTGGTATATACTAGCATATGTTCAAGTGTGCAAAATCTACTTATCATGAAGAAATAACATTAGAAGAGCATCATAAAGGGATTGAGAAGCTTAGACGGGTATGGTGGTAGATCTACAGGAAGGTCAACCAGAAGTCAGCGTTCTTAGAACAAGGATGTCACATAGAAGCTAGGGACCGATCTCCACAGATTTACTGAAGGAAATCAGACATAAAATCAGACTGGATACTTGGATCTGAGGGACCCATAATCCACGTACGCTTTTGTCTTGTTATGTGAGTTGTCTCTATCATAGTATTTGATAGAGCAGTTCTTTTGTCTTCTTCTGTCTACGTGTACAACCAGACAAAGGACATCATTAACAAAGAGAGCAATGGATAATTCTTCTTTGACCAAAGGAAATTCAATAGACTTTTCAACAGGACTTTCCATATTAGGCAAAGGGCCAACGTTCGGGATCAAAGCTTCTCAACGACTCTATTTATGCTGGCACTTGATGACATCCTGTCATTACGTAATTTTTAATGTATTTCCATGAGATATTTTGAGTTCATAACAACTTCAGACAGTCTAGAGGTGCAAAAAAGCAGGAAAACTGAAGAATAAAAGAAAATAGGTATCGTGTCACGATTTTATGACCAGATTCTGAAATTGCTTCTGCCTAAAAAATCGTGTCACGTTGGCCAAATCGTGACACGATTGTGAAGAGTTGGTTTTGAAGAATACTGGTAACTTAAGGCAAATCGTGTGACAATTACTGAGGCTCCTATCACAATTTTAGGCGCAATTTTTCCTATTTAGGCTGATTTCGTTTCAGAAAGAAGGGTTCAAAATTTTGGAGAGTTAAAGCGCGATTTTGAAAGGAAAGAACCAAAGAGGTGGCCAATCCATCAAACTAATAGTCAGTTTGTGTATGTTTTTATGCTTCAACTGAATATGCTATTTGTAATTCAAACTATGAGTAGCTAAATCTCTTAGAGATTAGGTCTGAGATGATTCTGATGTAATCCTGTTTGAACCATGTTTGTTGTGAAAACTCTATTTCTCACAAATACCAATATAGTTTTATTGAATTTAATTGCTCTTAATGCTTTTTATATATTGACACCATACAATCTCAATTGGTAAGATTAAATGACTACTGACCCTAGCTTACAACTTAGACCTAATTGAATTGTTCAAATAAATAGGGTTATAATAGGAATAGATAATCGTTTATTTATGCTACTAGGTTAACATGTTTAAATCCTTCAGCGAATATTAGATCGCCTAAGGAACTAGGGACTGTAATCTGAGAAAATGGTCCTAAGTCAAGGGATTGATTACGACTATTTTAGTTAAACATCATAAAACTAGAAAAATATGCAGTGGAAATAGGTGATGTGTACCATACGAATATAATCAGCGGATTCAAATGACCTGTTCTAATCTCTCCTCTTATTTTCTTAACAACTTTTAATTCAAGCTTATTTATTTTTATGCAATCAAACCTATTGCCTAGAGAACTTATAAAATTTATACATCCTAGATATTAACCATATTGCTAAATTAAGATTAACACAGTCGTCGTGGATACGAATTTATATTTATTACTTCGATAGAATTAGTACACATGCTAAATATCTATCAGTACATTCTCCAACGTCTCTCAAATCACTACCTATAAAAGGAGCTGAAGACGTGAAGAAGAAGAAGAAGTAACAAGACTCTGCTATTTTTATGTGCCAAAATTATGTCAAATCAAATAGTGCAAAATACTTAGGATTTATTTTCAAGTTTATATCTTAGAAATCCTATAGAGCGATTTTGTTCATTTGAGTTTAAACTAACTAGTTAGAAAGCGTGTAAGAACAAATTAACTTGTTTGCAAGTGAGAAAACATTTTAGAAAGTTTCTCCCTGTGTGCTTGAGCAAACACTTCTATTAGTGAAACCTTGAGCACCTAGGAAGTCTCATTCAGTTAGGAAAAACATTTTAGAAAGTCTCTCCCTGCGTGCTTGAGCATATAAGTCTATTAGTGAAACCTTGAGCACCTTGGAATTCTCAGTTAGTTGTGATTGAGCAGGGTAAAGTCTTGAGCAGTTTTGCTTAAGCAAGGGAAGTCTCTCGCATGTGTGCTTGAGCAAGGAAGTATTTAGGTAGAGTATTAGAGCATAGAAGTCTCTTGTAGTTGTTCTTTAGCATTGAGAAGTCTCTTGGTGTGTCCTCGAGCAAATTGTAATCAGAGTGATTATAGTGAAATCCCTTGGAAGTGCAATGGGACTAGACTACTCCTGCGTTGTAGGAGGAACCAGTATAAATTGCTTTGTGTCTGTCATCTCTCTCTTTGACTCTATGTCTTTTATCTTTCTATTATGTATTATGCTGCATTCAGAGTCTGAGTCAGAATCTGCAACATCATATTCTGTCCAGGATGCGTTTAACACTTAAAAGATTAATCGTCGAAAAGGCCAACACAATTCAACCCCCCTCTTATGTGTTTTTCTCACCTTCAGTGGAGAATTTTCGATGTTAAGGAAATGTACAAATCTTGAGCTTGAGCTTTGAAAGAAATTCAAGGTTGAGTTCTATTGGATTGAAACTTCAAAGATATAACAATATATTGGTATGCAATGTGTAACACATGCGTTGTGGCATTTTGGGCCATTGTCATAAGGTGTTTGAGCGCCATTATCAAAATGTTCTAACGTCATTGTGGTTTGTGTGTGACATTTTATATTTTGATGTAAGACACCTCTGATCTAATATTTTGAAAATTTAAAGAGAAACTTATTTATTTGAGTAATTTAAAGTCAATGAGTTTTAAGTTATTTTTTTTATTATTTAAAAAATAGTCTAAAATGCACATTTCGTCCCCCAAGATTCACAAACTTGCGATTATGGTCCCCCAAGTTTAAAACTAGCACTTTTGGTCCCTTAAGTATTACCCCCTTTGCAAATCTATGGTCCCCCTTGATTTTGACTCAATCAAGCTGACATGGCACTCTTCGATGAAGAAGATGAAAGATCCGAAAACAGTGGATGCTGAGAAGGTTGATTCAAAATCAAGGGAGACCATAGATTTGCAAATGGGGTAAAACTTAAGGGACCAAAAGTGCTATTTTTAAACTTGGGGACCAAAATCGCATGTTTGTGAAACTTAGGGCACCAAAATTGCATTTTAGCCTAAAAAATATTATTCGGATTTTTTCACGTAGATGTAATTTTTTATAGTGACTAGGTGCCCTAGGTCATTTTGCGTATATAAATTATAGGGAATAATTTTTAACACATGTTGTCTTCAATCTCATACCGTTGTCAATTTCTCAAATCATAAATGTAATTTTCTTTTCTTTTTCTTCTATTTCACTCTCAGATTATTCCTCAGATCTAATCAAAAAGAAGTTCTCGCGTTATCCCATTGTATTAATCGGTATGTAAGTCTTCTTGTAATCTCTATTGTTTTCTTAAATAAATCTCAACACATAGTCAATGATGTTAGATCCATTCTGATCAAGGTCGGAAGATCCATATTTCAATGCACAATTTATTTATTTTTTAAAAATTCAACTCTCCAAAATCTGGATATTCTGATCTTGATCATGATATCACTAACGTCTCTACCTACAAGGCTATGTGTCCTCGGTCGTTTTGCCTGTATAAATCATGTAATATTGTTTAACACATTGTCTTCAATCACATATCGTTGCCAATTTCTCAAATCTCAAACATAATTTTCTTTTCTTTTTCTTCTATTTCATTCTCGGATCATTCCTCAAATGTAGTCAAAAAGGAGTTTTTCCCTAATCCCAACATATCAATCGGGTTGTGGGTCTTCTTGTAATCTCTATTGTTTTCTTAAAACAATCTCAACTTTATTTCCCCACATGGTTAAGGAGGTTAGTTCCAGTCAGATCCTGCTCGGAAGTTTCATATTTAAATGCATAATTTATTTTTTATAAGTTCAAAATTCTTCAAGATCTGGATATTCTGATCTCGATCAAGATATTATTGACGTCTTTGACTACGTGAATGTGTTGACTATAAAAAATTCAAATTTCAGACATACTTCAACATGCATAGATCTATATCAAAGTTTTCATGAGTTTTGAGACCGAATTAAATAAAGTTATTCTGGTTTGTTATTAGTCAAAAAAATCTCAAAATTTATGATTTTATTTTATTTAAATTTCAGGTACTCCAGTGAATGTTGCAGCTAAAGTTGTCGTTCTTTAGGAGAATTCATTCCTGTCAGTATGTTTTTTTCTTCTTCATAAGAACATATTTTTATCAATTGTCTATGTGATGAATGATTATTTGTTTACTTGATAGATTTAATTTATTCCTTTTGTATTTAAGGGCGTTAAATTGCAAACCTTAATCCAACACTTGTTTTGAGTTTTCATTTTATTTAGGATTAATTTTTTTAGATTTAACTTTTGTTCAACAATATAAAAATGATTTTTTATATTGGATGTAATTTCTTATAGTGACTGGGTGCCCTTGGTCATTTTGCCTATATAAATTATAGGGAATAATTTTTAACATATATTGTCTTCAATCTCATACCGTTGTCAATTTCTCAAATCTTAAATGTAATTTTCTTTTCTTTTTCTTCTATTTCACTCTCAGATTATTCCTCAGATCTAGTCAAAAAGAAGTTCTCGCGTTATCCCATTGTATTAATCGGTATGTAAGTCTTCTTGTAATCTCTATTGTTTTCTTAAATAAATCTCAACACATAGTCAATGATGTTAGATCCATTCTGATCAAGGTCGGAAGATCCATATTTCAATGCACAGTTTATTTATTTTTTAAAAATTCATTATCCAAAATTTGGATATTCTGATCTTGATCATGATATCACTAACGTCTCTACCTACAAGGCTATGTGTCCTCGGTCGTTTTGCCTGTATAAATCATGTAATATTGTTTAACACATATTGTCTTCAATCACATATCGTTGCCAATTTCTCAAATCTCAACCATAATTTTCTTTTCTTTTTCTTCTATTTCATTCTCGGATCATTCCTCAAATGTAGTCAAAAAGGAGTTTTTCCCTTATCCCAACATATCAATCGGGTTGTGGGTCTTCTTGTAATCTCTATTGTTTTCTTAAAACAATCTCAACTTTATTTCCCTACATGGTTAAGGAGGTTGGTTCCAGTCAGATCCTGCTCGGAAGTTTCATATTTAAATGCATAATTTTTTTTTATAAGTTCAAAATTCTTCAAGATCTGGATATTCCGATCTCGATCAAGATATTACTGACTTCTTTGACTACATGAATGTGTTGACTATAAAAAATTCAAAGTTCAGACATACTTCAACATGCATAGATGTATATCAAAGTTTTCATGAGTTTTGAGACCGAATTAAATATTGTTATTCTGGTTTGTTATATTAGTCAAAAAAATCTCAAAATTTATGATTTTATTTTATTTAAATTTCAGGTACTCCAGTGAATGTTGCAGCTAAAGTTGTCGTTCTTTAGGAGAATTCATTCCTGTCAGTATGTTTTTTTCTTCTTCATAAGAACATATTTTTATAAATTGTCTATGTGATGAATGATTATTTGTTTACTTGATAGATTTAATTTATTCCTTTTGTATTTAAGGGCGTTAAATTGCAAACCTTAATCCAACACTTGTTTTGAGTTTTCATTTTATTTAGGATTAATTTTTTTAGATTTAACTTTTGTTCAACAATATAAAAATGATTTTTTATTTTATTATGACAAAGTTGTATGAATTGATTTTTAAAAATGAAAGTGGATTAATAGAAATATATATAGAGGATGCATCCCTCAGAATTTCCTCATTAACAGCCAAAGAAAACAAATTATCAGTATAAACATGCTTACAAGATTGTATCATTAATCTCTGCTTAACATTTGTTCCCATAATTGCATGAATAATAACAATTGAATCAAAAAAATCTAGTTGATACTGCACAACCTTTTCAGTTTCTTTTTTCTTAAAAAATAATTTTTGTCTTGTGTTTTAATTCAGCGATGATTAATATAACTACCTGTTAGTTAATTCTTTCATTGTTTAGCAATAGGAATTTTAGGGTTCTCAATATGAGAAGACAAACCTTGTTTATTTGGTCAAATTGTTGCTTCTAGTAGATCATAAGTTGGTCTTATACTCACTGTTGGGGATGGAAAATTTCTGAGAAGAAAAGGATCTCTGCAGATTCTGTGACCTTCTGGAGTTGGATTGGATACACCATTTCCTTTGTTCAAAGAAATTGTTTGATTAATTGCCACCCCTCTTGATGGATTAACAAGTTTAAACACAACAGGCTCAACTTTTCAAGAGTATAGCAAGAGATCAGGCATTTGAATTTCATGTTAAGGTGATATCTCAAGATATGAGTAATCTGAAGAAAAATCACCATCCACTTAAAATTCAAGAGTCTTTTTCTTGGTGTTGAGATCAATACGTGCTTCTGAATTCCCAGCATTTTGTGTCAGATTGACATTGGTTTGTACCAAAGAAGATTCACATTAAAATCACCTTGAATCAATGATGGATGATTAGCAGTTAACATGGAATCCCGCAAAGTAACACCATTTTCTAGTTGAATTGTGAGTAAGTATCCACCAGAAAATATTTCATCGATAACACCAGTGAATTCCTTTCCTACCCTGATTTCTTTATTTGGATTCATTGGGCGAATTACTGGTGTATCATTGTGATGGTTGTGATGTTTCCAATGTAGTCTACTCATTGTTCTTTTATCTCTGTATTAACATAAATTATTTGTCATTCACTTGAAGTTCTATTTTGAAAGAATGAGCTTCTCTAGCACAATGTTCAACTTATTCAAGATAACACTAATGAAGAACACTTAATTCATTAAGTATGGAACTTCATTCATTGTTAATTGTTACCTTAATCAAGTTCCATACTTAATGAATTAAGTGTTCTTCATTAGTGTTATCTTTAATAAGTTGAACATAGTGCTGCAAAAGCTCATTCATTCAAATAGAACTTCCAGTGAATGACAAATAATTTATATTAGTACATAGATAAAAGAACAATGAGTGGACTACATTGGAAACATCTTAACCATCACAATCATACACCAGTAATTCCCCCGAGGAATCCACATGAAGAAATCAGGGTAGGAAAGGAATTCACTGGTGTTATCGATGGAATATTTCCTGGTGGATACTTGCTCACAATTCGACTGGGAAATGGTGTTACTTAGCAGGGTTTCATGTTAACCTCTTATCAACCTGCACTGATTCAAGGTGATGTTAATGTGAATGCTCCTTTGGTACCAATCAATGTCAATCTTACACAAAATGCTGGGAATTCCGAAACATATATCAATCTCAACACCACGAAAAAGAATCCTGAATTGGAAGTGGATGATGATTTTTCTTCAAATTACTCATATCTTGAGATATCACCTTCACATGAAAATCAAATGCCTGATATCTTGCTATACTCTAAAAAAGTTGAGTATATTGAGTTTAAACATGTTAATCCATCTAGAGGGGTGCCAATTAATCAAACAATTTCTTCGAACAAAGGAAAGGGTGTATCCATTGATTTAAATTCAGCTCTAACTCCAGAAGGTCACAAAATCTGCAGAGATCCTTTTCTTCCCAGAAATTTTCCATCCCCAACATTGAGTATAAGACCAACTTATGATCTAATAGCAACAATAAGTTGGCCAAGCAAACAAGGTTTGTTTTCTTATAATCAGAATGCTAAAATTCATATTGCTAAACAATGAAAGAATTAACAAATAGGTAGTTATGTTAATCATCACTAAATTAAAACACAAGTGAAAATTTATTTTCTAAGAAAAATGAAACTGAAAAGGTTGTGCAATATCAACTAGATTTTTCTGATTCAATTGTTAGTATTCATGTAATTATGGAAACAAATATTTAGCAGATATTAATGATACAACCCTGTAAGCATGTTTATACTGATAATCATTTTTTCTCCCTCATAGTTTTTTTCCTTCTTTTCTTTTTCAACTACACCATTTTCATTCTTTTCAACTACACGTTGTTCAACCTCCTCTACTACTACATCTTCATTCTTCTTTGTGACTTTTGAAACTAACGGTGTTAAAACCTTCTTGTTCCTCAACTCGATTACCTTACATTTTTCATTCTTTGGATTATCTTGTGTATTACCAAAGAATCCTCCTCTTGATTGTTTTGTTATCTATTTTGCCAACTTACCTTTTTATTCTCAAGGCTCTTCATTTAAGCCTCATTATTTCTTTGCATAGCTTCTTGACTAGCCTTCATCTTGAAAATTGGTTTGAGTCATTTTGACAAAGCTAGTCATGGCTTCTTCAAAAACTGGCGGCTTTCTTTGTTGTTGAGGGGCTGGATTAGGTAAGAGTGGATTCAAAGTGTTATTGTTATAGTACTTCATGTTAGAATGTTGTGCCAAAGCTGGGTTGTATGTGTTGGAATAAGGGTCCCCCTTTTAGTAGTTTCCAATGTAATTTGCTTCCTCAGTCACCCCTTCAGGCACACACTCACCATTTGCATGTCCTTCACCACATAAATCACACTTAGGAGCAGCCACTTGTTGTATTTGAGCTTGTTGGGCTTGTAATTGTCCCATGGTAATTTCTTGGACATGTTTGGTCAAGGCTTCTATTTGTTTGTTCATGGATGTTTGATTTGCTAGGATGACACTACTCTCACTCACCTCAAAACGCCCTTTTTCTTTTTCTTGGCTTCAACACGATACTCATTTTGGGTCATGCTCTCTATTCAGGTTTGAACTTCATGGTCACTCTTAACTCATGATTCCTCCAGCTGAAGCATCTAAGAACATCCTATGGCTACATGTCAATCCCTCGGTGAAAACTTGTAGGTATGACTTCTCCCTCAATTCATGTGCAGGACACCTTTTATACAAAATTTTAAACCGCTCCCAAGCATCATACAATGACTCATTCTCCACCTGCTTAAAGGTGGTGATCTCATGTTTTTTCTCCCAATATTTGGACATAGGAAAAAATCTCTCTAAGAACTTAAGTTCAAGCTCATCCCAGGTTTAAATGGTTCCATTAGGTATGGACAACAACCAATCTTTATCCTTCTTGGTTATGGTAAAAGAAAATAACCTAAGTTTCTTTTGGTCTTCAATCACGTTGGCGGAGGGTATACAAAACTAACAAGTCTCACAAAAATGACTTAAGCGTTTGTGGGGGCTCATGGTATCTCTCCCATTGTACTAGTTTTCTTTTAGCCCATTTTGGACAGATGTTTTGATGTAAAAAGCTACATGATTTGCTGGTTGGAAAACGTGGGTAAGATTGCCACGGTTGGATACTAACCCATAGTCTCCCATCATCGGCCTAGGAGGAGGTGGTGGTGATGGTTCTCCCATGGCGATCAAAAGATAATCAATTGTTTCAGGTTCAGAGGTTATATGACTAGTGTATTGTGCTCTGGAACTAGGTTCAACTCATCTAGCCAGCCAGATAGCTTTCTTATTAGCCCTTGCGGTCTTCTCGATCTCAAGATCGTGCAAAAAGTCTTCGGGTTGCACTTTACCTCGCATAAACAACAAACAAATACCTTAGTAGCACTGCAAAATACAAAATAATTATGAATCCTGATTCAATTTAAATTTTTCGACAAAAAATAAAATGCAGAAATCCTAAATAATAACGATATTGCCTTGTTGAAATAATTCAATAGTCCCTGGCAGCGACGTCAAAAACTTGATAGATATGTAGCAAGTGTACTAATTCTATCAAAGTAATAAATATAAATTCGTGTCCACGAGGATTGTGTTAATCTCAATTTAACAATATGGTTAATATCTAGGATGTGTAAATTTTATAAGTGCCCTAAGCAGTAGGTTTGATTGGATAAAAGTAAATAAGCTTGAATTAAAAGTTGTTAAGAAAATAAAAGAAAAGATGAGATTAGATCATTCGAATCCTCTAATTATATCCGCTTGGTGCACTACACCTAATTCCTATTAACATTTCTCTAGTTTCACGATGGTTAACCAAAATAGTCTTAATCAATCCCTTGACTTAGGACCCTCTTCTCATATTAAAGTCCATAATTCCTTAAGAGATCTAATATTCGTTGAAGGTTTTAAACACGTTAACCTAGTATCACAAATAAACGATTATCTATTCCTAGATTAACCCTGTTTATTTGAACAATTCAATTAGGTCTAAGTTGTAATCTAGGGTCAGTAGTCATTCAATCTTACCAATTCAGATTATACGGTTTCAATATATAAAAAGCATTAAGAACAACTGAATTGAATAAAACTAGATTGATATTAATGAGAAATAGAGTTTCACAGCAACATGGTTAAAACATGATTACATCATAATCATCTCAGACCTAATCTCTAAGAGATTTAGCTACTTGTAGTTTGAATTACAAATAGAATAATCAATTGAAGCATAAAATCATACATAAACTAACTATTAGTTGGATGGATTGGCCATTGATTCAGTTCTTTGCTCTCAAAATCGCGCTTCAGCTCTTTAAAATTAGGAACCCTTCTTTCTGAAACTAAATCAACTTAAATAGGAAAACTTGCGCCTAAAATCATGACACGATGCTCAGTAATCGTGACACGATATACCTTATGTTACCAGGATTCTTCAACAAAAAAAAAAACTCTTCACAATCAGGGGCGGACCTGGACTAGGCCCACTGTGGCAAGTGCCACACTAATCCAGGCCCAATTATATATATTTTTTAAATTTTTAGCTAAATATTATATTATATAAGTCAAATTTTGTAATTTAATCATATGTGTATGGTGTTATGTAGTGGCAAAGACGTTTATCTTTCACCAATGAAACCTGGGTTCAATTCTTGCAATGTCCATTTTAGTTTTTTAACTTTTATTTTAACTAATAATACCATAAAAAAATGCAAAAAGCAAGTGTTGAACCGGAGTACCTAAAGTAAAATCCATTCATATATCACTAATCTAAACAATAGTTTTATTATTAATATTGTGAGAAATAATATATAAGACAACCTGCAAAAAAAAATAATGTGCCACACTGGTTTTGTGAAGCCAGGTCCGCCCCTGTTCACAATCGTGTCACAAATTGTCCAACGTGACACGATATTTTAGGCAAAAGCAACTTCAAAATCTGGTCATAAAATCGTGACATGATCCTTAGTAATCGTGTCACGATGCAAAATATCTTCTATTCTTCAGTTTTCTTGCTTTTTTGCACCTCCAGACTGTCTAAAATTGCTATGAACTCCAAATATCTCATGGAAATACATTAAAAATTACGTAATGACATGATGTCATCAAGTGCCACCATAAATAGAGTAGTTGAGAATGTTGTCCCTTTGCCTGATATGGATAATCCCATTGGAAAGTATTTCGAATTTCCTTTGCTGAAAGAAGAATTATCCATTGCTCTCTTCGTTCCTGATGTCCTTTGTCTGGTTGTACATGTAGACGGAAGAAGACAAAAGGACTTCTCTATCAGATACTACGATAGAGACAACTCACAGAATAAGCCAAAAGCTTACGTGGATTCTGGGTCCCTCATATCCAAGTAGCCAGTCAGATTTCGTGTCTGATGTCCTTCACAAAATTTGTGGAGATAACTCCCCAGCTTTATTGAGACATCCTTGTTCTAAGGACGTTGACTTATGGTTGACCTTCCTGTAGATCTACCACCATAACCTTCTAAGCTTCCCAATCCCTTTATGACGCTCTTCTAATATTCTTTCTTCATGATAAGTAGATCGTGCACACTTGAATACATTGTTATCATCAAAACCCAAGAGAACTTTTAATAACCATTCTTGTTCTAACATCCACTTTATCAGACAATTTCCATATCACTTTATGATTTTTCTGCAACTCTTTCATCTTGTTGCAATGAATAAGCCTACCTTCAAACTTTTGTGTTCCTCACAAAATTCAACATTTAAGAATATATCTTGAAACACTTTTATTTTCATCATTGTCTAATTGTTGTCTAATCGTTAGCGTTGCCAAATTCTCAATTCCTTAATGTGACACTTCCATGCATTTCTCTTCTCTTCTTACCATATTATCGATCAAGCTACATGGTTTTCCAACCATTCCATACCCTACTTAATAATTCTTATGTTCAAGGGCACTCATTGTTTTTCTCGGCCACACACAATAAAAACACACTATTAATCACATGAAATAAGGCCTTCAAATCCTTAGTTAAATACCTGTGAAGAAAATTCTAAATCGCGCGCGCGGAAAATCTTTTTCAAAGATAAATCTGAAACTTCATTTTAATTTTCCTTAATGGTTTGCACAAAAATTATTTTTCCTTAGGGTCTGTTTGGAACAACAGAAAGTAGAGGGAAAGAATGGCAAGAGAAATGAAAGTTTCTTGAAAGTTGAGCTTCTTTCGTTTGGATCACATATGATGAAGGAAGAAAATAATGCATTTGGTGGGGTCCACAACCAAATTTGTTTATGCTCAGAACTTTGAAGAAAGTGTATGGAAGAGCATTATTTAGTGAAAGGTCTAAAATACCCTTACTTTGAATGGTGAGTTGTGCTATTTTTTTCCGTAACAATAGACCAATGAATTAATTAATATAATATTATTAATATTAGAAATTTTTAATTGTTACATGCTTACCATTCCATTTTAAATATTCATTAATTTTATTTTGTTCTATTGTTAATTTTTTTTCAATTTTAGTTGATGTTGAGAAAAAAAAACTATTTAGTTAAAAATATTATTTCATTTTAATGTAGGGTATTTATGTCATTTGCCAATTTTATATCTTTCTTTCCTTTCATTTTTTTTTATCACTTTCATTCATTCCAAACAATTAAACAATCATCTCACTTTCCATTCACTTTCTATTCACTTTCAATTCTTTACCATTCTTTCCTTTCACTATCCTTTCTTATACTTTCTTTTCTCATCCAAACATAGCCTAAAACACATGGGAAAGTACATGACATCATCAAAGGACAGAGAGAATGACACAAGGATGTCACTTCTACACACCAACAAACAGATCACACTTGACAGCTTGCATACTTTATCATTGTTGCAAGAATTGTTGGACATCCAAAATATTCTGGATGAGCAAAAGATTGATTTGGACATTGTGTACTTTATTAAAGAAGAAAAAAAAATCAAGGGGAGCCTACGACAATTGGAAAACGCTCCCAATAACTCTTTTCTTACACTTGATCACCAAGCCTTTCTACATCTATAAATACAAGAGGAAATGAAGGATGAAAGCAAGAGTTTGAAAAGCAAATAACAATCTTACTTAAATGAAATCATCTTTACACATAAAATCTTCACAAATAACAAACTCCAAGTTGTCTCAGTATATCTTTGGATCATAATCATTCGAGTTTGTTTATTAGACTCTTAGACATGAGTTGAGAAACATCCTAGATCCAAAACCATCTTATCATAGAAATTGTAATTTATTTCTTAAGTCAATTTGTTACAATATTTTGAGAAAGAATTTTATCAACCTTTCTTATTCGAATGAAAATAATTGTAGTAGCCTGATGAGGTTGATAATACATAGTGTAACTAACTGATATAGTGTGATCAAGAACATATAGTGCTAGTTATAAGTTTCTGATGGCTGAATACTATAGTGGACAATCTCACACAAAGTGTGGGGACTGAAAATAACATTCTTTGGGTAAACCAAAATAAATCTCTTGTGTGATCTTCTTCTTACCCTTGTACTTTTATTATTTGCTTTAAACATTACTTGTAACGCCCGTTTTAATTATTTAAATTATTTTATATAGTATAGATAATATTTATATGATTTTGTGTGACTTAAGTGATATATAAGATATTATGTGATTTATGTGATTTTATGAGGTGTTGTGACTTATTTTATTGTTTAATAAAATAAGATTTGAAAATAAAATAAATGTTAAGTTGTGGGTTTGTTTTAGAATTAGATAATGTTGTGGGGAAATAAGATAAAATAAAACAAAAAGTGATTAAAAAGGGAAAACCTAGGTTAGAAACTGTCAGAACGTACAATTCAGAGTTTTGGGAGAAAAAGGGAGAAAACACAAGAGAAGAACCAGAGAGGCTGCTGCTCAATTTTCCTAAGGTAAGGGTGATCCTATCATTACAATTTCATTAGAACACGTAATTCATGATTATAGTTAACAAATTCTAGGTTTAATTCATGAGAATTGAGGATTTGAGAATTAGGTCAAAAGTGAGGAATTGAGGTTTAGATGATGAAAAACTGTACCAATGTTGTAGAAAACTGTTTACAGATCATAGGGTAACCTTTATACATCACCTTAGGCGAATTTAGAGATCAACAAGATGAAATTTGGGGTTTTTGGCGAAAATTGTCGTAAAGCCATAACAGTTCTGTCGTCGCTCGCCACAGCGAGCAACCAGCTCGCCACGGCGAGTACTCATCAGTTCGCGAGGCGAGCAATCCACTCGCCATAGCGAGCAACCCCTAGTAGGTTCGCGAGGCGAGCAATCCACTCGCCATAGCGAGCAACCCTTGAGAAGGCTCGCGAGGCGAGCAACCCAACTCGCCATAGCGAGCTACCGTGATGGCTCGCAAGGCGAGCAGTTCAACTCGCCGTAGCGAGTAACCCCTGATGGCTCGCAAGGCGAGAGATCCCACTCGCCATAGCGAGCAGCACTGTACCAGACTGCTTTTAGAATAATGCGACTCTTGTCGCACGATTAGTTATGAGATTACCCCTGGATTAGAATTAAGTACTGAAATATTAAGACGACCTGTAGAGTTGTTAACTGATGCTTGACTTGTTATAGTGACCTATACATTTGTAAATTCTTTCCTTTGAATTATAAGAGATGATGTAAGTGAATGTTTACGATTTTACTATGTTTGAGATGTTGATTGCTGCCATGCTGCCATGTCGTTATTAATTAAAAGCTGCATGTGTCGTTATAAGGTTTATGATGTTGTAATCCAAATTATTGGAGTTCATTTGAGATGTCTAAGATTTAAGAAGTTGAGTCCATGCATATTCATCCAGAGACGAGGGCTCATTCCCTAGGAGCTTTTGCTCAATAGCGACGAGAGCTTATGCTCTAGGAGTATTTTTATGCTCAATAGCGACGAGAGCTTATGCTCTAGGAGTATATTTATACTCAATATGGTACCACATGCATGATTAAGATGTCTAAGTTGCATAAGTCGAGTCGAAGTTGCATTGTCGAGTCAAACTCTTAAGTTGAACTATGATGTTGAATTATGATTATGATGTTGATTATGATGCTGATTTGGATGTTACTTGATTATCGTTATGAATATATGATGATAAAGTATGTTGTTAAATATAATTGTTGAATTATATGTTTAATGTTTTGTTTTGTGAATCTCACCCCTTCTGCTTGGAAATGTTGCCTTCCCTATGGGTAACTTGCAGGTGATTAAGTTTTAGCTGTTGTTTGCTGTTGTGAGTGGCTATCCTCACTGTGCCCTTAGGTGCTCTGATATATTTTATATATTTTCTATTCCTTACTTATTACATTGACTTGACATGAATAAGTAGTAGTTTTGAACTAAGTTGAGACTTTTGATTAGGCCTGCGTGCCAAGATTATTTTGTTAACATTGAATTTTATCCGCTGCAAAGTTTAAATGATTTTGACTAGAATAAATCATTATTTATTCCATTTTTGAGAATTTAAGAAAATGTAGCATTCCGTTTTATGTGATACTCTGATTTAATTATGAAATTTTTACTTTGGAAAAACGGGGTGTTACAATCACACACTTTCACAGCTATATTCTCTTTTAATTACCTATCCAGAACGATATAATCCTAATTAAATATAACTACTTAATTATTATCGAGAGTACTTGTGACTATTCATTAATATTGTTTTACCATTCTGCTTCTAATTAATCATATAATAATTCTTATCTATAACATTATGGCCCTTGAAAACAAGGGCTTAATATCTAAGACATCCTACACTTAATTAATCAATAACATTGTTTTATCATTATGCTTATAAATCAATTATATAACTATTATCCAGGAAATACAGGTCCTTAGTAAAACTACTCAATTATTCAACTTTACTTTATCAAGAACATTCTGATCTTTTGATAAAACCATTGTTTAATATCTACAACTTTCTAATCCTATTTTAATTATCTAACATTTACCAATAATATTATTAAATATATAAACTTGTTAAGTTTGAGGATTAAATTTAAAAAAGTCATAATTCAAACCCTTCATTTCTTGCGACGTTTATTGTTGCTTCACTCATTATTGAACTACATGGGATCCACCCGGGATTTCTATTGTATTCATATTTTAAAGGAGTCAACTCCGATATTTCACAAATATGACACTTTGATCCAAGATGTCAAAGATATTTTCAACTTTCACCGGTCTGCTTCCATTGTCCATACCCTCTGAGGAGGAAATAGCTGTCATGATTTCTTAGCTAAACTTGGGGCTTCATCTCCCTTTTAATTTATGGCTCATACCTTACCTCAATCAAGATTATCGGACCTCCTCCTAGATGACTCTGCAGGAACCACTACTACAGAATGGAGTTTTTACATCAGTTGGAAATGAATTTTTACAGCGGATGGCAACCGATATGTAAGGTGACATGATGTGGTATGTCCACATCCTTTCACATTGGGTTTTCAACTCTTGTGAAATCTTTCTTTCTACACCAGGTCTCTTTTCCACTGTTGTAATAGGCACACTTCAAATTTTGACATTTTGTGTATCTTCTCCCTCGGGTATTTTTGCGCTGATGTAAAAACCCTGATGTCAAATGTCTTTTTTCTACTAGTGAACATGGTTATCTAGATTGTTCCGTTTCAGTGGTGCCAAAATATACCCAGAGAGCGGAATCAGACTCATCCTAGTGGTTGAAATTGAATCCTTGAAAGCTAACTTAAGCTGTAATGTATAGGATTAGGAAGAAGCATGAGAAGGACATTCCTATGAAGTTGTGAAAAAGAGGAGTAGAGCTACCAAAAAAACCTTAGTCAAGGTCTATTGTTGGAGCTACTTTGGAAGTTATTCATAAGAAAAGGACAAAAAAGCCAAAGAGGTTCGAGATGCTGCAAGATCGAAGATGCAGATAACAAAGGATGTGAAGAAGTACACGAAGATAACATAGTTTCATTACCAAGTTCTGTATTTGTGGATAATATGCTAAGCGATAATTATGGTCTTGCAATGAGTACATGATCCTGAATTTTGTTTCCATGCACATAAAGTTTCTACAAATAAAATTCTAATGGTTTTTAAATCTATGGAATAGCAACATTTTGGTCACGTGAAAGTGCATTAACTTGGACTCCACTGCCTCCAACTCTTATTGCAGCCTTATTAGCCTGAAGAATGAAGATAATGTTACTAAGATCAATACAATTGATAGTTAAATAGGATTTATTTGTTCCTTGCAAATATACAATTTCTTATTTCTAATGTCTGTAAAAAAAAAAAATTGTTTTGTTTTTCACTCTAGCAAATGTACCACATTTTATTACAAGGGGTAAAAAAACCCTATGTTAAATGAAGAACTTTTTATTTTTTATTTCTTTTAGTGGCTTAGGGTTTATCCCTCCAATTTTTTTTTTGTTTCTTTTCTCTATATAATATTTTTTTGGTTATATAAAAAAAACACCACATTTTGTCTTTGTATTGAAATTGGTCACTCTAACATATAGAATATTTGATTTTTACCACTTCAGTATAAGTGAGAGAAATTATGACTAAAATAAATATGGCACACGTATTACATGTATCAATTCTTATATTAACAAATTTGGTAAGGACTAAAACAAAGCAACAAGAAGCGCTGAGACCAAAATCGTATTTAAACCTAACAAAAAAATCATTTAGAAAGATAGTATACTTACTTCTTTCTCCCAATTGGTGCGCAATGTGACAATAAGAAAACACACCACTTGAACAAGAAGCGCTGTTAGAAGCCCCAAAAGTAGCCCCTGTGTTTAGGAAGAATGAAGATAATCTCAAACACAGTAGCTCTATACAAACAAGTTTAGAACGTCTAAGCAACATAGAAACATGATTAAAATATGGTCGAGTCTTACTTGTCCCTTCATGTGGAAGACAAAAGCTAGTACAATAGAAAAAGGAATGCCAACAAGATAATAAGCTCCTAAATTAACAAATGCACCAAGCTTTTGCCAACCGCATCCTCTAGCAACACCTATCAAAATCAAAGGGTTAAGGGCTTGCATATATATATATATATATTGCTCATAACACTGAAATCCGAATTCATCACGTAAATAAAGTTGATCTATAGTTGCAATGATAGACATTATTGACCAACCTGCGTGAACAAAGATCGTGTCATTGACCAGCGATTTTCATTTCTTTTATACTTCTATACTGCTTGATGTTCTAACAAAATGGATTTATAACATGATTCATTTTGCATTTAGAATCTTTCAAAACATTGTTTTGACAAAAGCTAAAATATTGTAGGTTTTAAGCAAAATCAAACATGCACTAAGATTTATTAAATTGCATTTTCTATAATAAAGATATGAATAAGAGAATCAAAATTGATTTTTTTTTTATAGCACATTGATGCTTTTAATCATTACCTTGGAGTGGTGTTTGAAATGAATCTACAAAAGCAGAGGTTGCAACAATCGGTATCATTGAAGTAACATATGTGACTACTTCATGTACATTGCTAAAAGCCTTGCCCCAAACTTTCCATGCAGACATAAGGAAAGTAAACTCTAGAACTCCACAGATGAATGCCATGAATAAGGTTACTATAACAGCTAAATATGCAGCATTTGGACATCCAGCTCCTAGTTCATTTGAGATTCTTGTACTATTGTGTAGAAAGATGTAAAATCAAATTCATTATAGTCAATGATATCAACATAAATAGTTATTTAGATTTTTAATTTCCCAATTTAACATGAATGTCGTTTTAGTCCATCAACTTTGAAAAGTAGTTTTTGTGATGAGAGTTCAACATTAGATGAGATATATTATATAGAGATGTTTATAAGTGGGAAATATATATTGCCTTATTAAAAGCCAGTTTGATATATGATTGAATAAGGTCATGTCCAAATTTTGATATAATAATATTAGAGTTTATCCAAGATTTATTTTACCACTCTTTATCGGGCCACACATATTGTAACACACGATATATGTCCAATTTCAAGCGTGAGTGAGGAGTGTTGAGAAGCTACACATCACACGAGATATGGATACCATATAAGCAGTTTTGTTGAGTTGAGTTAGGTGCGTTGCAATGTCACACATCACATGAGATATGAATACCTTAAAAGCTAGGTTTTTAGGATTGAATTACAGCGAACACATATATTAAAATATTTTTTCGTCCTTATTATTTTGATGTGTACTAAGATTCGTTCTTATTTTATTTTAGCACCATGATATTTAATAGTTTTTGGGTTCCGACCTAGTTGGAATGTCAAGGCTGCCTTGTGATGTTTTCACTCTAATTTTTGCTTAAAAAAATAGAATCTATGATATAATTTATGATAGAATCATAGAAATTTAGAAGATGAAATAGTGTTTATTATATGAAAAAGATGAGCAAAGTTGTTACAACAAGTAAGATTAACCAACATCATTAAATTTCTGCCTTGTTTAATTTCCCTAATCCCTACCCTTGAGGATTTGATCCTACATTTTCACCCTTTAAATAAAAAAAATTCTCCTCTTAACCCAGTGAAACACCACCTTGCCAAGCTTGTGCAAGCTAGCTAAGCCACTCCCAAAACCATATCAAACTCTCCTAATTCCAGCTCATTCAATAGCATGGACAACGAAAAACTTATTTTAATGTTTAGGGCCTAAAACTGACAACAATCCTAAGTTGAAGACTATACACACAATTAAACCAAATAAATGTGTCACTAATATTTTTAGTGATATCATGCACAGTTTTGTGGTATCTATTTTGGATTCTAATGCAGTATATATTAAAAGAGTTTAGTATGTATGACTAACCTTCCAGCAACACTAACTCCAAATGGTACCATCCAAAACATACCAGATATATTAACACTGGGAATGAAAAAGTAAATTTGGTCATATACAACAAAGGAATAAATGTTTTATCTGAATATGAAATAAAATATATAGCATTAATCTTTATGGCCATGACTAGAAAGAAACTAACCATATAGAAAGGACTGAAGTTTGCAATTTTGGATTGGGAAGAGCACCAGAAAGGAGCACCATTATTTCAAATGTCCATGATTCTAAGCTGTAAAACGTTAGTGATACAAATAGAGATTCAATTAATGTTTCTCAATAGATAAAATAGTCTCATATATGTATAACATTATATTAAAATAGCACAATTTCTATTTCAATGTATATGTGCCAAATAAAAAGAATTTAATAACTATTTAAAGACAATGTATATTCAAAGCAAATTTCACATTACATATATATTCAATCATATTTAACAAAATTGTTCTGTTGTAATATTACTTCTCAAAATTAATTCACACATTCTTAAGATATAGAGTAAAATTTGACCAGATATTTATCTAAAACATATTTATCCTATTGGAGTATACTGACTAAACTTTTTTTAAAAATAGTCTCATTTTTTTCTCTCAAAGAAATAGTATCAATCTTTAAATTAGTAAGACAACACTACTTCATCATTCAGTTTCAAATTATTAACTGGCTCAAATATACAAATTTTTGCATTTATTCTCTGAAAAAACAATGTTTTTAGTCCTTGTAAATATATAATTTTCTTTGTTTTGATCTGTGTTTTATATGTTTATGATAGAATTGACTATTTTAATTTGTAGAGCATTTGATTTAGTCCCTCAATATGAACTACATAATGATTAAAATGGATATTACAAACATATCATAGAGACTAATTTCAATATGTACAAATTTACCTGAGCTAAAACAAACAACATTGATCAAAGTCTTGGTGGGAGTGTGGTCCTTATAAATTCGCTATTCACATTAATCCAAATTTTCTTTCCTCTTTTCTCAAAATGCATAACAAATTAAAGTGTAAAAAATGGTGGTGCAAATTCAAAGGAAATTCCTAGGGGGGATACCAAAAGAAGATCCCATGGGAGAAGTAGGAGGTGATTTGTAAGCCTAAAGAGGACGGGGTTTGGGAGTTAAAAATTTGAAAAGCTTCCATTTGGCCCTTCTCGTAAAGTGGAAATGGTGCTTGTTGAATAAGGAAAAGGTGTTGTAGAAGGATGTGTTGAAGCCATAATATGGAATATCACTACCTTACAAACCTTTTCAAGAGAGATAAATTTGATTTCTCGTCTCCTTGGTGGGAAGAAGTGTATGCTATAGGGAATGGGGGATTCCAAAATGAAGATTCCATGGGTGAATTGGAAGGAGATTTGTAAGCCTAAAGAGGAGGGGGTGTGTGAGTTAAAAATTTGAAAATCTTCAATTGGGCCCTTCTTGAAAAGTGGAAATGGTGCTTGTTGAATGAGGAAAAATCATTGTGGAAGGATATGTTGAAGGTGAAATATGAGGCAAAATACGACTACTCTACAACCCTTTTGAAGATAAATAAATTTAAATTCCCATCTCCTTGGTGGGAAGAAGTGTGTGCTATAGGGTAGGGATTGGTATTATCAAGATTGGTTCATGGAGATTGCGAAAAAAAATTGAAAATAGGGAATCAACATATTTTTGGCCTGACAAATGGTTGGTGAATAAATCTCTTTCGCTAGTTTACCCCTGATTATATTTGTAGAACAATAGTAAGTTGAATCAAAGTGGGCGTCGAGAGGATGAAATATGGAATTGTGATTTTTGTTGGAGGAGGTTGCCTTTTTGTAGGGAGGTGGAAACTTTGGTTGAATTTTGGGGTTTATAATCTATTATAAAGTTTCAAAAGAGAAGGATAAGTGGCTTTGGTTGATTGACACTTCAAATGTTTTTCTCGTTAAATCCTCATAATAAGACTTGAGTGGAAAATTTAATCCCTCTTCCCATTTGAGTGCGGGGTGTCAAAGGCGGCGCCTTAAAAAAATTGGAATAGTTATGTTCCAACGAAGGTCTAAATTTTCTCTTGGCAACTCATCCTTAGTAGGTTACCTACATGCAGCAATCTATCTAGAAGGAAAGTGTTGTTAGAAGGAATGAATTCAAATTGTGTGTGGTGTTTGGGGAACCTAGAGGTCCAGGACAATTTATTTTATAGACGTGGTTTTTCCAGGAAGGTGTGGTGTTTGACCTTTAAATGGATTGATACGATAGTGAACCTACCCGAAAATGATGTTCCTCTCTTTGATAATTTCACAACTTCATCTTGAAGTAAAACCAATTGAAAAGGACTAACTCTTATTTCGCACGGTACATATTGGAAGATATGGGAGGCTAGGAATTAGGTTATTTTTGCTTCAAAGAACTATGAAGCGGAAGAGATTAGAGATGTTATAAAATTACCTTCTTAGAAATGATTACTAGCTAGGGAAAATGGGGGAATTTTATGTTTTATGAATGATTTTAGAATCCGATTCATTGTCTTAAGTTTTAATTGGGAGTTTTTTTTCCTTTTTTTGTCGAGTATCCGTTGTACTTTTCTACAGTAAGTACCTTTTGTATTTCTCTCCTTTTCTAATAATATTTTTGTCCATTCAAAACAAAACAATGACAAAAGGAAAAAAAAAATATTTGTAAGGACTAAAAAGAAATAAATAAATTTATAGGACTAAATGCAAATGATTGCATATTTGTACTTTTGTAGAAAACAAAATATATTTAAACCTTCTTATATATTTTTCTGAACCGTCAATATTCTATTAAGAGCTTGCTAGCCCTCTACAAAGTCTTATTGACCCTTTTCTTGGGCGCACCCTTGCTCTTTAGTATCGAAACTACCTTTCTCATATCTTATGGTTAAATATTCGACCAAAGCATCTAATAGCATCTAGCACGTGCCCTTTTTGACTTAGGGCTTAAGGTACATAGAGTCCAAGTCAGGAAAACATAAGTCTAAAAGGGCTATGAATATCCACCTTGAGACCATTCTCAAGGCATGACCTAAACAAACTAAATAATAGTTTTCTATATTCTTTTCACTGCAAGTACATCATCTATGTTCTATCAAAGTAAATTGTAGTTTGTAAAAAATATCATACCAAACCATGACGGTGGAAGGAAGAGCAAGTTTGAGAAATTGAGGGATATCGTGCAAGGATTCCATTGATAAACCAACCCAAGTCCTTTTAAATGACGATGAGAACTTGATGTAAAGCACCAATAGTATAACATTAAGCCAATTTGAGATGCAAATTGCAATAGCAGCTCCTTTAATACCAAGTCCAAATTTTAAAACCAAAGCCCAGCATAAAATAACATGTATTAAGCAAATGATTCCATTAGCAAGAACCATAGGAAAAACTATGTTTTGTGTTTGTAGGAATTTAATAATGCATCGAAGAAGACCATTGGCAGAAAGACTTGGAATTGAATAACGAGAAAATAATTGAGCTTGTGTTGCAATAGTTTTGTCTTGACGTAAAATTATCAAAATGGGTTTTAAGTATGCCCAAATAAATGATAAGGGTATACTAACAATGGTGGTAGCCAACATTGCTCTTTGTGTATATATGCCAACCATATGATACTGTTGTGCTCCATATGCTTGACCACAAAATGTGTCTAGTGCACTTGACATACCCATCTAAATATACAGAAAAATGAGTAAATCAAGAATAATATTATAGGATATATATTCACCCAAAAAAAAATTATAAGATATATAATTTAATCAAGTGTGATATTTTTTAAGTTAAACTGAAAATAGGAATTGAGTGTGTGTGTGTGTATATATAATATTATAGGAAATGTCAGCGTATTAATTGTTATATATGTTAGTATTTCTCTCGTTGTGAGAATTTGAACCGTGTATTTTTTTTTAACTCTTGAACTCATTTATCTCTTAGCTTAATCAGTTGATCAACTCATTCCATTATATATTTTTTGAAAACTAAATAGACTAATAGTTTCTCCAAAAAAAAAACCCACAATTCATCTTTTATCACTAAGAAAACGGTATTAATTAATTGAATAAAAGATGATCGTACATCATGAAAGTTAAAAAGATTTTTTTCCTGAAAGCATGAAAGTTAAAAAGCTGTTCTTATAAAAATTCAACACAATTATTTCTTTATTTATGATTGGATAAGTTTTTATAAAAGAAACACAGCACATGACCACGTGTGTCCTAGTTTATCACTAAGAAAATGGAGTGTTTTGACTACAATGTTTTTAAACAGTTTGACTAAATTTATTTAAAAGCTAGTGAAAAGTGTAAACAGTCAACAAAGAGTTTGAAAAAAGTCCTTGTTTCTCCAAAACAAAGTCAATCAGTTGAACATTGACTTAATATTATTTTTGAATATAACAAAACGAGCTATTCAAATTTTGTAGTGTATACTTGTATTAGAGAATACTCCCTCCGATCATTTTTATAAGAAACAAAAGTGAAAAAAAAAAAAAGCGGTCCTTTTTATAAGAAATATTGACAAATTTTCAAATGTGGTTGAAGTTAAATTTCATTTGTGTCTTTATTTATTATGATAGAGAGAATATCCAAAAGTAAATAAGTTGGTGGAATCAAGAGTAATTGACTTAGGGGTACTCATGGAAAAATTTAAATTTAGAGGTGTATTAAATAAAGATAATTATTTTCAATGTATTTTCTTGGTCTTGATGGGTTGTGTTTTTTGCTTCTTATATAAAGGACTGGAGGGAGTATAACATAATACTCCATCCGTCTCAAAAAAATAGTCGTTTAAGGTTTATGCACGGTTATTAAAGAAATGATTAATTGTGTTGATTTTGATGGTAAAATTGATATCATTTACTAAAACACCCTTATTAATTGTAGTTAGTGGAGTAGTTAAGTTTGATGAAATTCAATAAATAAAGGTATAATAATGAAAAATAATAATAAATGTTGCATTGGTATTCTAAAGTGACAATTATTTTGAGAAAAAGAAAAAATGAGTAAAGAGACAATTATTGTGAGACGGAGGGAGTATTATTTTTTGGTTACATAACATAGTGTACTTAAATACATTTTTATTTTTTTTTAAAATAAACAATATTAATTGTTCTTCAAAAAAAATAGTATGATGTAAGTTTTATAGTGAACAAAAATATAAATTTTACAATCTAAAATATTATTTTGCATAAAAATAATAGATGTAAAATGAACATTTCATCATGACTTTCATACATGCATGATGCATAGACAATTAGAAATCAAAGAAGAAAATCATGTGACATACCAATACATTGAAGCCAGTGACATTGACAAATGAAATAGCCAAAGAAGCACCAGCAAGAAGCAACTCATGATCTAAATGTCCAACAAACATGAGAGATATAATTTGTAAGCCGTTTTGAAACACACACACAAGTATCATTGGCCCTGCTAACCATAATTGTTTCTTTGATTCTTCTATAATCTCCTTTCTCCCTATTTTCATCGTGCCCTCTTTTCTCTTTTTTCTCTCTTTGAGACCCTCACACTCTAAAATAATAATCTCTTTTTTCACTATATTAAAATACCCTTATTAATTATAGTTATCGGAGTAATTCAGTTAATTAAAATTCAACAAATAAAAGTATCATAGTGTGAAAAAAAATGTTGCATTGATATTTTAAAACGACACTTATTTTAAGATAGAGAAAAATGTTAAGAAAACAATTATTTTAAGACGGGTGAGAAAATATTTTTAATAATACCATTAATTACACCAAAATATTTTGGTATTCATTGGCGTTTCTCTATACCTTTCAAAGTTGTCATTTACGGTGATGGTGTGACTCAATTCACTTTTCTTTTCTTGTCCTATACATATAAGAATGAGGAGGAACTCTTGCCTGGGCATGGACCCAACACCTAACTTTTGGGCACAACTTATAGGAATTTGACAACACATATTTATTTATCTATGTGTTAAGCATATAACTCTTTTAGTTAAGTTGCCTATGTGGCCTAATAGAAAAGTGCCACGTGGAATCTTTATTTTTTATTTTATTTATTATTTATTTATTAATTTTTTTTAATATTTTTAATAGGATTTTCCTATTCTAAGATCGATGTTTGCTCTGATACCAAAGTTTGTGCAGAGTACGGAAGATTTTTTGATAGATAAATTTAGATTCTTTTGTCTAGTTTTTCGAGTTGTAGAGACAACCCTTCTACTGAGCTTTGTAATTTATTTAGCTCATTTTGTTCTAAGATTTCAAATCTCTTTTGGGCGGTGTTACTTTAAGGCTTTGACTTCTGAACAACGGTTTTTCTGTTTCTTCAAACAGATCTTTCTCAGTTTCTATTAAAGAAAAGCTATTTCTTGCTAAACTTCTGAATATGATTGACTTTAGGGTAGCTAAAGGTGTAAATAATTCATCAATATGAATTGTATTTTTTCCTATAAATTATATGCTATGGTGTGAATTACTCAAAGCATAATTAATTCTATAACAAATTGTAAAAGGATGATTACCCTTTTTCATAAAATTCGAGTTTTCCAACTTATAATGAAAAACTATAGATCTATCTAGATCTTTATCTTTTAGGAATAATCCCATTTGTAATTTAATATCAAATTTAATTTTTCGATATTTTAAATTTCATTTTCCTTGAGCAATTGTTGCTTGTCTTTTGTCTAAGATCCTAGAATCATCTAGGGCTATTTCTAGGAGCAAATCAATACCTTTCATAAAAGTACTTTTGATTAAAATTTGAATGATTGATATATGAATATAACCAATTTTACTTCTTTTTTTCCAGAAAATGTTTCCATTCTTTTTTCAATTTGAGTCTTATCTATGGTAGATATGACTATGTTTCCTTTAGTAGTTTCAATCGGAATTGCTCCTTCTCCGATCATTATTCCAAATTTCAAAATATTTTTCCTTGAGAAAAATTCTTTGAATTTATTAAACTTTCTTTTGAAATTTTCTTCAGCAGTTAAAGATAAATCTACTTCTTCTATCTTATGATCTATTATGCCATCAACATAATAACTAGATGTTCCCTCAAAGTATGAAACCTCAGTCATATGCTATAATTTTTTCAGAAATTAAAAGTTGTACTATTTTTTCGTTTATCATGCCAATAATATGATTTTGAAAAGTAAACTTTGTTTCTTCTTTCCTCTTCTTCTTCAAAAAAGAAAAGTAAACTTTGAATTTAATAAAGATATATTCATACATGGTTCAATCTTCTTTGAGGTTTTGTTGATGTTTTTGATTTTGTTGTAGTTAGATATAATCTTCTGAATGATTATATTTTGATTTGAGTGATCCCTCCAGAGTATTACCTAAAGGATCTAGCTCCACCAGAGTCTTATTTCAAGAGCTGCTTCTATAAAAGCAAGTTTTATAGGAACAAAATACTTAGTAGTGTTGAACTTCAATATTCGTTGCTTACAAATGAGCATTGAAGCTCTTATTTATAGTGAAAATGAGTTTACAAATTGTTTACGTGTACCTTTCTTGACAACTAATAAAGACAAACACGTAAACAAAAAGACACACAATAATATACATAATTATTTCCTTTTATCACTAAGTGGTCCCCATCTGACTCATATATGATAAGGTACCACTGTACACTTTGGCCTACTGCATGACGCGTGGCTTAATGATTGATTCTTCATTGTTGTTTTGTGCCGACATTTTCTTTGGACAATTTTTGCACACATGTCCTTTGAAATATGTACCAAAATACCTACAACATTCTTCTTGTATGACTCGTGGTAATTTTTCATGATCTTTTTTTAACTGATCTATGTTTTCTTCAAAATCTTTTACTGCTTTGACATCTTTGTCTTTTGCTGGTTTTCTGGAGTCACTGTATACGCCTATTGAGTCGTCTTAATAAACTACTCTTTAGTTTGTCTGCTGTGTCAATCTGGAAATCTTTTGATGCATGTTTTTCATTTGATAACATATACGGCTGGTTTCCATTCGGTGCTTCTCTACTCATGATTGGATACTCTTTGTTTGAGATTCCAATCTTGATTAGAAACAATGGTATTGAGATAAGATCCGAGGTAATTTCATCATACCAATGATATGTAAAGTCAATCTGAGTAAATATCTCTTTTCCTGTGGCGAACAAATTGTTGAACTTTTGTGACAAATTTTGTAACTCGTTTGGAAGGAACTTGAGTTCCAAATGTTTTTCCTGGTTGTTCTTCCAGATATATGGTGTAAATTAAACCATTCTGAAAGAAAGATAGACATGTGGTGTTGTCTATTCTTGGTAATATGACTGCTTTGGTACAACCAAATCTAATGATTGGGTAAAAGCATTCAGTGGTGAATTCTTCTACATAAATGTTTATCCATTTCCATCTGAGACTAAATTTCATATAAGTTGGATCAGTTATTTGGAAATTCTTTTGATGTTCGAGTTGACGGATTTTGTCAATTGACATCTTCTTTTTAGACTCCATTGTTGGAGATCTTTGGAGGATTTTCGTTGTTGTAACCTCTTTGTATGAACCGTAAAGTGCCTGTTCAGTTTCTTTCATTGTCTTGTAGCCTTTGTGGCGAACAGTCTTGCCGATGATATGTTGTTTTGAAATTGCCCTTTTTCTGTAGATGTCTTTCATTGAACCATCGAAAATGACATATGCTTCAAACTTTCTCATTTCATTGTCTACAGGATCGCTTGTTTGGATGGTTGAACCATTGATTTTTGCTTTATCTTCTTCTTCGACTTCTTCAGCCCAAAATTTTCTAGTGTCTGAAGTTGTTTCTGAAGTTGGTGTTGAAGTTTGGTTTTTATTTTCTGATGAGTATTTATCAAAATCTTGGTCCAGCAAGTCCCATTTTTCTTCATCTTTAGGAACTTCGTTTGAGTTTGTTGTCAAGCCTTGCAAGCTTTTTAGTGTGATTATCATCTCCCCCCTCTCATCGGAGATATTTTTTCTTTTAGATTCTAGAGCAGCTAGCTGCTTGTCTTTCTGCTTGATGTTGTTCTGAAGAAGCTTTATGGCTTGCTCCATTCTCTTGTTAATGTATCTGCAAAACTGTTTTGTTCAGATTTTATGTATTAAATGTATGGCTGGAATGGTTGTAACTTCATTTGTCATCTACTTAATCTCTCTTGTCTATGGCCAACTTTAATTTTGTATTTCCAGAAACCTGTAAGATACTTGGAATATGTTCGTAATAAAAATCTTGATGGAAGTAATTCAACTTTCCATTTTTCTAATATTTTTACACATGCCAAAGTTTCCAGTTCCTGAATATGGTATATGGATTTTGTATCTGTAAACGTACCAGAAATGTATTTGCATATTTGCCACAATTCAAGGAGGTGTGGCTGAAAAATAGGAAGTGAACAAATAAATCATGCAATTAAAACTTGCCAACTGTTTCTTGAAAAATTCTTGATGCTATTTTTCTAGATAAATAGCAATTTCCAAATAATAGATTCCTCCTCCTTCTCTCTATTCCCTCCATCGCCTCTCACTCCCTCTCCTCTTGATCCATCCAAAATCACCAATTATCATCCCAAACTAGCATGCAATTGGATTTATGTGACCTCTAGCACTATGAGAAATTCATACCAGCCTTGAATCCTCCATTTTGTGCCCTTAGAATCTGAAACTTGCCTCACTTTATGGAAGAATCAATTAGTGGGTTTGCATGTCATGATTATGGTTTCAACTTGGAACAGATTATTAGAAACAAGAAGTGGGAAAATAAATATAGCGTTGAAGCTTGAAGCTTGGGTAAAGAATGGAAGCTAGAGAAGTTGGATTAGAGTTTCAAGGAAATCAAGAAGAGAAATTGTTGATGTCAAAGTGATGGCTCTTGTTAAGCTGCCAAAAGTGATTAAAGTGACTTCCTAGTAGTTTAGTTCCCACCTTTGAGTGTTGTGTGATTTTCTGAAAAAATATTAACTTGATATGAATTGTGCTTAATTAGTTTTTACCCATGAATAAAATGAGTTTATGTTATGTTTATTGTTGATTTGTCCAGCTGAATTAAGCAATTTCTGTGTTGATATAGAAGTATAAGCAAACCCATAAGATTTGGGAGTAAATTTCATTTTGAAAAACACATTTTTCCTTCTTTTAAAGGAAAAAAATCGGTGGCCAAAATTTTGTGAACCAAAAAGCCTCCATAATGCTGTCAAGATCGGGGGCCGATTTTGCCAAATCCTGAAACACTCATTTCAGTCAGTTTTTGCTAGAAACTTCCAATTTTTGTATCTTATGCCTCTAAAATGATTGTGGGTTTGCTTAATACATTTGATAGATTATTTTGAAGAACAAATCAAACATTAAACATTTATACAACTCGTGATGTAATTCAAGAGGCTATAAGTATGTTAATATCCGGGTAGAATTCTAACATTTAGAGACGAGGACTTTCATAGAAGGACTCGACTTAGATACTTGAGGCCAATCAGAATAAAGTAGAAACATATCGGAGATATGTTATAGAATAATACAATTTCATCATATGTGTCCCTTGCAGGCTACATATTAGGCTGGATGTGATTTCCCATAGAGGAAATCTACACAACAATAAGAGGAGTACTGGTTTATCCCTCATGTAAGGGCTTTAGCCGGTTAGCAGTGGAATGTATTCGGGATTACTCCACTCAGATCTTTTCCGTAAAAAGAACTCAGATAATAATTGCTTGTTCAACACTAACATTCTATTTTAAATATGAAATGATATATATATATATATATATATATATATATATATATATACACTAGCGAAAAACAGGCACTTCGTACCCGTCTTTCTGCTCTTTTTATTACGTTAACGATTGAAAATTATGAGCGGTATTTTTTTATATGAAATTTTGGTTTTGATTAAAAGAAAAAATATAAATGTTTGTTATTTTTTTTAATGACACGAACAACAATCTTTATTATAGAAATAGTTGTTTAAGAGTATAATTGGAATAATGAAAAAGTTAGTATAAATATACTCATCTGTTTTATAATAATGAAAAAGTTAGAAGAAAAAAAAAAGATATACATATATTCATATCGTGTTTGTTACATTTGTTTTAATATTTAAATTTATTCTTATCTATTTGTAACATGTGTTTTTTATATTGAAAATTAAGGGTATTTTTGGAAAGAAAAATTCAACCCAAAAATGTTGAAAGGGGTAGTTTTCTTTATATATATATATATATATATATATATATATATATATATATAATGTTATAAATATGAAAAGACTCATGATAGAATTCAGATAATGATCCGAGTTTTTCCCACCGATTGCGCAGCTATGCAAAACATAACAATATAAATCTAAAATAGGTTGAGTATAGACAGTTGGCGATCGTAGGTTTCCCCGAAATTTCCTACAATCTAGGATAGGTGGAACTCACTAAGACATCATGTCCCACCCCAATCCCTTTTATTTTTATTTTAGATCAGCAGGTAGTTCGTGGGAGAAGGTTGAATGACTTATATTCTTATGCACATGTCGTACTAACCTAGATTAATTCTTATGGGTTCAAATATGTAACAGAGTTATGTATTTGACAGATGTATCAAGTTATCGCATGTACAAACTTGCTTAGATTTTATATTCATTCGGTCAAAATTCTATTGTAAATTTTAATGTATATAGTATTAAGTTAACACACATACTGAATATTTTAGATAAATTTTGCATCGGTGTTACAAAAACATTTTTGCTCAAAATCTAAACTTTCTTTTGGATCTAGCACAACCAGGCATTGGTCTAACTCATTTGTAAAAGAAATCTTAAACTCTGCCAGAAGGTAGTTAAAAAAAATTAAAAGGTCAAATCCGTTATTACACAAACCCACGCAGATATTGGACAATGATGGCAAGAAAAAATTGGTTTCTCATAGTAGCATACGTGATGAAATCATCAAAACAAATAAAAGTTTTTCTTTTCTTGTCCCTTAAAGTTGAAATCAATTTTTAGTAATAGTAAACAGATAAGAAAAAGGAATGGAAAAAAATAGACTAACCAAAAAAGAATAAATTTACCTATAAATAGAGAGATTCACTGTCGTTCTATTGTTTTATCTCGCATGGACCTAGCAAATTTTCCATATTCAATTTCTTTCAATCCAATCCCATTCATTTATCCATTTCCAATTCTTCTAATCCAATCTAATTCATTTCCAAAAAACCACAATCGTTCATTCACTTCACAACTACTACCTATTTCTCAATGATCCTTTATTCTTAAAGCTTATTAGGTTAAACAACCATTAAACTTAGAAATTTCACTCTAATTGTGCTGCATTAAATACATAAGTGGTTTACCCTGATATATTTTCCTCCCAAATACATGCCAATTTGAATTTCGATTTTTTTTTTAATTTGGAAGCATAAGTTATTAATTCAGTTGCAGTAACCAAGATGTGTGGTAAAACGTTATACATTAGCCTTTTTGAATTTCTAAGCATGCATGCTAAGGAAAACTGACCGCAGTTAATTCTGCCTATTTGGATACCCCATTGAAAACCGCACATCTCTTCCCTCAACACACAATTGTGTGTTTCCCATGCTGATGCTATTGTTACACCATCCTCCCTTTTTGCTATATATATACATGCAAGAGGATAAGAAATCATATTATCCTCGTTGTTTTTCACTCCCTCTTTGCTATATATATATATATATATATATATATATATATATATATATATATACATGCTAAACATATGACGACATGGGTGTTTTACTGAGAGGCTACGACAATCATTTGTTGAAGATAGATATTATTATTTTTTGGTTTATTATTTGGATGATGGCTGCAATAACCAAGCCCGGCCTTGAGATAGTGCAAGGTGCTCAATCAAGCCAGACCTCCAAAAGCTACGGGCCTAAAAAAAATTAACTCTAATACCCACCCCCACTTAAATAAAAAATATATACTCCCTCCGTCCTGAAATATAAGCAACAAATGGCCATTTTTTTTGTCCCAAAATATAAGCAAAAAAAAATAATGTTGACCAATTTTAATCTAGTGTTCCAAAATTACCCTTTTACATTTATGGAGCATGAACATTGAAGTTCAATTACCTAAGCATGTTTAAGGAGTATTGGAATTGGAATGCCACTAATATTAACTACCTGCAATAATGAAATTGAATTAGAATCATGGTTTACGGCATTGAAATCAACATGATTACCACTATTTTGTGTATTAAAATCATGGTAGTGGGATGTGTCACTTATAAAGTGTTTTTGTTTTCAATGTGTGTAAGGGTAAATTAGGAATGTTGTATTTTTATTTGATAAAATTTAGAGCAGTCAATGAAGAATTATTGATTTTCTTAATAAGTGTGTTTTTTTTTGCTTATATTTCAGGACGGAGGGAGTATGTTACTTCTTTACACGCTTGAGTTTTTTCTAGACTTTAGTTCTCCTATCTGGACATAAATCAGGTACTATCAAACCACCCCCAATTTGTATAATCACTTAATCAGTCAATTTGAAAAGCTATTTCATTGAAAGAGTCACAACAATCATTTCTTTTTCACATAAACCGTTCGTTTTCTCCTTTCCCACAACGGATAAGTGACAAATCCAAACGACACGTTGGTAAATTTTACCTCTATTTCACTTAATTTTTTTGTATTTCGTTTCATGTTTAGAAACTCTTCTGATTCTGATTTTCTAATGAAGCTTAGCTACACAAAAAAATTGCGTTTTTATTTTATTGTGAGCCTATTTTAAATAGAAAGCCGAGTCTCCTATTTCATAGGAACGACCCTAGCAATAACTAGCATAGACACAAATTCTTTGCTTTTTCTATTTATTAAAGTTTTGTAGGTTTGATTCCAGTTTTGTAGATGTGATTTGATTTTTTCTTATGAATGAATATTAGGTAAATTGTTATTCATGAGTTCTTATTAATTGATTATCCTCTGTTTATTATGTAACCCTACTACTTTTTCTTTCAAGCAAATAACATCTTAATATATAGTTTATAAAGTGACAGATTTATGCAATTGACATTCATGCTTTTTTCATTTATCCGTCTATATTGTTTACCGCACTATGCCACACTTATTTTGATAATTTTCCTCTGGCCATCAACTCTTTTAATTTCTCTAAGATAAATTATTACATAGGAAACTTTAACGTAATAGATTAACATCTACCACGTTGAATAATAGCACTTGGTGAAAATTATTGTCATTGGTGAATCAAAGTCACTTTTATAATGGTGTCTATTCTCTAACAATAGTATGATACGTAAGTAGTATCGATGATTATCTAGGTTGAGTTAGAATTTGGATAAATAATTCATGGTATAAATTAAGGTAATTGATCATGACCTTTATGACAATTGGCAAACTAAAGTAGTTCAAATGTGGATCGGTGACACTATATATTTCTTATAGAATGCCATATTTCTAAAAAGTAACCACCCTGCTAAACATTTAAAGTAAGAAATTAGTAACCAGAAGTTTTTGAATGTTACATAGAGTAAATAACAAATAAGAGATTTTTGATGGAAATGCTCAAGTTAAAATAATGTTCTCTGCCTGCTACTCCCTCCGGTCCTATTTATAAGAAAAAGTTGACTTTTTAGATTCATTTTGTAATTAATGTGTCTTGTATAGAATATAGACTAAACACATCATTTATACAATGAATTAAAAAAGTCAAATATTTCTTACAAATAAGACCGGAGGGAGTATGTTTTAAGATCCATTTTCATCACATTTTAATGTGTTTATCCATTTGTTGCCATTTCAAGAATATCGTGATTCTCAAGCTGGAGTTTTCATTTTTAACTACTACATGTTTTCATTCTAAAGTTGTTGTATACAATTTTCAACATCACGGGTCCTAAAACACATGTTACTAACTCATCATTTATCTTCATGTGATATTTTTATAACTAATTTAAGGAGGTGAAGCATTTGTAAATTTTTTGACAAGTCTCTGATTTAAAGATAGTATCATACATGTACCAATTTAACTTTTGGATTTTGGAAACGCTTGAAAGTCCAAGATATCAAGATAAAGAAACAAATTTGCACGAGAATTCAATGTTTAAGAGAGACATGAAATTGTTAAAGTAAATTTTTTCATGATGTGTATGATTGTAAATTTATATCATTGTAACATTATTGTAAGACAAGATTCAATATTTTATTGATCATGAAGAATCCCACATTGGCTTTCGTTTGTCTGTCTAAAATTTTGCTTTCTAACAAGTAATTTTAATATTCAACAATGTAGCCACATTTAAGAATATGTATGCATCACATGATCTCTATCACTTACTATTTTTTGAATATATCTCATGTTCTAGATTTGGGTCCCCCCATTTCCTTTACTTGCCTCCGAGATAAATTATGAATTATCAAGGTCCTTTTTCCTTGAGAAGTGGAAGATTAAAACTAAAATAAAAATATATATTATAACTTATTGATAATTATTATAATAGATAGGACCTGTGCATACTATCATTAACAATCACATTCCACCAAATTTTCAATTATCTATTTATTTTAGGCTAAAATATTTGAAGCTCCTTGCAAATATGCCTTGCTTAGTTTTTGGTTCTTATAAAAAAATAAAATTGAATTCTATCCTTTCAAAATTTTGTTTTATAAAATGGCCCTAGGCCCATTTGGCTATCCTAGGTGTCAGTTTTGCGTGGACGTGGCATTATTGATTGTGCACTCTTTGCCTCGTTTAGATTAAACTAAATGAATGCAATTAATTTCACGTTAATCGGAGTTACGAGGTATTGAGAACGATAAAAAGCAACAAAACAATTCATAATATCAATATAACATATTCATGAATTTCTCATTTAATTTTATAACCAATGTGATAGAAAGAAGATAAAACATGAATTTGACATGATTCAACAACAACCTCATGAATTTCTCCCAAATAAGCTAAAATCAAAAACATCAACTTATTACAACCAAACATAGGTTTTCATGGAAAGTCAACATGATTATATCACTTTTCACATATTTAAAATAATCATAATTATTGGAGTATGAAAATCAACTTAATTCAATAATCACTTCACAAAAATGCAAGAACAAACATGACCCAAACCACACAAATAATCCTAAGTTCTAAATGTCAACATAACATTTTCCCCCTTACCTTATAATCCAATAGCTAAGCCTCCTAACTCGAATTTTTGCCTCTACTTTGATTTCCCCGAGCTTACTCTTCTCTTCTGCCTTTAGTTCTTCTTTCTAATTCAAATAAAAATAACACTATTCATTCTAATTCAGTGCCTTTTTACTATTTACCTCTTTATATTAATTCTACAAAGTTACTACTAATCTAATTAAACAAACTTCCACATAGAAATTACTAAAATACTCCCTCCGTTTCTAAATATAAGCAAAATTGACAATTTAGGTTCATTCATTTAATGATGTATGTGGTTCATAATATGGACCACATGCATCATTAAATGAATTAACCTAAAAAATCAAGGGTTAAATATGTTTTTGGTCCCTATAAAATTGAGACTCTTTAAGTTTAGTTCTTACTTAATTTTAATAGTTCTTTTAGTCCCTAATTTTTTTTTCTACAGTCAGTATTAGTCTCTCCTCAATTCAAATTTGTTTAATTTATGCTTAAACTCCTGAGTTTTTGAACATATTTTCACAAACGTGTTAAGAACATTACTAAAAGTACCTCTGCAAAAAATTGTCGCAAAATTTGATTTCTATATCCAGATTTTGTTAATTTTATCTTAAACTTTTGTCGTTTTAAAATATTCATATTTAATTCGTTTCATGTTAAAAAATTCTAAATTTTAGTAAATGAACCTTTTATATTGTTCTAAACTTGTATTATGAAAATCGTTTAAAAATTTAAGAGTTTAAGAAAAATTAAACAAACTTTGTTGTAACAGAGACTAAAATTAGAAGTAATTTTTTTTATAGGGACTAAAAAACCTATTAAAATTAAGTAAAGACTAAATTTAGAAAGGGAGGGAGTACCATTCACTCCAAATTTACAAATATACTTTTAATTCCTCTATTTATAAGAAAAATCAATTAACCCAACAATATTCAAACATCCACCGCTAGAGTTTCCAGCACCATTCTATTCATTGCAACAGAGAAACACACAAAATTCAGACAACATCGCCTTTCTTGGAGTTACAACAGATAGGGTAGGGACTAGGGACAATCGTACTCCTCCCAAGTACAGTGATCAATTAACATTGTAGGTATTATGTACAACACTTGTTCTTGAAACTTATTAGGTTGATTCATATCCTTATTAGAAGCTTATGTTTGAAATTTAGTTGAAAAGTTCTAAGTACTGGGGAGTTAGGCTATAGTCGTGGTTAAATCTTACATTATGTAAAGAGATTTGGCCACCACTCAAGAAAGAAAGGAAAAATCATGAAATCGAGGGATAGATAGGAACATATCAGGTGAGAGAGAAGAAGATATAACGAAGGAGATAGTGGAAGAAAGAAAGAATAAATTAAGAAGAAAGAAGGAAGAAGAAAGAAGAGAGAAGGAAGAGTTCCCTGCTGTAATTTTTAACATTGTTTCACGTTGTAATAAATATTATTAGTTGATTTAAGATCAGACGGTTCAAATTTCAACTCGGTTTCACACCATAAAACAATCTCAGCCATTTGTTATAATCAAACGACTGTCCTTTATTACTGCAGAATGCAGTTACAACAGGGAATAAAACGCTAGAAGAGAGAGGATGAAAAATGAGAGGATTTGAACTTGGTTGGCTTGGTTCACTGACAACCACAACAATTTCTTGCCCTTAGATCAAAGTGTAAATATGTTGGTTAAATCTTAGCCTTTCACTCAATCTTGGTCATCATCTTATTAAAGAATATATGATTAAATGTAGGCCATTAGATACATGTGCATCTTAGCCATTAATTCTAATTTAGTCACCAAGTTAATTTTTCGTTGCGAATGGACACAGTTGCTAGTGATATATGATAATGATAAAAATGTCGAAATCATTTTTTATCATACGACATTTTCTTATGAGAAAATATCTGACGGAGATTTTTTTTTTTTCTTTTTGCATATATTTATCGTAAATAATTGTGAGTCTACAAAAAATTTCTAAGTAAATGGGGATCTTTTCAAAAAATAAGCGCGGCAAAATTCTCCTTTATTGAAGAGACTGAAAATCGTGTTTCAGAAAAATTTCTGAAATTTTACCATGAGCCACTATCACAATAAACAACTAAAATATTTGAGCGGGGATTAAAACTTATCGTGGAATGTATCAATATTTTTATTTGATCATAAATAAAAATAGATGTGGGAACATAATATCATATTAAAAAAATTTATTTATTTTCAAAATTACCGGTCTTACAACAAAAAATGGAGATATTGTTACTTTAGGCTGGTTTTTTAAATATACTTCTCTTTAATTAAGGCTGAAGATGGGGTAGATTGAAGATGGTGTTTTGAGGTACGATGGGGAGGGATGAGCTTATATTTCAGGACAATGGTATAGGAGAGAAGTGATAGTGCTTTGAAAAGATATTTTTTAGTTGAAGAATTATAGGTATGTTGAAGAAGGATGAATATGGAGTTGAAGAGATGATGATAGTTGAAGCGATGAAGAAGATCGAACTGTTTTTTTTTAACACATTTACTCCCAACATTTTATTTAGGATTTTCATTATTAAAAATAAAAAATAAATTGATTAGCATAATTTTAACACGTCATTAAAATATATCTATGCGGAAATGAATAGTCAACAAAAGTATATGTTGACTTCAGCTCTAGTTATAGGGTAACACTATAGCGCCTTTGGGTTTGATGTCTTTTTTTCCTATCTCTTTGGGCAACAATTCAGTGCTTTTGACTTCAGTGTATTTGGATGCCTTTGTTCCTATCTCTCTTTTATTCATTCTCTCTTATCTAAATATTTTATTTTAATCATTCATCCAACATTCTTTCTCATAAAAAATGAACTCAAAGAGTAGTATTAAATGTCAAGTTGCAAGGGATGGGTTTAAAAAAAAAACCCAAGGGAATACAATCCATGTTTGCCCAAATATTTAAGCACAATAAAAACAAATATGCATAGAAGTTATAATATTGAGAAACTATACTAATAGTAAGATTTAAGACATTATATCGAGTTCGCTATAAATTGAGAACAACATTTATTAATATAAAAATATGTATTACATTATTTGTTTACTTATTCCAAGGAAAGCAAATAGGGTCGCCATTTTCCTGAAGTCTACATGGTCCTGATTTGAATACATTCCAATTGCAATAATCACAATCATCTAGTTTTTTATCACCTTGTACGTATATATCAAAATGATGGGATTCCCCGGTCCATGCAAAGGAACAAAAGAATAGTGTTTGGAACAAAATTGGAGGAAATCTAGGACTAAATTTAAAACTAAAGCTTTGATCATGATGCAGAAGTTGAACTCCAAGATCATCATCTTTGGATTTGCAATGAAGGGTTAAGTCCAAATTTCCTTCCAACTTGTTGTTAACATTAACACGAACTCCAACTATATAGTTCACAAATAACAACATTAAGACACATATCGAGACAACTTTGTGAAGAAATGAAGACATTGCACTTTCAATTAATATCTTATTCGAGAGTGAATAATATTTGAAGTATGCAGGGAGGAGAACACATATTTATACGAAAAATCGGTGTCTAAAGTTATTAACAAAAAATTATTTAAATATTTCTTAAGTTTTTTTAATTGAATTAGTATATTTTGGTCAATTATGTCATTGAATTAATATTTTATCTATCACTTTCAAATTTAGATATATTTTCCTATTTTTTTGTTTGACTGGATAATCTATACTATATATAAAGAAAATTATCCCTTTCAGCATTTTTGGGTTGAACTTTTCTTTCCAAAAATACCCTTAATTTTTAATACAAATAACACATGTAACAAATAGATAAGAATAAATTTAAATATTAAAGAAAATGTAACAAAATGATTATTAAAGCAAATGTAACAAACACGATATGAATATATGTATATCTGTTTTTTATTCCTTTATCATTTAAAAAGTATAACAAACTAGATGAGTATATTTATACTCACTTTTTAATTATTTCAATTATACTCTTAAACAATTTTTCTATAATAAAAATTGTTGTTCGTGTCATTAAAAAAAACAACAAACATTTATATTTTTACTTTTAATCAAAACCAAAATTTCATAAAAAAAATAAAATACAGTTCATAATTTTCAAATGTTAACGCAATAAAAAGAGCGGAAAGACGGGCACGAAGTGCCAGTCTTTTCGCTAGTAAAATAATAATTTTTCCTTCAAAAAAAAATTATTTTTTTTGACTGAGTTAATATTTTCTTACTTAGCAAAAACATTTAAACTATGGTTATGCATTTTCACCAATATATATTGTAACTTTGACTTTTTCAAAACAATACATTAAAGTTGGTCAAAGAAACACAAGCATTAAGTCAAAATTAAATTAAATATCCTTTATTTTATGGAAGAAGATGAAGATGAGGATGAAGATCTTCATATGATTTTTCAAATTGATTGAGTATATTGATATAATGAATATTCGTTAAAAATAAAAAGGATGAATCTGTGAACAGACTCACAACATCCATATTAATAGCATAAAACGGTAAAGTACAAATGCCTACACATATGACTATATTTAAATCTTCAGAATAACCATGTCTCCGGATCTGCAACGTGGATGACGCCAAAGTCATTGATTGGATCAGCACTAGATCGAAGCTGATCTGACAATCTGAACTGATCAAATACCTAAGAGAAACAAGAAAAACAAACAAATGTGAAAAACAAACAAATCTGACAATCGCACAAAGACGACAAACAAACCAACGTCGCACGAAGACGATGAAATCACAAAATAAAAAATGAAGTAAATGTGAAAATCACTTATTTCAATAAAAGGAAAAGAGAAAAACGAGTTAGAGGGGTGATTTTGGGTCAAAAATTGACCCTAAATTACCCTTCTTTGGTGGATGAAGAAGAAGAAGAAACTAGAGTTTATGAAATTGTTTATTTTTATTAAAAAATATTTCAAAAAATAAAGTTATTAATAAAATTAATATTTTCATGTATTTTTAATAAAAAAAATGAACAAAAGGATTAACTTGTGCACATTTTAATAGATAAAGGACTTAAACGGGACAAACAAAAAAAGACTAATGTGTTACAAATAAATAAGAAAAATGATCATTAGTGTAATTTGCCCAAACGTTAAAGAAAGTTATATGTGGATTGTGGTTTTTTTGTCAAAATAAAAACGTGGACAGTGGGCCTCCTGCTCAGGATAAACTTAAGAGCGGTCAACCTTGAAAGGAGCATGAAAGAACTCCACCTGAACAAGTGCATCTTCGAAAGCCTGGTCCCAACACTGCTCAGCAAAGGCTACCACCTCGTCAGCCCGCTCGGGTTGGAACGAAGTATCCTCCTCCATTAAGATCCAACTAGCTAAATCCTGTTTCAAGGCAAAAACTTCTTCGCCTGTCGGTACCTTGGCTGCATGAGGGAGAACTTTGAGGTCAACAAAAATAAGCATTTGACCTCATCACAGGATTGCAGTTCCTCCTCTAGGCGGGAAAATTTCGCATCAGCCCCCTCAGCATGAACCCTCCAGGCGGTGGTTTTCAATCCTTTGTCATCCAGATTCTGAGTAAGGTGGTCATAGTTAGCATACAAACGTGTCACCTACCTTTCGAACGAAGAGAGGGACTCCTTGGCCTCCTTTTTGGCTGAGAGGTAGGCACCGAAGTTGTTACCTGGAGAGCTAAACTAGACTCTTTCTGGATGGTGGTCGAAGAACCAATATTAGTAACAGAACCTCCCAAAACGCGAGGAGGAACGCAACCTCACTTGAAATTCTTCAATGAGTCAAGAGAAGACATGGAATATGCAAAAACACAAAACAAAGGAAAACAGGAGTAAGCTGACAGCATAAGCAAAACAACGAAATGAACGAACAATGTAAAGTAAAAAAGTAAGGAACCCGGAGAGCTGCCCCCTCACCAAATATCTCACGACGATGGAAAGCATCCTGCACCTGAAGGACCAAAAGGGTATCCACAAATCTAGGCTTAGGAACCTTTCTCGAAAGGTTCCCAGGATACTGTGGATCTGTGACCCTCTCTAGCTCAAAACCGGCAACAAAACTCTCAAGGGAGGACTTTAACCACCTCCTAGGTGGGGTGAGGTCTTCCTCTGCGTATAAATAAGCGGCTGGTTTGTCAAGATGCTCTTTGAACCAGAAATGATGAAATAGAGGCCGGTGGACAACGCCCTTGATGACACTCTGTCATACCATATTTTTAGAGTCTTTCAATTAAGTTTTTAGTCTACTATTATAAGTATAATATTTAATTTATAGTCATATTTAATAAATTGTAGTTTTCGGTTTATTGAGTCAATGATGTGTTTATGCCTTCGATTTCTACACTAATTTGATGATTTTTCAGAAGCTGTGAAGTTATACTACTGAATTTTTTTACCAAGCACTTGAAGGACAAAAATACTCATTATTAATGTATGTTAGTCTACTATGGGCTGGTGTGAATAGAAAAAGAAGATAAAGGCGTTGACTAATTGTTGGGCCAAGGAAAGGGCATGTGATGCTAGTCCAGTAGTTAGAAAGGTTGCTTAGCTTTGGACATTGATTGAAAGAAATAAAATACAGAACAGAAGGGATATAAAATGGATGGCATCACGGGACAAAAGTGGAGGAAGTTTGGAGCACAAACATATTCACGTTTTTGGAAGATAGGAATCACACATCACACCAGGAAGCAGGAGGCAACAAGAGGGGGAAAAAATTGTGATGAACTTTTGAGCGAAGAGCCACCACCATGGTTCATCATCCTCTCCGGTTTAATTTCTTCTCTACGTTGTTTATCCCTTTGATCATTACTAGCTAGTTCTCTTTTGATTGAGCGATGATATGAATCTATTGTAATCTGTGTACCATATAATGTTTTAACTCTCTTTGAATTCAATGGAAACCTAGTTTTATTCAGAATTATTTGTGTTTAATGCTTTCATATAATTGTGTGTATGACTACTAGCATTGGCTTCTCTCAATTACCTGAATTGATCTTAGGTATTAATTGACTACTAGCCCTACCTATTGAACCAGAAATAGTAATTATGTTTAACTTTATATATGAAACTAGAGATAGGAAGTTGCGGGTTATGACTTAGGGGTTAACGAACTAAAGCGTCACTTATGTAGTTATTCAATCGATTTAAGAGATTAAAAGGTTATAATTTTGGAAAAGATTTTGAGTCAAGAGATTGATAAAAACTATTAATTTAATCCATCGTAGAGCTAGCTTAAAATTGAGAGCAAAGAGAAGCAAATTATTCACAGTGAGGATTCGAAGGCTTGATCATATGTTTTAAACATCTATTTTTCAGACCACGTTAGTCGCATTTCTTTATAATTTTATTGCAACCAATCCAACTGCCTAGGGCAACCATAAATTTAACAATCCTTTTATATGATGATGAAATTGTTGAGTAGAAATTAACAACGGTCCTCATGGATATGAATTTAATTATGACTTCGATAGTTTGGTACACTTGCCAAAAATCTATCAAGTTTTTGGCGCCGTTTCCGGTGACCACGCCCTCCGAAGGAACAACACCCGACCTCGAGTCGTCTGAGTCAACCTCTTGCTGGAAATCTAAAGGGACACGACATATTCTTTCATGCGCTCGCCGACTCACGGGACGAAGCAACAGATACTTGTGTTCCCAATTCCCAAGAAAATCTACAGTCTTAAAAGAACCTAATCGTCTGATAAAGTTCCACCCAACCATGAGCTACAACCCCGTCCACACGACGGACCCTAAAGAGGGTAAAGAAGAGGTATAGGTTAGGCCGTTGTATTCACACCAGAACTGTTAAACCTTTACGAGGGCCCAAAAAAGGGATGAAGCTGAGAGAATGCCACTTTTAAATGTCTAAGCACCAACAATTCAAAGTTATTAAAGGGGGCAGAATCATCCAAAGTTATTAAATGTCAAAATTGGTGTAGTGGGAGGGAGTACCATCAAATCAGAGTTTTCATTTGTTTTGGAGAATTCTAGCTGATAATGTTGGAAATGGTGAGCAAATCAATTTCGGGAATGACTCATGGTGTGGAGCTCCTCATGCTCCTATTTAAAATTTCCTACAAAATATCTCCTCCAATTTGACTTCTAGGGTAAAGTATTCAGCACTATATGTTACACTAGGAATCCAGCCAGATTTCAAAATGGAAGCATTTAATGGAGATCAACAATCAACCTAATTATCTCTAATGCTTCTTTATCAGTGAACAAGACCAAATTAGCTTCAGCCGTCTCTAATGCTTTGACTTTGAGTGTAACTAGATAAATTCATGCTGTAACTAGAAAAATTCATTATTTTCTTATGTTGTTTTTTAAAACAATTTTCAATTTTTAAAACCAAAAAAAAAAAAAAAAAGAGAAAAAGTATCTGATATAGAAGTTTTGTAATTCTGGAAAGTGTTTTTTTAGTTGAAGAATTATATTTCTGTAGGTTGAAGAAGGATATAAATATGGTTGAAGTGGTGAAGAAGATCACACTCAATTTTTTTATAACACATTTACTCCCAACATTTTATTTAGGATTTTGATTATTAAAAATAAGAAATATATTGATCAGCATTATTTTGCCACGTCATCAAAACATACCCATGAGGAAATGGATAGTCTGCAAAACTATAAGTTGAGTTTAGGTTTTGGCAAGTGATATGGTGATCTCATAAAAGTTTTACGGGTCTTGCTATCCACTGTTCTAAGGAGTAATGATTAAAGATTCTATTGATAAAAATTTTATCTTGAAAATACAAGTCTTTACTTTTTTTTCTTAACAATAATTACACAATTTTTTAATACAAATTTACTTATATTAATACTTTAACCAAATACCTCAAAGACAATGGTTAACATTCTCCTAATTTTAAAGGATGTCAAGTTGCAAGTGAGAAGGAAATTAAAAAAAAAAAAAAAAACCAAGGGAATAAAATCCAAGGTTACCCAAATGTTTAAGCACAATAAAAACAAATATGCATAGAAGTTCTAATATTAAGTTCTTACTAATAAGTTTAAGATAATACATCGAGTTCTTCCTATATTGAGAACTTATTTGAGAATAAGTATTATATTATTTGTTACTTATTCCAGGTAAAGCAAATAGGGTCCCCACGTTCCTGAAGTCTACATGGTCCTGATTTGAATACATTCCAGTTGCAATAATCACAATTATCTAGTTTGTGATCACCCTGTATGTATATATCAAAATGATAGAATTCACCGGTCCATGCAAAGGAACAGAAGAATAGTGTTTGGAAAAGGATCGGAGGAAATCTAGGATTAAATTTCCAACTAAAGCTTTGACCATGATGCAGAAGTTGAACTCCAAGATCATCATCTTTGGATTTGCAATGAAGGGTTAAGTCCATATTTCCTTCCAAAGTGTTGTTAATATTCACACGAACTCCATCTATATAGTGCACAAATAAAAACATTAACACACATATAAGGATAACTTTATGAAGAAATGGAGACATTGCACCTTCAATTAATTTCTTTATTTGAAAGGGAATAGTATTTGATATATGCTGGAAGTAGAACACATATTTATACGTAAAATTGGTGACTAAAGATATTAAAAAAAATTAATATAAATATTTCTTAAGTATTGTTTAATTGAATTAGTTTTTTTCCAATTATATCCTTGGACTAATATAATATCTATCACTTTGAAATTTAGATAAATTTTCTTTTTTTTTTTGTTTGACGGGATGATGATAATAATAATAATAATAATAATAATAATAATAATAATAATAATAATAATAATAATAATAATAATAAAAAATAAAAAATAATAATAACAGCTGGGTGGGGGGAGCACCTCTCCGAGTGCGATTTCTCCTCCTATTTGATCTGGCCAAAAACAAAGGGGTGACCGTGAGGGTGATGGAGAGGAGATGGTGGGAGGATGGTGGTGGTGCTTGGTAGTTGCGAAGGCGCCTTTTGGCGTGAGAAGAGGACACCGTTGAGGAGTGTTCCTCCTTGTTGTGTCATATTGTTTTGCAGGATAATGTTATTGACAGGTGGTGGTGGGTTCTTGATCCTATTAACGGTTACTCCGTTAAGGGCACTTATCAATTTCTTACGCTGTCTGACACAACTTTGGAGTGCGGCCTTTATGATGCAGTGTGGCTGAAGCAAGTTCTGCTAAAGGTTTCGATATTTGTTTGGCGGCTCCTCCACAACAGACTTCCTACCAAAGACAATTTGCTTCGTAGGAGAGTTCTTCACCATGACGACATCTTTTGCTTTGGTGGGTACGGTTGTCAGGAGACGTCGAATCATATGTTTTTTAAATGTGACATCTTTGGCAGTGTATGACACCGTATATTTCAATGGCTTGATATTTCTTTCATCTCTTCAGATTCCGTTCGCGATCATATTCATCAGTTTGATCACATGGTGGGATTACCATGATTTACACATTATTTTCTTAAAGTGATTTGGCATGCTTGTTTCTAGATAGTTTGGAAGGAAAGAAACAACAGGATTTTTAAAAACAAAACGCATCATTTGGTTCGATTAGTATATAATGTAAATTTTTTGTCCTTTCTTGGCTGAAGGATAATATGCTCACTTCCGCTTTCAGTTATAATGGCTGGTGGCGGCACCCCTTAATTTGTATGGGTGTTATGGAGTAGTTTTTGTTTTGGTTGGTTCGTTGCTTTTTCTTGTGGTGGAAACAAACACTTGACATTGTATTTTTTATGGAGTGATTCTCTTTTGCACACCTTGTGCGAGATGAATCATTGTCGGTGATTTATTATATTCCATTTTGACTTCTTAAAAAAATCGAAAAAAAATAATAATAACCATTTTGAAGAGATAGATATAGTATACTCGGTACAAAAAAAATTGCAAAAAATTTCAAACTGTTTTTTTTTTTTAAGAAAACAAAAACATTCAAACTATTATTAAAATAACTATGCTTAATTATAGGTTTGGTCTCCTTATGGTCAGTCACTCATGGAATTGACCCCATTTGAATATTACCTTGTTTTGATGCTTTCATAATTTTGTAATAAAAATAATGATTTGACATATTTTAAATGGTAGTTGATAAAAACTCTAGAAGCAATTATAGCACATTTGTATTTATGAAGATTAATAGGAGTAACTCATTATTTGACACACAAACTATCTGCATCTAAATGAATGTTAGTTTCAATTTTCAATTCAATATTAATTAAGATGTTGAATTGTATACTTTAATTAATATTATATCCTCACTTCAGAATTATTGAACCATCCAGAACAAAACATAAGTAAAAAAGATCCAAATTTTTTGTGAGTATGTGGACTGTGGTTATGCATTTATAACAATATATTGTAACTTTGACGTTTTCAAAAAAATACATTAAAGTTTGTTAAAGAAACACAAACATTAAAAAGTTATATATGGACGGTGGTTATTTTGTCAAAAAAAAAAATTGGGGACTGTGGTTATTACATTTAAGAATCGTATGTGGACTGTGGTCATGCTTTTAAAATAATGTTGACTTTCTTAAGGAGGGTGAGGTTGGTGTTTTGTAAATGTGGCTTTTTTTTCTTTCTAAACAATGCATTAAAGTTGGTGGAAAAACGATAAATTAAAGAGTCATATATGAATTGTTCTCATTCTTTTAATAAATCCATTAATTATGAGTCTGGATGATAGGTCAGCCCACTGACCCATATTTTTGGACGGGCTGGGCCTAAAAAATATAACCCATTGTCCCATTCTATTCATTTCCATTTTTTTTTTGTTAAAAAAATTTATTTCAACTAATTTAAAAACTATTAATAAAAAATATTTAAAAAGTAAACATAATAAAATGGATAATTTTAGCTAACATAAATTTTAAAGTTTATAAATTATAATTTGATTCAATAGAAAAAATATATTTATTTTGGCTTGTTCAAAAGAAGAAAGAATATATATAGAGTTTAAAATATTATGTTCACTTCCATGTCAATCCAATCATAAATCATAAAATAGATAATTGTGAGGAAGTAATATAACAAAGTGGCATAAAACATGTTAACAAATAAAATAAAAAATAGAATGGCGTGGGCTGGGATATCCCATGGATCATACCAGACTCATTTATATGTGGCCGATTATGAATAGGTCTAATTGGCTTGGCCTATTTATGTAGTCAAGCCTCTCAGATCGAGTCGGCCTTTTTGACGGTTGGAAGAGGGAGTATGCAACTTGAGTTCGCACCACCATTACCATGAATTGGAATAGAGTGACAATTGCCAACAATTATACCATTATTTTTGCTCAAATTAAAATAAGAAGAGAGATTACTTGGTGAATATCATATGTGATGTTTCTCCTTTGTCCTTGTACCAAGACGAATAAGGATGATCAATACTCGGAATGTGTATCGCCTGTTGTAACACCCCGTTTTCCCAACATAATAAATAAATATAAAACATATCAGAGTACATCATAAACAGGATGTCACATAACGTACTTCAAAATTCAATTCTTTATAAATAGGGTTAAAATCCACTATTTAAATAAACACCTGCTTTCAGTAAATTAAATAATGTCGCAGCGGAAAATATTCGACATTTAAATCAGAACTTGGCACTAGGCCTCAACGTCATCAACATGATAAAATTCCAATTAAAAAGGTTCAACAACAACGTCTTAGAAAGTATACGTAATCAAGGAAAAACAAAGCAAATAAATATCCCCATCCCGTTACATATCAAAGCAAGACTCCTATGACGACACAGGGATCAACTCACATCAGCGGTTACTCCTGGTTATCTGCACGTTACCCACGTAGAGGCAACATTCAAACAGAAGGGGTGAGATTTCACATTTATTAATAATAAGCAACAATTCATAAACAAGAATTAATCAGCATAATATAGCCACAATAATCATCAACAAGTACTTCATATGATTTCAGATATAATCATTAATTAATTTTATTTATCAATGCAACAACAACAACAACTTAACAATATGCCAACAACAACTCGACAATGCAACAACAACTACAACTCAACAAGATGCAATATAATATGCATGTGGTACCAACAGAGCGTCAAACTCTCAACATAATGTCTTAATTCGACTAAACATGACATCAAACCCTTAACTTAAACAAGACATCAAGCCTTCAACTTAGATAAGGCATTAAGCCTTCAACTTAGACAAATGCTTATGCAATGATAAGACTCAGGAAATGCAACAACTATAGCATCGTAATTCACATAATAAAATATCTATAAAAGATGTTCATGTCAAACCAAAACTACTGGAAGCATAATTTAATCATCAACAATTTTCATATTCAGACCAAAGGCCAATTCAAAACAGAAACATGTGAAAAAGACACAAGAACGCGAAACATGACATTTTGTCATCAAGCAGTTCGCTATGGCGAGCTGACAGTAGCTCACTCTAAAAATTTTGCCGTGGCGAGCCAACTACTCGTTGTGGCGAGTTATCTACTACTCGTGGGGCGAGGATAATTGCTCGCTGTGGCGAGCGACGACGAACAGAACTACGAACAGCACAAACAAAATTTCAGAATTTGTCCCAAAGACCCAATTTTTGACACCCTAACTCCCAAAATTAATAGGAATCATTGCCTACTGATAAACTACAACCTAGACAACAACTTTTACATTAATTCATTTGATTACCTATGTTTTTAACAATTCTAATTCAATTCAAACCTAATTTTACAACAACAATTATTCAACAACAAGAGATTAATCTTTTCAGAATCATATGATTATGATTAAAGAAGGTTAGTCCCACCCTTACCTTAGATTGGTTGATTTTTCAGAACTCTACAAGTTTATCCTCTTTTCTCCCAAAAACTGTGTTCTTCAAGCTTTCTATGTTTTTCTCCCAAAACTATTTTTTTTGTTCTAACCCTAATTCTCTAGTGTTCTCCTCTATTTATAATCTCTCCTAATCATATCCTAACAAACTCCTCCAATTACCAACCTACCCTTAATGCCTCATTAAATCTAATCTATTTAGATTCCTTTACTTTTTATGTTATAACAACCTACTAATAAATTTTAAAAATCATCAACTATCACAATTAATCAAATAAATCAACAAAAGACTCCAAACTCAATAAAAATAATTAAATAAATAATAGATAAATAAATAGGGCGTTACACCTGTTCTATGTCTGTTGGACTTGGCGCTGTAGTGAAAGTAACTTTTGCCAAGGCCTTGAGACAAGAAGGCATGGTTGCTGAGGTTTGTTTGCAACATTGGATCTTGCCCAATTATGCGAAGGATATGCGCACGAAGGCATGTCCCATAAAGCTCGTTGTTTTCACAGGTTGAATTGCTGCCAAGTTGGTTTCATACTACGACCACCGTTGCTGAAGTAGAACTGACCTCTACCGCCAGAGTTACCAGCACCATTCAGTCATCTTCACTGTTGTTGTGCTTATTTTGGTAACACGAGGAGGATGGTTGGGTAATCATTTCATCTTGTAAATATTTTTACTTCGTAAATTTTTTAAGAGATATGTGGCTATCTCTAAAGCATGACGCCAAAAGGACGATACAGTGATGTATGAATTAATAATGTTCGAATAACATTGTTAATAGAACGAAACTTTGTTTTGGCCTTACCGTTTTCTGGCAATGTATGAGCACACAATAATCGAAAATAAATTCCTTTTAATTTACAAAGATATTGAAATTTACCATTTCTCCACCATTGTCGCATTGAATATGTTTGACTTCCTATTAAAATTGAGTTTTGTTATATGCTCTTATTTTTTAAAATGTTGAATATACTTGAGATTTGTTTGAAATATGAAATTTCCATAAAATATTTGAGTAATCATCTAAAAAATAAAAAAATTGTGATCGAAGGAGCTAATAACGGGAGAAGTCCACACGTCATTATGTAAAATGTCAAATGACATATTTGTAGAATTATGAAAACTAATAAATGGTAATTTAACATGTTTACCAATAAGACAAGAATGGATAAAAGATGAATTCAAATGTGGAATTTTATTACATTGGATCTATTTATTTCTCCTAAGGGAGTCTATAACAGATGTTCCTGGATGACCTTCACGATCGTGCCAAATAGAAGAAGACAATGCTAGTGGTATTAGGATATAGTTCGGCTTGTTATCTGTAGTACATATAAATAAGGTTTTTGATTAATTTAGGGGCATGATGTACATTTTCTAACACTAATGGTGGGTGGGTGTAACATCCTGAGATTTCATGATTAAATATTTATTATTATTATTATTATTATTATTATTATTATTATTATTATCACTTAGTAGTCTTCAATGTATGCCTAGTTATATTGTTAACAAAATCTTATATGTTTTGATTATGAGTTATTTGTGTTGGAAGATTAGACCAAGTAGAATGTGATTAGACCAAGTAGAATGTTAAAGTGAACCATACCCAAGTTTCAATTAGCCGAAGAACACATGATAAGATACACGAGGATTTCCTCTTCAGACTAAGGGCACTTTAGGCATATCCACATAAACTCTTCATCTCATTCTTACCACCACTCAATTTAGAAAAAAACAAAATAAAAACACAATTAGAATGAGAGAAAGACGTACATAGATATATAGAAGAAGAAAGAATGTAAGATCCAAGAGAGAGAGAGAGCAGCAAAGCGTAGAGAGAAGGAAAGAAAGATGCCGAGGGATAGAGACAAGGGGAGAGAAAGAGAAGTATGAAAGATAATTTAGAGGAGAGGAGGCTAGAATCCATGAAAGTAAGGTAATTTCATCTTCTTATAGTTTTTCCGAAATCACATACTTAGAATAATCTTAGTCTTCACCTTTTCAATTGCATGTATGATAGGGAAACTCATGGGTGATTGAGAAGTAACAGTGGATAATTAAGGAGAAGAGATTTTCCAGTAGGGCAAAGCTTATTCTAAGGTGAAGACTAAGATTACTTCTCAAACACACTGCAGGGCAAAGCTAGGAGAAGAGATAAAATTATAACACACCTTTCTACCGGAGATTCATTCATGCAATTATCTCTTGTTAGGATTACTTCTCAAACACACTGTATGGTAAAGTTGGGTAACAATGAATCTCCAGTAGAAAGGAAAATCCTGAGTATTCAGGTAAAATAATAACATTACAGAGTAAACTTGGTTAACAATGTATCCCCAATAGCAGTTGCATTTAATTTAAAAATTAAATTGAATGCACACATTCCAACAAAAAGTTACTATGTTGAGTTCCTTATCCTGTGCCTTAAGGGCACAAGTTAACATTTTTCTTATTTTATATGTTTAGTAGGTATAAGAGATTTATTGATATTGATGAGAGGATTTTCTCCGTGTCTAGTACTCCAGACATAACTGACAACATCACAAAGCATTTTATATTCTAAGCTACCGAGTCTTTGTGCTCATTATGTTTAGGATGATGTTTTTAGGTTTAACTTGACATTGGAAAGTTGAGAAGTATGTTCGGACTACTCGTCAACAGTTCAATGTAGTGCCCCTTCATTACCAGATCACAGTCAGGGTCATAGATTAGAAGTTGTATTTTGTTGTGTCATCTGATTACATATATATAATGAAATTGTTGTATTAAAAGTTTAAAAAGGATTCAAGTTTTATTGAATTTCATTTTTTTTACATTAATTTTTAATTTTTCTTGTCTCTAGTATCAAATATCTCCCTAGATGTTACAGTGGGTTGGGTTGGGGGTGTAAGTTTCCACCACCAAAACCATGAATCACTACTACAGAAAGGATATTTCACATCAGTTGAAAAACACTTTTCGCATCAGGTGGCAACCGATGTAAGGTGACATGATGTAGTATGTACACATCTTTTCACATCTGGTACGAACTGATGTGAAAGATGTCTTTCTACATCAGATGTTTTTTCCACTGATGTGGTACGCTCCCTTTAAAATTTAACAATAAGGATTTCACATCAGGTGTATTATAAACACTGAAGTAAACTATGTAAATTTCACATCAGACCTCTTACCCACCGATGTGAAATCCATTATTTTTAATAAAAAAAATGCTTTTTTTTTTATTAATTTTGCTTACCAAATCAGCTAGAGACCTCTTTCCTTTTATATTAAAAAACAGAAGAAAAAATATGGATATTTTAATGCCACATCAATATTTTATATATAAAAAAGTACATAGGCATATATGAATACAATCTAAAAAGTTATATCATATCAATATCAACGTAAGGCTATAACAACATCTTTGGGCATAATCTTTTAAAAAAATTAAAACATCTTTGGACATAATATTCATAAAACTACACACACACACCAAGTGCTTGCACACCATCTTCTTTTACACTAGCTGTTGGAGCTAAAACAAGTTGGGAATTTCTGTTTCAACACACCAAGTTCCTGGGAGAATTAAAGAATTAAACTTCAAACATTATATCGTAGGATTTACTGCAAAAAAAAATATATCACATGAAATTGAATGAGTTGGAAGAGATAAGAGCTCCAACCTGACAATCTGGTCTAAAATCATACCTCCATTGGCTCACACAGTGAGCCTCATCAATTCATAGTTCACCTCACGTTGTGACTGTTGTATGTCCCCATGGAGTTTTTTACTCCAAGCAACAATCCAGCAAGCTCAGAAGCAGACTCCTTTTTCTCCGCAAATATAATTGTATGGCCTCCACTAAAATAAACCACATTTGTCGTTGTACCACATGCTCATTCAATTGAAACATACCATATTTCAAATAAAATATTGTAGCAAGTATCATATCTCATTACCTTGAGTTGATCAACAAATCTTTGCCGTTGTACCACATGGTCATTCAATTCAGTTTATGCGTTGAAAATCTGAAAATTAACGAAACGACAATCAGTAGTCAAAAAGAGTGAATCGCATATCTTTAAACATAAATTCCCTAAATGTCATGATATTACCTCAAATTTGTTAACAAACAATTCAAATCGTTCAGTTAGGCCTCGTTTTAATCTGTGCCACTTTGCCAAAGGACTCGTTATCTCAAGATGGTATATGATGAATGTAGGATTGAGACATTTTTCCTCCAAAAAGTGCCCCGCAAGCTAGAATACTACAAGAATGACAATTTAATACATTGGCTAGATACACAAATGAGGGATCAATACATAATTCTTCTAATATTTAAACAATAAATATAACTCGATCAATACATAAAAATGAAGATAAAAAACTACAAGTTAAGGGATAAAAAACCAATCCTAATAAAGGTACAAGTTTGTAACACTGTAGAAATATACAAAAACTTGAGGAAAAAAAAGTATCAAGACCTTAATTATCTTAACCCACCTGGGCTTTTGCAAAGTTAAAAGAAAACAATCATGTATCCTATAGATAAACATACAGATGCTAAAAATAAGGAACTCAGATACATGAAAGAAATATAGCAACTAGAAGTGCATACTTTTAAACTAAACAAACACTTCTATAAAATGACAAAAGAGCAACTACTATAATAAAATTCATTAACAGTAAAAGTACAAAAGAGTAGCAGTCAAGAGTTGTATTTAACCTTGACTAAAGCTGTGACCACTTTATTCTCATACAAATTATTGTTACATATCATTAACTAATTAGAATTGGCACAACTCTTAACAAGAAAATAGTTACACATGGTAAAACTAGTTGTTAAGTTACAAATACTAAAATGTCGATGGTTTTGTCCACCTCTCATCCACCACTATTTCATTCTAGACAAAAACCAATCTCTGCAGCTGCAGCAAAGAGGTAGGGAAGAGAGTTTTAGAAAGAATCAGGCACAAAGGTGAAAAACCAAAATTCAGTGGCTGCAGTAATCAATAAATAAACTATGTTAATAAAGTTGATTTCATGACAAAATGAGCTACATACATTGCAAGCATTCAAAAACATTTTGATAAGATGATGCTATTAAATTTTTTTAGTTTAATCTAACATGTCAAAATTGAACTCTAAAAATACAACAAAGTTAGTTTAATCAGCGGCTGTTTGGTTCCTAGCATTCTTAGGTGTGTTTTACACCTAGATTACCATCATAATTTAAAATATGCATGTAGGAGCCTAATTGATGAATAAAAAGATGATGATGGCACGTATGCTATTCATAAAAAATTAAAAAGAACCAAAAGTAAGACATTGTCATGCATGAGTCAAATTTGTTTTATAGACAGCCCTCATTCAAATTTGAATCATGTCATTCTTTCTTTTTTTAATAAAACTAAATCTATCTATAAATAGGCCAATGCAATGGTATTATTAGCATCGATCATCATACACAATTAAGGAAAGAAAAAAGACACCATATATAAAAAGAATTTAGACAATTATCTCTTCACAACATAGAGAAGATGGATTTGAAGATGAAGATAGTGTTTTATAACAATAACCACTCCCCCAAGAAACACTCAATAAAAAAACCCCTAAATTCTTAGTTCCTACAAACAAGAAACAAGAACAAACAGAACTACACAAAAACAATGCTTTGCTAACAAAAACCACCCAACAAGAGGCCGACCTCCAAAACAAAAACCCCACCGCATAACTGTAGGCAGCCGGCCAAAGATTCCCAGCAGAACCAAAACAGTGCAGCTACCACCACCTCGACTCTCCCAGCAAAACAGAAAACCAGCAACACAGAACCAGTATAACCTTGACTGCCGCAACTCACACTCACCAAAACAGACCACAATCGCTGGGAAACACACCAAAATGCAGGCATGTGCAAGAGCCACTCCCCACAAACGCGTTGGGTTTGGCAACAACAACAAAAAGTACAGCTTGGTGTGACAATTGCACTAGCACAAGATCACTCCCACCTGATTGTACTTGTGATGATGTTAAACCATTAAGCTGAACCAAACAGCCGCTGAACCTCTAAAAAAACATGGTCTCATAGTGTTCTGCTTCTGTTCTCTGTTACCATAGCACAACAACGATTAACAGTTAGGTAACCGCCGCTGATACAACGCCAATTAACGGATGTTGTGGCTGAACGGTAAGGTAACCATGTAAGACATTCCCAATGAGCTATCCCTAAGAATGTATTTCACGTAGTAGAATCACGTTACCATCTCTGTTCATATATATTCAATAAAAACTGTGCATATACATATGTATGCATATATAACACGTGTTGATGGCATTTTATTTTACTTCAACGAGTTCAATGTCATAAAGGACCAAAATAATAATCAAAATAAATTCATTTAATCAAATAAATCTACTAAATAATAATCAAACAAACCATAAAAATAATACAAATGAAAATAAACATCTGATAGAAAAATAAAAACATAAGATCTGAATGAAAAGGAAGAACAAATACTTGATTAGATTATGTCTGATTAAAACGCCGTAGCTTTAAAAACCTTAAAACCCACAAAGATCAAATCAAACGAAATTTACAAAAATAAACGAAAAGTTAGAACGATGAAACAAAATTGAAGAAGAAGAAGAAGAAGAAAGCTTACAGATACATGTGGGAAGAAGAAGGCTTACAGATCCAAGTTAGAGAAAACGAGACGGAAACCCTAAGAAAATCGAAGAAGAAGAAGAAGGTTGCGCTGCGTTTAGGTGTGATTAGGAACTGTGATTGGGAAGAAGGTTGCGCTGCGTTTGGACGGTGTGGATGAAAAAGTTCGATTGATAGGTTTAACTGAGTGACGGTGGTGGGTTGGACGGTGGGGAGTGAAAAAGTTCGATTGATTTTTGACTGAGTGAAAAAGTGAGAAAGGGAAAGTGTTTTACGATAGAGGAAGGGAAAGTGTTTTATTATAGATAAAAGTGAAAATTCGTTTTTACCTCAGGCAATTTTTCACCACTGATGTAAATGTTATAAGTTATTATGAATTCCCCTCATGTGCTTATGTCAACTGATGTAAAAACTCACAATGTATATCTTTCCCTTCAGGTATTTTCCGTGCTGATGTGAAAACTAAAACCCCCTTGATGTTAAATGTATATTTTCTACTAGTGAATTGTAATAGAGTGACAATTGCCAACAATTATACCATTATTTTTGGTCAAATTTAAATAAGATGATACTTTATTTGGTGAATGTTATATGCGATGTTTCTCCTTTGTCCATGTACCAAGACGAATAAGGCTGATCAATACTCAGAGTGTGTATCGCCTGTTCTATGTTTGTTGGACTCGGGGGTGCAGCTGTAGTGAAAGTGACTTTTAATGAGGTCTTGAGACAAGAAGGCCTGGTTGCTAAGTTTTGTTTGCTACATTGGGTCTTGCCCAATTATGTGAAGGATATGGGCACAGAGGCATATTCCATGGAGCCCGTCGTTTCCACGGGTTGAATTACTGCCAAGTTGGTTTCAGACTACGACCACCGATGCTAGAGAAGAACTGATCTCTTCCGCCAGAGTTACCAGCACCGTCCAGTTGCTTTTGTTGTCATTGTTATTTAAAGTGTGCTTATTTTAGTAACCCATTGAGGATGCTTGTGAAATTATGTCATCAGGTTGAAGTTATGGCAACAAAGGCTCTTGTGACGAGCTGGAGTCACGAGCAACTCGTTAGATCATTGTTGACTCAGTGAGTCAACATTTTTTTTGGTAGATAGACGAGATGACAAAGCCATTATAAACTCACACACACAGGTGGAGGTACCGGGGTTCGAACCCCGGTCATGGTGTCCGGCCTAACAATTTCGGCATTTTGTCAGTTGAGCTAGAACTTGTGGACAATGAGTCAACATTTGTTTTAGTGATATTATCTGGATTGGCTTAAGGGGAAATATGTATAAATCGAGTAGGAAAACCACTAAAATCCCTATACAGGAAAATCACTCGACAAGAAAGAATGAGGAAATTCCACGAGTAGAGTATATATGAAATTAACTAAATGATTTTCGGAGATAATTTGTGTGTAGTATACACATCAATTTTCTATCATCATCAAAAGGACTGACAAATACAAATATAAAAGACTAATGAATACAAATGAATGCAAGTATTAATACATGTTATTGTTTTCTAAATCTAGACAGATTCTACCAGAGAAGGCCTAAAATAAAAGACTTAGCTTGTGGGAAAATATTAGACTGGTGGGTAAGTTCATACATGATCCACGTGAAAGACATCAACAAGAAATCGATAAAATACTTTAATATTTGAAGGCAGACCCAGCTCGAAGATTACTGTTAAAAAAACTTAAAAAAGGAAGATGTTTATAGAGGTGTAAATTTGGTAAGTATGGAGGTTAGTTGTAGACATGAAATCCACATCATAATATTGTATAATATTGTATATTCATAGGTGGAAATTTGGTGCCATGGAGAAGAAGAAGCAAAATGTAGTTGCAAGGTGAAGTCTAAAGGAGGAGTTTTGAGCTATGACTGAAGAGATTTGTGAGTTCATATGGATGAAAGTTATTTTGCAAGTTGCTACAACAAGTCAAACATTATCATTGGACATCATTCAATTCAACACTGCATGACAAAAATATGGAAATAATTTCCTACAGTTCATTAAAAAAATTCAGACATTATTGGTCTCGTAGGTTATAACTACAACATACAATCACTACTATAAAATATACATTTAACAACATGGGGTTTTAGTTTTCACATCAGCAGAGGAAATACTTGAGGGGAAAGATACATGAAGAAGGTTTTCACATCAGCTGAAAAAATGAATGAGGGGAAAAATAGATGTTGAAGAGTTTTCCCATCAGTGGAACTAATGCGTGAGGGGAAAGATAAACGCGGTGACAATTCTGTAATATTATCAAAATTTCCATCTAAATTTTTTCACATCAGTGGATACATTTACCTGAGGGTGAAAAAAATTTAACAAATCCCAAAGTGGCTCTCACATTTTTCATCCTTCGTTCTTTTCTTTCATTCTAGACGATAGATCTTCTTCACCAACCAAAACCCTAAATTCCCAAATTTATTCCATCACCCACCTCCATCAATATCCTTCAACAGAGTTTTATTCCATCTTCTTCACCAAAATATCCTTCAACTAGGGTTTTTAAAACCTCAATCGATTGAGTTCCCTTCCTTTCGTCGGAAAACCCAAGATTTGTAGTGATTCATCGTCGGCCAGTTCAGTTCTTCTAAGAAGAAGCCAATGAACAACAACATAGACAGTGTCTTCAGTGATTTCAGTAATTTCAGCTTGTGATGTGTCCATGTCCATAATGTTAATGGATCCCACACTTTGTTTGTGTTTTTCTTTTTTGGTGAAATGTTCTATGGATTTAATTAGAATGCTTATATGTGATAAGAGTAACATGTATATAATGTGTAGTGGTTGGTCAAGGTATTTTGATGTGATGGCTGGTTGAATGTGGATTTTGGTTGGTGGTATGTGGATTTGGATGGCTGGTTATATGTTGCATTCTCCGGTTAGCTAACCGTTCTCAATGGATAATAATCAAAACCATTTTTCGTGTAATCTAAAATTTTGTACCATAAAATTATTGCATTTATTCATAGAATTCTGATATTCTGACTTGGAAGGGTAATATGCTATCATGTATACGCTACACTAGAGGTAACAATTACATGTATTGATCATTTTGGATTGTCAAAATGTTGTTGTTGCTTTGTATTTTATTAATTAACTTCAATGATTAATTGATGAATCTGAGTTTAGTTTTAGTAACTTCGAGGTTGTTTGTGATTGTGGGATTAGTTGATCAATTCTCCAGCCTGTTAATAGTGTCAGCCTTGTTCCCACACTGCAACCCTTTTCTTTTCTTTCAAATAGGCCATAAAATTCAAGAAAATAAGGCTTTTTGATTAACATTCAAGTTCTGACATGAGAAGTGGTTATATGCCACAATTTGCAGGGACCAAAATATTATTTAAGTTAATTGATTTTGATTATGTATGTATTGTTTATATATTTGTGTATATTGTTTTGCATTTCGTAACCTATTCTTATGACCAATGTTATCCAAACAAATTCTTTTGTGTGTGTCATGTTTTTCAAAACTTAAAACGAATCTCAATTATTGACGTATCCATTGTACCTTCTCATATATGGTTGACTTATATGTGTTTCCTAAATGTAGGTCTCATTGGTTGAAGAAACTAAAAAAGGAACATTTGTTCCACAAGGACATAATGTTATCTTAACAATGGCTATTGGAACATCCGAGCATGGTGGTCGTGCCCGTGGTATTGGAAGAGGTCTTACTCTAAGCAATTACCCTGGTCAGTATTTCTATTTTTGGCCTGTTGTGTTGATGTTTTTGTCTCTTTGTTGTTGTGTGAGGTGCGACTGTTGAGGCTTAGAAATTGCAGTTCCTGCGGTCACTTGGTTGCTGGTCCTCTGCTGTTGTGTAGGTTGATGATTTCGGTGTCATAGTTTTTGTTGTTGTGGCGGCTGTTTCAAGTTGAGGGACGGTGTTCGGTTGTCGCGATTTGGGGCCGCTATGTTCTTGTTGTTTAGTTGCTGGTGGCATAGGCTTTTTGGGGTTTTTTTTGTTTGTTTCAGAAGTTATGTTGGGGTTTACATTCAACTTTGGGTGTTTGTTTTATGTTGTACATGCCTTGAGGAATTAGATGTGTTGTGGAATCATTATCAAAAGGGTTTGACCTGTTTTTGGTTTCAATCTCTTTTGTGGTTCTATGTGCTTTTGTATTGTTCTTGTTCAAACCTTACCTCATACATCTTATATAGGTTAGGAGTATTAATAAGTTTTGCCTATTTTATAAAAAAAAGCAGATTTGGTATTGTAAGCTAAATGTGCTGGAGAAACAATTTGACAGTATATTGCACATCGGTGGGATAAAAAGCCGATGTGAAATGTAATAATTTGACACAGTTGCTAGTTTGACCCGATGTGAAATCCTAAGTTTTAAGTTTAACTGATCACATATCAAATCAGTAATATGCTGGCCAATGCCGAAAACGACTTATCACAACGGTTTCGTTCCCGATGTCAAAAGTGATGGACATACAACATCACCTTTGTTACATCGGTTGGCACCCGATGTGAAAAGTTGATTCTAACCGATGTGAAATGTCATTTCTGTAGTAGTGAATATATCCTTTCAAGGCTTCATTTTCCAGATGTATTCACCAAGGAAATTCTCGTAGAGTAATTTCAAGATCCCAATTACACGCAAGTCGAGAATGATCGATATTTATGCACCTACTTGAATAAGAGTTTTGTATAATATGATCGATGTAAAATCATTAGGAGATATTTGTTTCATAAGATGGACATATTTTAACAAGTTTGTTTTATAAAGATTTGTTCCCTTCTAAATATATCCTTAAACATGTGATCAATTGTCTATAAATTAGATATTATAATCTTTGAAATGATCTAATGAGAAATATGTTGAGATATGTTATTTTCTACGGTTATATTAGAAAGCTAACACATCTATGATGTATCTTATATACTATGAAAATCTCTAATTTCATTCACTTGTATTTTACCCACTTAGTTGCACCCATTCATATGACATTACAAAGCTGATATATAAAGAATAGGGTTAATAGGTCTTTACCCCCCTATAATACAAGTCATTTCCAGTTTTACACCCTGTAAAATTATTTTTTTGATTTACCCCCCTGTAAAATCGTTTTTGTTTGGCCTATTAGGGGGTAAATCAAAACAAAAATATTTTACAGAGGGGTAAATAAAAAAAAATAATTTTACTGGGGGGAAAACCGAAAATGACCTATATTACAGGGGGGCAACGACCTATTAACCCTAAAGAATATCACATATTTTAATCCATTTTTACTTAGTCATTTGTAGCTTTGTTTAATTTGAGTTTAGGATTTGGTTGCTATGTGTGTTAAATTTGGATGTAGTAACTATCTATCTTGAGTGCATTGATTTCCATCCATTTAAGATTGGCAAATATCAACATTGTGATTGTGACTATGGGTAATGAAGTTTCCTAATACTAAAACAAATACAGAGAGGTTAGCATACTTTAATAGTTTATTATGTTTTTTTTTATCTTGAAGGGTGTGCTGAGGATTCTTGAATTGCTTTTAGAAAATATAAATAACTTCCACCACCAAAAAAGAAAATATAAATTCGTGAAGTTATTTATATTTTCTTTATTGGTAGTGAAGTTATTTATATTTTCTAAAAGCATTTTAAGACACTGCTACATAAAAGACATTTTAAGTCGGTTTTTCAAATGATTTAGTTAGTGTTGACTTGGTATGTTAAAACTCTCTAATAAATTCGTGATTTAAATAATATAAAACTTGAAAAGCCAGCAACATAGAGTTATGATAATTATTTTAGGAGAAAATACTACACATTAGAAAGAATAAAAAAAGTAAAACGCAAACGAGCAAGCAACATAGAGTTCAGATAATTCATTTTAGGAAAAAACACTACAAAGAAAAAAAAAAGTAAAGGAAAACGCTAATGATATAAAAATACATTTTGTCAAAACATCAAGACCGTCTATTCCCAAAAAATATATTTATAAAAATCATTACATTAAAAGATGTAAATACATTAATTAGGGAAATAAAAATAAAAAGTCATATATTCTTCATGAGACTAAACTCTCTGGTGTTATAGATTTATAAACTCTATCTTTAGCCTTGTTTGCCTGAAAATAAAATAAAGGCATGTCAGCATCAAACAATGCATCGCATGATTTAGTACATGTTTAGATCGCGGCTAGTTTAACAAAATCATGATGGCACATGATTCTTGTTAAGTCGTGAACAATTTATTTATTTTTTGGTTAGGAAGTCACGGACAATCTAAACATGCACTTAATGAAAGCTAAGGATTCATTATATCAATTAACAAAAAAATCAGAAGTTAACCTCTTTCTCCCAATCAGTGCGTAATGTAATGATCATCAGAGAAAAGGCTTGTGCAATGAGTGCACATATGATCCCAAACCATAGCCCCTACAATATGCAGCATTTATTTAAATTAGCAAGTTGAATGAAATGAAATCATATGATAATTATTATTATTTTTTGCGGAAGAATGCACCATTTTTTAATTACCTTAACACCAGTATGCAATATAAAAGCAAATACAACGGCTGCTGGAATTCCAACTAAATAGCATGATCCTAAATAAACAACCGCACCAGCTTTTTGCCAACCAGATCCTCTAGCAATGCCTGAATTTGTAGCCAAGAAAGAAAATCATTTGAACTGATTGTGTTGTTACCATGATACATTGAGGAAATACTAAAATGTTAGCAACTAGCAAGCACCATTGATGGAGCTCTTGCCATTATTTTCAAAAGACCAATCAACATTACTGTAGTGTTAAGCGAGGGAGATTGAGAAGGAATTAGAAGCTATTGATCTTAATGGCTTGCGCCACAAAAGGTTCTACTATTCTCTTGGAAATTAATTTTAGGAAGACTTCCTACCCGTTATTGGAAGGAACGAGCTATAATTGTTTGTGATGTCCAGGGAAACTTGAAATAGAGGACCGTTTATTTTTGTAGATGAAGTTTTGTTGGAAGGGTGTGTTATTTGATTTTTAATAGGATTGGGTGTAATTTTACGCGGAAATGTAGTTTCTCTCCAAGAATACTTCTCATCCTCATCTTGGTCGAAAAACACAGGAAACGATTAATCCTTATTTGGCACTATACAATTTGGAAGATTTGAGAGGCTAAAGGTGGAAAAATTGTGGAAGCCATCAAATACACTTCTTGGAGGTGGTTTCTAGTTAGGAAAAAAGGGGGGACTTGTATATATTTTGATGGTTTCCAAACACCTTCCTTTGTCTTAATTGTTGATTGGAGGTTTGTTTTTTTGCGGGTCGAGTTCCCTTTGTACTTTTCCTGAATTATGGGTAAAGTATTCTTTGCGCTTCTCTCATATTTCTAATAAAACATTGTAATTATTTAAAAAGAAGCTATAGAGTTTAAATAAAATGAATGAAAACCAAAAACGAGTTTTTGAATTGTAAAAGATATCTTCTTTTAATTTTTTATGCTTTGTAAATGACATCGGTAATTTTTTATCATTGTGTTCCACATAGATACTTCAGTTGGCGAGCGAGGAGACATTGTACGAGTTCTGAACACAATGCCATTTGTTTGATATTCTTAAAAACTAACATAACCATTTACTTACTAATATTTACCTATAACATAAATAATTTATTAAGCAAGCACATGTTGCTGGATGCTATGTTACTAAACACATTCTGAAACATTCCATCATTGTATTGTTTCTTTTAACTCATCCCCTATGTATACAATAAATCAAAGAAATGGTGATTAAGAGAAATTAACCTGCAAGAACACTTTGTAGTGCATCAATGAGGTTGCCTGCTGCAAGAATTGGAAACATAACTGCTATCTGTTTAACCACTTCAACTTTACTGGTATAAGCATACCCCCAAATATTGCGTAACAGTATCATCACAGTTCCAACTAAGATGCCTTGAGTAACAACAAGCACCACAACAACACACACTGCCAAACGTGCAGCCCTTGCGTTACCTGCTCCAAGTTCATTTGAGACACGAACGCTGCAAGAAGCATGTAAGCACTTGTGAAAAAACTCACTCTTGCAAACATACACTAAAATAAGGAAATTTGTCCGCTTAGATAGTAAAAGACTATAGATGTATTTGATGTGGTAGGACGTGGATTTGAATCAACAATTTCTTTTTTCTCCACACTTAGTGTCAGTTTCACTGTTAGGCTCTTTATAAGAAAGAAAAAACAAAAGAAAGTTGTAAGGTTGCATTGTACAAAAAATATTTAGTACTAACCTTGCAGCTCCACTTAGTCCAAAGGAAATCATCCACACAACTGCTGCTATACTCATGCTGACAAAAAAAGACACCAACAATAGGTTAACCAAAAAAAAAAAAAAACAACAACAACAAACACAATGGCGTATTGCTTAGATCTGAACTAAAAAAACTTACCATAAAGAAAGTACTGATGTTTGCAATTTAGGATTAGGAAGAGTACCGGATAGGAGCACCATTATTTCATACATCCATGATTCTAAGCTGTAAAAGTATAACACACAACACAATTAGAACTTATGAACTTTGGTTGTTTCTTTATGTCAAGTGTCACAAGTAGTTTAGAAACTAACTATTTATTGGTAAGAACTTAACTTCCACACTGAAAAAAGAGAAAGTTTGAAAATAATTTATAAAGAATGACACCTATTACATTACAAGTCGATTTTGTAAATTCAGTTAGTTCCAATATATAAAAAGAAAAATAGCAATTCCGTCTCTAAATATAAAACCGTCATGAAAGATTTTCTTGTCATATTACAAGTCAATTTTCAAGTTCATTAATTATTTCTTTTAATCTTTGATTGCGAGTTTGTAGGGGAAGGGAGAGAAGGACTTTGAAAAATATGAAGGAATAAGTGGATGAAATAGATTGCTTTATAAGGGGGAGGGGTTTACGGGGTTCATTTTCTTTCTTAATATAAAATCCTCCTAGTTTTAGAGGGTTTATATGAATTCTTCAAATTCAATATATATTGTTATAATTTTCTTAAAATTAAAAATATATGAATCATAAATATTATATTATCATTCTCTAAAACAACTTTTTAAGACAGTGTGAAAGATTTCTCCATTATTTCCCCTTATATTTCCCAGCTTGAAAGCCCTTCGCTTCCCTCCCCTCCCCCTCCAAACTCCCAAACAAAGCCTTTGGTTCCAATAGCTCCCCAGGGAGGCCAAACCCCAAGACTCGATAGAGCGCTAACAAGGTACTTAGAGATAACGTACCAACGATGTCCTTAAGTTAGCAGTGGGAGTTGAACCCACATCCTCATGGGATATGAGTCAACTTCTTACCAACGTACTTTTGATTAATTTACATCCTGTTGTGCAATTGACAACAAATACTATGATAAGAACATAAACTAACCCTCTTTTAAATGATAAACTCGAAAAAATGGTATCAAATGTTAACAAATTTTATACTCCCTCCATCCCTTTTTGTAAGAACCTTCAACAATTTTCACATATTCAAAAAAAAAATGGTGTGATTAATGATTACATTTTGAGTATGACTTTTACTAAGTCATCCTAATTGGCTTATAGACGCATTCACTTTTGATATTCCATTTTGTGTATGACTTTTACTAAGTTTTCCTTGGGTTTTGTAAGTATATCATACTTGATTTATAAAAAGATGATATACCTACAAAAGGAGTAACAAATGTATCTACTAGAAATTTGCATATGAACTTATATTTTGGGACAAACAAATGTTCTTGAGAATACTGTAGTCTCACATTTGAAATAGATAAAGTCTGAAAAAAGTTTAAAATTACTCTTCCTTCACCTTATAATAAGTCGATTTTGTAAGGATAAGTCAGATCAAATTTTAAAATTAAATTCTTGCAAGTTTTCATCCAATTTCATATAAAAGCCAATTTTGGTTCAGTAGCAAATATCATACCAGACCATAATTGCTGAAGGAAAAGCAATCCTAAGGAATTGAGGGATGTTATTCAATGACTCCCTTGAGAAACCAGTCCAAGTACTTCTGCAAGAAGATGAGAATTTGATGTAAAGAACTAATAGCACTGTGTAAAGCCAATTTGAAATGCAAGTTGCAATTGCAGCTCCTTTGATTCCATTCCTTAACTTTATAATCCAAATCCAGCAGTTGAGAAAATGTACCAAGCTAGTAATTCCAGAAGCTAGCAACATAGGAACTACTATGTTCTGAGTTTGTAGAAATTTTACTATACAACTAAGAATACCATTTGCAAAAACGTTTGGGATCAAATATCTTCCATAGAATCCAGCTTTTGCTGCTATGTTTGGGTCTTGATATAAAAAAATTAGAATCGGCCTTAGGTTTGCCAAAATAATGGACTGAGGTATAGTGAGAAGCATGTTTATCAATATGGCTCTCTGCAAGTGTATTCCCACCATATGGTACTTTTGTGCTCCATATGATTGACCACAAAATGTTTCCAGTGCACATGAAAATCCTACCTAAATGAGAGATAATCATAAGTTATCCCAAGGATCAAAATAAATATATAAAAAGATTTTTGGCCCCTATTTAAAAGCACCATTTGAGAAGGAAAAAAATAGTCATGCGACATAATATTTTTTACCAGTAATTTATTCCAATTTAAAGATTTTCGGTCCAAAAAAAAGATTTTCAGTCCCTATATATACATATATTCCAATTTAAAATTAAAAATGCCCTTATGATTATAAATTATTAATGAAGTTAAAATTTATACTCCTGCCTTAGGATCCTTGATACCCCGATTATGACGCACTGACACTGATATGACACTGACAAATATGATTCCATTGAATTATGTGATTTTATCAAATTATTATCTTTGTCGGCGTGTCAAAGTCCGTGTCGTGTTTGGTGTCTGTGTATGATCAAACAAACATTTTCTATTTATCAAGTACTAAAAACAACCAACATTTCAGAGGAATTTACTTATACTACAATGACAGAAAATATGACATACCAATACACTATAACCAAAAACACTCGTAACTGAATTTGCCAAAGCAGCACCAGCTAGAAGCACCTCATCATTCATATGGCCTATAAACATGAGAGATATCATTTGTAAGCTATGTTGAAAAACACTAGAAAATATCATTGGTACTGCAAGCCATAGCTGCTTTTTCACTTCTTCTGTAATATCCTTTCTGCATAAGCCAATTATCATATCTTTCTCTTGTTGGCTATCCCCTAGCTAGCTACCTTCCTCTTCCAATAGCTCTCTTTTGTAAACTTATATGTATAACTATCAATATATAAATAAATACTAGTGAGACCTTATAACACTATATAGCTGCATATGTGTATACAAGTTGGAGACTTGCACGAATTATATTAAAACATAATGCTACAAATTTTAAACCCTAAATAATAATTCTTAGTTAGAAATAATTTTACTAATGCATTTTTCTAACCCTTAAGGTTACCTGAAATCTGTAATGCTGGATGAAAGCCCCAACACTCCCCCAAATGTCATTTCTAGTAGAAAATAACATAAAAATATGCCTTGGTTACAATACTATCTTTGTTTAATCGATGGTTCTGTTAAAATAATTCAATGTCATCATCATTGTTTCGCTTTCCAATCGTGAAATTTAAATATACATTAATTTTACGATTGATATTTTACGATTGGAGCTAAATGATGGCAACGTTGGAATTTCTTTTAACATAATTGGCCTATGAAACACATAAAGTATTGCAATTGTGAAGTTTTTATTTATTTATTTGTTATGAACGATTTTTATATTGCATATGGCATTATAGGAACTGTTGCAGTTTTAATTGCACATGACTGGTTTTGGCAATAAAGGTTGGTAAAATACATAGTTTAAAGGTTGATTGTAACTTTTTTTTTTTAACAAGCTAAATTAGCTCACCCAAATTGGCACCAAAGAAAATCGAACCTGAGACCTTTAGAAAGAGTACACTCCTAGGTTCCAAGTCAATACCACTAGACCAACCCAGGTGGGTTAGGTTGATTGTAACTTGATAACCATATTCTAATCGCTGAGATCATGACAGCATGTCATTTTTTGTATCATGATTTAGCATTCTAATTTATGAATAGGTTGTTAGGGAAGAACAATGTAGGTTTGTCAAAAAACAAAGAAACAATATAGCTACGTTTTTTTCAATGGAATACAAATATTTTAGATATGATAAGCAAAACATAATCGTTTAAGAAGATTTGTTCATATTGTTTTCTGGTCGGCGATGATTTGGACCTCAAAGCCTCTTAAGGAATGAGAAGATTAGAATCAATTTTACAAAATGTAGATTTATTTGTTTGTTTATTTGTAATTTGCTTGTAATAAGTTAAACACTCCTAGTTGGCCTACATGTAACAAACATGAAACATGGGTATTGTGATTTGCTTGGATTGTATAAAAATATTGGTTATGTGATTTATAGATTCAATGTGATAGATTGACTAAAAAAACTCCTATAAATAATCTCTTTTTTCTAATATATTTAAATAAGTAACATTTTTGCATATTACAATAAATATCAATTGGTTTGTCAAAAAAAAAGATATATATAAATTGGTAACATTTATTTTATGTTACTAATGATAACTTGAAGTGTTACAAAAACATAAGTCAGTAACATTAGTCAGATGTTTCTATTAATACTCTTAGGAGTTACTAAAGCCTTTTAGTAAGATAGACTTTTTCTAACATTTGTTGAAATATTACCAAACTCAAATAGTAAATTTTTTCTTAATTTGGTAACATTATCCAAATGTTATTAAATCTCAAATATGTTGTAGTGAAATTAGGAGTTCATGTTCATTATTGAAGGATCAAACTCAAGCTTTATGGTTTCTACTAATTTTGGCTAGGTTATTATAGTCTAAACAATTCTTTTAATTCCTCTCTAAATTGTACTTAAGTATTTCCATAAATTTGGCTATGTTATGATTATTTTAATAAAAACTTGTGTTCTTCTTATACAACATGACATATAAGGGTATGACAAGTGATGCATCAATTGTAGCTTGAGAACTTGTGTTACATACAAACTAAGATCTCTGGGATTACTCTAGTCGTGGAGGATTGATATACAAGATTCAACATGATAAACTTACGAGTATATGTATTGTAGTATATCAAGATGCATTATTCACAGAATTACTTCTTCTGTTGAGCAAGTTTAATGTCATATGATTTCATAGTAACATTTAAATAAAATGTTACCAGGCAATTTGAATTTGAAACTCTAAAGAACACGACTCTAAGGCAGACTCAACTATTTGAAATAAATTGAATGCTATCATTGATTCATTTTGCAATTTCTTCAGAGCCTTAGTTCCCACACTTATATTTCTCTCGCCACTTCGTGAAGCTCATTCACTGAATACATCATTCCCAGTTGTTTCACATTCTTTGTGTGAAACCGGTTGTTTTGGAGTTGGCATTATTTGATCCATCACTGAGACCAGCATATCCTTCTACTACGGTTGCATCTCCACCGAATCATTCATCTCTTTGCAGGTGACAAATGATATTTGCTCAAATTTCATTCAAGAGTAAAGACCTATCATTTGTTCCCTAATTTTTTTCCGTAGTTCATGTTAGTCATGTCAAATAATAATACCTATCTCTTACATTTTCATACCGGATAAAAACAGTCCCTCTATTATAGTGAATCAAAATTAACATAGAGACTGATTTGCCCCCATATGAAAATGTTATGGACTAATTTGGATATTAGTTTTTGGCATAGACTAAATTGGGACGCTAGAAAATTGTGAGATCAAATTGGGCCATTATTCTTCATTTAATTTTAGGATTTTTTCTCTTTGAATTGTGCTCATTGTCTCTATTTATTCATTGAAAATAAAAATAAAATGAAGAGGACATAGCAATAAAACACCTCTTAGGCTGTGGATCTGTGATACCGGTAGGTAACTCAATCGTCCTTTTCTCCATTTGATTGATTTTGTTTAGTTAATATCACTTTTTTTTATTTTTTGAATTATATATTTATTTTATGAATTAATAATTTGGGGCTATTTGATGTTACTTCTGGTGTTATACGAGATGAATGATGGCAATTTTACTTTTCTTTAACGGTTTAAATATGATTTTATTCTTTGTAACTATAATGTTTTTAAGAGGTAGATTCAGTTTATGTAAGTTTAAAAATTGATGTTTTTAGTCCTTGACTGTTGATAGTTTGAGTATCAAATTCAATTCATTGAAACATCAAGAACCTGCAATCCCTAAAAAATTGTTTTACAAACATCATAAAATTAAAAGATATCCCATTCATCTTTTTTTTGGGTAGAAAAAAGATATCCCACTCTAGTACATTAAGAAAATAAATATAAATCATGTTCTTCATGAAACTAAGCTCTCTGGTGTTATAGATTTATGGACTCTATCTCTAGCCTTGTTTGCCTGACAAAAAAATGAAGACAAGTTAAAACCTAGTAATGCATCACATGACTTGGTGTATAGTTTGATTCACAATGAGTTTGATTGTTAATCCAAACACACAATTATTGAAAGGGTGAAACACATCAATTGAGAAAAATTCAGAAGTTAACCTCTTTCTCCCAATCTATTCGTAAGGTAATGATCATTAGAAAAAACGCTTGAGAAATGACTGCACATAGGATCCCCAACCATAGCCCCTACATGAAGTATGAAGTGAAATCATATGATAACAAAATGTTACAAAATAATGCACCATTTTTTTTGAGAGATAATATTTTGACATCAAAAGTTTGAAATACCTGTATTTTACGTGTATTTTTGAAATATGTGTAAGTTTTAAAAGATAAAAAGTTAGAGATATAGAGATAAACAGTGTCACATACAATGTTTTCTTGTTCACAGTTCATTTTTTAATTACCTTCACACCAATATGCAATACAAAAGAAAATATTATGGCCGCTGGAATCCCGATTAAATAGCATGAAACCAAGTTGACAACTGCACCTACTTTTTGCAAACCAGATCCTCTAGCAATGCCTGGATTATAGCCAAAAAAGAATGTGATTTGAACTAATTGAATTGTTGTCGTACACCATCGAAATTGGAATATCAAAGTGCGACTAAACTCAATAACGGAGAAAAACAAATACTAAAATGTTAGCAAGTATCACAATGTTACAATTATACAGAATTTTAATCCAGGACAAGATCTTGAAATAGGGATTGAGTTTTCCCTATGTAGACAATGAATCAAAGAAATGGGGATTGAGAGAAATAACCTGCAAGAACACTTTGTAGTGAATCCATAAAATAGGATGCTGCAAGAATTGGTAACATAATTGCTATTTGTTTGACAACTTCAATGTCATTGGTATAAGCATAGCCCCATATATTTCGTAACAATATCATCACAGTTCCAACTAAGATGGCCTCAGTAATAAAAAGCACCACAACGACACACACGGCCAAACGTGCAGCTCTTGGATTACCAGCTCCTAATTCATTTGAAACACGAATGCTGCAAGAATCATGCAAGCACTAATGACAACGATGACAACAACTACACAAATAAAGCAAAGGAAAATTATGAGGTTATCATAGAGCCGAAAGCTGCATAATAAATACTAACCTTGCAGCACCAGTGAATCCAGAGGAAAGCATCCATACAACTGATGCTATATTCATGCTGACAAATCCAAGCGACCAAAAATAGGTTGATGATGATCATAATAGTAGTAGTAATAATGACGACGATGGCAGCAAAAACAACAATAATAATATGATCTATTTGCATTTTTGGTTCTTTCTTTGTCATGCTTACAAAAATAATTCCCATTATAAAATTTAATATCTGGTTTCTCATGTAACGTACACTTGCTGTTGCTGACAAAATTTTAGCGGACATGACATAAAATTGGTGACATACATTACAAAAGAGAATTATAAAAAGAAAAAGTTATGAACTTTAATTTCTAAATCTCATGAGTCTGGGAACCCTAAATGCTTTCAAAAGGAAACCAAGAAGAAGAAGAGTCAGAGATAAAGGGAGTGCTTCAAATTTTTTCACACAAGAGTCAAGGGCTTATGAAGTGGATACATGAGGGACAAAAAAATTTGATACACCACAAATTTTGGGACAAAAAATATAGAGTTGGGACCAAAATTTCTACAAGTGTGATATTGGATAGACCAAACAATTCAATTTTTAAAAGGAGAGATTATTTCCATGAATGCCATAAGCGTGGTAATATAAGGGATTAAAAATTCAATTAAATTTTATCATCTAGTAGGAAGGATGGCATGGTGTCATGATATTCAAACAAAAATAAATATCAATGTGATTATGCCATGCTATATATGACAATCGTAACACAAAATGGGACATTCCTTATATCTTAAATAAAAAACTAACCATATAGCAAGCACTGAAGTTTGCAATTTTGGATTAGGAAGAGTACCAGAGAGGAGAACCATTATTTCGTACATCCAAGATTCTAAGCTGTAAAAGGGAATACATTGAACAATTAGAACTTTCGAACTTTGGTTGTTTATTAATGTACTGTCACAATTAAGTGTAGTGTGTAATTTTTTTCACAATATCCAATCAAATCACACTATAATTACACTTTCTTAGGCTTGTTTCTAAAATATCTTTGCAAACACACGTAATGATTTTGTTTGTTGTATGTGTAAAAAAGTATTACATCAATGTATACAAAAAAGTATGCCTCTAGCACACTTCGAAAAATGAAGTTGGTGTCTCACACGTGCTGGTATCCGACACAACACTCTCCTCTATATACTTCTCATTGTTGAGGTCATATTCTCAGTTTTCTAATTATGTAAATTGCTAGTAATACAAAAACTTACATTAAGTTTGATTTTGTTTAGTAAAAGTGGCATGGGAAAATCATTATTAAAGGTCAAATAGAGATGCATCTAATTTATTTGAGAAGTTGTATTAAAATTTCATGATTCTAATATATATGCTTTTAATTTTTTAAATAGATAGGACTATATATTATTAACTAAAGGTAAATAATATACACTCAAGATTCTGGATACGCCACTACATTCAATCACTTTCATTTTTTAATTTATTATCCGTGTCTACGTGTTTATTTGATCATGAAGAAAAATATTAACTACTTCCGGTAATAAATATCATACCAGACCATGATTGCTGAAGGAAAAGCAATCCTCAGGAATTGAGGGATGTTATGCAACGACTCTCTTGAAAAACCAGTCCAAGTACTTTTGCAAGAAGATGAGAATTTGATGTAACATACTAATAACAATGTGTATGTCCAATTTGACATGCAAGTTGCAATTGCAGCTCCCTTTATTCCATGGCTCAGTTTTATAATCCAAATCCAACAATTGAGACAATGTAACAAGCTAGTAATTCCAGAAGCTACCAACAGAGGAAATACTATGTTTTGAGTTTGTAGGAATTTAACAATGCATTTGAGAATACCAGTTGCAAGAATGTTTGGAATCAAGTATCTTCCGTATAATTCAGCTTGTTGTGCTATATTTGGGTCTTGATGTAAAAAAATTAGAATAGGCTTTAAGTTTAGCATAACAATTGACTGAGGTATAGTAAGAAGCATGTTTATCAATATAGCTCTTTGCAAGTGTATGCCCACCAAATGATACTTTTGTGCTCCATAGGACTGACCACAAAAAGTTTCCAATGCACACGAGAAACCTATCTAAATGAGTGTTAAACCAAAGTTAGCACAAGGAGCAAAATAGATATAGAAGAATGATTTTATTAAACCAATATAAATCTAAGACATTTGGATTGATGGTAAGTTTGACGAAATTACAATATTTCACCGTGAATTTAGTAAAATCACACTTTGGAGTTTCGACAAAATCACCGTGTCGCTGTGATTCACAAAATTCCGTTTCAAATCAAACAGTTACGATGACATTGATTAAAGAGAAAAGTAAATAATTTTAGCCTTCAAACATAATTTCATAGATTGATTTGACAGAGATACATGTAGCAAAAGCAAGTTAGCAAAGCTTTTAGAGTAATATTGTTCCATGTGTTCTCCCCATGAGAAGAAATTAGTAGGGTTACATGTCAAATACTTTTTCGCTTAAATTGTTATTTCTCAGAGGGAGATACTCTTTCTATTTTTAATATGTTGAGGTTATTTTGGAATGTTTCTCAAATTTTATTTTCATTCAAGTGCTACAATATTTGGTGCTAGCTTTGCATCATAATTCTATGTTTCATATTTTGTAGGTCCGTGTTATTCTTTATCATGTTTTTTTTTTTTTTTTTTAATGTACAGGGAGGAGTATGTTTTGACTCTTCCAACACTACTAAAAAAGTAAAAATTAGTGAGGGAATTTTAGAGAGGGAAAACGTGAAATCCCTCTCTAATTCCGTCACTAAATTTTGCGACCAAAAAATTTGCGAGGAATTTTATTTTTTCCGTCATTAATTTCCCTCTCTAATTTTGTTTTTTTTCTAGTAGTGCAACATTAGTATATAATATTAGACGAATCTTGAGTTATGACTCTTCCAAATGCTAAACTACTCAGCTTTTAAAACATGCGTAAAATTGAGTGTGACTTATCACATTATGTTCATGATATTGATGATAGTTAAAAAAGTAAAATAAGAAATTCTAAAGTCAACAATTTAAATCACAATCATCTTTCTAAAACAAAAAAATAAAAAATACAATCACGACTTTTAGACACAGTTGAGGACAATAAATTTGTTTAATAATATAAATAGTATATATAAGATTAAATAGAATTAATTTTTTTTTTATACTAACATGAATTAGAATAGTGATAAAAATGTATTGTAGCTTTTTGGATACCAAAAAAGTAATTCTGTAGTAGTTTTTTTAGGGAAACAATGTACAGTAATTTACTATATATACCTATCCAAAATGATGAAGGTGTAGGTTAGCAGTGCACACCTTTTCTATTTGAACAAGATAAATATTCTTTCATATTTAAAACAAGTTAAGTTGTGAAAGTTTCATCGACTTATTCTAAAAAACATACAAAACAAATGCAGGAAGAATATTGCTTTTACCCTAAACAACTTCTTAAAAATCGGTCACGTCCACAAGTACACATTTAGACGAGAGAAAAAAACACAATTTTGTCTAGATTCGTCCCTGTCCGAATATGTAGCTCCAGACCAAGTCATTTTGTTAGAATCATTGACAAGGTGGAAGTAGCTCCGTGAAGAACTATAATAAAAAATATATACATGCACACAAACACAAGAAGGTTTAAAGATTCATTCTTAAAAATATATAACGTTTTTTGTTTTTAGCCAGTAGAATTTTGTTAGTTTTAATCATTGCATATAATTCATATTTCAGAAATGAAAATCAACATAATCCACATAATATAGGGTCTAACTTAAAACAAATAATATTATAGGTATGAATAACTAAAACAAAATAACCAAGATCAAAGAAATATTTCAAGAACTAAAAAATTTGTAGTGAATTTATACTTGTTGGGAAATATAACTAAAGAAAATATGAACGTACCAATACACTTAAACCAATGACATTCATAAATGAATTTGCCAAAGAAGCACCAGCTAGAAGCACCTCATCATCTAAATGACCTATAAACATGAGAGATATCATTTGTAAGCTGTATTGAAACACACTTGCAAATACTATTGGCACTGCTAGCCATAGCTGTTTCTTTACTTCTTCTGTAATATCCTTTCTGCATATGCCAATCATCATCTCTCTCATTTGTTGCCTAGGGGCCCTAGCTACCTTCCCCTTCAAATTGCTATGTTTAGAAAACCCACATATATAAACTATCAACATATAAATAACACTAGTGAGGCCTTGTAACAATAAATAGCTGTAAGAATCTAATTAATATATATGTGTGGACAGGATCAAAGGAAACTTACAAATCTGACAGTTGTATTTAAAGTTATTATAAAATAGATCAAACATATAAAATTTCATGTAAATGAAAAATTAATGGCCTCTTCTTCTAATATGTTATTCAATATTATAAATGTTCCATTTTAGATAACAAGCAAAGAGTATCCAAATTATTTGAATATACGAAGATAAGGTTAACTTAAATTAGTTAGTTTTATATTAGGTATATAGTTTTTAATTTGATGATCTGGATCAAGTTACTCTGAAGTAAAAAGGGTTTTACTCAGTGAGTTTTATACTAATATACATTTGACAACAAGGTTTTCACATCGATGGAGAAGATATCCGAGAGAAAAGATAACACAGTGGCAATTTTGAAATTTTAGTGAGCTTTGGAGAAGGATTTTACATCAATCGAGAAATTCTTGGGGGAAAAATAAATGCTGAATATTTTTCACATCAGCGGAAGTAATGCCTGGTGTGTGTGTGACTAGAGATCTAGTGGTGGTCGCTTGTGATTGTCATGAATCATAAGAATTTCATTTGTATGAATTTTTAGTTATTTTGTTCTTCTAGACAACTGATTTTTAACATCAATGACCTATGTAATACCGACACTTTAGGTTGAATGTGGGGTTGAGTGACTGGAACCCCTACCACACATGCATGCACATTCTATTCAAATATAATATATATATTTTTTTCTCGACATGTAGACGACACAAATTGGACAACTAGCCGACAATTCCAACCAGCTATATATAAAAAGGGTCGTGTCTTGGATTGATTAATTTTTTTAAAACTTTTCGGTACTAGACAGAGTATATGAATCATTACCGATGTGTGTCGAGTTCGTGCTTGCGCTTGTGATTCAATCATTGTGTATAAGTTATGCTTTCGACATATGTGTAATGACTATAATATAAAAATTAAAAAGGTGTTATTAACAAATTTTGTTTGATTCCATGGCTTACAGGTTAAGATTGGTGACTTGGGTTTGGGAGCAATTGTGTGATAGATTCAAATTGCACAATAGACAATTCTTGGTAAACCCGGGTTTATGGCTATAGATTTATATGATGAAGACTACACATAATCACTACAAGAAAATGGTGTTTTAGATTCAGCTGAAAAATGGATGCTAAATGGAAAATTGTGGATGCTAACAGCCATTTAGAGTCGGTATAGAGTCCAAAAAATTGACGACAGTAAAAGCTTGGATGCTAAACACTAGCATCCAGCTGACGCTAAAATCACATATACAAAAGTGGACACTAAAATTGAAGCTAAACACGTACTCCCTCCGTCCCATAATAACTGAGCTATTTGTAAAAAAATATTGTCCCAAAAAATTGACCCATTTCACTTTTCAATACAATATTAATTATTTTTTTTCCAATTATAACTCTAATTAATACTACTTTCACAACTCCCAATTCAATATATTCAACTTTACATTTATGATAAAGAGAAATGCACCAATAGTTGATAAGAACACTCAAAATCATTTTTCTCTCTCTTTCACTTATACACTTTTTTTTAATAAGTGTGAAATGAGTCAAGGGCTCAATTAAAATGGGACGGAGGAAGTATTAAAATTGTATGTAATGTAGACGCTACTTAGCACCTATGAAAATGGACACTAAAAGTTGGGCTAAATTTAGCATCTGTAACTGTGAATGCTAAGATGAAAATTTAGAAAACAAAATTCTGTCAAGTTTAGCTTTCAAAATTGTGGATGCTAATCTTAGCATCCAGTTAAATCATAAGCCATCAATTTTATTGAAAAATAGCGTACGCAATTGCATTCAATTTACTGGCGTTAATTAACTTGAATGCATGTGGATATTTTTTGTTGGTTAACGACCCCTTATCATACTTAAAAAATAATATTTATGACTTAAAAATATAATATTATAGAAATATTAACAGGAATAGAAATTGAGGCATCTGATGATAAACAAACCACAAATATAATGACGTCTTAACCATAAATTTAGTAGAAACTAAACATAATCATAAAGCCAAAACATAATGTGTCACAAGTTAAAAGAGAACTAGGTGAGGTCATCCAAAAAAGCTTGGTGAAGTCTTAAATGTAAAATTAGTAGAAACTATACATAATCCTAAAGCCAAAACATAAGATGACAGTAGTTCAAGAGACTAGGTGAGGTCATCCAAAAAACACATAACGGTTTTGTTATATCCAACAAAAACTACAACATTGACAATGATTAGGTGAGGTCATCCTCTGATTGATCATCGAGAGCAACATCATAATGTGGATATGGAGGAGTATTACGAGGTTGAATCATACTACAAGAACCATCACCTGATTGATTCTCTAAATTTGCCATTCATTGCCTAAATTCTGCCATTTCAGTATAGAATTTGTTCTCCAACTCTTTGGTACGTTGATCAGCCTCAACAGCTCTTTGGTTTACTTCCTCGGCTCTTTGGTTAGCTGCTGCAGCATCTGCACGTGCTGCAGCTGCCGCAGCTGCCTCATGACGAAACATCTCAATCACCTCATTTTTAGGAGGAAGAGACTCTTGAGTTAGGTTAATTACAACTGGTCTAATATTGCCAGACAAAGCTCCGATACCGTAACACTGACCTCGAGAAATACCCCCAGCAACATCTGCCCATAATCGAATTCTTGTCTCGCCATCCACCTCTTGTATATCACCAGTAGAGTCCTCATCAATCGTTGTTAGCTGAGTCAGACGCTCTTGATAGTTTTCCTGGTAAAAAAAAACACAACTTATTAATATATTGTCAAATCAGCGAACACATTTGTAGTGCATGTTTCATGTGTATTCCAGAAGGTAACATGCATGTAGTCTCTACTACAACAATGCATAATTTCCGCCACAGTCCAAAATGTATGTAACCAATTTCAATTCACACCAGAGAATAATTCAGCAACAGAGAATAATTCTTATATAGTTCACAAAACAACCTGATTATATTACAGCCCAATGAATTGATTTTGCTGATATATCACAATCATTTTTTATGTTGTAACATACATACTGCAATCATCTTTTATCACAATCATCTTTTATGTTCACAAACATTAATTGTAGTTTTGCTATGTAGGTACTAGCACTCAGTTGATCCTAGGTTTCTAATTTTGATAGCATTAGTTCAAACTTTTACTTCATATTCTGATTTTAGGTTCCTAATCTTGTCTTGGAAAGAAAAAAAAAATACAATTCACATTTGCACCAATGCAACTAATAACTCAACGCCAACTTCAAAATTTTATAATAAATAACTTACATAAGTTTTTCCAGCACGACTTTCAGCCCAATCACCAGACTTCCTCTTACACGTGACCAAGAAGAGCTCATCGGGATAGATAGGTTGTTCTAGTTTTTTGCACTGCCAATGAGTCATGAAAGAAATTGTCATGGGTCAAATTTAAGGGAAATTAGAAAAAAAAATCTAGCAATCAATATTTAAAGAATTTAATGAATGCACACCATGTCTAGCGCCACGTCATGGTGAACCTTACGACATGTGGTGTAGAGAGCTCCTCCCTTGCTTGAACCCCGATTAGTCTTATTTTGTGAAGAAAGCTTCTTGAAATTGTCTCCTTTCCAATAGTAAGCCTCTTGGGACACTTTTTATTAATATGCCACGGATTTCCTTAGCATGATGTGGTTCCCTTGAAACATATTTATGTTAGACAGTATAAATATAGTAAATTTTACATCTTAGTCCAAAACTGAAAAATGTTTTAAACCAGTCATCTTGAGGAACCTTTTTCCAACACAAATAAACAACGCGAAATTGATGCCTAATAGCCATCCTCATGGCATTAGCAGCTTCATTGCTAGGAGACAATCTACAAAAAAATAAAAACAAAATAACTATAAAAGAAATATATTTTAATTTATAAAAGCAAGTGCATGATAAATTGTAAAAGAAACAAAAATGAAATACCCATGACCAAGAGGGCGTATGATAGTCTTTATAATATCATCATCCCGATTGTTCTCTTGCTCATTCTCTACGTTGTCTCCCTGCAAGCCCTGGACATGAACCTCCTCTAGGGAAGGTTGTATTATCGATTGGGCTGACAATGGTGCAGTCACCTGGGAAGGTAGGACTACTGGTAGGGCGAGTAGGACTGCTGGTGGGGCAGGTTGGACCACAACTGGTGGGGTGAGTAGGACTGCTGGTGGGGCAGGTTGGACCACAGCTGGTGTCTCTTGGACTATTGGTGAGGTAGGTTCGACTGATGGTGCTAAACCCAGTTTCTTTCGCCGTATCTCATTGGCTACAACAAGCTTCCTGGTGGCTCTAGCAAGATCTCCTTGTTGTAATACCTTCAAATGAGTTTTGGTGGAAGACTTTTCCGCTTATTTCCATGACATTGTCCAGCCATTTGGTCAAGCAATATATTTTCCAAAACAGAAAAATACAATTAGAACAACCGAAAGCATACAGTTAGAACAAACAGAAAATAAGAGAAATATGTGAACTCCTATGAGAAAATACACACAGTTAGAACTAGCAATTTAATACAAACAACTGAAAGCATGTAGTGATAGCAGAAATAAGAGAAATAAAAATAAATACATAGTGTATTAGAATTTGAATCTGGGACATTGATGGAAGGCCAAATAGCATCATGAACCATCTGGTTCATTGCAGCAAATTGATCTTCATCACCCATACTCCCTGCACTTCTAGAATGACCTCTGAGGTTCATATTCGAATCCACTTCTCCATGTTCGGTCCAAACATAATAGTTTGGCATAAAGCCGTCAATATACAAGTGCAAATTGACCTCCCTAGGAGTCACTAAGTCTATACACTTGCAATTTACACAGGGACACCTTATGCCTCCTTGAGCTAAAAAATCAGGATGTGCCATAGCCTTTTCTACAAATTCAGCTACTCCGGAAACAAAATGGTCATTTAAACCATGTCTATCAAGATTTACCCCATCATACATCCATCTACAGTGCATTTTCTACATGGAAAACATTATCGAAAAAATGTAGTGAACATTTTGTCCATCTTTTATAGTGCATACAATAAAATGTTAATCTGATACATTTTATCTTTAATAAAAAAACAGATTAATGGGAATAAAAGCATAACCAACACAAACATTTAACGAATCGAAAATGTCGATGTGTAGTCAATTAGAAACGTTCAACATATAGTGCACCTGTAAAAAATGTACAATGAGTGAACAATGCACGAAAAGTAGCAGTAGCAGAAGTATTAACACCACTAAATGTCAAAAAGAAAAAAAGTTGTGATCAAGCTGATTACACAGAGACGTTGTGAGACAAATAAATTTGAAAAAGAAAGGAAGGAGATTGATGAAACACATTAAAGATAAATGCAGGGATGTACAAGTTGCTTTGAATGCACTTCCAACCTCCCAACCTTACTCATTCACTCATAGATCTTCCTTTCTAATCTTACTACTACTTATTTATATACTACTACTTTATTTTTCCTTACTCACCAAAAACTATTCTTCTAAATATTTATTACTTATTCAAATAGTACTTACTATATGGGAAATCAAAAATCTTCACACACCATAAAGTAGCTGAGAGAAAAGAAGGATACCAGTTCGAGAAAACGCGAGAGCCAACGGTGAAGAACTTCAAGGAACAATTTTGCCTCCGAACAGTGAATCACAAGTTCCAGATTCTGATGTCAAATCTTGTTACCAAAGATTAACTCCTTAACATTTCAGTAGCAAATTATGTACTTTTGTAATAACAGTACCAAAGCACACATTTAATAACTAAACCGTCAAAATTAATCCCTTTATCTTGCAATCTTACTAGTAGAGTAATAAGGTAATTTCAATTAATTAAGCGCAAAGTTAGAATCCACATATCATGACACAAGTAGACATATTTGATTTTTGTAGTTAAACAATGCTTTCACCAAGTAGACATATTTGTAGTTAAATAACGCTTTCAAAGATGTCCAACTAGAGTTATGAAATGTGAAAACACACACAACCATAGCTAATGGAGTTGAATGCTCTTTTGTTGGCAATGATAGATGACATGGTAGGTAAATTTGTTGTGAAAGAAGCAAATGAGAGATAAATAATTGAAAGAAAAAAAATGTGGAGGGGGCATTTTACAACACACAAATTTATTATGTAGCTTCAATTAATTCAGCACAAAGTTGAATTCATCTTCATTTATGAAGTAAAGAGAACTAATATTCCAACCACACCAACTTCATTTTATACAAAATAAAATAAACAGCTGTAAAAAAGCTCCACATCAAAAGTTATTGTGATGGCAAAAAGAATATCATAAAGTTATGAGCCAATTTATATACGAGGTAGTGCCTAGTGAACTCATCTTGATTAATAGACTCATAGGCCTTATTCCAACACAATGCCACCACAAATTTAAATGATGAAAGCATCATGGAACCAGAACTCACCCCCAAATCGCATGTAGAAGTAAAGCAAACAATTAATTAATAGAAACTAAACAAGCTGTTAGAATGTGTCACAAAGGATCTTATTTTCTATAGAAGCCAGTTCCTCACCGCCAAGCCAAAAATGGGTCAAACATACAAATTGCTTATAAATTCAAAATTTGTACCAGCATAATTTTTTAGAGAAACCCAGAAGAGAACTTCATTACTGACATACCCTTTAAGCCTAAAGTAGCATAAAAAAAATCAAAATTTAATAAACAAAGAAGAACAATTAAAAGGGTATTCTTAAAAGATGATTGATAATGGTTAAACATAAGAAGAAAGAAGAACCTGAAATAGTTGCTTGGGATTGGATTGGGAAAGTAGCCATCACTAGGTAACCATCGAATTAGAAGAGGATATGGATTTTGGTTGGATGGGGAAAGTGACTTTGGTTTTTTGGTTGAAAGGAGAAAGTGTCGATATGGATTTGGTAAAGTTACTATGCTGAAGAAATGGATTATTGTAATAAGAAGGAAAATAAAATAAAATAGTGATGTAAAAAAAGATTTTGGGAACCGTGAAAAGAAAAAAAAATGTGCGAAAGACGAAAAATGGGGGGAAATGAAATTTTGTCAAAATAAATAAAGAAAAAAGAAATTAAAAAATATGTGTAAATTTTTTAGCATCAATATTTGTGGATGCTATTTGTAAAATTAAAAATTATAAAAATTTAGCATCAAAATTTTTGGACGCTAATTCAATAATAAAATTTTAAAAATATTAGCGTCTACAATATATATTGTAGAGTCCACAACGCTGAAGTTAAATTTCATAATAAAAAATCATTGAAAAAAATGCATTTGCATAAGTATTTTTGGACGCTAAACACAATATTAGCATCAGATATGGCCTGAAGCTAAAATTTCTGAAGCTAAATGTCTATTTTCTTGTAGTGAATTATTGGTGAACATATACTCATTTGGTATGTGTGTGTGTTAGGAAATTCCTTTTAGGTTATGATTTGGTAATGCAGAAAAAAAAATGCAGCTTTTCTTTAAAAAACTGATCTCTCATCGGTTTGGCTTATAGGTGATGTGAAAATATAGATTTCACACCTATTGTTACGTTACGACTGATGTGAAAACCTTCTGTTAAGTTTGTAAAAACGATTTTCACATCCGTGTTTAGTAAAGTGCTGTGGAAAATCATCTATCACCTCGGCTGCACAACCGAAGTGAAAAGTAGTGGAGATACCACATCGCCTTTATTTACATCAAGTGGACCACCTGATGTGAAATGTCATTTGCAACCGTTCTAAAATCCTGTTTATGTAGTAGTGAATTAGGAGTGAAGTTACTTAATTTTCTTAGTTACACACGTGAACATTGAATTACATGAATATAACCATTGAATATTGTCATTTATATATTTATTTTTTTAAGGAAATAGACACCGGAGAGAATCGAACCAAACCAATACAACCAGGTCAACCCAAGAGGGTTAATATTGTCATATATATTAGTAACAGACACATGAAATTTCATATAAAATTAACATTTTTATCTACGTAATCTTTTAGTTGACATTTTCTTACACTTCAAAACAAGTTGTAGAGTTTATCTACCAAATAAAAACATTTTAATTGGTAGTTTGAACATTGAAAATTAATATATATAATGAATTATTAAGTAAAGTAACTTTAAAATTACTATAAAACGACTCCATCCGTCTCTCCATATATATATATATATATATATATATATATATATATATATATATATAGGAAATAAACCTTCCTCTAAACCAACACATTTTAATTTTTATCAACCTTTAGGTTTACCCGAAATGCAATATGGAGGATGAAAACTCAAATACTACCTCAAATGTAGAAATTCACTGTTCAAAAATCAAAATCACACCATTGTTAAATGATCTAATAATATCTTATAACACCATTATTTTGGTTGTCCAATCATGGAATATCAATTTAGATATTTTATGATTGGGTAGCCAAAACAAAGGTGGTGACATCAAATTTTAGTTTAACAAAGTAATATCCAATGAGACACATGAAGTGTTGTGTATTTGGGCTTAAATAACACCAATAAACTTAGATATGTGGAGTAAGTATCAATGATGACCAACAACCAAAACAATCTAAAGAAACAACAATAAATGTAGATCTCATTTAACAACTAGTATAAAGCAAAATCACAAACATTTGGTTACCAAGTTCGGCTAAATAATGACTTACATTTGTGTAAGATATACAAACATGTTACAGGAAATTAGCTTCACGATCGCTAGAATAAGAACCCATAATTTCTACGCATTTTTCAAGTGACTAAAACCCACATAGAGATCCTAAGAGAAATCAAGTGAAAAAATTGTTGATCATTCCTCTAATGGGATCTCACTACCCAAGATCTCTCCAAACTCTAGATTTTTCCTCTTTCATCTCTCCAAGATTTCAATTTCTTCTACCTAGGTCTTGATTTTTCATCTTATCCAACTCATTCTCTTCTGCTAAGTCACTCCTTAGAGATTTCAATATGGCTACACTCTTCAAAACTGAACTACCACTGCTAGATTGGGTTTGTGCAATAATCTTTGGATATGTTTGAGGAAAGAGGATCAGGTATCCTAATATGTGCTAGGTTTCCAACTGAGCATATATGAACTGGATATGTTGCATCACAAAGGAAGGAACCACACGAGTGTTGCATTTAATTTTGATTAAGTTCAAAGAATCTTTACCTTTTTTGAGGGGTGTACGCCTAATTTCTTGTTATCAGTCAGGAACCATACAAAGTTATGAATCAGATTTACCTATTGAAAGGGTTGGATGACATCTGAAATCTTATTTTGTGTCTCACAATTGAAGTGATTCTCTAACATTCAAGTCTGCTTTAAGTATTGTTGACTGACCCCATAAACCAACACGAGTCTTTTTAGCGTGTTTTGTCCTAACGCGCGCTTTCGAGAAACCTCCCACAAGGTCACCCATCCAAAGACTACTCCAAGTCAAACACGCTTAACTATGGAGTTCTTACGGAATGATCTATCGAAAAGAAGATACATCTTGTTGGTATAGGATCTCTCTCACTCCAATGTGATTTGGTTGCCTAGAAGCTTCCAGGAGCCACGCATTACCATGCATTGTGCACTGACGATCACTCCCCGCCCTCATAAGCCTTGGGCGTTACAAATACCCAATTGAGGAACAAGTGTGATAGGTTTAGCAAGAGAGATTTGTTGTGTTGAGGTCTTGATTCTTTAAAGAGATCACTTTTGTGTTGGAGATTATCCACATCTACAACATGAGGGTCTTTACTAAGCAAAAATTTATCTCTTGTAATCACGTTGACATCAGGATTTTGAGCGTCTTATCTTTCATCATATGCATAAAATGCTCTAGCCACATTCTTCATGGTATTCTTAATACTCTTTTCTAGATCCATGATTCTTTTACCCTTAGAAATATCAACTCTTTTGGAGAAGTCATTAACTAACCAATATTGATATTCTCTGGCTGAAAAAAGGAAGTTGAGATAGTTGTGCCCTTCTCTCTGTTCTCAAGGTCAACCAAGGGAGGCCTCTTATGCAAAGTGGAATTTTTAGTAGCATTCACTAATTTCTCTATTTCTTTTGGGTTATCGCATATCAGGTTTTGTCTTGCAGGTTTTCTCAAGGGGAGGGTACTTGTTCTATCATTAACCTTTTTGTTGCGTCAATTTGCATAATATAATGAACATGCAAGTCACTTGGTGATACGACATTTTGCATATTTTTTTGAGAAATTTAATTTATTAGGTCTTTAATAACAAAGAGAATAAAATGATAAGATTTAATCCACATAGTCATTATCACATCACCACGAGACTTGCCAACCCATTATTAACTTGACACATTGGTAAAAATAGCCCTCAAATTTCGTGGAAAGAAAAAGTTCTCAAATAAACGTTCCAAGTTATAGGTTTTCCATAACATATCACATTCTCATTTGGTAACTTTCATAACCAGCGCATATTAAAAGATATATCTCCTTCAAATAAACTAAGAAAACAAAACAAAAAATCTCATTCTTCATGAGACTAAGCTCTTCGTTGTTATTGCATTATAAACTCTATCAGTAGCCTTGTTTGCCTGAACAAAATGAATCAGAAAAAATAAAGGCATGTCAACACCCCACAATATATGAATCACATGAATATTTAATGAAAGGAAGAAACAAATTATAAATAAAAATGAAGAATTTCACCTCTTTTTCCCAATCAGTGCGTATTGTAATGATCGTTAGAGAAAGCGCTTGAACAATGAGGGCACATAAAATCCCCAGCCACAGCCCCTACATTATAAATATTTATTAGCAGGTTGAACCAAATCTTATGATAGCGATTTTCGTAAAAAATGGACCATTTATTTTTACCTTCCCGCCAATATGTAGTACAAAAGCGAATACAGCGGCTGCTGGAATCCCAACTAAATAATATGATCCAAGATTGACAAAAGCTCCAATTTTCTGCCAACCAACTCCTCTAGCAGTACCTGAATCATAGTGCAGGAGATCATTTGTAACGACTGAAACATTGAGAGAAAAATACAAAATTTATCGCTGAGTATGCCACTAAGTGTTAGAGACGCCAACTTAGATGACCGATTTTATATTTTTCGATCATTAATTTCTGTCGTTGTTTAAACTTTTCCTGGCAATCATTGAACTAGCTTGCAATATTTATTTCTCTTCATGGTTTCGATTTCTTTTAGATTTGTTCCTTAAGGAAGTTTAATAAAATAAATCATCTAGTTAATGCTTTTTCCAAAACAAAAAAGAAAATCTTAATCCGAGTTTTAAGGAAAAAATGGTTACAAAACAAGCTTGGCCTGTTTGACTCTAGAATATGCTATGCAAAGTGAAGAAAAAATAAACCTCAAATCAAGCACATTCATATAACAGTGTAACTATGTTATATGTTTAAACTATGATTTCCTAACAAAATTATTCATATAATAAAATCCAAAGTTCGGATAAAAAACCTGAAAGAACAGCTTGTATTCCATCTAGTAAGTGGCATACGGCGAGAATTGGCATCATAGTTGCTACATATTTGACCACTTCTTCTTCATTGCTATAAGCGTAGCCCCATAAATTACGAACCAGTATAATCACAGCTCCAACTAAAATGCTCTCAATAACGGCAATCACTACAACGACACAAACTGCCAAACGAGCAGCCTGTGGATGACCAGCACCGAGTTCATTCGAAACACGAATGCTGCAATAAGTGTTTAAGCACTAATCACAAAACAGACAAGAACTAAAGAAAGAGAGAGAAACAAAATAACATGAAAATAACAAAGAGAAAATTCTTTGGAGAGTTTAGGCTTAAGTAAAATGGTAAGGCTGCTAGTGAATTCAAAATTGCATAAGAAATGAGAAATACTAACCTTGCAGCTCCACTAAGTCCAAAGGGGATCATCCAAACAGCTGCTGTTGTATTTAAACTGACAGAACCAAGTCACCAACAAAAGGTTAAGTAAATAATAATAATAATAATAATAATAAGGGTCTCGCTAATCAATGGCCTATGGGCACTGGTTAAGGATCCTATTAATAGAAACTTTATGTTGAAAATACAAGTCTTTGCTTTTTTCTTAGCAATAATTACACCACTTTTCCATGCAAACTTACTTATTTGAGTACTTTAACCAATGCCCCAAGGGCAATGTTTAGCATTCTCCTAATAATAATAATGTAACAATAATATCGAAGAGGATATCAAATATGAAACCAACCAGATAGAAAGCACAGATGTTTCCAACTTAGGATTTGGAAGAAGACCGGAAAGGAGAACCATTAATTCAAATGACCACATTTCCAAGCTGCTCGTCGCGAGGAGGAAAAAAAAGAAAACAACATTAGACTCTCTAAAAAGAAATGAAATTTTAATAATGTTCATTAAAGTAACGAAACAATAAATATAATTCTATTATAATATGTTCTGTTATACATTACTCAAGTATTAGAGAAGGTGATTACCAAACCATTCCAGCTGAAGGAATGGAAAGCTTCAGGAAAATTGGTATATTGTTCAGCGCAAGTGCTTCCTTGGAAAAACCGTTCCATGTTTTTTTACATGAAGGAGAAAATTTGACATAGAGTGCGAGTATGGTAACATTCACCCAATAGGATATAGAACTTGCTATGGCAGCTCCACTGCTACCTAATCCAGACTTGTATACCATTATCCAACATAGAGGAAGATGAAGTAATGTCGAAACCGCGGAGCTAAACATCATTGGAAATACAATATTTTGAGTTTGTAAGAATCTATTGAGGCATTGTAGAAGACCATAAGCAAAAAGAGATGGAACCATTAACTTAGCATAGTTTCCAGCTTCTGTAGATATTTCGTGATCTTGGCCTAGTAAAATAAGAATGGATCTTGTGTTTGCCCAAATAATAGCGAGGGGAATGGCGACGATCATGAGAATTAACATGGCTCTTTGCATGTGTATGCCTAACATTCGGTACTGCTTTGCTCCATATGATTGTCCACATAATGTGTCTAAGGCACTTGCCATTCCTATCTATTAAAAACAAAGGTTGAATCATAGTGGATCATGGTAACAACGCCTACTACATACAATACCTTGTAGCAAATCAAAATGGAGTAATAATTTGAGTAAAAATTAATTAACTGGCAAATAAAGACCATAAATTCAAGTTTGAATATTGAAATTCCAAATATGAACAAGTTTAGTCTTAGAGGTAATGGGAAAGGGAACAAAGGAAGCTTTTAGAGTTGAGAGAAAATAAGTATTAAAAGATAATAATTTAAACCTAATGAGCTTACTGAATGGACTACACGAGATAAAAAATAGGAACAAAAGAGAAATGTGAGATCAAAAATTGAACATGATTAACCTTATCTTTAATACGAGATGACACACGATTAATTAGATAAGCAGAGGAAAAATTGTTCAAGTCCAATATGATTTTGGGACAAACATTTGAAAGAGAATAGCCAGAGCAACTTAAAGTAAACGACGGTTTTTTCTTTATGCGGCACCATTTTGTTATGGGAGGTTGACACATATGGATGATGCCATGTTTACTGGTAAAGATGGAAACCTTATGATTGACATATTCCTTACCATGACTATGGTACTTTTGACTTATTATTCATCAAGAAAATCCAAGTTATCAAGAAAAAACATAAACAAGATAAACAAACCATCTCACAATGAATAAGAAAATATGGTTCAACACTTTTAGTAAGACTAAATGGAAAATTAGTTCCCGTATGCTTAGAAAACTGACAGATATCACATTTAAAAGACTCAACAGATTGATGCGAAAACAAAGAAAAAAACATACATTTGATTAGTGGAAATGGAGGATGATCCAACAATGTACGGTTCCTGGAGATTAATTTGGAGATGAATGAAGGTGAGAAGGGTGGCATGTGATATGCACCTGCGGGCAACGATGACTCAAGTTGGCGTCACTTGCCAGCACAAAACCCACGTGTGGAGGCACGTAAGACTGTTGACGGTGTCGGGGTTTCTTGTGATCGACTCGAATTTCTTAGGTGCTGCTAGTGATATGATGATCAGAGCAAAATATGTAGTATAGGTCTTCCTGACGCGCATGAATTATAACAAAGGTTGTGTTCAAACACTACGTCTTGCAAATAAAATGCAGAAAAATATTCTATCTTGAATAGACAGAAACTGGCCAAAGGGAAAGAGGAAAAATCCCAAAAAAAAATGCGATAAAACAAAACCTTAACAATGGTGGATAGAAACAAAGGAAACCGTGATTATGACCATTAGGATTTATGTGAAAGCAAGACCCCAAAATTGGGAGATCGTGATACCATGTTAGGGAATGCAATACGCACCACCGAGGTGGAGGTGGCCGACTTAGGTACATCAGTCTCTTTGTAGGACGGTCGACCCACGGAGACCTTACTCGGCCTCAAGTGGGAATGTACAACAAGTATTTGTTGCTCTTAGCCAGCACATGGTAGCATAATAATAATCTTAAGGACATGTACCCCACCTGGATTTGGACATGACAATGAAGGTCCCAATAATAATTCATAAAACCCTGGAAAGGACACTATATATAGTAGGATGACTTAACTTCTAGGGCCAAGATCGATTTTCTACCACACACACTCACCCAAAAATCCCAGGCATCCATCCTTAACCAGGTACACAATTCTAGGATTATGCTCTAGACGAATAATTTATGAACTGTTTTTTTCTTCAGAGAACGAATAATTTATGAACATAACAAGTTTGAGATTTCTAATTCTGAGTTTTTATAAATGTAGACTCTGGTTAAGAATTTATACCATAGGATTACAATCGTAAAACTTTTTGTTACATATTAGTTAAATAATATGTTAAATGCAGCTTTAATCCTAGATTCCTCGAAATAAAATGATATAATATACCTGCTAATATTTGTTATAATTAAGTTTACTAAATTTTATTCCGAGTATAAAATTTTTATGGGAATAGAAAAATTTTACTAAAGAAAATAGATGAGAATAAAGTTCTCATGAAGATGAGAATAAATTCGTGTGTGATTATCTATAATAATCCCTTTTTTGAGGTTCATGGGAAATATTAATGTTAACCAAACATCTTTTTTTAAATAACTTAGAATAAAATTCACATCTTTATATTCCTAGGAATAAATTTTATAAACTTAAAACAAACATGCCATAGCGTAACTTAGACATGGTTTCGGTGCCTGTTTGGACCCACGGTGGGAGAGGTCATTTAGTGCCTTTTTGGACCCACGGTGGGAGAGGGCCAAACACACGTTTTTTCTAATGCTACTATTTGTAGCTTTTCTTTTTACACGTTGGAAGGTGTTTTCAAAATGACTTTTTGGTGGTAGAAGCTACACCACACACACTTAGACCATCTTCAAAGAGAGAGGGTCTTAAACATTTAAGACATATACCTATTAGGTACTCTGGTTGAGGAGAATATTTTGTGGGATTTTATAAGACTTGGGGTCTCACTTAAGACTCCAATCTTAAGTGGGATTCTCACTCTTTTAATATTAAAAAATTGAAATGTAATGATATAAAGTTATTGATAGTTGATTTGTGCGTCCCATTTAAGAAATTTGTATGAGATGTTAGGTTGGAGGAATTGAGATCTTATTAGATACTACTATTAAAAAATTATAAAATTATAAGTGAGTGATGTATGCACATGTAACCTATTTAAATACCCAAAAATACGTGTCTCTCTTGTGGATGCTTAGTACTCTTGTTGGATGCTTAGTACTCTTGTTTTCTAAATATGATATTTTAGTCTATTTTTAGAAGTTTCAAGATATTTTTCCCTACTCAATTCAATCAGTAAACAAAAAATTTCGTCCAAATTAACATTGTTACATTGTAAACCACAATTGAATCCGTAATTCTTTAGAGACTCAAGTTAATTACCACTAATACTTCAAAAAAATAAGTTGATTACCACCAAGATCGCAAAATTGGATTTCCTTGTGTTAATGTTTTCCTGCATTCAAATTTTTTGATAACCGAAAAACTTAAATTTTAATTTTACTTTAGCGTTAAAAAAAATATTAAACTTAAATTTAGATAGTATAATCTTGATTGAACAAAAACCAATATGTTATTGAATAAATGCATGAAATTGCTTACTGCAACATATCTTTGACCTTAATTCACACAAACTCACATTAATACATATTTTTTTAACTACAAAATTTATTAAAAACAAAGTCTCTGCACAAGACGACCGGTGACCGGTAAGACCAAAACAACAAAGTAAAATGTATCGTATATAGACGGAACACCAAAAAAGAATTAATACATTAGCTATACGTACTAAATTATAATAGTCTATCAATACTGTAAAAAATATAGAAGTTTGTTAGATTTTTGTAGGACAAGAAAAGAAAAACGTACCAATAAACTGATACCAGTAACTGAAGCAAAAGAAGTAGCCATGGAAGCACCAGAGAGAGATAATTCACCAAGATGACCAACAAACATAAGTGAAATAATATTGATACCATAATTTAGGAGTGTAACTGATATCAATGGTCCTGATAACCATAATTGTGTCTTCACTTCTTCAACCAATTTTCTTCTATCTTCTTCTTTCTTGTTGTTTTGTTTTGTTTCTTCAACAATCAATGGAGAATCAAGAGACATGTTTTTGGTTTTGTTTTTCTTCTTGCTCTCTATGTGTTTTTTTTTTTTGGTAAATTCTCTGTGTTTAAATAAGAGACATGTGTTTCTCTCTATGTATTAATAGTTTCACCTGCTTTTTGTCATGACCATTAATATCCATCACAAATCATTGTCAAAAATAAATCTGTCAGAAATAAAGTTTCAGAGTTTTTTCGGTTTGATTAAAAAAATATAGAAGAATAAAAGGAAAATAAAAATAGAGGAAAAATAATTAAAAAGAAAATATGAAAAAAATTATTATTTGAAAATTAATATATTATTAAACAAACATATAAATAAAATAATTCACAATAATTTAAATAACACAAAGAAAGAAAGAAAAAAACTAACAAAATTAGGCTCACTACCTTTCAATGAGTCAAATTCAGGAGGTTGGATTAAATAGATTAACAATTTTTTTCGTCGAAAGGGCAAATTTATTGAATTTTGAAAATGGACTACACTACAAGTAGTACTATATAACCATACTTTCGTTCTCAGTCCAACTGTACAAATGGTAATGCCACCACAATAATATATAGAATATAAGATTTTCTATTATATGCAAATTTGCACATGTTAAGAAATTTAAAATAGAAATTTTGTATTAAAACTTATACATTTAATATTAAATATAAAACTTTTGAAAAAATAATTGTTATTTTTAAAAAAAAATTACTACTATTAGTTGTTTTAACAAGTGCAATGTTGCACATGTTAGACAAATCCATAGATATATATATAAGGCATCTATCTGATCAAACGGACCACGGTAGAAAGGCATGGTGTGCCCGTATGTTTCTCCAATAATGGTTGCCAAGAGATATTTTTTATCGTGTCAACAACCTCGAACATACTCCATATTTTTTTGGGAGAAAATAAAACAATTTCAAATATTCGACATAAGGTGGAGTGTCAAATCAATAGCAAATATTAAGCAATTTTAACACAAGAATGTTTAGATAAGATGGAACGGGTCTCTTCTAGTTTAACCAAGGTTCTGGGTTTGAATTCAGCCGACCCATTTGGGTCCCACAAAGCTCGTGGGATTAGTCTCTGCAGTTGCGCGCGGAGGATACCCGATTTATACCAAAAAAAAACATTAAGCAATCTTATTAAAGAAATACTTACTTGGGCATAAGTATTTGGTCACTAAATTTAGACACTCATACATAATTGGGAAAAGATAGAGAGAGAAAATAATTAAACAATATTTAATTTTTAAATAATCAAATAAAATGTATTCTTATGTATGAATGTCTTAATGGTGTGTCCCAAAGCTTGTGTCCAAGCAAGACTTTCTCATCTTATTGTGACGGAAAATCTAGCAACTTTTCTAGAGAGTGATACCATGGAAACACCAAGCCACGGAAAAATCATATACCATACAACTACCTTTTTTTTGGCTAAACTGCACTTTTCGCCCTCTAAGTTTTAAAAAGTTACGATTTTGGCCCCCCATTAAAAAAATGGCAAAAGCGACCTCCGTGTATAGGGAAATATGCTCTTTTGACCCCCCCTAACATAAGAGAAATATGCTTTTAGACCTCTTATCTTTACAAAAAGTTGCAATTATGACCCCTTTATTGGGACACGTGGCGTCTTCTCAGAAATTTTGGGACGGAATGGACCTAAATCGCATTTGTTTTAATAGGAGACCAAAACCGCAACATTTTGAAACTTAAGGGGCAAAAAATGCAGTTTAACTTGTTTTTTTTTTTTTAGGGAGTATCACACAACTACTTGTAAACCCACATGTTTTAAATAAGTGGTCCCCCGTCTCCAACATTTACTGGCATTGAGTAAAGAAATTTTTCTTAAACAACGGAAACTTAAATTAAAGGATCAAGGCCTATTTCTAGCCATTGTTCTTGCTTGAAGATGTTGAAACTCTTCTAAACCTTCCACAATCTCACTTTGATGGTATAAGTTTACTGAATAGAGATGTTAGGCAAAGGGAACTAAAACTGATGAATTGCAAGCATTTATATAACTTTTGTCATCAAGAAGTTATTGTGCCTGCAAACATAATGTATCTGCTCCACAATCTGAAGGAAGCTAGTGGGAAGTTACTACAAAGAGGGAAAAAATAAAAGACCACTTTATCCTTAATGGGGGAATTACCATAATGGACCCTTAATGATAATTACCACTTATTTAAATAAAGGTTAAATATGTTTTTGATCCCTATAAATATATCAACTTTTCGTTTTAGTCCTTCTAAAATTTTCCTTGGACTTTTAGTCCCTCAAGAATTCTCCATTTTCACTTTTGGTCCCTCTTTTAAAGTAAACTCATATGTAGAATTCATATTTTTGAATAAAATTTTGCATAAAAATTCATAATATTATAAGAATCTCTCCCAAAAAAAATTAGAATTTTTTATCAAAACATGAATATAATATGAATTTTTATATGTTTGAAGGTTAAAATTTCATAATTAATTTATGTTTTGTTAAAAAAAATTAATTTTTTGGGGAATTTTTTTTACAATATTATACACATTTCTGCACAATTTCATTAAAAAAATACAAAAATTAACTTAAAAATAGGAACCAAAAATAGTGATTGAAAATTTTATAGGGACTAAAAGTTGAAGAAAATTTTTAGAGGGACTAAAACGAAAAGTTGGTATATTTATAAGGACTAACAACATATTTAACCCTTTAAATAATAATGGGAAAAAATCCAATAGACACCACGTACAACCCACTACAAGAAAGCAAGCGATTTACTTTGGTCCAAATATTAGCTAACTCGTATGAAATTTCTAGCAAATGTTTAGTTGTGAATTAGCTATCATAATGGTCGTAACATGGATTCGGCGGCAAATTATCTATCAAAATATTTTGTAGATCAAATTATCTATCAAAATATTTTGTAGATAATTGGCAACTAATATCAATAAACTCCTAGCTACTTCCCTATTAATACGAAGCAATGTAGTGTTTAAAAGTTTATGTTTACTAGCTATTCCACACTAATTCCGAGAATGAGAAGTTCGAGCATGTTGCGATTCTGACGAAGATTCGGTGATTATCAGGTTTCATACAATAGAAAATTAAAATTGAAGTTAATCATAGAAAATCGGATGAAAATTCTGGAAAGTAGTGAAGATCAGAGGTTTTATACCGACGACACACCACACCCGAAGTTGGATAAAAAAAATCGCATATTTGTGACCCTATAAAATTTTCCAACATGTAGTTTTAAATCTTTTAATTTTAATGAAAGCATGTTTACAATATTAAATGGTTAAATATGTTTTTTATCCTTCTAAAAAATTTCTTCCAACTTTGATCTCTCTAAATTTTTAAGTTACCAATTTAGTCCCTAATTGTTTACAAAAGATCATATATATTGCATGTCCCAACTGATGCTTTTTTATGGCATGTAGTTGATAACACCCTAAAATACTACTAGCTTAATATTTAAACTATTTAATCTTTATTTATTTTACTATAAATAGCAATTAAAGATTATATTGTTAAACTAAAGGTTAAGTATTATGTTAATGATATTTAATGATCTTATCAACAATACGTCATTAAAAAAAGGTAACTTAGCATATGTAACGTGATCTTTTAAACAGTGAAAAGACTAAAAATTGTTAAGAGAAAATTTAGAGGAGCCAAAGTTTAGAGGGAATTATTAGAGGAACTAAAATTAATAGTTGGTATATTTTAAGGGACTAAAAACATATTTATCGTTAAATTAAATATTAAGTTTTAAACGATGAAAATTGTCATGCTAAATCAGTTCCCTCCTTCTTTGGCCTTTGATGATGATATTAAGGATAAATGGGTTTGGGAAGCTTCGCAAACAGGAAGGTATTCTTGTTCTACAACATATAATTGGCTTTTATCACGTAATAGAGAGTTGAATAATAATGATGGTCGGGATTGGATTTGGAAATTGTCGATTACGGCCAAGGTGCAACAATTCATGTGGCTTTGCATGCACAATGCAATCCCAACAAACAAGCTTCGACACCACTGAAACTTGGCAACTTCTCATGTCTGCCAACGATGTAGAACCTGTGATGAAGATGTACTTCACTACCTTAAGGATTGTGCTCCATCGAAGGAAGTTTGGCAACTAATATATAGTGTTAAACATCCAAATTTCTTCAGCTTCACGTCCTTGAAAACATGGTTACAAACTATGTCTAAAGGACCTTTTTGCAACATGTTTGCTAAACTATTTGGTGAATCTGACGCTTCAGAAATAATAATATACTTGGCGACAAGCAATGGAAAACCGAAAATGTCATTCATTTTATAGACATTATGCGTACCGACCTAACTTATGTTAATATTTACTCCTTTGAACACCACATTAATCGTCACATGGTTAAATGCACCCCACCTCAAGATGGATGTGTTAAGTTGAATATTGATGGAAGTTGTGGTGCTTCCGGCGATATTGGTTCAAGAGGATTACTTTTTGATAACAAGGAAAATTGGATAGTTGGATTCTCTTCTAACGAGGGGCAGGGGGATGCGCTATTTGCTGAGCTATTTGAGATTTAACATGGTTTGATGTTGGTAATGAACAACCCTATTCAATGAGTTATTTGCGCAACAGATTCTTTAGAAGTTCCTCGTCTTCTTCAAGATCCATATCACTCATATACATGTATACCCTTCTTTGTTGGTGAAGATTTTTGGCTTAAAAGATCATATTCCTATCATTTCTTTCCAAGATGTGTTTCGAGAGGGCAACCATTGCGCAGATTTTTTGGCCAAGCTTGGACGCTCTTCAAGATTAGGTGTGACTTTTTGGCATGATCTCCCATCGAAGTTGAAGTCAGTGTTGAGGCTTGATGCCCCAGACAGAGCCCTGTTTTCTAATTATTTTTTCTTTCTTTCTTTTCTTTTTTTTCTTTTGTCATCCTACCCAAAAAAAACGATGAAAATTTAAGATAAAAGTAATGAAAATCTTGATTTAGAAATCAAATTTCGAACTTATTTTTTGTAGAGAAACTTTTTCATGATGATCTAAACATAACTAAAAAAATTATTCAAAAATTTACAAGTTAAATGATCATTAACCTAATTTATATTCATCCAAAGTGTCTTGGTAATAAACTCCATATTTCAAAACCCTTCAAAGAATCAAAGGTATTTCTTCCATCTTTTTTTCTCTTTCTTCTCTCTTTTTGTTAGTTTTACCCCTTTTATGCTTAAGATGGTGAGAACTTGTGCCCTTAGGAAGCAAGAAAACTAGGATGATTGTTGTTCTAGTTATTGATGTTACCAAGCCAAAGAGAAAAGTCGATGAGTAGAAATATATGAAAATTGTATTAGTATGATATATGAGCAATTTGTTTCTGTTCAGAGAGAAGGAGAACGCCTTCTCTTTATATAGCCTAACTATAGAGCCGTTGGTAACAACTAGTTCATCACAATAACTACAATTAATTACATATTAAACTAATTTGACCAAGTAACAATCAATTACATCAATTACAATTAATTACACATTTGGTCAAGTAATATCAATAGGTAATACTCCCCCACAAGCTGGACTGTGAGTGTCACGAAGGCCAAGCTTGGATACGAATGTAAGGAACGAGGGACTGTGTAATCGTTTTGTAAGTACGTCGGCTGTTTGCGCAGCTGAAGGTATGGGAAATAGTCGCAGCAGGCCATTTTGAATCTTCTCTCTAATGATGTGACAATCTATTTCAATGTGTTTAGTACGTTCATGGAAAATGGGGTTATGGGCAAGGTAAATGGTTGATTTATAGTCGCAGTAAACATAAGTAGGAGAAGAGAAAGAGAGGTGCAGATCTTTAAAGAGGTACATTAGCCATTGCAGTTCACATGTAAGACTTGCTAATGCGCGATATTCAGCTTCTGAGCTTGATTTGGAGACGGTAGACTGCTTCTTGGATTTCCATAAAATGAGAGAAGATCCAAGAAACACGCAATAGCCCGTTACAAATTTCCTGGTTGTTGGACAAGTTGCCCAATCAGAGTTTGCAAAACCAGAAAGTTTCAAATTAGAAGTTGCTGAATAGAATAATCCTTTGGCAGGGGCAGTTTTCAGATATTTTAAAACTCTATTAGCAGCCTTATAGTGAACTTGTTGAGGTTTCGAAACAAATTGGCTTAATTGTTGAACAATAAAGGATATACCAGGACGAGTAGTAGTTAAATAAATAAGTTTGCCTATGAGTCTTCTATATTGAGTTTCATCATTATAAAGGGGTGAATCGGAATTGTGGAGTTTTAAAGAAATATTATAAGGAGTAAGAGAGGATTTTACAACAAGATTTCCACTATCCTCTAAAAGTTCAAGAGTATATTTTCTTTGATTAAGTAAAATGACTTGTTTGCTTCTAGCAACCTCAAGACCTAAAAAATATCGTAAGGAACCAAGGTCTTTGATTTTAAAACGATCATTAAGAAAAGATTTAACATGTTGGATTTCAGATATATCATTTCTAGCTAAAACAATGTCATCAACATATACTAACAATGTCGTAAATGAAGAATCTTTAAATTTTGTAAAAAGGGAAAAATCAGAAGAGGATTGCAAATAACTAAAGGAAATAAGAGATTCAGATAACTTAGAATATCGTTGTCTACTTGCCTGCTTGAAGCCATATATAGATTTTTGAAGCTTACATACCTTGGTTGTTCTAGTATCAGAATTAGGGATTTTATTACAGGGGGACAAAGACATGAAAACTTCTTCATGGAGATCCCCATGTAAGAAAGCATTATTAACATCAAGTTGTTCAAGATACCAACCTTTAATGGAAGCTAAAGCAAGTAATGTTATGATAGTTGTTAGTTTAGCAACAGGTGAAAAAGTATCAAAATAATCATCTCCTTCTAATTGAGTATAACCTTTAGCTACTAATCTAGCCTTATACCTTTCAATAGAACCATAAGCATCGTGTTCAATCTTATAAACCCATTTACAACCAATAGGAATTTTACCTTCAGGAAGGTCAGCTATAGACCAAGCATTAGTAGCATTGAGAGCATGGATTTCTTCCTGCATAGTGGTTATCCAGCAATTATGCTTGCTGGCCTGAGTAAAAGTTATAGGTTCAATAATAGAGGAAATAGATAGACATAATTGTTTGTAAGGAGGGCTGCATTTTTCATAAGAGAGAACAGAAGATAAAGGAAACACGGTTGACTGTTTTGATGAATAAAGGGGTGAGAAGAAGTATAAGGTTGTAGTGGTAATCTTGTAGATAGGTAGGCTTATGTTTAATCCGGGTGGACTATCTAATAGGAGCACTAGGAGCAGGATCAATAGGAGCAGGGGTGGGAGTAATATCATTTGGCATGTTGGTAACATTTGGTGTTAGAGAATAATATGGTATAATATTAGTAGGTAATAAGGTGGGAGGTTCAAGATCTTGACCATCTATATCAAAATTAGGAATACAAGTAGAAGTAACAGAGATATTTTTCATAGAAAAAGGAAAAATAGTTTCATAAAATATAACATTTCTAGAAACAAAGAATTCATGACTAATAATCTCTTATTTATAAATGTTAACCCGAACGCAATATTAACCCTAAATTTAACATAATTCTATCGCTTGATTTTACTATATTAACCCTAGATTTAATTTAATCAAAATGTTAATCTCTTACTTATCTTATTTATAAATGTTAAACCGAACGCAATATTAACCCTAGATTTAACCTAATTTTATCACCTGATTTTACTATATTTACCCTAGATTTAATTTAATCAAAATGTTAATCTCTTATTTATAAATGTTAACCCGAACGCAATATTAACCCAAGATTTAACCTAATTATATCGCCTGATTTTACTATATTACCCCTATATTTAATTTAATCAAAATGTTAATCTCTTACTTATCTCTTATTTCTAAATGTTAACCCGAACGCAATATTAACCCTGTATTTAACATAATTATATCGCCTGATTTTACTATATTAACCCTATATTTAATTTAATCAAATTGTAAATCTCTTACTTATCTCTTATTTCTAAATGTTAACCCGAACGCAATATTAACCATATATTTAACCTAATTATATCGCCTGATTTTACTATATTAACTCTAGATTTAATTTAATCAAAATGTTAATCTCTTACTTATCTCTTATTTATAAATTTTAACCCGAACGCAATATTAACCCTAGATTTAACTTAATCTATCGCCTGATTTCACAATATTAATCGTAAATTTAATTTAATCAAAATGTTAATCTCTTACTTATCTCTTATTTCTAAATGTTAACCCGAACACAATATTAACTCTAGATTTAACCTAATTCTATCGCCTGATTTTTACTATATTAACCCTAGATTTAATTTAATCAAATTGTAAATCTCTTACTTATAAATATTTACCCGTCTCGCTATACTTAACATAATTTTAACCTAATTTTTATGAAATAGTATACGACAATCATGACATTCATCTAAACTATTTTGTTACCTATTACCGTTAAATATTACATTCGATATGACTCGTGCGTTAGCACGGGTCTATGGGCTAGTATAATATAAAAAGTATCCCTTTGTACCATCTCTATAGCCTAAAAATATGCATTTTCTAGCACGAGTGTCAAACTTAGTTCTATGATTATAAATAGTAGAAGCATATGCTAAACAACCAAAAGATTTTGAATGCAGAAAAGTAGGAGGTTGTTGAAAAAGAAGAATATAAGGAGTAGTATTTTTAAGAAGAGGAGTAGGTATCCTATTTATTAGATGAACAACATGTTGAATAGAAAAATGCCAAAAATTACTAGGTAAAGAAGCTTTAAAAGAAAGGGATCTAGCAACATTAAGAATGTGTTGATGTTTCCTCTCAACAATTCTATTATTTTGAGGGGATTCAACACAAGATCTTTGATGAAGTATCCCTTTAGAAAGAAAAAAAAATCAGTCATAAGAAATTCACATCCATTATCGCTTCTTAAACATTTAAGATTTGTATTGAATTGATTTTCAATGTAAGAAACAAAGTTAATAATGTGTAAGTGTAACTCAATTGATAGATGTAAGGACAATATTATATGGGGTTGAGGTTCAAATCTTGGACTCTCTAATTGTAAGGACAATATTATTTGAGATTTATTTTTGTTGATATGTCAAATTCAACAATGAATATGGTCATCAAGTGATCTGACATTGCATATTTTTTGGTAAAAATATTGTAAACACAGCTCAGTTGGTAGTTGCAAGGACAATATTATCCAGGGGTCGATATTTGAATCCCGAACTCCCTACTTTGCTAAATTTAAAATGTGAGTCTCGGTCATTAGATTACTTGACAAAAATATATAATCATAAAAAATTACCACCGTTGAAATTTGAGACTTATTTTTGTTGATATGTCAAATTGAATAATTAAAATGGTCATTGAGTGATCTAATATTGCATATTTTTTGGCAAATATAATTTATTAACATTTTGCATTTTCTTCATTTTATTTAAACTTTTATTTCTTTTAATAAAATGTTGGCTTAATTACACTTTTGGACCTCGCATTTTGACCAGCTCGCGAAAATGGTCCTGCTTATTTCAAATCGAACAAAACTGTCCCTAAACTATCATGTTTTTTGCAGTTTTAGTCCTACCTCCTATTTTCGACTCCCGAAATGCAGAGAAATGATAGTTTTAGACCTACCCCCTATTCTCAACCATGAAATAAACAAGGAATAAAACATGTGGGTGCAAGGAATCTACTTTATTCAGCACACTAACCAAAAAACTATAATTTAAAACATACCTTAGAAATTAGGGCTTTTTTGTTAGTGTGCTGAATAAAGTGGATTCCTTGTATCCACATGCTTTATTCCTTATTTATTTCATGGTTGAGTATAGGGAGTAGGTATAAAACTGTCATTTCTCTGCGTTTCTAGAGTTGAAAATACGAGGTAGGACTAAAACTGCAAAAAATATGATAGTTTAAGGATGATTTTGTTCGATTTGAAAGAGGCAGAACCATTTTCTTGAGTTGGTCAAAATGCGAGGATCAAAAGTGTAATTAAACCTAAAATGTTTGAGTTAGTTGGACTTTGAGGGCTTAACAAGGTTAGGGCAGGTCTCGATGCTCGACAAAAGCTAAAAAGTTACTTACAAACCATCTAATAAAGAGGTCGTCACACCAACATCGAAATTGAAAAAGATCTTGTGAGTAAGTCAATTTTAAGTTTTATTTTTCAAAGCAATACGTGATTTAATTCCTATATTCCCTATCACATCTCCATATGCCCCGCCAACCCATTATTAACTTGACATATTAGTAAAAATAGGCCTCAAATTTAATAAAAAATTCTCAGTTTCATGTTTTCGATAACATATCACATTCTCATTTAGTGACTTTCATAAGCAGCACATGTTCTTATTCCTCAACATTACATTAATAGGTGTATCCCCCACCAATACACTGAGAAAACAAAATGAAAAACATATCATTCATGAGACTAAGCTCTCTGTTGTTATTGCATTGTAGACTCTATGAGTTGCATTCTTTGCCTGAACAAAATGAATTAGAAAAAATAAAAGCTTGTCATCAGCAGCCAACAATGCATCACATGAATATTTAATGAAAGGATGAAACATATCATAAAGAAAACTGAAGAATTTCACCTCTTTCTCCCAATCAGTGCGTATTGTAATGATCGTTAGACAAAGTACGTGACCAACGAGAGCACATATAATCCCCAGCCACAGCCCCTACATTATAAATATTTATTAGCAGTTTGAACCAAATCATATGATAGCAATTTCGCATATAGAATGGACCTTTTTTTTTACCTTCCCGCCAATATGCAGTACAAAAGCTAATACAACAGCTGCTGGAATTCCGACTAAATAGTATGATCCAAGATTGACAAACGCGCCAATTTTCTGCCAACCACATCCTCGAGCAGTGCCTGAATCATATTGAAAGTGATCATTTGTAACGACTGAATTTAGAGACGTCAATTTTGATTTCTAACATAGGTGTTCGTTGTTTCCGTTTTTTGTATATAATATCTTGCATCGGCTGCTTTACCAACAAAATGATGCTTACAACAAAATTATACTTCAAATCTAGTAGCATTTTTTTAGCATATATTTTAGAAGTTCCCATATGTCTCTTTATGTTTTAAATTCAGCCCTTATAAAACCATAAATCAAAAGTTATTGAGGACAAAGAGAAACCTGAAAGAACTGCAGTCATTCCATCAAGCAAGGTTGTTGCTGCAAGAAGTGGCATCATAGTTGCTACATATTTGACCACTTCTTCTTCATTACTATAAGCATATCCCCATATATTGCGAATTAGCATAACCACTGATCCAACTAAAATGCTCTCAATAACGGCAATCACTACAACGACGCAAACTGCCAAACGTGCTGCCTGTGGATTACCAGCACCGAGTTCATTTGAAACGCGAACGCTGCAAGAATTATTCAAGACAGAAACATAAGGAAGAGAATTAAAAAAAAAAAATCAACATGAAAATAACAAAGAGAACATGGTTTTGGAGAATTTTTAATTAAGAAAATAGTAAGGTTCCTACTGAACTCAAAGAAGTGAGAAATTTAACCTTATAGCTCCACTAAGTCCAAATGGAATATTCCAAACAACTGCTGTTGTATTCAAACTGACAAAGCAAGTCAGCAAATATAGGTTAAAATAATCATAATAATTATACTAATAGTAGTAATAATAAAAATTATAATGTCAAAATAATATTGAAGAGGATCTCGAATATATATGAAACTAACCAGATAGAAAGCACTGATGTTTCCAACCTTGGATTTGGAAGGAGACCGGAAAGGAGAACCACTAATTCAAATGACCACATTTCCAAGCTACTCGCCACGAGGCGAAAATAAAAAAATGAATACAACATTAAAATCTCTAAAATGAATTAATGAAACAATAATAATGTTCAGAAAAGAAACTAAACATTTAATAAAATTCTATTATAATATGTGGGGCTATGCAAAAGAATTATTAGAAAATTTGATTACCAAACCATTGCTGCTGAAGGAATGGCAAGCTTGAGGAAAATAGGGATATTGTTAACTGCAAGTGCTTCCCTAGAAAACCCATTCCATGTTTTGTTACATGAAGGGGAAAATTTTACATAGAGTGAGAGTATAATAACGTTGAGCCAATAGGATATAGAATTTGCTACGGCAGCACCTCCGCTGCCTAATCCAGACTTGTATACCATATACCAACATAGAGGAAGATGAAGTAATGTCGTAACCGCGGAGCTTAACATCATTGGAAATACAATATTTTGTGTTTGTAAGAATCTGTTGAGGCATTGTAGAAGACCATAAGCAAAAAGGGATGGAACCATTAAGTTAGCATAGTTGCCAGCCTCTGTAGATATTTCATAATCTTGTCCAAGGAAAATGAGAATGGATCTTGTGTTTGCCCAAATCATCGCGAGGGGAATGGCGACGATCATGAGAATGAGCATGGCTCTTTGCATGTGTATGCCTAGCATGCGGTACTGCTTTGCGCCATATGATTGTCCACATAATGTGTCCAAGGCACTTGCCATTCCTATCTATTAAACCAAAATCAAATAAAATCAAATTTATTTTTTGAGGAAGTGACAAGGACTGAATCGCAATGGATCATCATAACAAGGTGTACTATATACAATTCCCTTTAATGTATTAAACTTGAGTAGTAATTTGAGTAAAAACAAATTAACTAGCATTCAAATGACTATTATCCATTATTATCCGCTCATAAATTCAAGTATGAATAATTAAATCCCAATAATAATCAAGTTTATTCGTATTAGTGTTAATAGGAAAAGGGAACAAATTAGAGGATGGTTTGATTGCGTAAAAGAATATTAAACTTTGATACCAAAAAAATAAAAATATTAACCTTAAATTTGGACAATACGATTTTATTTGACGAGCAATGCTATATCTCAAGAAAAATAACATCAAGAATTCTTCAAGAATAAAGAGTAGTCAATCACAATGCACTATTTGCCACAATTTAAGGAGGTGTGGCTGGAAAATAGGAAGTGAACAAATAAATCATGCAATTAAAACTTGCCAAATATGTCTTGAAAAATTCTTGATGCTATTTTTCTAGATAAATAGCATTTTCCTTATTTGACATGTGATTGCGTGAATGCATGGATTTGTTTGGCACTGCGAATCCACATCTTGACAGAAGATCAAAATGTCGATTCGCTGTAGTAAGCAAATCCAAGCATTCACATCTTAAGATCACGACTCACATTAATTTAATATAACCATATAATTTAGTATAATTAAAAAAATATATATATGTTTTGCAAGTGGTTATTAGCATTGAGTTGAAATTCTCTTTGGCTTTCAAAAGAATTTGAAAGCACAGTTTATGAGTAGACACAGTAGAGTCGAGTAGACCATTGGTGAAATCTATTTTTAAAATACTTTAAAATTTGAATCTCAATATCCCATCAATATCTTATTTCTGTTTATCTCTTTAAATTTTATTCTTCGTTTTTTGGAGAAAATTAAACAAGAGGATCATGACCCGTCACCATTCACTTTCAGAGACTATGCATAAACACATTTTTTCGGCTATGATTCGAACAATGTCTCTTAAGCTAGATTCAACCTCAGATCTTAGTTCACTCAACTCACATTAATATATTAGTTATACTAAATTAATAATGGTTTAATAGCATTGCAACAAAAAAAAACGATGAACACTATTGATGAAAATTAAGTTAATTTGTTCTCACATTTTTGTAGCAAAATAAATAGGAAAAGAAGAGAAAGACTTGCCAATAAACTGAAACCAGTAACAGTAGCAAAAGAAGTAGCCATAGAAGCACCAGAGAGAGATAACTCACTAAGATGACCAACAAACATAAGTGAAATAAGACTTATACCAAAATTTAAGAGTGTAACTGATATCAATGGGCCTGATAACCATAATTGTGTCTTCACTTCTTCAACCAATTTTCTTCTTTCTTCTTCCTTGTTTTGTTTTGTTTCTTCAACAATCAATGGAGAATGAAGAGACATGTTTTTGTTTTGTTTTTCTTCTTTCTCTCTCAGTGTTTCTTTCTTTCTATTTTTATGGTGAATTCTATGTGTCTCTTTCTACATTGTCTATTATTAGTTTCCCAAGAAAAGAGGGACAGAAAATCGTTTATGGCAATTAATAGCTGTCAGAAATCAGATCTCAGTCTTTGTTATTAAAAAAATATGGAAGAATAAAAGAAAAATAAGAATATGGGAAGAAAAAAATATAGAGGGAAAAAGTTGTTATTTGGAAGAATTAAAAATGGATTTACAATAACAAGAATTAAAAATGTATTGGAATAAAGAATCGAGATGCATGGCTTAGTGGCCAATTATAAAATGCAACTCGTGCACTTTGCTTGCACCTTTCTATTGGAATAAAATCACGATCAAAGATCCTGTAGGTAATTATATTGATATTCAGCAACCTCAACAAGCATGTGATTGGTACTAACAAGAATGTTTGGCACTTGGTAGACAATTTTTATGTAGACAAGTTGGTTTGAAACATAAGAATTAGTTTTATGGGTCATGTTAACTTGTCCCCTAAAGGCATATGTTAAGAAACTTAAAAAAAAAAAAGATATTTTGCATTGGAATATATAACATTTTAATTTTTAAGAAGTTTAATGTACGAGTTTTGATACGTATATTTCTATAATGAATTCTTTAACATGTATCATTGAAATTACAAGTTAACATTTACCTAGTTTTATATCAAGTGGAAAAACAAGTTACACTTTTGTTTAATAATGAACTAAAGGTAATCTTGGTCTCTATTTTTTTTTGTCTGTCAAGTAGTCTAGTGGCTAGAGTTCACACAATTTAATTGTGGAGAAGTGGAGTGTCCGGGGTTCGAACTCCGACTCCAGCATATAATATGCAATATCCCTACGAACTGAACTAAACTTTCGGGAATCTCTTGTTCTCTATCTTAATTGGCGGTAGAATTTACTCCCTTGAATCTAAATATGGAATATTTTATTTTCCTATTTTAAGAGTTCTTTTAACGTATTTATATGTTAGTGCTTAATATGTCCAACTTATCACTCAACTTTTTAACATACTATGTTTTGGGTGAATATCTAACATTTTACTACACAACTTCTTAACCCCTTCACTCAAGTTATTAAATCAGCCTTATATCCATAGTATCCTATTTTACAAGTTTTCCCTTTGGAATTTTTTTACTACAACTCAGTTTATACCTTTTTTTTTATGTTGTTACATGTTAATTAATTATATGTAATTAAATTTTTTTTGACAAAAAAAATAAAATAATTACATATAATTAATTAACATGTAATTAAATTTGGTGGTGTGACATTGTTGATTTGAATAAAAACAATGAATTTCAAAAGATTAAATTTACACTGATCAATGATATTAAAAAAAATTAAAACAGATATTTAACTCCAAAAGCAAATTCAAAGATTTACTCTACATTTTGACACGTAAATTTATTATTAGTTGATGGCTAAGAATAATTAGCAAGCATCTCTGAGATGAGATGATATATATATATAAAAATAGAGTTTTGCACTTTTGATATAAAACATTTATAAAGGTATTTTTTAGCAATTCATATCTCAAAGTGTGATTATCCACTTTTTAGTTATCTTACTTACTAAAGCTAATCCCCAAAGCCAACCTTAACCTTAATTTTTCCCTCCACTTTTCTCAACCATTGGATGTTGATCATTTAGGCGCCATTCATTGTGAACCATTGATCATCTTACTTATGTTATTCTCTTTCCATAACACAATTCCACTATGTTATTTGTTATTTCCAAAGACTCTTTTCTATTCCAACACATAGTGCAGTGAACCTTCTTCTCCTTGGAATGGTCAATTTGGGGTTGTGTTTATGTTTTCAAAATCCTCCTTCTCATGTTTTCAACTTCTTATGTTTCCAACACTAAACACCTCCCTCCCCTCAGAAAAAATAATCACGAACTCATCCATTCTCACATTCCACTATCTATTCCTATTTTCCCTCCCACATCAGCTCTATATTCCGAATGTAACTTTTGTGTTCTCCATGCATATTCAAAATTTCTCTCTTTCCCATGGCCACAAAATTTCTCTCTTTCCCTTTGCCAACACTAGCTATCTCTTTCCAATGTATACAGTTATTGAATGTATATACATCTTAAAAAACATGCACATGGCTCCAATCCAGTCCTTCTGGCTTCTTCTCTCTCACTCCTGATTTTCTTTTAAAGAACAAAACCCATCCATGAATTCATACCACAAAAAGGAGTGGCTTCGTTCTTCCCTCCTAACCCCCAACTTCCACCAAACAAACAATCATGACCGAACACAGCAAACTCAAATCCTACACCGGCCATCCTCCTCCACCGCCATCGCAATCCTTTCAACCTCCTCAGTACGACTCTTTCCATGGCATTTCCAATTTCCCACCTCTTCACCCTAACCCTTACCCCCGCCGTCGGATTCCCTCACCCCGGCCCTCCTCCTTGATCCGACCCCTCCGCCCCTCCTCCTCCCTATTACAGTTATGGCTACTAAGGTTTTTCCGGTATTGTTCCTTCTTCTCGCTTTTCTTCTTTCTTTTATTTAGAGCCTATTTCTTCTATTGGCTTTTGTTTTATAGCTTGAAAATGAGAAAATTGTTTTTTTATTTTTATTTTATAAGTTAATATATTTTGGATTATAATTTCAATTTATCTGTTCCACTTATCCCTCTCACCACATCGTGTGTGGCTTCGTTCTTCCCTTTTTGTTGTTTGGAGATATAATTATCTAATCTTGGTTGTAGATTTATCTCTATTCTTGACCAACTCCTCTTTGTTGTTGCAGACTAAAATGTTAGAATTGGATGCAGATGTGTGACTGCATTCCTCTATTTTATCCACTGTGAAATATGATAGTGTGTCTTTTATCTCTCTATTGCTACCATTATCCTTTTGATTATATGCTCTAAGTTGATATCTAGGTAACCAATGATGGTTTGATTTAATAATATGTGTTTTATTCTTTGCTTTCCTTCACATTTTATGAGTTTTACTAACCTAATTTGATTACCCTTCAACAAAATTTGGACTTTGCAACTTCATGCACACCTTTTATTTATGTTTACAAAACTCAATTTCTTCAGTTGTGTAACGATTAAAGTATGTGTAATGTGAAGGGCATTGTTAGTATGCAAGAGCCATGTCAATTAATTCATTTCAAGTAATGGATTTTTTTTTTCAAACATCCAATATGTAGTTCAATGGATTACATGTAAATGTCATCTTTCGTCTGTGTATGCTACTGTGTAGCTATTTCTTCTAGGTGTTCTGCAATTTCACTGTGAAGCTACTTATTCTCTGTTCGAGTCATTCTTCTCACCACATCGGTGTTCTGCCATTTTCTTACATGATTTAGGTGATTTTTGCTTTTGGTTGTTTTTTCTTTAAATGACTTCTTATTCTACTTTTATCTCTAATTTTGCTTATGGTTGTTTTGCTCGATATACTATTTCAAATGTGGCTGCTAAAGTGATTCCTGAAACTTGAAAACAATGTTATGTAAATTTGTTTAACTCTATGTGATTTAAATCTTATATTTGAAGCAAGAATGTCAAATAGTTATTGGTGATCGATGATATTAAATCATTTTATCTTATTGTAGTGGTTGAATAACTGTTGAGAATATAACAGTTTTGTTGAATTGTTTCCTCTACTGAGATTATTTATATGTTGATCACAATATACGTTTATTCATACTCTGTTAAAAATGAGTTTCAACTCCTCCACTTATATAAACTTAAATAAGTGCTAATGAGTTCTTTTTTAAATTAGGACTTATTTACTTGACCTTCTAACTTAGAAAGTTCTATTGTACTTTAAATTATGTAGGATTTATTTAAACTTAACTATTGAAGATCAAGATTAGTACGTTTTGTCATTGTTGTATTTTTTTACATTCTAATTATGTCAGTTTTGTATCTGCTACTGTTCTATATAACAAGGTACCTTTGATGTAGTTGTGTGGTACATTTTGTACTCTGTTTGTGTCTAAGTACAATTTATCCTTCCTTTTAGGTTGGCTATAATGTTTATAGGAAAAAATTTGGTTTTTATTTATTGATTGACACTTGAGTATTTTGGAGAAAGATTTGAAAAAGAGGTTAGTTTACTGACTGATAAGTATTAGAACTTTTGAGAGTGATTTGAAAAAGATGTCAGTTCATCACCTTTAGTATTGGAAGAATATGTCAATGAATTATATTTCCATGTCTTTCTTGTTGTCACTTTCCAATTTTGTTTTACCATTTTGTGCAGAAGGTGTCAAAATGTAGAAAATTTAGATTTGGATTTGTTTTACATAGTGTTTTCTGAGTTAATTATTCTATTACAGCTACATAACTTTCTTCTAACTTTTTCTTTGTTATAAAAGCTATAATATTCATTGATTTATCATAGATTATATAACAATGATTTAAACTAACTTCAATTGGATCATGTAAGGTTCATTCTATATCAAGTTAAATGTTAAAGTATCCTCCTTTGTTTCTCTATGCTCAATTGTCTCAAATATCCCCTGTTGGTAATTCTTTTAAATTACATTAAAGATAATATTGTTTTCTTTTTTATTTGTTTCTTTGTCGACTCATTTAGATCATTAGAGTGACAAACCAATGGTTATATATGCATCTTACTTTTTAGACATGTCAATATTAGTAGTTTTAAAGTTTATGGAATAAGCTAATTACACAGTTAGTGTACAACAGCTTTGTTATTGCTTTCATACTGTTGAGTGTTATACTTCAACCTTGAATTTATTCTCCCTTATAATGGCAGCTTTGCCATGCTGCAAATTTATATTTATTTTTTCGAATTCTCATGTACTGAAGTGCTTACATATTTGTAGTAGAAAATTATTGCTTTCTTTTATGTCCATCACATAGAGGATATAGTACAATACCACCCTACAACCGAAAGGTTGGAAACTCATAAAAGATGATCTTTAGTTTAAAAGCTCAAAAGATGGAAAAAATGTATTCAACTCAAATAAGGGAAGAAAAAGTGTTAAAGGGTTTTAAATGTTAAGACTGTGGGAACCAAGCAAAGAAGGATTGTGCATACTCAAGGTGCAGAAGTTGTTGCACAAACAAAGGTTTTTGCTGCCATACACATACCAGAAGCACTTTGATTCCTGCTGATAGAAAATTAGTGGAAAATAGATCTAAAATGCATCCACCACAGAGTCCTAAAATGCAATGTATCTAGATTGAATGTTCAAAGTAATCAAGGAGTATTATTTGGCAATATTAGTTATTTTGACATGTCATTAGTGAAATCATTTTGGCTATCTAATATTTTGTTGTCCCTTTCTTAGTTAAAATTTTCCATTTATGTCATATTTTGTGTGAATTATTTTTGGATACAAAATTGTATTTGCAACTTTTGCTGGATTGGGTTTTACTAAGTATGTTATGTTTTTAAGCTTGAATCTTGGATTCGGTATTCACTTTAGAGGAAACAATGTGAATCTGTGATGCCATTTTTATCTTTTTATGAATAGCAGTGATATCCACTTTGAGTTTTCTATATCAATTCATGTATGCTTTTTCTCACTATCAACTCATTTTTTATGGTATCAATTGTATAATGTCAGCGAACCGTAAAAAAAATAAAAATGAAGAATCTTTAAATAAAGAAACAATTTTTCACATAAATACACATTAAAAGTAAATAATATGAAAATCAATTGCATCTTAAATTTATATATATGATGGTAATTTGCTATCAATATTCTCATAAATTTCAGCATGATGAACAACCAATTAAGTTAACCATAATCTTGAATCAAGACATGGTTGGCATTTACCATGAAAAACATGTTAAGACATATTTTATTACGATATTGTATCTCTAATAATCTTATTGGTGTTTATTGATAGACTCATACATCTCACGGGTCAAAGATCAATTATCAATACAGTTGATAGGACCCGTGCGAAGTCAAAAGTCTAGTAACTTGCTAAAAGACACCTTTATAAAAATTAATTGGTGTCTTTTAGCTATAACTTATCTTACTTACTAAAGCTTATCCCCCAAAGCTATCATTAACCCTAATTTTTCCCCCCTAATTTTTTCCTCCACTTTGCAAGCCATTGGATGCTGATCATTTAGGCGCCATGCAACATCAACCGTTGATCATCTACACTTAATGCTCATTTGTTTCCAATGCCAAGAATGAACATGACTTTTGAGTTCTCCTAGCATATTCAAAGTTTCTCTACAAATCTTTGACATGTGCTGTAAATTCATCAGTTTCCAATGCCATTGTTCCCCCCTCATTTTTCCCTCCACTTTGCAAGCATTAATTCCCTCTATATTCTAATCCTAATCAGCATTCCACTATCTATTCCTATTTTCCCTCCCACAATTAACTCCTCTGCCGATGCATGTTCCAAAACAAGAGGAATTAAATTCCTCCATCATCAACTCAATGTTTCCCAACGTGACTTTTGTTTTCTCTATGCATAATTCAAAATTTCTCTCTTTCCCATGACCATACTTGCACTAAACCGTTAATTTCTAATTCCCTATCTTCATGTGCCTTTTCTCTTTGGCTTTTGTGTTGGCTCACTTTTATCCTTCCCATAATTTCTTATTCCCTATCGTTCAAATTGGATTTTCAAATCACAGCCACACCATGGCTTCCGACCAAATCTCCTTGCAACCACTGCCACATCTCTTCAACGAGAATCCTTTTTGCTAGATAGTGAACAAATTCTGCTTTGTAAGGAACAAAGAGCAGCCCAAAAAGCAAAAAGAGTTCTATCATCATTCCAAAGCTTCACTATTGTTAGCCAATAATTTTATGGCGAAGCATTAAATATGGTCAGAGCCTTTTACTAGGTTTTATCGAAGACACTGTCTTTATTTCGACAGGTTGAATTTGCTGAAGGCTCTCGATGAGTTTTGATTCGACCATTATTGGAAGTTTTCTGAAGGCAGTTACCTTCGAAGCAATAGAGCCGTTTGGAGATTCGAAAATGGATAAGACTTAGAAGTTTATATCAGTTTTAGTTCGAAATTCAAATAAGTAGTTACTTTTTAGTAGTATAAATAGTAGTTTTTCTTAAGGAAAAAGGGTCACAATTCCATCATACAAAACTTACACTCAAATTATCCGCATGGAAGAGATAAACGAGTCACAAGTTGCAGTGTATGAATATGTGCACCAATTTACATTCAATCAATGCAATTTAAGTCTTTTTACTTGAATCTTTTTGCTATTTACTTGTTTATTTCGAGTAACATTTTTACAGTTTATCTGTTTACTTTTTTAAGCAAATCTTGTCTTCCTTTACATCGATTTCGAGACAGTGTGGAACTGGATTGATTTCGATTGTCTTTTATTCGTTAAACTTTAAATTTGTTTATCAAAGATATTAAAACTTCTAAAGGAAACAAACACGAAAGGTCCTTAAGATTTACTGGTTGATCTTGCAAGTAAAACTTTTGTAAACCAGCGATTGTTTACCAAAAATCACTATAAACAACTATGCTTTCAGGTTTCTCTTTTTACCCATTTCGTTTACTCTTTCATGTTTCTTCATCTCATATTTGAATTCATCTAATTGTGATTTAGGTTAACATATTGAAAAACGAAACAAATATATTGTGATTGATATTTAGATGATCACAGGGGAGAGAGATCTGTCGCGGAGAGGGGTGTCGGTATTGGAAGCTACTAATATTCGGTGATTAAGATTTTTTCTTCCATTTGCTTGATGAAATTTATGGCGAGATGAAAACCAGATCTATGGTGCTTCTTCTTTCACTTTCTTTAATGTTTTAGCTTCAGATTTTTTACGGTTTCAACTTACAATTTTGATTTCTATTTGTTTTTTAATGATTTATAATAATTTGGAGCTTTGTGTGTTGTTTGTGCTATGTGAATTGCTGAATACATGAATTAAAAAAATTCTCCATCTATTTCTATGTCTTTTTAAAGCTATCTTACTATGATACGATCATTTGCAAGTAATAATAGATTGATGTTCAAATATGTATCAATTTTACTACTCTTAGATAGGTAATATAGGTGTAGATAATGTATGTATCTCTATGCATCAGTTTGTTGTTATTTTCTCCATAATTATCCTTTCCATGATTTATATATTTTCATTACAGCTATTGTAGGAATTCTTTTTCCCCTTCGTTGGTTTCTCTTATGCTGTGAAAATCAATTTGGTTAGCAGTTCATAATGTTGTTGGTGATCTTAATGCCACTATTGCAGTTGAGTGCCTTAGAGATATTAATGAAGTGCTTTAGCAGTTCATATAAGGGGATCAAGATTGTTGAATGTGTCGAAATTTTGGTTTAGGATTGTCACCTTTTTTCGTGAGTTCTCTTTTGAAGGAATTAACTTCAACTTGCTCCATTCAAAGAGATATAATGTGTACAAACATCTTATTTATGAATGGAAGTGGATTGGGATTATATAAAAGCTATATATGAAACTTGCACTTGAGATAGTGCTCATTGATATGACTTTAAAGTGGTGTACTCTATGAAATTCTTATTTAGAGTTGGTGTAAATTGCCTAAAAAATCTTTGTATCTTTGGTTTTCATAGCATACCTTATGCTTCTTTTTTTGTACAATATCATATGATTCTAATTAAAAAAAAATTTAACAAGATTTTTTTAAATGTTTTGATGCTTCAGTGTAATTCCCTATCAATGCAACCATTTTTGTCTATTGAGCTGATGCTTCAGTGTAATTTCCTATCAATGCAATGAATTATCAGTTATCTTATGATCCATTTGAGGTCTTTTTCTAATTATCCAGATTAGTCTATATTGTTTTTGAGTTTTTATGCATTCACTTAAGTATACGGCATTGAATTTGGCACATTCAAAAAGCAAATAAAAGACCAAATGTAATACATCTGATTTAAAGGGAACAAAAATGTCATAATTAGCTTGCTATTATTCCTTGTGGATGAAAATGATAGCATGCAAATTGTCTCTGAGATAAACTGTGCAGATCAATTGTTGAGGTGTAAAATGAATATATGAAACTATCACGTGCAATGCGAAGCTAAAGGAAACATGCACCTGAGTTGTATATCAAACAGTTATAGGAGAGGTCTCGCAAAATATTATGCTTACCAGATTTTGTTTCAAAATATATTTCCCAAATCAAATTATTATTGCAGTGACTTAGGCCTATAAAGTAAAGTAATTGTGGCAAAACTTGACTTTAGTTGAAGTTATTTTACTAAGATGCATGTATTGTTAGTTCCTTATTACTATAATCATACTTTTCTCTATCAAAGGCATTTGATGTACAAATTTCGAACTGAATTATAATATACGTAGGAATCATTGGATAATGGAGTAGTTTTCTTATGATAGGGTTTGTTTTTTATTTATTTTTTGCACGTGGTAAATACCCCCCTCACGTCTACGTATAGGTCACTATTGAATTACTGAGTTTCAAAGAAACTAATTTTTTTTTTAGTGTCGTATGTAATATTGCGCTGACAAAACTTTCAAAGAACTTATAGTTTTCAACATTAAATTTAGTTATCATTCAAATATACATAAAATCGTTCAGCTTATAAGACCGGTGCGGCGCACGGGTCGGCGTTTTAGTAACTTGTTAAAAGACACCTTAATAAAACACTTCGACATAACAACTAGTGAGTGTGTTCTAGCAAAATATATATATATATATATATATATATATATATATATATATTTCCGTTAAAAAAATAGCATCCCTAAGGTTCTCGTAAAAAACAAAAAAGTTCCCTCCCTAAAAAGTGTGATTTTATGCTCCTTAGACCATTTACAATGGTTCACACTCTCAACACCCACTTTTTCTCTTTCCAATACTCCACATCATTTTCTCTCTCTTATTCAACACTCATTCAATTTTACCCATTCCATTGAAACGTTTTTTTTCTCTTATATTGAAATCCATTCATGTGAAATGGCATATCGATTTATTAGATAATGAATGCAAATAAAAAAATTCATGAGATAAGGCCCTCATAAATTTTTGCAGGTTACATTAAAAATTTCGGATAAAGTGACGGATAAAGATAAACCAAGAAAGTTTGGTTAGAGAACATATTTTTCTTCTTTCAAAAACACTGTAGCTTATCTTTTTGCTACCACTCATGAAAATTCAATGTGTGGACCATTAGATTAAAATAAATTAGAAGGCGAATATGTGGGATATGTCTTTGAACTTACTATTTGAGTCAATATGTCCCTCCTAAAAAAAATTATATCAAGATTTCCGGGCCTAAATTTACATGCATGTAATTGAATTTAATAATAAAAGTGTATATTCCAGTCAAAAGTTCAGAAATCAATCATCTCAATTAGTCTTCTTGTTTAGACCATTGTAAGATTTTTTCTTTCAACCCCCACTTTTTCAATTCTCAACACTCCACATCATTTCCTCTCTCTTAATTTAATATTTATTCAATTTTACCCGCTCCAATGATTATTTCATTCAACACTCCATCCCACCAGCTTTTATTTCTTATTCTTATTTAATTTTATATTTTTGTTTTTATAATTACATAAAAATACAATTATCGATTATAATTAAATTAAAAAACGCTTAATTTTTTTTTTTTTGTAAAAACAAAATGTATTTAAATAATTTATTTTTATTTTCTTAACTTAAAATGAAATACAACAAACTAAGCACGCGGTACACAAATAAGTTAAAATGCAAAACAATAAACTAAGCACACAACACACAAATAATTTATTTAGTACGATACAAATCATCTTCAATCACGAAACATTTCAAGCTTTGTCCATATGTGTTTCACTAGATCTGCTTGCAATTCGTGATGAACATTTGTAGCACGCAACTCGGATCTAGCACGCACATGATTTGCAAAAGCGGGTAACACCTCGGTAGAGTATGGTTGCAGTGTACTAGATCCACTTCCCTCAGATTGCTCAAAATCAGTCCAACGTTGAGCATATGTATCTCGTTCATCCTCAACAATCATATTATGTAATATGATGCATGACCTCATGATGATACCCAAATTTCCTATGTCCCACAAGCGAGCTGGTTCACGGATGATTTTAAATCGAGCTTGAAGCACTCCAAATGCACGTTCGATGTCCTTTCGACATCCCTCTTGAACTTGTGCAAATAACTTATCGGGTTCACTTTGAGGAAGTCTAATCGATTTGATGAAAGTTGGATAAGAAGGGTAGATACCATCTACTAGATAGTATGCCATATTATAGGGATATTGGTTCACAACGAAATTCACCCTTGGAGCTCTTGCCTGTTCCACATCATCAAACACTTGTGACTGATCTAGAATGTTTATATCGTTCAACGTTCCCGGACATCCAAAAAAGGCATGCCAAATCCATAGATCATGAGATGCATCTGCTTCAAGAATAACTGTGGTGGTTCCCTTATCCCCCTTGGTAAATTGACCTTCTCATGCTTTAGGACAACTTTTCCACTCCCAGTGCATGCAGTCAATATTCCCGATCATCCCTAGGAACCCCAGCATTTCACTAACATGTAGTATTCTTTGCAGGTCATCTTGGGTTGGTGCTCTCAGGTACACTTGCTCATACAATTGTATGATTCCTTTACAGAATCTACACAAGCACTCCAATGATGTAGTACCTCCGCATTTCATTCTCCGTTGGCATATAACCATTAAACGGGGGTGTTTGAGATGAATATCTCATCATAGATCCATAATATGGATGAAAGTTTGGAACAGATGATGACTGGTTGAAATTTGGTGTAAAACCAAAATTAGGTATGTTTTGAGGCATGTTTTGAAGACGTTGGTTGCAAAATTGATTTCGATTTTGATAATTGTTGGGATTTTGGTAGTTAAATGGGTAATTGGAATAATTTTGGGTGTTGAAATGGTTATTATTGAGATCCATTTCACTAAAAACAAGATTAAAACTTCACTTAGTTTGCTAATAGAAAGATAATAATAAATTAAGATAGTGAAAAATTTGATTTTTTTTTCTGAGTCCAAATCAAATGAACCAAGTCTCTATTTATAGACAAAAAAATCATGAATTTTGGTAAAAAAATAAATTAATATCCAGCGAAATAGTTGATTTAAATAATTGAAATGATAAGAATCAGGAGGACCAATCAGAATGAGACACGTATGCAAGCTTATCCAAAAAGCAAATCCTCTCTCATCCGGTCTGCAGCTCACACGCTGCTGTCGGCGCGCATGCTGCATGCGCCTGTTTGGCCGAATCATTCTTTGCCACGTGGCATCGGATGACAGTTTCAATTATGTTGAATGGCTTCAACATCTCTCTCCTCCAGCACAACCTTCAACATGCCTTCAACAAACCATTATACTACCTTTACTTGTTGAATGTCAGATTCTGGAGATTGGTTGAGCATGATATTTACTTAACCAACTGCTTAGCTTTTCTAGGAGATTGGTTGAGCATGCTTATATTGACTTAGCCTTCTTTTCAGGAAAATGGTATTTACTTAACCAACTGCTTAGCTTTTTTAGGAAATTAAAAACCTATCACGTGTTTACACATCATGAGCTTCCATGTGAGATTGGTTGAGCATGCCTGTTGTGTTGGAATGAAAGGTATAAAATATGCCATCGATTTTGAACTGACAAAAATGTCCACGACAATCTAAATTAATAACACATTCTGCAATATTTTGGAAGTAAAATTACAAGTTGACAACGATTGTTTCAGTCCTCCATTGATTAGTGTAGTACAAAGTGAGACCTACTTGCATTGTCCTCATGGTGTTTATTATATGGAAAATGCTATTTCTCTACAAAATATAGTATAAATTTTTTTTCAAAACATAGCTGAAAAGTTTTAATTGGATGATTTATTTGTTTACTTCTTATTTTTCAGCCACACCTTCTTAAATTGTGGTAAATAGTGCATTGTGATTGACATTTCTTTATTCTTGAAGAATTGTTGATGTTATTTTTCTAGAGATATAACATTGCTCATATTATATAGCACATAAAAAATTTGTGTTTATTATATATCCCAAAAAAATGCAATATGGTTAAAATGGCTCTGAACTCCAATTATTAAAAAATAAAGTAAATAACTTGATTATTTTTTTTAACAAGCCAAAATGGAATATATAGATTATCTCTAGTGATTCATCGCGTATAAGGTGTGCAAAAGAGAATCAACAACAAAAAATACAAAGTCAGATCACAGGTGCATCAACAACAAACACTAAAATAAAAAAGTACTGAACTAGAAGATTACATCCTGACAACCATGCAACAAAGGGTGCAGCCACCAGTCATGATAACTAAAAACAAAGGTTTGCATATTTGCTTTTAGCCATTGGAAAGATAGCAGTTTAACCTTGTCAGCTAAGGTATGAGAATCTGTAATCTTCTGATGAAAAACTTTGTTGTTCCGTTCCTTCCTAATGACCAAGACACAAGCCATCCAGATTAGCTGAAAGAATGAATAAAAGGAACGCGGTAACCCCGTCAGATGACCAAAGTGAGTGAAATAATCCTGACAGCCACGTGGAGCGACAAAAGAGAGACCTATAGCCACTGCAACACCGCGAACAACACGCTGCTAAAACTGTCGCAACGAAACAGAAGGTGATCTGCGGCTCCAATGAGTCGCACCCTCACACCTTGCAAAAAAAATTGATTATGACTCCTTTGTTGGTAGTGATGGGTTGTCTGGAACAAATGTAACTTCAAATTGATAGATATTTTCTACATTTTTATTTTTGCGTGATATTTTGTTTTTTGTTCCCTATTTTATGACAATATAAAATCTACCACGTGATGTATTGGTGATGTATATTGTTTATACTTAACCTAAGTAGTTATCGTTAACGACCGAATTAGGTTTAACTTGTGTCCAAGTAGTCAAATAAGGATTAGTCAAAAGAAAAATACCAAAAATACAGGTAAGGCGAATCTTTCTCAAGCCCATGAAATATCATGAAGGTCGTAAGGCTGTCATATTCCATCAAAGTAACGAGGAACGAGGCGTGATGGTATGGACTGCCGACTTTATTATGGGGTGATAATTCGGTTGGTCAGGTCCCTCTTCGGATATGATTTCCCTAGATTATATCAGGTTTCTTTGTGTGCGAACATGAGTTGGTTCGGGAGTATGATAAGTTGTCCGTAGGTGTTGGCATTGTTGAGGGGTCACTCATGGTCGCCGATTAATTGTTGCACCATATTCATGTTCTCCAGAATGAAGTGTCCTTGAAGTATTTGATTAATTGTTGTATTTATTGTATGTGGGGTCAGGGGCGGACCTAAAGAGGTCCTGGTGTGGCAATTGTCACACCACCCCAAGATGATAATATTTTTTTGGCTTAATTACACTTTTGGTCCTCGCATTTTGACCAGCTCACGACAATGGTCCTGTCTCTTTCAAATCGAACAAAATCGTCCTTAAACTATCATGTTTTTTGCAGTTTTAGTCCTGCCTCCTATTTTCATTGGAGTGTATATGATTGCTCTAACTTATTGTCATTGCGATGCCAACAGTTGACCTTGCTAAAACTACCTCTTATGAGTACTTTGATTGGAAAGAAAGTTTGGACTAGGTTGCCCAAAATCCAACGCCTATATGAAGTTGTAATAACTTATTATAATGCCAATGAGTTGTGTTTATTGTATGCTACAAAAACCTTTTAACATGGAATTCTTTTAACATTTCAATTTAATCTGGTAGGGACATCACGCTTTATTTTGTAATATGAACTTAGCAAATGAAATATGGGAGTGGTCCGTCTTAAAGAGGTAAGTTTATTGAATTACTCTTCAATTTTTGTTAATTAAATATCATTTAGTTAGTGTAACTCTTTGATTTATGTTCCTTCCCAGGTAATAATTTCTTCCTAACAAGCATAACAAAAAAATTCTTTTCATGAATCCTACTTTTCCCATGGTACGTAATGTATGTAAACTTTATATCTTGGTTACAATGAGATACTATAGGAAAGGAAGTAAATCTTTAGAAGTATCCTCCATAATCAATAACTTCTTTATTTAAAATAATTTTTGTCCTATTCTTTGCTATGGATTTATTGTTCAATAATGAATAATTCAATGATGTTCTAAAAGCAAGCTGAATGAATTTCTTATTTTTTACCCAACGTTGGCTTAAATTTGTATATTGTAAAAATTATTAGCCGATGATTATTTTCAATGAGCTTGTATTCTCTATCTTCTCTTTTTTTGTGTCATGTAACCAAACTTTGGTATGACTCTTTTAGATTGATTGATGTTTTTATCAAATATGTATTGTGTAGGACGCTAATTTTTTAAAAACAATAAAAACTGATATTGTTCCGACTGTGTGGCTGTAGAACTAAATTTAGATCAGTAATTGCAGCTTTCACTTTTGGTTTGGGTGCCCTATAGCTTCAGCAAGATAGGTCCTAGTCATGGTTCAAAGTTTCAACTTGCAGCGTTTGTTTTTCAGCACTGAGATCCACATTTTCGTTTAAGGTTTGATGTGATTTTAGCCATTTCTTCTTTAACTTACACTATGCATTTGTCATATGCTATTCTTTTTTGCTTTTGGAATTGTATGTGTTCATGTTTTGTCAAAACTAGTGGCAATTTATCAGACCAATCTTAGAGTTTTTGTGAGATCAATAATGATGTTATGCTTTCGTTGTTGTGTATTTAGAGCTAGGTATGAGACTGAATGTAAAGGAAGCTATGTATCAGACTAATTTTGGAATTGTTATGCTTTCTTTTCTGCATAACATGAAGAGTTCTACAATATTTCAGCTGGGTATCACTACTAGAAAATTCGCTTTTTGCGACGGAAGTTAGTGAGGATATAAATTCCGTCGCAAATTGTGACCGATTTTGTGAGAGATATAGTTTTGATGTCTTCAACGACGGATTTTGTGAGGGTTTCGGTCGTCACTATGTATCCGTCACAAATTCTCTCAGAAATTTGAGTGAACCATGTTTTGTGAGGGAGTTTTCGACGGTTTTAATCCATCTCTAACTATTCTGTCAAACATTTGTATTCCGTCACAAAGAGATTTCGCATATTTTATTAATTTTCCAAAAGTATAAAATACTATAAAGTTTTAGCTTTGCTGAGACTTGAACCTGAGACGATTTGCTAAAAGAAAAGGCAACTTACCACCACACCATATTGATCCTTTTGAAATTTAGGTCAATTTGTTTTAATTAGTACTAGTTATAACATTTTTTTTTTCAAAAAACCTTTCATTTTTTTGCACTGACAAATGTAACGTGTTGTTATTTACATCCTTATTAATTAATTATTATTATTATAAGTGAAAAGCGATATTCACTTTGTTTCTTTTCTCTCTCTATATGCGTACACACCTCTTCTTCCTCTTCTCTAACAACCTCATCGCCACCGTCCCTTCTTCCGACGCCGTTTACGGTCACCACATGAACAAATCGGAAAAATAAAATTCCCTTTTGAACTTCTCATCACCTAAGCTTTCTATTGGATCAATTGATTTTGGGAGTTGGGCAATTTCACCCCTTCACCCTTTGAGAGTATAAGCTTTATATATTATTTGAAACTTTCATTGAATGTTTAGATAGCGAATTCATGTTATAAGATGTGTATAATACTTAGAATGGGGAAGGTCTAAGACCTTTTGGAACCTTGATTGATATAGGCTAAATTCAAATATATATTATGAGGACTTTGATTAATCTTAATGTTAAATATTGTTCTACTTGAGGCTGTGATTATTGAAAAGATTGTTCTACTTGAGTGCAAGTTTGAGCGATTTAAGGATAGATAAATAAGGTTATGTTATGGTATATAGTAAGAGACGATTTTAGTATTTCGTGAACTAGAAAACTCGTGTTTCATTTTAAATAACGCTACGTTGAGTCATTTTGATCAAAAAGAAGTTTAAAAATTATTAGAAGTTCACTTTCTTGATATTACATTTTAAATTTATCATTTTAGTTGAATTAATTGATATTTTTGTTTATCTATTTGTGGATTGATGTGTCGAGACCTTGGAGGTGTAAGTTAGTAGCTCCTATAGGAACTTGCTTGAATGCACTAACTTATTTTTTTAGATGAAATATGTTAGCCATTGATTGCTAAAAAGTGGTAAATACACCCTAAGGCCATGGTGATAAAATACTCCATCATATAAATAGGTGTAAATAATATAAAAGAGTGGGTAAATAATACGCCGTGAAAGTCATTTCGACTCATTGCTCTCATCCTCCACTATGTCTCTTCACGGGAAAGATTCTTCCTTTTCTGGTGTTCATTCTTCATCTCTTAGTCGTGTTGGTGCTCCTATTGCTACTTCAGTAAGTTATTTCAACACTTGCGTGTTTTCTATGTATTGCTTTGCATGAATTTTTCTTTAAAATGCACGCGGATTGACATAAGCGGCGGGAGCTACGAGGTAACTATTTTTTGTGTCATGTTTATAATTAATAATATAGGTCGAACCCATTTAGTAGGATAAATCTTGGTTGTTGTTGTTGTTGTTTATAATTAATAATGTTGCTGTCATTTGGATGCTTTGATCGACCTATAATCTGAAAGTTTGATTTCTCTGTATTTGATAAAAACACTGTATAGGTCAGCTGAGCAAAGTCAAGAAGGAACTTGTGCAATTTGTCTGCTATATTTCCTTCTACCATGCAGAATAAATACGACACTCATTTCTATTAGTGAACTTTCAATTTAAAATATTTAAGCATTTATTCATATAAAAAAAAAATTTGTTTAAAATAAGATAAATCTGGATAGAGTCCAATGATTTGTGTCTTTTAGTTGGTACATCACTTCTCTTTTTATGTGGAAATAAGTAGGTAGGACGACGCTAGATGCAAAGTTCCTTTTTCTTTTCCTGTTGCGTAGAGTCAAACTTAGTTTTTGTATTTTGTTTATCGGTCATCTGAGGTTGCTTTGTTGCATGCAACTTTGACATCTTTTTCACTTTCTGTAGTGTTTTTAACCCTTGAAAAACTTGAGGTGCTTTTGGATAGTAAATTGGTAATAGTCTGGTGCTTACTGATCTTAACTGAAAATTCCAGGAAGAATACATAAACATGGATAGTATTGGGACATTGGAAACTTGTGGATCTGACTATCATGTGAACAACAACATCAACAACAAGAACAATAATTTTGATGTGAAGGAAATCTGAATAACTCACTTTTCTCAACCTAGTGGGAGGTGTTCACCATTTGTTGTTCTTCATACTGTTTGCTTCAAAATAGAGTCAAAGACACAACACCAGAATAAGCTCTTATACTTGAACTCCATGTGTATCAGAGAGAACAAGGTAAAAATTCATAATTAAAATTAAATTAAAAAATGGAGAAAATAATTGACATAAACCCTATGATTTTGGACCAAATCTCACATAACTTAAAATAACTTCAATCTATGGATAACGATGATGAACTTATGACTTATGTGTTAATGTTGCAAGAGTTTTTGGAATAATTTGATTTAACTTACTAAATTTGTTGTTTTGATGAACTCAGATGGTGGAAAAATTGGCCAAATGATCATTTAACAGATACTTAACATTGCCACTGAGATTCCCAATTAATTGGGGTATTATGTTTCATGAAGAGTGTTGTTACTTGTCGATCTAATACCAGTTTTTTTTTGCTAATGCAGAGAAATTTGTGATTGATAGTGAAATTAGTGTCTATGCTGGTTAGGGTTTTTTTAATACAAAAAAAATATTCACGATTTTGGTTCCTACGGTCGAAAGTGTATTCAAATGTTTTTTTTCTGACTTGAGCAGAACAACAAATCTGTCTAATATGTATCATACTGAAAATATAGGTTGGGTTTATGATATCAATTTGTTTTTGACACTGCGTGACTATTTAGCATTTTCCTAATCTTGGCTGGCTTACAACGCACTGTATTATTTTTTTCGTCTTGCTTAAATTTAAGCGGTTATCGATTACTTAAATTTATAATTATTTTCCATATATAATTTTCTTGTAGAATACTAAAAATTGTCACGATGTTGCCCTCTGCAGACAGCTGTTATGCCGTTGTATGGGGAAGAATTACATTTGGTTGCAATGCATTTGTAGAATGACGACATACCATGTTTCTGGGGATTTATTGTTTCCATAGGACATTATAATTCGTCTGTTGTGTTGTTAAATCTCAGATGTTTGAGTATAGTGTTTGATCTCGATGAAACCCTTGTTGTAGCAAATACAATACGCTCATTCGAGGATAGAATTGATGCGCTTCAGAGAAAAGTAAACTTTGAGGTAGATCCACAACGAATTTTTGGCATGCAGGCAGAGATCAAGCGCTACCAAGAGGACAAAAGTATATTGAAGAAGTATGCTGTAGTTGATAACGGAAAAGTGATAAAAGTTCAATTTGAGCTTGTTCCGACTTTATCTGACAATCATTAGCCCATAGTTCAACCGCTGATACGGTTACATGAAAAAACACATTATTTTGACACACATCAATCCGCAGGTATATGGTATTTTCTTTACACAATCATTTTTTATTATTTACTATTCTTTTGTCAAATCTTGTCGTTGTGCATTTTCGTTTAAATCTATCATTCTACTAGGTCCCAATGCAGTCAAACTTGATCCTGCTTAGGATCAGGAGGGTGTGAAAAACTGGAACTCGTGGATCGTAACGCGGATCATAAGATCCTTCCGAAGGACAAAATTATGCCTACACATACACACATGCACTCATGTGTAAAAATATCTTATATGAAGAAAATAACCTCTAAATCACAACATTAAATTAGTGTGTTTTGTCTATTTTTTTCAAACATATGTAATCATAAAGACTTGTCAGAATCTTTAGTCTAACAAAGGATAGCGTGTTTTGATAGATTTGCGATACAAGTGTTCTTGTGAGGTTGAGACCTGCATGGGAAGATCTTCGGAGCTACCTGATTGTAAGAGGAAGCAAGCGTTTTGAGGTTTTTGTTTGCACAATGGCTAAATAGGACTATGCGCTAGAAATGTGTCAAATTTGATAAATCTGGTAAGTCCGTAAATGGCATGCTTGTTTTTCTTTCTTGTTAATTTTGTTTTCAAAGAGAAGCTGTATATTTGTAATAAACCACCTGAATGAAGCAAATTGTGAACACGAGGACATCTTATATTTTAGGTTCAACTACCCTGTACTATTTGAGAATGTTTAAATAGTTCTCTAAACTATATAAGTTTGTAATTCAATCCTAGAACTTCACAAAAATTTGTAATTGGGACCTTAAATTTTAATTGGATCCTTGAACTTCTAAATAATAGGCCCATGTAATTTGGACCATGCTACAAATTACTTAAATGTTCAAGGACCTAAATACAAATTAGGGTAATTAAACGTTATTTTAAAATTCATCTGAGTTTGATGTAGAGATGCAAATCATTGTATTGGACCATATGCCCATGTTTCTGCTACTTCTGATGTCATTCACTTTTAATTCTTGTGTTTTGATAATATTATAATAGGTTTGAAAAATTCCTTGTTCAATGTCTTCCAAGATGGCTCATGCCATCCAAAGATGGCGTTAGTAATTGAAGATCGCTTGAAAGTGTGGGATGAGAAAGATCAACCTCGGGCATGTCGTTCCTGCATTTTCTTCATACTATGCTCTTTAAGTTGAAGTAAATTTGATGGCACACATGGTTGGCAACTTTATACTTTCAATAGCATGAATGATCATCCCTTTTTTAGTTATATGAACTGATTAAATTTTTTCCTTATAGGCAAGCAATACTATCCATGTCTTGTGCGTTGCAAGAAATGTTGCTTCCAATGTAAGGGGTGGCTTCTTTAAGTAAGTTATACCTTTCAAAAGTTATATTTATCTGTATATTGAGATGAAGGGGAAAATACATTGATTCACTCAATTCCCCTACATAACCTGGAAAATATTTTAGTAATTTAGAGATAAATGAGTTGGAGAATGACATGGTTTTTGATATAACGCTAGGGCGTCGTTTGATTCAGGTAGATGACCCCACTTAGTGGGATAAGGTTTGGTTGTTGTTGTTGTAGTTTAGAGGTTGATTTTTAAGCATTTTAATTATCTCCAATTGGTATAAAGATAATACTACAAAAGATTCCTCAAATTGCCTATGAAGATGATATTAAAGATATACCTCCATCTCCTGACGTGAGCAATTGTCTAGTTTCAAAGGTAACTGTATGACTACGTACAAGTTTACATATGTCATTATTCATTCTAATCTGATGGGGATATAGATACTATGTTGAAATTGAAATACATGTGTATCAATTGATTTTCAGTCATATGTATTGTATTTGTGCTTGTTTAAATGTATGTTTAACTTCTACAGGATGATGGATCTGCTTCCTAATGAAATAGAGATTCATTTTTGTTTGATAGCATGACAGATGCTGAGGTAGAAAGAAAATTGAAGGTATCAATTTGACCTTCGAGTGAATATTTGAGAACTGTGATTTATGTTTGATTAAACATGAAGTTTGTCTTATCTTTCTATGTAATTGTACTTTCTGCTAGGATGCAGTATCAGCAAATGTTGTTATTCTTATGGCAACTGCTAAGTTAGATCCCAGGCTCACTTCTTCTCTTCAGTATACAATGGTATCTCTTGATTCAGTTTCACCACCTTCACCACATGCATCTATGATACAATTGCCTCACTCATATAGTGAAGATTTGTTGGTCAGTCTTGCATAGTTGTATGGATTTTGTACTATAGAAAACTGACTCAAACATGACTCCAAGCTGTTGGGAGGTATTTCAAAAGACACACAAAATGAAAGGTGATCCATTAAGATGGGTATCCTCCAAATCTCATATGGTTGCGGTAAGTTACAACTTTATGAGATTATTATTTCTTGCCTTTTGTCAAATAAACATAAAACAATTGAAAATTTTCTAGAATTAGTTGTATCATTTTGTGGACTTGGTATGTTGATGGATAGTTAAGGTAATTGGAAATACTCTGAAATTAGTATTTATAAATTTGTCCTCATGTGTATTGATGCATGCTGCTATACTATAACTCTGTCATCATGTGCTAAAATTGTTTTCTGTCATGTGTCATCTAATTATGTATATTGTTGTCTATTGCCTGATGTTGTGCTATAGTTTTTAATGTTATGCATGCTTACTATTGTTCATCAGGTTCTGACATCTGAATATGATAATATCTTATGTTTCTACACTTGAAAGAAGTCATAAGAATTTAGTTATTATTTAAAAGCTAGTTTTAATTTGCTTAAGTTGTTATTGGTTGGTTTATATATGAATTTAATTAAGGTAATTGTTGTAATTAATTTAATTTAATTTTTTTACGTAAGAATTAATATGAACTCTAATTTTGTAAGATGACTAATGACCATCAGTCAGACAACATCATCTTCTTAGACGTAGTTGAAGGAGTCGACAAGAAGGGATGCGTATATGGTATGGGACCCGAGGCGGGAAAATACAAGCATTATTCATCCTGATCATTTGACAACATCTCACCGTTTGAATATGAGAATATAATTATAACTTTTAGTTTCAAGTACAATGTTATAATAATATATTAGTAATAATTTTAATATATTTCGATGCAAAAGATAAGTAGTTATTCTTGTGAACGCAACCAAAATAGGTTTTTACAATCAAATATTAATGTGATTTTTACGTATTTTGTTTTCTTAAATGTTTTGATATTTGTGGTTCATCTTGTCTTGTATTACTAAAGTATTTGAGAAAGAATTGGGAAATTTCCTAAACATATTTTAAAGCAAAAAAAGAAAATTGCTATTTGCCACGGATATTGAGGGTCGTAAAATATTGGACCTTCAATGTAGCGTCGGCCACTAAATGACGCTTCAATATTTTCCAGAAATTTAGCGACGGATGTTTTCTCTCAGAAATTTGTACGGTATTTTTCCCTGAGAAATTTGTGACGGAAAACTGGGTTTTAAATATCCATTAATGATATGTTTAGAGACCGAATATAACCCGTAGCAAATTTTGACGGATTTGATTTTCCCTCGCTGATATTTTCCGACGCCCACTATTACAACGGATATTTGGTGCGTCGAGAAATTCTTCAGAAAACAGATAGTGATGGAAATTAGCCAACTTTGCGACGGATTTCGGCCGTCGCTAAAACCTTGTATAGAGATTACAGGTTTCTAAAACTAGTTGTATGTGCAGCACCAAGTGCTTGGCGATTGACAAAATAGAAGGATTTAAGTCATGTACTTGTATTATTTTTTTGATACGTAGTGATTTTTTAGTGTGGTGTTGGTGTTTTGGCAATCATGTTTAAAGGTGCAGATCTGAAATTTAAATACACTTTTACTATGTTATTAGAAGCTATGTTTGTCATTATAAATTTTTTATTGAGTTATTTGATGTTTTGTTGATAAGTGATGGTTGAATTATGTCGGTTGTTTCTCATCATAGTCATTTAGTTGTATGTGTTTATTTGTGTTTAATGAGCACATTGTAAGGCATGATTTACTTTTTTTGTTAAAAAAAATAGTACTCCAGGTTTTTTTGTTTAAAAAAAAAAAGTCCAGATAAACGATATGCTAGTTTTTTATATATATTTTGTAATTTAAATAAGCTTTAGGCGACGTTAGAAAGTGTTCCCAGATATGGCAACAATTTAAAATCGTCACCTTAGGCTACCAGGAAAATCGTCCCCTATTCCCTGACATTAGGCGACGTTCATTAAAAGTGTGCCCTAAAGAGAGAGAAAAACGTCGCCAAAGACAATAGGCGACGCTCGCATAAAGGACGTCTAAAAATCGTCCTCTTTTCCTTTAGGCAACGCGTTTTACAGTTTTGGCAACAGTTTTCGACTTTTGCTAAAAGGGATAAATGGTGTGTGACCAGTTTTGCCTGATTGTGAACAAATCTTGATGCCTCTACCTCTACCACCATAGGATCGCCCTCCCCTATCACGTCTTCCACGTGATGAAGAGCCTCTAACATAAGATTGATTCATCCAAAGGAAAATTATTTTGTCTTTCTTACTGAACAAGTAAAAAATAAACCATTGCAATGTTGGGAAGGGGATCCATTACCATGATTTGAGCTCTTATTTACAACAGTATATTGTTCACTGAACCCTTTAAGAAACCTAATCATATGATCACATTCTTTATACTCATGCATCTTAGTCACATCATTACAATTATCAACATAATTATTATTTGAAATTGGGCTGAAATAATCTAATTCTTGCCAAAGCTCCTTAATTTTTGTATAATAAAAAGAAAAAGAAGAATTATATGTCTTGATAGTGTAAATTTCATCCTAAATATTAGAAACCCTAAAGATATCACCTTAAAAAAAGTATGGTTTTCAGCTCATTCTAGATATGAGAAGCAATATCCATCCAAAAGATACTATGAGAAATTTCAAATTCAACTGAGTTATAATGAGCCATGACATGATCATGGTGTTGCACTTACCCCATGCTATATAGAGTTATGATCTTCATCTGGAGGTCTTGGTAAGGTATCATCGACGAAATGAAGTTTGTGCTTTGATCTCAAAGCAACTATCATAGAATTAATGTGGCGAAGAGTGATAATTGTTTTCAAATAGAATAGGTGTAACAAGAGAAATACTTGGATTTTTATTTGAATGCATGAAATGGGGGCTAAGAGTATCTTTCTAATACCCTTTGTTCTTGGTGTTTGTGTATCCACCATTAACACTTTCAGTAGAACTCACAAACATGGTGGTGAAGAAAATAGAAAGAGAATGTTGATCAAGAAAGAAGATGAATGTGAAATCAAATTTTGTTTTCCAACACAGAGATAAACATAAAATATTTAGAATTCATGAATCAAGAATCAAATAAAAAAACAATTTCTCCGAATTGTTATGAAGAAATGTAAAGATTTGTGAACAAAGAATGCAGAAATACGTAGGGAAGAAGATGTATATGGAGGAATCCAATCCAGTTGCGACTGATACCATGTAAAAGGATGAATATGAACCTCCGTGGATGTGAAATCAACAAAGCATTCTACTATGAACAAATAACCATTAAATTGCCTAAATTAGAAATAAATAATATTTAATTAAGAAAACAATTTACACTAAAAACTATGGAATTAAATTAAGAGGCATCGACTTAGACATCAAATGTTGATTAGTTAAAATAATAAAAAAGCTGATCATGTGAATGAAATTGGACTAAACATAAATTGATCATATATAGACATAAAAAATAAATGTTTAGACATAAAAAAATTAATTGATATTTAGACATAAAAATTATATTAGTTTAATAGAAAGCTTTTTAAAACAGGAAATTGAAACATCAATGCGTGTAATAATTAGTATTTCACACACCCATTTTATCAAGACAATTTATTGGTGCATCTTTGCAGATTTTAAACAATATGATATTACTCTTTGCGGATTTTATTGGTGTCTACAAATTTGTGTCAATTGATGTATAAATCTTCTTGCTAAAGGTAATCTATTAGCACTACATCACCTATCACCATTATTTTCTCCCATGAGACTTGAATAAAGAAAATTATACCTTTTCTCTTTTAATGTTCTCGTTTTGTAGCAATCAAGACATGTCCAAATGTGTTAGCTAAAAAAATGTTGGTTTATATTCAAATATCATCTATTTTGTTATTATATAATTTCATGCCTTCAATCTTTTTTCTTTCTAGTATTTCTAAACTATAGTAAACTTATTTGGGTATTATATGTTACAGATAATTACAATGTTAAAGGTTTGATAGCTGACTTGATATGAATCAAAAGGGATAAGAACATTGATGAATATCAACACAAACCTCAAAGGTTACAATTAGCTATCATCCATGAGCAACAATCTCTTCCAACCAGCAAGTTTACTACATCAAGCTAATTCTATACATATTTTGATAGGTTTAAGATTCCCTATACGAATACACTGTAGAAACCTCATAACACAACATCCAAAACGAAAAAACAAAGGCTAGTATAAAAATAATCTTGTAATATAAAGTACGAAAAGGAATATAAAAAGCAAATTTTTATTTGTTTGAAAAAGATGGACCTTCAAGCATAAGCCCCGTTCAGTGTACAATTTTCGGCCAACTATCTTGAGTTGAAGCTAGTTGCACCAATCACCTTCAGTGTACAATTTTCATGTATTAAACATTTAGAATCATCATAATTTAAATTACATGAAATATTTTGAGATTAGGTTAGGGACAAAAATGAGATTGAATGAAAACTCATGTAAATATAGAACATTAGTAAGGTAAAGGTTATGATAAAAAAACAGCAATTCCTTCTAAACAAGTTGATACAAGGGAACCATTTGATAATTTGATTTGGATATATTTCACTCTCTTCATGCACATTTTTTTTTTCTTTTTCTAAAACATGTTTTTAGTCTCTGTAAACATGGCTTGTTAAAAAAATAAATGACTTATGTCCTTACAAAATTTGTTGTCTTTTAAAATAGTCTCTCATCCCATTTAATTGATGATTTGGTGCATTCTTGCCTAAGTGGTAGTTTCTAATTGTGCAATCTTTACATGTGGCGATGACATGGCAATTATTTGTTTTTCAAAATTAAAAAATATTTACAAAATTGATACCATATTTGCAAAAATAATGAATGTGAGAGAGTGACATCGTGTGAACCTCTCCTCCAACGCATATCCTTCTTTCAACTAAACTATATTACTTGGACACAAGTTATTTAATGTATCTGAGAAAGATTCGCCACACCAGTATTTTGCTATTCTTCTATCAACTAAAGCTTATTACTTGGACAGAAGTTAAACCTAATTCGGCGGTTAACAACGTAGGTAATGTTAGAACATTAACTTATTCTATGTGCAGCAATAAGTGCTTATGGAAATAAGCAGTTTTTAGCAAGATGAGAAATAACAAAAACTGTAAAACTAAAAGGAGAAAAGGAATGAATGAATATTGAAAAAGATGTGAATGTAATTCATGTATGAAGTTTCGCAATACAAAGTCTTTATATAGGCACACAAGCCACTTGCTTGTGGAGCAAGTGATCTAACTAACTCATATAATTTTGAAACAAACATATCTAAAAGTTAGCTACAAATGTAGTTATTGATTAATATTCTAATACCCCCCCTTAATCATAACTGCTGCATATAAAAAAACACCTAGTTTCATCCTCAAAAATTCAATTATATCAAGCTTCATTGCCTTTGTAAATCCATATGCAAGTTGCAGTTTTGTAGGACAGTAGTGTAGTTCAATCGTTCCATTAGTCACCTGTTTCCTGATGAAATGGAATCTAGTCTCAATGTGCTTGCTTCTACCATGAGAAATTGGAATCTTAGCAAGACTTATAGTTGATTTGTTATCAATCTTCAGTGTTAGAGGTTTCTTCACTTCACACTTGAGCTCTTTCATCACTGAATCCAACCATAAAGCTTGACAAGTAGCAAATGTTCCTGCAATATACTCAACTTCACATGATGAGAGTGCAATGACTGGTTGCTTCTTGGTACACCAGGATATTGTTGCATCATTGAATTTGAACACATATCATGATCTTTTCTTTCAGTTAGATCTCCACACCAATCACTATCTCAGTAGTCTATGAGCTCATTCACTTCACTCTTAGCTCCATTAGGAAATAGCAGACCAAAATCTATGGTGCCCTTGATGTATCTAAGGATTCATTCTCTTTGCAGCTATTATATGAGATTTCCTTGGATCATGCATAAATTTGCTAATTACACTAACTGAGTAGCATATATCTGGCATGTTGTTGCATAGGTACCTCAGTGATCCAACAATTTTTTTGAACATAGTTGAATCCACCTTATCTTCTTCACTGCACTCATCAAGATTTGAGTTTGTTTTTGATGTATTTGAGGCTGAATTGTAGTCTTTCATTTCAAAACTTTCCAACAATTCACCAATGTACTTTTGTTGATGCATTACCATCCCAGCTCTCAATTTCACAAATTTCATTCCTAGGAAGAATGAAAGTTCACCAAGATCAGTCATTTCAAACTCCTCCTTCAATCTGTCTTTAACTTTCTTAATCTCTGATGTTGAGCTACCAGTGATGAGTAAATCATCAACATACAAACAGATTATGATAGTTTCTTCATCACTAAGCTTCTGAACATATACTCCAAATTCAACTAAGCACTTCTTAAAGCCTATTTGAAATAGAACTTGATAAATTTTCTTGTTCCATGCTCTGGGGGCCTGCTTCAATCCATATAGTGCTTTATGCAGTTTGTACACCATATTTTCCTTCCCAGCAATCTCAAAACTTGGAGGTTGTGACACAAACACCAACTCTTCCAGTGGACCATTTAGAAATGCTGACTTGACATCTAAATGATAGAGTGACCACTCATTCTTGCAAGCAATAGCAATTACAAGTCTCATAGTTTCAATTCTAGCTACTGGAGCAAACACCTCATTTTAGTAAATGCCTTGCTTTTGAAGAAAACCTTTAGCAACTAATCTTTTTTTGTGTTTAGAAACTTGTCCATCAGAATTCAACTTCACTTTGAATACCCACTTAACATCAATCTTCTTTTTCTTGTCTGGCAAGTTAACTAGCTCCCATGTTTGATTTTTCTCAATTGTTTGTAGCTCTTCAATCATAGCTATTTTCCACATATCAATCTTCATTGCTTCTTTGTAATTTATTGGTTCAGAATCTGCTAATAATGCAAAGTGAGTGAGGTCACCTTCTTCATTCACTGCTTATCAGGAATGACATCACAGCCATTCAATCTTACAAGTGCTTGTCTGTTCCTTTGAGGCCTTGCTGGTGCTATAACTTCCTCTATATCATTTTCAACAACATCATGATCATCTTCATCTTCTGATTCGTCACTTGAATCTGGGTATATATAGCTTTGGTTGATTTCACTACTGTACTCAGGCTCACTTTTCCATTTCCACTTCTCAGTGTCATTCACTATCACGTCTCTACTGATATGAACTTTCTGAGTCACAGGGTTATAGAGTTTGTATGCATCAGTGAGATGATACCACATGAGTATCATAATCTCACTTTTATCTTCTAGCTTGCTTCATCTAGCATCTGGTACATGCTTATAGCACAAAAGCCAAACACCTTGAAATGCTTCACACTGGGCTTCCTTCCACACCAAGCTTCTTCTAGTACCTTCAAAATTCAACTTCTTAGCAGGACATTTGTTTAGAATGTAAGAAGCAGTAGTGACTGCTTCACCCCAATACTTGTGTGGCAAGTTCTTATGCTTAATCATGCTTCTAGTCATATTTAGCAGGGTCATATTCCTTCTTTCTGCAAGCCCATTATGTTGAGGTGTATATGGAGATGTTACTTCATGTGCAACTCATTGACTTGTGCAGAAAGCATCAAATTCCTTTGATGTATACTCACCTCCACCATTTGTCCTCAAAATCTTAATAGATTTATCACTTCCTTTTCTACTGAGATTTTGAATCTTTTGAATATTTATAAAGCTTAACTCTTAAGCTTAACAGTAAACAACCAAATCATTCTTGTGAATTCATCAGCAATTGTTAGAACATTAACTTGTTCTATGCGCAATAATAAGTGCTTATGAAAATAAGCAATTTTTAGCAAGATGAGAAATAACAAAAGAAAAGGAATGAATGAATATTAAAAAATATGTGAATGTAATTCATGTAAAAAATTTCAAAATACAAAGCCTTTATATAGGCACACAAGCCACTTGCTTGTGGAGCAAGTAATCTAACTAACTCGTATAATTTTGAAACAAACACATCTAAAAGTTTGTTACAAATGCAGTTATTAATTAATATTCTAATAGGTAAAGTATAAACAGTATACATCACTAATACATCATATGCTACATTTTCTATTGTCGTAAAAAAGGGAACAAATAACAAAATATCACGCAAAAATCAAATGTAGAAAACATCTTTTAATTTGAAGTTTACATTTCTTCCAAACAACCACATCACTATTGTCGTACCCTAATTTTTGACCGATTTATTTCTTATTTATTCGTACGTTGATTGTTTTTCAGTCGTCCGTTAGCGTGCTATTTTCCGTAATATCTGCATTTGTTCGTATTTGCGGTCGCGTTTATTTTTCGTTCGTCGTTTATTTTTAATGTCGCTCGCGTATTAATTTCGTAATTTTTACTCGCGTTTCGTGCGTATTTTTAGTGTAGCGTAACGTTTGCGTTTTAAAATTCATTTTATTCACGTCGTCGTTTTATTGTTTTATTTAGCGTAAAAAAACCGCGTATTTCGGTCATATCAGACGAAATTTCGGCAGAGAGGTATTTTAAAATACCTCATTTTTTTTGGTTCCGACGGGACATTTTTTTTTATTTATTATTTAATTTTCGTTTTTATTTTTAATTATTTATGTAGTTATTTATTTTTTCATTTATTTAATGTGTTGTTATTTATTTGTTTTTTTTATTTATTCATTTATTTTAAGTCATTGTACACTTGTCATTTTGTCATTGGTCCTGTCCAACTTTTTCTTCAAGTTTCAGCCAAGGGTAGTTTTGTCCATTCCATGTATCAGATGATTAAGAGTGTATCAAAGACAGTCAGGCCAGGCACACTTTTCAACACAAAAACACCACCCAAAATTCAACAGCCTCAAAAAACAGATCAAAGACTATTTTTTCACCAAGAACACATCAAGAACAAGCTCAAACCCTATTTCTCCAGAATCAAAATTAACACAAGATTCAACAAATTCATCATGATTCTCAGTGATTCATCGAAGAATCATCATCATTGAACCGGTTTCTCTGCAATTCAAGTGCGAATTCATCACCATTTGGTGACAAACTCCAGCACCGATCATAGAGAATCAGTGAGAAAAGAAGAGAAAGAAAAATCCGAAAATAGCAACACTAGATCCATCACAACCAAATCAGAACCAAACAACCAAATCACAAACACCAAATCCGAACCCATAATCACCAACAACAAATCCACACAACACCAAATCCGAACCACTCACAACTAACAAATCCGAAACCATTTTCGGCCTTAACCACACACAATCATTTTCGGCCTAAACCACAAACATCAACACCAAAATCCAACTTTACAACAACACTCAAAACAGATCTGAAAACTAAAGGACCAAAACGCAACACTACAGCCGTAAGCCAAAACCGAATGAATCATAAACAACCATAAGTTTTTCGGCCAAGGCATCATCAACAACAAAGGAACCGAAAAAACGCAAGCAACAACAAGAATCAAAACATGAGCAAGGCTTGAACGGAAACCGAAAACGCAAGGCTACACAACCGAAACAAAGAAAGAAGAAAACGAAAGAGAGAAGAAGAAAAGAAGTAAGAGTTCATTCATGTCTTTCTTTTGAAATTTCAAAGTTCAGATCTACTCCGCATCTCTCTTTTTTTTAAAAATTTAGCACCGGATTCGTTCTTGAAACAGAAAATGGAGTTTAAAAAGTGTTTTTTTTTTTAAAAAGTATGTGCTTGAGTTCTCCGGTGCGGCGGCGCCGCCCTGTTGGGCCGGCCACCACCGCGCCGGAGCGGAGAAGAGAGGACGGAGAAGAAGAAGGCTTTTGCAGAGCTTCTCTCTCTAACTTAGGTTTAGAGAGAGAAGTGTTTTTTTTGCTTTATGTTTTTCTAAACCTTTTTTACATTTATAGTATCCTTCATACGTTGATCCCATATGCTTTCCCTGTCCTGTTATCATGGTCTTTCGTTTTTTTAAACCCTCTGATCTTCATCTAGTGGTCTGTGATTTTTCTTATTTTTAATTTTGTACAATGTTACCTTAGATTTATTGTGTTTTTTTTTAAAACCCTTTGATTTTGATCTGGTGGCTGTGATGAGCCTGGATAGTGTTTAAATTTGGACCCCTTGATGCATCAAGTGGTCCAAATTTATTCCAGCTGAGCCAATTTTTTTATTTATTTTATTTTTTTCTTCACTATTTTATTATATTCTACCCCTTTTTTATATATATACTTCAAATGTTTTCTCTTCATTCTTAAAAATTTTATTCACTTATTTTCACTACTTTCTTGGTATGTGCTCATTTATTATTAATTGTGGCTCATTGCTCATTTCCTTTCATGTTTATTTTAGTTTAAGCTTGTTTAAAAATATTATAGGTATATTTAATTTTTTCCGTCATTTATTTATTGCCTTTAGTTTAATTTGTAATTAGGAAGTCGATGTAATTTATTTTTACGCATTTTTTTCTTTTGAGACCATAGAATGTACTTAGGGTATGTAATATGTAACCGGCACACGCACTGACACATGCACCGACACTCCACTTTATTTATCGCTTTATGCTTACTTATTTTTCTGCCGTTACGCGATTTCATCGTTAGTTTAGAGAAAATATTTTCTTAAAAAAATAAAAAAAAATCAAATTCAAATTTCTTTTAAGTAAACCTTGGTATGTAATCCAAGTGTCTTTTCTTTTATTTTTTCTTAATCAAATGTTAATTAATTTAATATCCACATTAGACATGGATTTCGTGCAATTAAAATTAACCAACTTCATCGTATTTTCTTCTCATGCCTTGAGGCCTCTCATCTCTTCTTAAAATCTTTTCAAAAAATGTTAAAATCAATTCAACTCATCAAATAAGTTCTTTAGCCGAACTACTTGATTTTGATCCCGATTTATTTGGGTAAGTAGGCAAAGGGTTTCGACCCTTCCAAATCAATAAAAATAACCAAAAACATGCTTCGTCTTTCTCCTTTCTTTCACTTTAACTCTTAACTTTTTTAATAAGTAAAATTAATTTAGCGCAAGATTAGAGAATAGGTAGAAGGTTCCTATGGGATACCATAGTCGGTTCGGGTGCCTAACACCTTCCCCAATCGAAACCAACCTCCGAATCCAAGGTCTCATAAGGGTTTTTACTCACTTTTTCCCTTCCCGCGAATAAAAGTTGAGAGTTCAATGATTAAAGGTTCAAATCCTATCAATGATTATGACACCCGAAAATCACGAGCACAACTATCATCCAAGGAGTCATGATCAATTTTTTACTATTTTTTAATAATTGGAGTTAGAACCAATTCTAACCACGGTGCATTATTCTTATATAATAAACACAGTTTTTTTCATGTACTATATAATAAACGCCATAAGGACAACTAGGTCTCACTTTGTACAACTTTAATCGATAGAAATGGTATTTGAACGGCCTTTTATTAGGATAACTTCTTAGACAACTAAAATACACAAAGAAATTTGGTTATTGATGACATAAAGACCAGTGCAATAGAGAATAAATGGAAAATAAGTATAAAAGAGAAAATTATCGCAAAAATTATCAAAAAAAAATAGTTATTTAAATATCATTTTTCTTAATTAATGGAGGAGTGAAATGATGATTGTCAACTTGTAGTGTGACCTATTCGTCAGCTCAAAATCGATGGCATATTTTATACCCTTCATTTCAACACAACAGGCATGTAAAACAATCAGTCTACTATCTCACATGCATGGAAGCTCATCATGTGACCCATATTACGTTAAATTATATTATGTATAAAATAATTCACTTATTATATATACTTGGTTAGCACGTGATAGGTCTTTAATTACCTAAAAAAGATAAGCAGTAGCGTATAAACTGTTCAGTATAATTGTTTATTAACATGACAAGTAGTTGGTTAAGTAATTAATATCAATTTCCTGAAAAAAGGGCCAAGACAATATAAACAAGAAGACTTACAAAGATGGTTAATCTTTGAACTTTTTGATATTACTTTTGACAGGAATATACACTTTATTATTGTTAAATTGAATTACATGTTTATATCTTAGTGGTAGCCAATTTGAGTCTGGGTTCATTTGTTGTTTATAACATAACATTGTAAATTTAGATGAGGAATCTTTGTTACAATCTTTTTGTCTTAGATGAAGTGGTAAAACATCGAAAATAAACTCACACACAATTGTGAGGTCCTGGATTTGAACCCGAGTCATGACATCTGACCTTACAATTTCGGCATTTGCTAGTTGAGTTTGGACTTCTAGACAAAGAAATATATTGACTCAAATAATAAATTTAAAGACTTACTCATCTTCGTCCACTATTTTCTTTTAATCTAACAGCTCAGATTACACATTAAGTTTCTCATTTGGAGTAGCGTAAAGATAAGTTGCATTGTTTTTTGGAAGAAAAAGAAAGGGTTGATATGGATTTACCACCTGTAATATAGTTATTTCTGGTTTTACACCTTGTAAATATTTTTTTTTATTTACCCCCTGTAAAAAAATATTGTTTTGATTTACTCTCCTAATAGGTCATTCAAAAACCAATTAATTTTTTTCTACCTCTCGGAAATGACTTATATTACAAGGGGGTAAAACACCATTAACCCGAAAAGAAAAATGTGTTATGCTCTAACAATTCATTCTTGGTTTCTCTGTTACGTTATCAGAATTTTTTAATTTAACCTGCAAAAATTTAAATCGATGTGCAATTTCACATTAATTAATTAGTGGACCAATCGTTTTTTATTTGAGTTCGGGAATAAGTTTCTTAACTCAAGTTTTTGTGCTTGTTATGGTGTCTTCTCTAGCAAACCGAGGGTCGAGTGGTGGAGGAATTCAAAGGAGTGTTGAAAAAAGTATTTTTCGGGTGGTTTAATGGGCTCAACTGAGGTGATGAGAAGATGATGTTCTGTTTTCAGGGGTTTTAATTGGTTGGATGGTTTTTTGGAGCACTTATGGTGCGTAGCAGCTGTTAGGATATTGGATTTTGTCTATGTGATCATTCGCGAGGAAGTGTGGAGGTTTGGATTTGATTTAGGTGTTGATTTCGGTTTTTGGTGGTTAGTTTTTCTTATGTGTTGGTGCTACCCGTGATGTTTGTATTGATGTTTTTATAGGTTTCTTTTTGGATATTCCACCTATATAGGACGTCTTTGCTTTATAGGATGTGTTTGTCGGTCCATGTTCGTCTTGTGCAGGGATTTGGTTATTCATACATTTTTTCCGATCAAAACATAATTAGTGGAATTCATTATAATTATCATGCACATAAATATCATGTTAGGGACGATTTTTGTTTTTGTTTTTGACGAGCACCCTAGGGATGCTTAATAATTGATCTGAGCCATCGACTAATAGTAAAATTCCTCTAAAAAAGAACGAATAATAAAACTATAGGTCAAGATGTGGAGTTAGTCTATGAATACTCTTGATGTCAATATATCAATTCTCATTTTTTTTTTAATAACATTTTTTCTATCAAGTATCCTAGTGGTTAAAGCTCATACAATTAAATATAAATAAGTGGAGTGTTCTGGGTTCGAACCCCGACCGCTGCATATAATAATCTAATATCCCTACTGAGCCAAGCTCGCAGAGATTAATATCATATATCATTGTAAATTTATTCTTTTGAATAGGATCCTGACGGTACAAGGTTTATTTGATAACTTCAGTAGAGGTGTGAAAAAGTTGAGTGATAAGGAGGTCAAATGATAGATATTCACATGTGACATAGCACTAACATATTAAAAACCAGAGTAAAAATGTTTTAAAAAAAACTTGTAAAATAGGAAACTAAAATTCCATATTTAGATTTAGGTGACTAAATTCTAGTGTCAAATAAAGACCAAGAGTACGTACCTTTAGTTCATAAATTAAACGAATGTCCTACTTTAACTGGCAAATGCCGAAATTGTAAGGTTGAACGTCGTAACCTATTGGATTACCGCTTCATCTAAGATATAAAAAAAGAAAGATATTAAACGAATGTGTATATCCATTTATAATTCTTCCAAAACCCTTTCTTTAATAACAAAGTCTGAGATTTGATTTCTAACAGCTATTAATTGCATAAACAATCTTTCCCTGTTTTCTTGGGAAACTAATAATAGAAGATGTAGAAAGAGACACATAGAATTCACCAAAAAAAGAAAGAAACACTCAGAGAAAGAAAAAAAAACAAAACAAAAATATGTCTCTTCATTCTTCATTGATTGTTGAAGAAACAAAAGAAAACAAGGAAGAAGAAAGAAGAAAATTGGTTGAAGAAGTGAAGACACAATTATGGTTATCAGGTCCATTGATATCAGTTACACTCTTAAATTTTGGTATCAGTCTTATTTCACTTATGTTTGTTGGTCATCTTAGTGAGTTATCTCTCTCTGGTGCTTCTATGGCTACTTCTTTTGCTTCTGTTACTGGTTTCAGTTTATTGGTAAGTTTTCTCTTCTTTTACGGAACAAACTAACTTAATTCAGTAAGTATAACTAATATATTAATGTCAGTTTGAGTGAACTAATTAAGATCTGAGGTTGAATCTAGCTTAAGAGACAATGTTCGAATCATTGTCGGAAGATGTGTTTATGTATAGTGTCTAAATGTGAATGGTGATGGGTCAAGATCCTCTTAATCTCTCCGAAAGCGAAGACTAAAATTTAGAGAGATAATGGGATTTAATTTTTAAAATATTTAAAAAATGGACTTCACCAGTAGTCTACTTCTGTCGACTCCAAAATTGTGCTCTCAGTTTCTTTTGAAAACCGTAGAGAATCTCAACTCAATGGTAAAAAAATGGCGTGAGTCGTGATCTTAGGATATGGATTTGATGCAGTAAGCAAATCCATGCACTCGCGCAATCACATATCGGTTGTTATTGATTAAGATCGTACTGTCCAAATTTAAGTTTAATATTTGTTTACACAATCAAACCTTCCTTTGATTTGTTCCCTTTTCCCATTACCCCTGAGACTAAACTTGATCATAATTGGGATTTAATTATTCAAACTTGAATTTATGACTAATAGATAATAGTCTTCTTTTGTATGTTGGTTAATTTGTTTTTAACTCAAATTACTACTCAAGTTTAATACACTAAAGGGTATTGTATGTACTAAACCTTGTTATCATGATCCATTGCGATTCAATCCTTGTCACTTTGTCAAAAAATAAATTCGATTTTGTTTGTTTTTGCTTTAATAGGTCGGAATGGCAAGTGCCTTGGACACATTATGTGGCCAGTCATATGGCGCAAAGCAGTACCGCATGCTAGGCATACACATGCAAAGAGCCATGTTCATTCTCATGATTGTTGCGATTCCTCTCGCTATTATTTGGGCAAACACAAGATCCATTCTCATTTTCCTTGGACAAGATCATGAAATATCTACAGAAGCCGGCAACTATGCTAAGTTACTGGTTCCATCCCTTTTTGCTTATGGTCTCCTACAATGCCTCAACAGATTCTTACAAACACAAAATATTGTATTTCCAATGATGTTAAGTTCCACGATTACGACGTTACTTCATCTTCCTCTATGTTGGTATATGGTATACAAGTCTGGATTTGGTAGCGGAGGTGCTGCCATAGCAAGTTCTATATCCTATTGGGTCAATGTTACCATACTCGCACTCTATATAAAATTTTCTCCTTCATGTAAGAAAACATGGAATGGGTTTTCTAGGGAAGCACTTGCACTGAAACATATCCCTATTTTCTTGAAGCTTGCCATTCCCTCAGCTGCAATGGTTTGGTAATCACCTTTTATAATAATTACGTATTGTATAACATCACATATTATAATAGAAGTTTATTAACTATTTTCCCTCAAAAAAAGAATTTTATTAACTATTTAGTTTCTTTTCTGAACATTATTGTAGTTTCATTTCTTTTTACAGATTTTAATGTTGTTTTCATTTGTTTATTTTTGCCTCGTGCATGGCGAGTAGCTTGGAAATATGGTCATTTGAATTAGTGGTTCTTCTTTCCGGTCTCCTTCCAAATCCAAAGTTGGAAACATCGGTGCTTTCTATCTGGTTAGTTTCATATATATATATATATATATATATATATATATATATATATATATTCGAGATCCTCTTTGATATTATTTTGATTATTTTAACCTATTGTTGGTGACTTGGTTTGTCAGTTTGAATACAACAGCAGCCGTTTGGATGATCCCATTTGGACTTAGTGGAGCTATAAGGTTAGTATTTCTCCATTCTTTGAGTTCAGTAGCAACCTCAGTATTTTCTTAAGCAAAAATTCTCCAAAACTTTCTTCTATTTGTTATTTTCATGTTGATTATTATTTATTAATGCTCTTCCTTAAGTTTCTATCTTTAGTTTTATTAGCGCTTGAATGATCTTGCAGCGTTCGCGTTTCAAATGAACTCGGTGCTGGTAATCCACAGGCTGCACGTTTGGCAGTCTGCGTCGTTGTAGTAATTGCCGTTATTGAGAGCATTTTAGTTGGAGCGGTGGTTATACTAATTCGCAATATATGGGGTTATGCTTATAGCAATGAAGAAGAAGTGGTCAAATATGTAGCAAATATGATGCCACTTCTTGCAGTAACAGCCTTACTGGATGGAATGACAGCAGTTCTTTCAGGTTTCTCTTTGTCCTAAATAACTATTGATTTATGGTCTTTCTAAGGGCTGAATTTAAAACAGATCGAAACATATGGGAGCTTCTGAAATGTATGCTACAAAAATCCTATTAGATTTGGATGCTAAAAGTTTAGTAGTAAGTAGGCAAATGCAAGATATTAGATACAAAAAACGGAAACAATGAACACGTATCTTAGAAATGATCAGTCGTTACAAATGATCACCTTCACTATGAATCAGGAACTGCTAGAGGATGTGGTTGGCAGAAAATTTGCGCGTTTGTCAATCTTGGATCATACTATTTAGTCGGGATTCCAGCAGCTGTTGTATTAGCTTTTGTACTGCATATTGGCGGGAAGGTAAAAATTATGGTCCATTCTAATGGAAAATTTCTATGATATGATTTGGTTCAAACTGCTAATAAATATTTATAATGTAGGGGCTGTGGCTGGGAATTATATGTGCTCTCATTGTTCATGTGTTTTGTCTAACGATCATTACAATACGCACTGATTGGGAGAAAGAGGTGAAATTCTTCAGTTTTCTTTATGATATGTTTCATCCTTTCATTAAATATTCATGTGATGCATTGTTGGGTGCTGATGACAAGCTTTTATTTTTTCTAATTCATTTTGTTCAGGCAAAGAAGGCAACTCATAGAGTCTATAATGCAATAACAACAGAGAGCTTAGTCTCATGAATGATATGTTTTTCATTTTGTTTTCTGTGTATCAGAAGAGGGGATACACCTATTAATGTAATGTTGAGGAATAAGAACATGTGAACGCATTTTAGAAATTTTTCTTACAAGGCCTATTTTTACTAATATGTCAAATTAATAATGGGTTGGCGGGGAACTTGGTGATCTTATAATGAATATAGGGATTAAATCAAATAAAATAAAATGACAGACAAGTGGAGAAGAAGCACTTTAATTCCAATCTATAAGAACAAGGGGGATATACAGACTTGCGCGAATTATAGGGGAATTAAACTAAAGAGTCATGCCATGAAGTTAATTATGGGAATGGGTGATTGAATGAAGACAAAGAAAAGAGACTTTAGTTACGGATAACTAATTTGGTTTTATGTCTGGGAGGTCGACTATGGAAGCGATCTACTTACTTCGATGTGTGATGGATCGATATCAGACGGATGAAAAAGACTTGCACTTAGTTTTGATTGATTTGGAGAAGGCGTATGATAGAGCGTCTAGAGAGATTTTGTGGAAAGCCCTGGAGAAGAAATTGTTTAGAATTGCTTATATAAGTAGATGTAAATCATCGTATTTAAGTTGGGTGGTTGAACTGGAGAAGAGCTTTGGGTGTTTTATGTGATAAAAAAGTACCACTCAAGTCGAAAGAAAAGTTCTATTAAATAGTAATCAGACCAGTGATGTTATATTGTATGAAGTGTTGGACAGTTAAGAGCCAACACGAGAATCAAGTAAGTGTAGCAGAGATGAGGGTGATGTGCTGGATGAGTGGTAAGACTAGACGGGATAGGATTGGGAATGACACAATTAGAGAGAGTGAGGGTAGCACCTATAGTAGAAAAGTTGGTAGAAAACAGGCTTAGGTGGTTTGAGTATGTAGAGAGAAGACTTGTAGTCAAGATGATTTGAAATGGCTTCGGACCTAAAAGTTAATTTCTTTTAAGAGCTAGTTGGTTGGAGTAAATGATTCGTCGGTATTTATGGAGATGTGGTGGATGGAAATTGCAAATTTATGCATCCATCACACTTTCAGCAGAACTCACAAACATGTTGGTGAAGAAAATAGAAAGAACGTATAAGAATGTTGAACAATAAAGAAGATGAAAGTGAAAACAAAATTTGTTTTCGGTACAAAGAGATAAACATAAAAGATTTAAAATTCACAAGTCAAGAATCAAATAAAAAAACAATTTCTTAGAATTTTTATGAAGAAATGTAGAGATTTGTGAACATTGAAGAAGATGAATACTCATACAGATGAAGCAGGTATCAAATCCAGTTGCGACTGATACCATGTAAAAGGAACTATGAACAAATGACCATTAAATTGCCTAAATTGGGAATAACCTAAAAGAAATCTAGGTTTTTATGGTTAAGTTGCCTAATTAAAATGTTAACCTTCATAGATATCTCCTTAAGCCACAAAACATGGTTGCCAACCACATTAAAATCAACATCAACTACAGTTAAGTTGTTATAAGCACTTTTAACCGTATACCGTTGGGACGAATGAAGCCTCCAAACCCAACAGTCCGGCACCAAAGCCCGCAAAAACACATTACAAACCTGATTGACACACTCCCTCAAAAGCTTTTCCTCCCAAACAAACAGCCGTTTACGCCCCTTTCACGCCTCCCCACCAACACCCCACCCCAAAGAATGCATTTCTGCAACTATTGTTAATTTATTATTTGCCAACTCAAAAAGTCTTCTAAAACTAACATCAAAGGAAGAGCCCCCCTAACCAAGGGTCCTTCCAAAACGAAGTATTATTCTCATCACCCACTTCGCTAACAACATTATCTAACATCCACCTCTCATTCAACATCCCCTCTCCCCTTCTGATTAGGTTCAAGTGCTGCCACCAAATCAATCCTCCCCCTCTCCCAAAAGATAACCTCTCACCTTTCTCGCCATACCCCGCACTTAACACCTTATACTAAAGGTGAGAAAAACACAAGAAGAGGGGTTGAATTGTGTTAGCTTTTTCTTCGTTTTCTCCTACTGAAGTCACTTATCAGAAGCAATTAGATTACAACTTCTGAAGTGATGTTCAGATTCTAAATGCAGCGGATAAAGACAGAGAGAGCGAGAGAGAGAGAGAGAGAGAGAGAGAGAGAGAGAGAGAGAGAAGAAAGACACAACGCAATTATACAGGTTCCTTCCTCAAACCGGAAGTAGTCATGTCCCCCTTGCACTTCCAAGGAGAGTTCACTAAAATGTAATATCTGATTACAAATGTTCACTGCTAAAACTAGAAAGAGACTTCAAACTACTCAAGCACAACTGCAAGAGATTTTCTATGCTCCTGAACACAATAAAGAGACTTCCAATGCTCAAGCACAACTGCAAGAGACTTCTATTCAAACAGAATTACAAAGAAGTTGTTTGAGGTTGAACACTTGATATACAATCAGTGGTGTTCACAATACAAATCGGATACAGACTCTTAAGACTTTAGAATTTCTAAGATATGAAATTTGATAAGAAATTTTAAGTGAACTTTTGATGTAGAACAATTTTGACAGAGTTTAGGCGCTTTCAAATTATTGTTGAGTCCTTTTTTATTCTCTAAATCTCCACTCCTTTATATAGAGGTGTGAAAGAGACGTTGTAAATTGCCAGCACATCAAAAAAGATTTGTTTGAAGCTTTGATCAAATCACCAATGATCTTTTGCCTGATTTGGTTATTGTCCTAAGAAGGATCAATTTCAAATTCATTCCAAGTATGAAGAACATTGTTGCAGGCATAGATGTTATTCTTGTCTTGTAGCAGAGACACAAACTGAGTAGTGGAGGTAATGGTTGTACACTTCGTACAATTGTACTTTGTCAACGCTCTTCAAAGAATAAGCATCAAATGCCTTCAAATTCATTTGAGTTAGCCGTTGCTTTACTCTTCTGGTGTTCTGCAATGCTAGGCGTGAATAAAACTTTTGAACAGCCTTTGAAGCTTTGATTATTTTATCTTCTGATGATCTTCAGCTTCTGGTGATCTTGCTTCTGATGAGACGCTTCTGACGAACTTGCTTCTGATGACGTCATCACTTCAGAAGCACTAGACTTCATGAGCACTTTCTTCAGATGCTTCAAGCTTCCTTTACTTTGTTGATTCCATTGCTCTCATTTGTTCTTCTAGAACCTATACTTTAAATAGACACTAAATTTTTGTCTATGGTTCTGCACACTTGAACAAATATTAGCATATCCAATTGACAATTTTTAATACCTTGTTATCATCAAAACTCTAAAGAGGTAATGTTAAAACACATTTTGTTTCAGCATATACCATATATTATCTCTTTCCTCCAACACCCTCCACACCCACTTACTAAGAAAAGCCGCTTTATGCATCCATAACTCGGCAATATTAACACCAAACAACATGCTTTTATTAAAATTGACATTAAGGCCAGAAATCTTCTTAAACAAAACTAAAACCACCTTTAAAGTTCTAATATTACCTTAACTTTTAGTCCCTGTCAACAGGGTGTAATCTGCAAACTGAAGATGGGAAACTGACATATCAATATGCACCCCCACAATATAGCCCATGAACAATCCATTCTAAACAAAAGCATCCATCATCACTTTAAAGCCTTTCTCCGCTAAAAGAAATAAAAAAGGAGAAAGATTATCCTCTTTCTAGAGACATCTTTTCAGCTTAAACTCATCAATCGGGATGCGATTAACAAGAACAGACATCATAGTTGTATTGACACATTCTAAAATCCACTTTCGCCAAAGCAGAGGAAAATTTAGTTTTGTCATAACATCTCCCAAATACCTCCAATCAACCAAGACATAAGCTTTCTCAAAATCAACTTTAAACAAAACTAATTCCTTCTTCGACCTACGAGCATTATCAATAATTTCATTGGCAATAAGAATTCCGTCTAAAATCTATCTACCTTTAACAAAAACATACTAAGACTTCGACACCACATACCAACAACTTTTCTTAGTCTATTGGCCAATCAAAGATATTGGATGAAAGTCAGCCAATCTCATAGGACTTTCCACCTTATGAATAAAAGCTATGAAAGTGTTATTAATCCATTTGGTGAGCTTTCCATTACGATGAAAATCAGCACCAAAAAAAATCAACAAATCAACCTTTAACAAGTCCCAAAAGTCATTAATAAAACTCATATTAATCCCATCTAGTCCAGAACTTTTAAAATTGTCACAGTCCCACACTGCTTCTTCCTTTATTTCCTCTAACAAGAAAGGTTGAGTAATAACAGCCTCATCCTCCCCACCAAATTAAAATGATTTTTAAAATGTTAAAACCCAGCACTTCTCACACCTTTTACTCCCTCAACTTGAGTGACATTGACATCAATAGAAATAATAGCATTCAATTTTTTTTATGAAATAAATTAATTTTATATTTTATAAAATGATGGTTAGGCACTTAAAATTAAGAAAATCATGAGTTTAGAAAAGGACAATAATAAAATCTTGCTAGTGTACGATTTTTATATACTATTAATAGCAAAAATATGTATTTAATTAAAGTATATATCATGAATATCATGTATAAACTTTTGTTACTTTATTTTGGAACAAAATCTTTTGTTACTTATATCTTGACCTTTTGATTTAATATATATATATATATATATATATATATATATATATATATATATAAAATTCATCTCATTAAAAAATTCTAAATTTTACAACAAAAAAAACTTTTATAATATAAAACAAATTAGTTAATTTATCAAAAGATGCAGTTGGAACTTGTGTAAACAAAAACATGCTTCCACGAGTCCCTCTGCGTTCTACCTACAAAATTAGACTAGAAGTTTATAAACATAATGATACTACAACTTTTGGTGAATGTGGTACTATTTTTAGTGGCTTTTTTCGGGCTTACTGGTATCATATGGTATGTATGCCTAACACATATTACGTGTCATTCTCTATTAATTCCACAATGACTTCATGATCCTAACATTGCAACAATTATGTAAAAACTATTAGTTAAAAAATCTTTTACTTAGAAGAAGTAATTTCGGGCAAGAATTTATAGTGTGATAGCAGTAATTTTATCTTCTTCTTTTTTTAAAGAAGTAATTTTATCTTTGTATTAGTCAATTTGTACTATCAACTTATTTTCAATCATATTCAAAATCCTTATCATTTCGCTCATCCTTTTATCTAAATCCATTACTTAAACAATTAACACAACTAACTATAAATTTCAAACTACTTTTAACAATCTATCCATTCAATTGTATACAATTAATCAACACAAACCGAAAATACTACAAAGCAAGGTACACGAGGATACGACAAATCTCATAAATTAATCTAAAAAGTCATAATAAATTAATCAACCCGTTGAAAGTATTAATTATGTTATGTAATGTGTTAACTAAATCCTCTTTAACCATCCAAAACAACTTTCTTATCTTACCACACATCATAATACAAAAAGTTAACACTGTTTTACCTCTTGTAAGATAGGTCATTTTTCGGTTTTACACTCTATAAATTATTAATTTTTATTTACCTCCTGTAAAATAATATTGTTCTGATTTACCCTCCTAATAGGTCATTCAAAAACCAATTATTTATTTTTGGCTTAATAGCAGTTTTGGCCCCCTAAGTATCTGGAAGTTACGATTTTGACCCCCTAACAAAAAAAGTTACAACCCAACCTCTTAAGTATTGCCCCTTTTGCAGTTTTGACCCCCCAAGTCAATGCTGACGTGAACGCCACATGTGCAATTTTTTATTTTTAAATATTTTTTAAAATAAAATAATAATAAAAAATAATTATTTTAATATTTTTTATTTATTTAATAATAAAAAATACACATGTGGCGTCCACGTCAGCATTGACTTGGTGAAAATTGGCCTGGCGCCAAAACTACAAAAGGGGTGATACTTAGGGGGCTGGATTGTATTTTATTTTATTAGGGAGCCAAAATCGCAACTTTCTAGCACTTAGGGGTCAAAATTGCTATTAAACCTTTATTTTTTTTCTAGAAATTTTGGTTTTTTCCAAAAGGGTAAATAAAGAAAAAATTACAATATATAAAACCGAAAATAACTTATATTACAAGAGTAAAGCACCATTAACCCTAAAAAAAACTTCTTTCGCCAACAATTTTAGTTGTAGTAATCATAGTCATTTAGTTTCTAAATTGCTTGTGGTTGTCAAGACTGTCCAAAGACCGTAGTATATCTTCTTAGTTATACTAAATAAAACAATAGTAAGTTAAATTGCAAATAAAGTCAATTAAAATTATAATGAACCGGAACAAGTTTGATATTTCTAATTCCAACATTTTTGTAGTAAAAGGTGAAAAGTTCAAGTAGAGAAAAACCAACTAATAAACTGAAATCTAAAATCAGTAGACCTGATAGCTATAATTGTTTCTTCTTCTTTCTTGTTGTTGTGTGTGGTTTAAAATTAAAAATAGGTACTTTTTGGCAACATATATATGCATGTGAACCAAATGTCCTAACATAAAAAAATGGATACCATTTTAAGATATCTGCAAATATAGACCATAGGTAAATAGATGAAAAGCATTAAATGTGTCACAAATATCATAAATAAAATGTAGGACAAAGTAGTAGAGATCAAATAATGGTTGGTACCTTTTCCTCCACAAGAATCAGAGGATGAAGTGTGAGTATTAGTACTACTTTTGATTGTTGCATTGTGATGCCATTTATGAAACCGTTTTTCTATTATTCTTGCATAAGCAAAGATATTTTATGCTCAATATTGAAGGAATGACATTGGTACGTAGACGAAGTAGCAATCACAGTTGAAACTCACAGATATTTTGTAAAGTTCAAAGTTCAATCTCGAGCGAAAGTGTTTGGTCTAACAATATTGGCATTTGCTAGAATTTTTAAAACTTAAGATTCGATTTCCTTTTTAGTTACCACTCGGGTCATGTGTTTATGAGCACAGTTTTGAAGGGGATGAGAGAACATGTTTTTCTTTTCTAAATCAAGCAAGCTATAAAATAGAAAACATAATAACCCTAAGTACAAAGTGCAGCATTATTAATAATGAGATATGGCCTTCACACGTCTTCTATTTCTCATGATGCATGCACATAAGGGAAAGGTAAACATTGCGATCGTTCAAATCCTAGTACCTCGAAATTTTAAGTATTATTATATGTATTTTTATGAATAACTTTTGCCATTGATCTAATATAAGATTTAAATGAACACACATGCATACAAGATCCAACAACTTTAAAGTTGTTGTACTAATCCAGACGAACTGATCGTGTATCGTGGTATAGAGATAAACAACGTGTAACGTTACAAGATATCAGTAACATGGATCACATTCACATGTAACTTTTACAAGCAACACATGTTAATTTCCCTCCACATTACATTAAAAGATGTATCCTCTACCAATACACTAAGAAAACAAAGCAAAAAATTTCATTCTTCATGAAACTAAGCTTTCTGTTGTTATTGAATCATAAACTCTATCAGTAGCTTTCTTTGCCTGAATAAAAGGAATCAGAAAAAATAAAGGCATGTCAATATCTAAAAATACATGACAAGGATATTTATCAAAACGATGAAATAGATCGTTAAGGAAACATGAAGAAATTATTCACCTCTTTCTCCCAATCAGTGCGTATTGTAATGATCGTTAGAGCAAATACTTGAACAATGAGTGCACATGTGATCCCTAGCCACAGTCCCTACATTATAAGTATTATTATTAGCATGTTGAACCAAATCATATGTTAGCAATTTTTGTGAAAAAATGGACAATATGTATTTACCTTCCCACCAACATGCAATACAAAAGCTAATACAACGGCTGCTGGAATCCCAACTAAATAGTATGACCCGAGATTGACATATGCGCCGATTTTCTGCCAACCAACTCCTCTAGCAGTGCCTGAATCATAGTTCAGAAGGATATTATTTGCATTGTTAGAACAACAAACCAGATTAGAAGTAAAAGATACGAAAACAACGCAAATAGATAACACATGATGTTTGATCATATAGTTCGGCCAATAGTTCCTAAATCTTCGACTTTAATGTGGCTGCAATACCTTTCGAATAATCAAGTTTAGGATTTATAGAATACTATGGTTTGGTTTACAAGATTAACCTGAACAACACATTTTATACAAACGTTTGAGCGACCTATCCACTTATTAGTGATTGTGATCATATCCAATATGTAATTACAAAATTATACTTCAAATTATTCGCTTATTTATACTACTTAAGCTTTAGCATCTAGAGCAAGTAGCATCTTTTGTATGATATATATTACAAGCTCTCATATGTCTCTATCATTGTTTTTGACTCGGCCACTATGAAGACAAGAAATTAAAAGTTATTGGGAAGAAGAGAAACCTGAAAGAACACATTGTAGTCCATCAAGAAAGTTGGATACTGCAATAATAGGCAACATAATTGCTACGTATTTGACAACTTCTTCTTCATTGCTATAAGCATATCCCCATATATTGCGAATTAGTATAATCACAGCTCCAACTACGATGCTCTCGATAACGGCTATCACTACAACGACATACACTGCCAAACGTGCAGCCTTTGGATTACCAGCCCCGAGTTCATTTGAGACACGAATGCTGCAAGAATCATTCAAGCACTAATGAAACTATACGCACAAACTAAAGCAACGGAATTTTTCTTAACATGCATCAAAACTGAGAAAACTAACCTTATAGCTCCACTAAGTCCAAAAGGGATCATCCAAACAAGTGCTGATGTATTCAAACTGACAAAACAAAGTCACCGAAAAAAGGTTAATGAAAATCATAATAATAAAGTCTAAATAATATTGAAGTTCTCTTCAATATGAAACCAACCTGATAGAAAGCACCGATGTTTCCAACTTTGGATTTGGAAGGAGACCGGAAAGGAGAACCATTAATTCAAATGACCACATTTCCAAGCTGCTCGTCAAGTTGTCGGAAATAAAAATGGAAACAACATTAGAATCTCTCTTAAAAGAAATGAAACTATAATAGTGTTTAGAAAAGTAACGAAATAGTAAATAAAATTGTAGTCCTTAAGTACTAGAGAAGGTGATTACCAAACCATTACAGCTGAAGGAATGGCAAGCTTCAGGAAAATTGGGATATTGTTCAGTGCAAATGCTTCTTTGGAAAAACCAGTCCATGTTTTTTTACATGAAGGAGAAAACTTGACATAGAGTGCGAGTATGGTAATGTTGATCCAATAGGATATAGAATTTGCTATGGCGGCCCCTCTGCTACCTAATCCAGATTTGTATACCATAAACCAGCAAATAGGAAGATGAAGTAACGTCGTCATCGCAGAGCAAAACATCATTGGAAATACAATATTTTGAGTTTGTAAGAATCTGTTGAGGCATTGTAGAAGACCATAAGCAAAAAGGCATGGAACCATTAGCTTTGCATAGTTGCCAGCCTCTATAGATATTTCAGGATCTTGGCCAAGAAAAATGAGAATTGATCTTGTGTTTGCCCAAATCATCGCGAGGGGAATTGAAATGATCATGAGAATGAACATTGCTCTCTGCATGTGTACGCCTAACATGCGGTATTGTTTCGCTCCGTATGATTGTCCACATAATGTGTCCAAGGCACTAGCCATTCCTTGCTATAAAAAATAAAATAAAATAAACCACATTAATTTTGGACGAAGTGACCAGAGCTGAATCTCAACAAATCAAAGCGACAAGTGCTAAATCTCAATGAATCAAAGCGACAAGAGCTAAGTCTCAGTGAATCATTGCAAAGAGACCTAAAGCTTACAATATCTTGTATCCTATTTAAACTTGACTAATAATTTGAGTAAAAACAAATTAATTGACAAACAAAATATAGTTATTTCATTATATGGTCATTAATTTAAGTTTGAGTAATGAAATACTATTATGAATAGGTTTAGTCTTAGGAATCAGAGGTAATGGGAAAAGGAGACAGAGGAAGTTTTGAGCCTGAGATAGAGTAGAAAATTTGAGGTTTCATTGTAAAACTAAGCTGAATAATTCATGAGATACATGGATTAATCCGCTAACTATGAAATGAAGTTACTAACTAACTATGGAACCAAATAACAGAAAACTAACCAACTCTGAGTCCATATAATCTTGTAACATTAAGTAAGGATCATGAAATTCCAAAGACACTAACCAACTCTTATTCAAGTAGAGTATTGAAAACATGGTTTAAGAATGTAGTTTGCAATGATAATTGCAGTCTCAATATAAATGTTTTTGAGCATTACAACTGCGGCTGCATCAAACATATTTATTGGTGATTTTCTGCTGTAAAAAAAATCGCGATGTAACCATAATCACGAAGACAACATGACAGTGACAACAGTTGAAAAACTTGGTTGAAAATTTAGTCCATGAAACTAAACTATTTCCTTGAAAAGATATTTTTGTAAACTGTTATGTGGACCATAAGATAATTCTCATTAAACCATTCTCATTCAATCACTATTAAATTAAACACTACACGTGAACACATCTTTCTATTTAGGATTCCAACAATGATTCATCACAACCAGATATCAATCTCTTACAATATATCCAATCTCTAACCATACTTCACCCAAACAGTGATTCATCACAAGTGACTTTACAAAAGTGAATCATTATCAGACGCGATACGTTAAAACCACTATACAGTAGAGATTCAAACATTGATTCGTCAAAAGTAGTTATTACCATAGTCAGTCACTATAAAACACTATTTAAACACATCTTTATAACAGAGATTTAAACAATGATTCATCACAAATAGCTATCAAAGTCAAACTCTTACACTATAGACCCAACTGTACTTTACTCCACACAAAAATTGATTTGTCATACTCATAAGTACTTTAAACAATGATTCATCATCAATCACTATTAAACATTGTATTTGGACAATTCTTTTTAGCAAATATTCAAACAAACAATTTGTCGCAACACAAATATCCGAGTCTCTTACATTAGACCCAACCTCTAATCATACTTCACACACAAACTCACATTAATATCTCTTAGTCCACGAATGTTATATTTATATTTACGAATATTGGTTTTGCCATGTAAAAAGGCTTAGCAGCGTAGCATGTTGTCACGTTTGTCTTCCACTCGTTTGTAATTTTCATACATACATACACATACAGATATATATATATATATATTTCCAACTAACAATGATGATGAACAGAAACAAGTTTGATAGGGAAGAAGAGAAAAACTAACCAATAAACTGAAACCAGTAACAGAAGCAAAAGAAGTAGCCATGGAAGCACCAGAGAGAGGTAATTCACCAAGATGACCAACAAACATAACTGAAATAAGATTTATACCAAAATTTAAAAGTGTAACTGATATCAATGGCCCTGATAGCCATAACTGTTTCTTAACTTCTTCAACCAATTCTCTTCTATCTTCTTCTTTCTTGTTGTTTTGTTTTGTTTCTTCAACAATTAATGGAGAATGAAGAGACATGTTTTTGTTTTGGTTTTGGTTTTGGTTTTCTTCTCTCTCTCACGGTTTCTTTTCTCTTGTTTTATTAGAGAGAGTGAATCTTGTGTGGCTATTAAAATCTTGTCACAGATGAAATCTCAGAGGTTGTTTGGTTTTGATTAAAAAAATGTGGAAGAGTTAAGAAACATAGGAAAAGAGGAAACATGTATATATAGCGGGAAAAAGGTGTTTTATTGTTTTTTTGTTGTTGTGGGGTATCTAGAATTAGGTGAATTAAAATTGGATTTGGAATATAAAGAATTAAAAAATGGATTGGGAAGAAGAAGAATTGCGATGGCTAAGTTAATTATCAATTATAAAATGCAATTCATTTGTGCTTTCTCCTTTCTATGGGAATAAAATCATAAGGAATGAGACTCATAAAATTACGATGCATTTGACCTTTGGTGGTGAGGTAAATAGGAGAAGGGAAATGATAACCTATGCGGGTTCTACGGTAAATATAAAAGTGTTGGATTGTATTGAAAATTGTATAATCAACTGTATTTTCAAAGCAAAATAAAATGTCATTTTTAGTTTAAAACTTTTTTTTTTTTTTTCTCATGACTCAAGTATCGCATAGATTCTAAAGGAATGTATTGTTCAAAGGTTAAAATATGTTTTTGGTCTCTACAAATACGACGAGTTTGGGTTTTGGTCCCTCCAAAAAAAATTTGAAATTCATCCCTGCAAAGTTTTTTTTGTTTTTTAAGTCTTTGGCCCCATTTTATTGATGATTTGGCGCATTTCTGCCTACGTGGCATTTGTTGGCCGTGTAACTTTGAACAGTTGGAAGCCATGTGGCAATTGTTTCAATTTAATTATTTAAAAACCTTTTTAGAAAACAAAAAATTAATTTTTTGAAATTCAAATAAAACATTTAATTTTAATTAAATAAAAAAAACCTATAAATGGGGGAAAATTTTACGGTTTCTCATTCTCCCCCTTTTCTCCTTAATCAATTGAACCAGTTTGGATCCAAATTCTTTATCATTCCAATTAAACTGATCTCAAACGTAATCCTGCTCAATCGATTCGACGAACGATTTTAAGTATGTTACTCGTTTTCCTTTCGTTTTCGTCTTTACCATCTAACTTAAACCCCTTTTTTCGTTTTCTTTTTCTTTTTGTTTGGTTTTGTTAATCGATGGCTGCGATTTGTAGGTTCTGTTTGGAGTTTGGTGAAGCTTCAACCAACGACTGGGATTGTGTTAGGGTTTCTTTACGGTGTAAGTTCACTAAAAAAACAACTATCTTTATCATTTAAAATAGAAGTAGTTATGTGTATATATGTGTTGTTTTGTCGTTTTCCTTGTGGGATCATACTGTTATTTATTCAAGGGAAATGCTAACTTGTGCCCTTAAGGCACAAGTTAATGAATCAAATATAGAAATATCTTATTGGAATGTGTGAATTATATTTAATCTTTAATTTTTTAATGAATTGATTGCACAAAATTTTAAAGAACATTTCTTCTTTTAGGTTTCTTAACATGTGCCCTAAGGACACAAGTTAACACTACCCTTTATTTAAATATCTCTTGCCACCTACATTATATTCATTGATGTTAGAGACTCAAATTGATACTACTAAGATCACACAGGTTTGATATAACCATGTAATTTAATTTAATAATAAAAATGTAGATATTTATGTCAAAAACCAAAGATCAACCAACTAATTGTCAAATGTTAAATAAACAATTATACTGATCTAGTTATAATAAGTGAGTTTTTACTGTCAAAAGAATAATATTAGGTGAGTTGTAATATTGGCCCCTCATGAGCTTCCATGTGACAAAGAAGGTGTGGACCTGTTTGATCACGTCTGTTATGTACATATGAAAGGAATATAATATGCCATCGATTTTGAATACACATAAAAATTCTCACACTACAATCCAAAGAGCACAGTCTGCAAATTATGAGGAAGGAAAATTACAAATTGACTATGATCATTGAATCATTTCCCTTTTCCCTCCATTATTTTGTTCACTTTTTCATATTTTTCTTAGAGTACCAAAAGTCATTGTAAAAAAATTAATTAAAGTTGTGTGAAAGAAATATATAGGAAATGATTACCAGCTGTCCTCATAATTGACATATAATATTAAGATTATGTCGGGTTAAACCTTTTGTTTTTGGTCAAATTTTAACTTTTTATTTTAATCAAGCAAACTTTAATTTTTAACTACTTGTCATTAAAATTGACACCCATGGTTTATGTTTATAATATAAGAATGATGACGCAAACCATTTCAAGTCTAAAAAGACTAACTTGTTAAAAATACATAAAATAGTTTTGAGTGAGACATAGGATTAGCTCACTGATATCTTCAAAATAAAATAAACTGTGGCTACAACTGAATTTGATTCCAATTATTAAAAATGTTATTATTATTTTTTCTGAGATTTTTTGTTTTCCTTGTTGATGACAACAGAAAATCTAGGAGATAAGTACGTAAGCTAAAGGAAAATAATGAGAACACTCGAATATGCTAACTAAGACTGGATAGTAGGAAGTAATTAGTTGCCAATTCTAACTTTGCATCTTACTAATTATTACTATCAAGTATCAATCATCAATCAGTTCTCAACATACCCCCGATTTATTTTTAAATATAGAAAAATACTGACAAGTGATCCGGAAACACTTTTTAAGGGTTTTAAATAATAAGTTTTTATGAAAATTGGGGCCAAAAACATCATGTATTATATGGTTTGTAGTAGTCTGAACTTAGCATATGTCGTTAGCATAGCAAGTCGGTTTATGACGAATCCAGAAATTGTTCATTGACAAGCTTTGAAGTGGTTTTGAAATATTTGAGTGGATTTTTGAAGGGTGGTTTGAAGTACACAAGGGCAGTTCAAGATGAAGACGCTTTGGAGGGGTATATAGATGCGGACTATGCAAACAATGTGAACACAAAAAAATCTCTATCTGGTTTTGTGTTTACCGTTTATGGCACGACTATTAATTGGAAAGCAAATCAACGGTCTGTGGTGGCTCTATCTACAGCTTAAGCGAAGTACAACACTTGTTAAAGGGGTGAAGGAAGCCATATGGTTAAAAGGTATGATTAATGAGTTAGGAATTACTCAAGTATCTGTGAAGATACATTGTGATAGTCAAAGTGTCATCTAGTTGACGAATCATCAAGTGTATCATGAGAGGACAAAGCACGTTGACATTCGCCTGCACTTTGTTAGAGAAATGATTGAATCAAAAGAGATTGTGGTTGAGAAAGTTGCATCGAAAGAAAATATGACGGATGTGTTCACTAAGTCATTACCTAGATGTTCAAGCATTATTTGGACTTGATCAATTTTGTTGGAGAGTAATTCCCTATTGGAGAGAGCAGCAAGGTGGTTGATTGTTAAATTGACATCTCCACCAATTTAGAGTCAAGATGGAGAATTGTTTTTTACTCAAAATTGATGTTGGAGCTTCGTCAAAAATTGTGATGCGATTTGGTTCAGGTTTTGGAGGTTTTGTCTGGGGAAAAATTGTGATATGAAGAGAAGAAATCGTCACACGATTTAGTGGATAACAGTCAATTTGTATTGTGTACGAACTGCAAATTATGGCACGATGTTAGAAAATTGGGACACGATTTTCTCGAGACATGTGCACTATTAAGGCTTCATTCTTCATGTTTTGCGAGAGTTTTAAGAGAGAAACTTGAAAAATCAAGGGAATGAACTTTAGAGTTAAGTGTCTTTGGTGAGAGTTTATTTCTTATATTTCATTATTGAAATGATCAAAAAACTTCCTTTAGTGTTGAAAAATTGGTAGAAATTAGGGTTTTTTCTTTGTGAGTTTTTAAGTTAGTTACTTGTATCCTCTTTGTGTCACTCTTATCATAGTGGATTAGAGAGTTGTTCTTTCCCCTAAAGTATCATTTTGAACCGAATTGGGTAAACAACAAGATGTGTTATTTTATTTATCTTCTTTCTTATCTTTGTTGCTTTGAATATGCTTATGATGTTGCTTCACATGACTTAGATATAGATGTGTTTGTTGTTGTTGTTGTTGTTTGAGACTACTTTACTCATTGATTACTACTTCCTTTGCTCCACACATTTAAGTTTATTGGTGTGATTATTTGTTCGAATATTTTCACACAAAAATTAACCGATTTATTCTAAAACGATCCGTCACAAATTTTATTCCTTTTCTACCATGTTATTATCAAAGAACAAAAAGATTACATTGTAAGAATAAGCTGTTTGCCAAGCCAAGCTGATCTAGCTTGACTTTATTTGCAGTTAATTACATATTTCTTATATGCATTAATATCACTAAGGAAACCAGCTTATTTAGATTAATAAGATATTGAACATAATCATGATTTAATTGTCAATGTTCATGCCTCAAACACTATACATGTTTTTTTTTGTCAGTAAATGTACATCACATATGTTTAGCCAACCCAGCAAATTTTCCATTTCAATAGAAATGCACCAGCATACCTTATTCTTTAATCAAACCTAGCACTGTTCCTTGGACTCTGGTATTTTATATCTTAATACATTACAGGAAAAGCATTTTGGTTATCTTCCACAACGTGATATGCTGATAACTAGGGCCATATTTTTATGATTAACTGGTTGTTCACATGTTTTACCAGAACTAGATTTTATAGATTTGGAATTTCTGCAATCACAAGTCCACATATTCGCGTTTGGTAGTCATTGGATTGAGATTAGGTGGTCCAGATTTCAATGCAGATCTTGATGTTTTTTAAAAAGCTTATTTGATTCATTGGTCCCTCAAATATTTTCAAGTTTTTTTTTTGGTCCTACAATTAATAAAACGTACCTTTAAGTCTCTCATTTTTTCCTCCGTTTAATACCGAGCTTGAAAAATCTAGATTTTCCAACCTTGATCCAGTGGCCACCGATGTGCGTGAATGTGTGTGGAATTGCTAATTACAGGCATCCAATATTCACACATTCACGTAATCGGCACATTGGTAGTCATTGGATTGAGATTAGACGGTCCAGATTTCATTGTAGATTTTGAAGTATTTTAAAAAATATAAAATACCAGAGTTTGAAACATAGATTGTCCGACCTCGATCCAATGGCCACCGATGTGCGTGAATGTGTGCGTGGAATTGCTGATTCCAGGCAATCCAAATCCAACATTATGTCTCTTACAACAAAATGACAAATAGACATGTTAAGAAATGTCTTCTAAAGCTGCAAAAGTAACTCATTGTTTTCTTCATCTGAATCATATAAGGGATTTGTTAATGAAGTCTCAACAAACTAGATCTCCAACCATGCAGAAGTTTATCTAGTGACACCAGTATAAACAAAAACTAGCAAGGAAATTACCAAATACTATGAGTGAGTTGCTATAATATTAACCTTTACATTTCTTTCTCTCTTTCATTGAGTGCTAAAAACTCAGATCAGCATTACATCCTTTGGTCAAATCCAATTTTCATTTTTCATGTTAAGTTTAAATTTTTAATATATATAAGCTTCAAATGATGACAAAAGTGTAGAGTCCTCAAATCAACATGTTAGGAATGAATAGCTGAATTTTGGAATTTGAACAGACAGTGTTAAAAGCTGTTGCATAGAAGTCCCGCATTGGATAATCAATTAAAAAACAGTACATGTCTGATATAAATGCAGCACTGAGCAGCTAAACAAGTCATACCTTTCTCGGTCTTTTGGCTAAGATCAAGTGTAATATCTGTTATTATCAGTTTAATATCTGATATGTGGGTCATTGGCTCACACGATATTAAATTTATATTTTGAGGGGGAGGGTCCACTACAATAGCTTGCTATTGGGTCTGTCAAATGTCGCTTTTGTGTTGCACTATATCATTGACTTGGCACACCCCACCAAAACCAAGTTCATAATTTTTTACCTTTAGAACTATGATATCATTAACGATAAAGATTAAAATTATTAGTCTTTAATGATATGAATTTTGCCAAGCCAAGCTGATCTAGCTTGATTTTATTTGCAGTTTATTGCATATTTGATATTTCTTATATGCATTGATACCACTAAGCAAATCAGCTCACTTAAATGAATAAGATATTCAACATAATGAAAGCTACCAAGTTGATAAACAAAACTAGAATCTCAACATTTCGAAATAGTTCTTTTTATAATTTGAAAGAAATCATGATTTAGTATCACCACCTACAGTTTGATTTGCCCTACAAATGATGCAGGTGCATAGCAACTTGACATATCTTTATATAGCACTAGGTATATCCGACGTCCAATATGTGCTAGTGTCGGACATTGACAAATGTAGTTTACATTCAATTTCTTACATTTGTTAAATTATTATCAGTATCAATGGCTCAGTTGTTAAACGAGCTTGAACTTCATTCCCAAAAACTAGCACATAGTATGAGGGTGGCCAAACACATAAATAAATCCAATGGCCTAGAAACCTTGGTAATGTGAAATTCCAATTCAACTTCACCGCATAACCAAACATACATGTAATAATACAATATCAAATTTATATATAGCTATTAGCTAACCAATAAAAGTAGACAACATATCTTTAGGTGATTTTCAATATATGTAAGTTGAAGAGTGTTTACTTGTCAATATATTTCATACTATTCAATATTCATGCCTCAAACATTATACATATTTTTAAGGTCATTCAATGTACAGCACATGAAGTGTTGCATACATCTTTTGACATAGCACAACATAGAATGCTGCTAACTAGTAACCATATTTTGGTAGTTAACTGGTTGTACACATGTTTTACCATAATAGCTTATATACTTTCTCATATTCTGTCTCTTACAACAAATAGAAATGTCAAGGTATGTCTTTTGAAGCTGCATCAATAACTTTATTTTCTTCCTTTGAATCAAGCAACGGCTTTGTTAATGACGGCTCGGACACCTTTTTTTCGTTGGTTTTGCCCCATAGAACTAAGTATAGACCAAGCACAATGAGAATCGCACCAATGATCCTGTAATAAAGTTGATTAAATCAGTTTAAAAAAAATCTATAATATAAAGTTGAAAGAGTGAAAATATTCTATTAGTAGTTATTCAATTTTGTGCATACCCTCCAGAGTATAACTGATCTCCAAGAATTAGGGCAGCCATGACAGCTACTAGAAAAGTTTGTATTGGTTGGAAGACAGCAACAAAGACAGGACCACCCTTTTGAATACACCATGTTTGGAGAGATATCACAATGCCTGATGCTACAATTCCCTGAAATCATCACACAATTGAATTCAATTCACTGTAAACTTATGAGACTGTTTGAGAGAGCTTATGGAAACAAACATCGTATGACATGTTTAAAAGCCGTTGTTTTTAGCTTATTTCCATAAACTCTCCAGAATAGCTAATAAAAACAGATTATAGCTTAAATGAAAATAGTTTCGCTTTATTTTAAATTTTGTTTTTGGTAATATCTTATACATAAGCACTTATGTCTTAAGCACTTAATTAAGTTGTATATTTAAACTTGGCTTAGATCAAATATTTGAGAGTTGAAGTGAGGGGTTTTACAGCATATAGGATGGTAAAAAGCTCCTCTGATGATTGTATCTTCCACTTTTCAAAATCATTTTCTGTGAAGGCTGCTATGATCAAGAATTGTATCAATCCAAAGAAGCATGTAAATGATGTCAGTGTGAGTTTGGCTGGATACTTCTTCACCACTGGAGCCTGCATGAGATTATTCACTTTGCAAATCAGGTTATGAAAATTGATCATTTTGAACATGCTAATTGCAACAGTATAATCTTAAAAGGTATTGGAAAATTAAGTTTTAGTTAAATGAATTGTATTCTAGTGATAATAGCATTAAACACGATGAAATTACTTGAAAGTTATTTGTAAAATGGACAAGAATTATGGATATTTTTTTCTATAACCGAGATCGGATGGACTATTGACCAGACCTGTGTAGCACCAACACTTCAGATTAAAAGTGTTTCGTGTCTGACATGTGTTTGTGTTGGACACAAGACACGAAACTGACATATGTAGTCACATTCAATTCATTCTTTCAATGTGTCAATGTTGTGTATGGTGTCCGTATCAATGTTACTACTATAACTAACTTGTAACTTGAGGATTAAGTAATCTTCATAAATCATGATCATTGAATATACCTGAAAAACTATCCAACCAGCCCATGATAAACAATGTCCAAGCAAGTAAATGCAACCCCAAGTCCAATTTTGCATTTTTGTCGAAGACTCGTCTACTTGTAATAAGTTACTGTCTCCTTGAATTTGATCCATTTGAAGATGAAGAAGAGGAGGACCTTTGTAAAGAGTGATTATAGTGGCACCTCCTACACTTGCAATGGTTCCAACAACTTTTGCTAATCCATCTCTTCTTGCAATGTTGGTTTCCTCTAGTCTGGTAGAGAAACAAATTAAACTTATCAAATTTGTAATATGAGATCAAAAGAGAAACTAATAAAGAATGTTACTACCTGTTTCGATAAACAACTTATTAAGCACTTATAGTCGTAGCATAAGTGTTTATCGTATAAGTGTTTATGTCTTAGTTATTTTATAACAAATGATAAAATAATGTCAAATCGTCTTCATATAAGCCATAAGTTTTTTCATAAGCTATCCTTGAGAGGTTATAGAAATTAGCTGAAAACAGCTTATGAACATGTCATAAGTTGTATCCATAAGCTCTCCTGAATAGTTTATAAGGGCTTATGCAAGTAACTAAGTTCAAATAAGTCAATTTAAACAGGTACTGCCTATTTGGATCAAAAATTAATTAAGCGCTTATAGAATAAGTGTTTGTCATAAAGGTGTTTTTGTACAAGTTATTTAAGCTCAAATAAGTCAATTCAAATAGGCTCTAGGAGACATGATTGATATTACCTTAAAGCTGAGGCCAATATAAAAGTGATGGCAGGAACTGAATTTTGCATTGCAGAAGCAAAAGTAGGAGAAGCATAGTATAATCCCAACAAGTAAAATCCTTGGTTTGCAGTGATCCTACATTACCAACAAGAAAGAAAGAACAAAATTTTAGAACTAATATTAAGCATTTGTTACTTTGTTTGATTCTACCGTGACGTAACTATTTTGAATTGAATAGATTTTATAAAATTGATTTTAGTTAAAACTGACTTTATGTTTAAATTATTTATATTAAGAACATGTTCACGTGAAAGTGACTTGAACAGTAAGTTTGACTAAAAGAAACATGTTTGCAAGTAAAAGCTACAAATTTTAGCTTCGAATTATAATCAATTCTAATTGAGAATCTTGAAACATATCAAGACCGATTTTAAGTCATCAGAATTACTTTTTACTCTAGAAAAGTGAATCCAAACACTCAAAAGAAAATAAAGGTGTAGAGTTTTTAAGCTTATATACTTTCTTACCCTAATAATGCCAATAGGAAGAATTGAACCAATAAAGATAGAGTAAGGGGTGGTCTTTGATTCCTGATGACAATAATATTATCAATATTTCATGTTAAAATATGCATTATTATACTAAGAAAAATGAAATAACAAAACTAATTGGTAGAAGAAAAAAAGTGCAAAAAATAAATAAACTTGTTGTGGAAACTCACTTTTCTAAAAAGTAAGCAAGTGGACTCAACAAAAGCAATGCAATTAAATTTCTGTAAATAGGGTAAACAACTTTGCTAACACCCATGTTTAATGCAAGTCTAGAAACAATGTGAAATCCTGCAAAACAAAACTGTAGAGCAAGTAATGCTACAAGAAGCTTCACTTTTTCTGTCATTATACTTCCCATTTTTTGTGTACAACTTTGAATTGGTTATGAGAGTCAATAGCAATGAAAGGTACTTATATAGAGAGAAAAAGAATAATCTTGAAGGAATATTATTAGGGTTTTGTTGATGTTATTAATAGTATAAGCAGGTAGTTGTATTATTTAGCTCCTTGGAATAGAAGTTACATGTATATCATAATTCTAAATGTTTAACATATACTCTCTTTTTTTATCCATGTGACAGATACAAAGTATTCATTGTCGTTTACGATAAGTAATATTTTTTGAGAAATTTGGAGTAACAAAAGGTCAATAGTTTCTTTCGATGTCAAATTTTTTTCATTTGTCAAAATTCAAACCTCGCACCAAATGTTTAAAATCTTTGGTTGGCGTTTCTTAAAACATATACCCAATTTTTCTTAACTAGAACATCATACAACCGCATGTAGTAGCACTTTTTTACACGTGATTTTTTTTTGTTGCACCGCTGCACTATAGGAGATGATCTAAATTTCTCTACAAGAACATCAAACGCAATTTCAATAAAAAGGGAATCATTCGCATTTTCCCACGAATTGTTGACATTCTTAACTTTTATCGTTAAATTTTGTAAATAATAAATCAACGGTCAATGAAAAAGAATTATTGGTGTACCTTTTTCAATAAGGTACACCATAGACGTTCCATGTTTTTATTTAGATTGGTGGATATGATAGAATTGAGTAAAATGGGTTGAAATGGAATAGCATACATTTTTTCAAAATTTAACTTCGCTATTTCATTCCACCCAATATCAGTGATCTAAACATATAACTTATTCATAGACTACAAAATCTTTGACATAATTTCAATTTCTTATGTTTGTTGACTTTTAATTAAATAATGTATGGAGACAAAATCAAGTTGAATCATGTTAGCCAGGTAGTTAGAGAGCAACCAACCTATATAGTTTTGTGATAATGTTCTCACTATCTCTTATCTTAATATGTCTATTGAGACTCTTGTCCCAATTATCAAGCTATGTACAGATTAATGATTGTAGATTTAGTTTTTTAGCCATAAATATAATCTAACAAGGAGTTGATTATTATTGACATTAAATTTTGAAGCCACATATTAATGATTATTAACAATGATGATTGGCTGCTTGAGACTCAAGGATTCTTTTGAATGTATTCAATTGGGGGGGAAGAACAAGAATATGAATCAAATATGCATGTGCTGATGTTTATAATTCATGCATATTTTATGATTCAGAGAATCATAGATTATTTATAAAGTTTAACACTAATATGCAACATGTGCTTTGCTACTTCTAGAGCCTCCTTTAGAAAGTGAGAAGTCTTTTTTTTTTTTTTGAAGGAAGTCTTTTTTGTTTATCAACCTTTGCAATCTCACTTTTTGTTGATAGTAGATTTATAATTTTTCACTCTAAATTTTCGTCACTCTCACTTTTTGTTGTTAGTATATTTATTTACTTTTTTCCGTTTAAATTTTTGTCACTAGTTTAAGTTTTTTTATAGTAAGAGATTCAAACCTTGAGATGGTGATGAGTCTCTTGTTTTATTGTCAAGAATTTAGTTTATATTCAATGATTGACAATATAAGGGATTTTTACACCGTTAATGATCGATTGTAATTAATGGGAAAAGCACAAATCTAACATAAAATAAAGATAAGGTTTCGTTATAGTTTATAAAGAGTGGCATTTCTCACTTTATAAACTAGCATCGTAAACCTTTGCTTCCAAAAAAAACTAGGATAGTAAAATTGAGTTATATTCCATATATAGGGATATATGGGTGTATTGATACAAAGAGCAAATATTCTATAGGCATAACTTTTAGGCACATTCACAAAAAGATAGAATCAACATTGTGAGTGTGCCTATGAAATGCATATTTGGTCTTGTGACCATATAAGAATAATCCTGAAACAATTTCAAGTCCTCATATAGATTAAAAATGAAATTTAATTCGAGTTTATAAAGAGTAGTACGTGTTAAAAACTCTTTAAAATAGAGGTTTGTGTAACTTGAGTAATTTTCTATATAATATCTTCCTTTTTTGAGCAAGTATAAATTTACTTGTAGACATAGGTGTGATCCTCTCGGTATTGGAAAAATAATACGACGGAGTCATGTGTGTAACCTCAACCATTCAATCTTCCATCTTTATTTTGAAATACACTCTCTCATTAAGACATTAGATAAATGGTTGAAATTACACATGAGGAAATCCATTCCCATAGACTACATTCATCCTAAACACCACCGTAACATCCTATGTGACATTGGTGGGTCCACACTCCTCTCCTAAAAATGTTAGTCAACTCTTCAACTAGATTACAGGAGGAACATTATATTACTGACTTGATATGCTTGTTCATGACCCTTATTGATTATGATAGATACAACAAAAGGGCAAATTGCAAAAAGTGTGAAAATATTTGCAATCAAGAGGAGAATGCTTTTTTTCTTAGGCAAGGAGAATGTTTGATAACGACACATTTCAGTTATCTCATCACAAAAGAGATGTTACAAAATTTGTTTACTCAAATCATAAAAGGAAAATGTTTCCCGAGCATTTCCCAACGAGCAATGCTATATCTCTAGAAAAATAAATCAAAAATTCTTCAAGAATAAAGAATAACCAATCACAATGCACTATTTGCCACAATTCAAGGAGGTGTGGCTGAAAAATAGGAAGTGAACAAATAAATCATGCAATTAAAACTTGTCAATTGTTTCTTAAAAAATTCTTGATGCTATTTTTCTAGATAAATAGCATTTTCCTTTCAGCAAATAACAATTTAATTGGAGCATGTTTAATTCGCGAGACAATAGTGATAAAGGTTTTTGCGTTATACTATGAAGGTTCATTGGTAACAAAGGTCATTTGTTCTGATTGATATATCTTCCCCTGTAAAAAAACCCACCATGAGTGAGTTTTGCCCTAGTCTAGTTAGCCTTCATATTATTCATCTAGCTTGTTCCATGAATCCACCACTTTGATAAGGATAAAAATGGCTATATTATTTATTTCAAAATAAATTATCCTATATGACTATTTTAGAGAGAAAAACTTGTCAAAACAAAACAATTATTGTGAAGAGAACTAATAATTGAGTACTGAATCATAAGAGAGCACTGAAAACTTGTTCCTCTTAGAGAAGATAATGATAGATATTTGTCTCTCTTCTATTTTTTTGATGAAAATATTTGTCTCTTATCAAATTTCATTCTATAATGTTCATGTGCCCAACTAGCAGCGGCAATTAGAAGAGCCACGTTATTTTTCTTATAAAAAAACAGAGCCATGTTATTTTATTGAATTTAAAATGTTCTATTCCAATTGAAAACTTATGCAATTTAATCATTTTTGGGCTCTTACCAAAATTAATTTAAGTAGGTGCATTAGAGCATAAACTGCATGATGTTTGGATCTATACAAAAATCTTATAAGCTGAACCATTTTTTTATGACTTCAGCAAGTCATTAATTATATACTTTTTGTTACAAATGTCATTAATTATATATGATTGAGTCTAAATGCATGACTAATTTTGTTTATTAAGGTATCATAACCATGGGTTAATTGAGTGAATAAGAGGTAGCAAAGCTGCAAAATGACCAGAAATCTTATCAGTGTCAAATCTGCTTTTGAAGTTTAAACCTATATCCATTGTAAACCAATAATTTTTTTTACCAAATTGTAAAGCAATAATTAACTTCTGCATCTCATGATTGGATTTCCATTTTTAAGTGAACACAATTCATTTGAAATGGTAAAACAACCATAACCGTTAAAATCGGTAATAGCAACTGGTATGTCAATGGGGCGGGGAGATTTTTCCCCATCCCTCCGGAGACACCATAAACATTAAAATAAAAACAAACAAAACAATAAAACAAAATACTATCATTTTCAATTAAATTTCAATCAAAATTGATACTATCATTTGGGGACAGGAGACCGCAGGGGTGGCTCGTCCCCGCTGGGGAAAAATCCCCGCCCACGACCCCCCAAATGTAGACAATACACACGAGGATATCCACCTGAATATATAATTGACATACTAATTGCAGCATATACATGCATAACATATCATGGATCACAATAATCTCAGGTTCATCATATATATCAGTTAATCAATCTACTACTGCTTCAACATCAGCATGTACTACAATTACAACAATCATGCAAGCACGCCATTACCAAATAACTTTACTATCCGTTCAGTGTTACCACTTGTTGCCATTGATTGGAAATTCGTGAATTGCCTATAGAAAACAATTTTGAAAACAAAACTCATTTCTATTGGTACACCAGCTAGTATAACAATGGTGATGGTTTAATTTTGCTTGAATACAATGACAATTGCAGTGCAGTTATCTTTGCAGCGACGCTCACGAACAGCTTCCTTTACCAGACGGCGGCTCACAGTTGTTACAGATAGTCCCTCCTACAAATGTTTATTCAAGCTTTAGTTTTTCAAGTAAAGCAAACTCCTCGGGAAAAATGAATTTAACAAGTTTACTATCATTATATTATACTATTTCTTAAAATAAGTTGTGACAATTTTTTTTACTGAAGTGAAAAATTTTAAAATATGATTGGGTGTCTATGTAAAAACATATCAGCGATATTGGTGTATAATTAGTTAGTTACTTAACTCAAATGACATTTAACCTAGTTCTGTTTGTTAGGTACAAACTCACCGGCATGTCCTACCTTAGAATCCTTCACTGAATGGAAAGTAATATCAACCCCTATGGATTATATTTGAGTCTCATTCTTGAACCTCATGAAACCTTCTCAGGGCCGGCCCATAGCCCGTCGGGGCTGGGCGACGACACCGGGCCTCAAATTTTTGGGGGCCCATATATTTTTTTTATATGTAAGGTCCTATAGTAAGTGTTATATAGAGGTAAGAGCGAGAACTTGACAAATTGTTAAGAATACTTCAGTGGTAGGTCATTACGTTCATGACCGCATGGCCAGGGGTTCAACTCCTGCTAGGTGTCTTTTTTATATTTTTTTTCCTTTACACTGCTTCTTTTTCGTGGGGCCTAATATATTTTAATTTTAATCACTTTTTTTGCCCAAATTAATTCCTTTTGTTTAATTGAAGAAGAAAACCCTTTATTTAATCTATGAATTATCTGTCACAATTAGAATTATTGGGATGTTATTATAATTTACTTTAAAAAATTGTTTTTTTTCTATTTTTATCAGGGGCCAATTTATAAGATTAAAACGGGGCCAACGAATTGTTTAAGACGGCCCTGAACCTTCTCATACTCTCATTTATAATGAAGACCCGTGTCATTTTCATATTATAACATATATCTAGAGTTTTTATATTCAAACAAAGTAAAACAGTTACTTTAACTATCTTCCAGTCTATGAAAATGCACTAGCCAGAGTTAAACCAAGACACCACAGTAGTAAGAATAAAGCAATGATTTAACTGAAAATGTATTGGAATAATTTTTCAACAGAGGTTAAAAATGCGCATAGTTCAACTTGCAAGAGCAAAAAGATGGAAACAAGCTCTTACATTCAATAACTTCTGAACAAAATCAACAGCATCACTGGGACCAAATACCTGACACAAACCCAAAATGTCAGCTTCATCCTAGAACAGTAAATTCAAACCAGCAAAATGAGTTATGGTCTAATCTATGGATAAGAAGAGGACATACCGCCCACAAGCCATCACAACCAAGAATGATGAAACGATCTCTATCAGTGAGGTCAAAAGAATGAATATCTGGGGTTGCAACAAGTCCCACCTGCATGACATTATTCCTCAGAATTACGAAGAAAAAAAATCATTGATCTGGAAATGCTCTATTTAGGCCTAGTGTTGTCAACCGCGGATTGAAGAAAATAGCGGTTTGTTCAAGTTCTGCTACACAACAGTGCTATACCCACTATTTGACATTTTTTACTAAATAGCACAACACCGAACAATAACAATTTGTTTAAATTCCCCTACACTATAGAGCTATATCGCTGCTATAACCGCTAGTTAACAACGCTGGGCCTAGTTGATGCTTATTGAGACATTTTCTTTTGCTAACTGAAACAATGAACAAGTAATCATTTAGAAAAGTCGAGGCAAACCTTTTTGAACTGGCGATCTCCAAAAGCCCTAGATACTTCAAGACGCCCTTGTAATCGTCCATTTGAGCTCACAATACCACCAGCCTATAATATGTCAGGCTAGAGAACTAATTGAGGCGATGACTCCAACAGCACATATATACATATATATGGTAATAATTTCACTCTAAAGTAACCAATTTCAATATGAAATGCATCACAAAATAAAAAATATATATGAATATTTCAATTACTTCCTGGTTCTGATAGACCTGAGTTAGTCAAGTTGTTGACAACATAAAGTGATGGTTCTAGGCTTCTAACAAATAGTAATAATATGTGTACATAACTTAATCTAAAACTGTTAAATTTTGCTCAATAAAGAAAGTGGAAAACATGTTACAGAGAGTGCAGTTAAATGTTCTATATAGAGGTGAAAATGGCAACTTTAATGGATAGCAGGGAGTTAAGGTCTTATTTGTTAACTGCATTCACAAAGAAATATCAAGTAACAGGTATTGGTAAATAATTTTGGTGATATAATTGACCATCATTGATGCATTTTAAACCTTCTGAATGCGTGCACGTTCCTGTGGGAATATAGGTTTGTGTTCTCTTGTCAAAACAATGGCCTTGAGAGCAGGGACTCCATCTGAGTTATCTTTGGATCCATCAGGTAAAGTTGAGCGAGCTAAAACTGCTTTGGCGTCTCCTACATTTGCGATAAAAACCTAACAAAAATTCAGCAAACAAAAAAAACCAAAATTTAACACTTTTACCTGACTTGAGAGAACACTAAAGCAAACCAAGAGCAAAGGAAAAAATCATCACAAAAGTAAACAGCTTGTATTCTAGCCCAATTGGTGCAAGATTTATCGACAAAATATCCAACACTATATTAGCATATGTCCTAACAGATAAGTTATTCCTGAAGCAAGCAGCACAAACTACTTATATACAGAGTAAATAAAATAACTAACTGTAAACTTACTTTTTGTCCCAATACCCAAACACATACGGCTGTAGCACCATCCTGCCACCCTCCTGGAAAAGTACTTAGACTTCAGCAAGAAATAAATAACAACAAAATCATCTCTCAAAAATATAAGCCATCAACTTGTATCCAATCTAAATGCTAAAACAGTATGGAGAAATATGAAAATTTCATGTAACATGTTTTTCTACGCTGTTACCAAAGCATGCGAAAAAAATAAAGAAACCATATGAGCAACACATTCAAACTAGAATCAGCCATGTGTTGAACAGAAGATCAACAAATTCAAAGTGTTCAAACTGTACCTTCCGCACTTGCTTGAAGAAGACACTCATCAGTTTTACGAAAACCTATATCAGAATAAAACATGAAATCAACATTCTATAGAAAAGAAAATAAAGAATAGAAGTACTCCGCACAAGAAATGGTACGTGGAATGCTTACCATCAAGTATAGATCTTTTAGCAGTCTTTACATCCAACTGAAACACAGCACAGTCGAGAGAAAAGATGAGAAGGAAAATATATAAAATAGAGAGAGCAAGCGACAGGTGAGATAAATAAATCAAGTTCGAAACAAATCTCCAGAGAAGCCCATAAAAATTCATTTCAAAGTTCAAAATTCCATTTTTCATAAGATAAGCCGTATCGTTACTTAACAAGCAACATTTAGAACAGTGTTGTCAAATGCGGATCACAGAAAATAGTGGTTTGTTCGAATTCCTCTACAGTACTATACCGCTGCCTCTATAACTGCTATTTGACAAAACACTTGTATAAAATTGCGTATATTGCAGAACAGTAATTTGTTCAAATTCCGCCGTGCTGTAGCTCTATAGCACCGCTGACAACACTGGTTTAGAATTATGATATCCTATTCCTACCCAATCATTTTTTCTGAAGAAAAAAACTAATTAGAGATTGAGTCAGTCATGGTGTTGATACATAGGCTCTAATATTCAATAGCTCGTGTTAACTAAACCTAGTAGAATTATAACATTACCAAGCATATATTCAATATTACTCTCTGAAGTGTGGTTGAACAGTTCTTTTTAACTGGATTTTAAAAAGGAGCGAACAAGTAAATTGATAACAGCCCAACATTGACAAAATGTAAAAGCGAAAGACTTTTCAGTCAGCCATAGCCTTAAAGAGTTTAAATGATAAAATGTACATGAAATTAGACCAAGCAAACACACCAACTCACGTGGTAATCCTGCTGTGAGGACATTCCCATGCAAATGCTTTTGAGCATATTCTGCAGCTAACCGGCCCCCATGCCCATCATAAATTGCAAAGTGAGCGCATCTGAAAACCAAGAACCCAGTATTACCAATCAAAATACCTTAAGAAGCACACACTATTATCAAACATTAAACATATGTTACATATCCTATCACTCTAATTAATTTCCTATAGAAGAGAAATGTTAAAAAAAAAACAACGAGGTAAACATGAGAATTGAAATTCTAAAGTGAAAAAGAAATGCACAGATATAATCAACTATTGAGATTATTATAAGGTACATATATCATAATCTGTAGAGTTCTTAGGGGTTGTCAAGGTAAACGGCTTATTTAAGTGCTTATTCAATAACCACTTATCATTCAAAAGCTTACATTATAAGCGCTTGAACTGAATATAATGTCTGCCTTGTTGAAAAGCTATTTACGTACATTTCAGTCTTTGCAGTTTGCTCTCACAGTAAAAAGATAGTATTTGGGAGCGGATAGGGTTCAAAGAGAGGATAAATGTAAGCTCAACGATAAGAGCTTTCATCAGCTAACTTGTAGAGAGGCTATTAAAACTAGCTAAAGCATGTAATAAGGTGTTTTTACAAGTTCTTCAAAAAACTTAAAGTAAGTGCTCATGTCATAGAAATCTAAATAAACTCCAAAGATAAGAAAAGTTCTTCAAGCACCCAGATACCATGTACTAAGATGTTCAACTAAAACCTTCTTTGGATAAACATAATTAAGCACTTATAGCATAAGTGTTTATCATACAAGTACAAGTGCTTAAACCTAAACTATTTCTATAACGAAAGATAAAGTAAAGTCAAAATGTTATTGTCCTAGTGTCAAGAGACATGGTTCAAATCCCACCTGAGATAGTTGTAAGTCATTAATGTCAGCGTAATTAATAATAATTTCCTCTTTCCCAATATAAGAAAAGACAAAACATTTCCATCATCCCTCATACGTGGCTTTCTGTCTCCCTTTAACTATGCTGCCTGTTCTAACTAATTGACCACCTCAGCAATCACCTATTCAGCCCAATATTAGGCTAATACCTAAATCCAGTATCCTCACACACACCGCTATTAAACAAATGTTACATATCATTTTACTCTAACCAATTTCCTAGAGTAGAGAAACGTAATAAACAGTGAGAAAATGATAATTTTATCCTCTAAATCTAAAAACATGGCGAGATATAGAGGTAACACATGAACTAGTTAAAAATCATTTTTTTTTTAAAATCACTTTTTTTGTGTACTTGACAAACACAAATAGCTTTAGATTTTTTTCAAAATCTCTAAAAATAAATCTCTAGATTCTTGTAACACAAAATCTATTTTTTTTAAAGCTAAATCAAACGCACCCATAATCAACTGTTGAGATTAAAATAAGATACACACATGTATAATGATCTATACAGTTGTTAGGAGTTGTATGGATAAATTCCAAATATAAGTTAAGCTATGAATCGCTGACACAGACACTTGTAATAATTTGAGAAAACGGAAATGATTGTATGTAAACAAATATGTCATTGTGTCATGTTGTGTCGACAGAAACATGTATTAGACATTCGAAAACGTCTTCCTTCTAAACTGCCAATGCTACATAGAAGCTAAGCTCTTCAAACACTCAGATAACATTTACTCTATTCTATCAATGAAACATAAAACTATATAACATTGCAAAATAAAAACAATAAGACGACACGAACAATAAATAACATAGCAAAAACTCACTGAAACATTTACATGGGCTAGTCCATACAGAGCTTTGTAACTTTAAATGGGACACGCTAGTCACACAGATTAATCGCCGGATACCGACTTTCCAAAAAAATTACTAAAACATTTTATGAACACACAAGTTTCACTTATTGCATTGCACAATTTGAAGAAATTAACAAAAAAAATAATAAATCAATGTGAAAACTAAAAATAAAAACAAAAACCTCAAATTTCCAGGGTAATCTTTAACAGCATCAATGAGAACAACCCATTCATCTTCCATGCTCTGTCTCAACCCTTTATCTTCAGCAGCATCCGCTTCAATGAGAAAAGTTACTTCCTTTGAACCATTTTCTTCAGAAGATTCAACCCTTAACTTCTTCGATGCAGAAATTTCTTCTTTGTTTTCTGAATCGGATTCGCGTTTGTGGGTTGTTATCAATTCATCCATTTTCGTTGATTTTATTCAAATGAGGATTTGGTGAAATTGATGAAAACCCTAGAAATTTATAACTCCCTTTACTCTTCTTTCAACAAAAATAATTTATTATCTCTGTTTTCTAAATATAAAGAAAAATTTATGTTTTTAGATTGTTCATTAAATTAAATGATGTATGTGGTTCAGAATATGAAATAAATAATTTAAAAAATGAAATCAATTAATTTTTTTAAAGACAAAAATATCAATTAATAATATGTTGGCCTCCTAAGACCATCCACAATGGTCTTCACCATTTAAGATTTAATACCTAATAGGTACCCTATTATGGAAAAAATTGAGGATCTCTAAGGATCCTACACAACTTTTTAATAAAATAATTATTGTTTTGTTGCTTTTGTGGACCCGTTTAGACATATTATTAGAGGATATCTACTATTATAAAAGTGATGTGTCAATGTGATTTTGGATGCTATAACTTATGTGATTTTGGACCCATTTAAGACCTCGAGGGTCTTTATTATGGATGCTATAACTTCCGCGATGTTGTGATTTTGACTATTTTTTAAAAAAAGAAAAATTTAGTTCATGTGTTTATCTCCTTTGCAATAATAGTCATGTTTTATCCGATCAACGCCTAAATGGCATGCCACGTGTGTAATTACTTAATTAAAAAAAATAAAAAACTCACATATTCTTTTTCTAAATTAAATAAATGAAATCAAAAATTAAAAATTCAGAAAAATTAAAAATTTATTAGTCAATGTTAAAAAATTATTTGATAGTAGACCAGTTTTAAGGATTTGAGCAACCAAGACAAAGGACCTTACCAAAACTAACCATCTAAAAAATCAAAATAGTTTGTTGTCCACGAAACATCATATAAACCAAACTCTAATGGAGAATTTATCGTTCATTTGAGTCTCGCAATGCTCGAGAAATTAGTCTCCACAATTACGCATGAAAGATACACCCTTTACACACACAAAAAAAACATCTTATAAAATAAAAAATTGTTCAATGTTTTGTGTTGTTTTCCTGTGTGTTATTTTGTTTGTCCATTGTTTATCTTCTTTTAACAAATCAAACACACATCTAAGGTAATGAAATTATTAAAATTGTTGTCCGTAAAAGTATATTTTCATGAGCTTAACTCAGTTAATAGAGACATTACTTAATATATGCAGTGATCGTGGTTCAAACCTCAAACATCCTGGTTTTTTATGACAATGACGTGACAATTTTTTTTTCTCATAAATATTTTTTTTCTAACATTAATCGAGTGGATGAAATAAAGCAAAAATGTAGTATTTTTCTCTGTAAATATAAAGTTCAGAAAAGTGACACAGATGTTGAATCTTTTCATGATTTTTTGCAGTAATATTAAGGACCTTAAAGTGAGGTGTTGCACATAAAATTGAAATTTCTAACAAGGCATACATTAGTTATGAATTTTTAAAGCGTTAAAAACTCAAATACCAAAAGAACGGAAAACACCAACTTCTCCTAGTTGATGTGGCATGAACGCTTACTTTGTCGGACCATGTAATGTGTTTAAACTAGAGGAGTGGCACAAACAATTTTCTCTATTTTAATTTATTTAATTTTAATTAAATACATACACGAGTGATGAGTATAGTGACAAATTCTTTCTAAGGAAATACTTCCTCAAGCCATTATTATAAGCGAAAAAATAATTTAGATTCATTAAGTAATTAGTATTTAGTCTATTGATTAAAAGAAATGTATTTGGTCTATATTATAGAGCAACTACATACATTAATCAATGAACTAGAAAATAACCTTTTGTTTATATTGCTGACCGGAGAAAGTATATTTTATGAGACATAATTTATTTTTGTAAAACAAAAGGTCTCTTCTTAAAGTTTGATTTAGGTCTTTAAGTATTTTAGTCGGCCTGGATACCAATGTACACAATCTCTTTAAGTATTTTGGTCTCCACCGACCTAAAATTTGAATAACTTTAAAAACATGATAACTCACATGTAGACATGATCGATTCAAAGGTCATCAGATAAAGCTATCAATTGCAAAGAAGTTAATGAGATCCAAGTGTTGGAAATAAAATCATTGGAAATTGAAGTCGTCGTAAGTACTGCATGTAGATATAGAGTGAGTTAATTTATTAGACTTTTATCGTTGTTCGAGTATACAAATTTTTTAAGCAAATGCTAACAAGTGTCGTAAGGTTTTGTTTGAGAATTTGAAAGGGATGAGAGGGGAGGGATTTAAGGAGAGTGTGAAATATATGGAAAAATCGATCACTTTTTTTGAAAGAGTATTGTTGTAGAGAAGGATAAATTATTGCTTAGGATTAATATATTTTAAATTTTGAGAATATTATAACAACATAAATTAAATTTAAAAAATTCATACAAACCCTGAAAAACCCTTTCCTCAATACGATTTTTGAATTTCCTCAAATTAGGAGAGTTTTATATTAGGAATAAAAATGAACTTTGCACCCTCCCCCTCTCAAAGTCCTTTATTTCTTTCACTTACTCCTTTTTTTTGCAAAGTCATTCCCTCCTCTTTAAACTCCCGAGCAAAGTCTAAGATAATGTGTTAAAGAATAAATATTTTTATCATGGAAGCGGGGTATGCAATTTATTAAAATTTTAAAAATTGTTTTTTACATGATATTCACATACTTGTTGTCTTAATAGGCGCCTTTAAGATATTTGTTAGCAATAACTTTTGAGTCGAGAAGATGCTTTTCTCTTTAATCCCATTTAGACATTAAACCTAACATAGCCCCTTTCTCTTTCCTCTTTATATGTGTGTGTGAGATATCTCCGAAAATTTGTCCCCTTTCTCGACCATTCTACCTCTCACAACCCATTTGTCTTCGATCCCCAATTAACTTGAGTCGTTTTCATTTCATTATACATGGCTCCCATGACCAGGTTAGATCGCTCAAGACGCGACTTGCTCAATTACAACCCAACGAAGAAACCTAATCGCTACCACCATCTTACTAAGCGTCAACTTGATCTTTTAAGGGTACTACCTTTACTTCAACATCAAATTTTTTTCCCAAGTTTCAACCTTTTTCCTGATCTATAAATGAAATCATGGAAAAAGATTGTATTTTAAATGATTCTTTATTTAGTTATCTTATTTAATTTTTTTCTTTAAAATCAACTTTTGTACATTGTAGCAGCATATGTATTCATGAGTTTTTTGGGTTTGAAATATTTGAATTCACTTGATCAATTTTGTTTTGCTTTATTGATAAATTGTGCATACCCACCCATCGGCCCCTAAATCCACCATCCGACCAAATCGATGGTCCAAACAATTAGTCGAAATAGTTAAATTATTATCATTTTTTATTTTGATCAGATCTAAGTTTTTAGGGTTGGATCTGACTGTAATAAATTTGTTTCAATTCCTAATTTCAATCATAGTTTAATTTAAGTTCATGGGCAGATCCACTCTAAGCCTAAGTTTGGCTATACCAATTTTTTCTTTATATAGAAAGGATGTCTATTAGAGCAATTGAATGATGAACATTTTTTCAAAGCAATAGTAAGAATATAATGTTAGAGAAAGTTGACAGCTCATTTTGTTCCAATTAACAACAATTCTTAGGGATATGAACTAATAAAACTAACCATAACTAAACATAGTCTTAATTTCATTTTTCGATTTTTTTTACACTAATATTTTAGCCACGCCAAAATATTAAGATCGTTGTTGTTCCCACTTTTGAGTTTGCTTAAAAACTCACCCGACGACAGTTAACTGTCGAAATTTCTTGTTCCGTGGCAGTTAACTGCCGAAGTTTCACTTTTTGTAGTGTAAATCCGGCGGCAATTAACTGCCGATGGGGGTAAATGTGTAATCTACTAGTGTTTCATAGCAAAGGCTGAAGTGGAAACCGCAAGTTTGGATCTGCCCCTGTTTAAGTTCTTTCTCTTTCGAACTTCACTAGTGTTTTTTTTTTCTTCTTCCCATCGTTATCATCCATTGAATTGTTTTGATTTTCAATACTTTGGTTAGATTCCCTTCTTTCATTAAGTAAAAGAAATCTTTTTGATACTCCAAATATCTATCGAGGCTAATTCTATGAGGTTACAAATAACATGCATACTTTATTTTTTGGTTACAAAGAACATCCATATACTTGAGGAATGTATCATATGCGATCAAGATGTTTGTGGTTGGCTGATCAAGATTAGACGGTTTAGAAAAAGTAAATTTATTTTTTATTTAACAATTTCAAAAATACTAAAGCTTAAATCAAGTCTGATCTAGATTAGACAACCACTAACGCTTAATTGCATGTCTGTATGTGCATTTTGACTACAAGCAAACCTGATCCAATTCCATGCTACATAAGTAAGATAAGTTTCACATCTTGCACAAGGTAGTTTTCACCATTGAATTAACAAATCTCACTATTAGATCAAGTAAAATATGATGCGACTTATTGATATAAGGATGAAAAACATACTTACAAATTATAGCAGAAGACTAATTTATTTATTATGCACATTAGACCCAATCTTTAATATAAACACGCTCCATACAACATATATTTTTTTTTTATATATAATTTTGTTTGTTCTCATTTTTTTTAATAGACAGCTGCTAGTTGTTAATATATTGTTAGAGGAGGAGGTAGAAAATTAGCGGCAGAAATCGAATCTTTTTTCTTAAACTCCTTCAAACACCCAACCCTTTAACTAGTGGACTAAACCTTTCAGGGTATTGTATTGTTAGAGGAGGAGGTAGGAAATTAGCGGAGAGATCGAACCTTGTACCTCTTTCTTAAACTCCTTCAAACATTCCAATCCTTTAACCAGTGCACTACAACCTTCTAGGGAATTGTATTTTTCTGTTATGTTGATGATATATGAAACACTATCTGAATCTCACATAACAACGAGATCTTAGATTAGAACAGAGTGAAAAATATCTAATCTAATATTATCAATATCGTTAGTTGAATTATATTTTACAAACGTATTCAGCCTATAAATAAAACTTATTATTCTAATGGTTTGTATTTAAATAAAACTTATTTATGAATTAAGTCTAATCACTTTCCTTAATATCATCCAAACATGAAATCACTTGAAAAACATTGTTGTAAGAAAATAAAACACCAACAATGTTTTTTTTAAGGAAACACCAACAATGTTTTAATTTCAACTTTATCATAGTATCAATTTCAACACATTTATTTTTTTATTATAAAATAATAAAACTATAAGAAGCTTTCACTTCACTCTTCACCATCTTCAATTTCAACAAAACCCTAACACCTTCATCTCTTCAAACCAAACACCATTTTCATTTCCAAATCAAACAAAACTCTAATTTCCTTCAATTTCCCCAATTTCATGAAACCACCATAATTTCATCCTCAATTCCAAAAATGCCCCCACACGGTGGCGATTCCACCACCGTAACCGGAAACGGAACAATGGTGAATTCGAGAATGAGGCTGAGATTGAACCCTAACAAGGATCACAAACCAGAAGGTTACGATGATCTTGAATTGGATTTCTGTCCTTCGGTTTTCAGCTCGTTGGAAAAACATCTTCCTCCGAATATGCTCGTTTTCTCGCGTGAGGATAAAGCTAAATTCATGCGTGAGATTTTGCTTAAGTATCTTCCTAATGGTGAACGTCACAGAGTATGGTTTTTTCAATTTTCACAATCATTTTTTGCAAAGTTTGTATTTTTTGTCATTTTCTATGAGACACTGAACACGACACGATACGACACACATTGACACCGGTGGTGAGTTAAGAAAATGACATAATTGAATGTAATCACATGTCGCAGCGTCGGACACATGTCTCAGCGTCCGGACACGGGGCACAAACGCACCTTCCATTAATGTAACATAGAGCCTATTTGGATTAACTTTGTCAAGCTTATCTACTGGCATGAGTTTTGTGAGACTATATGGGAGGACTTGTGAAAACAGTTTGACACTTTTCATAAGCTTTTTTAACTTACTTTCATAAGTTTTCCAATATAGCTTACAAAAACAACTTATAGCGGATACAAAACAATCTACGGTTATTTTAACTTTTGCTATAAAAGTAGCGTATGCAAACTTATGGATAAGCGCTTATCATGATAAGTGCCTGTGTTATAAGCTGCAAATTAGCTGTTTATCTAAAGAAGCCCATAGTATGTTTATGTTTTGATTAAGTACCTTCCAAGTGAAGAGTGTGTAACACAGTATGTTTAGGTTTTATTTTATTGTGATTTTTTGTGAGTTTATGTTATGGGGAAAAGGAAATCGAACAAGGGTCCTGTTTGGATTGAATTATTTTAGTTTATGTACTTACATAAACCCTTATGAGACTGTTTGGGAGACCTTATTTCATAAGCTGTTTTCAGCTTATTTTAATTTCTCCAGGATAACTTATGAAAACAACAACATATAGCTTATATGATAGCAAATTAATTTTATTTTATCTTTTGTTATAGAAATAGCTTATATTGAGTGCTTATATATGATAAGTTCTTAGGCTATAAGCTGTTTATATCCAAACAGGGCCAAGGTAAAAGGTTTTAATTAAAAAAAGTTGAAAGATAATTTTTTTAAAATTTTGGGGATGAATTTGATGAGTTGTGTTTTATGCATAGGTGTAATTTGATCCATGTAGCCGACCCCACTTAGTTGGGGAAGGCTTGGTTGTTGTTGTTTTATTCATTGCATAAGTGGAAGAATGTTGTTAACTTGTTAGGTTGTTGAGCTAGTGATCTGATTCGAACTATAAAATGTCATATTTTAGCTCAATTGCAAGATTGTTGTGTTGTGTGGCGGATGGGTAGTTATGCAACTGACTTAATAGTAGTCATGCAACTAGCTTAATGAACTCAATAATTAGAGCAGCGCAAACACTGTACATGACATTGACACATTGACACTGCACCGTTAGTAATTTAAGAAAATGACATAATTGAATGTTATTAGATGTGTCAATGTCACGGACACGCCTTCAGTCAGAAGTATCAGTGCTAGAGATGATTTTTCTTAGGTGTTTATGTTCTGATTTGAAAAATGAAAAAAGTGAAATTTAACAAGGTGATTGATTTTAATTACAAAAAACATAGAAAGATCTTTATTTTTTAAATTCTGGGGATAAATTTGATGGGTTGTGTTTATTCATTGCATAAGTGGAAGAATGTTGTTAACTTGTTAGGTTATTGAGCTAGTGATTTGATATTTTATTTTTCTTAAGTGTCTGTGTTTTCATTTTTCAATTTCATTTTATTTTGCTCAAGTATCTATCAAGTGGAGATCGTAATAGAGCATGTTTATGAATTTGGTAACTAATGTCTATTTATTGTATGATGTAAGATTGTTCTTGACTTGTTAGGCTGTTGAGCTAGTGATCTGATTTTAACTGTAATATGTCATATTTACCCCAATTGTGAGATTGTTGTGTTGTGTTGTGGAGGAGTATTCTTGGAACTGACTTAATGGACTTGATAATTTAGGTTAGTTACACAAGCATTTGGATTTTGAGTAAACTAAGCATTTGGATTTTGAGTAAACTAGGGTGTTGAATTGTGTTTTGTTCAACACTCTCATTTGAGTAAACTAGTATTTTGAGCTAGCGAAAACTGAAAACGTTATTGGGTGCTTCATTTGTCGTTTCACAAAGTTACGACGAAAATGTTATTGGATGTTGACGTGCGTTTGGTTCATCACTCCCATTTGTTGCTTCACAAATTTATGGTGAAATGTTATTGGATGTTGATGTATTGGTCCCTTTGCCTTTTCTTTTTGAATGGTTGGGCTGGGGTAGAAGTGCCTTTGAAAAATCTTCCATTAATGCTTGAAAGTTGCCATGGAATTATAATGTCATTACCATAATCATTATCAATGATATTATTACCTCATTTTTATGGTTTTGAATATTTTACAACATAATTTTAAGATGTTTCCAATGCTATTTGCAGACTCAGAAGCATAAGGAATACAGACAGAAGATAAGTTCACATTATCAGGTATGTAGTAACCAAATATATATTTTTATACCATTATTTCTGGATGCTTTTGTTTGCCTGTATTACAACTCTAGGTTGGAGACATGTATAGAGAAAACATAAAGTGCTGTAAGAAAATGTAGATCTGAAAAGAGAAAATGATATGAACGTGTGAGAAAGTGCAGAGTATCACATATATAGACAAGTGGGTCACAGCATGGAGCTGGTAATACTTTTAATGTTTAACCGGTTCATACATAAAGCTGACTGTACAGAGGGCTAAAGCTAATTCAGTAGTTCATAGCTTAAGAAAGGGTAAAGCCTGCAAGTGGTACTCAATTATCCTGACATTAATGCCGAACCTGGTATATACTGTTTGCAAGACAGTGAGGGATGAAGGAAAGAATTATTATTATGATTAAATTCTTAATTAAAAAAGGTAGAAAAGCCTAATAATGAATCCTACTTCCTGCTCTTGACATTTAACCCAGCGAATTCTCTAATGCAACTAATGTGTAAAACCTGAACCAAACTAAAAACCTTCATCTGCTGTTATTTGTCTAACCACTATATGAGGTTAACAGTTCTCTCTCACTGTATATCTAGCCATTAGTATAATATGAAGTCTCTTAAAAGGCAGGGATTTCTATGAAAAAGAAAAGAAAGTAATATCTGGAAGAATACAATCTATTAAAAACTCTTACTCTTGTCACAATTACATGGGTTACCTCCTCTCCTTCAAGGTCCTTTTGTACATACCAGTCCTTCATTGAGACAAAGTTGGGACTTGGGAGCATTCAGTTTGAAGAATATCCAGAAATATGTTGATTGTTACTTTGGAGATAAATTCAAATTGGTGCCAAAATAGTTTTTTTCTTTATTTGTGAAGCCGCTGTCCATGTGGTGGTCTTATTTCCAAGACTTACAAGAATTATATAACTATTGCAGCCTTTACATCGCGAGTTGTACACTTTGAATCCTACTGCATTCTTTGTGCCGACATTTCTGAAAGCAATAAGTGATAATACAGAGCAAAGCTTTAGAAGCATAATATCTGAGCCCTCTCCAGACATTTATGTATTTCAAATGTTTCAGCCAGAGTTTTGTGAGTTGTTGCAAGCTGAGGTACTTATCATTTTAACTATCATTGTCAATAGTATAAGCGGTTTTCTGAACCCAAAGTTGCAAGTTTATTCTTGTGAATATTTATACTAATGTTTTTTTTATGTTAAAATCACTTTTGATCTATCTAGATTGAAAATTTTGAGAAATGGGTGGCTGAAGCAAAATTTCGGATCATGCGTCCCAATAGAATGAATAAATATGGTGCTGTACTTGATGACTTTGGCCTTGAACCAATGCTTGACAAGCTTATGGATGATTTTGTTCGTCCTTTATCTAGAGGTAAATGTTATGTAACATTGATCTGATCAAACATACTTATTCTATTAAAATGATTTAGGGGGGCTTTTGTTTTTCATATAAAAATTTCTGATGATTTGTTCTGTTGATTGATTATTGCTTGTCATTCAGTCTTCTATCCAGAAGTTGGAGGAGCAACTTTGGATTCACATCATGGATTTGTTGTTGAATATGGTGAAGATAAAGATCTTGACTTGGGTAAGATTTCGGTTTGACGAGCTTTTCTAATAATTCCCATAGCTACATTCATAATATCAGATGTGTACAGAAGAGGGCAAATTTCTTTACATGAACTATACAACATTGCATCATTATTGCTATGCAGCTTTTTGATGAATATGAATTTTGACAACTTAAATGCTTCCTTTTGATTGAGGCCATGTGTGTTAATTATCGGATGCTGTTCGATTCATATACTGGTTAATATACACCTGCATTCCTGATGTAAATATTTCTGATTATTTACAATCTAGAGTGTTACTTCTGTAGGTTTCCATGTGGATGATTCGGAAGTAACCCTGAATGTTTGCTTGGGTAAGGAATTTTCTGGAGGGGAGTTGTTTTTTCGAGGCACAAGATGCGAGAAACATGTAAATACAGGAAGTCAACCAGAGGTAAGTCATGGATATCGGAACAATTTGGCACCATTAACTACTTCTCTATAAACTTATTGGCCTAGATAAAAGTATTCTGATTTTAAAAATTTAGAACTGCATTTGAGCTTAATGAAATGTTGTCTTGGTTTGATTACCAACCCAGGCCCTTATAACATCATGCAAAAATAAAATAATGCTCCTCAGGTGTGTTTTGCAAGTTGTACCGAGTTTGTGTATCTGTTTGTATTTCTGTTTTGATAGTGAAAACACATCCACATGATGCAATTATTCATTCAGGAAACATGTTCTGTTCCGGGGAGTTATATAGTGTAGTCTATTTACCATTGTAAAAAGATTTATGTACCATTCCTTCTTGCTATTTCTCATAGGTGGTTGTACACTTTTTTTACGGAGTCCATTATTTGAAAGCAGGAAGTCTTTGATTATTCCCATGTCCCTGGACGGGCTGTGCTTCATCGTGGTCGACACCGTCATGGTGCTAGAGCGACAACATCTGGGCATCGAATGAACTTCCTTATGTGGTGCAGAAGGTGATTTCATCTGTTGGTTACCTTCAATTGCTACATCAGTTTGTCTTAATGTTTTCGTATCCTTTAGTAGCTAATTAAAAATGAAATTTTCATTATTTCATTACAGTTCTGTCTTCAGAGAGATGAAACTGCATCAAAAGGATTTCTCCAGCTGGTGTGGTGAATGCAACCGCATGAAAATGGAAAGACAACGCTCCACATGTGCTGCTACCAGATTGGTAAATCTTTTTCTAGTCTGAATTCCTCATCCATCTACATTTTCACTGCTTTCTATGAATTCATGTTACAAGTTTTATTTAACTTGTGATTAGTATTTGTAGTTTCCTGGTACAAAGTAATATTATATTTTACATACTTGAAGATTAAAGAACCTTGGAAAACTTGTGCTGGAATTGGAATATACTAGTACAAGTGATGTTGAATAAGAACTCGTATTCATAATTTGAGTTTTGTCCTTCCAATTTTTTTATTTTTTTTGAGTTATGTATTGTTGTTTGAGTTTAACCAGATACTGAAATTTCAGTTTTTAAGAAGTCAAAAATTGAACCTATTTATTCATGGCTTTCCAGAATATAACCATATGATTTCTATGATATTACAGGAGTTGATCGCAAAGGAAGGTGAATCCACTGCGTAGTTTCTTTTGTTTAGTGGATTGTTGTAAAATATTGTAGCTGCAATCATTAGTCAAGTATCTTATGATTTAAATAAGCTGTAATATGTCCTAAAACATTGTAATGGTTTCTCTGAAGCCTATCTATCGTCTTTCAGGGGTGTATGTAAGCGAGTTTAATGCTCATCGATACTGTCATTGTCATTTTTTGATGCATGAAACCATAATAACATTACTAGCAATATAGCTTTAGGTTGTAATTAACTTTTCCTGAAGTTTTTCAGGTTCATCAACGTAGCTATTGACCATTTTATGGAGGAAAGTTTGGTGGCATTTAACATGGACTAGTATTAAACTTGTTCATGATAAGACCACATCTGATTAATAGTAGTTAGATTTTGCAGTAGTATTAAATTTTAGCTTAAATCCACCACATCATATCACATATCCTCTTTCTTTCCCTCACTCTCAACCACTGCCAATAACCCATTTTTTTAATATGTTCGTATCATAAGTTGTCATGAAAATGGCTGGCCAAGTAACATGTCTCAATATAATTATGAAGGAAAGTGCAAGTCTTTAGTTCGATTTCTCAAGCCACTGCTGGTTCCATTTTTGAACTCTCACTCGTTATTAAGTGAATGGAAATTAGAACTAAGTATTTCTAATAAATATAATTATGATTATGATATGATGGGTCAATAAGATGTCTTTTATTTGGTTAGAAAGCTGCTGAAATAATAAACACTATGAAAGAAGTTATGCCATGTTAGCAGGAAGGAGAACTCTTTGGATCCTCACCATACATTGGATCCGCCCCTGACCCTAACCTATAACTACAGTGGTCAAATATGGGTGACCGATAGAATTTTGGCAAGTGTACCAAATACTATCGAAGTAGTAAAAATATCGTTCCCACAAGGACTGATTTTAATCTCAAAAAGTCAAGTACGTTATTGAATTAAGATGTAATAAAAGTTGTTTTGTTTTGCCACAAGGTAGTAGATTGGTTTAATAGCATAAAACTTAGTAACAAAAAGTAAATTGATTGTTAAAGATAAGAGAGAGATGAGTTAGGTCTTCCGAATCATCTGAGTTCCCTAATTGGTTACTGTACCTATTCTTATGAATGATTTTCTAGTTTCACGATAGTTAACAAAATAGTCCTAATCAATCCCTTGAGTTAGGACCCTCTTCTAAGATTACAGCCCCTAATCCCTTAGGTGGTCTAATAATCTTCGAAGGTTTGAAGTACGTTAACCTAATATCACTAATAAAGAATTATCTATTCCTAGACTAACTATAATTATTAGAACAATTCAATTAGGTCAAAGTCGAAAGCTATGGTCAGTAGTCATTCGTTCTCACCAAATCATATATATATATATATGATCAGAATATATAAAGCATTAAGAACAATTGAATTGAATAAAAACTAGATTGTCATTCACAATAAATAGAGTTTCACATCAACATATATCAATTAGGGTTACAAAGAATCATCTCAGACCTAACCTCTAGTGGATTTAGCTACTCATAATCGAGTTTATAAATAACATAATCATTAAAGGTAACAATACATACATGAACGGGTTACAAGGTGAAAAAATCGCCCCTGCAGCCGTCTTTAGGTCTCAAAATCGCACTTTGCTCTTCTCAAATCGTAACCCTTGTTTTCAGAATAGCCTTCAGCTTAAATAGGCACAGAAATTCGCCTAAAATCGTGTCACGTTTATGTAGAATCGTGACACGATTTGCCTTGTATAACAAACTTCTAAATTAGGGTTTCTTCAAATCGTGTCATGTTTTGGCCAACGTGACACGTTTTTGCCTTGGCAGAGAGCATGTTTTAGTCTTCTCCAATCGTGCCACGTTTTTTACCAATCGTGACACATTTTTGGTCCTTTGTAATTTCTTCAGTTTTTCTGCTTTTCTTGCTGCTTAAGTTACCTTGTGAACTCTAAATTGTGATCAAGATACATAGAAATTTACGTAATGACAAGGTGTCATCACAACCTCAAACTGGAACTATTCTTTGTCCTCAAGGAATTTACTTACGAAATTGAAAATTGACAGTAAAATAACAAGTACCTGATCAAGCGATAGTACCCAAACGTTCAACACCTTACTAGCTAAAGATGAGCTAGTTTGACTTGTTAGCATCCACCAACTCACAACTCCACGCAACAATTTGAATAGAGTTCACACATAGTCGACATGCAATCTACATATTACCATAAGCTTGAAAAGTTTCTAAACGTAAATCAAAATTAATGTCAATGCATACTTTGAGGTCTTCAAGGGTTATAACAGGGCTAAGGTGAAGGTGGGATAATATTTGGATAAGTAGGCTACACAAAATCATGAGTTAGACACTCCTACAAAAATTAAAGCACAGATTCACCCTATAAATCACCTTTGAAACAACAATTTGTAACTTTTGTAACTTTTTGGGACGATCGAGTTTAACGTTACTCGGATTTTCAATGATATGTCCCCTTTTCAATCTTTTTTTTTCGATACACCATTTTTCTGTGTGTATTTTTCATTCATTTTTTTTTCACAGTTGTTCTATTCTTTGTTCTCTAGTACTCCCACCCCAAACTTATTTGGTTGCAAATTCCAATAGCAACCCCAAACTTATTATTTAGCAACATTCTACAATGCCTAACTCAGATAAAACAATGGGGATAAATTCTAAAAGTCTCTAAGCTTGTAATGTAGTTTGTCACCGAACAAAAAGTTCTAAACCTACCGGCTGAATTTGGCTAAAAAGAGGATATAAATTCAATATAAACAGGGTAGGCTTCAAAAAGGCTCACATGACCAAGCACTTTCGCCTCAGTATGCAATAACAAAAACCAATCAACAGTAGAGAAACAATGCAAGTTCTAGAAATGTAAAAGCATGGAACACTCTTATATAAGTAAATTGAAAAATAAAATTTGGCCATAAACCTTACAGAGTTTAGATTTCTTGGAGTTGTGACTACCTATCATTCACTACCGTACACTTCGCCTTTGAAACACAAGTCACTCCTCCTTTTGAACTTTTGGAATACCACTTGAACAAACATTTGTTATCCAACTGTAAAATTTCAATTCAACGAGAAAATTCATCAATAATAAACAAGTTCAAGATCAATCACATAATAGGGGGATTACAACCGAAATATAATAGGAAGCAATAAAATTGTTCAACTTAAATTAAAAGTACATCAAAAAAAATGCTGAAACAAAAGAAAGAACGAAAAACATCAAAAGAGCTGGACCATCAGTAGTCCACTCAATCCTCCATCTGATCCTGATCAATCCAAGTGTTAGGGTTCTCCTCCACATACGAATCCTCTCCAAAATGATATCTGAAACTAGCACGTCCAACAGCAAAGTCAACCCTAATCTCCTGTTCTCGATCTTGAGCTCGTCCTCTGGTCACATCAAAATAATGGTCCATCGCTTCCTCGGACTCATCAAAGCGCTCAAAAGACCCAGTCATAGGCCTCCTGTTAAGGGCTACCATCTCAGATAATTCCTGCCCAAACCTCGGACGGTTCCAATACTCTTGATCAGAAACTTCATTCATCCAGTTAGAGTGGCCAAACATATAGTCTAGCAGCAAGGGATGGATGGGCGCATGAGTGAACTGCTGACTGCTCCCCTCTCCATGCACAGACTGCTTTTGAGGTGGAGGTGGTTGTACCGGAGGTTGTTCCTGTTGTTGTGCTGCTGCCTCCTCCTCTCTTCCCATCTATAGCAGACGCTCTTGGTAGTCTTTCACAAACCCAGCTATGTAGGTGTCTGTAAGAGGCTTCATCATAGGAGCATCCAGATCATTAACATATAATTGTCAGTCTGCCTCTTCACATAGCCAGTTAATAAGGCTCAGATGTGGTACCGCCTTCTTTGTACTTGTAGCAAAAAGGGCAACGTTGTCAGCAATTAATTCACCAACATTAATCGGGGCACCATCCAGGATTTCTGCCACAACATGAACACGTGCCAATGAGATTTCAGAAGTGCAAGAGGTTCCCTCCAATGTCTGCACCACAAAAGATGCCCAAGCCTTGGGAACCGGCTTGAAGTTAGACTTCAACAACATCCGTTTCCCTCCTTGCCATTTAGTTCCCTCCACACACAGTTGCAAAAGAAGCTCTTCCCATGCTTCATCGTTCCAACTACCACAAGTCTCCCTCCTTCTCTTAACATCACATTGTTCCGGAGGAACAAGCTTTAACAGGTTATTAATAGCAGCAGGGGAGAAATCGATTTCCTTACCACGAACATACGTACCGTACCTCCTCCCAGAGAATCGAGCGTTGGCATAGAATTCCAAAGCCAAAGTTTTGTTGGCTTGCTCAAAGATCATCCCGTTCAGCCCATGCCAATCCCTCGCCGTCAGTGTCTGTTCAAATTCCGGGTTACCGAAAAGCTTAAGGAGCAAAAAGGCTCGCTCTTGAATCACCCTAAAGTGCTTTATGTCCTTGAAGCGATCACAAGCCTCTTGGTTGAGGAATCTGTCTGTGGAAGGTGGTGGTGGTTGGTTTGATGGTTTAGGTTTAACCGGTTGTTTTCTTTTTGCGGTGGTTTTGGCTTTTTTGGTTGGTTGAGATTTTTTTTTCTAGTATCCACCATTGTTAGGGTTAGGGTTAGGGTTAGATGAATTTGTGGCTGTGATGAATTTGATCGGGTGAATGATGATGGTGACGGTTCATGTTGATTAGATGATGAGAAGATGAAGAATTTTGGTGAAAAAGGTTAAGAAACTCGTAGGTTAAGGTTCTGGGGAAAATTTGGCAGAGTTTGACTACTTTTGGAAGTGGATGGAATGAAAATCGTGTTGGGTGTATATATAGGCTGAGAAAATCGTGTCACGTTTGGCCAAAAACGTGTCACGATTTCCTTTTGTAACGGTTAAATTTTGAAAACCACCATAATCGTGTCACATTTGGGTAAAAACGTGTCACGATATTCAATTTTTGAAAACTTATTTCCCAGAAATCGTGTCACAATTTGGCCAACGTGACACGATTTGGCTGGCAGTAAGGAACACTTTTTTAACTTAGAATTTTTTTTGAGACGTTCAGAGGGAGGTAAAATCGTGTCACGATTTTGGCCAGTATTGGACTTGAAATTTTTTCTTCCTCTGTTGTTTCAGCTGAAATATTTTTGTATTTTTGAATTTTTTGAAAGCAATAAAAATAAAAACTACTGCCTGAACTTAAAAATGTGGGTTGCCTCCCACCAAGCGCTTTCTTACCGTCACTAGCTTGACTGTCAAGGACCCTTAAAGGTCCGTCAGAACAAGTCCTACCCTCTCTTTGGGTAGGTCGCCACCTAGATATGGCTTAACTCTTTGCCCATTCACCTTGAAACTTCTGTCACCGTCTGGCGTGGTTAACTCAACAGCTCCATGAGGTGACACACTCTTGACCACAAATGGTCCCGATCACTTAGACTTGAGCTTTCCAGGAAACAGCTTCAACCTGGAATTAAACAACAAAACTAGTTGCCCAAAGTTAATATCCCTAGATACTAAGTTTTTGTCATGATACCTTTTAGTCCTGGCTTTATAGATGAGCGCATTTTCATATGCTCTAAGCCTCATCTCTTCCATTTCATTAAGTTTCAAGAGTCTTTTCTTACCAGCGACTACTTGATCAAAGTTTAAGGCCTTAATGGCCCAATAAGCTTTATGTTCTAGCTCAACTGGAAGATGACAAGCCTTACCATACACTAACTGATAGGGTGAGAGCCCTATATGAGTTTTGAAGGCTGTCCTATAAGCCCACAGTGCGTCATCTAATTTCTTAGACCAATCTTTCCTATTTGACGCCACTGTCTTTTCAACGATTTGCTTTAATTGACGATTTGAAACCTCTACTTGTCCACTAGTTTGTGGGTGATAAGGAGTTGCAACTTTGTGCTTGATGTTATACCTTCTAAGCACATTTTCAAGAAAATTATTGCAAAAGTGCTTCCCCCCATCACTGATCAAGACTCTAGGTGTTCCAAACATAGTGAAAATATTTTTCTGCAGAAAGTTGACCACCGTCTTAGCATCATTAACAATACCGGGTATCGCTTCAACCCATTTGGTGACGTAGTCAACACAGACAAGTATATGGAGATAAGAGTGAGAAGAAGGGAAAAGTCCCATGAAATCAATGCCCCAACAATCAAATGGTTCAATTTCAATGATTCCAGTTAGGGGCATCTCATTCCTTTTGGAAATGTTACCTGTCCTTTGACATTTATCACACTGCTTTACAAAGTCATGACAATCCTTGAACAAGGTAGGCCACCAGAATCTACTTTGCAAAATTTTTGCAGCTATTCTTTCCCCACTATGGTGGCCTCCATAAGCTGAGCTATGGCAGTGCCACATAACCTTATTTGCTTCCTCACCTGCAACACAACGTCTAATTAAACCGTCAGTGCTTACCTTAAACAGATAAGGATCATCCCACATATAATGGTTTGCATCCTTGAAGAACTTCTTTCGTTGCTGGTAGGACATCTCATCCGGTATGATAATACCGGCCTTAAAATTTGCCATGTCGGCAAACCATGGTCTGACATCCACAGTTGTTGTCTCGATTTCGGGGTGTCAAGTCATTGAATCGGCTTGAACCACTCAATCATTGACAAATCTCTATTTTTTCTTGGGAAGGGCAAAATTGAGAAAAAAAACCCTATTAAGACTCGAGGCTCGGGGTCGTATTCGCTACGGGAAGGTGTTAGGCACCCGTAGCGACTAATTTCTTAAACTCATGTTTTCGCTTTACTTTTAATTTTATTGAAAGTTGTTTATTTGGATGAGAAAAAGAAGAAGACATTTGGTTTTATTTTTATTTGAATTGAGGGAGTCGTGGAACTCCTTGCCTACATACCTCTTTAAGAGGATCAAATCCATTGTAGTTCGTTCTAAAAAACTTTGCGAGTTGAATTGCTTTTAACTTTGAAAATGGTTTTAGAAGAAGATGCGGGGCCGTGAAGGCTCTAGAAAAGAAGGCGAGGTTGGTTCAATTTTTAAAAAATGTTAGTCTAAAATTGATTATTTCTTTGAGTTTTTATTTAAGAAAAAGAAGTAAACTGGTGGAGTTTTGACTCCGAGTTGTATTAAAAGGTTTGAGTTAAGATGTTGTTGTTTTTTGTTTATTTTTTCCTTTTGGAGAAAAGATTTTCTAAGAATCGCGTCACCTAATCATACATCTAATCGTTATGCATACACCGTGTGTGCGTGTCAGTGTCTGTGTCAGTGTACATCACCAAAGTCCATTGTTCGTTTACATTTGACCTAATTACATGCTATGGTCTTTGCGAGGCATTAAAAAAATGAAAGCTACTCTAAAATTATTACATAGGAATTCTAAGAGAAATTACATGAAATCTAAAGAAGGGAAAGTGCCGGAATGAATGCTTATGAGATGCATGAGAAATGAAACGCACGGTTAGTAAGCAAAACATATAGTGGTAATAATAAAGAGTAAGCAAGAAATGACTAATGAAATGACAAGAAACAATAGTAAAGCACATATTGAAGAAGTGATGGAAATAATAGCCAAAGATAAAAGTAAATGCACAAGATTCTAACCACAAAATCTATCTAAACACATGACCTATAATTTCTACCATAGCACAAGTTTGGGAGCCAATTTCAAGCACAAGAATGGGTATTTACAAAGCATGGTTTGGGTTCAAAATTATCACACATTTAGGCATATCTCACATTTTTCAAAGTAAACTTACAACACAAGAAATTCAACCATAAACCCACAAACAGTAGTAATTGACATAGAATCATGAGTAAAACACCACAAAATCACATAGCATACACCAACATCATATGGGGAACGTGAATACTCAAAAATCATAGAGGAAAATTTCACAAAAGCGCATAAAGATGAAAATCAACCAAGAATCTAGTCATGCAATTTTTTATTGGTCCACAAGTGTAAAATACACCACAAAACAGTCACAAATATAGCAAAAAACACATAGCAATTTTTCTGGAATTTTGTGGCCTAAATTTGGATAATCAGAGGTGCAAGTAGCAAAAAAAATAGAGAAAAAACGAAAAAACTGGGCCCTAACCCAAAGCCCAACGCACCATGGATCTGCCTCACAAAACCGGCAATAAACCGGACCGGTTCAATTGCCTTTATAAAGGCAAGAGCTCCGGTTTTTTTTCATTTGCACTTGTTCTTTCTCTCCCTTCTCACCGTTTTTCTCTCATACTCTCTCTAGCATCCCACCGCCGGTGAGATGAAGCTACGGCGGAGACCTTGAAGGTCCGCCGGAAACTTCATCTTCTCCGGCGAACCTATGAGTTTTCCGGCGACTCAAAACCCTAATTTTCCAGAATTTAAAAAAAAACACATGGATCGGTTCGTCTCTTCGTTCTAAACACGATTCTGGCATTGGTTTTTACAAATTCAAATTGAAACGATGTAGATCTTGATTGTTGGTTACGGTTTCAAACTGTTTCTTCTTCTGAGTTTCTTGACGAATCTTTAAGAGATTCACTCCGAGTTAAACCCGTTTGCGAACCTTGAAGTGTTTTCTTTTTGATTGTCGAATTGTTTTTGTTAGGGTTTCGAATTTTTGAACGAAAACTGTTGAATCCACCACGGATCTACATCGATCTGAATTTGTGACGTTTTTTAGCGCAAGAAAACTGTGGATTGAGTATATACCTGAGTTTTAATTCGGAGATTCGAACCAGATTTTGAATAGCAACTCTGTTTTTTGTTGATTTTGGCTTGAATCCGAAAATAAATCGGTATTTCCTCTTCTTCACTGGAACCGGTTCATCTTCTTTGATTTCCTCTTCTTCCTCAACTCTCGGAATCTGTGATCGCGCTTGCAGCTTGCTGCTTCTGGTGGCGAGCTCGCGCTTGAATTGCAGATTCTACCGGTTCAATGATAAACCTTCTGAGAACCGCCGAGAAACTGCACCAAATTCGTGTTGATTCCTTGATGAATTGTGATTCTGGAATTCTAGGGTTTGTTCATGGTGTTCTTGATGATTTTTGTGAATTTATGGATTTTGATCTGTAACTGCCAAGAGAGAGAAACGAAATTTTGTTTTGGGTAATGATTGCACTGAATCGGAAAAAAAACGATCTCTCTATGATTCTGCCACTGTGTTCCTTATATATGCTGCCATGTGTATCTGACCTCCAATGAGAATGCGACACCTGGATTTTGAATGAGCTGGCACAGTCCTGGCAATGTGCTGGATTTCAAGGACCTTTCTGCAAAATTGAAAACTTGGGGACCAAAATGCAATTTTGGAAAGTTTTGAGGACTAAAAAGCAAAAAATAAAATAAAATCGGATTAAAACTGGTAATCTGACAAAACGTATAGTGAAACGAAAATAAAATCGACCAACGGACTAAAACGAACAAAATACACAAATGAGGTATTCTAAAATACCTCCCTGCCGAAATTTTGACATGAAAAGACCAAAACGCCCCTAAGGACCAAACTGACTCAAACTGACTCAAAATGACTCAAAATGACTCTGATACAATTTTGAACTAGGTTCTTAACAAAGATGGGATTAAAAATGTAAAAAGAAACTGAAAAAGATTCAGAGACAATCACAAGGACTAAAGTGGGTCCCACTGCAGGAAATGACCAAAATGCCCTTTTGTACGATTTTTCCCAAATATTTGAAATAAAATGCAAGGAAAGCAATGCAATGCCTCAAGTAGGTCTTAAATGACCTTTTGCGCAAGAAAAGACCCCGTGGATTGGTTTTATGCAAGAGAAACATAGACAAAGTCATGATTAAAAATACTGCAATGCAGAGATAGTAAAAGAATATGCAGATGAAACATAGTAAAAATTCAAAATAACAATTGCGATTTGACAATGATTAAAGATAGAAAATAACATTGAATGAGTATTTTTGGGTCCAAAATCAGGGTATAACAGATGCCCCTATTTAAGTTTCTTTGTCCGGAAGGTCAAGAGACGGAGTCTTTGGCTTGACGGGGCAAAGATACTTAAATATTAACACTTGCACTGTTTTTGGACGCAAAAATACGATTGTACATTTTCAAACATCATGAATGCCATGCAACATTTAGATTATGAATGCAGGACAAACGAGAATTGGAATTAACAAGATATGTCGCATCCATTGCGGGATTGGTAGACATTGACAAAACGACAAATAACAGACCTTACTGGGGAACAAAAGGGTGAACTGACAGGTACGAGTTGTTCTTTTGGTTCGAACTAGGAACTCGACTGGGAATAAAGGGAAACGGATAAGTGCGAGCTGTTCTTGGATTTGAACTGGTCACTCGACTGGGAATATAGAAAAGACAGGTGTGAGCTGTTCTTGGATTTGAACTGGCTACTCACTTGAGGATGTTTGGTAAGAAAAAATAAAATAAGCAGGCACGAGCTGTTCTTGGACATGAACCGGCTACTCGACCAAAAACAAAAGCAAAAGACGGGCGTGAGCTGTTCTTGGACTTGAACTGGGTACTCCACCGGGGACGAACAAATAGACATGTACAAGCTGTTCTTGGATTTGAACTAGCCACTTGACCGAACAGAGGCACATTTGAGGGGTACAAGCTGTTCTTGGATTTGAACTAGCCACTTGACCGAATAGAAACACTTGCTGGGGACATGTTTTTGACAACACATGGATTGGAATTGGTTTGACATCGACACAGTTTGTAGAGATAGATCGGCTGCCAGTATTAGCTCACATGACAGATAATTTAACATTGACATTGTATTGATACCGAGATTGACATTGGAAATGCAGCATGTATGGATGATATAACAATTTTATTAAGATGCATGGACACACAGTATGCATGATTATGTATGTATAAATGTTTGAAATGCATGATGGTTGACAAACAGTGGACACAATTGTACAGAGGCGGACAAGACATCGGAGTATTGGACACTTGGTGGCTCGTGCCATATTACATATTCACTGGGAAGGCACACTATCCTCTCGGAGATCCTCTTCTAGAAACATCGTTGCTGCGAGACGCATTGGAGCCATAGTCAAGGATAGATATTTGCACAACTCAACGGGGAAATAGTATCGGAGAGTCCACCGAGGATGACGTCCTCACTGCTGGGCGCACTAGTGTTGGGCACACTTTGGATACGGCATCTGTGGTCAATGCTTTCTCTTACTTGATTTTTCATTTTTCATTTGTTTTGCGTCCCATTTTTGCCTGGACCGCCCTTTCGGGTTTTCGATCCACCGGGGAAAATTTTTTACTGCCTCCTTTTTGCCTGGATTGCCCCTTGGGGTTGTCAATCCAGAGAGGTGCTCCTTTTTGCCTAAGCCGCCCTTTCGGGTTTTCGACTCAGCGAGCTCATTCATATTTATTTGCATTTTCATTCTGTTTTTTCATTCTTGCCATTGACCACAGACCGTCTTGATGAGAGTTTGCTTGTAGTATTTATCGAGATGGACATCAACACACACTCACTCATGCATGATTCACTTGAATGTACCCTATTGCTCGAGTTTGCTTTCAAAATAGATAGTAAAAGTTTTCAATTTTCAAAATGTTTGTCTCAGGCATCGTCATTATTAAATGGAAAGAAAACGTTTTCGTACATAGCTTTGAAAATGTAGAGAGATAGAAGTCCAAGCAAAAGCACAGGCTCAAATTGATGTATAAGAGTGGTGGTCAGACAATGGTCCGACTCCACGGATTTACAAGGCTCGGAAAATGGTAATTTTATTGGTTGGTGGTACATTGAACACGGTAACCGCTACGTTCCCTGGAAACTTCGAGTTCACAAGTACATAAGCCTCTGATGAAAATAGTCGTAGACAGTTGCAGACGCCCCAAGGGGATGGTGGCTTGCCAAGTACAGTCATTTGTCTTCTTGCTTCAACCTCATTTTTGCATGAACCGCCCTTTCGGGTTTTCGGCTCATCGAGGCGCTCATTCTTGCCTGAGTTGCGTACAATCTCAGCGAGCCTTTTCATTTATTTATCGTTTTTTGTCCCTTATTTTGCCTGGACCGCCCTTTCGGGTTTTCGATCCACCGGGAAGCGCATTTTTGCCTAGGCCGCCCTTTCGGGTTTTCGACCCACCACGCTGTTCTTTTCATATATCTAGACAAAGTACTTCTTGACAATATCGGCGTTCACAGGGTTTGGAAGTTCAACACCATCCATGTGCGTAAGAATCAAAGCACCGCCAGAGAAGGCCTTCTTAACAACATAAGGACCTTCATAGTTAGGCGTCCACTTGCCCCTTGGGTCGGGTTGTTGGTTCATTCTTCTCTTCAACACAAGTTCCCCTTCTTTGAATTCCCGAGGACGAACCCTCTTGTCAAAAGCAGTCTTCATTCTGGTTTGGTACGATCGTCCCCGAGCCATGGCGTCCATACGTTTTTCTTCAATCAAATTCAACTGATCATACCTGCTTCGACACCATTCAGCCTCGGATAACTTTGCTTCCATGATCACACGGAGAGATGGGATCTCAACCTCCAAGGGGAGGACAGCTTCCATGCCATACACAAGAGAAAAAGGGGTTGCCCCGGTTGAGCCGCGTACCGTAGTACGGTAACCATGCAGAGCATACGGTAACATCTCATGCCAGTCTTTGTAAGTAGTGACCATTTTCTGAACGATCTTCTTGATATTTTTGTTGGCAGCCTCAACTGCACCATTCATCTGAGGCCTATAAGGGGAAGAATTGTGATGCTCAATCTTGAACTCTTCACACAGGGCCTGCACCACGTCGTTGTTCAAATTGGTGCCATTATCAGTGATAATCTTGCTAGGAACTCCATATCGACAGATGATGTTGTTTTTGATGAATTTGACCACCACTTGTTTGGTTACACTAGCATAGGACGCGGCTTCGACCCATTTGGTGAAGTAGTCAATCGCCACCAAGATGAAACAATGACCATTCGAAGCCTTTGGTTCAATTCTTCCAATCATATCAATGCCCCACATGGAGAATGGCCACGAGGAGGAGATAATATTAAGCGCATGAGGAGGCACATGGATCCTGTCGGCATAAACTTGACATTTGTGGCATTTTCTGGCGTGCCTGTAGCAATCATGCTCCATGGTCATCCAGTAGTAACCTGCCCTCAACAACTTTCTTGACATAGTGTGCCCCGTAGCATGAGTCCCGAAGGTACCGTCATGTACGTCATGCATTAACTGTTCTGCTTCGCGCTCATCAACACATCTTAACAATACCATATCATAGTTCCTTTTGTATAGAACATCCCCATCCAATAGGAACCTACTAGACAACCTTCTCAGAGTCTTCTTGTCTTTATTGGAGGCACCTGGCGGGTATGTACGGTTTTGCAAAAACAGCTTGATATCATAATACCAGGGTTTATCATCAATCACATCTTCATCTGCCTGTCCATTTTCCTCTTCAATAACGAATACATGGGCCGGTCTTTCAAGGCGTTGCACTTTGATTGTCGGCACATCATTCCAATGGTTTACTCGAAACATGGAAGACAGAGTAGCAAGGGCGTCAGCCATTTGGTTTTCATCCCGAGGGATATGATGCAACTCGACCTTTGTAAAGTATGTCAGCAGGCGTCTTGCATAATCACGGTAAGGGATCAACTTGTCATGATGAGTCACCCATTCACCCTTTATCTGGTTAATAACAAGTGCCGAATCACCATAGATGTCTAGGCGTTTGATTCTCATATCGATCGCTTCCTCGATCCCAAAGATACACGCTTCATACTCTGCCATGTTATTGGTACAATCGAATAAGATTCGGGCGGTAAAAGGGATATGATGCCCCTGAGGAGACACAATGACTGCACCAACTCCTTTACCATAAGCATTAACAGCACCATCAAAGACTAACCCCCATCTGCTATTGGGATCCGGGCCTTCACCAATCCACGGCTCTCCACAGTCTCTTGATTTCAACAACATGATCTCTTCATCGGGGAAGTCGAATTTAATTGGCTGGTAATCATCCAGAGGTTGATGAGCCAGGTGGTCCGCAAGAATGCTACCCCTGATCGCCTTTTGAGTCTTGAACACAATATCATACTCAGACAAGAGCATTTGCCAACGTGCAATCTTTCCCGTGACAGCAGCTTTCTCAAAGATGTATTTGATCGGATCCATTCTAGATATCAACCATGTGGTATGATTCATCAAGTAGTGGCGCAGGCGTTTGGCAGCCCAGGCTAAAGCACAACAAGTCTTTTCAAGCATTGTATATCGAACTTCACAATCGGTAAACTTTTTGCTTAGATAGTAAATAGCATGCTCTTTCTTTCCCGTCTCGTCTTGCTGACCGAGTACGCAACCCATGGAGTCATCTAATACTGACAAGTACATAATCAAGGGTCTTCCTTCTACTGGCGGGACAAGGATAGGTGGTTTCAGCAAATAATCTTTGATGCTATCAAAAGCCTTTTGGCATTCGTCGTTCCACACAACAGGTTGGTTCTTCCTGAGTAGTTTGAAGATTGGTCCGCAGGTCGCGGTCATGTGAGATATGAATCGGGAAATATAATTCAGACGCCCAAGGAAACCTCTGACTTGCTTCTCGGTTTGTGGTGCCGGCATCTCTCTGATAGCCCGGACCTTATCAGGATCGACTTCAATCCCCTTTTGGCTGACGATGAAGCCTAGCATTTTGCCAGATTTGACGCCAAACGTGCATTTGTTAGGATTAAGCCTAAGCTTGTATTTTCTCAACCTTTCAAACATTTTTGTTAGATACTCAACATGTTGCTCTTCATCTTTCGACTTTACAATCATATCATCAACATATACCTCAACTTCTTTGTGGATCATATCATGGAACAAGGTGGTCATTCCCCTTTGATAAGTAGCACCAGCATTTATTAGGCCAAACGGCATAGCTTTGCAACAGAAAGTCCCCCACGGGGTAATGAAGGAAGTCTTTTCTCTGTCCTCAAGCGACATCTTGATTTGGTTGTAACCAGAGAAACCATCCATAAAAGAGAACACCTTGGACTGGGCAGTGCTATCAACAAGTACATCAATATGAGGTAATGGGAAGTTGTCTTTGAGACTGGTTTTATTTAAATCCCTGTAATCGACACACATCCGGACTTTGCCATCTTTCTTCGGCACTGGCACAATATTAGCAACCCATTCAGGATATTCAACTGTCACGAGGAAACCTGCATCAATTTGTTTCTGAACCTCACTCTTGATTTTGAGGGCCATGTCTGGACGGGTCCTTCTTGTCATACCCCAAATTTTGACCAACTTATTTTTTATTTTTTATTCGTACGTTGATCGTGTTCAGTCGGTCGTTCGCGCGCTAATTCCTGTAATATCTGTTTTTATTCGTATTTGTGGTTGCATTTATTTTTCATTCGTCGTTTATATTTTAATGTCGCTCGCGTATTAATTTCGTATTTTTTTACTCGCGTTTTGTGCGTTTTTAGCGTAGCGTAACGTTTGCGTTCGTAAAGTTCATTTTATTCACGTCGTCGTTTTATTGTTTTGTTTAGCGTAAAAAGCTGCGTATTTCAGTCCTATCAGACGAAATTTCGGCAGAGAGGTATTTTAAAATACCTCATTTTTTGGTTCCGACGGGACATTTTTTATTTTACTATTTTAATTTTCGTTTTTATTTTTAATTATTTATTTGTCCATTTATTTAATCTGTTTTTTTATTCATTTATCAGTTTTTATTATTTTTTTTTTAAGTCATTGTCCACATGTCAATTCATCATTGGTTCTGGTCCAACTTTCTCTCCAAGACTCAGCTAAGGGTATTTTCGTCCATTCCATGTATCAGTTACTTAAGGGTTTTTGTCAGAATTAATTAGGCAGGCACAAATTTCCAGGAAAACACTATCTCATTTTCAGCAGCCTCAAAAAAAGATCAAAGACTATTTTCACCAAGAACACTCCAAGAACACATCAAGAACATTCATCAAAATTTCCAGCAACTATTTATTTTATTTTTTTTTCGGATCAATAACAACAATAACACCACAACAGATCGGAATCAACATATCATCCAAGGTCGTTTTCGACCTTAAAACAACAACACTCAAAACAGAACCACAACCAAAACTCACCTCATAAACCATGTACCACCCAAACCGAGCCACACAAAGGGGCCGAACCAAACAAACACAAGGAACAGCCATAACCAGCCGTAACCGGCCGAACCAAACAGAAGATAAGGAACAGCCATAACCAGCCGTAACCGGCCGAACCGAACAAGGAAACGCAAAAAGGGAAAAGAACAAAACGAAAAGAGATAAGAAGAATCCGAAGAGAAGAAGAAAACGGAAAGGAAAGGCTAACGGAACCGAAACGCATAAGAAGAGGTAAAGAGGTAAAACTTTTTTTCAATTTCAAGCTTAGATCTAGGCTTTTGTGTTTAGTTTTTGGAAATTTTAGGGTCGGATTTGAACTTAGGGAAGAAAAAGGTATGTAAAAATGTTATTTTTTTTTGAAACGGAGAACTTTGATTTCTCCGGCACGGTGGCGCCGCCCTGTTGGGCCGGCCACCACCGCACCGGAGCGGGAGGGTTGAGTGGAGAGGATGAAGGTGGCTGGGTTTTAGAGAGAGGTTGCTCTCTCTCTCTCTAAAACCGAAATTGGAAGGGGAGAAGTGTTTGTTTTTTTTGTTTGTTTTTTTTGGAAAAACCTTTATATACTCATTTAATGGGAGCTGGGCGGGTCACCCATGGGTTGACCCAGTGCCCATGCCCAGCTCCAGCACCCATAGCCCAGCCCTTTTGGTTTCTACTGTTTTGCTATGCTCACCCCCCATTACTGCTGTTTGCACCCCCCTGCTTGGTGTAGTAATTTTTTTTTGTTTCTTTGTTTGTTTGTTCTTTCTTTTGATTTCATGTGCTTGCCTCTTAATTTATTTCATTTAAGTGTTATATTGTATTTTCATGCATCTTCATTAGTATTTTAATTTACACATTATGCATTTTATTTTATTTTATCACTTATGTTTAATGCATTTTAGGCTATGAAGTAACATTTCATAATTTTTTTTTTTCATTTTGGCCTAATGTTTTAATTATTATGCATGCATCATCTTTTAATTGTTTAATCACCATCTCATGCATATTTTATTTTTTGATTGTCTTTATTTTTGTAGTAAGCATACTAGAACATGTTATAATTTCATGCGTTTATTTTAATTAGTTAGTTCATATGATTTTAAACCATAATTCATGCATTTCTTTAATGTCTTAATGTTAACATCATGCATATTTTTTGGCTTAATTCATAGTTAATTTTCCCTTTCATATAAATTTTATTCATTTAAATATTCTAAAAACATTTCATATACTTTCGTTCCTTTTAATTTTGTTGTTCGGCATTTAGGGTTATTTCATATATTTGCATTTTAGGGTCTTGTTGTTTTTTAATGTGTTTAAAATTGCATTTTAGTTCATAGGAATATTTCTCATATTAGATATCATATGCATATTTAAATTGCTTGTCATTTATTTTGTTTTATTTTTATTTTTGGTTTAGTGTGTATAATTAGGAAATTGATGTAATTTTATTTTCGCGTTTTTTCTCTCTTAAGACCATAGAATGTATTTAGGGTATGTAATATGTAACCGGCACACGCACTGACACGCGCACCGACACACCACTTTATTTATCGCTTTACGCTCTTTTATTTTTATTCCGCCGTTACGCGATTTCATCGTTTAGTTTAGAGAAAATATTTTCTTAAAAAAAAAATCAATCAATTTAAATTCAAATTTCTTTCAAGTAAACCTTGGTATGTAATCCAAGTGATTTTCTTTTTGTTTTCCTTAATCAAATGTTAATCAATCTAATATCCACATTAGACATGGATTTCGTACAATTAAAAGTAACCAACTTCATCGTATTTTCTTCTCATGCCTTGAGGCCTCTCATCTCTTCTTAAAATCTTTTCAAAAAAAAAAATGATTAAAATCAATTCAACTCATCAAATAAGTTCTTTAGCCGAACTACTTGATTTTGATCCCGAGTTATTTGGGTAAGTAGGCAAAGAGTTCCCACTCTTCCAAATCAATAAAAATAACCAAAAACATTCTTCTTCTTTCTCCCTTCTTTCACTTTAACTCTTAACTTTTTTAATATAAGTAAAATCAATTTAGCGCAAGATTAGAGAATAGGTAGAAGGTTCCTATGGGATACCATAGTCGGTTAGGGTGCTTAACACCTTCCCCAATCGAAACCAACCTCCGAATCCAAGGTCTTAAGGGTTTTTACTCACTTTTTCCCTTCCCGCGAATAAAAGTTGAGAGTTCAAAGATTAAAGGTTCAAATCCGATCAATGATTTTGATACCCGAAAATCACGAGCACAGAAATGGCGACTTCACTGGGGATCTTTTTGAGGGTTAAGCCTATTTTATCTTTCTTTACTTTTGCGCTTTATTTGCTTATGCTTTTGTAAATACGTGCCTAATTGTTTACTTTTTACGTGAGTGGCGAGATAAGTCCTATACCTGGGCTTGAGTGAAATATAAGATAGGAGTGGTAGAATCATAGTGACATGCCGAGAGTATTCTCGTGTGGTGGAACATGTGATATAACCACACTTAGCGGAGGATCTTGAAGTGATATACGTCGGCGTGTGTTGTCGCGTTTAGACATTATTACTTTTAAATTTCCGTCGAAGCTAAGGACCTTAGTTACCTTTAACCCATCTTGGCCATTAGGATGTAGTGCGGTGGCTAACCAAGTGTTGTCTTGGTCTTAGTCGACACGCGATGCTACACTCAAACTAGACTCTCCTACGGACGCTGTTGGACCGGGTGTCGTCTCGGGAATCCAATAAAGTTCGGAGGGGGTTGTAATTTGGGAACTGTGTTAGAACCCTGGTTACAAGTGCATCTGAGACCTTAGTCCTTACCAGATGGCGTGTTTACCCTCAGCCCCAACTTTGTGGACTTAACCTCCCATGTTTTCTATGTTCTTTAGCATAATCATACATGCATGCATTCATTCATAAACCTTTTTCTCATCAAAAAAATCGAAGGACTTAAACAAGTTTTTGTAAACATCACAAAGGTAGTGGACCTTGTAAGAATGAACACTAAGAAATACAACTTCAAAAATCTTAACTAGGCTTTTGCTTTTATTAAGAACTTCTCCCTTGGTTACACTCTTACCTTTTGAAAAGGAACTGATTGCAATATCTTTACGAGTTTTCAACTGAAACCATGTTCCTCTGCGATGTTTACAATTCACTTTGATAAATCCTTCGATAACAAAGATTGTATATTTTTGCATAAGCATATCATGCATCATTTGACATTCATAGTTTCTGGTCGGTGTCTCACACTGTGTCTTCTCCATAAAGGGTCAACCCATCAGTCTACTCGCATCTACAACACTCGGGCAAATCAGAATGGATCACCTTGAACAAGAGAACCACAAGCTTCGTGAAGAGGTGACAACCCTCAGGGCCGAAAATGAGATTTTGAGGAACTTAGTATCTTTGATGACGGTTGCACAAAGTCAGCCATTAACTCTTCCTATTGTCAGCACTCAAGCTCAGCCGGTTGCTTCCACTACCCCGATTTCAACGGTGTTCGCTAGTACTCCTCAAAATGCTATGCTGGAAGGTTATCTCTGGAGCACACCTTTAAGTTCTGATGAAGTATTCCGTCCTGTTGTCTCCGAGGTTCAAGCTCCTTTTGTGCAAATGACAACGCCTATTCCTCAATCGGGCCCTTTGTTCCCTCAAGCTGCTATGACCTACTCATCTCCTTTGGTCAACACTGTTAAGCAAAATCACGAACCCATCCATCACTCAGAAGGTGTGGCTGCATGTGACCGGATAGATGAACTGGAAGAAAAATTTGATAAAATACGGCTGGAATTGAAAGCTCTCCGTGGGACAGAACTGTTTGGCCAGGATGCTTATGACCTTTGCTTGGTTCCCAATGTCGTAATACCACCCAAATTTAAGGTCCCCGATTTTGAGAAGTACAAAGGGAACACTTGCCCTAAGGATCATCTGGTGATGTATGTGAGGAAGATGTCTGCTCATATCAAGGATGATGAACTTCTTATCCATTGTTTCCAAGAGAGTTTGATTCATACCGCACTGATATGGTACATGGGTCTGAACAAGGTTGATATCAAAACTTTTAATGATTTGTGCGAGACTTTCGTCCAGCGATACAACTACAACTTGAACTTGGCCCCAAGAAGAGGGGAATTGCAGGCCATGACCCAAGATGATAATGAGTCCTTCAAAGCTTATGCCCAACGTTGGAGAGATTTCGCTGCACAAGTTCGTCCATCTCTGGAAGAGGAAGAGTTACCCGAGATTTTCCTTGATACTCTGGATCAGTTCTATCATGAGCGTATGTTGACAAGTGCATCCGGCAGCTTCGCAGAGATGATAACCGTGGGTATGCGCATTGAAGAATTGGTCCGAAAAGGGCGTTTGGTCAAAGGAAGTGTTCCCACTGATGGATCAGAAGATGAATACCAGGAAGCGTGTATGGTGGAAGGTTGGCCTCAACAACAGTATTTGGCTTACCACCCTGTTGCCTCTATTATGCCAATCACAAACGCTGTTTCCAATCCAGTGTGTCAACCCCAGTTTCAACAACAGCCTCGACAACAGGCTCCAAGAACACAGATTGATCCTATTCCTATGAAATATGCAGATTTGTTTCCAATATTGCTTGAAAGGAATTTGGTCTACACCAAGGCACCTCTTCCATTGCCAGCAAAATTTCCAGCCCGGTACAGACCCGATCGCTTTTGTGCCTTCCATCAAGGGGCACCAGGTCACGATATTGAAGACTGCTTTGCTTTGAAGAAGATAGTTCAGAAGCTAGTCCAAAAGAACCTATGGTCATTCTAAAGTTTGAACTCTGACATGGAAGTTAACCTACTACTGGATCATGATATTCGTTGACACGTGGAATGTTTAGTTGCACTTGGGTCGTTGCTGATGTTCCTTTCTACTACTCATTTGTTCAATTAATATGTTTGTTTGTTGTCTTATGTTTTTCAAAAAAATCCTTTCGTCCCACCCGAGGCGAAAGTGAATTGGTTTAGGGCTTTTTGCTTTATGTATCTTCATCATTAATTAAAAGGTCGCTTTGATCCCGACTTTGTTTTATTTTGAGCTTTTTCTGGAAAAAATGGTAATACAAAAAACCAAATAATTTCTTTTTCTTTAATCATATTCGCATAATCATAATTTTCACTTATCTGTCAAAATCAATAATCAAAGCATGCATTAATAAGCCCGTGGAACACTTCAACCCTGTACTCTCTCTCAACTTTGAGTTCTCTGTGTCCGAAATGGAAGAAAAGGAGGATAAATTCCTAATAAGAACTCTTGCCTACTGGGGCATCTCAGCCATTGAAGCTACAAAGAAATATCAAGAAAGACTGTCCAGAAGAGGGCATTCAATTATAAAAGTTGGCAATGAAATGTTAACATTTGCCTTGTACAAGAATTGTACTCCAGTACACACTTCAACAGGGGCAATCCCTCCCACCATCCCTCACTATACAACGTGAAGTTCAGAGTCCCGTCAATGGAAGTTCTGATGAAGGTTAAGCTTGTTGCACTTAAATACATTGTGGTCTTATGTCATGGACGGTTATATCAAAAGGATGAAGTGAGTTTCGACAAAGAAGGCTCGTCGCCATGAATGTCAAAAAGTGGCCTTGTGCTCAAACATTTGTTATCTGATTTTTACCAGACTCCAGGGGCAAAAGAATGCCTAATTGTAAAGAATGGTGATGAACTTGTATGTCCTGTGAATACCGATGCAGTCAAGAAATACTTTGTTAAAGTGAAAAAGCTCGATAAGTCGCAAACCTGCAAAGACGGCTTAGGCAAAAAGGAGCGTCTCGGTGGACTGAAAACCCGAAAGGGCGGTCCACGCAAAAGTTAGAGACATGTAAAAAAAGAGAGAATGATGAAAAATGGAAAATGTTTATCCTGATAGGTTGAAACCCGCAAGGGCGATCTATGCAAAAGTTAAGGATTGTGACAAAGTAACTGCATCTGGTTGGACATGAATCACTTGGGGCATTTCAGCCGTCAAAAGACCTTCGCCTTTTGGCAAAGCAACTGCATCAAATAAGATATAGTTCACTTGGGGCATCTTAACTGTTAGAAGACCTTCGATATGAAGCCTACAAATCAAGTACTTGAAATAGTGGAATTCAAAGTTGGTAGGGAGAACAGTGGTTACTGTGTTCAATGTACCTTTCCCATATAATTACCATTTTCCAAAATTTTCAAAATCTATGGAGCCACGCTTTTGGCGGGCCACCACTCCATTTACATTAATTTGAGCCTGTGCCAATTTATTTGAAATTCTCATTTATTCTTTATTTGCGAAATTTTCTTCTATTTTTGATGGTAATATTTAAAGCAAAAAAATTCAAAAAAATATATTTTCCATGTCTTTTGAAATGCATAAACAACAGGTACATCTTCTTTGAACTTATGAGTAGTTGAAGCACACATCAATATCCGTCTCAAGGACAGTTGAACTCTGCAAGTTAAGTGTGACCAAAGGCTATGAGATAACCTCTGTCAAAAAAAAAAAAAAAAGTGAAAAAAGAAAAAGCTCGCTAAGTCGAAAACCCGAAAGGGCGGCTTAAGCCAAAAATGAGCGTCCCGGTGGATTGAAAACCCGAAAGGGCGATCCAGGCAAAAATTAGGGACATGCAAAAAAAAAAAAATATTCCTGGTGGATTGAAAACCCGAAAGGGCGGTCCAGGCAAAAGTTAGGGATTCAAAAAAAACAATACAAAAAAATGATGAAAAGAAAACAAAGACAGAGGCATCACAATTCAAGTAGGCCAAATGGAAGAATGCACTTCATGCTGGTTTACAAATGGCAACTTCTGTCGTTTTGTTGTTTGATGGACTTGGTTCCTAGTGAATGGCGACTTCTGCCAAATTGTTGTTCGATGGACTTGGTTCCTAGTGAATGGCGACTTCTGCCAATCTGTTTGATTGATGGATTTTGTTCCCAGTGAATGACGACTTCTGCCAGAATGATTGGTTAATGGGTTGTCACCCTTCAGTGGTTTGATTAACGGGTTGTTACCTTCTAGTGGTTTGATTATTGGGTCTTTCCCTATCAATGAGTTGATTATGGAGCTTTACCCCATCAGTGGTTCGGTTAGCGGGCTGTACCCCGATAGTGTTTTGATTCATCCCCAGTAATGATATCCCCATTGAAGATTGCCGAGTGTTGGTACTGCGATGTCGGTCCACCTCTTATCTTACTTGTCCAGTCTTGTTTCATCAAGTTATATACAATCATTTGGTCGTACAAGTTTCCTGCATATATTCATACATTCATTCATATAAACATTCATGCATGTAACATGCACAATACCATTTATACATTATTGCATTAACCATCTTGTGTCTTATTTCAAGTGTATCGCATAAAAGCGTCATCCCCAATGTGTCTGATCAGTGATATCACCCTTAGTCTTGATTGGTCGTATCCCTTCAATTTGGTCCTCTATCACCATTGTGTGTCAAGCTGATAGCTTGCAAACGTCTTTTGGTACGTGTGTGTCAAGCTGATAGCTTGCAGATCACTTTTGTTATGTGTGCGTCAAGCGAATAACTTGCAAACCTCTTTTGGTACGTGTGTGTCAAGCGAATAGCTTGCAAATCTCTTTTGTTATGCGTGTGTCAAGCGAATAGCTTGCAAACCTCTTTCGGTTCCGTGTGTGTCAAGCGAATAGCTTGCAGACCACTTTTGTTACGTGTGTCAAGCGAATAGCTTGCAAACACCTTTTGTTACGTGTGTGTCAAGCGAATAGCTTGCAAACCTCTTGTGTTCCATGTGCGCCAAGCGAATAGCTTGCAAACACCTTTTGTTACGTGTGTGACAAGCGAATAGCTTGCAACCTTTTTTGTTCCATGTACGTCAAGCGAATAGCTTGCAAACACCTTTTTGTTCCATGTGCGTCAAGCGAATAGCTTGCAATACCTTTGGAGTCGGGTTGGATACCCTGCAAATGCTTTGAATCAGGATAATAGCTCGCAATTACTTGTGTGTCAAACAACCATTCACCAATGTCTTTTCAATCTACCCGATAATTATTCCAAAAGTATCCTTTGTTAAACGCTTGAATGTTTGTCATTACCTCAGTAAAGGTAATTGACAGTTTTACCCTTCGTATGTTCGTCATTACCCCAGTAAAGGTAATTGACAGTTTTACCCCTTTCGTATGTTCGTCATTACCTCAGTAAAGGTAATTGACAGTTTTACCCTTCGTATGTTCGTCGTTACCTCAATAAAGGTAATTGACAGTTTTACCCTTCGTATGTTCGTCGTTACCTCAGTAAAGGTAATTGACAGTTTTACCCTTCGTATGTTCGTCGTTACCTCAGTAAAGGTAATTGACAGTTTTACCCTTCGTATGTTCGTCGTTACCTCAGTAAAGATAATTGACAGTTTTGCCCTTCGTATGTTCGTCGTTACCTCAGTAAAGATAATTGACAGTTTTGCCCTCTCATATGTTCGTCTTTACCCCAGTAAAGGTAATAGACTGTATTTCATTCCGTGTTGTTCGTCTTTACCCCAGTAAAGGTAATAGACTGTATTTCATTCCATGTTGTTCGTCTTTACTCCAGTATTTTCGTCGTCATTGCATTCGTATTTGCATAACAGACAACTCATATCATTACATCCATAGAGCCTTCTCGATTTCTGAGTTGGTCAAAATTGGTGTACTTGATATTTAAGTCTCTCCGACCCGTCGTTTCAAAAAATTTCGTCTTTTTAAATCCTCGTGACGGAGAAACTTAAATAGGGGCATCTGTCATACCCCAAATTTTGACCAACTTATTTTTTATTTTTTATTCGTACGTTGATCGTGTTCAGTCGGTCGTTCGCGCGCTAATTCCTGTAATATCTGTTTTTATTCGTATTTGTGGTTGCATTTATTTTTCATTCGTCGTTTATATTTTAATGTCGCTCGCGTATTAATTTCGTATTTTTTTACTCGCGTTTTGTGCGTTTTTAGCGTAGCGTAACGTTTGCGTTCGTAAAGTTCATTTTATTCACGTCGTCGTTTTATTGTTTTGTTTAGCGTAAAAAGCTGCGTATTTCAGTCGTATCAGACGAAATTTCGGCAGAGAGGAAAAATACCTCATTTTTTGGTTCCGACGGGACATTTTTTATTTTACTATTTTAATTTTCGTTTTTATTTTTAATTATTTATTTGTCCATTTATTTAATCTGTTTTTTTATTCATTTATCAGTTTTTATTATTTTTTTTTAAGTCATTGTCCACATGTCAATTCATCATTGGTTCTGGTCCAACTTTCTCTCCAAGACTCAGCTAAGGGTATTTTCGTCCATTCCATGTATCAGTTACTTAAGGGTTTTTGTCAGAATTAATTAGGCAGGCACAAATTTCCAGGAAAACACTATCTCATTTTCAGCAGCCTCAAAAAAAGATCAAAGACTATTTTCACCAAGAACACTCCAAGAACACATCAAGAACATTCATCAAAATTTCCAGCAACTATTTATTTTATTTTTTTTTCGGATCAATAACAACAATAACACCACAACAGATCGGAATCAACATATCATCCAAGGTCGTTTTCGACCTTAAAACAACAACACTCAAAACAGAACCACAACCAAAACTCACCTCATAAACCATGTACCACCCAAACCGAGCCACACAAAGGGGCCGAACCAAACAAACACAAGGAACAGCCATAACCAGCCGTAACCGGCCGAACCAAACAGAAGATAAGGAACAACCACATCCACATCCACTTCTCACGACTCTCCGTAGCTAGATGCTCCTGATACACTTCCTGGGTCGCTGGAAGTAGCGGTAACGGCATGGATGGAGCAGATGCGGACACATATCTCATAGCAGGGTAAGGCATACCAATCTCCACGGCCCGATCTATCACCCATTGGGTGTAAGCCTCATGAGCAACACCAGATCTCACGCCCAAATGCTTCACACTCTTCTTACGAACCTTGGACCATGCGTCCATAAAAGCTTTCCTTTGACCGGTGGGAGCATTCATATAGTAGAAGAATTCCGGGGAAGTAGCAAGATTGATGGGCTTTTCCTTCATCGGGAAACCAAACTGTCTCATGGCAAGCTCAGGGTTGTAGTTGATTCCCCCTCGGGTACCAAGAAGGGGTACATTGAGAAAATCCCCACAACCAGTAATAATCTCTTTGACTTGAGCGGCGGGAGTGAGCCAAACCACCTCATTAGGAGTGAGGGCCATGATGCGCTGTGAATAAGACCAATTCTCCGAGTTTGCATGGAAAGAGCTCGGAAGGTGAGAAATAAACCACCTATACAAGAGAGGCATGCAGCAGAGGATGTACCCCCGACCCTTGAGAGTTCGATCATGGATGGCATGGTACGTGTCAGCTAGCAAGGTAGGAACCGGATTCTTGGAATGAAAGACTTCAATAGCGTTCATGTCCACAAAGTTGTCAATATTCGGGAAGAGAATGAGCCCATAGATAAGCAGTGCAAGAATGGCCTCGAGAGTGTCCTGACAAGTGGTTTTGAGATTAGCCTGCTCAAGTAGATACTTCGAAGCGAACCCCCGGATGTGAGACTTAGTGACAAGATGGTTGGAGACGTCGGAGATCTTGAGATAAAGGTCCTTAGCAATAACCAAAGGTGTAAGAGTAGATCCGGGACCGGTGAAAGGTGTCCCCTCGGCTACAGGTAAACTCATCAAGTCGGAGTATGCTTCAAGAGTAGGAACTAACTGGAAGTCTGGGAAAGTAAAGCAACGAAAGTCTGGATCATAGAATTGCACCAGAGTGTGCACCAACTTCTCTTCGACATTGGTCCGGAGAATAGTAAGCAAGCTACCATATCGGAGTCGAAAAGCAGTCGGATTCTTAACCTTGAGTGTCAGCTCTCTCAAACTGACCAAATCAACTTCCTTGAATTTGTAGGACTTGGTTTTCTTCATACCTGTAATGTTTACAAAGTTTTTAATTTGTTTAAACCTTTCGATGAATGCATGGAAAGAGTTTATGCATGAATGCATGTATGCATGTTTGTTTTGTTTTTTTCCAAATGTAAATGAAACATGGTGGGTTGAGATTCAAAATCAAGGAGTCACGGGTGGACACGGTGTTCGGTGAAACTAGGGGTTTGGATAATAGTAACCAAGGTTCTAGAGAGGTTCCCAAACTGCAACCTCTCTTGCGTATATCATGGTAGCACGAAACAACGTCCGCCCCACATTTATCCGCAAGAAGGTCTAGTTTGAGTGTAGTATCGCGTGACGACTAAAACTCGAGACGACACTCGGTTTAGCCACCGCACTACGTCCTAAAAAAAGAGGCCAAGGATGGGCTTGGTAACTACGGTCCATAGCATCATTGAACAACTGAAAACAAAGTGTCTAAGCATGACGACACATGCCGACAACATTGCTCCCAAAAATGCCTTCGCTATGTGAGATTGATCGCATAATCCAATACGCGAGGCAACCCTCGGATCGAATTGTTGATTATATCTCTGCCTATTCCTAAGTTCACTCAGCCCGGGTATAGGACTTTTGATATTCTCACCCCACACGTTACAAGAAAATAGACAAATATTCACATACATGAGCAAATAGAGTAAAGCGAGAACATAAACTACGAGAAACTAGGCGTAACCCAAACTTAAAATTATCCCCAGTGAAGTCGCCATTTCTGTTGTCTCGATTTCGGGGTGTCAAGTCATTGAATCGGCTTGAACCACTCAATCATTGACAAATCTCTATTTTTTCTTGGGAAGGGCAAAATTGAGAAAAAAAACCCTTATTAAGACTCGAGGCTCGGGGTCGTATTCGCTACGGGAAGGTGTTAGGCACCCGTAGCGACTAATTTCTTAAACTCATGTTTTCGCTTTACTTTTAATTTTATTGAAAGTTGTTTATTTGGATGAGAAAAAGAAGAAGACATTTGGTTTTATTTTTATTTGAATTGAGGGAGTCGTGGAACTCCTTGCCTACATACCTCTTTAAGAGGATCAAATCCATTGTAGTTCGTTCTAAAAAACTTTGCGAGTTGAATTGCTTTTAACTTTGAAAATGGTTTTAGAAGAAGATGCGGGGCCGTGAAGGCTCTAGAAAAGAAGGCGAGGTTGGTTCAATTTTTAAAAAATGTTAGTCTAAAATTGATTATTTCTTTGAGTTTTTATTTAAGAAAAAGAAGTAAACTGGTGGAGTTTTGACTCCGAGTTGTATTAAAAGGTTTGAGTTAAGATGTTGTTGTTTTTTGTTTATTTTTTCCTTTTGGAGAAAAGATTTTCTAAGAATCGCGTCACCTAATCATACATCTAATCGTTATGCATACACCGTGTGTGCGTGTCAGTGTCTGTGTCAGTGTACATCACCAAAGTCCATTGTTCGTTTACATTTGACCTAATTACATGCTATGGTCTTTGCGAGGCATTAAAAAAATGAAAGCTACTCTAAAATTATTACATAAGAATTCTAAGAGAAATTACATGAAATCTAAAGAAGGGAAAGTGCCGGAATGAATGCTTATGAGATGCATGAGAAATGAAACGCACGGTTAGTAAGCAAAACATATAGTGGTAATAATAAAGAGTAAGCAAGAAATGACTAATGAAATGACAAGAAACAATAGTAAAGCACATATTGAAGAAGTGATGGAAATAATAGCCAAAGATAAAAGTAAATGCACAAGATTCTAACCACAAAATCTATCTAAACACATGACCTATAATTTCTACCATAGCACAAGTTTGGGAGCCAATTTCAAGCACAAGAATGGGTATTTACAAAGCATGGTTTGGGTTCAAAATTATCACACATTTAGGCATATCTCACATTTTTCAAAGTAAACTTACAACACAAGAAATTCAACCATAAACCCACAAACAGTAGTAATTGACATAGAATCATGAGTAAAACACCACAAAATCACATAGCATACACCAACATCATATGGGGAACGTGAATACTCAAAAATCATAGAGGAAAATTTCACAAAAGCGCATAAAGATGAAAATCAACCAAGAATCTAGTCATGCAATTTTTTATTGGTCCACAAGTGTAAAATACACCACAAAACAGTCACAAATATAGCAAAAAACACATAGCAATTTTTCTGGAATTTTGTGGCCTAAATTTGGATAATCAGAGGTGCAAGTAGCAAAAAAAAAAGAGAAAAAACGAAAAAACTGGGCCCTAACCCAAAGCCCAACGCACCATGGATCTGCCTCACAAAACCGGCAATAAACCGGACCGGTTCAATTGCCTTTATAAAGGCAAGAGCTCCGGTTTTTTTTCATTTGCACTTGTTCTTTCTCTCCCTTCTCACCGTTTTTCTCTCATACTCTCTCTAGCATCCCACCGCCGGTGAGATGAAGCTACGGCGGAGACCTTGAAGGTCCGCCGGAAACTTCATCTTCTCCGGCGAACCTATGAGTTTTCCGGCGACTCAAAACCCTAATTTTCCAGAATTTAAAAAAAAACACATGGATCGGTTCGTCTCTTCGTTCTAAACACGATTCTGGCATTGGTTTTTACAAATTCAAATTGAAACGATGTAGATCTTGATTGTTGGTTACGGTTTCAAACTGTTTCTTCTTCTGAGTTTCTTGACGAATCTTTAAGAGATTCACTCCGAGTTAAACCCGTTTGCGAACCTTGAAGTGTTTTCTTTTTGATTGTCGAATTGTTTTTGTTAGGGTTTCGAATTTTTGAACGAAAACTGTTGAATCCACCACGGATCTACATCGATCTGAATTTGTGACGTTTTTTAGCGCAAGAAAACTGTGGATTGAGTATATACCTGAGTTTTAATTCGGAGATTCGAACCAGATTTTGAATAGCAACTCTGTTTTTCGTTGATTTTGGCTTGAATCCGAAAATAAATCGGTATTTCCTCTTCTTCACTGGAACCGGTTCATCTTCTTTGATTTCCTCTTCTTCCTCAACTCTCGGAATCTGTGATCGCGCTTGCAGCTTGCTGCTTCTGGTGGCGAGCTCGCGCTTGAATTGCAGATTCTACCGGTTCAATGATGAACCTTCTGAGAACCGCCGAGAAACTGCACCAAATTCGTGTTGATTCCTTGATGAATTGTGATTCTGGAATTCTAGGGTTTGTTCATGGTGTTCTTGATGATTTTTGTGAATTTATGGATTTTGATCTGTAACTGCCAAGAGAGAGAAACGAAATTCTGTTTTGGGTAATGATTGCACTGAATCGGAAAAAAAACGATCTCTCTATGATTCTGCCACTGTGTTCCTTATATATGCTGCCATGTGTATCTGACCTCCAATGAGAATGCGACACCTGGATTTTGAATGAGCTGGCACAGTCCTGGCAATGTGCTGGATTTCAAGGACCTTTCTGCAAAATTGAAAACTTGGGGACCAAAATGCAATTTTGGAAAGTTTTGAGGACTAAAAAGCAAAAAATAAAATAAAATCGGATTAAAACTGGTAATCTGACAAAACGTATAGTGAAACGAAAATAAAATCGACCAACGGACTAAAACGAACAAAATACACAAATGAGGTATTCTAAAATACCTCCCTGCCGAAATTTTGACATGAAAAGACCAAAACGCCCCTAAGGACCAAACTGACTCAAACTGACTCAAAATGACTCAAAATGACTCTGATACAATTTTGAACTGGGTTCTTAACAGAGATGGGATTAAAAATGTAAAAAGAAACTGAAAAAGATTCAGAGACAATCACAAGGACTAAAGTGGGTCCCACTGCAGGAAATGACCAAAATGCCCTTTTGTACGATTTTTCCCAAATATTTGAAATAAAATGCAAGGAAAGCAATGCAATGCCTCAAGTAGGTCTTAAATGACCTTTTGCGCAAGAAAAGACCCCGTGGATTGGTTTTATGCAAGAGAAACATAGACAAAGTCATGATTAAAAATACTGCAATGCAGAGATAGTAAAAGAATATGCAGATGAAACATAGTAAAAATTCAAAATAACAATTGCGATTTGACAATGATTAAAGATAGAAAATAACATTGAATGAGTATTTTTGGGTCCAAAATCAGGGTATAACAACAGTGAATAGTTTTTTATCCGGGAATTCGACCATAATGGCCTTATCTTTCTTTGTGACCTCTACGTTATCCAGCTGCGAAAGATGATCAGCCACCACATTCTCGACTCCCTTCTTGTCACGAATCTCAAGATCAAACTCTTGCAACAAGAGAATCCATCTCAGCAACCGAGGTTTTGACTCCCCTTTGGTGATGAGATATTTAAGAGCTGCATGATCTGTAAAAACAATGACTTTGGAGCCAATTAGATAAGAACGGAATTTTTCCAAAGCAAATATCACCGCGAGCAATTCTTTTTCAGTAGTGGAATAGTTCACTTGATTTTCGTTCAAAACCTTGCTTGCATAGTAAATTGCATGGAAAAATTTGTTCTTGCGTTGGCCTAGGACTGCACCAAGAGCATAATCACTTGCATCACACATAAGTTCAAACAATAGATCCCAATCAGGAGCAATGATTATTGGTGCAGTCACCAACTTGGTTTTAATCAAAGAAAAAACATCTAAGCATTCAGAATCAAAATTAAACTCATTTTCTTTGACCAAGAGGTTACAAAGGGGCTTTGCAATTTTTGAAAAATCTTTTATAAACCGCCGGTAGAAACCAGCATGCCCCAAAAAACTCCTCACTCCTTTAATATTAACAGGAGGGGGAAGTTTCTTTATAACCTCTATTTTGGCCTGATCCACCTCGATGCCCTTAGCACTTATTTTATGTCCCAAAACGATACCTTCAGTTACCATAAAATGACATTTTTCCCAATTTAAAACAAGGTTCGTTTCGGTGCATCTTTTAAGGACATCATCTAAATGGAACATGCATTGATCAAAAGACTTACCGAACACTGAGAAATCATCCATAAATACCTCAATGTTCTTCTCTATCATATCAGCGAAGATGGAGAGCATACACCGTTGAAAGGTTGCTGGTGCACCACACAGCCCAAAAGGCATCCTTCTATATGCAAACACACCAAAGGGACAAGTGAATGCTGTCTTCTCTTGATCTTCCGGAGCCACAACAATTTGATTATACCCCGAGTACCCATCCAAAAAGCAGTAAAAAGTCTGGCCAACCAACCTCTCTATCATTTGATCCATGAATGGTAAGGGAAAGTGATCTTTCCTTGTTGCTGTATTCAACCTCCGATAGTCTATACACATTCTCCAACCAGTGACAGTGCGGGTGGGAATCAATTCATTTTTATCATTAGCCACCACCGTCATACCACCTTTCTTAGGCACAACATGAACAGGACTTACCCATGCACTATCAGAAATAGGGTAAATCATAACAACATCTAGCAATTTTAGAACTTCCTTCTTCACCACTTCCTTCATTGTTGGGTTTAGTCTTCTTTGAGGTTGAACCACAGGTTTATATTCAGCCTCCATATGTATCTTGTGCATGCCGTAAGCTGGGCTAATACCCTTCAAATCAGAAATCGACCATCCTATGGCTTCCTTGTTCTCTCTCAACACCCTCATTAGCTTTTCTTCCTCCAAAGGTGTTAAGGTGCTGCTTATAATTGCTGGTTGAGAGGTATCCTTGCTAAGGAAAAAATACTTCAATGTAGGAGGCAAAACCTTCAAATCTGGACTGTTCTTTTCCTCCTTGCTCAAGGGCTGCACTCCTTTAGATTCCTCATCATGTAACTCTTCAATTTTTACCGATCCTTTCTCTTGCTTGTTTTCCTCAAGTTGTTCAACACATTCCTTCACCTCAAGATCTTCATTAGCGTCACAAGTCTCTATAGAATTCACAATTGTTCTCTCCATAGGCTGTGTGGTTTGAGGTTCACATGAATTGTCTTCCACTATTTCTTCAATAACATCGATACGGTAACATCGAGGATTGTCACTTCGGTGCTTCATAGCTTCAAAAATATTAAACACTACTTGTTCATCTTGGAATCTTAACATGAGTTCACCTCTTTCAACATCAATCAAAGCACGACCAGTTGCAAGGAAAGGTCTCCCCAAAAGTAAGGGAATATCTTCATCTTCAGCAAAATCCAAGATAACAAAATCCGCAGGAAACACTAAGTCATTAACTTTGACCAAAACATCTTCCAAAATACCATAAGGATAAGAGATTGACCTATCAGCTAATGTGAGGGTCATTCTTGTAGGTTTTGGCTCCCCACATCCTAACTTCTTCATCATTGATAGAGGCATCAAATTTATACTTGCCCCCAAATCACATAAAGCTCTTCCGACATCTAATTTCCCGATGGAGCAAGGGATAGTAAATGCTCCCGGATCTTTCAACTTAGGAGGTAGTTTCTTCTGGAGTATTGCACTACAATTTTCAGAAAGTGCAATGTTCTCGTCATCCTTCGGTTTCCTTCTTCCAGTCAATAGTTCTTTCATAAACTTAGCATAAACATGCATCTGATCAAGAGCTTCACTAAAAGGAATGTTGACCTGGAGTTGAGAGAAGAGTGCCATGAACTTCTTGAATTGTCCTTCTTCCTTCTTTTTCTTCTTATCCAAATGAGGATAAGGAAGCTTCACATAAGATGGAATTACTTGATCCTTGTTCCCATCCTTCAGCAGTTGGTTTTTACTTTTTTTTAAGATCGAGTCAACATCTATTAACTTCTCATTTTTTTTCTTCCTCATTAGTCTTTTTCTTCTTTTCATTTTCAACTACGCCATGAGTACTCTCTTTTTCAACTTCGCCTTGTTCATTTTCATCCACTGATATTTCTTCCCCAACATTCTTTTCAACTACTCCACCATCATTCTCCTCTTCAACAACTGTGTCAACCTTCTTTCGGTTCTGTGGAGCTGGAGGTGTTAACACCTTCTTGCTCCTCAACTCTATAGCATTACAAGTTTCATTCTTAGGGTTTTCTTTGGTGTTACCTGAGAATCCCCCTTTGTTCTGCTCAGCCAGTTGCTTCGCCATCTGCCCTATTTAAGTTTCAAGCAATTTTCTAGAGGCCTCATTGTTCTTTCTTTCAGTTTCTTAACTCTTCTTCATATCTTCAAAGTTTCCTTGAGTCATCTTCATGAAATTGATCATTGTCTCCTCTAGAGCTGAGGGCTTCCTTGGTTGTTGCTGTTGTTGAGGGTTTGGTAACAAAGGGTTCAAAGTGTTGTTGTTGAAGTAACTCAAGTTAGGATGTTTGTTAAACCCTGAATTGTAGTAAGGATTTTGTCTCTGATAGTTTCCCATGTAATTTACCTCTTCACTGCCTCCTTCTGGAACACACTCGCCATTGGCATGTCCCTCTCCACAGAAATCACACTTGACAGCAACAACTTGTTGAAGTTTGTTGGATATCATATAGCTATGAAATTCTTTAGTGAGAATCTCCAGTTGCTTATTCATTACTGCTTGGTTGGCTAGGATAGAAGTTTGATCACTCACATTAAACACGCCATTCTTCTTCTTTTCCACATCAGCACGGTATTCGTTTGCAGCCATGTTCTCAATTAAAGCTTGCACTTCGTGGTCAGTCTTCACTTTCAGGCTTCCTCCAGCTGAAGCATCTAAGAACATTCTGTTGTTGGAAGTTAGCCCCTCAGTAAAGATTTGGAGGTATTGTTTTTCAGAGAACTCATGGTTAGGGCATCTTTTCAGAAGCAAATTGAATCGCTCCCATGCATCATATAATGATTCACTTTCCCCTTGCCTGAAGTTTGAAATCTCCTGCTTCTTATCCCAATATTTAGACATCGGAAAGTATTTTTCTAAAAACTTCAGATCAAGTTCCTCCCATGTTTGAATGGTTCCACTAGGTAAAGAAAGTAACCAATCCTTTGCTCTCCCGGTGAGAGTAAAAGCAAACAACCTCAGCTTCTTTTGGTTTTTAGTCACTGTGGCTGGAGGTACACAAAACTCACGTGTTTCATGGAAGTGGCTTAGATGTTCATGAGGGCTCATCGCATCAGACCCATCAAATTGTTTCTCCTTCAAGCCATTCTGAACAGAAGTCTTGATGTCAAACGCAACAGGATTAGCAGGTTGGAAAGTGTGAGTTAGTCGACCACGGTTGTTAGCTAAACCATTGTCTCCCAACTTAGGCCTTTGTGGTTGATCTCCCATCATGATAGATTTAGGAGAAGAGATTGATTCAGGTTCAGCTAGTGTTGAATTAGGTAGTTGTTCACGTACACCCGGTGGATCTGACTTTGATTTAGACAACCGGACGATTTTCCGATTAGCTCTTGCAGTCCTTTCGATCTCAAGATCGTATTCTAGGTCGTCGGAACTCCTTCTACCTCGCATAAACAGCAAAATACCTTAGTAGCACTGCACAATGCAAATTAAATAATGAACACTGAATCAATTTAATATTTTTAACAGAAAATAAATTGCAGAAATCCTAAATTATAACGCAATTGCCTTGTTGAAATAAATCAACAATCCCCGGCAGCGGCGCCAAAAACTGGATAGAATTTTGGCAAGTGTACCAAATACTATCAAAGTAGTAAAAATATCGTTCCCTCAAGGACTGGTTTTAATCTCAAAAAGTCAAGTACGTTATTGAATTAAGATGTAATAAAAGTTGTTTTGTTTTGCCACAAGGCAATAGATTGGTTTAATAGCATAAAACTTTGTAACAAAGTCGAAAGCTATGGTCAGTAGTCATTCGTTCTCACGAAATCATATATATATATATATATATGTGATCAGATTATATAAAGCATTAAGAACAATTGAATTGAATAAAAACTAGATTGTCATTCACAATAAATAGAGTTTCACAGCAACATATATCAATTAGGGTTACAAAAAATCATCTTAAACCTAACCTCTAGTGGATTTAGCTACTCATAATCGAGTTTATAAATAACATAATCATTAGAGGTAACAATACATACATGAACAGGTTACAAGGTGAAGAAATCGCCCCTGCAGCCGTCTTTAGGTCTCAAAATCGCACTTTGCTCTTCTCAAATCGTAACCCTTGTTTTCAGAATAGCCTTCAGCTTAAATAGGCACAGAAATTCGTCTAAAATCGTGTCACGTTTTTGTAGAATCGTGACACGATTTGCCTTGTATAACTAACTTCTAAATTAGGGTTTCTTCAAATCGTGTCACGTTTTGGCCAACGTGACATGTTTTTGCCTTGGCAGAGAGCATGTTTTAGTCTTCTCCAATCGTGCCACGTTTTTTACCAATCGTGACACGTTTTTGGTCCTTTGTAATTTCTTCAGTTTTTCTGCTTTTCTTGCTGCTTAAGTTACCTTGTGAACTCTAAATTGTGATCAAGATACATAGAAATTTACGTAATGACAAGGTGCCAACAGTGACTATATGTTGGATTGGTTTTTATAGACCATCTTTTGAGTTGGTTTTTATAATTGAGAATCAGACGGAGTCCAGATGTACATACTCACCTTATGCTGGATCCGTCCATGTTCCCAACTTAAATTATTTGCAACTTTTACGATAGAGTTAAGATATGAAAAAAATACTTATGCTGGATCCGCCCATGTTCCCAACTTAAATTATTTGTAACTTTTATGATGGAGTTAAGATATGAAAAAAATACGGGTCCGACAGAGTGATTGGTTTACTTGGAGGGATAGTAAATTAGATTAACATATTTACATGTAAATTGATGTTAAAAAATTAATGAAGTAGAAGTTTTAGCAGTGGGTTACTTTTCTTAAAGATACAGTAGACCACAAACACTCAAGTACTATTCATAATTGGACTGCTTCTAATTTAGATTTCACAAAAGGTTTAAAGTTGGACCCTAAATTTGTTTATTGCTTAAATAATGAAATTTGTTAATAAAAAACGGGTATAATATATTATTTTATTAAAAATGGCGATACACCTGGACTCTTTTTTTGGATTGACATTAGGAACACCCCGAGGTTTCTCACCCCTTCCTCTAATCACAATGACACAAAACCACCTTAAAGTAAAATCATTGAACCACCTGAACTTTCGTTAACAAAGTTGTACAAACAACATATCTAGTTCTCTAATTGCTATATTTGTTGTTCAAGATCAAAACATATGTTGTGTTTCACAAATTAAGTTTTTCATATCTAAATATTCTGCAACCGTAAACACCATTTGTCCAGGCTAAACCATAAGATAAACCACTTTCTAGTTTTTAAGAAGGATTCTATAACTCTTTTTGAAAGAAAGAAGAACGTGTTATGCAAAGATCTATTACGATTCTAAAACCACTCAGTTGTACATGTGGGATTTCTAATCCGACACAATCATTTTAACACGAGATTTGAATTTGAGTCTTTGTAACAAACACAAGATCTAAATTTTTGTCTCTGTAAATAATAAATTTCTTTTGCAAGATCTAAGGTTCTAAATGGTTTTACGTACGATAGAAATAATATTAAGAAAAAAATCAAAGTGTTAAATTGAGATTCATTAAGGAAGCAAAATTTATGACAAACAAGTGGTCATGACTATCTTTTCTATCAAATTATTCTTCATGAAATATTGAATTTTAATCAAATCGACGAAGTACCAAATAATATAAAAATCAAAATGATTTCTATCTCATTTGATACTTCGTCGATCGATCAAGATTCTTCTTCAGTTTCATACAAGCACACACAACTCTAGCGATCACCTACTGTCTCTTTGAGTTTTTATGTGGTACATAGTAATATTTGTAGGCCTTTACAGTTAGCAAGGTCCTTACTTTAAATATTTTTTCTTTTTATATTTTTCTTAATTTACTCAACATAGGGAATAGATACAATATTAGTGTAATGGCTTTTTTTTGGCTAGTCAATTATAGCCGTTTCATCATTAAAACCGCTTGATTTTAATTATAACTATCTCTAACGTTAGAAATATACATGATTGTGTTTATTGACGGTGTAAACTTTTTACATTGGCATTGTTTCAAAGTTAAACTCTTACTATATTAACAATCAACTAACATTGGAACTATAAATTTCAGAAAAATTAACTTTATGTAAATGCATTCAAACATAATCTATTTTACAACCAACTTAAATAATTCAAGAAAAATTGAATTTGATCACAATAGAATTAGGCATGAAAAGCTAACTCACACTCGATAAATTTGACAATAACCCGCCTCTTCTTTGACAAAGAAGCGATAGGACGAGGGTGGGAGTGTACATATCTACCCCACCACAAACCTACCTCATTATTGAAAAAAGTATTTTTAAACATTTTATATACACATGCTTTTTCATTTTATAGAATATTTAATAATATATTATAAATTTTAGTCTTCTCTCAATAGAAAAACTTATAATTTTTTTATTTAATAATTATTATTTTATTATATGTTTTCTTTCTTAGACTAAGTGCAATGGTAAAAATCATTTAACAACACTCAACATCCACTTTTTCAATTTCCAACAATCCACATCATTTTCTCTCTCTTTATTCAACACTCATTCAATTTTTACCCTCTCCAATGATTTTTTCTTTCAACACTCTACCCCACCACTTTTTATTTCATATTCTTATTTATTTTTTTATTTTTTTATTACATAAAATTTCAATTATCGATTATAATTAAATTAAAATAATAAACACTTAACAATTTATTTTTGAGTTTTTTTGGAAAAACAAAATTTTGTAAAATAATTTATTTTTATTTTCTTAATTTAAAATGCAATACAACAAACTAAGCACGCGACACACAAATAACTTAAAATGAAATACAACAAACTAAGCATGCGGCACACAAATAACTTAAAATGCAAATGGGTAATCAGAAGAACTCTGAGTGTTGAACTTATTATTATTGGGATACATTTTACTAAAAAAAAGACTAAAACTTCAAAACAAAAGCTAATAATAAGATTAAGATAGTGAAAAACTTGGTTTTTTTCTGTGTCTAAATCAAATGATCCAAGTCTCTATTTATAGACAAAAAAAATCATGAATTCTGGTAAAAAAAACAAAAATTATCTGCAATGAAATAATTGAGTTTAAATTATTAAGATGATAAAAATTCAGACAACCAATCGAAATTTGTCAAGTGTCCCTGCCTTTATCCATTTCTTTTTCTCTCTCCGCGCTTTCTGATTACCCAATACATGATTCACAAAATCATGTATTTCATTAGAAATGTCATTTTTTTTATCATTTTAGAGAAGGATTTATGTCAAAAATGGTTTCTCTTGTAAAATGTTACTTGCCTTGACTCTTCTGAGTGTGATTCTCTAAATGTCTTAGGTTTGATTCTCCTCGGTGTCTATTTTGGTGGGTTAGTCCATATAGTTCCTCGCTCTGGCTTTAAACAGAGTTCCCGCAAGTGGACCGTAAAATTTGACCATCCATATTAGTTGATCTGTAAGACGGATACTAAGTTTCCTAAGACCAAGTGCAATGGGCTTATTGAAAGGGATTTCTGGGTAATCAAAATGATTTCTATCTCATTTGATACTTCGTCGATCAATCAAGATTCTTCTTCAGTTTCATACAAGCACGCATGACTCTTGCTATCACCTACTGCCTCTTTGAGTTTTTATGAGGTGCATAGTGATATTTATAGGCCTTTATAGTTAGAAAGGTCCTTATTTTAAATAATTTTTCTATATATTTTTTTTCTTAATTTATACAACATAGGGATTAGTAACAATATATACTATCAGTGTAATGGTTTTCTTTGTGGCCAATAAATTAGATCCGTTTCATCATCAAAACCGCTTGATACGTTAGAAATATTTGTGTTTGTGTTTATTAACGGTGTACATTTTTACATTGACATTGTTTCAAAGTTAGACTCTTAATATATTAACGGTAAATGACATTGGAACTATAAATTTCAGAAAAATTAACTTTATGTATATGCATTCAAGCATAATCTATTTTACACTTAACTAAAATAATTCAATAAAAATTTAATTTGATCACAATAGAATTAGGCATGATAAGGTACCCACACTCGATAAATTTGACAATAACTCGGCTCTTCTTTGACAGAGAAACCTCACATTGACAGGTACTGTGCAAAAAAATTTCGATATTCTAAATTCAGTGATAGGACGAGGGTGTGGGAGTGTACATATCTACCCTGCCACAAACCTAACTCATTATTGATAGAAGTATTTGTAAACATTTTATATACATGTGTTTATTCATTTTATAGAATATTTAATCATACATTATAATTTTTTATCTTTTCTCAATAGAAAAACATATTTTATTTTTTATTATTTAGTAATAATTATTTTATTATATATTTTCTTTCTGAGAAAACTCGGTATCCGACTTAAAGACCTACTAATATGAAGGGTAAAATTTTATGGTTCACTTGCGGGAAATTTATGGTCTAACCCACCAAAATAGACATCGAAGAGAATCAAACCTAAGACCTTGAGAGAAACACAATCAAAAGTGTCAAGGCAAGTAACATTTTACAAGGTAAACTGTCTCTGACGACAATCCTTCTCTAAAATGATATTTTTTTTTGTTATTTCTAATACAATACACCATTTTGTGAAAAAGAGAGATATGTCATTTGTACAACTAGTTATAAGCTGGCTTAATGATGGAAATGAGAGAAATGACATATCAATAAACATTTAGCGACAAATTTTGGGACAACTCTCTCCCCCCCTCCTCTCTCTCTCTCTCTCTCTCTCTCTCTCTCTCTCTCTCTCTCTCTCTCTCTCTCTCTCTCTCTCTCTCTTGCTAGAAAGCAGCAGAAACAATAAACACTCTACCAAAAAAAGTCATGCCATGTCAAACCAAAGGTGAACTCTTTGCAGCTTATTTGCAAAATCTTTCGGTCTATGGGCAAATCAAGAAATTCAGGAGGTCAAAATTCAAAAAGAGTTGAAATGTTAGTACTAATTTTCAGAGCTATGAGGTAGTAGACACACATCTTCACACACAATGGATCCGCCTATGTTTCTTACCTAAATTTATGATGGTCAAATACGGTTTGACCATCATCTGTGTTGGTTTTGATAATGAGAATCAGACGTGGTCCAGGTGCACACTCACCTCACGCGGGATCTTCCCATGTCCACAGCTTAAAATTATTTGCAAATTTTACATTGGAGTTAATATATTAAAAAAATGGGTTAGACTGAGTTATTGGTTTGCTGAAAGGGATAATAAATTAGATTAACTTGTTAATATGTAAATCGAAGTTAAAAATTTAATTATGGAAGTAGAAGTTTCGGCAGTGGGTTTCATTTCATAAAGATATAGTAGACCACATTCACTCAAGTGTTATTCATTATCGGAGTGCTTATACTTTCGCTTTCAAAAAAGGTTTAAAGGGGTAGCCTCATAATTTTTATTACTTTAATAGTGAAGTTTGTAAATTAAAAAGAAAATAATATATTATTTCATTAAAAATGGAGACACTCTACACCTGAACTTTTATTTATTTATATTAGGAGCACCCTCATAGTTGTTGTTTCTTACCTCTTCCCCCAATCATAGTCACACAAAACGACCTTAAAGTAAAATCATTGAGCCATCAGAGCTCCGTTAACAAAGATTTACAAACATCGGATCTAATTCTCTACTTGCTATAATTTGTTGCTCGAGATCACAACTTAGGTTGTGTTTCACAAATTAGGTTTTGTTGATCTAAAAGTTATGCAACCATTAACGCCATTTGTCCTTGATAAGAATTAAAATCCACCAGTTTCCAATTTTTGAGACTAGATCTATAACTCTTCTTGAAGAAAAAAGAGGTGTTATTTAAAGATATATTACGATTTCAAAACCACTCAGTTTTACATGTGGGATTTCTAATTCCACATGCTCATTTTAACACAAGATCTTGTTTTTTTTTTGTCTCCGTAAATAATAAAAAATCATAAGATCTGAGATCTAAGTTTTTTTAAGGAAAATAGAAAATATAATAAATAAATAAAAAGAGATACACAGAATAGGGGGACATTAGAGCTGACCCAGGAATAACCAAATGAGGAATACATCGTGAAAAAACAGTCCAAGTGGATCAACTCTAATCTATCCTAACAAAAAATCATTAATCACAGGTGCAACCAAGCGAACCCGCGTACGAGCGCAAAACCAGGTTACAAAAAAGTAAGACGAGTGAACATTGCAGAGAACAGTTAGAGTGTAAATATGGAGAATTGATCGAGCGCCAACACAGTATCAAAATCCAAGTGCCACCAGCTCCCTGAACAACAACAAGCATAAAAAGCTCTTTCGAGCAGTACAACGCGTAAGAGCTCAGATCGAGGGATGAGTCCAACACATTGATAACAAGACCCTTACAGGTTAAACGAACTAGATCCTTTTCGGTTTTTGAATCACCAACATGTAAACCCTTTTTGATTTACAAAACAATCCATTGCAAAAAGCATCCCCCAATCCCACCGACGTCGTAGCAGCGAAACAAAGACCAAGAAATTTGCAGATCTCCACAGATATGAATAAGATCAGAGATCAAAGGCCTTGCAAGTAGAAGACGTGAGGAGCGATACAAGATCTGCGACACCTGAGGATCTAAATGGATTTACATACGATTGAAATAATATTTTGAAAAAAAAATCAAAGTATTAAATTGAAATTCATTACCAAATCAAAATTTATGACAAACCAGTGGTCATGATTACCTTTTCTATCAAATTATTCTTCATGAAATATCGAATTTTAATCAAACCAACGAAGTACCAAATAATATAAAATCAAAATGATTTCTATCTCATTTGATACTTCGTCGATCGATCAAGATTCGTCTTCAGTTTCATACAAGCACGCATGACTCTTGCTATCACCTACTGCCTCTTTGAGTTTTTATGAGGTGCATAGTGATATTTATAGGCCTTTATAGTTAGAAAGGTCCTTACTTTAAATACTTTTTCTTTATATTTTTTTCTTAATTTACTCAACATAGGGATTAGTAACAATATACACCATCAGTGTAATGGTTTTTTTCGTGGCCAATAAATTAGATCCGTTTCATCATCAAAACCGCTTGATGCGTTAGAAATATTTGTGTTTGTGTTTATTAACGGTGTACATTTTTACATTGGCATTGTTTCAAAGTTAAACTCTTAATATATCAACGGTCAATGACATTGGAACTATAAATTTAAGAAAAATTAACTTTATGTATATGCATTCAAGCATAATCTATTTTACACTTAACTAAAATAATTCAATAAAAATTTAATTTGATCACAATAGAATTAGGCATGATAAGGTAATCCACACTTGATAAATTTGACAATAACTCGGCTCTTCTTTGACAGAGAAACCTCATTTTGACAGGTATTGTGCAATTTTTTTTCGATATTCTAAATTCAGTGATAGGACGAGGGTGTGGGAGTGTACATATCTACCAGGCGACAAACCTAACTCATTATTGATAGAAGTATTTGTAAACATTTTATATACATGTGTTTATTCATTTTATAGAAAATTTAATCATACATTATAATTTTTTATCTTCTCTCAATAAAAAAACATATTTTATTTTTTATTATTCAGTAATAACTATTGTATTATATATTTTCTTTCTGAGAAAACTCGGTATGCGACTTAAAGACCTACTAATATGAAGGGTAAAATTTTATGGTTCACTTGTGGGAAATTTATGGTCTAACCCACCAAAATAGACGTCGAAGAGAATCAAACCTAAAACCTTGAGAGAAACACAATCAAAAGTGTCAAGGCAAGTAACATTTTACAAGATAAACTGTCTCTGACGACAATCCATTTTTTTTGTTATTTCTAATGCAATACACCATTTTGTGAAAAAGAGATATGTCATTTGTACAACTAGTTATAAGTTGGCTTAATGATGGAAATTAGAGAAATGACATATCAATAAACATTTAGCGACAAATTTTGGGACAACTCTCCCCCCCCCCCCCCCCCCCCCCCCCCCCCCTCTCTCTCTCTATTGCTAGAAAGCAGCAGAAACAATAAACACTCTACCAAAAAAACTCATGTCATGTCAACCCAAAGGTGAACTCTTCGCAGCTTATTTGCAAAATCTTTCGGTCTATGGGGCAAATCAAGAAATTCAGGAGGTCAAAATTCAAAAAAAGTTGAAATGTTAGTACTAATTTTCAGAGGTATGAGGGTGTAGACACACATCTTCACCACACATTGGATCCGCCTATGTTTCTTACCTAAATTTATGATGATCAAATACGGTTTGACCATCATTTGTGTTGGTTTTGATAATGAGAATCAGACGTAGTCCAGGTGCTCACTCACCTCACGTGGGATCTTCCCATGTCCACAGCTTAAAATTATTTGCAACTTTTACATTGGAGTTAATATATTAAAAAAATGGGTTAGACTGAGTTATTGGTTTGCTTAGAGGGATAATAAATTAGATTAACTTGTTTATATGTAAATCGAAGTTAAAAAATTAATTAAGGAAGTAGAAATTTCGGTAGTGGGTTTCATTTCATAAAGATATAGTAGACCACATTCACTCAAGTGTTATTTATTATCGGAGTGCTTATACTTTCGCTTTCAAAAAAGGTTTAAAGGGGTAGCCTCATAATTTTTATTACTTTAATAGTGAAGTTTGTAAATTAAAAAGAAAATAATATATTATTTCATTAAAAATGGAGACACTCTACACCTAGACTTTTTTTTATTTATATTAGGAGCACCCTCATAGTTGTTGTTTCTTACCTCTTCCCCCAATCATAGTCACACAAAACGACCTTAAAGTAAAATCATTGAGCCATCTGAGCTCCGTTAACAAAGTTTTAAAAACATCAGATCTAATTCTCTACTTGCTATAATTTGTTGCTCGAGATCACAACTTAGGTTGTGTTTCACAAATTAGGTTTTGTTGATCTAAAAGTTATGCAACCATTAACGCCATTTGTCCATGATAAGAATTAAAATCTACCGGTTTCCAGTATTTGAGACTGGATCTATAACTCTTCTTGAAGAAAAAAGAGGTGTTATTTAAAGATATATTACGTATTCAAAACCACTCAGTTTTACATGTGAGATTTCTAATTCCACATGCTCATTTTAACACAAGATATGGTTTTTTTTGTCTCTGAAAATAATAAAATATCAAAAGATTTGAGATCTAAGTTTTTTAAGGAAAATAGAAAATATAATAAGTAAATAAAAAGAGATACACAGAATAGGGAGACATTAGAGCTGACCCAGGAGTAACCAAATGAGGAATACATCGTGAAAAAACAGTCCAAGTGAATCAACTCTAATCTATCCTAACAAAAAATCATTAATCACAGGTGCAACCAAGCAAACCCGCGTATGAGCGGGAAACCAGGTTACAAAAAAGTAAGACGAGTGAACATTGCAGAGAACAGTTAGAGTGTAAATATGGAGAATTGATCGAGCGCCAACACGGTATCAAAATACAAGTGCCACCAGCTCCCTGAACAACAACAAGCATAAAAAGCTCTTTCGAGCAGTACAACGCGTAAGAGCTCAGATCGAGGGATGAGTCCAATACGTTGATAACAAGACCCTTACAGGTTAAACGAACTAGACCCTTTTGGGTTTTTGAATCACACACATGTAAACCCTTTCGGATTTACGAAACAATCCATTTCAAAAAGGCTTGATCCGATCAAACCTAGTCTATGAACAACAACAAGACGTAACAAAATCAGCAAAAATGAAAAACTACACAACAAAACAAAAACAACTAACAAAAGCAACACCCAATTCCACCGACGTCGTGGCAGCGAAACAATGACCAAGAAATTTTCAGATCTCCACAGATCTGAATAAGATCATAGATCAAAGGCAATGCAAGGAGAAGACGAGAGCAGCGATACCAGATCTGCGACACCTGAGGATCTAAATGGATTTACATACGATTGAAATAATATTTTGAAAAAAAAATCAAAGTATTAAATTGAAATTCATTACCAAATCAAAATTTATGACAAACCAGTGGTCATGATTACCTTTTCTATCAAAATATTCTTCATGAAATATCAAATTTTAATCAAACCAACGAAGTACCAAATAATATAAAATCAAAATGATTTCTATCTCATTTGATACTTCGTCGATCGATCAAGATTCGTCTTCAGTTTCATACAAGCACGCATGACTCTTGCTATCACCTACTACCTCTTTGAGTTTTTATGAGGTGCATAGTGATATTTATAGGCCTTTATAGTTAGAAAGGTCCTTACTTTAAATACTTTTTCTTTATATTTTTTTCTTAATTTACTCAACATAGGGATTAGTAACAATATACACCATCAGTGTAATGGTTTTTTTCGTGGCCAATAAATTAGATCCGTTTCATCATCAAAACCGCTTGATGCGTTAGAAATATTTGTGTTTGTGTTTATTAACGGTGTACATTTTTACCTTGGCATTGTTTCAAAGTTAAACTCTTAATATATTAACGGTCAATGACATTGGAACTATAAATTTAAGAAAAATTAACTTTATGTATATGCATTCAAGCATAATCTATTTTACACTTAACTAAAATAATTCAATAAAAATTTAATTTGATCACAATAGAATTAGGCATGATAAGGTAATCCACACTCGATAAATTTGACAATAACTCGGCTCTTCTTTGACAGAGAAACCTCATTTTGACAGGTATTGTGAATTTTTTTTCTCGATATTCTAAATTCAGTGATAGGACGAGGGTGTGGGAGTGTACATATCTACCAGGCGACAAACCTAACTCATTATTGATAGAAGTATTTGTAAACATTTTATATACATGTGTTTATTCATTTTATAGAAAATTTAATCATACATTATAATTTTTTATCTTCTCTCAATAAAAAAACATATTTTATTTTTTATTATTTAGTAATAACTATTGTATTATATATTTTCTTTCTGAGAAAACTCGGTATGCGACTTAAAGACCTACTAATATGAAGGGTAAAATTTTATGGTTCACTTGCGGGAAATTTATGGTCTAACCCACCAAAATAGACGTCGAAAAGAATCAAACCTAAAACCTTGAGAAAAACACAATCAAAAGTGTCAAGGCAAGTAACATTTTACAAGATAAACTGTCTCTGACGACAATCCATTTTTTTTGTTATTTCTAATGCAATACACCATTTTGTGAAAAAGAGATATGTCATTTGTACAACTAGTTATAAGCTGGCTTAATGATGGAAATGAGAGAAATGACATATCAATAAACATTTAGCGACAAATTTTGGGACAACTCTCCCCCCCCCCCCCCTCTCTCTCTCTCTCTCTCTCTCTCTCTCTCTATTGCTAGAAAGCAGCAGAAACAATAAACACTCTACCAAAAAAAGTCATGTCATGTCAACCCAAAGGTGAACTCCTCGCAGCTTATTTGCAAAATCTTTCGGTCTATGGGGCAAATCAAGAAATTCATGAGGTCAAAATTCAAAAAAAGTTGAAATGTTAGTACTAATTTTCAGAGGTATGAGGGTGTAGACACACATCTTCACCACACATTGGATCCGCCTATGTTTCTTACCTAAATTTATGATGATCAAATACGGTTTGACCATCATTTGTGTTGGTTTTGATAATGAGAATCAGACGTAGTTCAGGTGATCACTCACCTCACGCGGGATCTTCCCATGTCCACAGCTTAAAATTATTTGCAACTTTTTTATTGGAGTTAATATATTAAAAAAATGGGTTAGACTGAGTTATTGGTTTGCTTAGAGGGATAATAAATTAGATTAACTTGTTTATATGTAAATCGAAGTTAAAAATATAATTAAGGAAGTAGAAATTTCGGTAGTGGGTTTCATTTCATAAAGATATAGTAGACTACATTCACTCAAGTGTTATTTATTATCGGAGTACTTATACTTTCGCTTTCAAAAAAGGTTTAAAGGGGTAGCCTCATAATTTTTATTACTTTAATAGTGAAGTTTGTAAATTAAAAAGAAAATAATATATTATTTCATTAAAAATGGAGACACTCTACACGTAGACTTTTTTTTATTTATATTAGGAGCACTCTCATAGTTGTTGTTTCTTACCTCTTCCCCCAATCATAGTCACACAAAACGACCATAAAGTAAAATCATTGAGCCATCTGAGCTCCGTTAACAAAGTTTTACAAACATCATATCTAATTCTCTACTTGCTACAATTTGTTGCTCGAGATCACAACTTAGGTTGTGTTTCACAAATTAGGTTTTGTTGATCTAAAAGTTATGCAACCATTAACGCCATTTGTCCTTGATAAGAATTAAAATCCACCAGTTTCCAATTTTTGAGACTAGATCTATAACTCTTCTTGAAGAAAAAAGAGGTGTTATTTAAAGATATATTACGATTTCAAAACCACTCAGTTTTACATGTGGGATTTCTAATTCCACATGCTCATTTTAACACAAGATCTTGTTTTTTTTTTGTCTCTGTAAATAATAAAAAATCATAAGATCTGAGATCTAAGTTTTTTTAAGGAAAATAGAAAATATAATAAATAAATAAAAAGAGATACACAGAATAGGGGGACATTAGAGCTGACCCAGGAATAACCAAATGAGGAATACATCGTGAAAAAACAGTCCAAGTGGATCAACTCTAATCTATCCTAACAAAAAATCATTAATCACAGGTGCAACCAAGCGAACCCGCGTACGAGCGCGAAACCAGGTTACAAAAAAGTAAGACGAGTGAACATTGCAGAGAACATTTAGATTGTAAATATGGAGAATTGATCGAGCTCCAACACGGTATCAAAATCCAAGTGCCACCAGCTCCCTGAACAACAACAAGCATAAAAAGCTCTTTCGAGCAGTACAACGCGTAAGAGCTCAGATCGAGGGATGAGTCCAACACGTTGATAACAAGACCCTTACAGGTTAAACGAACTAGATCCTTTTGGGTTTTTGAATCACAAACATGTAAACCCTTTTTGATTTACAAAACAATCCAATGCAAAAAGCATCCCCCAATCCCACTGACGTCGTAGCAGCGAAACAAAGACCAAGAAATTTGCAGATCTCCACAGATATGAATAAGATCAGAGATCAAAGGCCTTGCAAGTAGAAGACGTGAGGAGCGATACAAGATCTGCGACACCTGAGGATCTAAATGGATTTACATACAATTGAAATAATATTTTGAAAAAAAAATCAAAGTATTAAATTGAAATTCATTACCAAATCAAAATTTATGACAAACCAGTGGTCATGATTACCTTTTCTATTAAATTATTCTTTATGAAATATCGAATATTAATCAAACCAACGAAGTACCAAATAATATAAAATCAAAATGATTTCTATCTCATTTGATACTTCGTCGATCGATCAAGATTCGTCTTCAGTTTCATACAAGCACGCATGACTCTTGCTATCACCTACTGCCTCTTTGAGTTTTTATGAGGTGCATAGTGATATTTATAGGCCTTTATAGTTAGAAAGGTCATTACTTTAAATACTTTTTCTTTATATTTTTTTTCGTAATTTACTCAACATAGGGATTAGTAACAATATACACTATCAGTGTAATGGTTTTTTTCGTGGCCAATAAATTAGATCCGTTTCATCATCAAAACCGCTTGATGCGTTAGAAATATTTGTGTTTGTGTTTATTAAGGGTGTACATTTTTACATTGGCATTGTTTCAAAGTTAAACTCTTAATATATTAACGGTCAATGACATTGGAACTATAAATTTAAGAAAAATTAACTTTATGTATATGCATTCAAGCATAATCTATTTTACACTTAACTAAAATAATTCAATAAAAATTTAATTTGATCACAATAGAATTAGGCATGATAAGGTAATCCACACTCGATAAATTTGACAATAACTCGGCTCTTCTTTCACAGAGAAACCTCATTTTGACAGGTATTGTGCAATTTTTTTTCGATATTCTAAATTCAGTGATAGGACGATGGTGTGGGAGTGTACATATCTACCAGGCGACAAACCTAACTCATTATTGATAGAAGTATTTGTAAACATTTTATATACATGTGTTTATTCATTTTATAGAAAATTTAATCATACATTATAATTTTTTATCTTCTCTCAATAAAAAAACATATTTTATTTTTTATTATTCAGTAATAACTATTGTATTATATATTTTCTTTCTGAGAAAACTCGGTATGCGACTAAAAGACCTACTAATATGAAGGGTAAAATTTTATGGTTCACTTGCGGGAAATTTATGGTCTAACCCACCAAAATAGACGTCGAAGAGAATCAAACCTAAAACCTTGAGAGAAACACAATCAAAAGTGTCAAGGCAAGTAACATTTAACAAGATAAACTGTCTCTGACGACAATCCATTTTTTTTTGTTATTTCTAATGCAATACACCATTTTGTGAAAAAGAGATATGTCATTTGTACAACTAGTTATAAGCTGTCTTAATGATGGAAATGAGAGATATGACATATCAATAAACATTTAGCGACAAATTTTGGGACAACTCCCCCCCCCCCCCCCCCCCCCCCCCCCCCTCTCTCTCTCTCTCTCTCTCTCTATTGCTAGAAAGCAGCAGAAACAATAAACACTCTACCAAAAAAAGTCATGTCATGTCAACCCAAAGGTGAACTCTTCGCAGCTTATTTGCAAAATCTTTCGGTCTATGGGGAAAATCAAGAAATTCAGGAGGTCAAAATTCAAAAAAAGTTGAAATGTTAGTACTAATTTTCAGAGGTATGAGGGTGTAGACACACATCTTCACCACACATTGCATCCGCCTATGTTTCTTACCTAAATTTATGATGATCAAATACGGTTTGACCATCATTTGTGTTGGTTTTGATAATGAGAATCAGACGTAGTCCAGGTGCTCACTCACCTCACGTGGGATCTTCCCATGTCCACAGCTTAAAATTATTTGCAACTTTTACATTGGAGTTAATATATTAAAGAAATGGGTTAGACTGAGTTATTGGTTTGCTTAGAGGGATAATAAATTAGATTAACTTGTTTATATGTAAATCGAAGTTAAAAAATTAACTAAGGAAGTAGAAATTTCGGTAATGGGTTTCATTTCATAAAGATATAGTAGACCACATTCACTCAAGTGTTATTTATTATCGGAGTGCTTATACTTTCGCTTTCAAAAAAGGTTTAAAGGGGTAGCCTCATAATTTTTATTACTTTAATAGTGAAGTTTGTAAATTAAAAAGAAAATAATATATTATTTCATTAAAAATGGAGACACTCTACACCTGGACTTTTTTTTATTTATATTAGGAGCACCCTCATAGTTGTTGTTTCTTACCTCTTCTCCCAATCATAGTCACACAAAACGACCATAAAGTAAAATCATTGAGCCATCTGAGCTCCATTAACAAAGTTTTACAAACATCATATCTAATTCTCTACTTGCTATAATTTGTTGCTCGAGATCACAACTTAGGTTGTGTTTCACAAATTAGGTTTTGTTGATCTAAAAGTTATGCAACCATTAACGTCATTTGTCCTTGATACGAATTAAAATGCACCAGTTTCCAATTTTTGAGACTCGATCTATAACTCTTCTTGAAGAAAAAAGAGGTGTTATTTAAAGATATATTACGATTTCAAAACCACTCAGTTTTACATGTGGGATTTCTAATTCCACATGCTCCTTTTAACACAAGATCTTGTTTTTTTTTTGTCTCTTTAAATAATAAAAAATCATAAGATCTGAGATCTAAGTTTTTTTAAGGAAAATAGAAAATATAATAAATAAATAAAAAGAGATACACAGAATAGGGGGACATTAGAGCTGACCCAGGAATAACCAAATGAGGAATACATCGTGAAAAAACAGTCCAAGTGGATCAACTCTAATCTATCCTAACAAAAAATCATTAATCTCAGGTGCAACCAAGCGAACCCGCGTACGAGCGCGAAACCAGGTTACAAAAAAGTAAGACGAGTAAACATTGCAGAGAACAGTTAGATTGTAAATATGGAGAATTGATCGAGCGCCAACATGGTATCAAAATCCAAGTGCCACCAGCTCCCTGAACAACAACAAGCATAAAAAGCTCTTTCGAGCAGTACAACGCGTAAGAGCTCAGATCGAGGGATGAGTCCAACACGTTGATAACAAGACCCTTACAGGTTAAACGAACTAGATCCTTTTGGGTTTTTGAATCACAAACATGTAAACCCTTTTTGATTTACAAAACAATCCATTGCAAAAAGCATCCCTCAATCCCACCGACGTCGTAGCAGCGAAACAAAGACCAAGAAATTTGCAGATCTCCACAGATATGAATAAGATCAGAGATCAAAGGCCTTGCAAGTAGAAGACGTGAGGAGCGATACAAGATCTGCGACACCTGAGGATCTAAATGGATTTACATACGATTGAAATAATATTTTGAAAAAAAAATCAAAGTATTAAATTGAAATTCATTACCAAATCAAAATTTATGACAAACCAGTGGTCATGATTACCTTTTCTATCAAATTATTCTTCATGAAATATCGAATTTTAATCAAACCAACGAAGTACCAAATAATATAAAATCAAAATGATTTCTATCTCATTTGATACTTCATCGATCGATCAAGATTCGTCTTCAGTTTCATACAAGCACGCATGACTCTTGCTATCACCTACTGCCTCTTTGAGTTTTTATGAGGTGCATAGTGATATTTATAGGCCTTTATAGTTAGAAAGGTCCTTACTTTAAATACTTTTTCTTTATATTTTTTTCTTAATTTACTCAAAATAGGGATTAGTAACAATATACACCATCAGTGTAATGGTTTTTTTCGTGGCCAATAAATTAGATCCGTTTCATCATCAAAACCGCTTGATGCGTTAGAAATATTTGTGTTTGTGTTTATTAACGGTGTACATTTTTACATTGGCATTGTTTCAAAGTTAAACTCTTAATATATTAACGGTCAATGACATTGGAACTATAAATTTAAGAAAAATTAACTTTATGTATATGCATTCAAGCATAATCTATTTTACACTTAACTAAAATAATTCAATAAAAATTTAATTTGATCACAATAGAATTAGGCATGATAAGGTAATCCACACTTGATAAATTTGACAATAACTCGGCTCTTCTTTGACAGAGAAACCTCATTTTGACAGGTATTGTGCAATTTTTTTTCGATATTCTAAATTCAGTGATAGGACGAGGGTGTGGGAGTGTACATATCTACCAGGCGACAAACCTAACTCATTATTGATAGAAGTACTTGTAAACATTTTATATACATGTGTTTATTCATTTTATAGAAAATTTAATCATACATTATAATTTTTTATCTTCTCTCAATAAAAAATCATATTTTATTTTTTATTATTCAGTAATAACTATTGTATTATATATTTTCTTTCTGAGAAAACTCGGTATGCGACTTAAAGACCTACTAATATGAAGGGTAAAATTTTATGGTTCACTTGCGGGAAATTTATGGTCTAACCCACCAAAATAGATGTCGAAGAGAATCAAACCTAAAACCTTGAGAGAAACACAATCAAAAGTGTCAAGGCAAGTAACATTTAACAAGATAAACTGTCTCTGACGACAATCCATTTTTTTTGTTATTTCTAATGCAATACACCATTTTGTGAAAAAGAGATATGTCATTTGTACAACTAGTTATAAGCTGACTTAATGATGGAAATGAGAGATATGACATATCAATAAACATTTAGCGACAAATTTTGGGACAACTCTCTCCCCCCCCCCCCCTCTCTCTCTCTCTCCTTCCCTCTCTCTCTCTCTCTCTCTCTCTCTCTCTCTCTATTGCTAGAAAGCAGCAGAAACAATAAACACTCTACCAAAAAAAGTCATGTCATGTCAACCCAAAGGTGAACTCTTCGCAGCTTATTTGCAAAATCTTTCGGTCTATGGGGCAAATCAAGAAATTCAGGAGGTCAAAATTCAAAAAAAGTTGAAATGTTAGTACTAATTTTCAGAGGTATGAGGGTGTAGACACGCATCTTAACCACACATTGCATCCGCCTATGTTTCTTACCTAAATTTATGATGATCAAATACGGTTTGACCATCATTTGTGTTGGTTTTGATAATGAGAATCAGACGTAGTCCAGGTGCTCACTCACCTCACGTGGGATCTTCCCATGTCCACAGCTTAAAATTATTTGCAACTTTTACATTGGAGTTAATATATTAAAAAAATGGGTTAGACTGAGTTATTGGTTTGCTTAGTGGGATAATAAATTAGATTAACTTGTTTATATGTAAATCGAAGTTAAAAAATTAATTAAGGAAGTAGAAATTTCGGTAGTGGGTTTCATTTCATAAAGATATAGTAGACCACATTCTCTCAAGTGTTATTTATTATCGGAGTGCTTATACTTTTGCTTTCAAAAAAGGTTTAAAGGGGTAGCCTCATAATTTTTATTACTTTAATAGTGAAGTTTGTAAATTAAAAAGAAAATAATATATTATTTCATTAAAAATGGAGACACTCTACACCTGGACTTTTTTTTATTTATATTAGGAGCACCCTCATAGTTGTTGTTTCTTACCTCTTCCCCCAATCATAGTCACACAAAACGACCTTAAAGTAAAATCATTGAGCCATCTGAGCTCCGTTAACAAAGTTTTAAAAACATCAGATCTAATTCTCTACTTGCTATAATTTGTTGTGTTTCACAAATTAGGTTTTGTTGATCTAAAAGTTATGCAACCATTAACGCCATTTGTCCATGATAAGAATTAAAATCTACCAGTTTCCAGTATTTGAGACTGGATCTATAACTCTTCTTGAAGAAAAAAGAGGTGTTATTTAAAGATATATTACATATTCAAAACCACTCAGTTTTACATGTGGGATTTCTAATTCCACATGCTCATTTTAACACAAGATATGGTTTTTTTTGTCTCTGAAAATAATAAAATATCAAAAGATTTGAGATCTAAGTTTTTTAAGGAAAATAGAAAATATAATAAGTAAATAAAAAGAGATACACAGAATAGGGAAACATTAGAGCTGACCCAGGAGTAACCAAATGAGGAATACATCGTGAAAAAACAGTCCAAGTGGATCAACTCTAATCTATCCTAACAAAAAATCATTAATCACAGGTGCAACCAAGCAAACCCGCGTACGAGCGGGAAACCAGGTTACAAAAAGTAAGACGAGTGAACATTGCAGAGAACAGTTAGAGTGTAAATATGGAGAATTGATCGAGCGCCAACACGGTATCAAATTCCAAGTGTCACCAGCTCCCTGAACAACAACAAGCATAAAAAGCTCTTTCGAGCAGTACAACGCGTAAGAGCTCAGATCGAGGGATGAGTCCTATACATTGATAACAAGACCCTTACAGGTTAAACGAACTAGACCCTTTTGGGTTTTTGAATCACACACATGTAAAGTCTTTCGGATTTACGAAACAATCCATTGCAAAAAGGCTTGATCCGATCAAACATAGTCTATGAACAACAACAAAACGCAACATCATCAACAAAAATGAAAAACAACACAACAAAAACAAAAACAACTAATAGAAGCAGCCCCCAATTCCACCGACGTCGTGGCAGCGAAACAAAGACCAAGAAATTTGCAGATCTCCACAGATCTGAAAGAGATCAGAGATCAAAGGCCTTGCAAGGAGAAGACCAGATGAGCGATACCATATCTGCGACACGAGGATCTAAATGAATTTACATACGATTGAAATAATATTTTGAAAAAAAAAAATCAAAGTATTAAATTGAAATTCATTACCAAATCAAAATTTATGACAAACTAGTGGTCATGATTACCTTTTCCATCAAATTATTCTTTATGAAATATCGAATTTCAATCAAACCAACGAAGTACCAAATGATATAAAATCAAAATGATTTCTATCTCATTTGATACTTCATCGATCGATCAAGATTCGTCTTCAGTTTCATACAAGCACACATGACTCTTGCTATCACCTACTGCCTCTTTGAGTTTTTACGAGGTACTTAGTGATATTTATAGGCCTTTATAGTTAGAAAGGTCCTTATTTTAAATACTTTTTCTTTATATTTTTTTCTTAATTTACTCAACATAGGGATTAGTAACAATATACACTAATGGTTTTTTTCGTGGCCAGTCAATTAGATCTGTTTCATCATCAAAACCACTTGATTTTAATCACATCTATCTCTAACATTAGAAATATTTGTGATTGTGTTTATTAACGGTGTACATTTTTACATTGGCATTGTTTCAAAGTTAAACTCTTAATATATTAACGGTCAATGACTTTGGAACTATAAATTTCAGAAAAATTAACTTTATGTATATGCATTCGAGTATAATCTATTTTACACCTAACTAAAATAATTCAATAAAAATTTAATTTGATCACAATAGAATTAGGCATGATAAGGTAACCCACACTCGGATCTTTTTTGACAGAGAAACCTCACTTTGACAGGTATTGTGCAATTTTTTTTTTGATATTCTAAATTCAGTGATAGGACGAGGGTGTAGGAGTGTACATATCTACCCTGCCACAAACCTACCTCATTATTGAAAGAAGTATCTGTAAACATTTTGTATACATATGTGTATTCATTTTATCGAATACTAGCGTCCCGACGGACACTCTCGTGCCCGTCTGTTTGTGTTTTCTACTGTGCTAACGTATATAATTCAAACAATATGTTTTTGTTTAATGTTGGTTTACGTTTTATTGATATATCATGGACACAATTTTTAGAATTAAAAGGATGATCATACATGTACTTGATATAAAAAAATCGAACTTGATCAAAAAGTAAAATGATACATGACCACTTTCAATATATTGTAATAATGCACTATAAAATTTTGATTAATCAACACTAAAAATAATTGTGTTTGCCAAAAAAATATCAATAGAAAGCTCATATTGTGATTAATTAGCACTTTCAATGTGTTTTAATAATGTTAATTATATTTTCATCTCAATATCTTTAGGCCTTTATCCCTCACCATGTGTCCGTCTTCCGGTTATTCAGACCTTTTCTTGCAAATTTCAACTATCTAATGCCTCATTTCTCAAGTTTGCTCCGAGTCAAGAAAACTATAACTCTTTAGACCGCAGTTGGAGGATGGTCTCAATGGTCCTATATTTAATTTCTTTTCGTTACTCTCTTCTTCTCTTTACTTCCTTCCATTTTCCTTGACTAAATATTTCTTTCACAAACTTTTCAGAGAAACACAAAAATTGGTAACATTTCCTAATTGTTATCAAGTAAACCAACTTATAAAGTAAACATTCCCTTAACAACTTAAAATCAAGCACAAAGGGTTGTGAAATTAAATTAAATTTGTGTAATCTATAACCATAATTTTTCTATATTCAAGTACCATGTGTCAAACTATAAAGTAGAAGTACATTACACAATTACCATTTTATAGAGAAATATTTATAATTAAAGCTATTGGTGTTTTTTTTTTTGACAGAATGTTATTGGTGTTGTTGAATGTGTAAAAACACTTATGGTTTCCAACAAAATTAATATTTATTTTAATCATAAAGAAATCTTGGTTATGCTAAGACTCTCAAGTGTCAAGTGAAAGTATAAATGAATGTAAATCATATTTTTTTTTTAAAGAAAGAATGTAAATCATACTCTTGAAATGGTGAAGTCCACTCCATCAACGCAACCACTCTTGAAATCTCAGAAGAGATTTGAGTTTTGTGCCATCATTTTTGAATAACAGATGGGGTATTTTATTGGGATACTTTCTCTTAATAGTATAAGAGTATAGAATCACCGTAAAAAAGACAATAAGTAGAACCACATAGATAGATAGATAGTATAATCACCCTTAAAATTACACAACAACCTGATTAAAGGAAATCATTTCAATCTAATAGGTAATGGAAAATTACACAACATTGTTTTTGAATAACAGCATTTTTTCAAATTAAACATCACTATTTTATATCAAATTAAAAATCAACGTCAAATGTACAAAATCAAGCTTGAAAAAAGGTAATCGAAACTTGAGGTTATCAAAGTCATGTAATTCTTCCTAATAATACCTTCCACTTATCTTTGTGTTTTTGGATTTCCAAATTGAGAACAAAGCTATAGACTGCTACTACACTGTGAACTTTTAGAAAAAGAAATATTAGAATGGGTTAAATATGTTTTTAGTATCTATAAAATCACAAACTTTTAAGTTTAGTCTCTAGAAAATTTTAATGATTATTTTAGTCTTCCACAATATTGTAGTTTGTAAGAATAGTCCCGATTTTAAAAACTTTTCATAAAAAATGGATAATTTTAGTCTTCTAAAGTAGTCCCAATAAAATATAAATTGGGACTAAAAGTGAATAACTTTTGCAGGGACTAAACATAAAAACTTATAATTTTATAAGGATTAAAAACATATTTAACCCTATTGAAATAAAAAAATGCAAAATGGTACATTTACAACACCGATTTGGAGTTAGCAGACATGGAACTGCTCCATGAAGCTTGTGAATGATATGGCTACAAGGGTGTGTTTAGATGGAGAGTTTAGAAGAGGAAGCGTTTTCATTTTTAAATTACGGACACTCTGCAATGTATTTTAAAAAGTTAACATATTAATATTATAAACGATCATATAATACTTCAATCACACTTAATTTATTTTAGAAAAATATGTTATATAGTCCGTAATTTAAAAAGGTAAAATAAACCCTCATCTACGTACCTTCTACTCCTAAACCCTCCATCCAAACACACCCTAAGAGTTATCCATCTAAATCTATCCACTCTGTTGAAGAAAAAAAAATTAAAACAAAGGAAGGTTAGAATATTCTTGCTAAAAAAAAAGGAAGGTTGGAAGATTGAAACGTAATTGAAGTTACATCAATTTTCCACACTAAAAAAAGTGATTAAAATATAATGGGAATTGCATGAAAACTAAAGAAAAACAAATGAATACAATAAATCAATGTAAGGGAAATTTGAAGAAAAATTCAATGGAGGATATAATAGAAACTAAATATTGACCAATAAAATCACAAACTAAATCATCCATTCATACTAAAATTGAAATTAAAAATAAGAAGTGTAAGACGAAAGTATATGTATGCCTTGTTGTCAAATGGATGAAATGTATCTCTCTCTTAGTTCTGAAATCAATGGATCATGAATGAGGTAAGAAATATAGATCTTTGGTGAAACCTGTCATGTTTCTTCTCTATCTTTGGATGAAATGTCTCTTGTAATTGTAATTTGGACATCCCTGCTCCCATTTTCTTTGATTTTGTCTTGAAAATAAAAACAATAGGACTGTTCATCAATCCTCAATTCTCATTAGCAATTGGCAAATATAGATAGAGAACCTGTCTTAAATCGGTTACTTTGAGAAATTGACATAAATCATAAAAGTGTACAATGTGGATTAACAATTCATGATGGTACATAATAGTTAAATAGCAAAAATTAATTAAATGATGCACACATCAAGTTTATAGTGGAAACAAAATTTATAGAAGTATTTTTCTTTCACACAAAAAAATATATAGAAGGATATATGGAGTACTATTAGTTTTACATTTTTCTCACCCAATCATTATCACAACATAACTTTCCTTTATGATTATCAAGAAACCTCCGATCTACAAGGCATATTTGTTGTGAGAGTTAACTTAAAATCAGGTTCTGGAGAAATTGTGCCACGATGGAGAAGCAACGTGTCACGATTGTTGAACAAGATCTTGAAGCAAGTCACTGGAAAAATTGTGCCACGATGAAATCGTAACATGGCACAATAGCATCGTAACGTGCCCCGATGGAATCTCAACGTGGTACGATGGTGCGCTGGATGCGAATAACAGAAACGTATTTTTCAGTGCAGATTTGTTCCAAATTTTAAGCGATACTTTTACTATAAATATAGACCTTGTATCAAAGTAAACTTTGAGATAGAGGGGGCTGAAACAAGGGTTTAGAAAGACAACAACAAAATTAAGGTTTGTATAGAGTTTGTCTCTTGAGAACAAACACTAGGGTTTGAGGGTTGATTCACCTTGGGAAACACTATTAGGATTGAGTCTCTTGGTTACAGGAAGAGATTGAGACTTTGGGTAGAATTAGGTGGGAGACTTATTCTTGTACCCCATTGATATCTCTTTTGTAAAATTACTCATCATTATAGTGGAACGGAGAGCAGCTCTCTCCCCCAGATTAGGTCAATTTTGGACCGAACTGGGTAAACAAATTCTCTTGTGTTCTCTCTTATTTTCTCCTGTTGTTTTCTAATTTTGTTTGTAATTATAACTTCCTGACATTTGTTTTGGTAGCTTGATTATTCCTTGCTCCACACATCAAATATTTATTGGTGTGATTTTTCATCGAATTCACAACAATTGGCGCCCACCGTGGGGCAAGGATCAAAGCATAATCAAGTACTATGGGTTCAATGTGGGATATGGAGAAGTTTACCGGAGATAACGATTTTGGGTTATGGAAGGTAAAGATGGAAGCGGTGTTAATACAACAAAAGTGTGAGAAAGCTTTGAAGGGTGAATGTACGTTACCAATCACCATGTCACGAGCAGAGAAGACCGGGATGGTGGACAAGGCCAGGAGTGTCATTGCCTTGTGCCTCGGGGATAAAGTCTTGAGAGAAGTAGCGAAAGAACAACCGCGACATCGATGTGGTCAAAGTTGGAGTCTTTGTATATGACAAAGTCTTTGGCTCATCGGTAATTCCTAAAGCAACAACTCTACTCATTCAGGATGGTGGAGTCAAAGGCCATCATGGAGTAACTTACGGAGTTCAACAAAATCCTTGATGACTTGGAGAATATTGAGGTGCAACTTGAGGATGAAGATAAAGTTATACTCTTGTTATGTGCTCTACCAAAATCTTTTGAATCGTTCGAAGATACCATGCTCTATGGCAAAGAAGGCACTGTTACCTTGGAAGAAGTTCAAGTGGCTTTGAGAACCAAGGAGTTGACCAAGTCCAAGGACTTGAGAATTCATGAAAACGGTGAAGGCCTAAGTGTCTCAAGAGGGAATGGTGGAAGTAGAGGTAACCGAAGAAAGAGTGGTAACAAGTCAAAGTCTAAATGCTTTAACTGTCACAAGATGGGTCACTTCATGAAGGATTGTCCGGAGATTAATGGTAACTCCGCACAAATTGTTTCGGAGGGTTATGAGGATGCAGGTGCTCTGGTGGTGTGTTGTTTGGAGGATGAAGAAGGTGATGTGTCTCACCTTGGGGGTGATGCCTGATAGAGCGGTGGTCATCTAGAGAGACATTAAACACTCAACATCAGCCTGGAGAGTCGGTGGTATTTACTCATGATCAGTCTGGAGAGGCGGAGGCAACAATACTCATGATCTATCTGTTGAGGTGGAGTTTCAAGGTTGAAGACATAGTGTGATGTACGCATTTTATAGTTGAGAGGTTGGAAGCTCAACTTGAGGTGGAGTTGAACACTCTAGTGGTGAGCAAGGGATTTCTTCATGAAGACGGAAGGCATTCCGGAGGTTGAAGAATGTATAGCACAGCTTGCGGGATTACCCTAAAAAAAGCCAAGGGTGATTGGATGCAAGGTGATCTCCAAGGAAGCGGGAGATGTCCTATGTTGAAGATGTTATGATGAATGCTTGTGGAACTACCTAAAACTCCTAGTGTAGTTGGACTGCAAGGACTCTTTGAGAAGGCGGATGACGTTCCGATGGTTGAAGAGGTTAAGGTGAATGCTTGTGGAGCTACCTAAAATTCCTAGCGTAGTTGGACTGAGAGGACCTTCGAGAAGGCGGAAGACATTTCGATGGCTGAATGGGTTAAGGTGTGTACTTGTGGAACTGCCTAAAATTCCTTGAGTAGTTTGGACACAAGGATCTTCAAAAGGGCGGAAGACATTCCAATGGTTGAAGAGGTTAGAGTGTAAACTTGTGGAGCTACATGGTGTAGTGGGAAGCAAGGGAAAGAGCAACAATGGTGGTTGATGGTCAAATTGGCATCATCACTGATTTGAAGTCAAGGTGGAGAATTGTGAGAGTTAACTTAAAATCAGATTCTGGAGACATCGTGCCACGATGGAGAAGCAACGTGCCACGATTGTTGAACAAGATCCTGAAGTAAGTCACTGAAAAAATCGTGCCACGATGGAATCGCAACGTGGCACGATGGTGCGCTGGATGCGAATAACAGAAACGTATTTTTCAGTGCAGGTTTGATCCAAATTTTAAGCGATACTTTTAATATAAATATAGACCTTGTATCAGAGTAAACTTTGAGATAAAGGGGGCTGAAACAAGGGTTTAGAAAGACAACACAAAAAACTAGGGTTTGTATAGAGTTTGTCTCTTGGGAACAAACACTAGGGTTTGAGGGTTGATTCACCTTGGGAAAACTATTAGGATTGAGTCTCTTGGTTACGGGAAGAGATTGAGACTTTGAGTAGAATTAGGCGGGAGACTTTGAGTAGAATTAGGCGGGAGACTTATTCTTGTAACCCATTGATATCTCTTTTGTAAAGTTACTCATCATTATAGTGGAACGGAGAGCTGCTCTCCCCCCTAAATTAGATCAATTTTGGATTGAACTGGGTAAACAAATTCTTTTGTGTTCTCTCTTCTTTTCGCCTGCAGTTTTTTACTTTTGTTTGTGATTATAACTTCCAGACACTTGTTTTGGTAGCTTGATTATTCTTTGCTCCACACATCAAGTATTTATTGATGTGATTTTTCATCGAACTCACAACATTTGTGGTTGCAAACCGGTGTAAATGTTGACCTAGCATCACTTTACCATGAATCCTTCACTGCAATCAAAAAAGAACTCAGCATCAATATCAAATTGAAACCCCTTTTCATTGAAAAAAAAAATAGCAAATTGAAAGTGTGAAATGGATTCGGGCACCGTCACGTCGAATAGAAAGACAATACTCTATCTATTATTTGTCTGCATGAACAAATCGAAAGTTCAAACCAATAAGCCATAGCAAAAATTCTAGAAAATGAAAAAGTGAAATCGTTCAATTGTTTGTATCATTTGTTATGGGTAACTGCAGTAATTTCTATCATTAAGCAGTGAAATTGAGACTGGAATATTCAAAAAATTATTAACAAATCCACAGTTTCAACCTCCCCCTTCATGTTATATACTATTTCCCTTTTCTCAACTTTCATTAATGTCACTTGTTTGTACCGTTTATCTCTATGATCAAAAGAAATAGTTGATACTTACTATTCAAAAGAACAAAAAAAAAAATACGAACTGATCATGTGCAATTTGGCATACCAAAGTTGCAAAGGATAAATTGTATTGAAAGCTCCAAATGTGTACAATTTGCCATTGCCATATTCCTAATTTCGTTCTATGATTTTTTTCACTCTTCACAACATGAAACTGCCAAGTAAAAAGGAGAAACTGTAAACAATTCTCAAACGGGTCCTTTTAACTTGAGGGTATTTTTGGAAAAAAAAAGACTACACCAAAAGAAAAGTATTGTCTTTATTAATAGGTATAGATTTAATCATATATTATAAATTATAATCTTCTCTCAATAGAAAAACTGAAGTTTTTATTGCTTAAATACTAAAGTTTGTAAATAAAAAAATAAAATAATATATTATTTTATTAAAACAGGCAACAATCCACACCTGCATTTTTTTAATCATATTAGGAGCACCCTCATAGTTGTTGTACAAACATCAGTTCTAATTTTCTACTTGCTATAATTTGTTGCTCGAGATCACAACTTAGGTTGTGTTTCACAAATTAGGTTTTTTTAATCTAAAAGTTATGCAACCATTAACGCTATTTGTCCATGATAAGAATTAAAATGGCTAAACTACACTTTTCGACCCTTAAGTTTCAACATATTGTGATTTTGGCCCCCTATTAAAAAAATTTCAATTTTGTCTCCTTTTGTCCCAAAATTGATGAGAAGACACCACATGTCCAAAAAAGGGGCCATAATCACAACTTTATGAGAAGATAAGGAGTCAAAAGATCATATTTCCCTTATGTTAGGGGGTCAAAAGAGCATATTTCCCTAAACGTGGGGGGTCACTTTTGTCATTTTTTATATAGGGGGTCAAAATCGTAACTTTTTAAAACTTAAGAGGCGAAAAGGGCACGTTAGCCAATTAAAATACACCGATATCCAATTTTTGAGAATAGATCTATAACTCTTTTTGAAGAAAAAAGAGGTGTTATGCAAAGATATATTACGATTTCAAAACCACTCAGTTTTACACGTGGGATTTCTAATCCACATGCTCATTTGAACACAAGATCTGATTTTTTTGTCTCTGTAAATCATTAAAAATCATAAAATATAAGGATCTATTTTTTTTAGGCAAAATAGAAAATATAGTAAATAAAAAGAAATACATTCACAAACTGGACGTAAATTAGACCTGACCCAAGAATAACCAAATGAGGAATACATCGTAAAAATACAGTCCAAGTGGATCAACTCTAATCTATCCTGACAACTAATCACAGGCGCAACCCAGCGAATCCGCATACGTGCACAAAACCAGGTTACAAGTGCCACCAACACCCTGAACAACAACAACAACAGCAAAAACGAAAAACAACACAACAAAAACAAAAACAAAAACAACTAACATAAGCAGCCCTCAATTCCACTGACTTCGTGGCAGCACAACAAAGACAAAGAAATTTGCAGATCTCCACATATCTGAAGGAGATCAGAGATCAAAGGCCTTGCAAGGAGAAGACGAGATGAGCCAAACCAGATCTGCGACACCTGAGGATCTAAATGGATTTACATACGATTGAAATAATATTTTGAAAAAAAAAAATCAAAGTATTAAATTGAAATTCATTACCAAATCAAAATTTATGACAAACTAGTGATCATGACTACCTTTTCTATCAAATTATTTTTCATGAAAAATCGAATTTTAATCAAACCAACGAAGTACCAAATAATATAAAATCAAAATGATTTCTATCTCATTTGATACTTCGTTGATCGATCAAGATTCGTCTTCAGTTTCAGACAAGCTCACACAACTCTTGCTATCACGTACTGCCTCTTTGAGTTTTTACGAGGTACATAATGATATTTATAGGCCTTTATAGTTAGAAAGGTCCTCACTTTAAATACTTTTTCTTTATATTTTTTTTTTCTTAAATTACTCAAACATAGGGAATAGTAACAATATCAGTGTAAAGATCTTTTTCGTGGCTAGTCAATTAGAATCATTTCATCATTAAAAATTTTAATCATATATATCTCTAACGTTATAAATATTTGTGATTGTGTTTATTAACGGCGTACATTTTTACATTGGCATTGATTCAAAGTTAAACTCTTAATGTATTTATGATCAATGGAACTATAAATTTCAGAAAAATTAACTTTATGTATATGCATTCAAGCATAATCTATTTTATACCTAACTAAAATAATTCAATAAAAAATTAATTTGATCACAATAGAATTAGGCATGATAAGGTAACCCACATTCGATAAATTTGACCATAACTCGCTTCTTCTTTGACAGAGAAACCTCACTTTGACAGGTATTGTACAAATTTTGTTCGATATTTTAAATTCAGTGATAGGATGAGGGTGGGAGTGTACACATCTACCTTACCACAAACCTACCTCATTATTGAAAGAAGTATTTGTAAACATTATATATACATATGTTTATTCATTTTATAGAATATTCAATCATATATTATAAATTTTTATTTTTTATTATTTAGTAATAATTATTTTATGATATATTTTCTTTCTTAGAAAACTCGCTATCCGGCTTAAAGACCTACTAATATGAAGGGTAAAATTTTATGGTGCATTTGCGGAAACTTTATGGACTAACCCACCTAAATAGACGTCGAAGAGAGATAAGCCATTTGTATAACTAGTTATAAGCTAGCTTAATGGTGGAAATGAGAGAAATGACATTTCAATAAACATTTAGGGACAACTTATGGGTCAACTTTATCCATCTCTTTCTCTCTCTCTTGCTAGAAAGCAGCAGAAACAATAAACAATCTACCAAAAAAGTCATGCCATGTCAACCCAAAGGTGAACTCTTTGGAACTTATTTGCAAAATCTTCAGGCCATGTTAACCGATACTCGATAAATTTGACCATAACTCGCCTCTTCTTTGACAGAGAATCCTCACTTTGACAGGTATTGTACAAATATTGTTTTATATTCTAAATTCAGTGATAGGATGAGGGTGGGAGTGTACATATCCACCCTGCCACAAACATACCTCATTATTGAAAGTATTTGTAAACATTTTCTATGCATATGTTTATTCATTTTATAGAATATTTAATCATATATTATAAGTTTTTATCTTCTCTCAATAGAAAAACATATTTTATGTTTTATTATTTAGTAATAATTATTTTATTATATATTTTCTTTCTTAGACAACTCGGTATCCGGCTTAAAGAGTAATATGAAGGGTAAAATTTTATGGTTCACTTGCGGGAACTATGGACTAACCCCCAAAAATAAACGTCGAAGATAATCAAATCTAAGATCTTGAGAGAAACATACTCAAAAGTGTCAAGGCAAGTAACATTTTACAAGATAAACCATCTCTGACGATAATCCTCACAATCCTTCTTTAAAATGATAAAAAAAATATTGTTATTTCTAATGCAATACACCATTTTGTGAAAAAGAGAGATATGTCATCTGG